>CM032794.1:5480867-7880867 GCA_019155185.1 Beaufortia kweichowensis
GAGAGAGAAAAGGGAAGCCTTTGTTAAACTGGAAATCTGCAGTGACCAATTACCTCAACAGATGTTCTCATGAATAAATCAAACTGTAGCTTATACTTAACACAAAAACACACAGATGCTCAAATGTATGTTACTCACACTTGCAGGTTGTAGGAGAGAACAAACAATACATACTGTGTATAGAGTATATTTTCTCCATACTTCTGAGTGGTATTATCACAGCAACACTATTATCTCTAACCCGAGTTAGATGTTTCCAAAAGATACAGAACAGTCTAGCATGTAAGAAGCAGAGACAGCATACAGAAACAGGCCCTGTTGTACAGAATTAAAATGAACCAAAGAAACTGGATAAACTTGGATGATTTGTGGGACAAACGCTATTTTCTAAGTGATTAAACTATACTTAGACTTCTAGGCTTATGTTTACCTCGGTTGATCAAACAGGTGATATCATAGACTTTTATGAAGGTAGGAACCCAAAACATACATTCTAAAGGACTACAACATCAGACTAGGGATAGCTAGCAAACCCTTCCCCTAGCAACTGAATGGCACTGCTCTAGAAACCAACAAAAACGCCTGATCAACAGTACAGCAATGCTAAGGCAACCTCTCAGGACACCTTAGCAACCACATAGCAACACCTTAAAACAGCCTAGTACTAAGACTCCCCAACACACACATCAAAAACCTCAAGGCCCTATATCCTCTGCTTTTTTTAATCCAATGTTGCTTTGGATAAAAGCATCTGCTTAATGACTAACTGGGGTAGTAAATGTAAAATGTAAAATAATGTTATTTACATTTTACATTTACATTTAGGCATTTAGCTGACGCCTTTATCCAAAGCGACTTACAAATATTAGGATACAATGTTATTGTAATACATAAACATAAATATATTGTATTTGTAATACACAACTGCATACTATTTAAAAATTACATCAAATGTCTAACAATAGCTACATAGTCAGTTCACAAATCTTTTTACAGTAAAATTATTAACTGTATACAGTTAAACAAATTTGATTTAGCCAAAGACCAAAGCCCCTGCAATACCACTATAGGCCACTAGGGAGCCAGGCCCACAGTTTGGGAAGCCTTACCCCTGCAATTGCATAGCAACACTCTGACAACACCCTAGCAACCACTTAGCAACCACTCACAACTGCTCAGCAATATGCCTTACTTTCCTCACTTGTTTCCCTTTTTACACATTTTTTTCTTTTTGTTTTAAGTGTTGTGTTTAAAGAAAAAACCCAAAAGTTTGTGTTTATGATGTGGCTACACCTGAGATATATAAGATGAGACTCTTGAGAGATGGAAACTGTAACACAGGCGCCATTATCGAACCCCACTGCCTCACAGGAACACTACGGCCGATAAAGAGGGATGAGAGAGTGAAAGAAAGGCGGAGCGGAAGAGGTTTGACTCCACCTTTATGGTAATAAAGAGGCGGAAGGGGAAATAAATGTGTAACTGCAGCTAAAACTAAAGAGGGAGGGGAGAAATGAGTCTCTCTTCTTTCCTTTTATTCTCAGTCATTAGTCCTTGTCCAGTGTGTGTCAACATATTTCCTACTATGCTACTGCAAGCCTTTTGTAGAAATGTAGTTATATTGATATATGAAGACAGTCCCTGCTGTGTCTCGTGATTAATGAGCTTAGTGACTTAATGAGTAATTAGACGTCATTACTCAAATGAGGCCGACTGTAACTAGACAATGTTAAATCGAACACGGGCAGCCTGTTGAACCGCAGTGCATAAGGACTGACCTACATGATTAACTTTTTGGCCAGAAAAATAGTCAAACTACTGTTAAACTTTAAGTTTTAACTAAGTCTCTTTCTCACTTGGTGTTTGCATGTGTGTTTCTGGTACACACCAGTATCAAGTTTGGTTCCTTTAGCGCAGGCTACGACAGCGCCCATGCTCGGTTGAGAGGTCATGCCAGCCATGGAGTCCACCGCCACGTCTACTATATCAGCGCCCGCTTCCGCGCATGCCAGCATTGCCGCCACGCCTGCGCCCGCCGTGTCGTGAGTGTGGACATGGATGGGAATGTCAGGGAAACGATCCCGCAACGCTCCGATCAGCACGCGGCTGGCTTCGGGCTTCAGCAGGCCAGCCATGTCCTGAAGATAGAAAACAGGAGAGCTGTTTTTAACCAGAGAAACAACATCATGTTTTCATGATAACTGCTATAACCATTACAGCCGCTCAACAAAGAATGAAGAAACTAAATAATGGAGAAAGAACAAGAATTACTGTCAATGGCTCTGGTCATTACACCCTTCAGTGACTTCTAAACAAAGCTGAAAATAACATGCTAAGAGTCCTGATGCTGTAAACAGTGTTAACATCAGCAAATTTTTCACCTCTGCCTTTGTGAGGGTCATTACCGTGTGTGTGTGTGTGCATCTACCTTAACGGCCAATATGTGTGTTCCAGCCTTGACCAGCTCACTGGCCAGCTCCAGATAGTATTCCAGCGAGTATTTCTGTCTCATGGGGTCGGAAACATCTCCCGTGTAAGAAATGGCCGCTTCCACCACGCCCCCTGCCGCACCCGCTGCTTCCATACCCAAAAGCATGTTGGGAATGTAATTCAAAGAGTCAAAAACACGGAAGATATCCATTCCGTTCTCTTTGGCTACCTCACAGAATCTGGAGAGAGAAATATGAGTGAAGATAAATAGAGAAATGCTTTGTGAATTTAGAGGATAGTTCAGCCAAAAAATAAATATTTTGTGGAACACGAAAAAAAACTGACAGCCTCAGTTGCCTCCAAATTTTTCTCTCTTTGTGTCCCACAGAAGAAAGTTATACAGGTTTGGGATGACATGAGTAAATGATAACAGAATTCAGAACAAAAGAGAAAAGCAGTTTTGCACTACAGCCAATTCCAAAGCTGTAAATGGTGCAATTCACAGAGAATAAAGAGACATCTAATAAATGTACATTCAATCACAGCCAAGAGTTACTATTGATTTTGCTTTAATATCTATATTATGGATCTCTTTCCAGCATATTATGCTCTTTCTAGCAGTTTCGACAGCATTTCTTTTAATTTTTATGAGTGTGGAAATAACTCGAGATTCTAAAGAGAGTGATTTCTATTGAAGTGCTACAGTAAGTAGTACTACAGGGTGGCTCTGGTTAGTTTCTAGGGCATGGCCAAACAAAACCCATTCCCTGCTTTAGGATTTATTTTCTGCCAGGTTAAGAGCAGTCAAGTGGCTTAGAAGAGACCTTCTCTCAACAAGCCACATGATTTGAGGTATGATTCTTGTCTGGAACAGTACAGGACATGTTTAACACACATGGGTTTGGGTTTATTTGAATCCCTAAACATAAATATCAGCAACTTGTGCAAACTGCAAGCTAATTTTGCATTTAAATGATATTATTAATTTAAATTATATTAAAATATATTTAAAAACTAAAAATTATATAACCAACATACACACTTTATGGGAAAAGAGTGTCTTTGTCTCACCAGTCTCTCTGCATTGACCTAAATCTTTGACTTTTTGAATTATAAGTCAGTCAATTATTGCAAATCATTGCGTTACACATACACTGTAATATGCACATTTGTGATTTTTTTATATCTTTCAGCCCTAGTACTTAGTAGTTAAAACGTTTAACTACTCAATTCAATATACTGTAGCAGAATATTACAGAAAACATTAGTTTATAATACTTGATTATACATTTTACTTACATACATTTATAATGAAAATGAAAATACTTTATATTATTCAAAAAACAATAAGCATCACAGCTGTTCTGTTACTGTATCGGCTCTAACTCTCAATTCATGTACTGCGATATTGTGTGATATTTTGGCACAAACTAACACAGTTTAACTTAAATTCACCTACTTTTTATGAACCGCTCAACAGATTCCACAAGGTAAATAGTTTAAAAACTCAAGCATTTAGAAACATTTAGGGAGGTCTGTGTGAGAGATGAATTTAGGGGATAGTAAACATCACCAACAGAAGTCAATGTGCAGGTGTGCGTGTGTAGTGTAATCTCACTTGAACACGGCATTATCAGGGTAGTTTGTGTATCCCACAGCATTAGCTCCACGCAGAAGCATCTGAAACGGGATATTGGGTATTCGAGCCCTGAGCTCCTGCAGTCTCTTCCACGGACACTCCCAGAGAAATCGCATCGCTACATCAAATGTAGCACCTTAAGGGAAAGAGTAAGATATTAAGGTCATGTTCTCCAATAACAGTGATTTCAAGCTGAATTGATCTCCACTAAGCCACACACACACACCAGTCTTGCAATACACAAACAACCAATAGTGTCACTCAAGAGGTCAATCACTGTAGATATAACCTTTAGTAGAATAAAATCAAAGGTCAAATGAAGAGCATTATTGTTTATCCAGAGTTAAGCAACACATTAAACAGTAATACTGAATGTCAAAAAGATTGTGAGGGCATGACAGATACAGAACAAAATTGATTGTGAATGAATACGTGCAAAATTCGTCACATGCCTCCCCAGTTCTCCAGACTGAAGAGATTATTGAAGTTGTGAGACACAAAGGGAGCGATCTTCTTGAGGTCGTGCGTCCTGACGCGAGTGGCCAGAAGTGACTGGTGGGCGTCTCTAAGGGTGGTGTCCATCAGTAGCAGACCCTTGTGCTGTCGAACTGCCTTCGCAAAACCCTCGGGACCCTCCTTCAACAAGACCTCACGGAAACCTGTGGGTGGCCCACCTGTATAGAAGAAACATAAGTTAGCATATACATAGCATAACATGTGCAGAAATGAAAATAAAGCTACACATTTAACAACTAGAAACGCCTTGATAAAACTAGGAGATTTCATTATCAACTATCGACTCTTGTTGCTGAACTCTGAGCACTTCCCATTGTGGATCTGTCACACTCACTGCTTTGAAATTGAAAAGGGTGATGTATTAAACAAGTGCCTCTGAAGTTTCTCATTGATTCCCTGTCACGTATCGCAATGCCTCATTTTGGCAGCCAATCAACGTAAAGCTCATTGAAAACAAGAACGGGGCTTCACTTGCATCACAATGGACAACATTTGCTGTCTTTCTGTACACTTGATAAGGAAAAGATGGATACAAAAGATGCACAACAGTTCCGACCAGGCAGCATTTGCTTGACAACTGCGCTATTGTTTAATATCTTTGTTCGTTCAGTTCTTTAACATGAAGCTGATTGTTTACTACTGAGGCTCGACCTGAGAGATGTTTGTGGGTCAACAAATAATGTTGTGGGACCAGCATTTCTGTTAAAAATCTCCCTAACCATAACTTCTCCTTTAAATCAGAGAGGAATAAATAATGGTGCATCTTCCTTATTTTCTTGTTTTTGTTCTTTGTAAAACAATAACAACTCTACAACACTAAATTGCTCACAGACTAAGACTGGGAGCCGATCAAATATTGATTGAAAAAACAATCTCAGTAATTCTATTATTGCACATACGGTTTATTCTATTATAGTTTGTTTTGCTTCCAGCAATCTCCTATTTTATTTTAGTTAATCTTTTATCACAGCTAGATGTAATCTTTGTAATAGTTTTACTTAACAATAATAACCCTGCAACCAACAAGCACCAAGAAATTCCAAACTATTTGTTGTTCTGACATGCCACAAAGTGTTGGAAGGGCCATTAGCTCAGCGGGGAGTTTGTTTGGTGGCGCTATTAAAGTTCACCAGCTGACAGGCAAAGTTGCACGCAGTGACTCTCTTCATTTTTGCTGAATGCTTATGTAAATAATGCAAACATCTAAAATTGGTGGAAATTACAGTAAGTGGGTTGCTAGATTAATCAAACAAAAGTAAAATAAAGTACAAACATCACACTTCCCAATGAGACAAGGGTGGAAGAAAGAGAAGGACGGAGTGATTGATGATGGAAACGTGGTAAATAAGACATTGATGCATAGATTTGCATATTTCAAGACACAAAAATACACCCACATGTAAGTTTAAATGTATATGCCGGGGTTTGCTGCTGAGGGAATTTCTCAATACGGAACGCTGGCAGCCATATGAAAAGGGAAGATGAAGGCCAAAGCCAATTTATCGCTCATTGTGTGTCTGATTCGCACATGCAACTCACACAATACAGATCTCATGAGGCTCGAGTACACCTACCACAGATGTGACCTACTTACACTGACACATGCAGTTTTTATTTCATGAAAGACCTGTTTCGCACACACACAACACATATTTGCTTCATTTGTATGGGTGAGTTTTTTTTACACTTTTGCAAATTACAATCTATACCAGTGATAACTACCATCCACACGATTGAGGACAGGGAATAATTGTGTAAACTTTTTGTCTTGCACATACATGCAAACACTGTATCGGAAAGATATTCTTGTGATTTTATAACACGTCATGTTTAGCAAGAAAAGAAAAAAGGTAAACCAGTGGGAATATGAGAAAATTGGCTTAATTAATTGTCCACACATATGCATAAACACTCTCTATCCCACAGGAATCACACACACACACACAGAGGGACTGCGGTATGCAGCTCACACACATCTAAACCCCTGTAATGAGATTTCTAATGTGGCCGGATCCCTCTTTCATTTGGCAGAGAGAAGGAGAAAAGGGAAGGATTAAAGCTGCATTATCACACTCTCCTACGTCCACAGAGAGAGAGAGAGAGAGAGAGAGAGAGTGAGAGAGTTTAGATGTAAGCAATAATGTAATGTAAGCAATAAGCAATGAGTATGTGTGTAACCAACTTAACTTGCTAGTGATGCTACAAACTTAACAGTATTTTTTGGTAGTGTGCCAAAATCTTAGCTACAGCTAACAAGTGGCAACTTAATGTTACATTGCTGTTTTTATGAGATGTGTTGGACACGTATGCAAACGGGAGCAATAACAATGTGTTCTCTGAAACAATTTCCTTTCACTTTAAGTGTAGCGTTGGGAAGTACACTTTCTTTAAGTAAATCAGTTATTTTGGACAATTCATGTAAATTGTTTCATTAAGTCCCTGGGCAGAAATTCCTGCAAGATATTTTACATCTTTTTGTAGTTTATGGTGATGTTTACCAAGTGTTCAACTTAAATATAGAAATGGTAGTGTTATTACTTGTCGCATTTGGCCTACATTTATCGGCTCTCACCATTATTGATATCCTCAAGGTTTTTGTTGCAAATAAATGTCTTGAACAGCAAAATAAATAAATATAAAATAGTAAATCTATATCGATATCCCCTATATATCTATATACACAGTAATTCGATTTACAAACTGTTTACAGACAGACAAGACAGATACTATATATATTTTTTTGTTGGTAGATTAGTTAGCATGGTGTAGTTCAATCTCGCTTGACTGTTTTAAAGCTTCCACTGTTAGTGTATGTGTGCGTACCCAGGGGAACAGGTGGAACGACTGGATCAACAGATGAAGGTTTGGCTTTCACTGGAATTGGAGTCATGGGCCCATTCACCATGATGTGACCTGTGGAGAAACCAGCATATTTTTACACACAAACATATTCAGCCATCACAGGTGCACAAACAGTGATGAATGCTCACACACTGACCCAGATAGTGAAGAAGTTTCTGAGCTCTGTTCTGTGTAGGCTTGAGGTTGAAGAGTTCCGGTTTCTCATCAATAAACTGCGTGTCTACCGTGCCATACAGGAACTGGCTATTACTCAATACGTTCTGCAGAAAGGGTATATTAGTCTGAAAGAGAGAGAGAGAAAAAGAGATTTAGATAATCAATAGACAGTTATGGGAAAATTGACACGTGGCAGGCCACGTGGACAACAAGGTCATCATGTCATACGCTCTACCCAGCCACCATATGACTGAACTAATCAACAACCAGTGAATTTATTGAATTAGTTTTAACTGAATCAGTTGTTTTAATTGTATTTGTTTAATTGAGAAAGTGCTGTATAAAGGTCTACATTACATTACAACTTAAACACTTGATTGTGTGTGTGTGTGTGTATATCAAAGACATGTTTGCAACCTTCCTACAGACAAAAACAAAAAAGTACAGGACATTACAGTACAGTACTAATACGCTTTAAAAGCAAACCATGAAACTTACTTTGGACAGAGGTCTAATAATGTCCATTTCATTGACAGTGCAGTATTCTGTGCCAGTACTCTCCTACACCGTTAAAAGTTTTCTATTGTAATATGTGCTCTCTAAGCACTCTCACTTATTACCTGATGGCTGCTATAAATGCATTAGCATTGCAGACAGCTGCAGTTCAGACCATAACAGAACTCCTGCACAGGAATGGGCCCCGAGATTACAGCTATCAAAACACCAGCACACACTGCTCACCGCACCAATAAACACTGGTTCAGTGTACGCACTGGGGTGTGAGACTGTGCGCGCATTTGTATGACAAAGAGAAACAAAGTTTTAAGAAACAGCTGATCCAGACAGGATCTGTGTGTTTTTGTGTGACAGACAGACAAAGGCAGGATAAAACCACTACAAGAGAGACAAAAACCAATGTGCGTCAAAGTGGGAATATAAAAAGAAAACAAAGATCTTTCTAAATCTCTTTCAGAATCTAACATGTCGTCTGACTGACTGTCTCAAGGTTGTGAATATCCATGTGCGAACACGCATACACAGACACGCATACAGGGATGTCTCACATGCGTCACACAGTGTGTTCTAGAAAGGGATCAAAACTCAATTACCCAGAAAAACTTGAGAGAAAATAGGGGATTCCAATGGAAGCTAAGGAGTTAATGGGAGATTTAATACAGTTTCTCCCCCTTTTCTTCTCCTGCTTGGATCAGATGTGATGAATGATGAACGGTTATAAAAAGAGCAGTGGGATGGGGTGAGGTGGAGGGTTGAGCGGTTCTTTAGCTTAAATATGAACAGCACTGGATCCTCACATGTCTGCTGCTCAGCAGGAGGGTTGTGTCTTATTTTGCAGTATCACTGCTGCTCTGATTTGGTTTGACTATTATTCCTGTGATGCCCTGCAGGGTCAAATTCAGCCTCTGCATTTGCTTCATGGGCTTTATTTAACAGATCTGACTTCACAGTGAACTTCCCTCTGCACTTCCCTTAAACCGTTTTCTCTGTAATCATTCCATTGTTTTTCAATAAAGAAGAATCTCATTCCTCTTCTCTTTCAGTCTTCATTATTTCTGATCCTTCAGTAATTTTTTATTTGATTTCATTCAAATCAATTCGATTCACTTTGATTAGATTAAATGTGCTTCAGTTGAACTTGTTTGGATTACATTCAACTCAATTCGTTTAGATTAAACTCCAAGTGGATTAAATTCAACTCAATTTATAAGCCCAATTTTGGATCAAATAGTTATATTCACGTCTAATAGTTTTCATGGTGGCTCAGGTTGAATTAATTCAGATCAATGTGGATAATAATTTGCAAATCTAATTACATACTTAATTGCAAAAAAACAACACAACTTAAAAAATCTTGAGAATTCCAGAACAATAAAAATCTATTGTATAACACTAGATCATTAGTAGTAAATCTATAGTTCAATATTTCTAGCTGTTCATCTGCTACACAGGGTTGCAGAAACAGTTTTACCCTGACTGATATAAAAGTGAAAAATAAACAAACTGAATACAATCAAGTAGAGATCTGACCCCTCTCTCTTACACACACTTTACACTTGCTCTCTCTGCGATGTTAGATAAACTGACTGTTGTTAAGTACTTAAAATTTCAAAAGAGCCCTGTGACACAATGTTCCTTCTGGAGGTCAGTAGCTTTGCTCAATATCTTTATTAGAAAAAAATGCACAAAAGAACAAAATAAACAAATTACCATGAATTCGTCTATGCAATATAAAGGTCTGAGACAGTTTAATAAAAGGGCTTTTATGTGTCTGTCTAGCAAACAAATGTAAGTGTGGTCCTGTCAGGATAATTGACACATTTTTGAGAAACACACACACAGCTTTCCTTATTCTTCTTAAATGTGTGAAGCCATTAGTGCATAAATAAAGGCCTGTCAAGTAATCTGTCTTTTCGTACACCCATCTGTGTGTCTCTCTGTCTTTTTTACTTAATTGCTAAAGCGTGTTAGCAGACATAGTAAACAAAAAACAGCATTTCTGTTAAGGCGTCCGTCACATTTGACTGTGCAGAACGTGCTGCATTTACACAAGGATTGGCTGTAGAGTCTCATGTGCTGTCCAAGGTGCTGATGTTCGTTCTCATGTGCTATCCATGGTGCTGAATGCAGGAGCTAAGAGTCTAGTGGAGTTTGTGTGTTTGAGATAGAGAGAGGGGGAAGTTTCACTGTAAGTGTGACACGTCTGTGTCTATGATTAATTGTCTTTATTTTGTGTGTGTGTGGTGTGGCAATGGTGCGAATGTATGTTATGACTAAGTGTGTAATAATAGGACTAAATATAGAGGAGCATAAGCACACATTGCTCTCACACACAGGCAAACACACATGTCTGGAGTGGGGGAGGAGGTAGGGTAAAAAGCATTTTTCAAAACTTAATCTTTTTTTGTAAAGAAAGGTACTAAGCTATAAACAGTAAATGACATTTAAATCAGTAATAATTTAAAAATACACAAATATTATTAATATCATATTCATACATTTTACTACTACTAATAATAAATAGTCATAAGTACTGAAAAACAACATAAGTTAAAATATCTACATAGTCTTTGGGTGAAATAAATGTAAATATACTTGGCCTACTGACTGTGATGAAGGGCCTGACTCATGCTGTAAATCCCTGCTTGCACTACATAATTGATGAAGTTTGTAATATTTAATACATGACAGAAATCAACTAAATAAGGGTGGGGTTGTGGTGTTAGAAAGATATCAGAATTGTCACAAGAGTGAGCTGAGTGGTTCTTTACTTAATTTTATGACACATTATGGTTGACAGGATATTACATGAATATGCTCCACCCAAACCTTTATTCAAAACTCCATTTGCCCATTAACACAGCTCTAAGTAGACTTTGGGATAGGCACAAGTGAGCGTTAATCCTACTTTTAACCTAACCTACAGACAGACAATTTCTTTCAGATTTAAACCACTATGCATGAACAATTTTTCATTGCTGTACAGGCGCAGTTTTTAACAGCAAAGCCGATATATTGGTCCATCACAAAGAATGAGCCTTCGGATTGTGCTGGTTATGAATGATGCTACACACCATTGAGGCCTCTAATCAGATGAACAAATGAGGTCTGTCACATCTAAATAGTCTTCATTTCTAATAATGCCAGGAACAACCTCTGCAACAGTGACAAATGCACATACACATGCCCTTGATACCTTTTTGTATGCGAATATACAAGGCAATGGATGCATGGACTTTTTTAATATAGGATTTATAGAATATAGGCCTCATTTTTAAAAGTCTGGATTAATGTATTGTTGATGTGTATGTGTAAATGAGTGTGTGTATGGACTGCTGATGTATAATGGTTTTTGCTTGCTAGAATGTGGCCACCGTTCTCAATATTATTATGGAAATAAACCAGCCAACACATATTGTGAAATGCATTTAAAATGAAAAATGACACCAATGAAAATCTCAAACTCTTAAGATAAGACCACTACATATCCTTATCCACTCTCTTTCTCTCTCTCTCGCTCCCTCTCTCTCTCTCTCTCTCTCTCTCCTTCTCTCTCACTCCCTCTCTCTCGGTCTCTCTCCCTCTCTCTCGCTCCCTCTCTCATTACGCTGTGTGTTTGCCTTTAACTGGGTAAAATTGAAGCCTGTTCATAATTCATCAATTCCAATAATAACTAATAAGACAAGACAAATATAGCTGGCAGAGATGGAGTGAGGTCCCAACGATGGTACAGCTACATAAATTACATGCACACAAACACACATACCTGTTCCCACACATACAATTTCTATTTCACTTACAGCCTTGTGCCAATGATTTGTATGTTTCTCTTATGCAAACAGATAATTAGTTAAAACAGGGCTGCTCAATTTATATTTCTAAAAAGCTGGAAATTGAGCATTCTGGAACCGAGTCCCCCTCCGGAATTACTAATGGATTTGAAGAATAGTGGCTTTCACATTACGAGTAAAATAAGGTCTACAACACAAATTAAATGGTTTGAAACCAGTGTGTTTTAAAAATGCACGTTGCTAACATGTTGCTACAGAAGCACTACAGCGATTGTCCATTTCATCATGCATGTAAACTCACATCCTTGGGGTTAGATGCTGCCCAACTTTTTCACAACATACCTTTTTTAAGCGTACAATGATTTTAAAATTCATGGTGTCACTGTGTGTAATTGTAAACAAAACATTACAGACTCTTCCAGTAATGCAAAATAAGGTAAAACCCTGTGTCAGCCATGAATGTTAAAACAGCTATTTTTAAAAGCCATTAGAAAATCCTGAGGGAACCCACGGCAAATTAGTCTTCCAGGGCAAACCTCAAATTGACATCACGACAAATAACTCTACAGTACAGTACCAGGACAAGATAATTTCTTTTATATCTAAATGTTAGATGACAGAATAGTCTTTAGACTGAGTAAAGTGTCATTAGGCAGAACTATAGGCAGCTCAAAGTAGGCAGCATCAATATTCTCCCCTGCGTTTGATGTACATCTTTTCACTCTTACTTTCTCTCTTCTATCCATTTCTCTATACTTAGCTTTATCATCTCTCCTTCTGACTCTCCCTCGCTACCCTGACCATCACACTCATATAATACAGCTGGAAGCTGTCCATCTCTCTCTCTCTCTCTCTCTCTCTCTCTCTCTCTCTCTCTCTCTCTCTCTCTCTCTCTCTCTCTCTCTCTCTCTCTCTCAGCCCCCTCCCTCTCTCTCTCTCTGTATCAGTGTGTGTAGCGACATTCGTTCATCAGTCGCTCGCTGGCTCGCGCAAACATCTCACCTGCTTGTGAGAGGCGAACAAAAAAGAAAACAATGAAAGGAAACGTGAACACACCAGATCCGATCCGACGACAAGCACACGAGAGGAATATGAAGGGGAACTGCTAAAAATATCCACTACTACAAATATATGTCAATTTGCTCGCGATTACTCTAATTTCTCTTCTGTCGTTCTCTGGATACCTGGCTTGAGGGATTAAAAATGACTTAAATTTCAATCAGTGGCAGCAGGAGAGAAAGAAAGAGGGATGAAAAAAGAGGAGTTTGTCCTCTGAAGAGATTCAGCGGTGCACAGCTGGTAAGAGCGAGCGAGAGAGGGAGGGAAGGAAGAGAAGCGGAGTCCGAAAGAGAGAGAAAGAAGGTCTTGTTTCTCTTTTGAGGAAGCCAGGAGTCGGAACGCTGTTTCCTCCAGGACTGCTCGACAGGCAAATGCTGGAAAATCAGGTTTGTGTTTTATACATTTACCTTCTAAAGTACAAGTGTTAAAGAGCGTATGAAGATGATTTCTGATTGGACAGACAGATGTGGGAAAAGAGAGAAATACAGAGTCTATACAAGAGTGTGATGAATGAGAATATAACATGACAGAGAGATAATGTTTAGATGAAAGCTTGTCAGTCTGCATAGTGATACGCTTGATGCCGTATAAGACAGCTGCTTAACTCACACACACATTACCTAGTTGTCAGATGCTCGCACACAAAGCAGCACACATTGTCACCACACCTACAGATTAAAAAACACTCTGTCTGCGTCTGTGATGCTCTTGACACACACACATGCACACACACACACACACACGCACAGAGTGTAGGTGTTTAATTTGAATGCTGTCTCTGTGCTGTCTTAGCCCTGCTCAAGATGAATGACAAGTTAAAGAGAACACAAAAATAACTGGAGATGTGAGTGTGTTAGAAAGATGAGGAGAGAGAGACACTTCAGTGACATTTTTAAGAAGGATCAGTGTTTTCTGAGTGAGGTGAAAACGTGGAAAATAGAAAGAGAGACAGAGAGGAAAAAAATGACTAAATAAGGCAACAATGCAGTCTAAAATAAAAAGTGTGGAATGAAGAAAAACGTTGGGGGTCTGCTAAGGTCTTCTACAGAATAGCCTAAACATTGGGCCAGGTGAAGATGGGAGCCACCTATTTTTTGTCATGTGATATTTATGGAAGCTGGGGACAACAACATAAAGTCCACTTTTTTATTATTTTCTCCTATGGGAACAGAAATCATTATAATAAATAAATAATTCAATATTTATTTTACTGCTCTCATGGATACCGTCTCATGCTTTCATAATGTCACATGTCTCATTTAACGTTCCTAAAAGAAATCTCAACAGGTTTTCAGGTGCTCAAATTTGCCAAGATTTCCCAGAGTCAAGATATACATATAATCTCAAAGATTTCTTAACAATTACATATCCATACAAGATCACATCATACAGCCTTGACTTCGACATGCATTGTAATGCTTCACACTATTGCTAATTTCAATTCTCTTTGGTTTGTTTTGCATTTCTCAAAAGGAATTTTGGGAGACAAGTTGATAGTGATTGAGGCTCATTAAAATTTTTGTTGTTGCATTGAACTGTCTCATGAGCTCTAAGCATCCTCTCGGCTACAAAAACAGTCTCTGTCTCAATCTTACCATTTCTCCCGCTCGCTCTCTCTCTCTTTTTAAGCATCTCTGTATATGTGAAATCATTCTAATGTCTTCTTCCCTCTTCCTCATTCCCCAGGAGCATCACCGCATCTTTAAATCGTGCCACACTCCCTCTCTTTCTCCCTTTACACGGAACATTGTTTTGCTGTGAGACATAACAGGCATTCCAGCTCACTGGAATTATTTACTTAAAAAACACGGAATACACAAGAACAATCAGAGTCATTTGGAGGACAACAGAAACAAGATACAAATCTGGATTAAAAAGACAGAAAGAGAGATGTGAGGAGGTGTTGAAGGGAGAAATGAGCACATGAACACTCATGGCAGGTGGGTGAAGAGGAGGAGGAAAAGGGTGAGAGGAAACAAAAACAGCGGGATACTGCAAAACGAAGAAGAACAGCTTGATAGATGCAACGTGGAAAATTATGGTGTGAGAATTTTTAAATACCTTACCTATAGACCTATACCTATAGTGGAATCGTGCAAAGAATGCTGCAAGGGCCCAAAGGCTAACATGTTTAACACCAGGAACATTTTTAAAAGGGAAGACAACATCCTGGTATTTTCAACAAGCCAAACTAGAGGAGATACAAGTGGAATTGAGAGCCTGACAGAGTCTATATCTTCATGTTTGAAGGGGATAGACACTCAAACACACACAGACACTTCTCTATACACACCCGAGTCTGGATTTACACACAATTCGAAGACTTACACACACGCAGATAAAAGGCTGGAAATGAGTTGCTAATTGTGTCCTGGGATCAACACAGACAAGAAAGGTAAATACTCAATACACACACTTTTGGATTGTTAAAAGACTAATGGACATGGTCATTGACTGAAGTGGAGAAAGCTGAAGGATACAGGGCAGAAAATCTTTACCAAGCTTTTGTAAACACAGTCTTGTTATACATTCTTAAACACGCAGTATTGGAGTTTCCCCAGTGGGGAATGTTATTGCTTGGAGGTTGCTCTTTCAGGGCTCTGGAGATTTAATGGTGTGCTAAGCTACGGTATATTTTGGTATCAACTTGGTCTTAAATGCTTCTCCTAAAATTCATTAGAAGGAATAAAATTAGACCATTGTCAACCTACAGTGAGAGTTCAGAGCTATTTAATTAATGTGAAAAGCAAAGCTCAGATAATTTGGTCTTAAAAAAATATGTTGAGAAATGTTTGCATTGATTCTGACTTTTGATTGACTTTTATATCTTGGCAAACTGAGTGGTTTGTTTAGAAATCTCATCTGAAACTCAAGAAGAGATACAAAAAGTACAGATCACCAGGTCCTTAACTAGGCACTTAAGCATTTAATCTTTATTTAGTCTCTTGGTAATTGGTCTACAGGATAAATAACAGAAATAATTAAGGTGTTGTGCACATTATCTCCCTAACCCAGTTTTATGTGCACAATCAACAACAAAAATAAGCCATTGTACAGTAGGTTAATTCTCTCCGAAACATAAATGCTATGAAACATTATGTTAATTATATTAAACTACATTAACCCTCATCCAAAAACATAAATACTAGAAAAAATGTACTCTCCAAAAATACTGAAAAGTATTTAGTTGCTTTAAACTACATTAAAACCCTTTCAAAAACATCAATACCAGAAAATATTTAATTGTAATAGTTGCACTAAACTAAGTTAATGACTTTTAAAAAATATAAATACTAGAAAATATTTAGTTGCACTATACTACATTAATGCTTCTCCAAAATGCTAAATATTAGAAAATAATTAGTTGCAGTGAACTACATTACCGCCCCTCCAAAGTAACAAATAATAAAACATACTACGTTACATACTACACCCAAAACATAAATACTAGAAAACACTTAAAAGTTGCATTAAAATACATCAACAACTCTCCAAAAACAAAAAACTCAAAAGTATTTAGTTGCTTTAAACAACATTAAAAACCCAAAACATAAATACTAGAAAATATTTAATTGCATTAAAGTACATTAACAACTCTCTAAAAACATAAATACTAGAAAACACTTAGTTGCACTAAACTACATTAATGTCTCTCCAAAAGCAAAACACAAATACCAGAAAATATTTAGTTGCTTCAAGTACATTAACAACTCTCCAAAAACATAAATACCAGAAAATATTTAGTTGCTTCAAGTACATTAACAACTCTCCAAAAACATAAATACCAGAAAATATTTAGTTGCTTCAAGTACATTAACAACTCTCCAAAAACATAAATACCAGAAAATATTTAGTTGCTTCAAGTACATTAACAACTCTCCAAAAACATAAATACCAGAAAATATTTAGTTCCACTGAACTACATTAATGCCTCTCCAAAAATGTAAATACTAGAAAATACTTATTTGCACCAAGCTACATTAATGCCTCTGCGAAAATGTAAATACTATGACATATTTCAAGAATATAGCAATTATGATGGGTGTGTGTTTTCAGGTGTTGCCACACAGCACTTATGCATGCACCTGCTTCCATGGTATTGGAAGCGTGACACACACACTCATTCTTTACTCCCACCAGTGAAATACAGATGTGCATCAGTTATTCATAGACCACAGGGAATGTCGTGAGCCATTTATTTTTTCATCTTTGTTCCCTCTTTCACTCTCACATTCTGGCATAAACACAAGCACATGTCCAATAGTAGTTAGTGCAGTGACACAACACAAAAGAGATTTTACAGTGTTAATATGACTGCACACATACAAACACACACACACACACATAAAAAGCTGAAGTGCTCTACAACACATGCTTCTCTTTGCATATTCATGGACACACATAAGACACTTTACACAGCTATAGGCTCTCTGGCACTTATGCTGTACTAGTGTGTCTGTGCCGTTAAGTAAGTGAGAGGTTGCTTTAAAAGCAGCATGGGTGCGCTGTCACCATGCCAACATCAATGCCAGCATCCCATACTTCAGGGACCGCCCCACACAACACATTTGTCTTCAATATTTTTTTGTTCTCAAAGTCTGTATCAGAGCTCTTGATCAATCTGGGCAATCGACCAACCATTAGCTTCACCAGCTTGACTCACAGAAGAGCTTAATGTTCATGTGTATTTTTTCTACTTCCTTATTTTCTGTTAAACTGCTTTAGAAGAAGCTTCTTTTCTTTCTATTGCTTCTACCTTCATGTCCATCCTCTCTCTCTCTCTCTCTCTCTCTCTCTCTCTCTCTCTCTCTCTCTCTCTCTCTCTCTCTCTCTCTCTCTCTCTCTCTCTCTCTCTCTCAAGTAGAGTCTTGGTTGATAAAGGTTGGCCATGTGAGATTACATTCTGTCAGGATAGCATTAAATCCTTGGTTATGCTTAAAAATGGTTATGGTAATACATTACAAGGCTTTTTGTGTGAGTGTGCATGTGCAATACTTAAATGCAAGATACAGACTGACAGAAATATGGATCACATTATACAGAGCATTAAACAGATTACAGTGCCTAAGGGTCAGAGTTTCTATTCTGCTGAATCATTTCTCTTTAAAAAGAGATATCTAAAAGGGAAGCACAGGAAATGAGGAAAACGATAAGAACAACATGCTGACTTGTACAGAGACAGACAGACAGACAGATGAGAAGATGGCTAACATATAGGGATGCGTGGATGGACAGATGATGGATAAGTGAGTTCATGATGAAATGAGCAAGAAATGTGAATGGATGGTTGGATGGATAGTCAGTAGGCACGATGGATCAATGCAGCGAGTTTGGCAGTGATGTGCTGTGAGGGTCACTGCTGGGTCAGAGATAAATAAGACTCTTCTGAAATCTGAATTTATCTGCGAGTGTCCAAAAGTTTCTCCATCACTGCCTAATACATCAAAACATAAAAATGTTCTCCTGCTGGTAACACAAACATGTCAATACATTTGCTATTTTGTGGTATTTGCAGAGTAACAAGCATATTGCTTATATCAGGGTATTTTCAAAAAGAATTACTATTCTCCAAGGTATTAAGATTCGGTGCATAGCCCGGTGCTACAGACGTAAATGTCTGAAATGGTGGGTTATTGCTTTTCTAAGTGGCTGGACTTATTGGACGATTTTAGCTGGCAGGAACGATAAAACAGGTAAAAAGTTTCCAGAAATGTACTAAAGGAGAGACACGAGCCATATCTACAGACCACATAGCCATGAACAAAAAAAGCACTCTTCTCTTCTATCATGTCTATCTACTCTTTCTTCATAATTTCTCTTTAATCATAGCCACTCCATCTCTTTCTCTCTCTCATGAGAGTTCCTCTCAGATACTTGATGGATCACTGTTGTCAGGCTGTCATCCTCCTGCACTTCAGTGTATCTTTGTGTCTGCGTGTGTATGATGAGAACCAAAGCAAATTCTTTTGCTCATAGGTTGTTCTTTCATAACCTTGGAAACTTTCATGTAATTTACACTCACGTTTCAAAAATATCTCTGCTTTCCAGAAATTCATTAGCAGAGTAGTAAAAAATAAATACAGAGAAACTGAGACATAGTACAGAGATATACTGTAAAACTACTATGAATAGCATAGCTCAGATAAATTGGTCTTGGGAGAATTTGGTGATAAATACATTGGTTTGTAGTAAAACCTTTAATTGCAGTCTAGATACATCCGAGTATAGTTTGAGACATTGTTAAGATCTCAGACCCTCATACAGTAGGAAACAAATGTGAGATTAATCTGAGGAACATGAGTCTCTGACGGCTTTCTATTTAATCCCATCTACATGTCTTTCTTCTTCTTGGTGACGATATGACACTGATGATGTAAAACAAGGAGATAAAAACAAGAAAGATGAAATCCATTTGCCAGAGTGTGTATAAATGTGTATAAAAAGATCTCTGACACACACGTTTTATTCTGTGCATGTCAGTGTCAGAAATCATTTTAACCCAAGAGGCTTTAGCAAATCATACTGTAGATCCTCTTTGTTGCACAGATAATAAATCTCAGATTATTTCACAATAAGATATTTCATTAGAGGTTCAAAGTCTTTAATCCACAGATCAATGGATATGAATGATTTATACTGTATACATTCATACTGTAAACCTATTTTTACATCTACACAACATCATAATACTGTGACCCATGACACCAATCTAAACCTCATCTCATACACACAAACATACACACACAATCTAGCTAGCACACAAAGGTTTTACAGTTTCTCCCCTTGAGAAAGTAGAAATTATATTACATCTTATAGCTACAGAATGCTGCTGGTCTCTTTCTTTGTTTATGTCTTTGTGTATGACTGTTTGTTTGTAGTTGAGATATAAAATTATAGTGTTGCACTATAAGTCCTGCCCTGCTATTCAGTGGAAACACAATTACACTGCTGAATCTTCAACACCACAAGAAATCATATTGTGAATTTATATTTGTTGTCTGAATTGAATGTGATCAGATAAGGAGTGTGTGATGAAAATAATACAAAAGTGACTTCATGTCTTTCTATTCCATTGTTTTTTACTGGCAACATACAAAAACAAACCGACAGCACAGCCAATGTAATCTGATTCACAAATGAATGACTCTTATGAATCAAACTACCTTTTTTCTGCATTCATCAAAGCAGTTGAATAACCATTTCGTATTTCATACTTCAGGTAGTGAAAGATACACGTTGCAAAAATAAAACATTAAATAGTATTAAAAATAGGTTAGAAAACTCCTTTTAGTGCGTAGTTAGCACCAATTACTCCTACAGAATTCTGCAGAAGCAATGGAATATATAATGTGTTTACACCACAGTGAATATCTTAAAAAAAATGTAACCATAAAAAACAACAAAGATTTCTGAAAAAAAAAAAAAAAATGAGGACATATCACAATACAAGACAGTTGTTTCGGTGACAGCTCAGTGAGGGCTGTGTTTAGGGAGTCAGGTTGCCCTGGAAAACTGTCTTACTGGAAAAAATCTTGCTTTGCGACTTGAGCGTTGAGAGGAGAGTAAAACTGAGCTGAGATGCTAATGATTCTTACTGGGTCAATGTCGCTTCAATTAGTCTTTCAGCTACCGCATGTGCGTGTGACTATTCTCTCCTTTGAATTGTCTTGTGTGGTACGCAACGTAATTGATGTGATAATCATTAGCAAAAGCTCATCTGCTTTGTGGCCACAGAGACCCTGACAACAGCAGCAAAGCTCTGTGCGTGATTTAATGTGCACCAGTGAGGAATAAGGGGAGAAAGAGGTGTGTTAAGGACAGTGTGTGTTGATGAAAGGCGGCTAAGGGAGTTGCTAAGTGCAGGAAAATGTTCGGAATGGACCAAACACACACACCATAATCGGGGTCATTACCGGGGTAAAGCCAAGCACTTCCAATAGTTTCATTCAGTCTGAATCATGAATAACATTAAGGATTACAAAAGGATTACCAGAATTTATATTCATCTAATCTACCCACCACCACATACATAAACACGCTTCTATTCTCCCGAGCAGATAAAATTAGACCAAGACAAGCGTCGGCATGTGCTGAACTAGGGAATATGCCACGGAACATAAGAAAAGAGAAGGAGGATGATCTGTGGAAGAGGAGTTATAATGTTGAGGAAGGTTGGCTATCTATCCTGGATGACCGGATCGATGGGGAAAAGAGACAAGATCTATTTTGGCCAGCGTGCTCTCAAGTGGCCAAAGATGGTGAGAGAAAGAAAGAGAGAGCGAGGGAGGAGGGGTACTTTAACTAATGTTGCATCACATCTCAAGTTACCTCAAGGGCAAATGGGAAGAGTAGGCAAAGGTGATAAGCAAAACACTGGGTTATAAGGGGAAACTGAAAGAGAGGGGCGTGGAGTGGAAACGGGGAGGGAGAGGATAGGAAGGTCAAAGGAGGGCGGAGGTGGACCGCAAAAACAGACTGGAGGAATTCAAAGAAAGGAGGAGAGACAGATGAAGAAGATAGTTTTGAATAGAGACGGTTGATTGGGGCATTGTTTATTTGCACATCGTGCCTGTGTTGTTTTAGCAGTCAATTTACTAAGAGACTAATGTTAAAGTAAACAACAAGCAATGGCGGAAACACACACAAAAGTCACATTAGAAATTGCACATCTTTGTATGTGCTTCACCCACTATTTCACAGATCTATAATCACATTTGAAAACTACTCTCTTATTTGTAATCACTATGTATTAAAAACGATTTATATGCCACTTAGTCTTCTAATGTCTGAATAAGTAAAAAAATAAATAAAGTAAAAATAAATATTAGTAAATCTCTCATTCATTCCTTTTTAATCTGTCACCTAGTAATTCCACTATCACTTACTATTCTGCAGACAGAGCAAGAGATACAAAATTGTAAGTCCTTGAATCAATCTAAGATGCTTTTAGTACAATTATGCCTTTTTATATGTACATTTTTATGATTATAATAGCAGCGAATCATAATTCTCACAATTTTACTGCAGTAACAATAACTGCAAAGTATATTGTTGTGGTTACCACTGTCAATTTCAGTGAGGGACAGATTGTACAGCAACAACATCTCATCAAGTATTTTTTTCTATGTGACATTATAAATACCTCCCATTACTGCAGAAGAAAAGCCGCCAAGGACTCATCCATAACGCATATAATAACACAATTAGAATTTGCTGCCGTTTTATGAGGAATGCTCTAAAAAACAGCGTAATTGAATAAGGTCTGATTGCTCCCCAGTTATATTTATCTGCATTTTTTAGTTCAATGACACTGCAAAAACCTTTCTTTAAAATTTACATAATTACTGTGCTGTGCTGTTTGTAATACCAGAGATGGGAGAGCAACCACTTGCTTTGCTAATGAGGTGTTCGCGGGTACGTGAAGTGCTGCATGGGCACAAACGTTTGGAAACGGTTACTTAAAAATCGCTCTTACAGATCTGTGTGTCAGCTGTCAGGAGGACAATGTTTGATTCAGAGCTGTGGTTCACATTCCCGCTCAGGAGATGCTGATTCACATCATCGTTTTCTTTGGCTTGTACCTGCACGATTATATGCACTTAGTGTTAAACTCCATTTAAAGAACATTTGCTGCAAAGTACTAAAGCAGGACAGAAGTACATTCTAATGCTTCAGCTAAGATATGAAGGTGTGGCGATAGCAGACTGCTGCTATCTCCACACCTTCATATCTTAGCTGAAACCCATATTTGAGGATGACAACTTAACAAATTTTCCATGCCCAAACCTACAATTAGCATTTTTATGCAATGATTATCTGTCATTCTTGTGTTTGCACCTATTAGTTTATCTCCGTTTTCAGCTTGGTAACATAAGTCTTATGCACTAAAGTTTGCATTAGGACTTTATTTGTATTGATTATGTTACTGTATAGTTGACCTCATTTTTAGGTTAAAGCTCCCACATCATTAAGAATGAAACATTCTTTAGCACAGTCTGTTCAGAGGAGATCGATTCAGTGTGCATGTCTGTACAAGTAAAGTGAGTGCCAGCCAAACATCCATGTATTTGTGGCTCTCATCTCTGTTGAAGCAAACCCCTTATCTGCCACAAAAAACACAGGCATGTAAAGTAAGGCATATACTGCTTTGTAAAAAGCGCTAATGCAGTAGCATTGCTTTTGGGGGTTCTAAATATGTACACAAAATAAATGTTATATGCATTTTCTATAATCAAGTGTGATCAGACATAGTTTACTATGCAGAACAATTGTATATACTTACATGCTTTAAAAAGGTTCTTCACAGCAATGCCATGCACAAAATAACCATTTTTGGTTCCTAAAAGAACCATTCAGTCCAAGGTTCTTAAAAGAACTATTTCTTTCTTAACCTGATAACCGTCACTGCACATATTGAGCATGAGAATGCACAACAGAAATGACTACAGTTTTTTACATTTTTGATATTTCAAAATATTATTTACATGAACATTTTAAAAATCTAAACAAATAAAATAACTTTACAAAAAATAAAAATCAAGTAAAAAACTAAAATCTAAAATGAAAAAAAAAATTGTAGATCAAAATTTTCAGTGACAGTTAACAGGTTGACTTTTTATAGCATAAAAACCTATTCCTTTACAAAGAACCAAAGGTTCTCTAGATGCTAAAGGTTCTTTATCCACACAGGCAGAAATGGTTCTTTTATGGCATTGTGAAGCACCTTAATTTTGAAGAGTGTATTTAGAGCTAAAGAGAAACTTTATTCTTGCAACACTGATTGTTTATCTTTTCTTTCCTTTTCTAGGTCTGTGATTCACTCTCCTATCTACCATGCCAGACTCCCCACCCCTTCAGCCATTCAGAAAATCACATCCGTCCCTCATTGTATGCCATCCAAACAGCAACACATCACCCTCATCACAGACTCATGCATCTCTCCACCTGAAACGGAATATCCACAAACCCTCAGACACAATTTGTCAACCCTCTTCTTTACTGTGGTCAAAGTTTACCAGCAGAAACTCACTCCGGGAAACAGCCTCAACGTTTGCATTACTGCACTGGTTTATATTGATCACCTGTGCCTGTTTGCTGCCTGCTCTGATTGGTCAGATTCCAGGAGCAGTAGCTGGGGAGACGTGGGGCGTGGTCTCAGCGTGCCCCTTCCACTGCGTATGCAGGAATCTCTCAGAGTCCCTGAGCACGCTCTGTGCTGACAAAGGCCTACTTTTTGTTCCCCCAAACGTGGACCGGCGGACCGTTGAGCTCCGCCTCGCCGACAACTTCATACGAGAGGTGGGAGGAGCTGATTTTGCCAACATGACGGGATTGGTGGATTTGACTCTATCTAGAAATACAATCAGTCAGATTCGGCCAATGGCCTTTGCAGATTTGGAAAGCCTACGTTCGTTGCACTTGGATGGCAACCGACTGATAGAGCTGGGCCCACGAGACTTACTAGGCATGATAAATTTGCAGCATCTTATTCTCAACAACAATCAAATTATTAACATCTCCTCTGAGGCCTTTGATGACTTTCTTATGACTCTAGAGGATTTGGACTTATCCTACAACAATCTGCTCAAAGCACCCTGGGATGCCATTCAGAGCATGGCCAGCCTACATACATTAAACCTGGATCACAATCTTATTGACCAGATTGATGAGGGCTCCTTTAGTGAACTCTACAAACTAGCCAGATTGGATATGACTTCAAATCGTCTAAAGACTTTACCACCTGATCCGTTGTTCGCTCGCTCACAAACAGGGGTAATAAGCCCCACACCCTACAATGCAGTGATCAACTTAAATTTTGGGGGAAACCCATTACACTGTAACTGTGAACTGCTCTGGTTAAGGCGTCTGATCCGCAGTGATGATATGGAGACGTGCGCTACACCGACTCATTTAGCGGGACGCTATTTTTGGTCAATACCTGAAGAGGAATTTGCCTGTGAACCTCCACTCATTACCAGACACACAAACAAACTCTGGGTGTTGGAGGGTCAAAAGGCAACGCTCAAATGTCGTGCCATTGGTGATCCAGAGCCAGTGGTGCACTGGGTCTCACCGGATGACCGCATCATTGGCAATTCCAGCCGCACCACATCTTTCCGCAACGGCACGCTGGAGCTGCTCGTAACTGTTGCTCGCGATGACGGTACCTACACTTGCATCGCCATCAACGCTGCAGGTGAGGCAACGTCTCTGGTTGACCTGAAAGTCATCCCCCTCCCTCATCGTGGAAATGGAACAGTACTGTTAGCTCGTGACCCTGGATCATCAGACATTACCAGAGGGAAAGCTTCTAGTGGGCAAAGTCCTGGCCCGGACACTAACACTGACCTGCAGGAGGGACAGGAGGAGGGTCAGATTGAGAGCGAGGATGGGGTCAGCGAAGGGGGTGAGGAACAGATGGTGGGCGTGCAGGGGGTGACGTCCACATCAGCTCAAGTGAGGTGGGAAAATCGTCGATTGACGGGAGCCAACCTGGTGTGGATGTATCAGCTACAGTACAACTGCACTGCCGATGAGACTCTTGTTTACAGGTGAGTCATACAAAATGGCAACTAAATACTGAAAACTCCAAATCATCAACTAAAACTGAAAATATAATCAAGAACATTAAAATGCTGCAAATAATAAAATATTGTGAATAGAATACATTGTATAATAGAATACAGTACCAGTCAAAAGTTTAGACAAAATTGACGAAAATGTTTCTCCTGATCTTTTAATCTGAAAGTGTGTATTTCAATGTTTTAAATTACTTTTGTGGACAAAAATATAATTGTGTCAACATATTAATTTCTTTAATTAAGAAACTACAATTTTATCTTAAAACAATATTTTTGAAATAGATTACCAAATAATGAATTTAGAGCAGCCAATAAGAGCCCAGGATAGATAGAAATTTCTTCAGTGTTGTCTAAAAAGCATCACAGGTTAAGACCTCAAGAAACTGGATTATAAAATGTCAAGAATATGATTTTGCAAATTCTAGACAAAGGGTGACTACTTTTTAAGATGATAAAATACTCCATAGTGTTCATTTTATTGTGTATGATTTTAGTCACAACATAATTCCCACAGTTTTTAAAGATGTAATTTCAATTAAATTTTTTCTTTTTCTCATGAAAGAACTTAATATGTTGGCACAATTATTTTTTGTCTACAAATATAATTTATGCCATTTTAAAATGTTAAAATAATGATAAAGACAGGTTCTTAGCAGTTACACCTATCTTGCAAGTGGCAATTATCAGAAGAGGTACAAGTGTTGAGTCTCAAGATGAAAAACGGTACTGACATAGTACTGACGCAACAACTGTAAAAACTGTCTAGTGCTTCGTTAGATCACTAAAGATGAGTCACATCACATTTTTAAGCCAGAAGGTTTACATTAACTGCAATGCAGCTTCAAGATCTTCACCTATGATTTTTAAAATACATAAAAAAATGACATTTAACAACGGCTCAATAAGAGATTTTTCCATCTACAGTCACATAACATGCTTATATAACACATTTAATGTGACATTTAACAGCATTGCAATAATGAATATGTATGTTCAGATTGTTGTCAGGCTGAATCGTGATAATAATAATGCGCTTCATGTTGAACCCGAGGCTACCGCAGTCCTACTGTTATCAGTGTCCGCGAACGCTGTCAGACATTTTTGAGACATGTTCAATACATCTTGCGCCCTCTCTGAGACATTATCTATGGCAAGTGACATACACCGTCTTCATGTTTGTCCTTTATTAAGAGGCTGAGAGGGAGTGAATGTATGTATGTGGTGTGGGAGAACTGCGGGGTGGGAAACTGACACCACAGACATTAAAACTGACAGGGGGGCTGGTAGAGAGACAGAGCGAAAGAGAAAGAGGGAATGAGAAATAAAGAAAAAGGTGGGACATAGGTAGAGATACAGAGTTTGGCACAGGACCCAAGGGAAAGAATAATGAAGTCTCTAAATGAACTTAAACTACAGTGCCAATAAGTATGTCACAACCAATCTTGTCGACGGCCTCCACGACATGAGGAAGAGGAGCTGAGAGTGAGAAATCCAGAATGAGAGAGATTACTTGTAGGGGGAAAGCTTTTATCTTGTCTTAGGTTTGGTGCCTGGGTGTTTAGACTTGTTAAAAACAGGAAAATGTTGCAGTGGATGCCAGTGGCATATGCCTAAAAACAATATAAATATTGAAATATAAATGTATGACTATATGAATATACAAAAATGAATAAGTATTGAAATAATTATATGAAATAATAACAATAATAATTATTGTTATTGTTATATTAATTTATGTACAATTATTTTCATATTTTATACCATTATTTCATATTTATATTTCAATATTTATTTATTTTTAATATTTAACTATATATACACAAGTATACACAACAAGTATATATATATATATATATATATACAAGTATATATATATGCCATATATATATATATATAATATATATATATATATATATAAGTATATATACATATATATAAGTATATACATATATATATATAAGTATATACATATATATATACATATATATATATATATATATACATATATACATATATATACACATATACACATATATACATACACATACACACACATACATACACACATATATATATATATATATATATATATATATATATATATATATATATATATATATATATATATGTATATATATATATATATATATATATATATATACATATACATACATATGTACATACATATTAGGGGTGGGAGAAAAAAAAATCGATGCATCGGGATTCTTTCTCTAACGATTCTGAATCGATCCTCAAAGATTCAGAATCGATTCTATGTCAGAACTTGTTCATCCTGAATATAACTTTGTTAAAATAAAAGCAATAAAATTAAACTTCAAGATGGGAATACTGTCAAAGAGATTCTAACTATAAACAAAAAGCATAAAACTCTTTATTTATTTAAAATGCAAATTTATCATATTTGCAAAAAAATTATATGAAGAATCGTTTTGGAATCGGATCGTGAGTCCCAGAATCGAATGGGATCGGATCGCGTAGTACCTAAAGATTCCCACCCCTAATACATATGTATATACAGTTAAATATTAAAAATAAATATTGTTTTGGGTCACTTAACTAAAACAACTTAACTAAAACAACACAAATGAAATCGATGCCCTAAATATAAGTGGCTATAAGAACATCATTATGCCAGATTTTAATTGAAGATTATGTGTTTATTCAATGTACTTTGGTCCTGCACTGAAAGCCCTAAACGATAATTCATCAAGCTTTCCAACAGGCTGAACATTGCAACAGTCAGTAATTGAAATGGTGAAATACATGACTGAAATTAAAACACAAAGCACTTGGAGATCCAGTTAGCTAAACTAACACAGTTAGTTGAAGTCTGTTGCAACACATTTAGTTGAACATTGGTAATCTTGTCTCCAGTCTACTGCAATTTGTAAATATTGCAACAATACAGTTTTGGGCTTGGACATTCAATTTTGTTATAAAAGAAAGAAGCTTTTAAAATCAACACTGCAACAACTAAACAATAAAACGGAGTGATCTACGAACATTTTGCATTTGATATAGTGACATCTGTTCTTCAAGTAAAACATTAAGAATACAGTATGGAAAAGAAAGAGAAAGTCTGACATTAACTGGGTGATGATGGAAGGAAAGTGTGACAGGGAAACGGCAGGGTTGAGTTTAGAGAATAAAAGCAATCCGTTTATGAAGATCAAGATAGTAGAGACAAAAGTCTTTTCTGTGTCCCTTTCTTTCGTTTAGGCACCATCCCCCATCCCTCTATTATTAGTGTGTTCTAATAATTGCCTGTTTCTGTGTCACCAGTTTAACAAAACATTTTCCTGTCAGTTTGTATAGCAGCATGTGTGTGTGTGTGTGTTAATGTTTGACAGTGAAATCCGTTCCATCACTCCAAGACACACAAATTAAGGCACTTGATGAAAAGGTCAAACTCCCTTTCCTGAAAAATGCACAGCTGTTGATAAAATTTTATTGCTCAGAGGTATGACAACGCTTAGCTTTTTTAGGGTCCATTTGTCCAAATTAAGAGATGTCTTTGGTTTGGAGACAAATGGCCCCAATGGGTTCAGGGAGATCCTGTCAAACATGACTTCCAGGGGTTTCTGGGGAGCCATTAAGGGGAAATATGTTATGTTCCTGAAGCAGGGAAGCAGGAAACATGGGCAAAAGTCTCTGCTTGCTCTCCATTTAATCTTGCTGCTATCTAGCCTCCTGGGACACAGCAATTCATTTTTGTCCTCTATAAAGGACATTTGTTTTCTGTGAACTTCTTTAAGACCATACATGACACACTTAAGTCCTGGAATATATACAAACAAATCACTATAAACAAATGAAGAAAATTTGCTTCAATCCTAAAGTCTTCTACTGAGAATAAAAAAACTCAAAAGGCTGTATCTAATTTGTGCAGATTCATGCTACAAGAAGCCATTTGATTGTATAACATTTTACACAACAGGTATTATTTTTGTAAAAAATAAAGAACAACCTGCACATTTATACTCACAAACCCACTGACTAAACTGCAGAAGGTCACGTCCAACAGCTCAGTGCGGTACACAAGCCAACATCTGTCTGCCCTGCCAATATCTGGATCACACTTTCAATACAGTTAGCACAGATTTGTCACCCGGCGGCCAACACCTGTCACTTTCCTGCTGAGTACAGCTTGTCTGTCATTTTCCAATGGACACCTAATTGACCGGTATTATCTGTTAAAATTTGTTAGATTTTCACTAACATTACAAATACAAATTATCGCAATACGTGGAATCCTTATCGCTCTGTCATTAGCACCTACTTCGCTGGATAAAACAGGAATCCACCTACAAATGAACTATGTTTAGCTCACCATCATGTTTTCAGCAGCTATGCCCGTTTTAGTGTCATTTCCAGACTCAGTCAGTCATTTATAAAACATGTAAAAGCATGCATAGAGTTATTCAGATGTTGTTTTATGTTTATTTAAATAGTGGATCTCCTCCTGTGGTTTCAACCAACAAAACGAGTGTACATACCTACATCGAGTCTGAAAATACAAAGCTATAAGGGGCCAGACAAAGTGACCTTGAGCTCCAACTCATAATTTACAGCACAGCCGAGCTTAATAGATTCCGACCCCAATGACAGAGCAGCTCACGCAGACACAGTGTACGTGTGTACGAGAGAGAGAGAGAGCGAGAGAATCTTTTTATAACTTTATTGATTCAATAAACAAATTACCCCTGCACATTTATAGCTGAAAACAAATGGTTGATTCTCCAGTCTTAACACCATTTTGGAGTGGATGATTTTAAACAATTTTTCCTTTACAAGCTTAATATGCAGAGAAGGTTAAAAGTAATCTATTCATGGAACGACTTCCCTGACAAGAGTAAACACTGTGACTGTGTGATGCTGCTCAGCATGTCAATGTCTGGCTTAGCCAATGGCGTGTGCTTGAGGATGGGCTAGCTGTCGCAAACGATGCAAGTTGTGGGAATGCTAGGAAACCATTTTGGAGACCATGATTTTAACAATTCTGTTTGGTGCGGCTAGTGACAATCATCGTGAGATGGGAGAAGAGGTGGGATGCTCAGGAACAGACTCCCCGCCTCTTTTCGAAAAAACATCTAATAATACCACCACATATCTAAAATATTTCAATATTCACATACACTTTATCTGACACCTACAATGCACACAGATTAAAATGGTTAAAAGTGCCACTGCCAAGAACACTACAAACTTATAATCACTCACAGAAATTGACCATATTCCCTAAATAAAGAATCATATCGAGCTGTAAGAACCAGGGGTATAAGTGACATTTTGGATAAAATGGAGAAATATTTCTCAAATAAAAGGTCAATCAATTAGAAGTTATTCATTACAAGCCAAAAGACTTAACACTGAATTTACTAAGCCAGTTGGTGCCAACTGTAATAAAATCAGATGAAGATCCCTCATGTAAAGTTGGTGAAATGTCACTTACACCCCTCTGGTTCTCATAGCTATATGTGTCATTTATGGTTTGTGGTCTCATTTAATAATACCACCACATATTCTATATTCTTGTACACTTTACTTTACACTTATAATGCAGACAGATTACACTGCCAAAAAAACTACAAACTTATGAAGACCAACAGAAATTGACCATCCTCACTAAATAAAGACTTATATGTACTGTAATGTTACATTTACAGTTTCTTTTACTGAGACACAATTAAACCCATTAGGATTATGGATGAATTCCTTCTTTGAAAGGGTTAGGGAGAGAGAGAGAGAGAGAGAGAGAGAGAGAGAGAGAGAGAGAGAGAGAGAGAGAGAGAGAGAGAGAGAGAGAGAGAGAGAGAGAGAGAGAGAGAGAGAGAGAGCAGTGTGTGGGAGTATAAGGGGTCTTTAATACCATGACTAAAGCAGCATTGTAAATGTGTCAAGGCCTTGATCAAAGCCTGCAATTATATGTCGATATCAGACGTGTTGTTTGGGAAGGCTTAATTTTGTAAGCAGCATGCCAGGACAGCCCTGTACTTTCCATTACCTTAGTTATGCTTTTGTGTGACAACAGTGAACAGTGAAGCAGTTTAGAGGAACAAACGTCAAGCAAAATGCTGTTTCATTGTGATGCCGTGAGGAGGGAGTAATTGTCTGAGGTTACTAACCTCTCTCCTCTTCTGTTTCCCCTCCCGCAGGATCCTGCCCCCCACGAGTGACAGCTTCCTACTAAAAAACCTGGTCTCCGGTACAGACTACAGTTTGTGCGTGCTAGCCATTTTTGACGACACGGTCACTTCCATGGCTGCCACAAAGGTCCTCGGCTGCACGCAGTTCAGCACCAAGGACAATTACCCTGACTGTCGCTCACTACAAGCCCACTTCCTGGGCGGGACTCTTACCATTCTGGTCGGTGGAGTTGTTGTGGTAACGCTGTTGGTGTTTACCGTGGCGCTTATGGTGCGTCACCGTGTGTGCAGTAACCATGACAATCATCGTGAGATGGGAGAAGAGGTGGGATGCTCAGGAACAGACTCCCCGCCTCTTTTCGGAAAGGGAGCTGATGTGTGTTCTCAGAGCAATGGCAATGGGAACGTTATGATGGTGGTGCTTCCTAATGGGCTTGTTCAAAAACAGAACGTTGCAGAGGGAGGGTTGGGGTCACCATCCAATCTGACGTCTAAAGAAAAACCAAAAACCCTCCCAAAGCCCAAAGTGAATCTGGATCAGTTCAGGGCAGGACTAGAGGTGGAAATGGCGCCGTTGAGACCCCTCCCACCATACACACCTGAAAAGGAGCAAATGTCTTTGTATTACACCCCCAGTAATCATTCGGCCTCTACAATGCCACGTCCGTCACGCCAACAAGGTGCGAAGCAACTGAAATATCGTGCTACCAATAAGGACACAGGAAAACGTGCTAGCTTCAGTTTGGCCCCGCCCCCTACATACGCAACACTTAGCGACAGGCGGTTTAGCACAGGAGGTGGCATCGTAGTCCATCGAGGAGGCACAGATAGTCAATGGAATTCTTCGCTGGCCTATCAGAGCCCCACTTTGCCACACAAGAGCCCTTATCACGGCGCGTTACGCTACAAGAGAAGTTCATCGTTTGATATGGGTGAAATCGCCACGACGGCCTGCTACAGTTATGCTAAGAGACTAAGCGTAATCTGGACCAAAAGGAGTCAGTCGATACACGGCATGCTGGTCCAGTGCGCCTCAGCAACAAGCACCTCGACAACCAGCAGCGGCGGCGGCAGCAGCAGCGACCTCCCAGCGCGACACACGCGTGGATACATCCGTGCCTACAACGCGACCAACTCCAACCCTCCAAGCGCTGAGGTCACAAATTCAAAGGAGCAGCGGATGAAAGATAAAGAAACAGAGGAAGATGACAAAAGAGAAAAACTGGAGGAGAGTGTGGTGTAGTGAGTCAGAAGATAGATGAGACAGACAAGGAGATAAACGAAAGAGGAAGTCAATATAAATGTAATGGGGATCAAAAAGAGAATGAGTTTGAAGGTGAAATTAACATTTTGCAGGTAAAGCTTTTGAGGGGGAGAAGTTGTTAAAGATCCTGCGGAATGTTGATTGGTGCAATCAAGGGAGAAAAACAAAACAACAAGAGGTTAGACAGACAGGATAAAAGTCAGGCAAAACAAAACAAAACAACTGGGTTGTTAATGAATCTCACAACAAGGTGTTTAAATTGCAGAGAGTCAGTCTCAAGAAAACTATATAACTTAAAGACAAGCGGCAATTGCTAACTCACGTGGATTTGGGAATAACGTGGTGCCGTTCAAGTGTCGATCAATTCGGTTGTCTGAGAATTACTGGGAAAGGGCCAGGAAGTGGACATGTAATCATGCACTATCGATTGGAGCCAAATCAATCGATACATGCAGCACATGCGGATTACAGAGGATACAAACTACAAAATGGGAATGAGAAAATGTACAAATGGTACAATGGAAACATTTATGAGACTTCTATAGAACATAAGTGGGCATTGACTGTGGTATAAAAATTAATATTTTGTGTAAGAGGTTGTATGTGTGTATGTAAGTGTTTGTGTGTAGGTGAGTGAGTGGATTAATGCACAAAGTAATCGAAAAACATTTTATGACGCCACTGGTTTGCTATACCATGTGACCACCATCATCATCCAGTAAAGGAAATTAACTTTGAAGCTAAAAGACAGCGACTGATGTGGGAACTGCTGTAGGAAGGAAAACTAAAAGAAATATCATTCCAAGTTCACAAAATCAATGAATAAATTCTGTATTAGAAAAATTCAATGTCAATGTTATTAAGTGTTAAGATTTTTTTACTATGGAAATGAAAATTAAAATAAGGAAATGAGTGATACTAATAATTAATCTTTATGATGTGTTTGACTTTCTTAAAGACAGTCTAAAAATGACAAAAAACCTGGTAAAGCGCTTTAAGTAAAGATAAAATGAAAAGACTTGCTTTAACTTGAAAAGTATTAGATAAGCTTTTGTTGCCTTTAGAAAAGAGCAAAAGGGCAGGAGACTTGATTGCTAAATTAGTCTCTCTCTCTCTTTCTCTCTCTCACTTTCTCTCTCTCTCTTTGTCTTTCTGTCGTTCTGCAGTTTGAGATAGTTGCTGGGGAAGGGCAGTGTGTAAGGTTGAGATAATGAGAGATTTAGGGAGACGGAACTCTCTGCAAGAGTGCTGATGCAGGACACAAAGTGAGAAAGCGCAGCAAACGAGTGGATAGAGCACAACGGATAGAGCCGGTGGACAGGAGAGAGGACATTGCGTCTGCAATGTGTGCTTTAGCTGTTTTTTTTGTCATGCAAGTACTAAAGAATTTATCACATTGCCAATGAAGCCCATTTAAGAACAGCTTAGGTGAAATGAAGGGGATAAGATGAGTTGCCTGCATGTGTGTGTGTTTATGGATGTGTGTAATTGGACAAACACTGCCTTCTGTATTTATCCATAGCAACAGACAGACTTACAGAAGGTTCTGGGAACATGCACAATAGGCTGGTATATTTGGCTAAATAAACCCAGGGTTGGTGAATAGTGCAGATAAATCTGCATCATTAATAACAAATCAGGTCACAAAATATTGAGCGAGTCTTTTTAAAAAGCAGTGAGGACAACATTCATACAAAAGGGTAAGCCGTCTATTCAGACAGGATTTTTTAGCATATGACAGAATGCTGCCTCAGAATGTAGTTGTCTGTGTAGGGTGTAGACAGCAAGACAGCTCACTAGTTTTGGAAAAGAGATATAGCTTGACACGTGTTGGCATAGAAACACCACCCTTGAAACCAGCAGAATAAATAGCCATAGCCTTTGTGAACGATGTTATATAATCAAATCTTTGGCTATTTGAGAGAATTAAAGTTGGCTCAGTGCTTATTGTGAGCTTCAACGTGTGCTTGGGTTTGTGTACGTGTCTGTCTGAAGGAGTCAGTAGGAGGAGAAAAGTTCCTTACCCAGCCATTAGGTGTGTGTGTGATGTAGTCTAAAATACACCCAGCTCTCCTTTAAATGCCTGCAGCAAAATTCAGGCCAAATTTGACTAATTAAAACCAGTTGACACACATATATGCATAGCTTATTCTCACAATCTTTCAGTAGTTTATCACCACAGCCAGCTGGCTGACTGCAGGACGTCCAAGAATTAACTTATCATCTAGGGCAATCTCAGAAGAGAAACACCGTCAGAGCGACAATGCTAAAAGACTTACAGAATGAAAGTTATAGAAAGTTATCAAACCCTTGCAATTTTTAGATGTCACATGTTAAAATTACACAGGGAACATTTTCACCTGTAAGGGTGGAGAAAAACATGCAATGTTGTTTTAACCCTAATAATGTGAGATATATTATAATTTCAAGCACATAAATGCAGCGCTAACTTTAACATATGTCACAACGCTGTAAAAATGTTCTGTCGCATCATCTAAAACAATTAAGATGATAGTATTTGAGTCAAAATTACTACATTAAGTCACACCAGCCAAAGGCATTTTTAAGGGTTGAATTATATTAAGAAAAATCCTCAAAGTGACAAGGTTTTTAAAAGAAAGCACATTTTTTTAAATATACAGATATTTTTAACACTGCTCTGCAACAATTTGCATACTTTAGAGTCTGTGTACCAGAAATCTAACATTTATAATGCAACATGCAGAGTATTAGGCATGCTTACATTATCTTTAAAGCCACTACACAACAGCTATATAAAACAGAACAAGACTATTCACAATCATAATAATTTTAAAAAGACACAAACCACAATAAAGTACCATAAGTCAATTTACATGAAAGGTTTGTGTGAGAAACAAACTAAAACACTTTCCATTTCTAGTGAGAACACAACAAAAATCAATAGTTTTCAACAATAAGGTTATATAAGTTTGAGAAAATAATGCTGCAGTTGTTTTCTTGATTCCTTCAAAATGACTTTATAATGAAACCAGAGTGACATTCTCTAAACTTTTTGAACCAGCACATAAGCAATGTATTGGTGTTGACATAGAGTATAAAAGTCTCATTCTGGAAACAGCAACCTTTATCTCCTCATTTCCTCATCTCTATCTCTGCTGTCAATTCACCCTGGTGTTGATTTTGTTCTTACAAAAGTGTAACTATCAATTATTTTGGCATGTAATAGCCAAGTTGACCACCTGAGAAAATAGAAGGAAATGACATTTAAACTTCTCATCTCATTATCTTAAAGTCTTTTGCTTTTAACAAAGTACAGGGTGTGCTAGTGCCATAATTAGATTACTATAGCAGTAAAATGGCCGTGATACTGATTTGAAGGTAAATGAAAACCTCGTTTCAACTTCAGCAAAATGCTGTTAACTTTATAGTCTTTGATTAACTTATTGGTGCGCATAATGTTCTGCAGTATTGGCTATTATCAGTTATATGTGCCGTATCACAGCGGCCATTTTCTGGAGGTTTGCCAGTCTGTCAACAACTGTTGGAAATGCCAACTGTTTTCCAGCCAATAATGGTGAGAACTACAAAGCTGAAATCAAGAATTTATCTTGATATCTTCAGTTCTCCATATCTAATGTTTTCTGCATTGTGCTTAATGACACAGATTTTAGCTCAGTTGGGTCAGCACTTCATATATTCATAAGTCCTGTCAGTTTTATCAGTGCTCTGTCTTTAAACATAAAACATTTCGTACACTCTTAAAAATAAAGATGTTTCACCATGTCATAGAAAAACCATTTATTTTTGAATGGTTACATATAGAACATTCAGAGAACCTTTCTGTTCCACAAAAGTTCTTTGTTGTGGAAAAGGGTTCTTTAGACTATAAAACAGTAAAAAAAGAAATGGTTCTAGAAATGGAACTAAAATGGTTCGTCTATGGCATTACTGTCACTACTTCACAAGTTATCCAAAACACTAGCTTGACACTGCATTAAACAACTAAATGTAAGCATGTAAATCTTTAACTTTATAAACAAGAAGTTGTTTTGCCAGTTATTTCCACTCACACAGAAGAAAGCTTGGTATATATGCAGAACTGAATCCTGTTCTCACTTCCTATAATGCATTTTCTCCTGTTGTCCCTTAAAGAAAAAAGAACATTCAATCTCTTTCCTCTTCATCTTAATTCTCTAAAACACTGACCACCTCCTGCTACGAGCCGTGCTGCCTAGTTTTAATTCTGTTCCCTTACATCCAGCTCCTCTCCTTGTCTTGATCTCTTTCAGAGGTGCATGTCCGGCTCTTCTCATCTCCTGCAGCGCAAAGCCCACGCTGGAGATGCCAACATCATGCTGCGAATGCCAAGTGCAAAACTGGATGTTGCTTTAGAAAAAAACATTAGTGCTTTCAGTCCGCTTATTTTTAATGTGGTTTTTAATGTTCTGGTTCAGGTTTTTTTGAGCACTAAGGAAGATCTGGTACAGCTGCATGATAAAATAACGTGAAAGACTCTGGGGTGCTGTTCTACAATTCCCTCACAAGCCAAGTTTAGAAATCTGTCAGCAATGTGCTAAATCCTAACACCTCCTATCGTTATTTATTCATGCTTAGATTAAGCACTTTGGAAGGAAATATCCCTCCTTGTTTATATTGATTTTTCTCCTCTCTACAATCTTCAACGCCAGCAGCCCTTATCCCTTTGTGCTTTGGCCATATTAGTGAAAAAGCCCCGGACAGGACGCTTTAATCAAAAGCCTCTGTTAAACTATCAAGTCCACACATTGCGCATATCCTCTGATAATAGTTTGTTTGTGCTGGCTTTCAACATTTTGGGAAGCTCGGCGTAATTTGTTAAAAGCAAATAACACGACAGAGAGGCACTTAGCAGCCACATCGAAATAAATAAATAAATAAAAATGAATAAAACAAGGACATGCGACCAATGAAAATACATCATTTAGGGATGACAGCGGTGGCCAGATCGAAATAAGAACACTAATCACGAAGAGTTAAATGAGATCGAGGGAAGGCGTCGGAGGACGAGTGGAAGGGCGGATAATTGGGAATAAATGAAAGTATGTAAATGTTTGGGGAACAAATAAAGGACAAAAAAGGCAAAGAAAATTTTTTTTTATTTTCATTTCAAGCGAATGCTGTTGCCTAGACGATTAACAAGCGTGACATCAAAAACAATCACTTTAATCAGCCATAGCACAAACAATGATTGAAAAGAGAGATTTAGAAATGCTATTTTGTCATTAAAATTTTTAGTGACATGTTCTTGACTGCCACACAACACACGATAGATGTGTGGATAACAGCCTTTTGTATATGTATTCAGAATTATGTACAAACTTAACTACTACACAACAGCTATACACATTTAATCAAAACCACTTCCATTTACTAGTTACTAATAATGTTGTGATGACAGGCACATTTTAATTTTCTATTATCTGATACTGGCTACAACTGAGGTTACCAAACTGGGGTATGCAAACTTTTTTTAATTAAAAAGACTTAAATAACATTTAAACCAAGTACACGTATTTCTCACACTGTGCAATGAATCATTTGTGGTCAAGCGTGAATGCACTCCATACGTTTGACCTTTATAAATAACAGGATTTGCTTTACATTATCTGTCACACTGCATTTGCGATATCTGAAACAAATGCATCTTACTGTGTGTATCTACTGTGCTGAAAGATATCCATCCAAAACCTATTTGTGGTGGGATGTATATGTGGGTTCTTTCTCTCTAGCTCTCTCTCTCTCTTTTTAAAGCTCCAGGAAGCATAGGGCTAGGATGACAGGAGATTACAGGGAGATTTGTGTGTTTTTTGTAGGAGGTCGACCTTTAAGGCAGGCCGGCGTGATGATCCTCTACACCTTGTCTGTGTCTGTGGTTGCGGTAGAGAATATAATTGAAGTGTGGGTATAAAAGGAAGATCATTAAAGTCACTTTCTCACCTTCACCTTCCTCTCATTTTCCATTGTTTTTCTTGCTGCATACTACAACCTTCAGCTTGTCCCGAGACCTTTGGCTGAAATCTGCTCTTTTTGTTGGCTGTGAGATAATATACATTTTATTTACATATTCTTTTTAAACTTCCAGTCATAAAATCTTGATGTCTTCAGCCTCAGTAAAACTTTAATTACCACAACCAATTTGCTGAAAAGTTCACTTCATTAATATTTTTCTGGCTACCTCATAGCGTGTGATGCAATGAGATGAAAAATAGACCAGCCCTTGTGTTTTAGGTTCAGTGAGGTACATGTAAACAGCTTCTCTTTATTGCTTCACTGACTAACAACTTGCATGTTTTTGGAGGTGCTACAACTTGGGCTTCAGCGTGTTGGTATGGCAGCAGATGTACGCAAGTGGAAATAAACAAACAGGCTAAATTAAAGATAAAAAACAAAAATTGTGACGGAAATGTGTCTATATTTGCTAACTTTACATTTGAAAAATGCAGAAGGCATGTGCTATTCATGAAACACGGTGTATTTCATGATGCAGGCAAGCATTAGACTGGCATTGATCTGTTAGTGTCGGCTCACTAAACAGCTTTAATATCTTATGGGCTGTGAAATACTTGATTCTGATTAGCCAATCATGGCTTTCCGTAGTCCAAAATAATAAGTACTTTCACCTCAAATCAATATTCAATTAATTCGACTAAAAATTTAAATTGTCACAATTTCTTATGTTGTGACAGACCTGTATGACTTTTCCCTGTAGGGAAGATATTAACATGACATACTGCTGATACAATGAAAGTGCATGGAGACCAAGAGTTGTTAAACCTCCAAAAATGACAAGCCACATAAATGTACCATTACACTAGTCCTGTGTATTATATTCTAAGGCTATTATTTGTTACTTATTCTGTTTACTATTTGTGCCCTCAAAAAATGCTGGGTTATTTTTAACATTATGGTTGGGTCAAATATGGATATTTTATAGGTTAATTTTACCTAATGGCTGGATGTGCCCCTTTTTGACCCAACCATGGGTTGAAAAATAACCCTAAAAATAACCCTGTGAGCTTTAACTCTGCACGTCCTTCAAATCTGGCATGTTACAAGACACACAAGAACAATCACCATCCACCTTTAAAGCATTAAAAACCCCACCACATTTGCATTCTATGGAGGAAAGAAAATTTACTTAGTTAATATATGTGACCCTGCTTCATCATCCTACATAATGTAAAAAACATTCTGTAAAAATATAACCTTGATATATTTAACATTTACCAAGTATGATTATGTCGAAGATTTAAAACATAGTGATTATTAATAGGTGAAATTAAATTTTGATGCTCATTAACTCAGAATTACTGTAGATTTTTAGACTTTAGCGTGGTTTTAACACACCAGGTCACATATTTTCAGTTTAAAAAAAGCAGCATAAGATAAAGTCAGCCATAAGGCGGAGAAAAGGACCCTTCTCTATTCCCTGTATCTGTTTGTGTGTCAGGCATCGCAGGAATAGACGCTCACGCTTTCTGATGTTGCATGCTTAAAATGCCACCGCTGTCCAGATTCCCCCGATACACTCATCCTGTCCAGTACAGCCAAACCGCTCAGATCACGGCATAAAAGCACAAACCTAGAAAAAAGATTTTTATATCCTCTCTTGCTGGATTTCCACTCATCCTTATCCATCTTCCCACTCGCTCCTCTCTCGCTCTCAATCTTGACTTTATGTTGCCTCTTTTAAGATGGTCACAGCAATTTCAAACCATAAAATCCCTATTAAGGCTTCAAAGCTCTGTTCACTCCCCCGTCTTTAATGTGTACATATATGTGTGCATGTATGTGATAGAGAGGATATCTGGAGGGTATTCATCCAACTTGCAACTGGTCTTACAAACACACACGCACACACTCGCTGTTGAGAAATAAATGTTGCCCTTAGCAGTCTTGTAATTACTGATTAATGGGTCAATTTAAGATTTAATTTTAGCTCAAGGCTTTATTTCAATGGCATATTAGGGCTTTCTCAAGGTGGATGTCTCTGGGTGGGTGTGTATTTATCTCTGGTGTGTCTGTATGTATGTGAGATCTAGGGTGTAAACGTCTGTATCTGGTGCGATTTTTTTAGTTTTTGTTTGAAAACAGCTGTTCTCTGAGCGGAGGGCCATTACTCACACAATACTAATATCTACCTAAAATGAATCTCTCTCTCTCTCTCTCTCTCTCTCCCTCCCTCCCTGCCTGTTCCTCCTACTCTCCATCTCTCGATTTTCCTCTTCCTCCCACTTTTCTCCATGATCTCTTTTCTCTGAGATTTCTCTTCTGTTGACATAAATAATACATATAAACCTTGACGATCGTTCTGTCTCATCTTCGCTCAACTGCAGCACTACTCATTAATGATTAACCTCAAACCTATTTTACACACGGCACACACATACATGTCAGAGGCGGGCAGTTGGGTCATTTTGTCTACTTGCTCAAATGCTTGACAGATAAATCTATAACGCCGCGCTGTTTTTTAAACATCTTGTGTGGTGAATGTCAGGTTTAAGACATGTGTCAAGGTTAAAATAGTTATTTTGAAAAATGTCTTACAAAAAAAATCTTAGTAACACTTCAATCTTTTCCATCTAGTTGCGCTCTGTCTAGCGTTTTTTAAAAGCCTTCACAACAGAGAAGAATGGTTTTGAGTGAACTAATCATAATCCTTAGGATTAGAAGGATCAATCATTCGTGGCTCTTTAAAGACATCAAGTACTGTACTCATACCTTATATATGTAGTACCCAAAACACAAGAGCCAGTTAAAAGAATGTATCGCATAGGCCAATTAAATGCATGAAGCACCGTCTGAAGATCAAGTCAAATTCAACAAAGACTGATGAAAGTGAAGATAAGATAAGAGGCAGAGACTAACAGCAAGTAATTATTACGTCTATTATGCTTCCATGACAACATGACGTACATGTATTTACAGTACCAGTGAATGAATAACAGAATTAATGAATTTGTTTATGAAAAAATGAACATTTGATTATTTGGTTTATTTAATTTAATCAATAGCCAAGCCTTCTCAAATCATAGCAAATAGTTTTGTTTTCTTTTTGGAGCCCCTGGTCACTAGCTGCTTTCACTATCAATATAAAATACTCACTAAACGCCATTAACATTCTTAAAAAATGTAATTTTTAAGTTTCACATAGTAAGTCATATGGAATGACACAAGGGTGAAATTACGCTTTAAGATCCTGTTATCCCGCTTTTTTTATACCATGTTATTCTACAGCTCATTTTCTCAGCACAGATAAGCACTTCAAGCTCAGATAAGGCACCCTAACATTCAATGAGACTGAATTATTATTATATGCTGCAGTTTGATCTTATTGTGACTCTTCCTCATGCAGCAGAGCGAGGAGCCTTTTTTAACAGTCTCCAGATGGCAGCGAACAGGAGATTATGGACAAAAGAGATGATTAGATGGAAAACAGAAGTAGTGGAAAAAGTGAAGACGGTTTAACGGGCACAGCGAGAAGGTGCAGGACACATCAGAGGATGGCAGGGCTTTGATTTGATGGTTTCTGAATGCCCCCTTCTTCAAAGACCCACTTCACCAAATGCTTTTCCTCTCAACCCCTGTTCCTCTTCCTTATCTCTCTATTTCTTCTTTTCTTTCCTCCACTTCCCTTCTTGCTTTTTATAATCATGTTTCAAGCACAACACCATCTTCTAAAAATGCCTGCAAACAAGTCACATCAAAACCAAGGTAGAAAGAAATGTCTCAAAGCGAAACAAATCAGAGACAGAAGAACTTTCCGCACAGAAACCCTTTTAAGTATATTAGCTTGCCTTTTAACACGTCTTTCTCCACTTTTCTATAGCTCCCTCTCTTTTCTGTTCTTTACATGCTGTCTTCTTTACTTTCCACAAATCTCTTTTCTTTCTTCATGAAGCATTGAGAAGAGACAGATATTTTTGCTTCGAATTTTGTGGGATCTAAAGAAGTCTTCAGCAACTTACATTCACACAAAAAACCCTAAAGGCACACCTGCTCAAAAGATCAGATCAGCTATGGTACTTTGATAAAGTGAATTTCTCCTCATAATAGGATGATTTTGTAATGTAATATTTGCTTCCTTTATGGATGAAGTGTGGATTTTTTACAGTAAAAAATTGCCATATCACAATTTAATGTGACATAATTATATGGTAAATCTTTGTAGGTTAACTTAATTAATAAAGTAGGTCTATGGTGCTTTAACATTGCATGGTTTATTGGACTGGCACAAGTTGTCAATCAGTTACGTTTTGGGTGGGACTACTTTGTCAACACAATGCAAAACAACAATAATTAGTAAAAATAATTGTACACTTCTCTACCTACACACTAGCAAGATACACACTAGCATTCAGACAACAAGATTTGCAAAAGGTAAAAATCTAGTTTGTGGTTTGCTGCCACTGCTAGTTGCAAAAAGAAATCACGCACCCAAATGCAAAAACACTGTAACCCGTGCATCTTCTCAGCGTAACATGCTTGTTGGTGACAGTTGCTATGGGCACAACCAACTGACACGTCATTTACTGTTACAATCTCCCATTGAGTCGTTCTTTTGTCTGTTCTGCAACATTGTGCTCGACCCCCTAAGCCTTACACACATGTTGGGTTTCATTGTTTTATGGGGACATTACAGGGACTTTTATACTGTTCTTTCCCCTCAACTCACTCTTCTAACAAACCTAACTCTCACACAAACCTTTCTTTAAACCTTTACTGGTATTACTATCTTTACCATCACGCGCACACTCACAGACACACACAAGTGCGCACACATGTACATCTGTTCCAACATTTTTTAGGTCAGTACAGTCTGTTGCTGCGACATCTCGTTTGGAAAGCTAACTAGTGTTCGGAGAGATTTCACTGGTAAAATACTGCGGGCAGAAGAATCCATTCTGGCTAATTGGATGCTGTCTGATTTGCTGATGAAAGAGGCTCTGTTCTGCTAGTGCGATATGAATGATGTAAAAATTTTATGATGACAAAAGAGACTTGTGGAGACCTGAAATATGGCCATCTTGGAACCACAAGACCAGAGTCGGCCACATTAAATGAAATAATTTCTCAGTATTGCATGTTGCCAGAAGGCAAAAAAATGAATACTACTGTAAAACTCCTGCTCTGACTGATAGGATGATGAACCCTTAATAGTGGGCTAATTTTAAAATCATTACTAAACATTCCTGACGCAGACAGCCCACTGAAACATGACGATTCTGCCTTTTCCCCAAAATGTGAAAATCAGGCATGACTGCAAACACACAACAACAGTGACTAATAAAATATCAAAAAGTCAAAAAGCCTTTGATCTAAATAACAACATCCTGACATCAACTTATGGGATTTCTCTGCTCCAGGACAGATTATTAGTCAACAGTCTTTAAACTGTCTTATGTACCTTTCACCTATAATGTGTGTATGTGGCTTGACTGTTGCTGCTTAAGGCATTGCCATATCTAAAAAAAAAAAAGACACCTTTATATCTTTTGAACTTCCTTAAGATCTCCTGAGATTCAGTGGGTTTTTGAAACAGCTACACAATCAAAGACCTTGTCTGATACAAAGCAACTAAAAGTTTTTAGATGTCACTGAGCCTCTCAAGTACTGCGGTTCTCGGTTGACACAGGTACACATAAATCTGTAAAGTCGACGCAAAAATACACAAGATAAAACTAAGTCTGTCAAAATGTTCATGTTTGCGAATCTGTACCGCATTATTTTTTAACACTATAACTGCCACTCATTCATTCATGCACATTTTAACTTTCACCCACATTTACGGGTAGTTAACAAATAAATATGTATTTGTCCTACAGTATGGTGTGACAGAAAAAAAATGTATACAAATAACATGAGAGATTTATCTTCATTGCTGGAGTTACAAATAGGATGATAAAGATTTATCTTAATTGTTGTTCTACATTTTTGTATGTCACACCATAGACATTTGTCAACTACCCATATTCGCCTATGCGTAACAGCCACATAAATGACCAAACCCTAATTGACCAAAATTAAACTTTGTTCTTTGCTTTAACAAGTACTAATTATGATTACTTACAAATAAATATTGTAGCTTGTATTTTATATGACACATGCATGTGACTAAAATAGGGGTAATAATGGCCCATTTGGGATTACTGCAAATTCTGGAGAACAGCAGCCCTGTGAAACTGAAGATGAATAGCCCCACACTTGACCACTTGATCACTAGAAACCTGAAAAAAAATCATTTTCACACAATGCAAGTGAGGCAGCACCTACCTTAACACCCCGCACTCTGAACTCTGAAAGAGCACGGTGCATTTTGGTCGCGGCGGTGGGATGATCTTTGCCACTGGCGATGACTTTGACCAGGAGTGAGTCATAGTGAGGGGAAATGACGGCACCTTGAAAGGCAGACGCACTGTCCAGACGTATGCCCATACCCTCTCCACTGCGAAACACCTGGTGGATGAGAAGACAGTTCATTTTAATGAGAACTGCATTTACATTGCCAGCTACAGGAAACCTACTATTAGCTTACAATAAATGCTAAGATTAGGAATGTTTGTTGACTTGTGCTTAGATGATTTAATATTTTCATGTTTACTTTAATGGGTATATTCTTATCCGTCGTTTACTGTACTGGTACAACATTGTGAGTCTCGGCATGCCTGCATTATTTATGCAGTAATCAGCCTGCTCTGCCTCATATTTGCGTAAAATAATCTGATTACATAACCATCTATGCCAGGTCTTAGTGAGGTCATTTCTCCACTCGTGAAGTGCTCTTATCATACAAACATTTTGAGAATCCAAACTGAAAAAATAAATTAATGTCACAGATTGTAGGATTGGATAATGAAACACTGCTTTTACTTTTACATAAATACCACAGGTGTTTACCTGCTCTATAAATTGTATTACTTTGTTGTATTGTTTCGTTTTTTCAGGACATTAAAACTGTCCGCTAGCTAAGAAATAGAATAAACAAATTGTAGTTAACCTGTTAACTGTCACCATTCCTCAGGAGAAACACCTGTTATCTCCTTATTCGCTTTAATATTTTATAGTTGAACTCTATTCTAATCATGACAAAATGTATATTGATTGTTGTATATTGACAAATTGCAGACACTAAAACACAGGACTGAATATGTTAGCACTTAATTATAAAATGAATAATTATTGTAGTAATTGCAGACAGCTCAAGTCTGTTCTAAACTTAAACACTCGCACCCCTATGTTATGCTAACTTTTTTTTTAACAATCAGAATCAGCAGAGGGTTTACTGTATTTCCAATCATCCATGAATCAGAACAATCAAAGCCCAATGATCTGACTTTATTGATCTCCTCAGATCCAGATATCTACAGTAGACCACCTTTGAGCCAATTAGTGCTGTCTGAAATCCACATGAGATTGCCTTTCAGGCTCTGTTACTTCATAATCAAAAGAAACTCTGCAGGAGATGGACACTGACCATTATACAGAAACGTATCTTTCATACCACTAGCATGGAGCCGGTTACCTTCATTATTACATTACTGCGACCCAGCAGGTTTCACCTCTTTTTCTTTCTCATTGCTGTCCCTCTGCCCTTCCTTCCTTCACAATCCTCCACATCATTAAAATTCTCTGTCATCTATCCTCTGTTGAAACGTTTTCCTCTCGTCTCCTCAGAGGATGCCAAATCTACTTCAGTGCTGTCTTTTACCGATTTAATGCCAATTACATCCTCACAAAGGACCCACGAGCGCAGACAAACACACACTTCTAATAAAAGCACATTGCTGTAACCTTTTGCCATGTGATCCTTTTGAAAGTTTTTCTGGTTCTTGAAGGTTGTCAGAATGGACTAAACAGACAGCATTAAATCGGACAGACAGACCAAAACTAACTCACCAGAGGCTATTCAGCAGCTAGAATACCAAAAAGGTTTGGGTATAAAATGCTGTTAGGAGTACATCACTACTAAGTATCATTGCTCATATTCACAGTTATGGTTTCCAAAACATAGTATTAAACCTTACCCACATTATTTGTGATACAGACATAAATGATCATACATAATAAATCATACGGCTTCATGGGTAGAGATCTGTTGTTCCTTTTGTAAGCAATCTGACAATTTTCACCTGAAGGGTTGACTCTTAACTTGAGCCTTTAAGTCACCACTTACTCCATCCAAAACATTCCAGCAACCACCTTACAGCACGCAGCAACACTCCAGGACACCCCCAGTAACCACATAGCAACACACTTAACTCCCTAGCAACCACCCTTACATTGTGTTTGAGATCATTGGGAGGGCAAACACTCACATTTTATTTAGACAGTATATATATGTGACATAAAAATCCTGTTTCTTATTATCCTACTATGCTAATTTATAATTCCAGCACATAAGTGTTTAGAGTAAGAAATCATTGTTTGAGATGATGGTGCGACTGAGTTTTATTAGAAGTGATTGTCTTTCCAAACAAGTTCAGAAAAAAGAGAGCTATCTGCATATTAACCTGAGCATGACATCGAACACAATTGAATCCACACACGTATATACTAATTGAAAATCTTATTCAAGCAATTCCAATTACAAAATATAGCCGCAAGTGGAAATGAACGAGGTCCAAGTAGATTGGAATATGAATAGAATTATCAATTTTAATCGATGGATGTAGTATTTGAGCATGCCACATCTGGGTATTCAGGAAGAAAAATATTTTTTATTAGCAAGTAGCAATGATTTTCCTAATATAATGCAACCTAGTGTCTGAAAGATGTGTGTGGGATATAGGACCATCCCACCACATTTGTTTGTGGTCTCTGTGATTTATGTTTTCTGAAATCCAAACTGTTTAAAGGCAGAAGCATAATGAAGAAGAAAAAGAGAATCTGAAATGACGCAACAGGGTTTCTGCAGCTTCACCACATGAACCCCTAAAAAGCCTCTTTAAACTCTGTAGGAGTTTTCAGAAGATCAAAACTCATTAAAACCAGCAAATATATCACAATTATATTTGGCATTTAACTTAAACCGTGTAAGGTGTGTGTGTCAGTGCGTCATGACTAACTAATATGTGGAAATGTTACTAATGGAGAGAGGTTGTCTGTGAAAACATATTCCATATACTCTATTCTGCTCCTTCAATTAGGGTCACATGCATAAAAAAGTCTCTCAGTGCACTTTAATGGTACTAGCTAATGATTCACTTAAGCTCTCTGAACGCTCTCTCTTTCCTTCACAATATACTGTATTCGTGCACCACAGGGGACTGTGAAAGACTGCCATCATGGATTATTCCAATATAACAATACGAAACAAAAAGAAAGAAAGATAAGGAAAGCGAGCATGAATGAGGACAATTAGAGAGACATTACCGTTCTATTTGTAGTATAGATGGGTTCAAATAGCATGTAATGCATGCTGCGTTTGGCAAAATTGCAATTTCCAAGTGATTCTTGAACAGAGAGGAAAATTGCCTTGATCTTAAACCGTATCATCACTATAACAATCTCAAAGGTTTGTTGCTGGCCTTCAATTACATTCTGCTTAGAAATAACGTACAGTTAAATAGATGAATTTACATCAGTCATGAATCACAGGTGAACGGTGATTGTGCATATGTGTTTGTTTGTGTGTATGGTAAGGGCTTATGCATAAGGTTGATGGAGATTTGATGTTGATTCAAACCTGTCTACCACGCAGACACACACACTCCGGAAGCAAATAGAAATCATGCGGTGTAATTTACACAGCCATGCAGACGGGCACCTCAGGGGTCTAATCATGCATGTCTGAAAGTCCTCAGACTGCAGAATTTAATTCTGACTTCATATGTGAGATCTGCAAGTATAAGCACAAGCCTGTGTGTGTTTGTGTGCAAGTTAGAAGTAGGAGACAGAGAGAAAGTCTCTTAATTATTAATATACCAAAAAAACTATTACTGTATATTAGTTTATTGCTTTAATTTTGACACCAGTAAAGATTGCTTTGGTTAACTGTAAAGTTCAGCAAAATAATTATTGGAGCATCTTCCAGTTACTACACAACAGAACAATTCAATAAAAAAAAACAGGCCAGCATGTATTAAAATGTAATCTGTTATCAATCAAACAGCAGTACAATTACAATCCACAACTGCTTTTTTAAAAATCTAATTCTTCTAAATCTTCTAATTATCACCCAATATGCAAAGAGTCACTACCCAGAATCCACAATTTTTCATATCATAACATTACGTTTCATTAACGGGCATTATTTGTCATGTGGAATAATTTTGTGGAATTATTATGAGGACATTATTTATGCACATTTGCCATATGCTTTAATTAAATGAATTAGTTAAAAATGAGTTATCAGTGAGAACTAAATACAAATGTGCTGCAAATGTTCAAAATATCATAGCAATATTATATATGTATATGTGTATGTGTATGTGTATGTGTATGTGTATGTGTATGTGTATGTATATATATGTATATGTATATGTATATATAAATAAATAAAATATACTGAATATACTAAATAAATAAATATACTGCTAGACTACATAAATGCTATATTACATTTTATGAGAGCATTCTTTGCCTTAATATTTTAAATGTCTAGGGCATTTTGTCTATCCCTGGTTCATTTCTCAAAAAGGAACTGTAAAGTCCAGACACTTTCAGTGTTGTTAAGCTGTTGATGTCGAGAGCTCTCTCTCTCTCTCTCTCTCTCTCTCTCTCTCTCTCTCTCTCTACCTCTCGACTTGTACTGTATGGGTGGGAGCAACTACAGCAGTACAGATAGATCGGTGTCAACATTTTGTTCCTCCCAAATAGCTGAGCTGTTCACAAAATGGCATTAAGCACCAAGAAGAGAAGCTACAACTGAACACACCGCAGTGTACTGTATGTGGCCTGTGTGAAATGTGTTACAGCATGTGAGTCAACACAATTTTCTAGTTTAAAAAAATCCAAAAGTTCATCCAAAAACTTAGAATTAACAAACTGATTTTCAAACTGCAGCAGCACTGAAATGAAGCCCTGCACATGGGGTTATTTTAAACATGCAGAGAACCGCTTGGAGAAAAGAAAGCTTGCTCTGTCTGTAGCTACACATACTATTAAATACTGCTGTCTAAGACAATATATCATATCAGATTTACCTTAATAAAACCACATGACAAACTGAAGACTTAAAATCAGAACTTTTGCTTCCCTTAAATAAATTTGCAGTAATATTAATATACTGCAGCTTTCTGTAAACATTACCAAAATGTCAACAAAAGCGCTACAATTTTGTTCCAATTGCTTTAATTTTTTTTATAGAAAATTGTTGTTTGTCTCTATTATTTTACTCCTACTAATACTATTATTATCCTTATTATATAAATAAATAAGAGCCAAAGTCTATTTTATTTCCCTAAATGTGACTCTTTGTAAGAAGATCAAAAACATTAATGAAGTGTTTGAACTAACGTTATTTTAAGGTTCAAACTAATTAAGCATTCTTGAATTAATTGGATTGAGAGCGAGAAAGAGAATTTGAGTCGAGGTGCGAGTGGAAGTATGCATTCGTACGAGTGTGCTCTTCTCATCCAGTCTCCACGGAAACCAGACAATCCAACATGGCTGCTTGCCAAATCAGCCCTCCCCGTGTCTCTCGTCTTTCTCCCATTAAACACACCATCCCTCTGTTTCTAAACTAGGTCACTATACCTCCTCTGCTCTCTCTATTCCTTCCCAATCTTCCTTTATCTCTCAGCCCATGCTAGCATCTCCCTTACCATAACCTCCTCTTCTCTTTTTTCCATCTTTTTATTTATCTTCTGTCTTCTCCATCCCATGCAGTCAAAGTTTAAGTACTTCACTAGCTCGACAAGTTGAACCACTGCTACACATGCCCCCAAGCAGTTAAAAATACATGAGAGAGCAAAAAGGAAGAGAGAGATGAAGTCGAGGTTTTAGCTATTCGCTTTAGACATTCATTACATCTCTTCTGTACTGTTAGCTCTCGCTCGCCCTCCTGTTCCATTTTCAACTTTCAACCTTCCCTCCCCGGCTTCCTCAGGTACATTTTTATCCTCCTAAATCCGTCATATCATCCTTTGCACATCATCTTTGCCATCCTTTTCCTCTCTGATATCTTTCCTCCTACTTTATCCGCAGACTCTAATAAAAACCTGGAGAATTCTGGGGAGATTTGCTTTTTTTGTATGTGTTGGTGTATTTCTCATTGAAACCGGAGGTTTGGATGGAATATATCAAAGGGCTTGCTCCATCTTTTGTACAATAGCCAATAAAATAAAGTCACTTACAACAATTTTCTACTTGAAAGAATATCGGGGATGGACTTTCTTGTTCTACAGAGTATCTGATTGGACAAAAAATCTGTGTAATGCAAGATGAGTCATCAATCATGGGTTAAAACAACCCAGCAATTTAGATTAAAACAACATTTTGGGTTCATTTATAACCCAACCGTGTATTCTGTCCATATTTTACCTAGCCATGGGTTGAAAGGTTTATGAAATAACTATTTCATAAAACCAATAAGCCCAGTGGATTACAGTAAATCTGCTCCGTGACGTGCCTAACAACACCCCTGTTTTAAATTCTCTGTAAACCACAGCTTCACAGGGCTTATTGCTTTATCTGCCCACATGCAGAGATATAATAAAAAAGCTATGTAGCAAACTGTGCCATAAATTGCCATTCTAAGTTAGTTTTATTTATGTATTGATAATCTTTTATCTTGTTTTATTCGTGATATGATTTATTATGCACTGATGCAATTTATAAACAAACACTTTCCCCTCCATAATTTCCCTGCAGCAAGAAAACTAGTTTTATGTCAAATTAAACTGCAATGTTATTTTAACTAATAACACATTTAATCTGTGACCAGAATTTTAAAAGCTAACCAAAAACATGCCTGCAGTGAGCAATCAACAATACAACCAGCCTTTGACCTCCAGCGATAAAAAGACTTTCATGTCTTCCTCTCTCTGTCGTCCTCCCATATCCCCTACATTTCCCAAGCCACCGAACACAGTTAATCACCCCACGTCAAGAAGATTAAGCTGTAGCTCACACGTGGCCCTTTGGCCTATAACTGTGCTTAAGTACTCTACTGTGTACAGTTCGTTTACAGGACTATTTAATTGCAAGAGCTGCAAAGTTTGTTGTTTATCTAATGTGTGTGCTGTCATGACTATAATAAATTGGGCTCTAGGTTTAAATGCAGCAAGCAAATCAGTGACATTCATGGCCGCGCTTTTGATTCCAATGAATAATTAATATGCCTTCGTCAGCCGGGATTTTTTAACAAGGAGAGGAACCTTTGATCTAACCTCATGCACTGATCAGACTTTCATAGCCTCTGTAACCCCATCACTGCATCTTTCTTTTCTGTCTCATTTCCTTATTCACTCATTTCATCATTCATTCTTGTCCTGCTTATTCTCCTCCTATTAGAAGTTTAACAGGCGACTCAGCAAATCCTTCCCTATTATTATCTCTTTCTTTCTATTACGTATTCTTTCCTTCCATTTTTTATTTTTTCCTTCCTTTTTTCTTCTTTCTCTCTTAAATTGTTACATTTTTTCTTTTTTCCCACTTCTGTATTTTATATCTTAAGTTCATTCTTATGTTCTTTCTTATTTCATTCATTTTATAGTCTTTGTTACTTCTTTAAGTCCTTCCTTTTTCTTTACATTTTTCATTTTCTCTTTCCCTTTCCATTCTTTCTTTGCTTGCTTCTTGTATTGTTTTATTCTTTAATTGTTTTCCTTCTTTCTTTTTTAAATCTTTCCTTCCTTGTTTCTTTTCTTCCTTGCTGGCTCCTTTCCTTTCCTTTTGTTTTTTCTTTCCTTGCTTTCACCATCCTTCCTTCTTCCTGTCTGTCCATCTTTCTCTCAGTCTTTCTTTCTTTCCCTCATGCCTTCTTTCCTTCCCTACCCAGTTGTGTACCTCAAGGTTTGTTGGTCATCCATCTGAAGCACCTTATATTTTATTTATTCAAGATTTATTTTCGTTTTTATAATCGTTTTTAAGATTTGCACAGACATCTGTACATTTCTGCAGAAACGTCCCTCTCTCTCCTTCTCTGTCAATTACCTCGCTTCCCTCAGAGCATGACGAAACTTTAGCGCTGACTGAACGAGTTGCACCAAACTTTCTCTGTTTAATTTCAGAAGGTTTCACTCAGGGCATTTGAATCGTCTCTGATGCCCTCACCTGCTGTCTGTACCTGTTATTGTCTTCGCAACTGCTTTTATAATGTCTGACAATTCTTTCGCTGAGGTTTAAAATTCTTTCTTTTTTATACCACACACTCTCATTGTTCATTTCTTATCTTCTCTTATCGTTCTCCCTGTGCTCATTTTCAACCTGTTTTTCCACCAACAAGTTTTTAATCTTCTTTCTTATGAAACTTAGCAACAAAAATTAGACCAGAGACCAAACTCACGACCTCTTCTGTATCTGTTCTTCTCTCTCAGTACCTTGTTTTGTTTACTTATAAAAATGTAAAAAAAAAAATGAAGAAATGGCCTGATGCCATAAAACATTCTCATTCATATTCAGATTCTAGTTCAGATGCACTCACATACTGGTGTTTTTAACAGCTTTCCATAAGTTTTAACCTAACATTTACATTTATTTATTTAGCAGAAGCTTTTATCCAAAGCTATTTGCAAGCTAACCATTATGAGCAATTTGTCACAACAGCAAACAATAAATGTAGTACACAACGATACATTTACAGTGCAAACAATGTTAAGTGAACAGCAAAAAAGAAAAAGCTATATTGACAGCAACTGTGACCACATCTATTGTAAGTGCATTACCAAAAACATAATTTATGCTTTGTTTGCAAAATCTATTTTTGCTTTGGCTTTTGAAGAAAAATGCCATAGATGCTGTTTAGAGAGCACAACATGTATGAAACGAGTCAACATGGCACACAGGATTTTTGCGTGAACTATCCCTTTAACACATCATTGACCAAGCAGTGCATTTGACCTTTATGGTGTGAGTCTCTAGTACTCTTTACGGAGCGTGCGGCATACATATGTGAGCGGTAACAAGCAGCAGCCTGCCAGTTAGATAGCATGCGAGTACCAAATTTAGTCAATACTGTTCACAATCAATAATGTAAAAAGTCTGGCACCATTCTATTCATTTAGACAGTCCTACTACAATGTACTATCATGATCTTTTTTAATATCCTGAAAAGCGTATAGCTCAGAAACTCAATACAATACTGTTCTTCCTCATTCTTCATCACTATTCAATCCTGATTCTCTCTCTTTCTCCACATGTATGTTGGAGATTGAGTCGTCTGAGTGGCATTACCCCGGCAGTGACCCGCACACACAGACACACACGGTTCACTGGTGATTAACAATATCGTGCTGTGCTGCTAAGTGTGATTAACCAAACGCTATGGCAACAAGCAGAAAACAAACAGCAAGTGTTGTATCGAGACCGGCACGTCATTTTTGAGAAAAGCACAATGATTAATAACATCAAGAGCGAAATGATGGAGAGCCGTTTCTCATCTGCCAGCCTCTCACTGCCTCTCCTGCGTATTCACAAAATGTCCTTTGGGTCACCTCGCCTGTCTGTCTCCTTATCTCTATCTCTTGCTTTCTCACTTAATGTCTCTCGCTCTCACATTTGAATCTTTCTATTCCTCATACTGTAGAGTCTAAAGCGTGCGGTGATGCTATCGTTCGTGCATTCTCACTGTCTGCTGCATTCACCCTGATGAGATAAGAGAGAAGAAGATGTCCCTGGCTCTCTGCAGTGTACTCCACAGGGGCAGCCGTGTTCTTCTTAGAGAAAGGCTCTGCACGAAGACATCCATACCCATGACAGGTGCTTTTTTTGACCGTCACTTGTTTTTTGGTTGGAGACAAGTGTCAAGCTGTTGCTAGGTTACAAGACATGTGGGATGTGATGTGCACATGACAAACATACATATGGGATACACCTTGTACTTGTCGAGAAAGAAAACACTGCAAATTATCCATAATGTTGAAGTAGCCTTGAAATCAAAATTTATTTTTTTTTGTCTTTCAGTATAAATGTAGCGCTTCAGGATATCTATATAGCTAATGTGCCCCAAAACATTAACAAAAATGTTGAAGATGTAAACATTAAAAAAAGGTTTTACTTCCAACCTGTCACCGAACAGAGGGGACAGAGTCAGCGGATGCAAACAAAGGTGTCTTTAATAAAACAAACACAAGATGATAACTCAAAACAGGAATGTAACTAAACAAATACTGTCCTTGGAAGTGCTGATGGGTAGTGGTGAACACAGAAGACAAGCAGAAGACGACATCATGAAAGAAGATGAGACGAAGATGAATTGTAATTGGGCGTAACACACAGGTAAGAGTCCGTAACAAATGTTTAGACAGGACCGTGACTGGTAGGGGTGAGTGTCCATACAAGTGTGGTGATGACGGTCAGGTGTTTGATGATGATGATGACAATGAACAACAAGGTGCATTAAGTGAAGCTTAAACGCACGAAGACAGGTGATCGTGACTACAGTACCCCCGGGTAGAGCGTCCTCGGCCACAAGATCCACGGAGGGGGGAGAGGGAGGCTGGGTGGGTGGTCGAGGTCAGGAGGCTCAGGGTCAGGATCAGGAGGCTCGGGGTCAGGATCAGGAGGCTCGGGGTCAGGATCAGGAGGCTCGGGATCAGGGTCAGGAGGCTCGGGCTCTGGAGGCTCGGGTCTGGAGGCTTCGGGGGTCAGGATCAGGAGGCTCGGGGGTCAGGATCAGGAGAGGCTGTCAGGGTCTGGAGGCTCGGGGTCAGGGTCTGGAGGCTCAGTCAGGATCAGGCTCTGCGCCGCTGGTAAGCGGCTCTGACCGCCGGAGTGCAGGTGGTGGCGGCTGGGACTCTGACCGGCCGGGTGCAGGCTGTGGCGGCTGTGACCGCTGGAGTGCAGGCTGTGGCGGCTGTGACCGCTCGGGTGCAGGCTGTGGCGGCTGTGACTCTGACCGCTCGGGTGCAGGCTGTGGCGGCTGTGACCGCTCGGGTGCAGGCTGTGGCGGCTGTGACCGGGCCTGGTGCAGGCTGTGGCGGCTGTGACCGCTTCGGGTGCAAAAGGCTGTGGCGGCTGGCGGCCGCCTGGCTTTCAGAAGCGCCGGGAACAGGGGACTCAGAAGCCGGGAACAGGGGACTCACAAGCCGGGAACAGGGGACTCCAAGCCCGGGGAAGGGGACTCTGGCTGCCGGGAACAGGGGACTCACTGGCGCCGGGAACAGGGGACTCACAAGCGGGAACAGGGGACCCAGAGGAGACAGGGACTGGGAACCTAGAGGAGACAGGGACTGGGGACCTAGGGGGAGACAGGAACTGGGGACCTAGGGGAGATAGGAACTGGGGGACCTAGAGGAGACAGGGACTGGGAACCTAGAAGAGACAGGGACTGGGGATCTAGGGGAGACAGGAACTGGGGACCTAGGGGAGATAGGAACTGGGGACCCTCAGGGATTGGGAACCTAGCGGAGACAGGGAACCTAGAGGAGACAGGGACTGGGGACCTAGAGGAGACAGGGACTGGGGATCTAGAGGAGGCAGGGACTGGGGACCTAGGGAGACAGGAACTGGGGACCTAGGGGAGATAGGAACTGGGGACCTAGAGGAGACAGGGATTGGGAACCCAGCGGAGACAGGGACTGGGAATTCCTGAGGAGTCTAGGAAACAGTCTGGGAATTTTGGGGCTTCTAAAACACAAACTGGAAACTCTAGGACATAGTCTAGGAACTCGGGGAAACTCTAGGGCGGAGTCTGGGAACTCGGGAAACTCTAGGGCGGAGTCTGGGAACTCGGGAAACTCTAGGGCGGAGTCTGGGAACTCGGGGAAACTCTAGGGCGGAGTCTGGGAACTCCGGGCCCTCTTGGCCGGACTGGAGAGGGCCCTCTTGGCCGGGACTGGAGGCTCGGAACGCCCTCTTGGCCGGGACTTGCCCTCTTGGCCGGGACTTTGGGAACGCCCTCTTGGCGGGACTGGAGGCTCGAACGGCCCTCTTGGCCTGGACTGGAGGCTCGGGAACGCCCTCTTCGGGACTGGAGGCTCGGAACGGCCCTCTTGGCCGGGACTGGAGGCTGGGGAACGCCCTCTTGGCCGGACTGGAGGCTCGGAACGGCCCTCTTGGCCGGACTGGATCCCTCTGGCCGACTGGAGGCTCGAACGCCCTCTTGGCCGGACTGGAGGCTCGAACGCCCTCTTGGCGGGACTGGAGGTTCGAACGGCCCTCTTGGCGGGACTTGAACGCCCTCTTGGCGGACTGAGGTCCGAACGCCATCTTGGCGAAGCGCCATCTTGGCCGGACGCGACTGACTCGAAGCGCCATCTTGGCCGGACGCGGACTTTGATTCTCGGAAGCGCCATCTTGGCCGGACGTGACTCGAAGCGGCCATCTTGGCCGGACGCGACTGGCTCGAAGCGCCATCTTGGCCGGACGTGACTCTCGAAGTTCGAAGCGGCCATCTTGGCCGTGACAGAACGGGAGGGCCATCTTGGCCGTGACAGAACACGGGGGAGCTGGCCATCTTGGCCGTGACAGAACACGGGGAGCCGCCATCTCGGCTGCGCCAGAAATGCCATCGTGACCACGCCAGAACCCTGGGGAGCGGCCATCTTAGCAGCGGCAAAACTCGGCGGCGGCCATCTTGACCGCTGGCAGAACTCTCGGCGGCGGCCATCTTAGCCGCTGCAAACTCGGCGGCGCCATCTTAGCCGCGGCAGAACTCTCGGCGGCGGCCATCTTAGCCGCGGCAGAACCCTCGGGCGGCGGCCGCCTTAGCCGCAGCAGAAATGGCGCTGAGACTGGCGACAACCACGGAGAGGAGGAGTGTTTAGTGCTAGGTGCGGTGGGAAGTGGTGGTTGGAAGGCTTGACGAGCCGCTTCAAATAAATCCCGGAAAGCAACTGACTCATTATGTTGTGGGTCCTGTCTTCTGTCACCGAACAGAGGGGAAGAGTCAGCGGATGCAAACAAAGGTGTCTTTAATAAAACAAACACAAGATGATAACTCAAAACAGGAATGTAACTAAACAAATACTGTCCTTGGAAGTGCTGATGGGTAGTGGTGAACACAGAAGACGAGAAGCGACGATGAAGAAGATGAGACGAAGATGAATCCACAGGTAATGGCGTAACACACAGGTAAGAGTCCGGTAACAAATGTTTAGACAGGACCGTGACTGGTAGGGGGTGAGTGTCCTTTATACAAGTGTGGTGATGACGGTCAGGTGTTGGTGATGATGATGATGACAATGAACAACAGGTGTGCGGAGGTGCAGGGTGACATGGGAAGTGAAGTTTAAACGCACGAAGACAGGTGACATCGTGACACAACCATTACAGATTAGTCCATTTTTATGATTGATAAAAATTATTATTCTGCACTTCAGTAAGATAAACTACAGTACCAGTCAAACTTTGAAAATGATGAAAAAATGTTTCTGGTGTATATTTCAATGTTTAAACTCAATTACTTTTCTAGACAAAAATATAATCATGCCAACATATTAGTTTCTTTAATTAGAAAACTAAAATATTTTTTTGAAATGGATTACTTGGACAAAATAATGAATAAAAAGCAGCCAGTAAGAGTCCATCATAGATAGAAATTACTTCAGTGCTGTTTTAAATGTTTTCCAGGTTGACACCGGATAATAAAAATGGCAAAAATTTAAACAATAGTGAGTAAGTGTTTCCAAACTTTTGCCTGGCACTGTAAAGGCTATTGGCTATTTTAAAAGGGAGAATTATTCAATATTTCTGGCCCTAATGTCCGGTTTCAGAAGAAAAATACATATCACATACAAAACTAAAAAGCATTTTCTGGATCCTTTGAGAGGAAGGAGAAACTTTTGTAAGTAAGTTTTCTTTATCAGTCCAACTACAAATCAAGTTAAGGGACCAGGCTGAAACAATTATGGCTTTTATGGAAGAGCTAGAACTAGATAAAATCTGTGCCAATTTTTTAGCAAGGTTAGGGCCAAAAAACAAAACAACTCTGGTCAGCTGCTTAAGCCGTTTCTTTTAGTCTGAATGGTCAATTCATGGCCAGAAAAAGCTACAATGTGGATGAGATTTACATCAGGGTGTCAAAGGCCTATGGTAAAAACACCAGACACGCATCTACAAGGACACTTAAACTGGTCATGTTCACACAAAAATTCGCAAATTAATTACAATCTGTTCTTAACAAAGAAGGAATTACACATTCTCTATTTTCAGTACATCAGACACCAGCATACTGATCTGAGGCTGCAGAGCTCAAAATTGTCTCTCCCTTTCTTGCTCCCTGTCACCTCCCCTGTGACTGTCTCCGTCCCCTCTTCCTGAAAGGGGTCTCCATCTCTTTTAAGTGAATTCAGGGGCTACCCATCTGTTGGTGCTGATAACCTCTATTTCTCTCTCTCTCTCTCTCTCTCTCTCTCTCTCTCTCTCTCTCTCTGAGAAGGAAAGATTGTAGGAGTTAATGGTAACAGCTGCAAACAAAACATGAAATTTATAGTAACTATATGCGAACATGCAAAATAAAGGAGGTGGAGAGAGATGAAGAATGAGGTGTGTATAATAAATACCATGTTCCCTTAACATCCAGTTTAAGATGATTTTATGTCTGTTTTTGAAAACGCCATAGATATGCCAATCCTGTGTGAGCATTTCGCTGGTTGCTGGAAAGAATAGCTATCTGCTATCTGATGGAGCACTTATAAAAAGATTATTCATTTATGTATGTTCAAAACCGACTTATCACCCATCCTATGATTTTGACCAAGAAACCAACATTGTTGCGAATAAATATTTGCTTGGTTATCTAAAGCTCACCTGAATGTGCTTTTTATCATTGGAAATGATCTTATGATGTCTGAAACCTGTTTCTATTCAATTCAGCTAGCTGAGGTTTTACAAACAGCTGAAATCTTTGTTTGGCTGCATTACAAAAGTAGATAGAGATGAAAATGTGGACAAAATGTGCATTCTAAACAGAAAAAAAGGGACATTATTCTGGTACTGATAGTATTACATATTAAATAAGCAACAGAACACACACACACACTTAGATTTGCTAAATACATGCACATAGAAAACAATACTTCCAAAATCCCTTGAGCACAGAAAAAAACTCAGAGATTCATAACTTTGAGACTTCAGTACAGTGATGAGAACAAGGAAAAGGCCTTTCTGAATGTGTTAAACTGAATTAAACTGTATTGCTTGAAAACAGGAGAAATAACAGAATGACAGGTAGCAGATGAAAAAAGCGGAGAGCACCAAACCTCAGCAGACCAGGAGGGTGAATAAGAGAGAGATATAACATACTGAGATATGACAGAGAAACAGACAGAAAGGATAAACTAGAGAAAAAAGTTATTAGTAAGGGAAGGAAGGAAAAACAAAATCCCTCATGAGACATAACAAATATGTTCAGACAGAATCTATACAGATGCAAGCAAATATATGGGAGAAGGGGGCACAGAGAAGAGATGAGGTGAGATGTACCCATGAAGCCTACTGAGACACGAGGAGAGAAGAGAAATGAACACTGACACACTAGACTGAGGCTTGAGAAAGAGCGTACGATGAGGACGCATGAAAAAAAACTAAATTGAAAATGAGAATGTGTGAAAACATATCAACAACTAGGAAATGTGTGTGTGTGTGTGTGGAGAGAATAGATGAATGAACAATAGAGAGATAAAGATTAAAGCAGAGGAAAGGAAACCTCAAAAATGTTGAGCGTTAAGACAATAGAAAGGGTAAAAACATATATAAAGGAAGAAAATGGGTGGAAAAAATAAAAAAGTTTAATAAGCTACTAAAATAGGTAATCACTTCAACATGTAAAGTATTAATTTATTCTTACAAACAATGTTATGAAATGTTATGAAACTCAGCTAAAGTCATCTTTTTGTGACTTACTGTTTTCTACATAAAATCAATATGTAACATAACATCAATCCACCACAATATAAAGATTATTCTGTGAACATTCTGTGCTATATAAAATATAACATTGATAACTTTAATATTGACCAGATAAGATTCTTTCAAAGATTTAAATTATAGTAAAATTAATAGGTGAAATCAAACTTTGATGCTTGTTATCTCAGAATTAGATTTGTAGACTTTAGCCTGGTTTTCACAGATAGGGACACAAATATATTTTTGTATAAGGGAAAATGACACACATTACATCTATTTTACTGACCCATATAGTGTTTCTGCAAACAAAATGAAATCATATTTAAATCATTTTAATCTCTCTCTCTCTATGAAACTTTGTTCTATTTGTGACCCTGTCTGTGAAAACATTTTGAAATTATGAGATAACAAGCTTCAAAGTTTGATTTTACCAGTAAATATTACTATGATTTTAATCTTTTACATGTCATTGCTCAGTCAATATTAAATTCACATTAAATTCTGAGTAAATCACAAAAAGCTAATATTAACCAAGCTCATATTAAACTGGTTCAAATAGGTTTCCCATCATACCATGGCCCAAACCTTCTAAAACCAGCAAACCAAAAGGCGAGGGACACCAGCTTGGTAATAAACAGGTAAAAATATTTCCCCACATCAGGAGCTTGACTCAATAATTGAAAGAAAGTGAAGATAACCTTGTAAGGCGAGAAAAAGTACACGCAAGAACACATCAAATACACACACAGCTCCTATTCATACAGAATCAGACCTTTACCGGGTCAGAGGTTATGATATCATAGCTGTCCTTTCACTAAAACACCTGTCAATCAGCCATTGCTATGGAAACACCAATCTGACCTTTTATTAAAGCTCTCTATAGACAAACCACATCAGACAGCTCCATCTCTCTCTCTCTCTCTCTCTCTCTCCCTCAAGCACATTTACCAAAGACATTGTTTTTTCACCCTAGCCCTGATGCATTCAATTATTAGGCTTCCCACAGTAACACAAGATGAAAAACAAGCGGGCAGACATTAAAGCTGGTACCTTTTATCTAAATAAGCCATTAGAGTCAAACCTCAGAGCTGCTGTAATGCAAAATAAGCTGGTCAGCATCAGCGTTTGAGAGTTAAAAGACATTTCAAAGACGAGCGCGTCATTCAACAGAGCACGTCAGGTCAACGTGTGGCCGGTACATCACGTTCACGCTCTCTATTCCTGTCATCATGTCAGGACCCTCGACAGGAACGTCATTTTCATGGGAATTGTGTGATATTTGCACGCAGTCACATCTCTGATGAGATTGATAAATGTCACTTCACTGTGCTCACATATACTCCAGTGGGACAACCAGCCAATGTCAACACAAATATACAGATTACTGCTCTCGACAGATATTTAAACCAGTCTGTTGAGACCAGAAGCACGCACACATTTGTTCAGGCATTCCACTGCTGAGTTCACAACTTGCAAATTGTAAGTTGTTGTTATTTTGGCAGAGTTCGTTCACTCAATTCATCGTTAATTAAAGCCCCTATAAGTCAGTTTACCTGCCGACCATATTGGTAACTGCTCTAAGCAGCTGTTTACTTTTTAGATAATAGACACATAAGTGCAGCTTTTATTTACCAGAGTTAGAAAAAAAAAGAAACCTACAAAAGTGTCAAGATTAAGTTTCAAATCAGCAATAAAATCTGTCAACAGTGGTATCATCAGTTTTGCTTCTTGAGGTTAAATCATGTAAAACAATATAGGCACATGCACCTGTGCAAAGCAAACAAAAAAAGTGATAAAAAGTGTTTTTGTAACTCAACTGGTATCGGCGCAAAAGTCATGGGTTTGACTGATGTTAAATGTGTAGCTAATGGCATAAAAAAATAAATAAAATCAGCCCCGAAAATACAAACGTGAAGTAAAAACTGTAGAAAGTAGTTAGATATCTTACAGATAATGCATCTTGTGCACAGCTAATGTTTATTCTTGTTCATTGTAATTAATGATGTTTTTATTTCATTTGTAACAACAATAATTATTCAAACTGAAAAATGGATTTCAATCACGTTCATAATTCAGTTGATGTCTTTGACATAAATGTACAAATCTGTACCTACAGTATACAGTATCGCTATAAAATTCCCTCATGTACTGTAAGGTAAAAGCAAAACGGGGTAGATATTACTTTTACATGCATGCGATTCAGCACGTACTTATTCTGAATTGATTTATACTGTAAAACATTTACATTATGCATTTTAATAGCACATGGGAATCGAACCCATGACATTCACATCTCTGTTACTACACTGAGCCGAGCTTCAGGAACACTATAGTGCCATTTAATAAAAAGTTCATTTTTTACACTGACATGTGCTGTCAAACCGCAATCTATTTTATTCCTTAGAGATAGCTTGGGAATGTCTACACAACACACACTAGTAATAAACAGAAGGAAGGAAAGTGTGTGTGCGTGTGAGTGCTACACCTGTAATTACTCAGTTATCAGATCTCTACTGAATTAATTACAGTGGCGTTGCAGTTTAGTGTGGGAGGTCTGTGAGCGAGGGAGGTGGTGTGTGCGCGTGTGTATTTGTGTGCGAGACCTCCTGGGCTTTGCAGGAAAGAGGCAGTAGACAGAAATGAATGGAATACATTAAGCAGTGAAGAGATCAAAGCAACGCCTCTCTCTTTACATCTCTATATCTCCATCTACTCCCCTCACCACAGTTACTGCCTGGCTTTCCCCTTATAACAATCAATCATTTTTCCGTGCTGTTATTGCTATGATTATGGATTCAAGAGAGATAAGCAGAAGAATTACAGCAGATATGGTGATACCTTTTGCAATTAGAGATATATGTTTGCATTATGGAGAGCACCTGTATACATAATAAATAATGTACAGTAATGATATGTGTAGTACAGAAAAAATAGCCTAAGTGTGTGTGGTCTAAGTGATTCTACTCTCTTTGACCCACTGCTGTGATAAACGATTTCAACCTGACCCCAAACCTCAAGCTCACCAGCACTTCTTCCATATTTGCATGTGGGTCTGTGAATTATTAAACAACTGAGACCAAATGATGGAGACGATAAAAATAATAATGTGGATAATGAACGTGCTAATATAACACTTATATGAAGAATATTTTAATGCTACTATTAACAATATTTCCATACTAGGAGAAAATAAAATGTGCCGTTTCTAACTGTTACTGTACTGTATGCTCTTTGATGTACAGTATAGCTACTGCATAAATGCTAATACATACAGCCTCTGTGTTTGCAATTTAAAAACATAAAATTATGCCTTATATGCATAATGGTTCTATTGTTTAGCACATATTTTGGGTGCATCATTACTGCAAAACAATTACTTTAAGCTGAATTTATGCATTTCACACAAACCATTCCTGGTTTAATTTTTTTAAAATCCTAAACTTATTTGCTGGTTCAAAGAAAATACTTGTAAGAAATGCAAAATGCATAGAATATCTGAAAGTGTACAACTGAGTGTGCATCAGTGTAAACGGATGGGTTTGTGCATTTTGCACGTGCTCTAGCTGCAGCTGCGTTTCGTGCCCGCAGCGAGAAAGCGGCTGATAGAATGAGAAGGTGCAGTGAAAAGGATGTGATTGAGAGAGGAATTCGATCTATTCTGATTGCAGAGAGAAAGCGGCCGCATGTGCGATTGCGACTGTGCATGTGATGGTCTCGTGCAGGCAGTGTGCAGTTCACAGTGTGTCCGAGCCATTGATCTCCCCATCAGTGTGCCCCTAATACATCACTGTCTGGAGCTCCCTCTCTTCTCCACCCCGCACATCCATCCATCACCTCTCTGTTTCTCTCTCGATGGCTCGCTCGCTCTGTCTTTCAAAACAGAGTACAGAACAATAGCCCCATCACTCAATCCAACTTTATGTCCCTCCCTTTCACGTTCCCATACCTGTCTTCTTTTGACTCTTCTATCAGCAGGCTATGAGAAATCTATTGTCAAACACTCTTTAATTCAACCGCCCCATTTCTCCCTAGTTCCTACTGTTTATCTGATGGACAGCGCGCTCGGGGAGTCATTCTTTTATTTTGCCACCCCTTTATCTTTTTCTTTCTCTTAGCTGGACGTAATGCTATGATCTCGTGCTAAGCCAGGCGTTTTAAGCTCTTTTTAGCTGAGCTTTCTCTCATGTTCTTCCCTGCGTGCACCTCTTCCACCTCTCCGGAGCACTCAAGCCATGACTTATTCATTCACCCCAGGATTTATGTTTGGCGATGCATTTTTAACAGTGTATTTTTTTAGGTACACACATTTAACGGCTGAACTACATCTCTGTTTGCAGAACCCACCACTCCTTATGTCAGCTGTCAGGTCTGGCAGAAGAAAAAAAGGGATGAGAAAATTAAGTAAATAGATGAAGTGGAAGAAAAGGGGAAGAAATGCAAGGAAGGGATGCTTGTATACTTGAGTTATAGAGACATGACATTTAAGGTGTAGATCATAAAAAATAAATATTCTAACATTATTTACCTGCCCTCATGCCAACCCTTATTCGTTTGTAAGATGTTACAGCATAACGTTGGAACGTTTCTTATCACACAAGTGAATGGCAATTTATAATGTAAAGCTACATTAAAGAAACATTCACAAAAGCCACAAGCAACTAACATGGGGTCAGATCAACATCATGACATTCTTAGGTGATATTCCTTTCAGTTAGCATTTCAGATAGACTGACAAATAGATGGCCATAAACAACACCAAACCAGCAAAGTGAAATAAAAATAAAATGAACAGCCTCAGAGACGATAATAAGAATGAAATAAAGCAACACCTTAAACCCTCATCATCTCACCAACACAGATCAAGGTGTTATCTTTCAATGTAAGAAAAATGTTACTATGTACTCCATGTACTTGCTGCTGTTATACTATGAAACTGATAAAATAATCACATGTTGAGGCTGAGGCGGAAACACTCGAGCACCCCAAGAGACTCTGGTACCTGTTATTACAGCAGGCTAAAGAGAGACGCATAGAGAGAAATGAAAGATAAGGAAAGATTTCAGACAGGCGAGGTGTTAGAAATAATGAGAAAACAGGTAAGAGAGAATGAGAGAGAAAGTATTGTTTCTGTTTTATTCCGAAGGGGCTCTGATCTAACTTCCTCAACTTTTACAACACTAATGCTTTTCTGATGTGTCAAACAGCACATCCAATCACAGACATAAAAGATGAAACGATCCAGAATATCATCTTATACCAAACTAATTCTCGTCTTCTAACTACTGTAGGAGCCAAGATCTTTGGGCACCTCATATTTCAATCCAATTTCGATTCAGGGAATCATGTTGTGATTACAAAATAGTTCTCGAAGCGTCTCAATTTTTCAACAACATATTTTCGTGAGAATTCGCAATTTTTGCAGTGTTGCATAGTAAACACAGCCTATATCTTATCTGTACGTGATGTGTTACCTGTAGCTGATTTTTTTAAATTAACATAATCCTAAATTATAACCAAACAAAACTCAAAAAAAAAAAAAAATTCTCACTACTTTTTTTACCTAGATCAATTTATAAGCTTTAAAATCAAACCATCATGCAACGCTAAATCATTCACCCCCACCCCTCCTTCACACTGATCTCTAAAGCAAAATCATTATATGTGAAAATAAATTAAAAATACATTTTAGTTCATTCAAAGAAAATTTATTAATCTTTTACACTTGGCTATGGTAGTTGTGCCAAAATCTCCCTTTAATAAACACTCAAACCTATTTACCCTGACTTAAAAAAATTGACTTTGTCTATTGATTTCATTAAACTTTGATTCATAAACTGCAACCTACTTTATGAATATTTGCTAACATAATCTGTTATTCAAGAAAACCGCTTACAAATTAAATGCACTTGGAATACATAAGGGCAAATAAAACAGCCAGTGAAATAGATTTTACTTCTTTGAATAAAACAAAATTTCTTTAAACCACTTCAAAATGTGTTTGGCTATTATTTCATCAGGCTTTATGTATATGCACAGAGTCAAACTGACACTGTTAACATCATTGCTGTACCTATGTGGTGATGTCAAATGTCATGTCATGCACAAACAGACATCTATAGAGTACATCTTGCAGTTGTCCATTAAGCTGACATTAAATTCCAGTAAATATGTAAAAAAATAAAATGGGTCAAAATGACCCAACAGCAACTAGCAGGAACAAATAATTTGGATCCCTGTCTGCTCAGCAAGATAAAAATATGTATAAATAGTTTTATGCAAAGAAATGTCACAATGACCTCCAAAATTCAAGATTTTAAAGGTCTACCTCAAATTGTTAAGAGTAGAAGTGCTTTTTCCACTCTGAAAAGGTAATTAAATTGAAAGTAAAAGCATTTTCCCCTTAGAAACAATTAAATCCGGTCTTAATAGCACTGGGGTCCAAAATCCCTAGGATAAAACTTAATCCTAGTAATGATGTACAATTACTCTGTTTCAACAGGCTGATATGTTGCTTCGTTATCCACATTGGCACTGACATTACACAAAGTCAAGAGTCATCACGCATAAGCAGAAAGCTAAGTGCAGTTTCTTAGCACCGCCCAGCACAAACAGACGGATGGGCCTGATTGTCTTCCGTTATGGTCGTCTCACTAACATTAAAATGTCCACACTGGAACAGTGCATGAAATTGGGCAGCGTGGAGTGCTGGTTGTCCTCTTTTTCAACTCCATAAGAGCTCTCACTGAAAATCGCCTTCAATCAATGCTGCTCGATGATTCATCAAAATAATGCCACTCTCAGTTGGCAAGTAAGTCTTTGTGTGTTGTTTTAGTGCAGCGATACGCTCAGATAAATGTAGCCACTTTAATGGCCAGATTGTAAAATAACAATTTAATGTGCTTTCTGGACACAAACCGTATTCTCCTCACTGTTGCGTCAATACACCTTACCGAACGACAGCTAGACTCTCAAAACACTAAAAGTGGGTATAAAAGTAGCCAAATTAAATGGAGAAAATGTGACGTTGCTGTTATTTGATAGTAGGCATACCTCTATGCGACCCGTGTCTGGTTGAAAACCACGGGAGGGGTCTTCTGTGGTGACCCGGCACTGAATGGCACAACCATTGATGCGGATTTTGTCCTGTTCAAGACCTAGCTCGGGAAGACTGCGTCCTTCACATACTCGGATCTGAGAGTGAACCAAATCCACAGAGAGAGAGAGAGAGAGAGAGAGAGACGTTATCAGCATTACCAGATATATAAACCCTGAAGTGGATCGTAATTCATTATACAAACTTGAAACAGCAATTTACTTTTATCTTAGACAATCATAAGCGCATAAATAATTAGCTGATCCTTCCTTTTGAAATGTTTATCCAGAAGAAAAAAGTTGCTCAATTACAACTCGCACCAATATCAAACCATCTGCTTTGATTCATTCTAATCTATTACGATACAGACATACTCATTGTTCATGATTCAACTCATTCATGATTCATTAATGGAGTATCCAAATCAATCCTTCAGTAATTCATTCAATTAAATTCCTTTAGAGTTAATTCAGAGTCCATAAAGTTGTGCAGAATTAGATTAAATGGTAAATTAAAATAATTACACAAAGAGCATTTACCACAAATAACTAATTTGCTCACAAAACTATCTTAGGAAACATCTAGCAAATCACTTTAGGGACTTGAGAGATCTGCAGTTGAACAAAGTCGATAAGCCAGAGAGAAAAAGTGGGAAAACCAGTGAAGGAGAAAGTTTTATTTTCTATTCATAGCTAGAAATACAGCATATGGTGGTTAAGAAGTTGCTTTGACAGCTCCCTGAAGGACGTGAGGTGAGCTAATGACTTGCCAAAAATATGTTTAAAACCAGCTAACGTTTACCATGCAGATCTTCCACTTGTACATAGTGTTGTATAAGTTTGATCGGTAAAAGCAGCAATTCCGACTGTCATATCCAGTTTCATCAGCTGAAATTAAAGGGTGAACTATTTATATCCTGCCAGATTTTCTTATAAATGTGAATGCTTTTCTCTACTAATGCTTTTCCAGGTATGGAGCATGCATATAGAGCCTATTATTTTGCTTTCATTATTTACGTGGATGACCAGTTTGAGTATTATAAATGTATCGAAGTGGTCTATTGAAATTCACAGAGCTATTCTTATGGAAAAACTGTGTCTTATTATGGTGTGCAGTGGTGTAGGGAGGTCTGGCGTCAGGAGAAATGATAAATGAGAGCTTGTTAATGGTACAGGTAAACAAACATCCAGTGGTCTATGACAAAACTAGAAATGACAAAAAAGTACATTAGCAATGAATAGTTCATTACTGTCAGCATATATATTATGAACCCCTCCAGAAACTGCAGTGAACACCTTATAAACTGTTCAGCATAAGAATTTAGGCAACTGTGCACTTAGCCAAAGCAAGACTCTAAACTGAACCCATGCAGGCAGAATTCGGTTTACACGTTGGATTTGTGGAGCACCCAGCTAATAATCCTCAGCTTGCTCCTGGAGGTTGAGTAGAGCCCCAGAGCCCCAGCACATTAAACCATAATGAAAGTATTATTTTTCAACATGTTTCTGCTTATAGCTTTTCCCCTTATTATCTGCGCATATCAAAAAGTGAAGGATGCGGATGAAAATACACAAATTATTTCCACAAAAACAAACCTGAGAAATGCCTGAGAAAGAAAGAGAAATTTTGGATACATGGTATTTTTAGTAGCAGTGGCCAGAAAATACATTGCCGATTTATTGTCAAATAAAGTATATATGTATGGTGTGTGTGTATGTGACAGGGTTACCTGCATTATGTTTGAAAATGTTGCCATAATTCAAGGAAACCTGACCTCACCTACATTATTTATTCTACCAACATGATTATTTTCTAACTCTCGCTGTGAATTAAACAGCTTAACTCTGTACACATGCTAAACAATGCTTCAATGAAACTGTAAAAATGAAAATTGCTACAGTATGTTTAGGGGTAGAGAATAGAAAATATTATTAGTTCACTATTAGAGAAGTCAATGGAAAATCCTTGTAAAGACATACTACATACAGTACTGTGTGTGTACTTTGCCTTTCAATGACCTTAAGAAAGACATCATTGATCATATCAATGGTGATTCCTGTTTTTGCCTCCTCTTAAATAAGCAACAAGATGAAATGAATAACTGAGTATGCAAAAGAAAAAAGCTAAGAACGTAATGAAGAAATTAAATTACGCATATTTTACAAGCCTCTGCTTGGAAGGGCACATTTGTAGGAAAGGAAATGTGAAAGCCAGAGTAAACAATCTCCCAGAGCTTAGTTTACAAGTCTGATTTTCTGTGTGTTCTTCATAACGCATGCGGTTATACATTTGCATTTCTCTCTCTCGCTCTCTCGCTCTCTCGCTCTCTCTTCACACACAAATATCCACATATGCTATTTACCGGTTTTATGGATTCATATAGGAAAGCTTAAATGGAGAGTAAATAAAGACTTCTCCTGCTAGATTTTTCTCATTAGCTAGCATTTAATCTCATGCGTTTCCTCCAAAGCTTCAAAAGGTCTCAACAATGTCTCTCAGTGTGCACTGATGCCAAGATACAAAGGTCTGCAATCAAAAGTATGAAGTGAAATACTTCTTCCAAAACCAAATTAACTGAGCTATGCATATTAACTTCATATTTCTATACTCTTACTGTACATCAACAATGTATTGCAATAATTATGTTTTTATTCTTCCAAAAACAATTTAAGAAAAAACATCCAGGCCACAATTTATACCTGTATGAAACAAATGAGAACTTCATTAAGGTTCCTGAGCTATAAAAAAATAACCCCAGAAGTTTCCTAAGCAAATCAGCATAAAAATACATTATACACCAAGGTTCATTTTTCGCATCATGAAAATGTCTAAAAAGATTTTTATGATGTATTTAAAATGCATATGTCTGTGGTCTTGGCCTCTGCTTCTTGTTGGTGCTTAATGCATCGCTAAGATTTGATTGAATCTAAATGGAACATTTATAGCGTTCTTTTAGTGAAGATTTCTGTGTCATAACTAACCACAATCAAGACATCAACACTGTGAAAGTCCTCGCAAACCATACAGGAACAAAACCACAAGCCATCACTAATGACATCAGTCTGTCTTTTAAAAATAACACATAATCTCACCTGCACACAGAAAACACATGTCTTGTCAAGCCTTCAGGCATTATTCTATTTTCCAACAGCGTAATTATTGTCTGTCTCTGCTTTTGAGCTGTGAGACAGCGTGAGAAGTTGATAATGTGTGAGGTGTAGAATATCTAATGTCTTACACGCCAGGAAAGAGTGAAAATTGTGAAAGAGAGAGCAAGAGAGTAACAATAAAAGTAAAGAGAGGGCATGCGTGCGATATGCCATTTATATCCATCCAAGTCACATAATAGACATATAATATTATATAATAAGTATACATATAAGTCACATAAATAATATAATATGTAAAATATAATATAATATGTCTATTAAGATAGGAAGCAACTGGAGTGTGATGCCTCAACAGATGATGATCATGGAAAAAAAAAAGATGTTAACAGAAATGAAAATAAAGTTCACGTCAACTAAAGATAAAGTAAAAAGATAAGGTAAAAATAATTTTGTTTTTCTGTGGTACATGAACAGATATGTGAGTCAGATGTTAAGAGACTGACAGCCTTGATCCCAAACCACTTTCCCTGTACGCAAATATTTGTGGGTTAGTAAATGATAGTAGAGACAAAAAAATCTACTGTGATGTTTATTTTAATGGCTTTGCAACATTCAGTTATATACAATAAGCAACAGAAGGTCCCTGTACGGTCTCTCTATCCACTAAGGGATCATTTGGCTGAAAAAGGTTGAAGACTCATTTAATAAGCAATGATCATTTATTTCATGATTCTCTCGGTATAGGTGCTGACCCTGATCACAGGTCCAGGGTCAACCTTATGCTGTTAAATTAAAGAGGTCATAAAGGACAACTGCCACCTGATCAGAGATCAGCAGGAATGTGCTGATGGTCCTTTAAAACAGAGCTGACCTTGAGATCAAAGCCACATCCTGCTCGCAACACACACACACGTTTTCTGCAATCCCTATCTAGTCGCTGAAGTGTGAATAAGTTGCACACAAACACCCACGGCACATATTCAAAAAGCAAATCCTTGTGTTTTGCTTACGTTTACATCTGTTTTCTAATTCTTGCATTTCATCTGGGTTTTAACCTCATCCAGCTGATCGCAGAGACATTAATTACTAGCTTACCACTTTTATCTGCCACCCCACACTCATGAGTCAGAGAACACATTCAGCAGATAATAGGATAATAATGAAAAAATCTCAAGTCATAAATACAACATGAAAGAGATAATAAGGGCAGCTGAGAGAAAGAGAGACAGAACTGCACCACAGCAAAGACATTTTTGGAAAGAATATGCGGGGCTACAGATTACTGCGTATTAAAAAGGAAAGTGTGTAATTGTTTTGATGTTAAAATACTTTTGTTTTTCCAGTTAAATGCACGAAAAAAAGAAACTTACACTGTGCTGTAACATTGCTTACGTCTAACATATTAACATTCCAAACACTGCTCTGTTCCAGCCGTCCAACATGTCGACCTCTGGGGGCTGGAGGGGGTCTACTGTACTTCACCTGAATGCAAAAAAGCACCATTCTTCAATCACATTTTTTGCAAGCAAATGAATATATATTGCAATGTTTTACGATGTTTTTGCTGTCTTTGATGTCATGTAGTCACCAGAGAGCAGTTTGGGATTCTGCATGTTTTTGTGATGCAATCAGTCGATCATTTTGCAAACTAATCATTTTACAATGACACACTCCAGATTTAACATAGACACACACAAACACAGCATCTCACATCATTGAAACCCACAATCACACTGCTTTACATTTCATGTGTATAAACACCACAAGTGTGGAGCAGTTCGCTTTCAGACCGCAATAAAACCTTTACGACAGCTGGCAATCACAATGATTGACATTACTTTCATTGAAGTTGTCAAGTGCTGAATAAACAATGTACTCCATTCCACCTCTCAACTGAAATGAAAAGGGGAATAAATAGGAGAAAAGCAAAGAACATACAAGGGACAGATCAATCTCAGGAGATAAATAACTGCCAGGGCACATATAATAAAGGATATTGACTTCTTGAATATTGAAATCTACAGCTTATTAGCAATTTAAAGTCATGGAGCAGATGCTGAACTCGAACTAAAACCTGCAGCTGTAATTTTACAGTAAAAAAGATTTTTACTATAGGGGATGTTTACATAACACCACTTCAACTTAAAACTGAATTGTTATGTGTTTTTGCATTTCATTTACATGACATTTTGTGGGCTGAAAATGCAAACTAAAGACAGATTCAAAGTACAAGTTTTGAAAACAATTATGGTAAAGTATAACTATAAAAGTGGTAATTTGAAGAAAAAAACTGTGATCCAATTTACATGCAAATTACAGTTTAGTCTATAAGCATACTTGAGAATGTATATGTTCGAATGTATGTTTATTTTTAGTACATCGTTGTCGTGTAAACATACTACACTTTGCTTCTTTTAAATTAATGTAACCAGAAAAATTAAGAGACAATGAAGGGTAAAGGGTCAAATAGTAAAACATGGATCTTTATCGAAGGTAAAAAGATGTTCTCACAGTATTCTTTTCACTTTTACATTAAAGTAACCTCTGGTGTATATGTGCATTACTGAGATAGAGTTATCAGTCCAGAATGGACAAGACCACACTTCTCTAGACAGAGTATCTCTGCCTTTTCTATTATTGATGAGGCTTTTTTCTTTGATGTCTACTGGCCACAATAACTCATAGATTAACCGGTTGACGGAGGGTGTGCGGAAGATTGAGTGTGGGTTTACTTAGCTACGCTTTCAGGGCAAATTCGTTCTCAGCCGTCACTGACAAAACCTTCAATTAGAGACATCCTAGGACATTCTCCAATGTACAAATGGTTCATAAAGCGAAGACGAATAATTATAAAACGCAAAAACAGTTGAAGTCAATGAGATTTGACAGGTCTTTAAAAGATGCTAATACAAAGAGAGCAATTAAAATGGAGAGGAAGTCAGAAAACATCGTTCTTCTGCAGTTTTATCAGAGCCCAGCATGCATTTCTGCAACAAAGCCCATTTCTAGGCCCTTATCGCACAGAGCTGGCCCCAGCACGAAGCTCCACCCCAAGGCTCATTATTCCAATCATATCAAATACAAGCAGGCACCGCTCCTTACAGCTTAGGTTATCCACATTGTTTGATGATGCTCGGTGAGGCTCAGCGTGGAGCTCTGCTACGGGCCTCATGCAGTATCTCAGGTCAGAGTGAATAGTCCTGAGCGTTGAGCTGCGCTGTGAGCTATGACTGATTGAACGCAGAGGGCGCAGCCTGTTGACATTCTCAAGAGCTGGCCTGGATTTCAACTGCCTGCAATCTGCTGTGCTGGGAAATATGATTGAAAACAAGCTCTGTGAAAAAGCTAGACGTAGGCAAAGAGTGGACAAGCTCAAGTTGTTTTAATTAAACGATTTACTCGAACTGTGGACAACAACAATCTAGCAGTCAATGCAATTTAAAACATGTCCTTTAAAACCATCCACAAACACCCTAGCAACAACCTGGATCATTTTAGCAGCTGCATATAGGTAAAGTACCAACCATGCACGTAACAAGCAATGCGTTTGCTAGAAAATGTAAAAATCTAGACATGTACCAGCTATTTTTTTTCAGTTATTAAACAGTAAAAACTCTTTATTTCAGATTGCAAAAAACAGTGTTTTGGTCACATGACCTTCATCGGCCATTTATAATAAAACAAATGCAGAATCTCCAAATTTAAAGTACAGCATGACCAATCATTGTGTTTAATGTCTGAGTCGTGAATTTATGTCTAAAACATAAAAAACATTTTTCATCTCTCTCCACTGGCTACCAGGTGGATGCTGGCATTTAAAACAGTCACTGACTTTCACTCCTTTATAACACCTACAACCCAACTAGAACCCTGCGCTCAGCGAATAAGCGGGGACTGGTGGTACATTCACAGAAGGGCAAAAAAAATCACTCCCATTTATTCTCCTTCACGATTCCCTGCTGGTGGAATAACCTTTCAAACTCGGTCCGGTTAACCACATCCCTCACAATTCTCAAGAAACAATTAAAAATCATATTTGCTTTTCTGCAAATACTTGACAGGAATTTGCTAAATGTCATCTCAATTACTGTCTACTGTCTCTATTACTCTAGTACGGTCTAACATTGCTAAAGCACTTCCTGTATGATTGTTGCCTCCTTATGATGTGTCGCTTCATTGTCTGCCAAGTATTTGTAAGTCGCTTTGGATAAAAGCCTGCTAAATGCCTAAATGTAAACTAGCACAGCCCATAATGCTCATTAATATTAATTTATACATCTGTTGACTGTAGTGGTTTGGATCATAGATGATCAAAATGCACGAAAACACTATTTATTATACATTTACCATTGCTCATTGTAAGAGGACAGGCTAGTTATCGTTATTTTATCGCTGGGTATGTTGTTTTGTTGTTTATATTAAAAAACATTTTTCATGTTTCAAAATGTTTTCATTTTAAAAAGTTAAATGAAAAGCAAAGCGGATTTCGCCTTAATATCAGATTTTCTCCTTAATATGATCCGAACCATCCCCATAAATACAAACACTTTCAAAGGTCGACATGTACATCATATCACAAGTTAAGAAAAGGGTAAGACTACTGGTCAGCTCTTTTAAAGGTTGTAGGGTTAGTTGTAAGTAGAAATTACCCTGGAGATTTAGTGCAACATCATCGTGTCATTGAACGTGGCCTCTTAACCTCAGACCACTCTAGTGGAACAGTTTTCGCAATTAGTGTACCTGGATGAAAGAATCTGTTAAACAGCAAATAACAGCAAACACTCATAAAGAGTCGTATCATGTTATATTAGAGAGCTTAAAAAGCACCTTAAAAAGCAGCTTATTTTAGCATATTTTCAGGAAAAGACGAGCAAAATCAGCGGAGGGTGACGCTACGGCGCAGGGCAATGTCCACCAGGAGCCATTACATTTAATGAAATCCTTCTCTGCAAGGCTCAGAGAACATAAAGCTATCGCTACCGTTCTATGTGTCTCCAACTGATTTTAAAGGAAATACAATCCCACCAGGGTTTCCATTCATACCATGATCTAAGAATAACTTCATTTATCTAAAGTGTACAATAGAGAATAGTAAAACTGCTCCGGGGTCAGTGGAAATACTGTCAGAGGAATATGACCTCTGAGGTCACTGCTATGGTTTAATTTATGATGTCTAAATGAGAGTTTGGATTAATATGAACACAGCATAAAACACAGCAGTGTCACTAGATAATTTGAAAGAATGTGTAAACAAATGGTGAACGGTTAATGACAGATGTTCAAATGTCAATGAACCGTTCAATCTTTACAAACATAAATCCACTGTGAACAAATGATGTTGTAATGAGCTGGAGAAAAGCGTTTAGCTTCAAATAGAGTACATGCAGTGAATGAGTTGAAATTGATAGACAAATTCATTTTAAGGAGGGTTACAAACTATAAAAAACCCGCACTGACAGAAATAAAGAGGGAAGAGAGAAAGAGAAAATGTACAGCGGCCTACAAAAATAACTGGAAACTTGAGCCAAACTTAAAAATCTATGAATGTCTTTGCATTACACAACAACCATTATCATATCAAATGGCATTTATTGTACAAAAATACAGCACAAACTGTAACTTAACTGAGTTAAATATGGACATAATGTACAAGAACCCAACATTACATTATATCCATATTTTACCTTGTTTTGAGTTAAATTAAGTATTTCATGTTGTAACATCTGCAACGTTGTTGTGGTGACTTTGCTAGGACACCTGTGTACACTAACTTCATCCATCCATTAAAAGTGACATTCACTTCAACTGGTGAAGTAAGTTCTGCAAAAGATTTAACATTGTAGATGTCCCCATGTGCCATTTGAAGGAAAGGAATCATGGGAAGAAGGAAGCAAAGTCAAAAAAGGAGCCAGAGATGATGAGAGAAAGGTGGGAAGGGAGATGAAAGATAAAAGTGGTGGGACAGAGGAATGGGAAAGAATAGAAATGGGGAGAAAAATGTAAGAGAGGGAGAAGAGGCAAAGGTTGAGAACTGAATCATAGAGATTGATAAGGGTATTAGTGTCAGAAAGAGAGGTGAAATAGCTTTTCTGGTGCTGGGTCACCAAAACCCTCACTCACTCCTGACTTTACCCTTTCTACAAGCTTATTTCTTTACTTCTTTTTCTGTTTATTGTTGTTTTTACATATGTTCACTCTGTGTCTAACATAGCCACCATAAAATCTATGGTAAAATCAAGATCTACTGACGCAATTTAGCAGGATTGTTGCACACTCATTACTCACTACGTGGTGTGCTGCACATGTTCACATACGCACAAATACTGACATGAACACACACAGTGTGTACTTATGAGGGCGAGTGAAAATTTTTTATTTTAAATGAGATATTTTACCTTACAATACTAAAACAATATTCCTGAATCAAGAATGCACATTTTTAATACTGTTATATTTTTCTCATGAATATTTAAATTTAATGCAAGACTTACTCATTGTATGCTCCCTATATAGTAGACATACACTTACTGTTCATAGTATACACTCGTTCTAAACTAGACTATTTTACAAAACTAATGCACATAGACCTAAAAAAAAGCATTTTTCTCTATATGCAAAGTACAGTATTTTACTAATGAAGTGAAATATGATCTAAGTATTCCTGCAAATCAACATATTTTAGACCACCAGACATTCAATCCCATAAAATGAATGGACACAAACAATAACCACAGGAACAATGACAGAATGAAAACATTTCTACAACAAACAAAGACACAAAGAAAGACAGTGTGATACAGAAAATAATTAAGGAAGTTAATAAAGGAGCAGAAAAAGAGAATATAAATGCCCTTTCTTGCATTGTAATAAAAACATAAAGAGGAAATTACAGCCTTTGAATCAAACCAAAGACGGATACATTCACACACATATGCCGGCACATTATGATAGATCACATTAGTGTAGAAAAAGGAAACTAATCTTTCATACACACACACACGCCAACGAAATGCATGTGCATAAATATAATAGCATTACACACCATACGTATGTGAAAAGGAAACAGTATAATAAGCATGGCAATGACAGGCTAATTCCTCTAATATATTTCCCTAAATCCTCTGCAAATCTAAGATGGCAGCACAAGCAATGAGAGCCAATTCAGTGCACCACTGTCAACTGCACTTGACAAGTCTGATATCTATAATGTATGAGTTTCCATTTCTGCGGTGAGGAACTCGTTCTGGAAAACAGAAAATGTGTGTGTATATCGGTGTGTTTGTGTGTGTATAAAAGTGAGAGTGAAAGAAGTGCTATCAATCATTTGGCTCATCAGTACATTAATGCCGGCGTGCTTGTCAGCATCTGTGCGTGTGTGTGTGTACGTGATGAGATCAGGCTCATCTCTATGTCATTATAGAGCAGCTCATAGTTTATCAGGGGAGGTGAGAGCTATTTATAACACCCTTCATCTTTCTCTTCCTCTCATACACATGCTGTTTCAGACACATGTTCTTGCTCTTTTTCTTTCTCTGTCCCTCTCTCCCCTTGACCACCTTTTCAAGGTGGGAATGAACATTTATTCTGGACACCAAGCACCTGCAGACTGGAACACACGTGCACGCTCACATGTCCATCTAACTTCTATTTGTATACATGTGACCCTGTCTATGATGTCATTGCTCAGTCAATATTAAAGATATCAAGGTTATATTTTACAGAATGTTCTTTACATTATGTAAATCAGAAAAAAATGACTTTAGCTGGGTTTCACAGGCAGGGTCACATATATTCTGTTGCTTATACAGCTAACTGTATCTACTGTACACAGACTAATACAGATGCACAAGCATTTTTCATTTTCTCTCACACGTTTATACTGTACAGTGGTCAACAGATGTTAATCCTACATCTAAAGGTCCACGGGGCTCATGCTTTGAATAAGCACAGAGCAGAACAGTTGTCTCATTATTTACTTTCAGACAATCTTAAGGTACCAATTTATGACTCACACTCACCTCGACTGAACTATTATGTAAAAACCTCTTCTCTGACTCACTTAGAATAACTAATACTGTTGTTCAGCCCATAACCTTGCAACAGTTTTTGTAATAGACTTTCATCAGTGCTATTTACTACTAACACAACAAAAACACCAAAAATGTTTAAAATGGTCAAGGAACATGGTAGATGGCCTGTCACATGTTTGCCTACATGCTCAAACAGCTGAACCTAGATGAAATCTAGATCGGCTTAGACAACAGATAAACAGCTTGGGCCAGCTAAAATCCATGTGAAATCAGCACAAGGTACTTTAGATTTGCATAATTTGCATTAACTGTTTAGGTACATGATATTCTTGCTTTGGTAAGACAGCATTTGACTAGAACATAATGGCATATGTAAATGTAATGTCCTCCAGACACAGAAAGGAATGAAGTATGCACATCCGAACACGAATAATCATACAGTGCATGCAGACACACTCATACACGTACATAGATAAGTGCAGACACAAATCCACATGCAATGCAACTATCTTGCTGGGATATGATTTAAGGTTTCAAGCAACATAAAATGGCATATTTGTGACATCGCAGAAACAACAGTTATGAGTAGAAATATTTTCAGAGACAGATGTCTTGCGGTTCTAATAAAAAAACACTTTTATATGCATGCTGTGTTTTTGAGTTGCTATTCATTAAACACACTAAATATATTCCGAGTTAACATTTCATAAAAAAATATAAAAGAAAACAAAATCACGAAACAAAAATCATACCGCATCTATGAGTTTATTTCTTGTGTAATGTCATTGTTTAGTTGCCACTCACTCAGTTATCTCCTCAGTAACAGTGTGTTCCACCTGTAGGCGGGAGTTGACCTCGATGAAGTAGTGCTTTCCGTGTTTGTCCACGAGGAACTCGACTGTGCCTGCGTTCTCATAGCCCACCTATAAAAAACAACACAGAACTTAAATGTTGGCATGACAATATGGTTAGAAAGCAGAAACCAGAAGATATTATTATATGCCCACTTCAAAATAAAAAAAATGCAATGTTGATAGCGACAAAAATAAAGAACACAAGAATAAAAATAAAGAACATTTAATTGGGTCTATTTAAGTTGCATTGTGCTTAAGAATATAGAGAAATAGTTTATAATTATTTATTCACCCTCATGTCATTCAAAATTTATATACCATGAGGAACACAAAACAAGATATTTTGAGAAATGTCTCTATGATTTATACAATGGAGGTCATATGGGGCTAATGTTGTTTGGTTCTAAGCATTGTCACATTATTTTTCTAAGTCTTGCATTTTTAAAGGTCTAGAAGTTACAAAGTATCTTTTAAAATTTTCTCTTTTGCAAAAGAAACCAATTTATACGAATTTGAAATCACATGAGAGTGAGAAAATGATGAAAGAATTGTCATTTTTGTGGTAAACTCTCTCTTCAACATGCAACACATTAAAGCTGTCTGATCAAAATTCATCGATAGAAGAAACAATGTTTGATGCTTTGAAAACACAAGTATTTATTTACATGCATCGAATCTTTAGGGACTTCTACTTTAGCTCCCAGAAGAATGACAGCTGCCAACACGACAAGCAGAGATTGAGTTCAAAAAGCTCAAACTTTTCCCTGTAAGTCTCTCAAGCTTGTAGAAAAAACCCTGGGGTGATTGGCTAATTCTGTTGAACAGCATGATGCCAGCAGAAAGAGAGAAATGAAGCTTCTAGAGAAAGCCGTGAGATCACCAAGACTACTGGTATTGACACCATTCCCAGAGATGTGAACGAGATACAGACAGCTGAAAGAACTGAAGAAAGCTTTGAAATGTACAATTTCATGTATGCATTCACCAGACACCTTCATCAAAAGCTAGTTATACATTGCGCATTCAGGCTTTTTCATTTATTTAGTATATGTGTTCCCTGGATATCAAATCCATGACCTTGGTGAGGCTATTGTCATGCCTTACCATCTGAGTTTTGGAAAAGCTACATACTGAACAATGTGCTAAACATACAAGAAAAAAAACACAGAGATAAAAAGATTCCTGAACCCCTTTAACTCGTTTGTCTGTTTAACTCTCTTTCTCTCATTCATTCAGGCTACTTGGATACACAGAAGGGATTGACGATAATCCAGTGCCAAAATTCACTGTAATCTGATCCAATTTCTCCCCACAATTCAGCGCTGCCTACTAATCCCATACTGCAATGAGCTTGCCAAACGCAGACATTCACCCACACAAATACACACATACAAAATATGTGAGACCTAGTTTTGTAAATTTCACATTTCATAAAAATGGTCAACACAAAATACACATTTTAGACCTCTTAATCTTTAACTTCTAGACCTTTAAAAATGCAAAGACTTAGAAAATAATGTGACAATGCTTAGACAAAATTCATTCACTCTTACTCATCTCCCTCCCTCTACTCATCCGTCCCTCTACAGCCCATGTCAATCATGCCAGGATGATTTCATCTTTTCTAATCTTAACTGACTAACATGACCAATGTGACAGAGTTCAGACTGATGCCAACTGAATGAATGAATAAGTAAGTAAATGAGTAAATAAATGAATACTAAATTTTTGGTAACCTGAAAACAGAACAGAAAAAGCCTGCCTAACCTTAATGTGGAAAATGATTAAATAAAGAAAAAACAGCATTTCTTATCAGTTTTGAAATATGTAATAATGGGGTAGGTCTCTATGCACTTTAAAAAACACACAGCGGTATCAATGCAAATACGTTAAACTGCATACACAAAGTAATTCATCAAAGCTGAAAGTCATTTACTGAATGTACAAATTGATACCACAAGAAGACAATTATTGATTTGATTCACACATTGCACATTGGCTGGTGTCTCTGTGGCTGCCAGATTGCTGACATGCATTAATATGATACAAAATTATTCCTCATGAGCTTCTTTCCAAAATAAATCCATAACGTAATGGCTTAAATATGCACAGTAAATAGCCTAGTGCTGCATTTTGTACTTGCTGGTATTGTAGTTGATTTATAAATTCAGGCGCTATATTATTTTGCTGCGCACAAGTATCTCAAGATTGTCTGCCATTCTGATATTACGTGATATTTTACAATTGCATAAATAAATATCTACTACCAATTTACATACTACTATTAAATATAATTGCATAACAATAAACATACATTATTATAGCATTATTTAGCCTATATAAATACTTTGACATGATATTTAAATCAATACATTATACATTAAGTTATACACTTATATGGTATTCAGTGATAGCTGCATGTGCCAACATCACCAACCCACAAACCCACACATCACAAACAATCTGTTAGACTATCCAAGCAAATTATGATTATAATGATTATAAAAATTCAAATCAAACTAAAAAGAGACCAAAAACTAGCATAACATATTACCATTCTAAACCATAAACCAACACATAATAATGACTTAAAATAAATGACAGAAAAGCACAGCCAGAATTATGCTTATTTTTAATCTCCATAAATTCTCATGTGTCACACCCTTGCTCGTGTCTCATCACTGGCTGCTAGCTCCTGTTTGTTGTCAAAAGCCGAGCCCTACACTGCATACAATCCTTCATCGATCACGTCCTCTTGACCCAACTCCCCGAGACCCCAGTCTTTAAAACCACACACATATTGTACATACCCATCTTCAATAGGGACATGTACTGCATATGTTCAGTACTTGCATGTATACTGTAGTAGCATTCTGACAAGATAATAACTTGGCAACATAATCAACTTGTCCAGTTGCTAGGATTCCCTTCTAGGTGATCTGAGGTTTTTGTAGCGAGTGATATGTATTCTCAGCTTCATATATTTGTCAGTGATTTGTTCCTTCCACCCAGCTGACAAAAACAGCATAAACTAACCTAAGGTGGCTGGCTGCTCTCCCTGCCAAGCTCATTAGGTTGGTGTGTTTTGCTGGTTTTGGGCAGCTGTCAGCTGGTCAAGCTGGGAGACCAGCTGGATGACTAGCTAAACACCAATTTGGCCAAGCTGGCAGACCAGATTCAACTAGCAAGATATCTTAAGATGAGATTTTTTCCCTTTTATGATGGACATCCAGACTCTGGGTATTTGCTGGCTTTAAGATGGTTTAGCTGGTCTCCCAGCTTGGCCAAAATGATTTAAAGTATTAACTAAAAATCCTTCAATGATTTACTCACCCTCATGTTATACCAAACCTGCATGACTTTCTTTTGCAGAACACAAAAGAAGATATTTTGAAGAATGTTGGTAACTAAACAACACTGGGCCCACATTGACTTTGGACATAAAACCACATTTCTCAAAATATCTTATTTTGTGTTTCATCCAACATATTTTTAAATGACATTAGGGTAAAAAAAAGTATGACAACATTTTTATTTTTGTAAACTATACATTTAAGTAGTTTTCTTTCAGCAGTATATTGTAAAATGGTTTGGTAAAAGTATATTCTAATACAAACAATAAAGAAAGAAAAGTAATACCAACACAGATCAAAATAGTATCAAGGCACATGCTGTCGGTTAATTTGTGACACTGGAGACTGTAACCTTGTGACCATCTACACTATCCAATTTTACCTTGTTTTGTTGAACTCTATATACTTTATTTTGTGTTCAGATGCCTTCATATTCATTTGCCTTTATGACCAAACCTTGCATATAAGCAGAGACAGTACCATAAGAAACAGCAGATGGTAAAGAGCAGAGTGGGGGGTGTAATCAGTGTTTTATCTATTTGTGGTGACACGATTATAATCGGCTCTTCTTTTGAAAAAGCAGCAGCTGCTATGGCGACCATTCACCTTTACATATGACCCAGAACCAGACAGAGAAAGTGTCCAAAGATTGAGGATAACAAATTTAAACACGGCAACATTGTAACATCATAACTTCCAATGTGTCAGAGCTCCAAATGAAATCTATCTCTCACTACTAGTGATATCTAGAGAACACTTTATGATACAAACCAGTGAAACAATTTCATTGAATGTACGCACGTGTGATAAACAAAACGAGATCAAATAAAACCCTATCACGAGCGTCTAATTTACTGTTTAAAGATTTCACACACAGTGTTTCTGACAATAAAGCAGATGGCAGAATGTCTGTTTGGAATACATTAGAGAGGCATTCACACAATCGGTGCATTTCACGCGCTGCGGCGAGCGTTCTGCTCGCTCCGTGTGCAAAAATGTGATATGGGGAAAACCACTGGGGCCTGAGTGTCTTACCCTCCTGCCAATCAACCAGCGTTATGCCGAAGAGAGAAAGAAGGAAAGAAAGTACGGGAGAGTGCTTCTAAGAGCTACCATTCTGGGTGGGTGAATGAGTAAACAAGTGAGCGAGTAAGTCAGTCGGTCAGCGAGTGAGCACCATTTCTGAATCTTTAAACACTTAGAATCCAAAAAAAAGACTCGAGTTGAACTTTATAAAGTTTAAAGTGAATCAAAGTTTTATTAGTAATTCTATTGAGTTAATTGGTGGGTGAGTGAGTGAGTGAGTGAGTGGCGTCAGTGAGCAAGCAAGTAAATTATTGCCGTCTTCCAAAACACTTCAGGAATCTTGGGACATGCCAAGAGTCGCCATGGCAACACAGACAATGAAATAAAAAATAATAAAATAGGGAGCTCACAATTGCTTATTAAACCAAGGTATCTTCTTTTCATTGATCTGGCTCATATTTTTTCCTTCATTTCTTCTTACCTTTCATCCAGCCCATCATCCTAATAAGAGAAAAATACACTTTTACTATTCCTCTAATAATGCAAGTACAAAGCAGACAGATTTTGGTGTAGGGAAATTCTTAAAATTCAATAAAGCCTTTGCATACACTTTTACCCTGTTTACCTCTTGTCCATCAGCATATCTTTCACTTTTTCACAGTGTGTTATATCTGTAATTTGTTTAGTACAGACTATGTACAAGTACAGCCTGTTTTCTTCTGTCTCTTGCTTTGCCATACAAATACTAAAGCCTAAAGTTCTGCTGAATATTAAAATGGCCAACAGAATCAGAAAGAGCTTTTTTGCCAAATGTGCTTGCACAAACAAAGAATTTTCTTTGGTATTTGAAGCTTTCGGTGCAGACTTCCAAATACAGCAACACACATAATAACGTGGTTAAGAAGTAAAATATAAAAAAAGTCATATTAAAAATATAAAACTGTAAAGAGACAATATATTCTGTGAATATAAATATTCAAAGATTTAAAGATGCTATATACACCTATACAAGGGGGAATGAAATGTGCAGATATGTACAGTAAATATAGATCTGTAGGGATTACTTTATTGTATGTGGAATAAGATATCATACACTAAGATAGTACCTGTAGGACAGTTAACTGTTTATAATGGAAATGGCCTGAGGGAAGAAGCTACTCCTGTGACTAGATGTTCTTGTACTCAACACTCTGAAGCTCCAGCCAGAGGGCAACAGTTCAAAGAGCTCAAAAAGTGTGCCAAAAAATGTCCCATAATGCCCAGTAAGACTCCAAAGCCTTAGTGAATATAAACCTGGCCTCCATCCTATACTCAAAAACAAAAAACATCTGGACACCACAACAAGTTTAGTCAAATTCTTCCAATAAGTTTTTAAAAAACTCTGTGTCTCTGCAGACAGGTGCAATATTAAAGAAATTCCCAAAAACTGAAAATTCTGTCATCACATTTATTTTCTTCATCTCCATCTTTAATTGGTGGATATCTTGATATGGTCCACAACTGTGGCTTAACTATCTGTCCAGAGCTCATGTCACTATGGTAACCATTCACACCAGTGGGTCAGTATGCAAGATAAAAAGGTAAATGAACCTCTGAAGAAGCGTGCCCACACACATACACACACACACACCCCTGATGACTTCCTTAAGATTGGTGTTCAAGTCAGAATATAAAATGAGAGCCAGCAGATAAGTGCAGTACTGAAGCTTGTTAACACCAGCAGGACATTCTGCAGAAGATGATTTCTGCCTGTCCCTCTTCACATTTCTCATTCTGTCTGTACAATGCATTAAATATGAGAGAGCCCTCATAAGGGTCCTGCATAAACAGCTCAATTAAAATGGTTTGAGAAAAGAGGATGAAAGTTTGTGTGTGTGTGCGCGAGTTTCTGGGAACATATGCGATTGTGCATGCAGCTCACATCAGGTAACACGGACAAGAGCTCTAGAGCTCTGATTCCTGGAGAGTGGATTTATTTGTTGTTTAAGCTTGGGCTTTCACACTTTCAGGCATGAAAATGTACAGATACACACAGGAGATGATGGTTTAAATCCTATGAGCCCTGTATAAGCAGGTTTAGATGCTTGATGTCTTTGTATAAGAAACTTTACATAAGGAGCACTCCAGATCAGAGATTTTTAATTAAATTTCAAGAGGGCCAGCTTCTAAATGTCTTTTCCACTAGTTCTAAATATGGCTGTTCTAAGAAAATTTATCTTTCTAAATAATGCAACATAAATATGAAATATAATAATGTTTTAAAATGCTTCGAATTAAAAATCAACTTGAACTATATACATCTTTAAAAAACTTTATTATACAAAATTTTCAAATTTAGAGTTTAAATTTTTTTTAATAGTTGATTATTTTTCACACTCTTGGAGATTTTTTATTTTTGGTGATAAAATCATAATTAACTGTTTTTCATAACTATAATTCATCTGTGAATACATATACTTAAATACTTAAATAAACTAAAAATGCATTTTTTCATACAACGCTTATATTAATTTATGATGCTCTGCAGTGCCTTGTGTGTAATTAGCCTGTCCTGGGTTGTTTGTGTGTATTTATTTATGGTGAATAAAGCCACACAAACAGATTAACTCATGGAAACGAAAGGGACAGGGACAGTTGATCCAGCATGTGTTTGCTGAAGTGTGGGTCAACTGCTAACTCTGAGCTGTAGGTCAGGGCTTCTGCAAGACCAGCGTTTATAACACCAGGAGCCCGTCTGTTCTACAGAGATTTGGCACTCATGTGCACAACAGCCTTAGGGAAGTGCGGGACTGCGGTATGCTGAAAGATGGTCTGTTCTCCTCTGTGAAGAGAGCTAGAATAACGGTTTATCTCTGACTCTTGTGTTATTTAACGAACAAGTTTTCTGTTAAGCCTTTCTTGAAGTTGAATTTAGGAGTTTGGATTGTTATAGCCAATCACCTCAGAGCTAATGGCATTTAGCTACATATTCATTGTGGTCCAACAGCCATTTGCATTTTAAATCAGAGAGGGGGAGTGAGAGAGTGAAACAGAGCAAAAGAAAGGGAGGACATGTTTTTGATCACATTTGCAGAATCAGCGATCACTCTGACACATCAGATAAGCAGGGCTTTAAACTCACCGTTCCTGCCAAGTGTATGCAAATAGCTGAAATTTAATTACAAATCTTTCCTCTATGACTGGTACGCCTGGGTGATGGAGATAAAACATAAATCTTGACATTTTTCAGCCTTTGATGATCTTCAATTCATATCTGTGTATTTATGGATTTATTCAACAATGGCTCAAAGGGAGATTTTTTAAATTAGAGGAACGTTCATTTCAATTAAGCAGTCACTGTACACAATGACTAAAAAATGAATAGCTATTATTAAAACATCTCAGTTTTAACCTTTTCATAACCTTTTTTACTTCTGCATGAATCCCATCAGCTGCATATAAAGCCCTGACAGAAATAAGAGGAAGATACAATGAGCTATTCAGACTGCCAAGGATGGCACGCTGGCGGCTATTCTGTTGTTTAGCCGTTGGTTTCCACTGTTTATTAAAGGTTAAGTGCATTTAGCATTTGCTTAGCATGGGGGTGGATCGGAGTGTTGCAGGGCAAAGTGGGAAAATGAATGAAAGGGAGAAAAGAGAAACACGGAGACAGAGAAACGTTCCAAACACAAAAAAGACTGTAATAGCACAGGCCGAACCTCAAAATGCAATCGTTTTCTACACAGGCCGAAAGACCGAAATTTTATTGAAAATTGAAAAAGAGCTACTGTGTGAGAGAATATAAATGACTTACGGTGCCCTTTAAAGTGCTTACATTGCCAGCCGGCTATAGCCAGTTAGATTTCAGCCATGTCAACAACAGCAGCCAGAAGTAATAAATCAATTCAACAGCTCTGCCCATCAACAGCAGAGCTCAACTCCACACGGCAAACCGTGGGAGCCCTGGGCCTGTGTGTGCGTATGATGGGTTTATGTCAGAAAATGTGTGTTGATTTTGTAAGCGAACATCTTTCACAGTACAGTACAGACCGTTTTCTTCTCTGTCAGCGTTTATTCTTTTAATAATTCTATGTTTTCATTCTGTCCCAAGATCCTTTTTTATATACGCTTGCCTTTTCTGACTAGACCCTTTTTATTTTCAGGTCATTTAGTTACTAAAATGTATTGAGACTCCATCATTATTTTTCTTTTTTTATTGTTCCTACTTTGTAAAAAGGCAACAATATCCTAGATACTTATCATTTTTTGTACACTGGGGTTATGGGGCTGTTAAGACCCAAAGTAACAAAAAAGCACCATAAAAGTAACATGAAGATTCACATGCATTAGGAAAAGAAAACCCAGACCATCTGCTGTGACTGGATCAATGAGTCAGTAAGTTCAACTTAAGAACCAAATCAGTCCGATTTGTGAATAAATCATTTAGGTAGAATTTGTGAAATGGTAAAATAAGGGAATTTTAGGTTGTGAGTTTAACTTTTTCTTTAACTCTACAAATGTTGCTAATGCACAAGTGAATCCTGAACAAAATTAAAAATGGATGAATTTCAGAACCACAGACAGCAACAAACTGAAGCCCCACAGAGGGATAAAAACAGAGCCTCGTCTAAAAGAATGTAGCCCTTGTTACCAGCAAGATCGAAAGGACAGCTGACATTCCAGCCTGGTGAGTAAGGATGAATTTTAGGCCTAGTAATACATCTCACCCTTATGCCAGGTGACAGAAAAGGTGTCAGACTTCCATTCTCTGGCATGTCAAGAACACTGAGTCTTTAGCCTCTACGACACTTTGTCAAGGTGGTAGAGCCAGCAGAGGCTCCTCAGGTGACTGTATGTATGATGTTCGTATACTGCAGCTTATCTGCTAGAAACCTACTTTAACAACACAGAGGTCATGGGTTCCATTCCCTGGTAGCACAAAGACTGATACAAGTAAATGCAGACTGAAGAGGTCTTGTTGGGTTAAACCTGACCTGGGACTGATTTCAAAACCAGTATGATTCAGTACTGCTTGTGGAAAGTACAGCTTTCTAAAGAAAAACAAAACCATCCTGCACACTTGACAATGGAGACATGCACTTCATGTCATGCAGTCCAGAAGAACAAAAAGCTGATGATGGGGCTTCAATCCAACACAGAGACTGTAATGGAGTTGTTGAGCACCACAGATCAACTCTACCTGCCAGGCATTGATTCTGGAGAGAATCTGTATTGGGATTTCAGGGTTTTTACGAGAAAAAAGAAATACCACCACTGCCCAAACCCAGCATCAGCCTTCTCAATACTTTTAGTGAATTCAGGGTACTAAATACAGTGCAAAATAAAAATTATTTGAATTCAATTTAAGTCTCATTAAATCGCATATATTGTGAATAAATCAGTGTTATATTGGCAATCGACCAACCTGCTCTCTAGCCATTAAAAGCCTATGTCGATTGACCACTGTACCGGATAATGCTGCAGCTCAGGAAACACATGATTGAATTTCAGAGTGTTCAAAGGGTTGCAATAAAAAGACTCAGTGCTCTGATTTGCTTCCTGGTAGTGTCCATAATTAATGGGAGGATGGCACCAGTGAGAGACTGATCTACATGATATGCCAACCATGCCAGAGACTGTCAAAGAAGCCTTATCATGTCAAGCTAATGACCTGTTTCAAACTCTTTCCACTGTGTGTAATTTTTGAATAAAACAAAAATGTTCATTTAAATGCAACAACTCCAATTTGCTATCATTATACTATATTACCGTACACTATATATCATCATTACATGAGCCATCAGCCACCCTGCTGTTTGATTATCTGTATCAGCCATTAAAAACACATGCTGTTCAAGTCTAAAGGCACAAATATCCATCCTTTACCAATCTGCAACAGTAAACTAGACAGTTGTTCAAATAAACTTTTCTCATCCATCATGCCACTATCAAACAAACATCACCCAAAGGCATTGCAAATACACATCAGCGATCATATTTAAATTACAATATTTGGAGAGCAGCACACAAACACTACATGACTCACTCAAGTTTTGATAAACTTTCAAAAGTGCAATGTATAGACTTGAAGCACACTGCATTTACATATGCACAGAGTGCTTATACTGCAATATGATGACAGGAGACACAACCACCGCAATTAAAGCTGCCTGTTAAAATGAAAACAATCAGAAGCTAATGCAGGCCTATTACCTCATGCTGATAACATGGAAAAACAGTCAAGTCCTAATTGCTATGGAGAACACAAGCAGTCAAAGTAATTAAAAGGTCATTTAAGGTGGACAGATTTCGGGTTAGGAATAGCTGATGGTCTGAAATTAGTGCGAGAGAAACACCGCCACCTGTTGTAAATGTATAGATATTGCAATTTGTAGGAGAAAGTGATAGCCACCACAGACATGCAACCGCTTGCCAGCTTTCATCAAGCAAAAAACAGAACAATAAATCCATCCTGTCTGCTGCACCTGCCCAATATTGATTTATCCTTGTCTCTCCATCTTTTTTGTCATTCCTTGCTATAACTCTCTCTCTCCCTTTTGATTGCATGGTCTCTCTTCCCCTTTCTCTACTTCTGCCAGCACCACTAATAACATTTCAAAGAATGATACATACAAATTTGACTCTTACAGGGGCAAGTGACTTATCAAAACTGACAGCATCTGGTTTATCAACAGATGGGAATCGGTAACAGTGTGCACACACACACACACGCACGCACGCACGCACCCTCATGTAATCACTGGGTGGTGAGTCTGTCTCTCCAAATCCATAATCCTTCTGTCGCTATCTCTAAGGTCAGTGGAGATATCTAGAAGTATGTTTGTGTGTGTGTAAAAGAGAGACCTTGCACTTGTTTTGACAGAATGGGACGATCAACGCAGATTAATCCTTCCAAATACAAACACTTTCCCAAGGTGCACCATAACTGATTTCACCTTTTTATTTCTAAAAATAAAATGTCACAGACTACCAACTTTTTACAAGAACCTTTTGACATCAAAGAGCCCCAGACAGTGTAACTTGAGCATAACAGTCAACATATCTCTTTTTAATGTGGTTTTATGTCACTAGTCCATATTTTATCATTTGAACATTTTTATATCTAGTAACTTCTATTAACTAAATACCACAAAACTTTTTTTCTCATTTGAATAAGTTTACTTTCAGTTCAAATGGCATTATTTTAAAAAATTGTATGCTGTAGTTTTGGTCATCTGTAGAAATGTAACCTCTTTCAGGTTTAGCCTATACTTTTTATTTAGTCGAATAGAGAGAATAAGAAAGAGAAATGATGCAGAAATGATTTCTCCTTTGTAATAAAATCTTTCTTAGAGCAGCACTGAGCAACAGCATATGTTAATCATTCAGCATACACATAATATGAGGTCTAAGAAATTTGGGACCGGGTGCAAATTGCTTAAGGGTGCGTGCGTGACCAGGCATAATAAGCGAATATATAATAACCTGGAGTGAGTGAGATAAGAGGGCATGTATATTGCTAATTGAAAAAAGTATGCATATATGAGTAAGCCTGCTGACAGGTTGTGTCAAATGTATGTGCAGGTACCTGTCTGGCCAGCTTGACAGAGTCTGAAGTGAGTCTGTCTCGGAGTTGAGGATCAAGCTGGGCAGCAGGTGCGATTTCCACCACTTTCTGATGTCTTCTCTGAATGGAACAATCCCTCTCATACAGATGAACTACGTTTCCATATTTATCCCCTAAAAGAGTGAAGGACAGAATATGTTTTAGGTTTTGTGTCACCAGTATTACTTTCCATTCTATTCTTTAATGACATCATCTCTGGTGGCAAACCGATCGTAAAAACATAAATAAGTATGGAGTTTATATATATATATATGTTTCACTCTAAAACACCTCAACGTGTTTCAACTAAAGATAACTATAACAAACTATATTAGGGTCCACACCGACAAAAGATAATGATATGTTTATTCTAAGTTTTATTCTAATTTTAAAGTTGTTACTGTAGCCCATAAAATTCAGATGGAGTTTGATTTGCTAACTTGTCAATGTGTCATCATCATTATACATAGTGTGAGATCAGTATACATATCTTTTTAATTTAGACTAGATTTTTAAAACCTAATAGTATACCTTGTTGTCAAAAGACCTTTACTCTCCTTCACTAAATTCTATTATTTTCCTTACCATTGTGTACATAATCAAGTTATAATTAATAAGTGCTTGACCACAGCAGACTTTTAAAAACTATAACAACTTAAATCTAGCAACTGGATGCAGCTGCTTCTAGTGAACGAGTTTTGCTGAAATTTTTATTTAGAGTTAATTGCAGTGAGAATATCTGAGCTTGTTAGCATGTCTACATCGATTTAATATTAGATTCATTGAGGTGACTGATAAAAAGTTAGATGTGTTTTTAGGATAGAGAGCAAATAGGGTTCCCTGGACACACACAGAGCCCATCTCTGATAACAAGCCCAATTTAATTCCAGCTGTATGTTATCGACTACAAGCTCTATTCCAGACAAGCAAATCACATCTAATGAGCCAAAATACTCTAATATAATGTTTGAAATACACCAGAGATAAGATAATAGATCATAGAAAACATAGTTGTGTATACACATCCTAGGGACTTCAAGACAAATTATCCTAAAAAAGTGAAACTCATGTTATAATATACTCACCAAGAATTTGCACTTCAATGTGTCGGGGTTTCTCGATGAACTTTTCGACAAACAGAGAGCCATTACCGAATGCTGCGAGGGCCTCTGAATACGCTCTCTGATAGTTCTCTTCTAGTTCCTGCCAATTTAACACAAAAATAACTATAAATAAAGCGCTACTAATACAACAAAAAATATTTATTAAAAAGTGGAGACGCTTTAATGAAGAAGCCATTTTGTCAAGATTTATCTGACAAAGTTGCAGAGGTTTAGTAGTTTTTATTCTTAGTTTATCTTATTACATATCTCTGTACATGTTTTATGTTCCGAACGTTACAGCTTGTTTTATAATGTATCAGGCTCGTTTATATATATATAACTACACAACCCCTTTAAAGCCAAAAAGTCTTTTGCAGAAAATGCTTTGTAAACTAAAATGAAATCCAGAATAGCAGAGAATAAAAAAAGCAAGTTATGATTTCTGTTCTCACTGAAACAGCCTCTCTAGTGAGTTAACAAATGCGGCCTGCGAAGGTCTTTTTTATTTGTCTCCTGCACAACACGTGAAGAAAGCAAAATAACTGTTTTCAGAAACCTTGGTGCATGGTGTTTGACATTCTTTATAAGACAAAAGCTTGTTGTCTCACTAAGCCTCGTAGACACAGACAATAAATACTAAACTATCCACACACGGCAATAAACACAGAAAATGTACTATATATAGATAGCAATGTGTCAGCGTGATAAAGTGTTGTACTGTGTAGTTATCATCGGATACGCATGTCCACGTCAAGCCGGGGGCATTGAGCATCTATTGTACCGTAACACACTGGACAATCAGTCGTAAAACACGCAGCGTCAGGACAAATAAAATAAAACAGTGGACACGTGAGCGGAAATTGAGGTCCATTAACAGACGTGATCTCCTCTGAGAGGGTGGATAAGGTTTATTGGACTAGCCTTGTAATACATTGCAGCTATCAGACTAAGTGTGCAGGGCACTGCTGGTTATAATGTCTGCTGCTTTTCAACAGTCTGATCGCCGGTGAGAAAAAGCTGTTCCTGAGTCGTGCGAATCTAGCGAAAAATTACTTTTGAGCCCTCGAGGGGAACTGGGGAAAACAGGTCAGACGAAAGGTGGGATACTGCTTAAAGGTTCAGCCGGCAATTTTTCAATGTTAAAATACTTCCTCCCATTGGGTTGTATGTTGAATGTACAGTAGGTTGAGCTCATGAAGTTTGTAAACAATGTGGCTCGGTGGTGCTTTTAACACACTGATTTGTGCTTAACATGTCAATATCTTCCTACACCTATGTGCGATTATTTCGGGTTGCCAATAGAAACCAGGGGGTTTCAATATCCATCTTTTGCGACACAGGTTTCTAAATTGTAAGTGTATTCTAAGTGTATTTTGTAAGTGTAATTGGAAAATATGCAGTGTTTGACAAATGCTGGTTCAACATTCCCGACAGAGGCAGAGCAGATACTAAAACAGTAATGTTACTGGGATACTTTCCAAACACATTTGTTTACACTGATGAAGCTGGAAGTGCTCATGCCAGCTTTTTGGAGTCTCCCTGGGAACTATAGGTATTGTTTTTGGACAAGAGAGCATCTTGTTCTGTTCAGGTGAAGTTTTTTTTCCCCTCAAACAAATCACTTTCAGACATTTTTTCTTTGTGCCAGAGGTGCAGAAATTATATTTAAGCATGAGTATGCAATCTGCAGTCAAAAAAAGCATCTACCCAAAAACATCCTAGGTAAAAGTAAAAGTTTTTAATTTAATTCTACTGAATAATTTATTGTGGTAAATTATTTAAAAAGTAAACTTTTAATTTAATCTGACAATTACAGGACCCACTAAAAGAGACGGTGGAAAAGTTTCATTAAATAACTTGACTAAAAATGTAATGCCTTAAAGCACTTTTGAAAATATGGTGGTTTTACGTGGTTAACATTCTAATTTTTAAATAAAGTTTTATTGCAATTTATTCATGCGGAGAGTCGTTGCGATTTGGATGGCTACACTCCACTTCTTTGATCATCATAGTGATCATCATATGATGGTACATTTAAACCCTTAAGAAAGAAAAAAAAACACAGACCTCATAATTTCTGACCACCCTCATGCCACGGCCTCCTCCACCATACGCAGCTTTAAAGATGATGGGAAAGCCATAAGTTTTAGCAAACTCTTGAGCCTCCTGCAGAGCGGCGATTGGAGCGTCTGTCCCCGGAACCACTGGAACACCTTCACAAACACATACATTTTCAGCTATTCGCACATATACTTTTACACAAAAAAATGTTATCTGTGCAACTGTTAGACTACATTTTAAAACATTTAAAAAAAAAGTTTTTATTTTCATTGACTTAATTACTAAGCAAACAACAGCACAACATAGTTTGCACAATACAATACAGACAATGTGTGCAAATACACAGCATTATCAGCAGGCACAATTCATTCTTAGCGAATTCCCTGGTGTTTACAATTTAAGGAGCAATCGACTTACAAATAGCTTACTTACATTTGTTTTTGCATAATAGCTTTATTTTATTCATTAAAATATTTTATATATATATATATATATTGTTATTATAATGTTGCAAAATGTAGAAAGAGCTCTCAGAGGAACAGACATGATCTGTGTGCAAAAAGGCACCTGCTTTTATGGCCAGGGCACGAGCTTCCACTTTATCCCCCATCTTGTGCACAACCTCTGGGGAAGGACCAATGAATCTCACCCCAGCGTCAGCACAGGCCTGGGCAAAGTCTGCCCGCTCAGATAAAAACCCATAACCGGGGTGGATGGCATCAACATTATTTTCCTGAGAGACACAAAGAGAGAGACAGACAGCCAGACAGAGAGATATAAGAGCAGAATAGAAATATCATTAGCCAGGGATGTGTATGTAGCACAGCAGTCAGCCCTAATTATTCTGATGCTGGAAAATACTAATTTCATTAAAATCCCAATCATAGAGAACTTGAAAGCCCCCTTTTCTGTTGGCTGACTGTGTGCAACATGGTAATTGCATTGGAGAAAGACTAATTATTCGGAGGCCGTCTGCTGAGGTTAGAGACGATGGTGTTGGCTGCTTGTTCAGTTTCATTATGTTGTGGTATCTGTGTGTGTGTGTGTGTGTGTGCGTGGACTTCTTAGTGTTTATGCTTTATTAGTGTTTTGTTGTGGCTAAGCTGCCGGCTTGAGAGATGAGCTGCCTGTGGCATAATAAGAGAGAGCACCAATGGACCTAAATCTGGCTGGTATCTCTGATGCCAGTCCAAAAAAACGGAATGGATCTATTTGAACATTGATAGGAAATAGTGCCGTTTTGAATACTAAGCACTGCAGGGGAAACAATTTATAAACAGAGATAAACAGGCATTCTGACAGTGTGAGATATAGACATATAGTAACTTACCCTAGCTACTTTGATAATGTCAGGGATGTGCAGATAGGCACCAACAGGGGGCAGGCCTTTCCCGATCAGGTAAGCTTCATCTGCCTTCTGTCTGTGCATCTGTCCGGTGTCCTGTTCTGAATATACAGCCACGGTCCGGATGCCGAGTTCTGTGCATGCTCGAAACACCCGAATGGCTATTTCACCTGATGAGAAAAATGTGAAAAGGTTGGTACACAAATGGATTCTGTCTAGCTCTACAAAAGACAAACACCAAAATGCACGACAAAAGTTGTCTGTACAATAACTACAGTGAAAAATTTGGCTTCCATTTAACATTCAAAATAAAATATATGCTGGCTCCAGACTTATCACATCAGGCTAGATTTAAACGACAAGCACTGACATCTAATACTAGAACATGTCAGAGCCAACATCGACGTCAAACCTGACATTTTCTTAAATATCAGCCTGGTCTTTACATAACATCAACTTCAGGAAAATTGTAATAGAACACACTGCTAGATCCAGATTATGTTTGTGCCTTTTTATACTTTTGGAGCTGGATATTGTGTGACACAATAGCGGTAACCCTGATATTTTCTTCTGTGTGTATCCACTTTTTACTGCAAAATATCTAATCTTAGGATAAGTCTTACCTCTGTTTGCCACCATGACCTTTTTGATTGGTCTGTACTCTGTACTTTGGGGAGCCAAGTGGGCAAAACGACAGGATAAACCGACCCTCCTCCTGAAGAGCAGGATCCCCCTGGACCCTCCTAAACGCAGCAGCATCCTAGAAAAGACAAAGCAGTGAACCTGAAGTGAACCAGAACTACTGTGCTGGTTTTACCAATCCTTCATAAACTAATCTGTCCGGTGGGTCTGAAAAATGACCCACTTCTGAATATATGAACAGATCCCTTGGTACCTACAACAAACCAATGGTTATATAAAATTTTATGTGCTGCGATATTTCCCAAAACTCTTGTTTTTTACTAGATTTATGCTAGGGCACAGCTGCTCATTTGTTGGTGGCAAGCAATCCAAATACACATAAAGCCTTTTAAAACAATAAAAACAAGCAAACAAAAATCCTGTCTTAAATGTGCTTGTAAGCTTTTTAAGACGTTAGAAAAAATGTATGATTGTGGTGCCCAGTGACCTATTACAGAAAATTCAATTGCTCATGACGTCATCATATTGAAGCCACATACAGGAAATGTAAACAATGGTCATCCATTAACCCTTTCGTTTTAAATCAAATTGGATGTTTCCCAAATTTACAAATCCGTACTTTCCAAACAATAATCATCCTTCTGAGTCTCTGTTTGTACTCACATACGTGTTCTATATTGATATGATATTAAAACATTAACTTGTTTAACTTTGTAAAAAAAACAACATCCTTATAAAATATAGATTATTTCACAACATTCCCAGTCATTTTGGCTCTCTAAATAATGATAATGGCAATTTCGCGATGTTTGGTTGTAGTAGAGAGTTTGAATGCTGAGAACTTACACTAAAGTACATGGTCGCGACAAGCAGTAATGACTTTAAAGAGGGATTTTCCAAAGCAGGACACTCGGCACCCAAGTCAGTTTTCAAGCAGCCACTTGTGTAAATTTGTAGTAAAAATATAAATGAAACGCCCGTGTCAGCATGTCAAGTGCAGCACAGGACAGGTGTCGCTGAACGTACACGTTGCGAATATAACGTAATCACGACCGTGTGACGTACGGTCACGGCCGCTACAAATACGTTGATTGGCCAATTTGATGGACCATTTATTTACACAGAAGCTTGCATTTTACATACAAATTTTAGCCATGAGAAACTATTTTATTGGCTTTATATAACAAAATGTTTGTGTACCCTATTCATCTCGCTTAGCCTAGTTTAAAAACCACCGATTTATACTGTTCACATACTTTTGAATCTGCTTTAATGGATGACTGCTGCCACCTTGCGTTCATAAATTAATTCACATGTCACGATTATAAATTTGGTTTGTTGTCTGTAATGGAGAGATTGAACGCGAGGATCGATTCAAACTCCTTCATGTCACTCTGGATTTACTATAAAATGAATGAATTATTAATTATGAGGATTAAAAGATGGATGGATGATCGCTGAAGATTTTTTATGAGGTAAGTTTGAATGGATGGACACAAACTAAGTTTGACTTTTGTTGTTGGATCTGTCGATCTGTCAGTTGGTTATTTTAACATCTATCGGTCTTCATATCTAGCCCTTTATGCTGATGCTTTGCAAAAAGTTCAAAATTCAAGGGATCATTTTACATTTACCTTGACAACATCTTTAGTTAGTCATTTTCGCAATGATTTAAATAAACAGTCCGGACGGTTTCTGTACTCGTGATCTCAGTGCATATTTATTTGCGTATTTGCACATACATTAGGTGTGTGTGTGTGTGTGTGTTTAGGTAGGATGCAAACTATAAAATATGCACATGAAAGCACTCATCTCAGTGTTTATTCTTTTATTTTTGGCTGTGCCTCAGCTACTCAGTCTCACCGATTGCAGACATACTGTTGAAATCTATTTTCTCACCCACCTGCCTGTTCAATGAGCATTTAAATGCTTGCATTTTTCTTTGTTTGGCTTTAAATAAACAGAACAAAAGATTTTGCTATTTGTGTGAGATCTATATTTTGAAATAACATGGCATAGAAAAATTATAAGAATGTGATTGTGGTGCTTGTGGGCGTTCGCCAAACATTGTTGTTCAGTTGTTGAAACGTTCTGAGTCTTTAGTACATTGCTAAGCAGTTGCTAGGGTATCCAGATGGTTGTTAGGTTGTTACCAAGGCCACTCTAAAGTATACTCTGATATTCTAGATATAGTGTATATCTTTGGGGTTTTATGACCACTTTATTGTCTATTGTTTGTCTAAGCTTGATCACTTGGAAGAGTAATAATTTGCCTCTTCTCAATAAGCCAAACAGAGATAGTTTAATGCCTTTAGCAATGTACTCATATTTAAGAAAATATAATTGACAGTAAAATGAAATCAAATTAGTAATGCTTGTTTGCCCCATAATGCACCAAGCTTGAATAAAAAGGCTTTCTTTAGATATTTTCTTGCTTCGTTTATGTAAGAAAATAGGAACAACTCTTTGACTGGCTCTTTGTAGGTTAAAGGTCACAGACAGCAGGGGTTGGATAAAGGAGTCAGAGGGTTTGAGCTCATAAACAGAGCAATACTGAACAAGTGAGTTAGTGGGTGATTAGATGAACTTTTATCAAGACTTCTGTGTCAACATGAACTTCGATCATGTGGGAAAATCCAATGAACAACCTGTTTTTTTATATTGACAACCGCACCAATGACCAGTGTAGAGTCCAGTGAAATATATGCGCTGCTTTGAATCGAGCATACTTTTTTCTGTATCTGAAATTAACACTATATTCTTTATTATTAACTGAATAGTTCTGATCCATGAGGCCGTGCTGCTATATATTGTAAATATGCATTAAGCACGACTGATGTAAATATATCATTTAGATGGCATTGGCTCTAAACACACTGTGAGCTCCACACGGGGCAGTTATAAAGGAAATAATATGATCAGCTTATTGGTGCCTTTCAGAATTGCTCAGTTACCGTTAAATTGCCCTGAACGCTGCCCTAAAAGGCCAAGGTGGGTAAAATCAACAAGTTTAACCACCGTCTTACACAATCTAAATAGAGCCCTGCATCAGATGTGCTTTTTTAGGACTATTTGTCGCTCTGTTCTCCTCTTTTTCTTTTTTTAATCTCACCTCTTCTTCCACCTGACTGATACTTCCTGCCATGTTTGTCCATTAGAGCTCTGGCAGACAGGTGCCTTTTACAGTCTTTACATTCTAAGCAACGCAAATGTTTTGCCATTAGAGCAGACAAGCACGAATTCAAATAAAGCTTCATGATTTTACAATGTGAGCTAACATGTGTAAAGTCAATACAGTATAAACAGGGGAGTTGCGATAAAAATGGCTGATTGAGTTTTGGACTAGTTTTGGTATATTTGACTAATGCTAATCTAAAAATCAGTATGCATGAATTTAGACACACAATGTACTGTAAAAGACTCATCGTGGATGTGATGTGAATTACGTGATCACCGTTATCTGTGTCAGAGACGAACTATCCCATCCTCCTTTTATGAGGTGTATGTGGACACGGTGTTCAAAGCTGGTGGTCTTCCTCTTGTGTTTTGTAATCATTGACATATTAAACAACACCAGACTGAACTCTGTACAGGGTTTTATGCCCTCAGAAGTTGAATGATGACTAGGTTAATGATAACAAAACAGAATTGATTAGCCAAGTTATTTGAATACTATTGTATAAGAAGATATGCAATCAGATATGCTATCACATACGAGACATTTTGTTTTGATCGTTCAGGTTGTAAGACCTCGTGTCAAATAAGTATGCAAGGTTGTCACCTTATTTGTTGATAAATTGTCTTTGTTGATTTAACATCATAAAGGAAGACTGGGACTACTTGTCACTGTTTGACTACACGGTAAGTCAGTAAATTAGTGGCATGTTGTTGTGTGTTTCATTTAAACACATTCTGTAGTTCTTAAATCAGACTTCTTTTAGGAATTTTGTCCTCTAGACTAAAATTGCAGGATAACAGTAAGCAAGAAAAACAATGAAACCAAGCTGGCATACATTCAGGAAAGGTTTGAATATATAACAGATTTTATTTTTTAGGTTTGTTAAAGAACGTTTTATGAGCCTTAGGGCAAATTTTCACTTGTTGTAAGTTTATACAATGTTTTAATTTATAAATTGTAAAGCACAACAATAGTTATGTTACTGTGTCCTTTTTGCTATTCCATAAATTGTTTTTGTGTTTTATATTTTTTTGGTGTTCAAATTTAGTCTCGGGGCATCAAGGTTCTATTGTGACAACTTGCCCCAATGCCTGCATGTGATCTGAAGCTTATGACCAAAAGTCACACAGTTAATGTTGATCAAAAGTGCACACACACAGACTTAGATTAAGTTAGTTTAGGTATTCTACCATCATCTTCCCTAAAACCATCATGCACATGCATACAAATACTGCATATATACATAACACATATGAGGTGACCCTGTAGTACACAGTATACGATTAAATCCTCATGAATGAATATACAGTATATATTGATCATGAGCACATAATAATCTAACACTTAGATCAGAATACACATGTTTAAAAACACTGAAGTGACACACTTGCATCGTAACACTGACATCACTTGCACCTTAAAAAGTTTGCTTCACCTTGTTCATTGTAAGATAAAAATAATAAATTTTTCATATAACACAGTGAAAACATTTAGAGGTGATTTAAAGGGATAGTCCCCGTGTTGCATCCTTTTTATTACATGCAATCATGATCCCTTTAAACCAAACACTCAGCTTCACTTACTTGTCCAGATGAATCCAAATTCAGTCCAAAAACAGAGATGAGCAGATGTCACAGTGCACACAGATGAATGTGCTGGAAAGTTCCTTCGCAGTTCTGTCATACAATGAGCAGATCCAGAGGAAAACAGGCAATGTTGCTTTGTATATCAGTGCATATGCACGATGCAAACTGCTGTTCTGTCACACCGGACTGCTCTGGATGTGAGATCGTAAGGCCTGATCCTGTTAATCTCTCTCTGTCTGTCACTTCTAACCTGTGTCTCTCTGTCTCACTGGATGCAAGCTTTCATCCTCGCTCTGATTGTGTAATACGTACACACCCCCGAGCACACAGGCCAACCGCAGGCTGTCTGTTTCTAGCAGTAAAGAGCGGCAGGATTTAAAGGCAGACAGGCAGGGAGGGAGAGATGAATGGGATGGGAGGAGGAGGTATGGGAGGAGAGACTGATAGCATGATGAACTAGGTTTTGGATTAATCGTGCCAGTATTTAATGATACAATACATCGTACATTTTTGCTCCTCACACACTTTATTAAATGACTGTCAATAGGTTGTATTTATTAAAACAGGTCAAACGTTTTACATTTTAATCTAAACATGCGAGTCCAGAAAATATATTATTTTTGGATATTGGTTGAAAGTGTTATTTTGTTATTTTGCATTTGAAATTATACATTTGTATTTAATTTCATTTTTCATATATTTATATATGAAAAATTGGGTACCCACTGTATTTTCTATGTCTCCTTTATCCGACATGATCGGTTTGGTTGTGGATGATCGGTTCAGTCAACTAGCTGATGATTTGAATCGTATAAAATGTGCAGTGTTGTGGATTTCATTACTGGAATTGTGCATCGAGGGACAAAACAAAAGCAAAGAACCACAGCTTACTGTTGATGTTTCTGACATTGCACATTCAAACTGGGATAAGAGATGCTATTAAACATGCACAAGTGTCTATTGGTTTACTGTATTTATAGTGTATTTAATGTCTAACACTAAATAGATGAAAGAGAATAATCTTTTTTGCCAACAAAGACTGGAGCCTATATTCTGAATGGTTTTCCAACACTTGATAAGACCGTAAACTAATCTAACCTGAGAAGTAGGTTTTACGACATACTTTATCTTCTGCATGTTGTTGTTGTTGTTATGCAGAGGTGTACTGAATAAAGAAAAAACACATCCGGAGGAAAACTCTGTGAAGTTTCTCTTGTTTTCATTTAATAGTTTCTTGTGGTCAAAATGTCTTGTTATGCAGATGTCTTCAATATAAGCATTTCATCACTCTTATTTAATATTTTCGGATGAAGTATGACAGCAAAACTAATCCGCCGTAGAAAAGAAACATTTTATTATGTGTTGCCTGCCTTACTATTGCAACAAAATCTAAAATAGCTGATGAAAGAACAGCTGTGGGCTGTCTGAATCTGCTCCCCAGGTCTGTTTGTATATACGTTGTGTATGTACGAATGTTCACGTAGACATTATTGACTAAAAGCTTTGATGATTGAAGAGCACTATAGCGGTTGTCCAAAAACAAATTCTCTGTCATTGATCCAGTGTCAGCAAACACACCTGAGGAAGCTGGAATTTTAATCCTGTTTTAATCCAAAGTTTAGATCCAAACCTAAGCTGTAGAATAAGGAGAACCTCCACTGGAACAAGTAGTGAGCTGCTAAGAACTTCTGAACCCTGTTCTGGTGGTGTTTCTTTATTGCAGATTCTGGTCTTTTATTGTTATAAGAAAACCTATATGAAGATAGACTGATAAATTCCTAGTCTTTTGTACTTTAGAGTCAGAGTCTTTAGGCAGGGGTTACCTTTAAATCAGTGATGATCCAATGAAAATGAGAGAAAAAGAATATCAGTAGGCAAAGTTTACATTTTATTGCACCACATGTAAACACAGAGTATCATCTGCCAAGGCCAACTAGTGATGTCAGAGTTGTTAAAACGTGAAGGATTGCCACACTGAACTGTTGGAGTCAAATATCCACCACAGTGTCTGATGATGCAATTCACTTAAAGAGCCGTCAGAGATGTTCCAAAGGCCATAGTCTCAGTAGTGCACATGAACCACGTAAACCACGATGTGTTTAGCAGGTAGCAAGACCTTATCAACTGTTATGGTCAAACAACATAATACACATTACAGAGATTTTGAAAACAAGTGGAAAAAGTATTGCTTAGCCCTGTATGAGCCAGTTGCTCTGAGCCTCTTGCAAGTTAACTTCAATGTGCATTAAAAATGTTCATAGATAGCAATAAGATGTGATGTTGTGAAAATATAGTTATGAATAAACTATATGGCTAAAACATTTACATAACATTTACAGGATATGTGCACCATTTCTAGGTCACTGATCAAATAAGCAGATCTGTAAAATTGACCATGTCATCAGGTTTTCTTCCGTTAAAGCACACAAGATGTCATTAAAGATGTCATTGTTATTAAAGCAAAATATTTACATATTCTGAAATGTATGTTTTTCAATTTATTGCTTCTATTTGTAGTTACTATTTACTATTACTATTACTATTTGTAATGGTTTTATCTTTTTATTAAATGCTTCAAAGCTTTTGGGTTGCACTGTACCTTTACATGTATTCTGTTACATCCCCTGAGAGCAGATTAAAACAGTGCCCCCTGCTGGCTAAACTCAATGCCTGCTTTTACAGCAATATGCTTTCTCTGTGGATTCACACAATGTAGACAGAGCTGCCTGCATTGTTTCTGTAGATTGACTACAGAGGTATAATTTGTGATAGATGTGACATGACTTCTGATATAAGTAGTTTATTTAAATAAATACTAACTAGTATATAGGTGCCTCTTTGCTCTATATATTTTGAGTAATTTCTGTTATGGTGCCTAAATCCAAAGAAAAAGTACAGATTTGTATCGTTTTACAGTTCTTTTGATGTGTTGCTGTAATGATACTTTGTACCCACTAGATGTCAGCATAAGACAGTAAATATTTTTAATATATTGGTATGAACAGTGTCCTATACGGTATTTAAATGAACACATTTTATTCTAGATACAATACAAAATAACGTAATGAAGATGTATCAGCCTTAAATTTAACAAATTAGTATCTTTCCGTAAAAAAAATTTTTGCAGTAACATTTATTTCGAATGCCTGTAAATGCAAGTGCAACGAAAGAATAGATAATCTCAAGAAAATCGAATGAGCCAAAGTTCTAAAGTTTTATAATGTTAGTGCACATTTTTCATAAGTAACTGGATGGGCTTTTAATAACTGGACTTAAATTATGAATCAGGATGGGAACAGAATAGAGTGAAATATAGTCTAAAGACCCAAAGAGACATTTCAACCCATCTTGAAACCCTCCAGTTCTTCAAACCATCACTCTCTCTTTCCCTCTCTGACTAACAGTAGATTGTGCATAATTTATTAATTCGACCATTTCTCTATGTTTCAGGCCTTTAATGAGAAGCCCAGGTGTCAGGGGAATGGACAAGCTTCAGACATCAGGAGGTATCATGGAGGGGGAGTAACTGAATGGACCCGTGAAGTGCCACTGAGTCGAGAAGTAATGAAGTATTAAACACAGACGCACAAAGACTCTGCATATTTTTAAAGGTTTCCATGAACACTAATCAAACCCAATCAAAGAATCGACCTGTACGCGCCCACATTCACACACTAGACAAGCGCACAAACGTTCTTACCAATAACAGGTGTGTGTTGCGGATCCTGGGTGCGTGAGGCAGCGGGGGGCGTCATTAGAGACTCTCGTTGGGCTGGTAGGTGGTCAGGCCATGTGTGGATATCGGGATGCATGTAAATGTCAGGAAAGAAAGTCCTACTGTGCACAGAACCCGTTTATTTCCTGCTAACAGCCAGCTCTCTCAAGTTCTGCATTATTGATAAAGGCCACACGTATGCCTGAAAATACACACACACACTTTTATACAAACAATGCTAAATGAAACTCCCTTGACAAGTAGTTCAGTGAGGAAAAACAACTCTGATGAACCGCCATATCTAGCAGGTTTTAATATTTAAGATTGTGTTCAAAAAGCTGCAGGATTATAAAACTGTTGGTTGTCAAGTTGAGCAGCATCAACAAGTTTCATTCGTTGAGTTTATAGCTGCAATCTGCAATTTCTGTAATCTCAGTTTGAAACATGACATCATACTGACAATTGACAGCTCAGATTATAAATCATTATTATAAAATTATATGAATCGGGGTGAGGTATAGAGACATTGATTGTTATGTACTTGCTTAATTTGTTCATTTTTAGCCAAAAAAGTTACAGATTTCAGCTTAAGGAACTATAATAATATGCAGTCATTATATCGATCTTGATTAGATACCCAAGACAATAAGAATAATGATTAATATAGTTGATCATTTTAGCAGATGAGCTTGTCTGACACAGTGGATGTGAATAAGACAGTTAGTTGTACCAATAAAGGTTGTGCTGATTTTTATCATCTCTTAGCTATGAGATTTCCAGGTTGCAATCTGCCGCATTTATTCATTAGTTTATTAAAGCAAGCTAACAATTAAAATCGACTGTCACTTTAAGGGGCCATCAAATTGAGGTCATGTCTTGATTACTTTGTAGTGAGCAAAATTAATCCATATTGATTCGACACTATCTTATCTGTTTAGACAAAGTGATGAGTCTGTTGTCACCCATTGAGCTTTCATACCTTCTGATCTGTGAGGAAAAGAAAACCAGCAGGGTGGGAGAATCATGATGGAAATGTCTATGAGGAATTCACGCCTTGGCTGGCCAGACATACTGTTATTTCCCAGAGTAGTGCTAGGGGCTAACACCCTTCCCTACCGCCAGAGCTCTGAACAACAGATATGAGACACGCACACGACTGTTTAGAACACAGGCCCATCAATTCTCTCAGTTTTTCACACAAGGGATGTCTTCTCACAGTTGTCTTTTTGTGTGCATGTGTGTGTGAGCATCTCTGTTTTTGTGCATCTCTATCACCTTTTTCCCAATACATGTCGTTACCTGTCGCTAGTGTCCAGACTAATTAAATCGATTATGATGATTTAATGTTTACTTTTTGTATGTAAAGCAACATACAAATTTGGAAGCATTCAATTTTTGCCTCATGGTTGACTTGTTGTTTTATTGCATTTTCTGTTTTATATGATGTCAGCTAATGTTATATTCTAAAAAAATATATTTTTAAGTATTTGCCATATCCATCTTTAAACAAAGAGAAGTTATGTGTTTTTGTTCAGAAAATGCTTTTTTCTATTTTTCAATAGAAACCGTTACAGAATTTGTAATGGTTTTAATGGTTATAATGGAAATTCTGTTGGTTTTGATGGAAACCTATAGAAACCAATAAATCCTAATGGAATCCTAATGGAATATGCCCAAAACACACTACGTAATGGAAACCATTTTGTTTATTTTGTTATTGTTTTAATGGTTAATGTCTAATGGTTTGTAATGGTTTTGTAATGGAAACCATTAGGATTTCTGTAATGGTTTCTATTGTTGTTGTTTTTTTAGCAGGGTTAAGAAAGTTTTTAAGTTTTGGTCACACAAAGCTCTCATATAACCCACAAGACTTTAAACGTAGTGCATAATTCACACCGACAATGCTTTTAGAGCTTTTGCATCCGACGCAAGATGAAAGCTCCGCTGAGTGAATTATCCCTTTAATAATAGAAAGAAGTTGGTCACAAAATGTGGGACAGTGTTTGTGTGTGAAAGTGAGACAGAGAAAACTAGAAATAGAAAGAATTCGGGTCATACCAAGGAAACTCCGTAGCAATTCTTGAGCGCAGACACAGAAAAAGAGTTAAAGCCCAACTGCACATTTTGTATTCTCTGCTCATGGCTCTTATGTGACCCTGTAGCGGTCTCTCCTGTCAGAACTGCACAAAGGTCAGTGTATCTGCTCATGGAAGAAAGAAATAATAAATAAATTATGCTTCACGCACAGATATACAGGCAATAAATAAAGCATTAAATGTAAGGCCAGTGTCTCGCTCTGAGAATGTTAAAAATAACCACTTCCTTTCAATCTTAATGAAAGATGTCAGTGTGTGAGTAATGAGGGCCAGATATGTCTCCTGAGGAAGTCTATGTCATGCGCTGATCTGGGATCTGTTTTTATTTTCTGTGTGCAGTCGGTATGGTAAATAGGCGGGGGGGAAACTGTTTTGAACCAGTATGCCTCAATGCAATGCGCTTGACATGACCTTCCTTTTCTAGTGTGATAAATGAGGGAGCTTTTAGTAACATCTCTTTCTCTATTTTTGATCAGATTGCCAAATGTTAAGACATTTTTACACAAAATTGGTTTAAACTGCAAAGATTTTCAAGATGATATCCTGCTGTATGTTTAATTCAGCGAGTGAACTTTAGATAAGGTCAATTGACTGACATCACAAAGGTCATGTTATATTTATGTACTGTTGTTTGAAGCTTTTGTGGTGGATGGATGTTTCACTTTCTGAATTGAAAACATACATGTGGTACTGTGTGCCGGATAAAGTGTATATTGTGCATTTTTAGTAATTATTACATGGCTCTGTAGAATACCTGATTCTGATTGGTCAATACTGATTAAACAGTCAGATACTTCTAAATGATGAATATTGTCCATAACAACTCTTCCTTGGGAAAATAAACCATGCTATTACCACAGTAATCCTAATTTAACTATAGTATTTGTAGTAAAACCATAGTAACCACAAATTTACTATATTGTCTCACTACAGTAACTATTGTTTACCCATGATATCTGTAGTAATTGTAACCATGATTATTACTATACTTTTCCTATAGTAAAACCATACTATAGCATAGGATGTTTCCTACGCATCTGCCCTCATGTCCTGTCTTGTGTCTTTATGCGATCTAGAAGCTCATAAAAGAATTTCAGCTCAAATCAGTATTCCACGTTTCATGTATTTATTCGCTATTTAGCCGTTTAATAAGCAGTTCATGTTCATTATCGCAAAATAAATCCCTTCAGGTTACTTATTTTGCAAACATTTCATGTTGCGCTGGGGTCCTGATCACCCTGTTGGGGTGTGCTTTGCGATAATGACTAGCTGAATGTCCGTAGCCTTTGTGTGTTCAACTGCCAGTTCGTGCATTGGAGTATAAATAGCGCAGTCATTAGTCCTCTAGTACGGATTCACAAACTGTTATGAGACACACACACAGAATAATACAGAAAAGGGTGGGTGTCACGCTGGCCATAGTGTGATAATATTGTGTTTGCACACTGCAGAGAGATGTTACTGTAGTTTGATATCTTGTGTTATGATAGTAGTTGTGTGTGTGTGCTCATCTGATGACTTAATAAATGTGATTTGCTGTGGGAGTCTGGGGGCTCTCCAGTAATGAGACTCAGTCTTGCGCGCTCATGCACTCATGTCTCTACCCTTCCAGCTCACTGGCATTCTCTCTTTTCATTTTTCCAGTTTACTTTTATATCTTCCCCATCATACGTTTCTTTCCTCAACTTTACAGGTGATAAAAATATCACATTTTGCCTATTATATCTGTCTTGTTTGTAAGAAGTGTGGATCTCCTATTTGCCATTTTTTTTAGGAAAGATTAACATATTGTTTCTGTGACTTATATTTTTGCATGCTAAAAGACAGAAACGTGTCTTGTTAAGGTAAAATATACAACAACAAAAAATGCCTGACTTTGTTGTTTTGCATGAAACATAGCCAAAATATGTTGTCATGAAATTTACCCTGAAATATTAGATGGTGTGGTATTTTTATTCAAGCAATCAGAATTAAGAAATAAGAAATTTTGCATTGCAGGAGGGACCAGAATATCATAGAGACCTGGCATTGTTGCTAAGTAACCACCTAGCAACCACTTAGAACACCCTAGAATCCCCATAGCAACATGCCAGCACAGAACACCTTAGCAACCATATAGCAACCACTGACTCAATTGTGGATAAATTTGCCACCACTGATTTTCAACCACTTTTTTTTTTTTTTAATTTAGTTTTATTCAATTATTTTTCACTACAGCTTAATTAGATTTACAAACAACTTTTGTTGTACTATTATTGTATGTCACTGAATCCTAAAGTGGTAAAAAAAATCACCATGCTGAAGTACAAGGCCTGTTGTTGAATCATCAATAAATTCACTTTGTCAGTGTCTACAAAACACACAAACTTGAGAATAAACTCGCTCAACAATCAATTACTTCTCAAACTGGAATTAAAGATTGAATTAAATTGAATAGTCCCATTTGGTAAAAAAAAGACACCGTATCAGTCATTATGTCAAGTGCACAAAGTTCTGTAAGCATACTGAAGCCTTCGGTGACTAAGCTGTCTGTTTCGCCTAATGGTTATTCAATATCAAATTCATTAAAAGGAATGTTTGCCATATGTGAGAATAAAGGAAATATCCCCTGGTCACAGTTAATCATTCAGTGAAGCCCGGCTTTTCTGCAGATTTGAAGTGATCATTAAAAAGAGGCTGTGGAAGCGACACGGTAATAAAAGCAGTCAGCAGAGTGGCTTTACTGTGGATGTGAGGCGAGACCATCGGTCTACAGTGTCTATAGTCATGTACCTGGAAAGAGAGGAGATGTATTCATATATTATCCTGTTTGTATGAGATCACGGTCTTGTAGATGCATATTATTATTTCAGCTGTTAACATTGTTAAATAAATGGGTAGTTGAGTAGGAGTAGTCCTACGATATGACATACAAAAAATGTAGGAAAAAAAATGAAACGATTAAGATAACTTTTTCTCATCCTATTTGTAACTCTTAGCAATGAAGATATAAATCTCATGGAGTTTTTTCAAAATGTTTTCTGTCAAACCATAGGACACAATCACATATTTATTTGTCAACTACCCAAATATAAATATAAATTTCTATTATATTAATTCATTTACAAACAGACCATAATGAGTGTTGAACTCTGTATTGAATATGATTTTCTTTTTTGGTGACTGCATAAATTCAATATAACTGACAACAGTGTACACCAAGTATCAGATCCGAAGCCATTATTTTGAGATTATTGGATAAAAACTGTAAATGTTATTAGTGGTTATTGTGTTCTCAGTGTGAGTGTAATATTTTATCAGTGGCCAAGAAAAGATGGGTCACTTCACATTTTGATCCATTCCAATAAAAACATGCATGTGCAAACATGCATCTGTATCCCGAATAACTTTAATGTAGATTACAAGGATAATTCACCCAGAAATGAAAATTCTTTTATCCTTGACTCACCTTCATGTCATTCCAAACCTGTATGACTTTATTTCTTCTGCAGAACACAAAAGAAGATATTTCGACCCCAACATTGACCCCATTGACTTCCATTGTATTGACAAAAAACCACAGAGACATTTCTCAAAATATCTTATTTTGTTTCACAGAAGAAAAAGTCATATTCAGGTTTTGAATGACATAAGAGTAAATAAATGTTGATAGCCATCCCTTTATCGTATAATTATAGAACGTGCCAGTATTTACAGTATAAGAGTTTTGTGTATTTGTCTATTGTCTAATTGTCATATTTGTATGCTTGTTTTGACAGTATACATGCACATTAGTAATTCTTTCTTTTCCAGTTCGTGCTGCTCTTTATAAGCCACATTTTTACAACCACAGCTCTTGACTGCTACTAATTCTATACAATCGTGCTCTTAAACCAATGACAGGCCCTGACATTTATTTCATCTCACTCTTGCTTTCTCCTCCCTAATGAACATGTCTTTATGAGATGTTATGGCACTGTTTGCAGCTAACCATCTCTTTCTAACCCTCTATAGTCTCTCTCTCCCTTTCTTTTGGGCCAAACCCCGACCTTTCAGCATCCCCGAAGGACAGCCGAACCATTACAGTAATTAACTGAGGAGAGAGAGAGATGGAGGGGGTTATTTTCTGCAAAGACAGCAACTCTTGCATGTGGCTAGCCATAGAGATGCATGCAGTTAATGCCTGACTCGCTTCCATTACCAATGAGTGCAAGGGGGCAGGACCGATATTAATCTAACAAAGAGCCGAGAAACTGTTTCACACGTCTGACACTCAGCTGCTTATGTTCTGGCTGATAGAGAGATGGAGAGAGGAAAATAGAAAGTAAATGTGCGGTGTAGTCGAGCACGCTTTCGGTCGATGCTGTACAGTCCCAGATTATGGTAACCTATAAATAGGGAACTGGGCCATTGGGCGGTCAGCACTGTAGTTTGAGTGATCTTTCTGCCGCGATTTGCATAGTGAAGCTTTATGTTTGTTTATCTGTTCAGAAGTTAGTGCTGCATACAGGAGGTTTGATGATTGCATTGACTGACAGAATGAGTTAATGGCAGCAATCATCTGTAACATCCGCTTCCATCGGCTCTGTTTGGAATATCATTGCAGACAACACGCACCGAGTCAGCGGACTTCTGATAACATTAGTGCTTTGCTTCAGGGCGGGCCGGGACGACCCCCTCTTTCAGAGACACAGAAATGTCATGACGGTTTATCCATCCACACATACAGTTGTCCGGCCATCTTCGTGTCTCATATGTTGTCCATTCAGACTTTCATCTGTGCATTCATCCATGCGTGCATCTTCTGTAACTGTGTTTTCTGGTGTCTGGTTTGTCTTGTAGTTAGATTGGCCTTGACACTGCTGACTCATTAAAAACGTGCGTAGAGGATACAATATACAGTTTGTACAGTAAAATCATTATTTTATGGATAGTCCCAAAAAAAAAAAACATAACGTGTGTGTCCACAAAGATAGTATTATCAAATTTCAGAGACACTACACAACTTGCTGGTTTGTGATCTAAACCAAATACTTCAGGTAGTGATAGAATACAATAAAAGGGGACGTTTTGGCTCTTTATAGCTTTGAGTTTCTGCTAATAATAAAAAGTTGTATGTTGTGTGGTTAAATTTTAGCTTTATAGGCTTCAAATAAATTACCTTTTTGCATTATATATTATTATTAGGTTTATTTTCAGTTTATTTTTTTCACTTTCAATGTAGGTAATTGTACTTCACTGAGTATGGAAAAGAAGTTAGAGAATGGAAGATGTAGGAATATAGAATAATGGAAAGCAAATTGAAAATTTGGTGTCTGGTTTGTTAATTGCACTGCTGTAATTTTGTACACAAACACGCACATGCACACTATCATGTACACCGTGTATTTCTTTTGCTGTTATACATCTGCAGACACATGCACACAGACAAACAAAAACAGAACCTCCCAGACAAGCTTTCATCTGTTGTTATTCCTCTGTAAATTTGATTAGTTGCAGTCCTGGAAAAACCTCTCAAGTCTGCTTTAAAAGCTAGATTTAGGATTTCATTGAAAAGCTAGATCTTTTATACGCATGAATAAACATAAGTGGATTTTTCAAAGCCAAAACTTGTATATGGTTGAACTGAATGACAGCGAAAGAGAGCAGTAAAATATTGTGCGACAAGGACAGAATTTGATGCCGTTTAGCCATTTTTGGATACATAATCCTGATTTGCTGTGAGGTTGATGATAAACGTTTTGCAACCCTTTTTTGTTAAAAATCTCTGATGGCAAATGCATACATGTAAAAGTGCTAATGAGAAAATAGGTGCAAAGACAATCTCTATTAAGAACCATTTATAAAATATATGTGTACTTCAAGATTGTTTTCCAGGCGGCAAGCAGATGTTTTTTAGTGTCCAGTTTTTGAAGGGATCTTAAAAGCTATTACACACTTTTCTGTCTGCTGGCTCTGACATCTCTGACTGGTTGTACATGTTTGTGCGGTACCATCAGCCAATCGTTACTGTCATGATGTAATTTTAAAGTGGCTCCAGTGTCATTAGTTGCATGGTGTTTTAGTTCAAGTGATTGGCTCAAAACAACCTGAAAGAACTGGTTCCTGTAGCTCAGTTGATTGACAATGGTGCTAGCAACAGCAAAATCAGGGGCTGCGTGTTCCCAGAGGACGCAAACTGGTCAGTTTTGATCGCAGTGCAGGTCACTTTAAATAAAGACATGAGAGACGTTGGCAGATTTTAGATATGTATGAAATATGTACAGTAGGGGGTCCTGCGGCAGCCAAGCAAGTGCCATTTAGATGAATTGAACCGCAAAAAGATGGCTTTCTCCAGGTATTGTAGAGAGTATAATTTAGATTTTTAATATTAGCTATTAACAACATGACTAAGTTTGTTTTTCTTACCCCAGAGAGCTCACTAAATATTAATATTATGAGAGTCGAGGGGACGCAGGAAGCAAAACCCTCCGGATATTGTGGTAATTAATCCCGTGTTAAACAGACGACACTAGAGCTCTAGCTGCATGTTCTCACTGAACCCATAGAATAAATACGCAACAAGGGCCGCTGATTTACATAAGGAATCAGCACGCAGTAGAATAGTTTGCGTGTGCAGTTTTAATTATATTACCGATGGTGACTTTGGAAAAGCCAGTGCTAATGAATTCAAATCAAAGCTGCAGAGCAAGTTGTTTTCATGTGCTTTTTTAGTTTCTTTTTGAAACGGATGAAATTGTGGTTTGAAGTGCTGACATTGTTTCTCTGCCCTGGGAAGTCCAAAAAACTGCTTTTCAGGACAGACATCATAAGGAAAAGAAAGCTTTATGAGTGTTAAACATAATGACATTCATTATTTGTTATATTCAGAGTTGCATTTGGGTTTAAAAAAAAAAAAAACTTAAAATGTTTTAATATATGCATGCATCTGTTTTTTACTCATAACTTGTTGCTATAAATGTTGTTACTTAGGGGATGCCTGTTCTTTGAAATGTTCTTGTATTTTGTGTTTCCTTTTAATAATACATAATGCAGCTCATCTGTAGAATACTGTAAAGTCTAACATGTAATAATTTAGAAAAAAACATCAATGCATTCATTCATTTGCAGTAACAGCTAAAATAGTTGAAGGACAATAACAGATACATCTAACTGTACTATTTTGGACTATTTTTCAGAATGTTCCCTGAAATCAAGCTCATGCATTTGTTTTGATAGGAATGTGAAATAATTATGAATAGCTCATTCATGAAGACTGTTATGCAATTATGCCAATGAATAACGCTATTAATATTTGATGCGTTGTGCTGCGTTTCATTGTTTAGAGGAAAGAATTGCGGAATTGCTTGTTCATGTTGTAATGTCAAGCAGTACAAAATGTCTAAATTTTTCCGATACGTTGTGAATTGATGAAGCAAAATATTCTCATATGCTTGGGTATGTATAAGATTGTGAAATTAGTTTAAGCAGAATGGATGTAGACTTATCTACAGTGCTAAGGCCCAAGATACCACAAAGCTGCACTAAACATTCAGATTTTTTTCATTGATTGGTTTCAACCTGCCATCCTGGAATCAAACATAGTTTAGTGACCAATCCAATTCCAATTTCTCTTGTTTAATCGGGCGAACGTGACCATTTGTATTCTGTACAAATTTAAAACAAGTGTTGGGAATAGTGACTGTAAACATCTAGTCTTAAAAATGCAGCTGTGGACAAAATCTTTGCTGGTAACCAAACTGATAATTTCACTCTCCAGTTAACACTCATTTAGCTTCACATTGATTGAGTGCTAGACACATAGACACACCACCACATTTTGTTTCTCCGTCTCTATCCTTTTCTTCCTCTCTTTCCTGTTTTTTCCTCCATTTAATTAATGTTCCCCTGCTGGACTGAAACACTCTTCTTTATTCCTGTCTCTTTAAAGGCATTTGAAGTCAGAAGAATCAGGCTGGCAGATGTTGAGAGAGAATGTCTCTTGAGAGCCATTAGTGCATCTTTTTTGGTGAGAACGTGATTAAAGTCTCTTACTGGTCACATAAAAAGCTGTATGCCTGTGGTCACATGACAGTCAGACAGGCAGCGTGTCATCCCATATCCCTCTCATTAATGTCAGAGCGCTGCACCGCTCCGCCTCTGACTCTTCGAAACCGAGCTAATAGTGCTGACTTTTAAAACCCAAGAGAAAACATCTCTCTGTTTCTGCTTCATGGTTTACTCAACCTAAAAAAGTCTTAAAAGCATAGTGGTTCATTTTCACCCTCATGTTGCTCCAACCCTGCAAAGTTCATTCAGTCAAATCTGAACGTTACAATATATAGCTAAATAAATGAACAATAATTTTGATAAATGTTTAAAATGATGTAGCCTTCATTGCAGTGGACATATTGATATCACATGACCGGCTATGTGTTGCAATTAATAAACATAAAGTTATCTTAAAGGGACGAGTCACCCAAACATAAAAATTCTGTCATCATTTATTCATCTCATATCATTTAAAACCTGTATATGACTCTTTCTGTGTAACAAAAAAGAAGATATTTTGAGAAATGTGGTTTTATGGCTATACAGTGGAAGTCAATAGGGACCAGTGTTGTTTGTTTATGAACATTTGTGCCCCAATCTGTGAAAACCCAGCTAAAGTCATTTTTTTGTGATTTTTCTGTTTCTACATAAAATCATCCTACATAAAGAATATTCTGTGTGAATTTAACATTGATATCTTAAATATTGTCTGAGTAAGGTCATGTCAAATATTGAAATCATAGTAAAATTAATAGGTGAAATCAAACTTTGAGGCTTGTTATGTCAGAATTAGATTTTTAGACTTCAGACTTCAGTGCATGTCTACTGTAGTAGTGAGTAATTGTAAAGATGATGCAGGTGGATTCTTGTTACCATAGAAACCATTACACAGCACATCCTCCCAGCTGCCCTCTAATCAAGCAAAGTTTTTAGAGATTAATTGAATACAAGGAGATGATTGGATGTCATGATTCCAAAGCTTGTCAATGTCTGCAGATGTGGGCATCAACATAATTACAATACCAGTCAAAACACACATACACAGCAGTGAAGCAAAACAGACTGTTTGCATCTCCCATCTTCTATGAATTTTTGGATGTGAAATAAGTGATAGTAAACTTACTTGCATTGTATTTTCAGCAGTTCTCCATCATACATGAATACAAAACCACAATTTTCTGGGAACCATGGCACGACCCGATCACATTTACACGAACAAGCTGGCAAAGGAGAGGACGCTGCATTAGAAATTGGGTGAGTCATTCACCCTGGGTGACAAAAAACACAAACACAAGAACCGAAAATTACCCCCATATGCTAATGATACATAAAATAATAATGTTAGGAAAAAAACATTATGGAGGTGCTAATGACATTGTTTATCTTCTGAAGTTACTGCTCAGAGAGAGAAAGAAACGTGTCTGTTTCGTTTTTTTATCAAAAACATAAAATTGAGATGTATTGCATGTATTCATGCAAATTTTTAAAGAGTTTTAGGACGGCAAAAGCATTTTTTTTAACGGGAAAATGTGCATGTTTTGTTCATTTTCCTATGCTTTTATTGTGTTTATACTACAAAAAAAAATGCCACTGTCACACATTTACTGTTGAATAAAACAAAAAACAATTTGCCCTGATATTGATTTCATTAACATGTGCTTCAGACATCAGAAAGACAAGGAGTGAGATTGGCCTACACGTTTAACTCAGCATGCAGTGATGTGCTATAAACAGCGACAATAGTGTGCTGATGTTTCGCCTTGAAGCAGTGAACAAAGAAAAGTGTGTTTGAGTGTGTGTGCTGTCCTTGCAAATCCCCGTAACTGTGCTGAGTAATGAGAGAGCTTTAAAATAGTGAGTCAGTAGCTTTACATCTTCGTTCCCTCGTCTCTGCGCCAGCTCACGCCTGTACCATCAAACAAACCCTGACAGGAGTGACCAATAAACTACATCACAACCATGACTTATGGCTATAAGCTTCTGATTCACACACTCGCATGGGTGCGTTTGCATCCTTACGCAGCATCTGCAGCTGTTTTCATCTGCGGGAAGCTTTGACAGATAGCGACGGCTGTGTAAAAAGCAATGATGTTCGAGTGTCGCCGGGACAAAGAGGAAAATGTGCAGTGAAATGGCAGGAAGTAGAACTCTATACGGGCTGACAGCTGCAGGACAATGAGAGAATTGCTAAACAGCATGCAAATACTGAAGCAGATGGGCCGCTGATGTCTGACTCTTAATAAGAGGTGCTGTAAAACCCATATTGAGTTAGTCTCACTGCAGGACACGATATATTCTCCACAGGGCTTTCAAATTGGCTATATCCACCGTATTCACAAATGAACTAATTTCACTGATACTGAGGATTTATTATTAAAATCTTTGTTATCAATATCTTAGTTTGTTATTTTGTCACTTATCTTCAAAATGTTTGGCATAGTCATTATAGAGAGAGCTATGCCGTCTGCTCTATGAGACAAGATTGTCTCCGCCAGTGTTACTGACTGTTGTAAAACACTAAAAGCATTTTAATACGTGTCAAAGTTTGGCTGGTTATCTTTGGCAGGTCGCCCCTGCTGGTAGATATCATAATTGTTTGGATTGCATTAGATGGCATCATTGAACATCACTACGTAAAGGGATAGTTCACCCAAAAATGAAATTCTTTCATCATTTTTTCACTCTCATGACAATCCACACCTGTATGACTTTCTTTCTTCTGCAGATCACAAAATAAGATATTTTTAAGAATGTTGGTGACCAAACAACATTGGACCCTATTGACTTGGTCACAAAACCACAGAGACATTTTTCAAAATATCATCTTTTGTGTTCCACAGAACAAAGAGGCATAGATGGGTTTTGAATGCCATAAGGGTAAATAAAGAAATAGTTATTTATAGGTGAACTTTAACACTTTGCTTTCTTGTGTGTTATGGTATGGTCAACACACACAATAGTGACTGCTTTAATGCTCACTGCTTATTAGGAAATAACCTCAATGTTATCCCTTTCAAGTATTTTTGACTTTGGAACCAGATATTCTAATGTCTGACTCTTAATTAGAAAAGCTATAAAACAGACATTGAGTTACTCCCACTGCGGTGCAGGATGGTGAACAATAGCAATATTTAACATAGAGACCTCTGAAAGATCTTAGATCTACTTTAGTTTCTCTAATCAACAGAATAAAAGTTTCTTCTCACCAAGCTCCATTATTAATATCTCAAATTAAGCCCCATATCACTATCAGCTTGTTACCATGGATGGCAACTTCTGCTTGTATGCAAATTAAACTCGAGGTCAAATCATATCCCTAGGGTATTGTCGGTATTCTTGGCTTCCAAATCTCCCTCTCTCTCTCTCTCTCTCTCTCTCTCTCTCTCTCTCTCTCTCTCTCTCTCTCTCTCTCTCTCTCTCTCTCTCTCTCTCTCTCTCTCTCTCTCTCTCTCTCTCTCTCTCTCTCTCTCTCTCTCTCTCTCTCTCTCTCTCTCTCTCTCTCTCTCTCTCTCTCTCTCTCTCTCTCTCTCTCTCTCTCTCTCTCTCTCTCTCTCTCTCTCTCTCTCTCTCTCTCTCTCTCTCTCTCTCTCTCTCTCTCTCTCTCTCTCTCTCTCTCTCAGTCTCTCTCTCTCTCAGTCTCTCTCTCTTGGTGGTATGGAAATTCTGCCAGACTTCCAATTAAGATGGAATTTCCCACAGTTCATGACACCTCAGCTGCTCGCGGGAGATGTCGGATGCTCTGCTCTCACCCCAGAGCTGTCAGAGAACATAAAACAAGCATCCTGCTTATGAATACCTATTCTGTTAATTGAATACCTCATTTTTTAGCCAAGGCAAATGCGTTATGTCCTTTGGTTGGCACACAACCTGTTTCGTGACATTAAAAACCCAAAAACCTCTCTTAATATAAGAAAACAGTGTTTTTCCCCATTAGTGTTTTTTGGGAGGTTCTTCAGACAGATTTGTAGCATTTCAGAGATTTTTTTAAGTAGGCCGTCTTGTTATGTTACCGTTCTTGTTAGCGATGTTTGTTGGCTCACCTCTCCTGTACGGTTTTAACAAGCGAACTCTAACTCACTCCCAGCAGGTGCACTTTTTCTGCACAAAGTGGTCATAGTTCAGGTGTGAAATTGGATAGAACCGTCATGCGTGGAGGTGTTTGTGTCTTTTGTCTCCCTTGTAAACATAACAACAAGAGAATGTGTAAAGAATTGCATCTCACAGTTTTTACCGTGTTCTCAAACCAAACGGATTCATGTTGGAAACTGGATGCAAAGTGTTAGACAAAAAACTAAATATGTTTAGATCTAAAAAGACTGACCTAAACAAAATCAACTATACGATTACAAGAAATAACCTTTTTAATCTAGTGGCTTAACCTTAGGTCCTGGTAAATTACCTTAGAATAGCTGACATTGTGTAATATTAGACATATTTTCCCGTCTGTCTGCATCTAGAGGTTAATGACATGTTAGGTGTCCGCTCAACACGAATTGGTGAGTTCAGAAGTAATCAGACCTTGCTGTGTGCCATAAAAGCCTGCTGATGGTTGTGTGCCCTCAGGTTAGTGTGGAAACGCTGACCCATCCTCTCCTGAGTAATCGTCTTATTAAACAGCAGTGCTAGCATACTGGACCTCAGCAAAACATTCCCACTGGATTGAGCAAAATGCTGGTTGTCAATCTTGTTTGATTGTCAGTCAGTTTGATTGACAGTATTCAGTATTGTATTGGCAGTATTGCAAATTGTACACTTCCCATGGAATAGATGATGTTGAAATGCCTTCCTTCTTAAGTAATCTGAATTTATGTGACGAAGACCGAGAAGATCTGGAGAAAGAATTGGCTGTAGTTTAAGCACCTTGATATGGTTGGTTTTGATGGATTTTAGATGGATAAAGCTTTTTTCCCTGATTTTTCCCCTTGTATACAGAGGCAATACACAAAAAATTGTTGCCAAAAATTTCATGATAACATTATAAGCTTTAATAATATGTGAGCCTGTCTGTGAAAACCAGTCTAAAGCATCAAAACAAGCATCAAAATTTGATTTGCACTATGATTTTGACATAATCTTACTTTGTCAATATTAAAGTTATCAAGGTATATTTTCACAGAATTTTCTTTGCATTATCTAGGATGATTTTATGTAGAAAACTTTAGCTGCGTTTTCACAAGCAGGGTCACATTTGACAAAATTTATTGTTCTAGTATATGTTAATATTAATAATATTATTTTTGATAATTTTACAAGCTTTGATAAGATTATGTTTGCAGAATATCTGAATATATTTATTTATTTATTTTTTTCATTAGCTTTCTTTTTAGTGTTTTACCCTGTATAAGTCAAGATCTTTCACCCAATATTTTGTCTTTATTTTCTGAACTTCAACTGAACTTGTTTAATTGCAGGGTGGGGGTTAAAGTTCTCAAGGTCCAAAGTCCTATGACAGGTCCCATCTTCCTATAGGAAACTTTTCCTATAGGAAGAACAACTTATTCATTTTAAGCTATAAGCTTTTTAAAAGTGAGAGAGATAGAGAGCGAGAGAGTGTGTATGTTTGCACAGTTGTATGTGGTGTAGGTTAAAGCGTGATAAGGAGGCGGGTAAGAACACACCAGTATTTCTCATTTCCTAATTGAGCTGACGAGGTAAATTACTGTTGGGTCTTGCTTTGTAGGAGGATTAACTTCTCTTTAAAATCAATGGGACTTAAAGTGCCTCATTTGCTTGTTCTCTGATGAGCAGTTCTTTCCCCATGAGAGTGAATCAGCATCTTTCACAGATGAAATCAAAAGGCTTTGATTGTCTGCATGCATGTGTGTTTACTATTGGAGATGGACACGTTGCCCCAAGGGCCACGCTTTCTTCTTCATGATTCACTATTTACACTGATCTTTAAAGACTGAATCAGTCTTGCTTTTTATTTTTCTAGTGTGATTCAGGAGAAACTGTGTACATTGGTTACAATCACCTTATTGGTTAGACATTTAGAGTTTATTTATTTTTTTGTTTACTTTTACTTATTCAGTAAAACATTAATTTTACTTATCAAATTCCCCCCAGAATAATTGATCCATTTTATAGCATCTATTTTATAGCTGTACACGCTTACTAAATGTCAACAATTGTCATGTCTGAATCTATTTTTATTTCCCCGAAGACATTTAAAGAGAAATGCCTAAGGCTTCAACAAAACATAACTGAGAATTTGATTACATTTTAAAAAACTGAGCAACTTCTGAGCAATATAATTTCACCACCAATTTCTATGTCACTTAAAACATGAATAATCTTATTTTCTAAACCTAAAAATCCTTTTTGCAATGGCCTTGAAAGTTAATTTAATAATCGTAATGATGCCACAGTTCAACTGAACTGAAAGCTTAGTGTTGCTCTGTGTATCTCAGCTTCACTGCCCACCCTGTGTGACCCCATCAGTCATCTCACATCTACCTTTTATCCTGCGTGATCACCAACAAAGAAAGTTTCAGCAAAGTGACATCTGTTAATCACACTACTAAGTGACTTCCAGTAACCTCATCCTTTCAGAATATTCTTATCTCTGCAGACCCTGTTCCATAATTCAGAGTCTTTCTAAAGGGTTGCAAACTCCTTAAAGTGACTGAAAGTGATTGAATGAGGGAAGCAAAATCCTCCACAGAGGGAACGGTCGGAAGGGGCTTTGGTGATCATTTAATAATGCTGGTGCTTATCAGTCAAGAACAAGCCTCAACTTAATGGTGTGGCCTGTTGCAGACACAAGATCATTTCATACATGAGGGAATTAGATGAATGTGCCTACAAAGTGCAAAGCAGGAGGTAATTGGAATGGGGGAAGCTTAAATTACTGTGTGTATTAATAGAAGATTGAAGGGCTAATGCGTGTGTGGCAGTGCCTCAGACAGGGAGGAGTAAAGGAGGAACTATTGGTCGCTGATGTGAGAATTTTATTATTTGAATGGCATAAAAAAAGTAAAACACCATGAGCAAGCCATTTTATGTATGTAATTGGCTGTGTTTTGTAGGGTGAAACAGGACATTCGTTGAGGAAAAAATTGTATGGCTTGATGTTTATCCACCTGAAATTCATTGGGTCATAAAAGTGGACTTTAAACACTAGAATAGATCTAAGTGGTTGAAGTAAATGAGCTGTGATGTAACATTGTATTTGGATTTGTATAATGTGCTTCCATGATCTTTAATTTAGTTTAATTCATAGTTATTTGTAGGAGTAGGCAAAGATTTACCATGATTAAAAAAATGTGTGAACAGACATCTAAACATCAAATGCAAGTGTAGTAAATCTTTGACAACGGTTCAGACACACCGACTGACATTTAAACTAAGATTCACCCACAGTCCATCCATGAGAAAGATAACCTTCAGTTCTGGCTTTAAATATCCTGCCATTTGTCCCCTTAAGAATAAGTTAACAAAAGCATTCTGAGTCACTAGCACTTTTTATTATTTCATTTTTTCTTTTACTGAAGGTCATGGCATTTTTCTCTCTCTTGAGCACTGTTCCATCCCCGACAGGCAATAATCTGATTATCAGATCTCTGATTCTCCAGTAGAACAGCATCAATAATCAGCTGTATGTTTGTGCAAAATCCTCCTGACCGTTGACACTTATGTATGAAGAAACAGAATGTGACAAGTTTATGTGACAAGTTACATACAGTACTTTTAGTATCTTTCATAGTCTCTCTTTTCTTCGTTCTGTGACCTTTAATTAGTCCAAAAAGATAATTATCATTTTCCAAATAGGTATGATTTTAATATTCCATAATATTCCAAACAATAATGATCATTTTCCAAATAGGTATGATCTTAATATTCCAGAATATCCCAAAAAATGATCATTTTCCAAATAGTTATGGCCTTAATATTCCAGAATATCCCAAAAAATAATTATCATTTATCATAGTTGGAATTAAATTTCTGTTATTATTGTTGCTATTCTCTTGAGGTATGTTATGCATTATTCATATCTATCATGTAAACACAATCATGTATTATGTTCCCTTATAAAAACACTTCTAACTTCTAGGCCTCCTGTAAGTTAATTTCCTTATACCTTCATTTCTCTTCTCACCCTGCTTTAGTGACTTCCTCCTTCATCATATTTTCTGACAGGTTTGGCAGATAACAGTAACTGTGGTTAATTGAATAGCTGATTAATGTTCTTTCTGCACTTTCTTTCCAAGAGTTAAATCAAGGACCCTCTTGCCAGGGATGACCTTCATGGTCAAGTAGCATGACACACATTTGTCCTTTTCTGTTTTCTTTCTACTGTAAATGTGCTTACATAAACACACATACAGGGTAGAGCGATGAGAGCCAAGCCAACCTTAGGAAATCCTGCAGGCAGCGATGATTACATTTATATTGTGATGCCATGGGTCTGTTGTTTGTTTGAATTGAATGAACAGCGTGTTATCACAGTGAATCTCGTTTTTTTTGGTGAAATGCCTAGATGTGTATAGTCAGCAAGAAGCCAACATTAGGGTGCCTTTTGTTAATAACATTTTTGCCTAAATGTTAATCTTATTTTTATAAGGACATTGTCAAATACCAAGAGACACATTTTGTCTCTGGCACATAGTTAAGTCAAGTGTTTAAATTTAAATAGTTTCTTCACAACAATGAGATTAAATGGAGAGCAAATAGAAACTTTCCAAGTCATCTGTGGCTCAGATATTTCTCCTGAGGAAAGACTCAGAAATCTCATAAATGTTTCCATTAGAGTTTTCAAGAGAGATCTCATCTGAGCTTAGATTTGAACTGAGCTTGAAAACTAAGCTTAGATTTACCAGGTCTGCAATCAAAAGTCAGTATTATAGAAGATCTCCTAAATCTAGATTATTCTTGCGATGCAATCTGCATTAACTTTATAGCTCTGTACTGTATTATAACATTTGTCTCATTTGTTTCTTTTTTATTTATTTTAAGAGAAACAGCACTGGGATGTCATTTTTGTGCTCATGTGTATACATAAAGATCAGATTCAGATTTTAGCCATAGTGCAGATACAAAAAATGTTCAGACAGAAACCTTTATAATAGCCACAAAAGTGGGGTAAAAATAACTGTTAGACAGACAGGACAGAGAGTGTGATATAATCTACTTTATCATTAGCAGCTTTAGAAGAACAAAGAAGTGATATGAAATTGTTCCAAATTGCTAGAGAGAAAAACAATTAAAACCCTTCCTCAGAGAGAGCGAGAGAGAGAAAGAGAGAGAGAGAGAAAGAGAGAGAGAGAGAGTCGTGCTGAAGCTACAGTTAAATAAAAGTCTCTAATTGGGGCTTTCAGGCAACTTTCCTATAGAACATTTCAACAAAATTTCATCTTATTCTGATTTAATGCGTTTGTGCGTGTGAAAACAATGGGAGAATAAGTACACAAACAAGCACATATATCCTGACTGTTTACAATATTTTAAAATCATAGTCATACCAAACAATGGAAAACTAAATTAATGAAAATTCATTTAATTAAAGTGAGTTAAGGGAAGGAGAATGAGAAAGACAAGAGGAAAAGCTATTCCTAATTTAGCAGGGCATCCACTGTCATAACAGTGTATCTGTTATCTGTTGTGCAGTCTTAAAATAACCAGAGCAGATACCCTGACAGACATCAGAGACAGAGAGAGACTGTAAAAGACACGCACCATTTATTCTCTCTCCTTGTGCTTTTTATTTCTATCCCTTGCTCTGTATTTGTTTATTTTTTCAGCATTTTATTATTTTACAGTGATGCCGAATGGGTTACAATGATCTTGTTTCCTCTCTCTTTTCCCCCTATCTGTCTGGCTGTCAATTTATTAATGTAAACTAATGAAAAAGTGCGTATGTTCAACTAGTGCACTAAAGTCTTTTATGTTACTATATGGTGCATTTTATTTATAATGATATTTATAATTTTTAATGTATAATTTTTATAAATATTTAATAATTTATAATTTTGTTATATTGACAGACTTATTATCATTATCTCTACTTGATAAAGAATCAATGCTATGACAAGAAATTATTTTGTATAGAAAAAAGTAATTTCTCTTAAATTATTAACTGTTTTTAACATAATTAAGCAGCAGAATTTTTATTAGTGCTTTTAAATATAGAAAACTAAAGAGTGTTTTGTGACTGGGCTGGATGAAAGAAACAACGGGAAGAAAGTAATTAGTCAAACTCACTGTCAGATGTCACATTCGCTGAGAGAAACATGACTGTTAAAGTTTGCACAGCCGTTTTTACCCATCAAGACAACAGAAAGATCAGCGTTTTTCTAGCATAGCATTGAAGCTTTGTGTCTTGTCTTTTATTCACAAAGTTTCTCATTATCCTGATAAGACAGGAGCTGATAAACAGACGTTTGACTGCAGAAAAAAATTATCTTTAAATAAACGTCTTGCATTGTCTTAGTACACGGTCCAATGCACTTGATTGTGTTCGTGTTCTGCTGTCAGCTATTCAGGCTAATTGAATATTTCATCATCATTTTCAGTAACTGTACAATGCTGTAGAAAGTGTTTTGCTTCAGCTTCTCTATTTGTGGTTTTGCAAAATTAATGAATAAAACATAGATTCAGTTTAATAGAGAAAATGAATGAATAGTAATTTTTTTTCTTATATTGTCCTATGTAAGTATTGCCTCACCATCCTTTAAATTCATCTTAGTAGCCAGAGTACAAAATGGACATAGATGCACATTATACTTTATAATGATTTCAAATTGACACTATCCAGTTTATATCTCTATGTGAGCATGCCTTTAGCACAGCCTGGAGCGGTACAGTCAGGATGCAATTATCAGTGAGCGTGTTTTATGACAGTTGTATCAGATGAATACAGAACAGATGAAACAGATACTCTTCAGAAAACACAACACAGAGCAAATGTATAAAAAGAATAGTAGCAGGAATAAGAAAGACAGACAGGTGTATGTGTGTGTGTGTGTCTAGATAACTTGAGTTGCATTTTTCAGGACTTTTAAACTTTTGACATTTTGAATGTAAACTGTGGATCTGTGATTAATGATGTGCACCATTTACTGTATATTACACTTTCCCACTGGGTAAAATCTTATTTAACTCACTGTTCAGAGTGCTAACTTGCCTTTTAACATTTTACAAAGTTAAATTGGTCCCCTTGGAGCACAGCCGTAGCGAAGAATTAAGCAATTGTGCCAATTAGAAATTGTGGTGGACTCCTGAATCTGTGGCCTTAAAGGGATAGTTCACCCCAAAAACCCTCATTTCATACCAGCTGCATATTTTAATATTATTTAATATTTAATATTAATCACTTTATTTACATAGAGTATATAGTTCCCAAAATGTTGAGGAGGCTTTAATCCCATTAACAAGATAATCAGTAGGATTTGTAATCAACATGATGAATGTACTGTTGTTTGACTTTACACTTTTCAATCATGACCTCTCATGATTTTGTCTTTACTTCTTCATATTCCCTCAGCCACATTAGAACGTCCTCTATGCATTTGCCCATGGGGTCAGTTGAGGTGAATTTATTTATAAAAGATTGGTGTCAAAATAATTTATGCATTTAAAAATACAAAAATCAATACATTTGAACATAAGCTGTAACAATTATTTAACGCAAATCTTTAAATGGTACAATAAGTGAGGATTAATAAGAATAGTCAACATTTAGAAAGATTTTTCAGGTTTGCACAATTCTCGAGTGTGGTGCATGATTGTGCCAATGCTCATTGAATTGCAAACGAGCTGTGCCTATGATTAAAAAGTTTTTAATATTAATATTTGTCATGCTTGGTAATACTAAAGTCCTCCTTATGAGCTTTGCATTTGCATTTCCTTTTTGAGATTATGGCATTTTCTAATTGAAATGCAAAATAAAAGGAAAAATATTTGTGCACAGAGAAACAAACAAAAGCACACACAGAAGTAAAATGTAGTACACGACTGCCGCCTCAGTCTGCACTGACTGTAAGTTTCTTTATGCTGAGTACATTCTGTTTGACCTTGAAGTGAATTAAACACACACAGAAGCTTTTCAGAGGCCATAGTGTTAATATTAAGGATAAGCGTGTCCATGAACTCTTCAGCTCTCCTGCTGTCTCCATAGCAATGTGACTACAAAAGGTTTACTTCATTCTTCATAAATTAAATTTTAAGATATGCAATAAACAACATCGTTTGTGTATTCGCGTGCCACTTTACCCACTGGCAAATTATACTTTCTGCTTTTCACACAATCGCAAGATGATGATGATTTGATTTAAGCGTTTGTATAGAAATGTATCACACCCATGACTGTAAACTTCATGTGTCGTATATACATAGTACTTGTGTGTGTGTGTGTGGTGTGTGTGCTTGTAGTCGTACATATGAGTTATATTTGTGATTATGTGTAATGTGATGTAAACTATACAGTATTTGCTTTTAGCAACTTCAAACTTGCTTCAAAGATTCTTTTTGTTGTACAGTAAAGATGGCTGATATTTTAGACCACGTTTATTGATGAATGTATTCTGTTTCTTCAATTATGATTTATTAAGATAGTACATGAGCAATAAGAGGGGAAAGGGTGACGGTGAAAGGAAAGAAAAGAGATTTTCTCCTCGGCTGAATGTATTGATTGCTCAGCGGCTCTTTCAGTAATCAGAGGTAATTTGCTGAGGGGTAGCGGTGCTGAACTGAGGCCACAGCATTCAGCGTGTCTGAGAGAGAAACACAAACGAAAAAGAGAAAAAGATAGACAATATAAAGCGGGGGAGGATAGCTAGGCAACCTTCAATCGTTTCACCGCAGAAGGAAATAGAAGAGGTTTAATTTTGGAGTCTGTGTTCATGTGTGTATGTGGATGAGTGTTTCGAAAGGTTTAATTTTGGCTACAGGAAATAGATGTTAGCCCTGACCTCTTTGTCTTATAAAGTACACAAGACAACAGTAATTTAGAGCGTTTTACTTCCCGCTGAGTGGCTCCAGCTTAGCTCCGGTTCGGCTGACGTGATTGAACATTGGACTTCGGCTTTGTTTTGCTGTAATATTTGTTCTGTTTCTCTACAGTTAAATTATATGCTGACACTGGGGTGATAAAGCAGCAATCATTGTATAACACAAAACATTAGTGTAATAATGACTTCACAGAAATGTCATCAGTCTATTTTGATACAACAAGTACTTGTTTTACACTCATCAGGCTTTTTCCTTTTTATACCATTAGGGCAGAATATTAGCAAACATCAAAGTTATCTTGTGTCAGTTAAAAAGGGCACAAAGATCCCAAAACCTTTAAAGACATCACAGTGAGCCAAACATAGACGGATCAATAACAGGCCACCCGATGCCACAGGTCACCAACCAATCCAAAGTGGAGAGAGAGAGAGAGAATAATGGATTAAATATAAGGACATTTGCGAGTTTTTTTGTTTAAATGTATTGGAAATGTAATACAAATTATATAAAAATTCATTTGTAAGCAGACAGCACAGAATGAGAGATGTGGTAAATTCCAAAGCCACTCTTGATGTCTTGAATTTTCTTCTTTTCTCAGCAAATATTGATATTTTAAATTAATTTGATTAATTAATCAGCATCTTGCGTAGTAATTTGATTAAAATCCGTAATCAATTGACAGCCCTAATATTTATGTACAATGAAGTCTGACAGCAAGCTAATCCTAATCAACCTCCCGCCGTCCTTTGTGTGTGAGTTGCACGTGAAATGAGCGGTGAGGAACGGTTGAGAATGTTTTTATTAGAAATATCAAATGAAGCAGAGTCTAAGTGATGTCTTAAGACAAAGCAGTACATCAAAAGCCATGTGTTTTACAGCTTTCTATTGATCTGACTATGGCTGGATGTGCTGGATCTTGAACCATATTTTGCCTTGGGGAGAAAGTGTCCTTTGGCTAAGGGTAAGCTGCTTCAAAGGAGCACTGTTCCGCGAGCGCTCAATATCCTAAGGGGCACCGAAAATAGATGGTGTTTTTCACAGCTGTAGATGTGTGGTCCCCTACACAGAAGCAGGGAGGTATAGTACATATATAAACTTGTGCTACAACACAAAGAAATATGCACATGAAATGTGTATTAGTAATGCCACACCAGGTTGTGTCTCAATCCACAGACTAGTTTAGTTAAAAGAAAGTTATACAGGCCCTTATACAGCAGTGCCCTATTACCACATGTTTACTATATACTGATGTCATGTCATATGGGAAACAGAGAAGATGTCATAAGAAAACAGAGAAGACAATGAGACATGCAGTTTACCTCTTTTCTCACAGCAGCACTCTCTCACTCGATTCCCATCAACCTTCAAAAAACAATTGAGCAATAAACCCCTTCAAGACATTATGAGAAATGACATTTATTAATGAGAGCGCAGAGATAAAACACTGTAAACAAGGTCACGCACTTACGCACACACACACCCACACTGCAAACATGACAGGGAAAAGCGTCATTTGTTGGTTTTTTTGTCATGCAATCATCTCATTTTAATTTTGAGTTTAAACACCCCCCCACACACATACAGTACACACATGCAGCGAATGAGCACAATGAGAGCGCAGGGCTACAGTATGCCAACTGGGTTTAAACCCAGTGTTTGTCATAATTACTGATATTCATTAAGCTCTATTGACCAGCAAGGGCATTATTGCACAAACACACACACAGACGTACACTCGTTATACATACACACACACACACACACACACACACTGCAGACAGCTGCGTAACAAAGCTTGCGGTTTTAATCAGTTTCCTTGTTTACAGTAATTGATCAATGCACAAGTGAAAAGAAAGTGAAGGAGAATGTCAATGTTATTAAAAAGAGAGAAAAGTGTGTTTAAATATCACTGTGTCAACACTGCATGTACAAAGTTTGATTTTGTATACTGATCATTTCGTCAAATGTCATTTGGGTTTTTCATCCATGCCGACTAGCATACTGCATACTATATACAGCAGCAGTATTAACAATAGAATGGTTGTATCCTTTCCATGTGTCTTTCTCTCTCCCCCATTCCTTTATTTTTATCTTTCTGTCAAACATCTGAGGGTTCTCTGCGGTACTTGGATTAGGCTTATGGTCCAAGCCAGAACACACCCGCATACACACTTCTGCCATGTGTTTTCCTGTTTGTATCCAGGCTGTCAGCCTGTTAATCAAGACTGATGTGTGTGTTAAAAGACATGAAATCCTCTCTGACAGCAACAATGAATTATGTACCTTGTTAAACTAAACAAACCGACTTCAAAACAAACATACACGGACATCATGCAGACTGTAAATCATGTCCAGCTACGGTATAGTATACTGACGGTGCAGCTAGATTTTAGGACGATAAATATAGTATATTCGACTTTTAACTTTAATGTTTTAATGTAAGTCCTACAGTAATATTCTGTTATCTATCAAGATCAGTGACATCAATTAAAATGTCATGCTATTTCAGTTTAATCCCAGAATCATTCATTATTATTTATCATCCTTAATGTATAATAATATTTGGATGTTTGATAAAAATCATTTGTTTCTTCTGTACCAATTGTTGTCATACAGGCTAGTTCCATATATGATAAGCTGTATATTTCAGTAATATAGTTATAATTTTTAACCTAATGTCCTAATATTCATAGCATTTATTCATGCTGTACTATACACAATGTAGGATCCTTCATTCGATTCTTTATTCTTTGTTGCTTATCATCAGTATTAGATATGTAAAAAATATCAGCCCCTTTTATTTTAATATTAAGCACGTTTTTGGTTGGAGGTGTTTAGACATTTCACATAGTATTGGGATTTGAGATGGAAACGTGGGCTTGAATTGTTTATATTCACAAGAGCTGTGAGCTCAGCAAATGCAAAACAAGCTGTTATCTAAGTTGAATGCTCCAGTAGTTTTTTATTAAAAATTTTGATTAATTTTATACATGCAGACAATAATGTTTAGGCATGCAGTGGACTAGTTGGAGAGCTAAAAAAGTGCTATTCCAAAAGACAGATCACAAAATGCTCAGTGTATACAGCAGTGTGTTTGTGTGTCTTCATAGTATGTGTGGTTGTGTAGTTTGAAGGTGAGAGAGTACTGTGAGCCGGACATCATTTGACATTGTTGTCATGGCAACTATATGAAGCACTTCAATCAATATATTTGGATGGACATCTGGAGTACAATGATAAGAGAAGTCTAATTATCATGAATTGTTTCAAAAATGACTTTTTAGAAAAGAGTTTTAGAAAAAACCTCCAGTAAATATTTTGATTTTGGAATATTATACAGATACTGAGGATGAACTGGAGGAAACATGCAAACAGCTGAGCAATGTCTTACCGAGTATCCATCTTCATTTGCACATTATTGTAGAAGGCTAACCACTACCCTAAAGAAACAACCAGGAAAAAACTGAAGGCAAGGGCAGATGTTAGAAATGTAAATTGTGAACAGCAGATAGACAATATAAAACACAGTAGAGGTTTTAGCAACAAAAATCACAAAATATTAACTGTATTTGTCAACTGATACAGCACAGAATTTTTTTGTTCCCTCTGTTTTGCTCATCTATGATTAGCTCACATTTCAGTGTGGTTGTTCATGCATACAAACATATGCTTAAACAAGATGATGCATTGAGAAATCAGTGTAAAGCCAAATCAATGGCAGATAAATTTTAAAATGTGGCCAAGAATATATTGTCAGCACTAGCAATGGGACAGTGCTTTTTAAGAAAAATAGGTGTGTGGTTTTGACTTTCTGACATTTTTTCAGACAGTTTTAGATTTTTTTGGAGACCTTTGACATTCTACAGTAGTTAATGCATGCAAATATATTGTTATAATAATAAATTCAATATAATTATTATTATGTAAGTTGTTTTGGATTATAGTGTCTGTTAAATTAAAAAGGTAAATTCTTTATAAAAATGAGACTTATAGTGTGCATTTTAGGTACATTTTATCAGTGTGTGTTTGTTGAAAATCGAACCCGTGATTTTGTACTGTTAACACAAAAGCTACTGCTAATATGTTTTGCAACCAAGTCAAAACTTAAATGTCCACCTAAGTATCTACCTAAACCTCTTAAAGAGTTGTTTCTTGTCACGTTTACCTCTGTTTTGCTCGCTGGGAGGTTTAAGTAACTATTCTTAATAAGGCTGCTTTGGAACAGTATGTTTGTTTTATACAAACAAACTAAATTCCACTGAAAAATTATTTCAGAGTTTTTGTACAGTGCCATTTATAGCTGTGTGTACAAAGTGCTTTTTTAGTAGGGCAACAGGAACGCAAAAGATTTCAGCTGAGATAAGATTAATTTATCCCTGACTTTCAGTCTGTTTTACAGTATATGCCTAATTAAACTGATGAACACCCTGGCGGTACTGTGTGTGTACGTATGTGTGTGTGTGTCTACGCTGTGAAAAAGAGAGAGAGGCAAAAACGGCCAAATAAACAATAGTTGTTTTTATATTTTAACATTATTCTTTGCACAGTATAGTTGTTGGTATGTATGGACTGTATATATGTATGAACGTGTGTGTGTGTGTTTGTGTGTAAGACAACGTGTGTGTGTGTGTTTGTGTGTTTTCTGTATGTTCATTGCCAGGTTTGTGTTGTCCAGTGGGACCTCATTAGTCAGCACAGTGTTGTTGGTTTGTGTGCGTTCTTGTTCGTCTATCATTATGGGGACCAATTGTCCCCACAAGGATAGTAAAATGTCAGATCCACCTACATTATGGGAAGCAGCCGGTGGTCCCAATGAGGGAAATTGTTTATTAATCAAACTAAATAATGTTTATTTAAAAATGTAGTAATGCATGAGGGGTAGGGTCAAGGTAACACGATACAATATACAGTTTGTGCAGCATAAAATGTCAACTATATTTAGGGGACATATTTGCACCAAAAGTGTGCGAAGCCTCCCTTTGACGACATCCTCATTTTTTAAAAACTATATCCTAGTAAATACAGTTATTTACAATTTGGTAAAAATGCAAAAAGTATTTATGATGTGTGCGTGTCATTCATATATTATCCCCCTTTCTGATTGATAATGATGTGAGAAGAAATTTAGGGGTGGGAATCTTTAGGTACTATGCGATCCGATTCCGATTCTGGGACTCACGATCCGATTCCAAAACGATTCTTCATATAATTTTTTTGCAAATATGATAAATTTGCATTTTAAATAAATAAAGAGTTTTTATGCTTTTTGTTTATAGTTAGAATCCCTTTGACAGTATTCCCATCTTGAAGTTTAATTTTATTGCTTTTATTTTAACAAAGTTATATTCAGGATGAACAAGTTCTGACATAGAATCGATTCAGAATCGTTAGAGAAAGAATCCCAATGCATCGATGCATCGATTTTTTTTTTTTTTCTCCCACCCCTAAAGAAATTGTGTGCAAAGTTTCCCAATCATAGTCAAGTGAGTCACATTCAGTCATTAGTCATTGATTTGAATAAGATCCAGCAGAGGAGGCACATCCATAAGAAGTTTAAGGGTAGGGTAAGAGAACAGGTGGGGAAGGTAAACACTCAAAGCAGATATATGTACACGGGATTTTAAAATGGCTTTGGCATTAACCTGAGAGACTGCAAAGCCGTTTCTGGACAGCAGTAAGAAATAGAGGTGCATATCCACCAAAGAGTGTTGACTCTGAGCCAAAGTTTAAAGACTTTTTTTAAAGAAACCATGAGATAGTTCCTCTTGGTTAGCAGTGTGAGTTGGATTGAAGTGCTGGTAAATTGTCATTTAATTAAAAACATTACCAAAACACTTTACGATCTCTTACACTTTTCTCATTTGTTCAACAGTAGCCGATACATGATGTTTAGTTAAGTGACTATTAGTAATGAAATGCTAAAGGAAAGCAGCAACAACAACATGCCTGAAGCACATCAACATTACTACTATTAAAATAACTTCTGTGAGGTAATTTATTGGTTACACAAACCTTTGTTTCTCCTCTCTCTGATTAGAGCTTCGTAGCTACTTGTATATTTTCATAGCCAGTGTTTGTATAGTGACAGGTTTGGTCATATATCATATATAAATCAAATAAATCTGACAGAATGATGAATGATTAGTTCAAGTATAGAGGGTGGTGCTATAGGGTCAGCCGAAGGATAAAGAGATAGTTCACCCAAAAACCAAATTCTTTTATCCTTTACTCGCCCTTGATGTCACTCCAAACCCGTATAATTTTCAGAAAAAAATGTATTTTAAATTGCTTTGGTAACCAAATAAAATTAGCCCTTATTGATTTCCATTATGGACACAAAACTACAGTGACATTTCTTTAAATATCTTCTTTTGAGTTTCACAGAAGAAAATAAGTTATACAGGTTTGAACAACATGAGGGTGAATAAATGATGACTATGGAACTATCCACTTACAGTTTGTTGACATATTACAATAAAATATTGGTTATAATCGTTTTACATGCAGATATGGGCTGGACATATTTCTGTTATATTGTTATATTTCTGTCTCATTCATGAGTTCTGCTATGTGTGAATGCCGTGAAATGTAGCTGTGAGACTGTTTCTCCAGTAACGACACTTCTCTCTCACAGCAGATGATCTGAATCATCACACACACACCTTGAGTTTCCATGTTTTATGGGGACTTTCCACAGACATAATGACGTTTAGACTGCATAAACTGTATATTTAATGTCCCCTAACCCTCGCACAAACCTTTATTCAAATTTCAAATAAACACCATGTAATAGGATTTTTAAGCTGTTTTTCTCATGGGACCAAAAAATGTTTCCACAAGGTCAAAAATGACTAGTATTACTATGTTTGTGGGGACATTTGGTCCCACACTGTAGGGTTTACCAGGACCACACACACCAATACTGATGTCTGATGTCTTCATATCTATGTCATTCACTTCCAGTGTAAGATAAATCTTCAGAGAGTCATACTGCATATTAGGCATATTTGTCATATTATGTGTGGTTATGAGGCATTTGATTAACCTTTTCTCAAAAGCAAGTGTAGGAGATTTCAGCATAGCGAAAACACTCAGAGATCATGTACTTACATCAAGCACTTTGACAGCTTCTCAGGACCAGCGGCAGGTGCTTCACTTCTCCCTCAAAGTTCTCTCATCAGTCGGGTCTGATCTGTAATCAGGCACCTGAAGGGCACCTGTGCCTCGCTCTCTACCTCTGCATTAAAACAGCCTACTCTGATTTCCAGCTAGAAAAAGACCTCAAGACTTTCTACAGTGTAATGATGGTCTTTGGTCATTGTGTCACTGCACATTTGGCCACAACATCTCACTACCAGGTATGAATCCCTAATATTCTCTATAACATCTTTTGTGTTTCACAGAAAAAAATAACACTTGGAACAGCATAAAGCTGAGTGAATAATGACATATTTTTATTGTTCTGTTGTTACACAGCCCTCTGGAATACTTAATTCTGATTGGCCAGTTGTGACGTTCCAAGGTATGTCATTTCCAGATAACAACTGCCTAAAACTAATAACACATTCGGGTACTTTGAGTCATCTTTACTTAAAAAATAATTTACTTACAAATAATGTCAGTATAAATATGCCTAATTAACAGCATAATGAGATCATGTTGAAAATGATTAAACCTATTTGCGTGTTTGTCTTTTTGTGTGTTGGCTGACAGCCGTGTCTAAACATGATAGGATATGGATTTATTTCTAAACAAAAATTGAGCTTTAAAATTTAAAATGTAAGCTAAAATGCCACTTTATAGAAATATGAATAAGACATGCCTGTATTCATCAAAATTGTAAATCATGAACACTTTATTTATCATGTACAACATTTAATGTGAAATTTCCTTGTCAGTAAATAATAACAGAATTTGGGTGAATTTATAAATTATACTAAGAATTTTTTCCATTCATATGAGAAAATAATGTGCATGTAAATGTATTGTTTCTGTGAATGAATAATATTTGTGCATGTAAACGTATTGTTTCTGTGAATGAATAATACTACAATGGTTTACTCTAGATAAATAAAAGATTACAGTCTTTTGAAGAATGAAAAAGGAAAGTGATGTTGCAAAAGTGGAACCATCAAGTAAAGGGATATTCAGAAGCAGTAAAGCATACTTTTGGCACACTTATGTCATCTACAAATCATGGTTGTATTTGCAAGGACTTTCTTTGTATTGTTTCTTTTGTGTTTAGAAGTGACAGTCAGAGTTCCTTTCTAGTCTTTTCAAACTGTTCATGCGTTAGATAATGTTTAAGAGAGATGTAGACCCTGTTGATCCTGTTTCACAACTAAAGACACGTTCTACAGCATATTTGTCTTTGTTTGGGATACTAATTCTAGCTATAATAGGTTGTTGAACATTCTTGTTATGAATGTTTTCTTTACATCTGGACAAATATAGTTTTTTTAATTCTTTGTTTTATCATAGCAAAGCCATGTATTAGCTACATGCAGTTCCCACAAAAGTCTTCATGGTCACAGAATGCAGGTTGTCTTCAGCGTCTTTTCACCTGTCAGTTACAGGTGTCACCTAGGAAACACAATGCATATTAAGGCCCACGCTGTTTCACACAGATTAGCCTACAACCCACAGACATCCCATCGCCATGGGAACGGACTAGGTGATCAAAAAGAGTTACCCACAATCGTCTCACCCGCCCCAAAAATGGCCAACAATGTTTCTTTAAAACACAACCTTATTTAAAGGAGTGACATCTGTTCAATTTCTTCATCCACCTGTGTCAGTAGGCACGTAGGATCATCAAAAGACGTGAGTAATTGAAGTAGATGCGCTCATTCACAAAGCATTTCAATCACTCTGATTGTCATCAGATCAAGATGTGGAACAGACAAGAGAACAATATCATCACCCTGCTTACCTTCATATGGTTGTTCTGTACGATTCGTCACAGGAAAGGATTTCTTGCTGCGGTGTCAAGCACATCTCAATTCCTCTATTTTTGTCTTGTCAGCCACAAAATTGGTTTTCACAGGAATCTTGTATTTGTGTAAAAATAATGGGTAGAATTTTGTGAAGTAGTATTCGTGATTTGCTTTGGTAGGCATGCATTTGCAAAGTAATTGTACGTTAAAGCTGCTGTGTGCTATTTCTGCATCGCCGAATGCTTTTTCAAATTCGATCTTTAATTTATCTGCAAACCCCCAATTGAAGTTGGAAAACGCGCATAGCCTACTTTGTTTGCTTTTCATTCATAGAGACTACAGTATAGTGACTCATTGTACTTCAATTTCTCATTTTAATAAAAGAAAACCTTCAGGCTTTAGTGAACTTACTACAAAGTGTCCTTAACACTCCTTGTCTGTCATTGGTCAGGCTAACAGATAGTCCCACCCCAAACACAAGTCATTGGTTGAACTGCTGCAACTGTGTCATAGAGATTCTCCCATGAGCTCCGTCTTTATTAACTCTACATGAAGATTTAACCTGCTCTGAAAAAGATTGATAAAAATAGCACATTGGTGAAGTCTGCTGCTGTTATTTGTCTGCTGTTATCTTAATCTGTTTAAACCTCTATTAACTCTAAATATGTCAAATCAAAATGCTGAAATGATATGTGGAGATTAGCATCAAGCCATTGGCAACTTAGTTGCACGGACAGGTTCACTGCCTATACGTGAAACTTTGTCTGAACTGTCAAAATTCTGTGTTTTCTCTAGTTCAGTTTTTTCAGTCTGTGTTAGTGAGTCACTTATGACTTCCACAGGGTTGAGGGCGTCTAATTTAAATGTCACAATGGTAAGCCAAAACAACCCACTTACTCTTTCCTATAGTCACATAATACTCACTTGCCAATTGAATGTAATGTGTGTGTGTGGAAGATCGAAAAGAGAAAGCGAAAATGGATTTATAGAAATATATATTACATTTGATTCAAATCCAGTTCTCTAATAGAGCTGTCCATGGAAATGAGGAATGACAAAAATCTGTTTATTATCTTATTTTTGTCCTAGGCAGCGGTCAAATTCTTCCAATACAAATTTTGTGAATTAATAATGCATGTCTAAAATGTCTATTTCTGTTGTTTTATCTGAACCTGATCTTGATTTTTTTTTCTTGCAAGCTGTCTTAAGGGAAGGGCTTACCTAAACAAATGTTGTCAGTTATCTCTTGGGAACATGTTCATCTACCAGGCTTCAGGTAAAAAGCTCGAGCTAACCTATTTTCATATGCAGTTTTCTTTTAGTTTTTAGTACAAAGAAGTCAGGAGTTTCACAAAAATCACATCACGGGTGTTCATTGGGAGATATTTTCTTGTTTTTAGAATGAGAGAATCTCTCAAATTTGATTTGAAGTCACTTGCGGTACACACTGCTGCTATGGTGCTTTAATGCAATTCATAAAAATGATCATTGGTTTGACTGAATGAATTTTCCTCAGCAAACATAATGTTAGCAACACATTTTGTGATGACTAAACAGGCAGTGTCTTTCTTTAATTAGTTTAATTAGAAAATTTAAAAGGATCCTGCAGGCTTAAAATCAGAGTACTGCAATTCAGCACACTTTAAATGCTTTGACAGAAAGAAGGTTTAATGCCTTTTTTGGAAATTGTTTGTTATGATGGTAGCAGGGAAATGTGTTCATTGTGAACTTGTTTTGATATTGTCCTTCTTTTAAAGAATGAATGAATAAGATGTAGATCTTTTCATTTACATTTTACCTTTACAAGACACTGCTTGTGTTCCTATACCTGAATTTAATTGATGTTGTTCATTTTGGGGGCATGTTTCTTTATATAAGAAACAGAAGAATTTCTTTATCTTACAATTCAGATCAGTTACAACCTTCAGTAAAGGTAGCTTGAAAGCACATTCTATTCTTCTCTTCCTTAATTGTCTGCTGGTGAAGTCTTTCCCGATACGCAGCTATATATACCTCGCCACCGCAATTATTGTCATGACAACACATCGGGTCTTTTCTGCTTTCAGAGTGTCTATTTACTAATCAGACGGGTTTTCTCGTGTGGGGAAAATAAGCATAAACCATGCAAACAACATCTGTCCAGCAAACCTGTTGGAACATCTCTATTCGTTATTACTTATTACAGCTGTGATTGCTTTTGAATCTCATGCTATACGCTTTGTTTGACGTCCCTTAATTCTGAATTTGAGCAGAGGACTCTTACACACACTTTGTCCCATCAGTGCTAATAGCTAGATTAAGTCGGCATTTCCCCTTGGCACGTTAAGGATATCTCATTCATCATTCAGCTTTTTATTGACATGTGAAGCACATAGTTTGCTCAACAAAAACATTCACAATTGCAGAATCATTGACAGGATTAGCAGACACGCTTAGCGGGACTGCCGGGAAATTCTGGCATGCGGAATGCTTTCATTGTATGGATGGACTATCCGGCTCTCACACGTTGTTTCAGAGATTTGTAATCCATATTTAGCGCTCCTTCAACCAATTGTTGCCCATTTTTAAGCAGAATGGATGAGCATGTTTGCATTCAATAATTCAACATTGGCTTAGTGGTGTTTGTAGGGAGAGTTGGTTTTATAGCGTCTTAACATTGTATTGATTTTTATTGGTGTGAGAATTTTTTGTTTTGCACAAGCAGAATGTGCAGTTTCATGGTTCTGAATATTCCAGATGCAGCTGAACAGCACGCATTACAATCAACGCTAATAAAGAAGCATATAGTAGTTTTTTTAATATTTAAAAAAAAATTAAAGACCAAACCTAAAATGAGTTTTTATCAAAGAAATCATTTTCAAAACTCCACTATAAACAAAGTCATAGTGATGTCTTCATATAGCTAAGCAATAAAGTGGCTCACTTTTCCAACATAACCTGAAAACAGTATACAATAACCAACCCCAACAACCCCAATACTTCTAACGAGAAATTACATCAGTCCAATACGTTTGTCCACACAAATCATTTTTCTCAACTCAGCCAGCAAAAGTATTTCATGCCAAAATCTATATTCCTTTAAAACTCTCCCAAATTGCTATGTGCCAATAGTCCATCCATCAATGAAGTTCTCTTCAGCTCAAAGCCTGTGATAATTTACATTCACCTTGTAAGTCTCTCACACTCCAAAATGGAGGTAAACGTCTTTCACATTCTATGCATTTGGAGAGGGAGACAAAGCCCCTGTCTGGCCAGCTATGGAAGCTATGCATGCATTTGTCCTGGGGATTGAAGGTATCGATCTGTGGAGGGGTTATCTGGAGGCGAGGATATGCTGGTGGTGTAGCAGATGTATAGGAGGGTTCTGAGCAGACAAAGGACAGGCATGGGAAAGAGAGAAAGGAAGTTGGGCTTTGATTTATGGGTCTCATTGGATGGTGGGTGTCTCTGGTGTCAATGTCGGTACATGAGGATGAATGCACAGACGTGCATGTGTGCTAACACACACACATGTGTATACACAGATATTATCCTATTCTTTCTGTCTGCCTTTCTTACCTATATCTTTCTCTGGCACACATGTATATCTCCATTCATGTGACAAATGTTGATGTCAAATGTTTATGCACATATTTTAGTATGCTCTTACACACATTCAGAGCCATACATTGGTTGTGCATTAGTGTTGTAGTATTAAATAAGTGACCAGCCTGGTTGGATAACCATAATGCCACAGAACCATAAGGATTCCAGCATTGTCCCTGTAGAGTTGTTATATTTGCATGGCTGCTTCTGTAATGATGCATAATGACACGTCCACATTATTTCAGATGCGGATTCTGTGGGCCCTGTTTGTACTTGTGCGCATTTGCTGTTAGTACAAAACCTTAAATCACAGTTTTAGCATTTTTTCCAAACATTTGAGATTCATAAAAATGTGTGTTTGTGTGTGCATCCACACTTTTCACTTTCCCTAATTGCCAATGCCATGCTGAGACTGTTTAAACAAAACCCCACTACATTAGCTTCATGCCGCTCACTGTAAGGCTCATATGCATGAGAGATTATGATCTTCCGCACTGCTCTGTGATCAGCACAGACCACCCGAAGCACGGCCTGCACCGCTGAGAGAGAAACTGCAAAACTGAACTGAAATCAGAAGAGGGCGGTTGCTTCCGTCTTGGAGGGATTACAGCTTTAGCGGAAGAGGAGAGGAAAGAAAGGTTAAGCCACTGTTGGTTGCCAGTTTCAGCATCTCTCCTCTTGCAGTGTTCACACGTGCCTCATGCAGAGGGTCCAGCCCTTTATATTAGAGCATCGTGCCAACAGGACCCAGTGTGGGAACGACACAGCAATCCTTGAGAACAGTAAGATACTTATTTTCAATCAATTTAATGTTGATTAATTTTGCTTGATGTTTGGGGAAAGATGCTTGACTAGTCTTAAACTGTGATTATGGTGTTTTACAGATTTTCATCCAAGCCTGCAGATTTTTACTTTGAAAGTTACCAGCAATGCATTTGGCATTTTTGAGCTTTTCTTCTCTCAGAAATGATTAATTCTGGTAACAGCCAGCAACACAGACGGGTACAAGTTAAGCTCCTGCTTGATTTTTCCAAAGTGTTGCGGTACAGCGGATCATTCACACAAATTTGTAAGATTGGAACTGTTCATCGTTTAGCATTTCTGTGCGCTTGTATCTGACCAGTAATCAAACAACAAAGTCAATTTCAGATAATCTTTGGAAAGGAAATGGGTGAGGTTTCAGCATTTCCCCGAGCGCGGGCAGCAATGCGGTCCAATCAATTACGTTTAATTCAATTCACTTAAACTTCCAGCGCGCTGCGAAACAGGAGCATTTATTGATAATGAATTCAGAGCCCTCCTCCCTCTCTCGCACCCCTGCTCGCCGCTGCGCATTAAGAGACAGCTGGCGATGAGAGGACTATCCCTCCACTCTCATATCTGTCATCTCGCGCGTGTTTTCCTCAAGCACTGCGGACAGAAAACGCCGTGCGCGGACGTTTCTAAGACGCGGCAGGAGGAGGATGCTGACCGCCGAGCTTTGGGCAATGACCGTCACTCTTGTGACTGATTTGTAGCCAAAGATATTAAATGGGCGTTTGTATCGCCGTCTTCGCCGATTTCCGTGGATACCTGCTCGGATATTGTGTAAGGCTCCAGGATGAAGAGGATGAACGTAAGCGCTTCAAGTGTGTTGTGTTTTAGTGTACGAGCATGCTGCATTCATTGCGTAGAGTTTGTGCGTTTCGGCGGAATTGGGTTTGCTCTGCGATTAACGCGCAACTTTGTCTTATTCAGATACGTGATTCGTGAAACGCAACTAAAACAGTGCAATTTTAAACTCTTGAAACTGCATAAGATGCGTTGTTTGGCAAGACGTGGAAATGATCGATTGCTCGTTCCCATTGTGCGGGAATGATAGTAAGGGACTGCAGTTCGTGCCCGGTTCCTTTTACGCGTTGTTCTTCGGTCACATTGAAACTGGAATATGGAATTATGTGATCAATTAAAGCCTTTTCAATTTAAAGCTTTATTAGCAGCAAGGATAATAAGTCAATTTAATCATTTCTCTGCCGTGAGATGCGAGCAAAAACGCGCGTGTATATACGCAAGCTTTCATTCATAAATGATGCCTTATATTTGTAAACACGTTGAATTCTTTCCTCCGTTTGCAGCCGCGCTGGAAGTCGCCACCCATGTGGCCGTCTGGAGTGGGCAGCAGGCAGCCCTGTCCCCGTGAATCTGCTCTGCGCAGAGCGGCCATCAGTGGAAACGTCCTTGCGCTCCCTCCGTTCCACGTCCCCACGGGCAGGAGCGTCCGTGTCTTCATCTGTGCCAACCCCGACGGTAAGAGCTTACAGTAGTTCTTCTTATCCTAGCTTTTCTAGATGATCCACCAGTGGTGCGAGCGTGCGTAAACTTGACACCTATGGCCAATCTCAGACATTAATTTCCATTTACTGTATGCGTTTGGCAGACACTTTTATCCAATGCGACTTGGAGAGGGGGATTTTATCAGTATGTGTGTGTTCCCGTGACCTTTGCACAGCAAATGCAATGTTCTTCCAATTTAGCCACTTTTCTGTCATCTACAAGGGCACCTGTTAATGCGCGAACGTTGCGCAAGACGGGCTTTATCATCTCACGTGTTACAGATTTTACAGTAATTTTAGATGGTTGCCCATCATACCGTTTCATAACACACGCTGCCATCCTCGGATGTCAGGCTGTCTCTAATGTTTGCAGCAGTGCTGTCCCGCATGCTTTGACATGAGCAGCAGTGACAGCGGTTAGTGGAGCCGTCTGTCTCACCGCTGGTCCACAGAAGAGGCTTGGCAACCGTGACACAAAATACCGTGCGCCTCAACAGTTACACAATCTCTCTTAGTTGCATTAGCATGAAGTTATAGAGAATCTCTCAATGTTGGATTTGTGTGGGAATTTCTTGGTTGCAATCGTTCGATTTCTCATTTATACATTTAAAGATGCTTGACCTTAAAATAAACGAGTGCCACGGGAACTAGGCAACACATATGCAGTCATACATTTAAATATGGGCTGGGGGGAGACCTTAAAATAGTGCTTCTAATATTGGAGTAAACAAGCCAAGGGAAAATAAAAATGGGTTAGGAGAGAGAGAGAGGAGAAGAGATGAGAATTAAACGTGTGGAGAGATGAAGATACCAGTGAATAATTTGCATTGGTGCAGGGATCCCTTATTAAAATGATATGCTGAACTGCTTAACTACAGGTGAGACATTGATACTTTCACCTAAGATGTTCCACCTGTGGCTGTATCAATACGCCCCTGATGCATGAAAAACAGACTATTATTAGCCCAAACCAAAGCATTTACAGAAAGTAAAATTAAAAAGTGAAAGGGACACATCACTCACAGCTTTGTGCATTATCACTTTGTTAAAGTTATGCAGTGCAACCTTGTCCTATACTGGAATACTGTAAAGAATGTCTATTGAGTTTCTCCTGGTCTCCTGCAGGAAGATGTGCACAAGAAACGTGTAATGTAGAATGTGATGGAGTGGCCTTATAAATGTACAAGACAGAAGAGAATTCATAATACAGAGCTATATGTATCCTCTGCGTTTTTGTGACTAAAACTGTTGGGATTTGGTGCAGTGCTCTTCCCCCTTAAGCACTAGAGGGTGCAATTTATGCGTCACAGGATTACAAAAGGGAGTTGACCTTAACACACACACACTAGTCTCACTTTTATAGTGTTTGGACTTTAGAGCAACGGCTCAATTTACAGTATGCTAAAACTACTTTAGAGGTCAGTTTGATGATTTAGTAAGAGGTCTATAAGGGGCAGTTAGGGTGCGCGTTGTAGGTTAGATTTTGAAGACCTAAATTGTGAGGAAATTTATGTTTGTTGGTTTCTCTGTAAGGGCACCTACTGTTTTATGTGCAAGACTATTATACTGTTTAAAAGACCTTGAAATGATTGACACTACTGTATGTTCTAGCACAGTGTGTGTGTTGTTAGCCAAGATGATTTATTGATGTGCATTATGAGGTTTTTAACCTGGTTTCAACTTTATAAAAAAAAGAGATTATAGTCCAAAATGTACTTTTATTCTGCCTTATGCCATTTAAAATCTGTATTGTATAGTACTGTTTTTTTTCTGTGTAACACGAAAGAAGATATTTTGAGAAATGTGTCTGTCAATGGGTGTTGTTTGTCAATGTTGTTTGGTTATCAACATTCTTCAAAATATCTTCTTTTGTGTTTTGCAGATACAGAAAGCCATACAGATTTAGAATGACATGAGGGGGATAAACAATGAAAGAGTTTTCACTTTTCATTTAATTCAGCATTGCTTTCTAAGCGTTCACTTTAGAAAACACTCAACCGGCTTATAGTAACGAACAGTAATTATGTGCTTTAAATATTCAGATAATATTTATGCCTTTGAGCATTTAGTAATTAGTTTACTAATGCCGTGGAGCTAATAAATTCCTAACAGGGACGTGTTTTAGTCAGAGAAGGGATTTGAGCACACATGATCAGATTTTTTATGGGGGTCCTTTTTCACCATTCTCCATCTTGCGAGAAGAAGAGACCTTTCCTAATCTTCTACTTCAGCATCAACGGCTCCATCACACTCTCATCTATATGCGGCTGTCTTTTTAGAGATTGTGTTCCTGGAGAAGCATGTGAAAGCCCCATGGGAGCGACGTCTTCCCAGATGATAGACATGATCGGAGGGAGCAGTAAGAGCAAGAGGCACATTTATAGCTTCTGTTTGAGATTTGAAATGTTGTGGACTCATAAACTATTTAAGCAAATAGAAGTAAAATTTGGATTTCACTTTCACTTTAAATCCATAAAGGCTAAAACATGTCTTGGATGTGTCTTTTAATGTGAAACATAAAGAGCAATTTTGTTCCTTTCTTTTCCATCTTTTTCATTCCTTGCATCTAAAATTATGTTTAATGGTAGCCTTTTGAGCGTTTGATTGGGGCTACAAGGCTTTATTATAGAAATTATAAGTCTCAGTCAAGTCTTATTTTCCCACACCCTTGCTTGACTCCTTCCATCTTTTCTCACTTCCCTTTCTCCATTTAATCCAATCTCCTTCAATAATGCACCCCACCTCACCAGGAATGAGCTCGGTGGTTTTCATTCTTCTTGTCCCTGTTTTTATTATCATCAATCATGCCAAACATGTCGAACACGCTACATGTATATGAGACAATACAGTAGCTCTGTTTCTCTCTCTCTCTCTCTCTCTCTCTCTCTCTCTCTCTCTCTCTCTCTCTCTCTCTCTCTCTCTCTCTCTCTCTCTCTCTCTCTCTCTCTCTCTCTCTCTCTCTCTCTCTCTCTCTCTCTCTCTCTCTCTCTCTCTCTCTCTCTCTCTCTCTCTCTCTCTCACGTTGATTCATTGCTGACTTTAAGTTTTTCCTGGTGTTTCGTCAGTGTGTATGTGTCTTGTTTACTGACAGTATCACTGATCATGAAAGGATTTTTTCACGTAAAACTGCATTTAAATATGACACATGCCAGACTAAATGCTGCTGACTAAATGTCTTTGAATCTTGACAGATATGACTCTTTTCATTATCATTCGATGTACAGTAAATGATCAAAAATGAATTTGTGTTCCAAAGAAAATCTTATGATTGACACCCGGTTAAGTACAGAATAATTTGTTGGTTAACTGTTTCTTTAAGTGCTTTTCTTGTCAAGATCTTGTGTTGAGAAAAAAGAAGACAAAAGAACTGAAAGAGGCGTGAAAGAGATAAAAAGAGAATTGAAGGTTATTAATGCAGCAGGTTCAAAGACGAGCGGATGGGAGAAAAAACTAGACAGGTTTCGGCACTGAGAAAGACAAAAGAGGGAGAATACGTCAGCGTGAGAGAAGTGATGGGCTGAGACTGGATATTTCAGAAACGGCCCAAATACCATCCTAAAAAAAGAATAAAATGGACAGATATTAAAGATTAAACACACAAGAGGCACATAACCTGCTAAAAACTCTTGAATAGGTTGACACAGATAGAGTTGTTGTGAGCTGCGACACGGATGCCTGTATCTATAGAAGGTTCATAGCACATGATTGACCTCATCTTCAGCTCTCCAGTCAGATTTTCTCGTTCTTTGTCACAACATCGGCTATCACAGGACAGAGGAAAACTGATACCGACAGGCAGACGAGAAAAAGATGTTAAAAAAGGTTGAAATGTGTGTATAAAAAGGAAAACTACTAAAGTTGCCTTTTCCTGTCAGTCTGATAGAGACAGAGGACACAATGAGATGTTTCACTAAGATTTACCTTTTATTTGACTTTGAAACAGCAGACTGTCATCATGTTTGCTCTGTCTAAATCACTCTGTGCTCTTTGGAAGACATTAAAGGTTTGTAATTTCAGCTTTAATTGTTTAGAGACTTAAATTAAAGTTTAAAAACATAACATAAATGTAAATATCAATAAGTATTGTCTATGGGTTGCTCTTCAATTGTAAACAGCTATTCTGTGAATACAGTGTAAGCCTGGATATCCTCAATGTGTCAACTCTCATGTCTCATATTTCTCGGTCTGTCTGTGATAAAGTGTGTCACAACACATTGCCGTTGCATACAATACACATGCATACACACAATGCACACACACAAGGTCATTTGTGTTTTCAAATCATGCTGGCAGCTACTGCCTGTGAGAGAAAATACATTGTATGAAGGAAGTCTTGGAGAGAAAGAGAGTGTGAGTGTAAGCGAAGCATTTTTCATACATTTACAGTGTTTTTATAACTATTGGTGGAGTGTTTTTATATTTATTGGTGAAACATTGTGTTAGCAACTCAAAGGGGATGGATTTGATCCCAAGGAAAATGCATACTAATTAAAAAAAAAAATGTATGGATAAAAGCATCTGCCAAATAAGCAAATTAATTTCACACTAACAACTATTAAAATGTACCGTACCATTGTAGTTTCATGGTACTATTTAAAATACCATATAAATACCATGGTACATGAATATGCAGATCAATATACAGGATTAAAGATCCATGACGGTACCATCTCAATTACAAAGTTAGATCTAATTTACAAAAATAATGTATGATAAATGTTGTATGATATATTGTTTGTGTTTTTGTCACAGACACAGAAGCCGAGAGAAATGCTCTTAAAGAACACGTCTATCCTAAACTACGAGACTTCTGCAGGGAAAACTATGGCATTGAATTCCAGGTAACAGACTGTCTGTGGATACATCTTTCTCTGAGGTTAGGTTCATGACAAACCATGCAGATTTGTTTCTTTTCTGTTTCTCTTTATTACTCTGTTTCTCAGTAGGTTGAAAAGATTAAGTTGCTTTGGGACTGTTGTGTGATCTGAGCACTGATATGCTCATGCAAGACGCAAACATTCTTTTTTTTCCCGTCTTATATTCGCCCTCAGGAACATGGTCTTAAATTCTCCACTCTTTTACTCTTCTCTAGAGAGGTATTTACAATGCAAATGCGCTGTTGTCGAGAGAATGGAGCAGTGGGGAGATTTTTATCAGGCAATTTGATAAACAAATACAGCTCGGGAAGAGGCTCCATGGCCAGTGGCACAGACAGCATGCTGAGATTGGACCGAGGCTACGTGGGTATGAGGCTTGACCTGATTTGAAGAGTTTACCCTTAAGGAATAGATCTTTATGTAAGACACTACGCCTCATTGAACAGCTACCTAGTCTGTGATTTTTTTTTTTTGAACCTTTGGTGCTGTTGAATCATAAGAATCACAGTCCTAAAATTAGTTTCCTTTTTTTTAAAGAAAAATGTTTTTGCAGTAGAGCTGTTAAACTGATGTGTGAAATTTTCTAGACATCAAAATGCTTCTTCAGCTTAATGTGCAAAGACAGCAAGGACTGTCGTTATTGTAGAAGTCTTTACAAATGACATGATATTCAATACTTGTTTTAATACCACAGCACAAACTAGTACACTATACAAAGTAAAATAATTATTTTTTAAGTATTTCTGTAAAGACTCCAGAACAAATTACCTACAGTTTTTCTGCCAACTCAGCTGTCCTGAAAAAATCCAATCCTGAATTCTGTCTAAATGTGAAGATTATTGATATGAAAGCTTCACCTTGTGTGATTTAGCCTTTGTAAAGTACTGTATGCGGTCTTACTTACATACACGTCTTGGAATCCGATGTGGAATACAAATGTACAGTATAGTACAGTATACACACACTGACCACAGCCACTAAAATATCAGTATTAAGATGCTCATTGACGTTGAATTATAATTGCTTAGAAAATTTGTCCTCTCCAAATAGGACATATCTGTGCAACTTTCAAGTCCCCAGTGTCACTCCACAGTCACTTTCTTGCTTTTCATACAAAAACAAGATACGACTAAATTTACTGTACATTATCCTTCACAAAATACAGCTTCTCTGGGAAGACTTGTGTGAATTGTTTTCTCTTTTTATGTCAATATTGATGTTTAATTGATGAATAATACGTGGCAGGTCTATTAGGCTGCATTTACACTGGCAGACTTACAGTAATGCACAGATTGAATATTTTGACACATTCGATTTTTTCCTCCCACCAGCTTGTGCTCACTTAACTGTTTGCCAAGACAGGCATTTTAACCATGAAGGGCACCTATGTACATTGCAAACACACAGACACACTTGAATGTTTGGGTCAGTAGTCTGTACTGACAATAATAATGCATAAAAGGCACAGTGCAGCTTGAAGTTTCTTTACATGTAAAAAGATTTCATCACTGGAAGTTGACATGTGTACTCTCTTTACTCAATTACAGACCGCAGTCCCATTGGTTGTCGCCTCATTACTTTACTTCTCATTTGCATAAAATTGTTCTCTGAGGTAAAGCTCTTTAAGTGACCTCCTATTGAGTTCTGCTATTATTATCTCCTCATCCTTAATCATAGATGAGCTGTTCTAACACGGCTTACACTGTCATGAATCTGTCGGCTTATGCACATTAGGTGTGACTGATCTGAAAGTGAGATGACACATGAAGGTCACTCATCTTTCCAAGCTAGTCATTGATCTGCCAGACATGATGTACTTGTTTGGGCTGTTGTGAATCCATCAGCACCTCATGGTATCCAATGCTAACAGGATAACTCATCAAATGAACATTTTTGATGAGAAAATAGTCAAGAATGAACTATTGCTGAGATTTATGTTCTGAGCCTTCAAGTAAATGATTGTATCAAATGGAGTTATAAAAGCACATACCTGGAACAAATCATTTCTTTTGAGAAAAAAGATCTCTTTGATGTTGTTGGATAATCCTGAACTTGCAATTGTCTAATTGAGTTTGGTCTCTTTCATGTTGTAGTTTTCTCTATTATATGTTTCCTGCCATTGGTCATTGTTCCCATGTGTTTCACATTTATCAATTCTATTAGTGGTTTGTCTTGGTCACATATTGCCCTTATATGCTGTATATTTGGTGAATTTGTCAGTTTATTTAATATTTTATTTGTGGTGTCCTGGATTGGTACCAGTTTTAATAAACAGGATGAATAATTTTAATAATAATTCTTAAGCCAGTTACTGAAGTGTGTTATCATAAAACATTAAATCATTATTCTGTTTATGTAGACTGGCACATTAATATAGAATCACAGGTGTATGTTTTTATAGTAATTTTACATTGAACATGGCTCATCAAAGTTTGATTATTGCCTTCTTGGCTTCACCATCATTTTATTTTAAGATAAAATTGAAAGGAAGGGAAGTGAGAGAGAGAGAGTGAAAGGAGAGAGAAGGTGCAAGAGAAAGTGAGAAAGAGAGAAACCAGAGAAAGAGAGGAGTTCTCTCAACCGGCAAATATGATGTGGCAAATCGTGATTCTCTCTGGTCACCGTTATTTGATTCTATTTCCTGTGGCGTCCCTGAGAGGGATGAAGGCTGAAGTGCGTGTGTGTGCGTGCGTGCGCGTTTGTGTGTGTATGAGACATTGTGAGTGCTGAAAGCTGCATCTTGTCCAGTCACTGCTTATACTAACACACTCAATCCCTTTAACAGTGGGACGATCAGACCCGCAAGTAACATGACAGTGTGAGTCTGTGATGGGCTTTAGGAGGGATGCTATAATCTGCTGTTCGTTATAATGATATGATTTCATGAATATTTTGGTTTTATTTGGTTGTGTTATATGAATTTTATTGGGAGAAATGTTTGTTTTACATAGCATGATACAATGTGTTTTGTGCATGTCCTGGATTTGAATCCTTTTTAAGGTTAAATAGTTTACCAAAAAAAAACCCTTATGCCATCCTCAATGTATATGACCTTCTTTCTTCAGCAGAACACAATCAGGGTTATATTAAATAATATCCTGGCTCTGCTTAGCTGTGTAATGCAAATGAATTTAACAAAAATTTTTAAAGCTCCAAAATATGCTTCATCCATCATAAAAGTAATCAGAAAAAAGTTTTTTGATATGAAACGATACGTTTGTGAGAAAAGCAATTAATACTTTGAGATTCGTCGCGTTTGAATGTAAACATTAAGTACAATCAATATTTCAGCAGGCAGAGTTCACATCAATGTATGTCGATAAACATGAACAAACTTGAATCTCATTGGTTCTTGGATATTTTGTTACTAGTCGTATGTGTTGTGATGAATCACATGCCAATGATTGTGTTCATGTATACGGCTAAAGAAAAGAAGTCATATATATTTTATACTGCATGAGAGTGAGTAAACTGTGTGAGAATTTTATTTTTCATTTTTGGAAAGTATGATAACAATGTTTGGAAGTCTACTGAATGGCATGGAAGGAAATGTGTGTTTTGCTGTCAAACAAACACCTTGTAATGATGGTCTTAATATTCCAGTAAGGGAGCATGAGACGGGTTTCATCACTCGCAGATCACTAGTAATACCATTTGGCTGCCATGACGACGGCAGCAGAGGCAAGGTTTGATTACACGGCTGAGATCGATGCTGTGGGAGGGGCAGTTGAGCTGCATTACACATAAGGGCGGTTACGCCAGGCTAATACGTTTTTTTGTTAATGTCAGTATAAGATAAATTGCTCTTTATATATTTGGTTTGTAATTGTAATCAAATACCTTTACCACCTTTCTTTTGGAACTCTGTTTAATAGACTTCCAGAAATTGTGTTAACCTGCAGCAGACAAACCCAGATGAGCAACTTTGGGTTAATTGCATTCTTTGGTTCGTAAAGGTGATAAAGTGGATTGTGACCCATGTAACCCTGTAGCTGGTGTCTCATTCGCACTCTTCAGTAGACCATGAATCAAGCTTTACAGGCACCCTGGGAAGTTGTGTGAGTGCTTCATGCTGGTGATAGCACATTGGCTCTGTCACTATTCATTGGGGCTTCATGAGATGAAAAGGCGAGGAAAAGGATGGAAAACAGCTGAAGGGTAACAGGAACGAGAAGAGACAAATATGCAGGGACAGAGATGGAGGTACAAATGTTTGCTCCTCTTGAGGCTTGTGTGTTGCTGTGCCCAGCCCATTGATCCATGAGCTTGTATGGAATTAATGTGGCTTCTTAGTTCTGACTTCAAGCATATCGATTAGCCATTTGGAGAAAAAAGGGCCATTTTCATTCCAGGCATAGACATGATTGATGTAAAGGTTTTATGGTTTTAACATTTCTCTCTCTCTCTCTCTCTCTCTCTCTCTCTCTCTCTCTCTCTCTCTCTCTCTCTCTCTCTCTCTCTCTCTCTCTCTCTCTCTCTCTCTCTCTCTCTCTCTCTCTCTCTCTCTCTCTCTCTCTCTCTCTCTCTCTCTCTCTCTCTCTCTCGCACACTTTCTTTCTCTGACTCTCCCTCATCTAAATTGAAAAGGCGAGCAGGCTAGGCAGCTGGTTGCCATAGCAGTAGTCTAATTGCAGAGGCACTCAAGAGCAGTGCATTATGGGTAGTATGTGAGATGAGATGAAGGCATGGAGATTGGTGACTGCTCCAAGGGTCTGAGGAACATGGTTCTCTCTGCAGGGTGGGTGAGCTAACAGCCTCTTAAATCAGGGACCTTCTGACAGCCCTTTATATTCCTTCCTTTTTTTCTCTCTGTCTTTCATTTTTAATATCTCCCAACATGACTCTTACTCCCTTCTACATTTTCTCGCATCTCTTTCTGTTTTCAATAATTGAGCATTTTAATCGTAACACATAACATTAGACTCTCATACAGAATAGTGTATCATCTTTCTCTCCTAATTGGCCCGTAATGGGGGCAATTCACTTGACACATTTGTCTTCTCTTTAAGTGGTACATTCACGTAGAGTCAGGAGCCGGAGGGACGATAAATCATAACTGATCTCAGGAGAATCCGTGGGCCTTTTATTGGGACGAAATTGGCAAGTGCATTGTAAATGATGTGTGTATCCTCTGCTTAATCATTTTAGAACTATCAGCATCAAACCGCTTGACTCTTGTGATGTTTACCATTTACATGAAGGGTTATTTGCATGCATGGTGATCACCACAGGCTGTGAGGCCAAAGTAAATTTTGGATTTTAATAATGTCTGTGGATTTGTACTGTACAACTGTTTGCAGATTTTGTAAGTAAATATGTTGTGCTACTTCATAATGAATAGCAAAGTTTTACCCCAGAATAGAAAATACCTGATCGTACAAGATGAAACCAAAAGAATAGAACTACATTCATGCCAAACTTAAAAAAAATATAGCATATTGTGATGAATAATTTGTGCAATATTGTTACAGTGGGCAATTAAAAATACATTATTAGTTATTATTACTAATTATTAGCCACTCTAATGCATTTCAGATTATTTCATGCCCTTTTCTTCCATCTTCAAAACGTTGCAAAGTTCTCAGATTAGCCATTCATGAAAAATGAGCAGAAAAAATAAGCGATGAGAAGCAAATTATAGATGTTGTGAAATATTAAAACCTGTCAACAACAGTGCTTATGTTATTTTGTCAATACTTTTTATGATTTTTATTTCATATTGTTGATGTTGAGAGACCAATCTACTCTATATGGTTACCTAATCTGATTAGGTCACTGTGATGTCACAGATTTGGAAAGTTTGCAGCGTGTTGACACTGACCAGTTTGACACATTTTCACCCATTATCACCAGCCATTCGGGAATTAGCCTGAATTAAATTTGCAAATCCTCAGATGAAGCTTTCTGCTGAGGCTGTGCAATTATGTAAATAAGGTCATATTTGCTTCTTGTTAGAAAATGAAGTTTTACAGCTGAAGTCTTCAGTGGCTGTGTAAACCTCCTCATCATTTCTATAGAAGCACTGTTGGTGGACGCTATTCTGTCTTTCTTGCCCATCAGTCCTCTTTGGGTCTGATAATGTGCCTTTAATGATGCTCACTGGAGATGTGTTTGTATTTCTTTCTCCCTCATGTGGTTAAAATGTGCACTCTATAAGTAGAAAGAAAGAAAATCATTCAATCTGATCTGTTCTCATAGCTCATAACAGTGTGATTAGTTTGTCATTTATAGTTCATAAAAGCAGATGACAGCTGTCATAATTCAAGGATTTAAACGTTGCGTTTATAAAATCTGTCTTTTGTTAGCATTTGGGGAATACGCTAAGCCATTAATTTCCATCATATGCTGGACTGTGCTGGCTCGTATACTTACTACAAATCTGTTGGCTTTGTGGCCAAAAATATCTTAGTTTTGCTGTTCATTACAGCTTTTTATATTCTTTCTCAGCTTCTTTATGAATTTTCCCATGTTTGTTTTGGTGAAAAGCATCAGATGCCTGGTGAAACCTGAAACCTATTGTCACGGCCAGATATTTGGGCTTCTTAACAGTCCATATACCTTGTCTTTCCCATGGGCTGTGTTGTCAGACTGTAATTGCCTGGTTAGTTAATAGTTTAGCTTCATCAGCCCCAAGAGTGTCAACATGTGTTTATAGGTTTATCTATACTGTACTTCTGAAGGCCATGTTTATGAAAACTTCCATTTAAGTATCATGGAACAACTGATTTATGAGAATATTTGAAGTGGTCCTCTCTATTTGAAAAGCTTTTGTTTCCCTTTTGAATCAAATGTCAACAGGTTTATGTGAAGGTTGAGTTTCTAACTAATACAGCACGTGTGTTTTGATTGAATTAAAGTAGTTTACTTTCAGTAAACCAGACAATAAAAACATGGTCATTTTCCTCCTGCCAATTAGCCAATCACACAGCTAATACATCATCAAACCTGATCCTCATATTTGAAACCTATTGGTTGTAATTTCTGTCTTTGGGATTAAACAGACTTTTTTGTTTCTAAAGACACACATATTGTGTTTTTCCATTATGCTAATTAAATATGTATTTTTAATTCAATGTTTAACCTAAAAGGAATACACAGTATTTTTATGTTTTAAATGGTGTATATTTATTAAATGTCCTATTGAAAATCTTCATTACGGTGTGATGTCAAGAACAAATGATTTGAAAATATCATAAAACTGTCATTTTCTTTCATACTTTTTATCTGACATTAAATGCTTTTTAGTATTTTGTTGTATAATCAGGCTGGACTTTCCTCTTTCAGATTATAATGAAGCGAGACATTGAAGTATTTTACTCTCCTCAGAAGTTTGATTAGCATTGAGATCTTGTGTATTGCGCTCGCATAATGTTGCAAGTCCCTTGTGCTTTATGTGCTCTTGGACGGAAGCCATGATTATATTTGTTAAATGAAGTCTGGGAGAAAAGCAGGCCACGATGTAGCTTTAGATTTGCCAGCTGAGCAAGTGAAATGTGTCTGACGTCTTAAAGAGCTACTGCAACACATCATGACAGAAATTCTCTTGTGAATGCATAAATGCGGAAGAGCACGCAATAAAAATAGACACATGAATTTAGACTAACCACACACACTGAATAGAGACGATTGGCATACAAATTACACACATGCAACATACACTGAAACACATACTTGAGAGAGAGAGAGAGAGAGAGAGAGAGAGAGAGAGAGAGAGATTCCCTGCAGCATGTTTGCAGTTTGAATTATCTGCGCCAGTGACACTGATTCTGACAAATGTGTCCAGGGATATCCCTGTGTCCTGCCATACTGGTGCTGAGGAAATAGCCTGTCTCTCTTCATTAAGTCCATTAGTGCACACACTCTTTCTCGCTCGCTCGCTCTTGTATCTTTCTCATTATCCCACCAGTGCATGTTAGGTGTCTGTGGTTCACGTGCCACAGACAGTTTTTGCTGCTGTATAGTATACACTAGAAAGCATAAAGCAGAGAATCTGAAGGACTCTGTGTGAAGCTATTATGGTGTAAATGTGTTCTTGAGCTATTTTACTGCATCTGAAAACACACACACAGACACAATTAAGATTAGCAGTGAAATCTGTTGTCAGCATGTGTGCAGTGTTTAGCTGACTGCAGGAACACACATTGTGAACGTTGCTTTTCTGCTCTGCTCTTGTTCTCTACTATTCTCTGTCTCTCTTTATCTCTTTCCTCATTCCTCTCCCTGTGGTTGCTTTTAAAGTGCTAATGTGCGCTGAAATTCATACTCTCCCAGGCATTCATTACTCTCAAGATCTGCTATACTTGGTTATAAAAAAGAATTGGGCTTAACTGTCACTGCACATGTTGAGCATACACTTATTGAGCACTAGCCAAACTACAATTTCTTAATTTTATTATTTTTTAGATTAAGGATGTTGATATCTAGTAGCTCTTCTAAAGTCATTTTCTTTAAGTAACTTTATGCATCTTGTACTACAATAATACAACGGTTTTCAAAGGACTAAAAGTTTTACTGGTCTTAGTGTTTTAAGGTTTTGTTGGTGTGTTTTTCAGGTGGTGGATCTGTACTGGGGCATTGATCCGGAGGAGTGGGACAGTCCAGAACTGCAGAGGTTACGGATGAAACTTCTAGAAGAATGTCTGAAGACTTCAGCTGGTCCATGCTTTGTTGTGGGTATATACAACATTTTATCAAACCCTTAACAGCAATTTGTGGAAAAAGCTGACCAGGCTGTATTTGCTTTTCCTCTGGGAAATACCAGAGCTTGCAAAGCAGAGAAACAGTAATGTTTAGAAAAGTATACCCTAATATAGATAGATGAGATGATGTAGATCTGCTTCTGTATCTAATGATCTACTTTTACTGAAGGAAGGGGAAAGAAAGGACCAGAATTCAGTATGCAAATATTTCAGTGACATCATCACTGTTAGACTTTGAATGGCAAAACTTCAGAGTGTACGTCAATGAAAGATTTTTATATATATATTCTTAATAATCAAGCAGTAAACTGCGAGGGAAAATCCAATGTTTGAAGAATATTAATATTCTGCTTTGCAAGCACTGTAATTTTACAGTTTGTCACTTTATACAAGATTTTATTAAAATGATGGATGCAGAATAATTGCATAACTCGCATCTCTAAAAGAATATAATGACAGATCAATATTTCTATTTCTATTAGTTTGTCCAACATGATCTCAAGGAAATTTGTATTTTACAAGTTGGCTAATTCGCATTCATTTTTTACAATATGAATCGTAAAACTATATAAAACTATTATTTAAAAAAGCAACGATAAACCCTGATGTCACTGGGGAGAAGGCTACTAAAACATATAAATGAAATCGTACAAATTTGTACAAATCACTTTCTAAAATACATTCAAATTCTCATGAGATTGTGTTGGTGTGTTTGTTGATCTGGTGTTATGTTTTTGTTTATGTGTTGAGGGGTTTGTAATGCATCAGTCATATTCTGAGGAGATGATTGTGAGACTTTGTGTAACAGACATATGGGAATCAAGCACTTGAGTTCACATAGAGCTAATTTTGCCTCTGTGGCTTGCTGACAAACACACGCACGTTCGCACACACTCAGCAGAGCGTCTTGAGGATCTGTCGGCACTCCCGATGTAGCAACTGATCATGCAGAAATGGACACGCTCACATGCACACGCTTCAGAGCGCCATGTGAGTTATTGACAGATCAGTGGAGGTATACTGTAAGTAATCAGAAATATACATTTAGACATTACCACGCTTCCTCAAAGAAGTGTGTGTGTGGGAGGGAAGGGCTAAAGGCCTAAGAGTCAGTTCTCAGGTGTGGAGAGAGATTGATATCAAAATATTAAAATGTAAATGAGCAATCTGGGCGAGAGGATTGGGATCTAATTGGAGTCAGGGAGCGATGGGTGAGGTGTGTGTGTAAAAGTGAAGTAGGAGGTGAAGTGGCGTATGTGAGAGTCAGTCAACAGGGAATTTGAACGCTTTTGTCCTTCTTTTCTCCCTCTCTCTCTCTCACACACACTGTCTTGCATCATGTCCTAATCTACCACAACAAGAAGTGACACTTTATATAGTCTTTATGTTAGCCCCGCCCACAGCACCTCATTGGCCCTAAATTCTGCTCCTAATGTATTAATCATCAAACCTGGCTCAGAAGAGAATGATTCTTTAAATTAATATTTTAATATAAAAATTAAGTGCCACTGCATTGTGTTTGTAAGAAGACATACAAACTATAGAGCATGTTGCATCCTTCCACATTTTCTCATTTATTGTGTTCGGTGTGAACTGATTATTTGTTTGTTGCAATGCTAATTCGTCTGTGCACACCAAAGCAAAAACATGGCGAGTTTTCAGTTTTTGGGCAATTCCAGTGTGATGGATGTGACATTTTTAGTCAAAACTTAAAATATATCAGAAAATGTATTTATTACCAACATATTGAATCATCTGTTTGTATTATACTTAACCTTGATTGATGTGACAAATAAGGATGCATGTTTTTAAGAGGCTGCATACTATCTTTAAATTAAAATGCACTAAGCAGAAGCAAATAATACCCAACAAATGGGGAAGGGATAGCTCATAAAATAGTTATTTTAATGCGGTATATGGACCGTTATGGATGTGACAATTCTAAAAATATCACTTTACCTGACTATGAAAAATAATGCTTTCAAAATGTTTAAAATAATTTTGAGATTGCCATCACATTAGCATTTAAACCACCAAATATTGACATTTGAGCTATTAGTATAATGAAAACCTTTGGTGAAAACATGTTTTATAGTGAGATTGACATTTTCATAGAATTGCCCATTTAGTGTAAAAATCTTATTGTATTTCTCTCAACCTCTTTTTTTCACAATCCATACTTTCTCATTTATACCACAGCTCTCAATCTCTTTTGCCCTTGAACTGTCTCTTTGATTGTGTTTTCGGCCATCTCCCCTTCCTCTCATCCGTTGAGAGCTTTCCATCTCAGTTCCACTCCAAACACTCCGTCTCCCGTCGTCCCCTCTTCATTCAGCGCTCTAGTGTCTTTCATCCATTTCACCTCACCTTGTACTCTGATTTGTGTGTCTGCTCTTTCACTTAATCCTTCTCTCCGTCCTCTTCCTCTCACCCCCACGTTCCCTCTCTCTCTTTGCTTTGACCTCCTTCATGTAGGGCAGTTATTACTCTCACCCTTATTAGCCTTTCTCATTCCTGCATTAGCATTAGTTGCCAGGTTGTGTAACTGTACCCAAAGGTAAGATAAGGCTCTTAATTTTGTTCACGGCAAATAGAAAGAGTTGGTAAACAATTAAAACCAAATTAATTAGATGATATGCAGGTTCATTTGCAGAGAACGCCTCCAGAAAAAGATTATTCAAAGGCATTGCATCAGATGCCTGTGCAGTTAGTTTAATAGTATTTCAGTAGTGCAACGTTTTTGTTCTGTTTTGTTGTTTAACTTAAGAGCATGTCCTGTGTGAATGACTGTGTAAATGATCCTTTTGTAAAAGGATGGTTTACCGAGGCGCGTTGCCTGTACTAACACCTGGATGCAGAACACACAAACATATGCTTTGTTTATGTCGTACCCTAAGTTTAAAAAGCTCTAATAGTGGTAATTTCTCTACGTCAGAGGGCATGAAATTTTTTTTTGGATACTTTCATTGAAGTGTTAATTTCTTTAAATTTTTAGGGGCTATATGAAAAAACATCTAGAAACCTGTATTATTAGCGACACCAGTGGCCATAAGAGTGAACTGCAGCCAGCATCTTATCACTAACGCTCATACAGTGAGCCTCAACAAAACAATGACTAAACGTGATTCACAGACATCATGTCGACAAATGTGGTTAAATAAAATAACACTGTTATAAGCGTCAGATTTTTAGATTTTCTGGCAAAAAATGTCCTGAGTCCTTTAAATAATCATCAGCAGTTGGGTAAGATCTTGTTTTTTAGTTATTTTATAAGCTGTTGACACATTGGCATTTAAAAAATGCCAATAATTAATGTGATGATGAATATATTATGATGATGAATACATCTACAAATTATTTAAAATTCTTACATGTAGCCCTTTTAAAAGAATGAATTAATTGCTGTAATATAGATTTCTTCTTTAAATATTTTATTCCTTTTTGTATAAACCAGGCTATAAAATTAACTTTTGCCCACCAGCCACAGTGCCTGGCACATAAGCAAAATAATCTCCCACTGCGCAAAAAACAGGCTACCCTCATTTGATTTGTTTTCAAAAAAACATCTGACCAAGATCTTACTTAAAGTATTGGGTGCAAGAATCAGGTCGTACCTCTCAGTGGTTTAGTCAGAAATAACTCCTCAACTCTTTTGCCAAAGCAACATCTGGGTACGTCTTTCTCCCCTGTGTACTTTCAGAAAGTTTCCTGGAAACTGCACTGCCAAATTTCCCTGTTTCATTATTTCATGACAGTAAAAATGGAGGTCATTTTTAAAGAAGAAAGACATCTCTCAAAGCTCTGCTCGGCTGGCCCAAAGCAGCCTTGAGTTCAAAGACGGTTCCCTTTAGACCTTATGGTTTAGAATGTGGAACAAGCAAACCCTGACACAGTTTGAGCTCTGTGAGCGTTTGATCGAAATATCCGATTTCCACCCCGCTGTTCGACGATGTTGTGTTGTGTCATTGTGTGGTGGTAGATGGTTGTATTACAGTCTGTTTTAGAGTCAAAACTGAGCCTTTGATCAGAGAGAGAGAGAGAGAGAGAGAGAGAGAGAGAGAGAGAGGGGAGGGTTTGCTGCTGACAGTTCTAGGTTGTGCTTGTTGTTGTGTCTTTGGAGAAGGTCTCTAGGTAGACTGGAATTATTTGTCACTGTAAATGTAATTGAAATATACATTGAGAATAAAATTATATAATCACAGATTAATATATTAAAATAACTGTTGATTTTGTAGCACATTCTTAGTATCTTCTTTTATATTCATTATATATAAGGGAAATGTTTTACTTGAATTTTCCGAATGTACTAAACGGGGAAAGACAACAAACAAACAAATTATAGGAATTTTTAGATAGATATAGTTCATACTTTAAGATCATTATCATTAGTTACCCTGTGGCATTTTACATGCATCTCTTGCTGTTAGTTTTATATTGCGTAATGTCAAGGCTGTTGTGTTTTTAATGCGTCTGAGAGGCTTTGTCTGCTTATGCATATTCCATATTTTAGTTACGTTTTTTCATCTGTGAAATCACAGTATAGTCATTCTGCCAAACAGGTGCTGCAATTGTTACATTTCAAGTAGTTTAAATAACAAAAGTATATGTGACTTAAAGCAATGTTTATTGCTGTATGTTAAATTCATGTTCAAGTTTCTGACATCTTTAAATTTTTAGGATATTTAAAATCCTAAAAAATACATGTAAAATTCATGGAAGATTAGATAATCACCATCCTATCCCACAATGCCACGCTGCACTCGGAGGTTATGGTTACCCAGCTCAGTGACAGTAAGACAGACATCAAAGCTTATGCGAGAGGAGACAGCAGAGAAACACAGCTGAAACTGTCACACAGCCTACGGCGGTGACAGGCCAAGAGAGAGAGAGTGAGAGATAGGGATGGGCAGAAAGGGCCAGAAGCAGAAAACCAGCATAAAGAACAGTAATAGAGAAGCAGAACAGAAAGTGTGGAGGGAAGAAACACAAGCAATATGATGCACACTTCAAAACGACCCGTTTATGTGTCACGACACAGTGCTGCCCTGTATCAAGTGAATTCTGCATACTGTCCAGCCTGATCATTTACACCCACATAAAGTGTATATAATATTCTCGTGTTCTGACCAAGCCTTAAGAAAAGCATCTTGACTTATCTTAAAGTACACCAGGGCTGGGGGTATCATAGCACCTCAGAGTTATTCTATACACTGTTTATTGTGCTAAAGCAGACGACACTGTAGTGTAATTTTACAGACTCACACACATCTTGTTTTTTCTCGTCGCCTGGGGGGCGATAATAGTCTGTATCTTCAGCACCAACAGAAAGGATTATATGGCAGTGGAGGCGTCTGTAACTCTTGTAATAAATCATATGATTGCTTGTACGGACATCAAGAATAGCAAGTTTTCAATCTCTTTTTTTTCTGGTTAAGCAGTACTTTGGTCCCTCAGTTTATTATTACAGAGCATGTATCACATATTATATGCTTGGGAATAAGATAAATGGATGAACAGATGTCCAAAGGACAATCTTCAAAATCTTATATCTTATAATAACTTTTTCACGTGCCAGAAAGATTGAGAGAATGTGGGTTATAAAGTCTAGCTCATCTTTTAGGTTTAATATAATAAGATTTCCTGAAATTGAGAAGTCTGAAATTGGAACCAAATGATTTTCTGACATGTTTAGAGTTGCTGGAGGCTGTGCGACGTACATTGCTGAGCAGGATGAATGCCAAGCTTTGTTCAGGGTTTCAGTCTGGGATGTGTGTCATTACAAAATATGTTTCTTTATTTTTTATGATTCATATTTATATGGTATTTGTTTTATTTTATTTTTTTCATTAGTGGTAAAACTAGCTGTCACTTTTATTATTGTTCAGTTTAAGCATATTGAAATACATATAAGTCTCTGAGACGGAGAGTTTTGGCTCATCACCTTTTTTAGAGCTCTTTTTGGTGCTTTATAGTCTTACCACTCTTTAATATTCTGCACTGAAGATTGAAACATGACATATAGCAGAAATAATATGCAGGAAGGTTTTCGGAAAGAGACAAAGGTGAGAAAATAAATAATCTCTGAGAAAATAAGATGCTCTGCAAACCAACCCAAATCATTAAATGTCCATAATATCCCACACATCCCCTCTCATCCCCTGCAGTTTCATGGCGAATTTTTAAGAATGACCAGATCGTTAGTCTATAGGCTTATCCGCACAATTTGGATGCTATGCAGCTGGCAGTTACGGGCATGTGGACACAATGTCACTGGCAAACGAATTGGCTTTGCTATTCTCAGCGGCATGGACAACATCACACGGGGGGAGTTAAATAGCTCGCTAAAGAAAGAAAGGTTGGCAGTTGTGCACTCGGAATCCAGCAGCCATTGTGTTTGTAAGTTCATTACAAATCCTGAATGTTAAATGCTAAACATGATCGGTTTTCCTTTGGGTTTCTGGTGCCTCGGTTAAAATGAGCTGCTTTGTTGTTTAGCTCTGTTGTTTTGTGTTTTTATGGAATGAGCCCTGTTATTGAGTGTCATTTCAGAGTTGATCTGTTTCTTTAGTTCTCCAGCATCATTGACACACTGTGCAATGGCAGATTGTTATCAAACTATTTGTGTAAGAAATAACTTTAATAGCCAGCCTTTTGATCTTTCAAAACAATTGATTATTTATATTACTTTAAGTTGTATTCCCAGGTCAGGAGAACCGCTTTTTGCCTGCTAATGTTAAAATGGCAACCCTGTTACTGTTATTCTATAATATAAACATTTGGATAATGTAATGTAAATAAAATGATGTAAACATCTGTAAAGTAGATGTTTAATGAAATATTAGCACTGAAATTCTTAAGAAACACCTTGTTAATTGTACAATCGAGGTTGTCAAATTACTCTGTCAACCTTGTTATCTGTACTGTATGTATATCACAACAACTAAAATGTCACCATGAACTATGAAGTGGTGAAATGCACATTTTATGCACATTTGTCTGGTAGCTCCTCTCCATGTTTCTCATTTCTTTTCATTTATACCAATTTAAACAGATTCCACATTATTGTTTTAAAGGAGTGAATAAACATATTTCCCTCGTTTTAGGGGCTCATTGGGGAGAAATATGGCAGCATCCGGGTCCCGGGAGAGGTGGAGTCAGCTGAATTTGAGATGATCTTGGATGCGGCGGTGGAGGCGGGATTAGACACAAAGATCCTGGAGGAGTGGTACTGTCGGGATGAGAACTCCGTCCCGCCTGCCTACTATCTGAAACCAAAAGCTGAGATGCTAAAGAACTACCAGAACTCTGTGAGTATGGATGCAGGACAAAGAGAGAGCATATATCTGAATAATTGTGAATTATTTATGACCTTTTAGGACTTGTAGAATTGTTCTTAATATTGATTGAAATCAATGAAAATAATTCAGCTAAAAACAAAAAGACTAGACTGAAACACAGTTTGTGTGGTTGTTTAGACTATACGAATGCTTTTAAAAGCGTTATGACTGAGTCAGCTGTTTTGAAGCAAAAGACAGGGCAGCTCTTACATCCAGGATTAGTTTGAGCTTTCGGCAAACCCGATCTGTCCAGCACACAGAGAAGAAGCCAGTAAATGTCAGAGCTTGACTGCTGTTTTATATGGAGCGCTGTAGAAACGGTATCAGGAGAGAACACTGTTCACCGACTCTGGAGTTTATTAGCTTCATAAATTCAGTTTGTCTTTCATTAAACCTAGTCTTTTTTCCTCTTTCTCACTCACACACAAATTCTGTTTCACTTTCCATCATGCATATACACTCACAGATCATGGAGCGCGTGTATAAATCAGTTTTTAGCACAGATTGGTTGCAAATTGAGGGAGCGTCTGTGAAGCTGAGCGTCTCTGTTGGACTAAAATGAGAAAAACAGCAGGGACTGAATTTCTACCTGCACTCAGCAAAAACACACGCTGATGCCTTGCTATCTTTTTCTCTCTCTTGTCTCTCTTTCTCTCTCTGTGGTAGGTTATTAGGCTTGTGACAAACATTTCCTGAAGTGTATAATAGGGGAAAAGTCAGTATTTATAATGTGTCCCGAGGGTCTGCTGTAAATTGGGCCACCGTCTGACACTGCGATCAAAAAAAATTGGCACAGTTTATCTGATTTCAACCTACAACAGAAAGGGATCTTGGCAAATTTATTATTATTGTCATGTGATACCGTACATGAAGAAAATAAATAAATAAATACAGTCCAGGCCAAAAGTGATGTCTAACTTTGCCAAATTTACATCTTTGCTTTTTTTGAATGTCTTATTGAAGATGTATTAAAAACTGTATTCATGTTGCATAGTTGTGTTTGAAGTGTAAACTTCATCATAATCTGATTCATCAGAGATTAAAATAAAATTGAAAGCCTTAAAATTTTTGTACTTTTTCTATGCAATTGTTGAATATTTTAATGAAACCCTTATTCTCTGATATGTGGTAGTTTGCTACAAAAAGCCAAGTAACTTAGTCTAATAAATATTTCAAAAGGTTTAGTGTTATAACAGTAAACCTCACATTTTGATGGTTTAATTTAACTTGAGGGTGTATTCGAAGCAAATACTGTACAAATATGACACCTCAGTCCTTACTTTTGGCCATTACTGTATATGTGACAATTACATGACTAAAGTACTTCAATGCAAGATGTGCTAGAGCTTTAATAAAACATTTCAAGTAAACCAGAAAGCATGAATGAGAATAGAATACTAATGCATTTGTTACTGCTGTTTAGTGGAGTAAGAAGTCTTAATTTATGTAAGTAGGACAGGGATGTGGGTTAGCTGTTTTATAGGTTTAAATGGCCAGAATGCAAACACTGGAACCTTGAATAATTGGATGACTCCATATGTGCTTCCCCCACAGATGGAGTCAAGCAGCGTAGCGAAGTCAAAGAACGACAAAGCGTGGAGGGCGGTCTCAGAGGACATCAAGAGGATCTTCAGAACCTCTGTTTTACAGCTGCAGGAGAAGGGAACCATGAAGAGCGGTCAGGCTAAGAAATTTCTCTGTTCAGGTAAACTTTAGTAATAGTTACGTCCAAGTTCACCGCTAATAAATGTCTGTGTGTTTACAGCTGAATGAATTTACGCTGTGATTTGTCCCTAAACGTATACAGTGTAAACAAACGTATGAAACCTATATGTGTGAGGCAATTTATTCAGCTGTATCAAGAAAATCAGACAGTCTTTTAAGCACTTCAATGGCACTTAACATTTTAACAACAAAGATTGTTTGTGTGTATAATTACATGCATAATTAAAAAGTCTGAGATAGTAGTTTACAGCTTTGTGGTTTCAAAGAGAGCTTATTCAAAGCTTATAATGAATGTAAATGTTATTTTTATCTCACTCTTGAAAACCATTATGACTAAATTCAAATTTGCCTGTCTTAGACGGTGTAAGAGAAGATCTAATAAGGCAAACTTAATTCATCCAGGTTAATCCAATATTCAGTGATCCAGTTAAGCCTCATCACCATAGCCAACATTAGGGACTGTTAACAGTAATGCATACACTCTTTTGCAAAAAATTAATTTAAAAATTTAGTATTTTGTAAGAAGTCATCATGTGCTTTATGTGCTTTTTTGTGACCTTTATTTTTTTACCTGAAGTACCCTCTGAGATTTTAAGTAAATATTTCAATAATTTAATAGCACATTTGCATGTTTAACTTCAAAAACATTTTTCTTTTGTTTCAAAGTTTTTATCAGTAGTATTTTACATAGTTATTGTTATTATTATTACCTGTTATTGGACCTTCATCTGCTACTTTTCTTTTACTGGTACATAAAACGTATCTCTCCATTTTGCATTTTGTTGAGTTCTCAGTTTTCTGATATATTTTAGTGTTGCGTAATGGTCACATGACATGCAGATTAAACAAATAAAATCTATATTTTTGTTGGTAAGTGTTTAATTTTTAACAAAGTTATTTGTTTTGTATGATTTAATTGTAATTTAATAATAATAATTTTTTAACTCAACTCATGAACCCTTGCAATTCCCTCGTGAACCACCAGGGGTTCGAGAACACCAGTTTGGGAAACCCTGGCATACAAAATTAAAGAATCTCTAGTGAAAATTTTCTAGTGGGATGTTGCATGTAAATGTTTCAGTTGCCTTTTTTCAAATTTTACAAATGTCTGTTTTGTAAAAGACTGTTGCCACCTCAACTAAGCCAACTGAGCCACAATTTAGATGAAGCAATCACTACAAAAGTTTGAGTTGTGCTCAAATTTATTTTTTACAGTGAATTTATTTTAAGTTATATTTCAAAATGATAAAACATTGTTTATTCCTAGGCTTAAATGAAACAGCTCTTACAAAATGCCAGTTCATTCTGTCACATTAGGATTAGTAAGATTCATGCCTGCTGCTTTATTTATCCTACTGTTCCATAGTCTGTATGTGTTATGATAAAGCCATCAATACAATTACAATCTTAATGCTTGACTAATAGTGTCTAAAACTATTATTTTTTAAATGTGATTTCCATTTTTTATCTGTACCAGATTGTTGAAAATACATATATGTAATTGAGGTGTCTGCTTCCTCGGGGGAGGTTTTGGAATCATGTAGTTACTCTATTTGCATCCTCCTCTCATTTAGAAAGTAAGCTGCAAGTATATGATACTAAGCTGATGAGGTTGGCAGGCTATCACTGGAACGCTGCCTTTGGAGGTTGATAAAACCAGGCAATGCTGGATTAAGAGATCATATCACATTTTTCCTTCCTTAAAGCTGCTCAGAGAGCTGGATCTAATCATTTGCTAAAGACTGCCAAAAGTGTGAGAAGTGTTCACCTTTTGACATCAAATTAAGCATGTTTTCTGAAAGTGCCAATTTGTGTGTGCAGAAAGTGTTTTACTTTAAACAGCGTCAAAACTGAAAAACATTCAATAAAGCATACAGTTGTGCTAAAATGAATGAATATTAAGTATCTTTTGTCTTGTCTTTCAGCATTAGAAGATGAACTAGACTTTGCATTAGGCAAGCAAACCCCGGCCTTCCTCAAGAAGTGCGTTTGTTACATCCGAAAGATCTCCAACTTTGATCGTTTCGCCAAACTTCCCGACATGGCACGCTACATGGACATTGTGGTGAGCGCCGACCGCGTCATGAGGAACCAGGAAGCATATGAGCGCCTTCTGAAGGTTCGAGATGAGTTCATTCCGATGATCGTGGCGGCATCCAATCTTCGGGTGTACTCGTCGGTCACTCACTGCGACATGAAACTTGGCTACTCGCAGGAGGTAGAGAGCCATTACGTCGAGGGTCTCTGTAAACAGTTTTACGAAGACATGGTGGATATCATACAAGCTACTGTGCAGCAGAACTTTGATACAGAGACAGATCCGCTCTACGATGAGATTATCCAGCATCTGTCGCTGTGCAAGACTTTTTCATCTTTTTATGTGTATAAGAGCGAAGCCTTGGACATAATCCAGGAATACCTGTACCCGTCCAAAGGAGGACGGATGACTCCCCTTGTGCTGTACGGAGGACCCTGTACCGGAAAGACCTTGTTACTGGCTGAGGTGGCAAAACAGGTAATAATTTATGAGTGTGTATTTGTGAAATGGAAAGAAAGGCAGAACAAGTGTGAACATACTGACCTGTTTTTCAGGCCATCTGGATGCCGGCACATGTTGGAGTAATGCATGTATTTTGCCTTAAGCTCATCTTTGCTTCCTCTGACTTAATATGTCATGCAATGAGATTCAGATTAACATTTGAATATTTTGAGCAACTGTTACATGATTATATCTAACATACAGAATTTCTGTACATTCCCATATATCTGCAGGCACAAAACTATTGCTTTTAACGATGCTTTTACATACTTAAAGGGAAATTCTTTCATCATTTATTCACCCTTATGTTGTTCAAAATCTGTTTATGACTCTGTGAAAAACTATGTACTCTGTTAAAAATGTCACGGTGGTCACGGTACAAGTCAATAGGAGCCAAATGTTGTTTGGTTACCAGCGTTCTTCAAAATATCTTTTTTTTGTGTTCTGCAGAAGAAAGGAAAAAGTCACACAGGTTTGGAATGACATGAGGGTAATTAAATGATGAATTTTCATTTTTGGGTGAACTATCCCTTTAACATAAGGGTTTAAGTGGTATAGTCTATTAGTGGTATAGCCAATTTTGAAATTGACTAGTTTATTTAGATTTTTTCTTTTGATACTTTAGCAGCAGAGGTTTTTCTTTGGCATATCAAAAGCTTAAAGACATTTTGCATGGTCAAACCATCTTTAAGCATCACTACAGCAGACAGATGTCTCTAACTGTTGTGACTGCCTTATGTCCTGTTCTATTTTGTGAGTGTCTTGCCATGAGCATTGCATTTATGAATTCTGATTTGTGTGTAGTTCTGCATATCCCTAGTTATTCCCATCTGTCACCTTTAGCAAATATTGTGTCCTTTGTAAAAGTCAGTGGTGTGTGTGTGTCATGTGCTGATGGTCAGAATCGATGGTGGTGATAAGTTTGGGGGTGAGGAACAGAGAAGGAAGAATAGTGTTGACATTTCCCGTCACCCATGGCAACCCGTCACAGACCTCAGTCTCTAATGTTAGTTCACAGATGATGAGCCTGGGGACCTTGACTAACTCCCTGTCCTTGCTCGGGCTCTCTCTCTTCCTCTTGCTCGCTCGGTCTCTCAATGTCCTTCTATTTAACTTACACACTTCTCTTAAGACACAGATACTCTGAAATATTTATATGGAATTGCTCTATATATGCAATGCACATACCTACACGTCACACCGCTGTTTAGTTATCAAGTTAGTGAGGGGTGCGTCTATGTCATACATGTTATTTATTCCTTACATGTTTTCTTACTCATCTTTGGTACAATTGACATGTTTGTACACTTCCTATCTCAGTTCTGGGTTTAAAATTTGCATTTGAGTGCAAAAGGCACACACACCCCTTGGCAAGACACATAAATGCATGCAAACAGTGTTATTAAAATTGGTGGCTTTGGCAAAGCATTTCAACATTAACAATCAGTATCTCCAGAGACAAATAATATTTAATGTTTCCCTGAATCACAGCTCGGGGCATCACTAAGCACATTCAAGAATACAAATGTGCTTGTAGAATGAGGGAATGATTCTAACTGACTTAGAAAGTCCTTGTTGCACTTGGGGCAAGAAACCCAGTGCTGAATTTATTGCTGTTAAGTGCATTCGATTATTTGCTATACAGTCATTCCTCTTGGTTTTCTTTCCTCACATCGAGTTGTCAAGGTTAGTGTACAGTGGATCTACTAAATAATGAATAAACTCTTGTCACTTGAGTTTTGCTTGCTGGAGTCATGCTTAAAAGCACATTGCTCGTGGTGAGAGCAGTTCAACTGAGGTGAGAGCAGTTTATAGTTTCATGTAATATTTGCATATTATTTCTGTTTTTTAAATAGTCACGAAGCTTAAATTAAAACATTTTTTAATTAAAAATGATCAGTTTATAGATGGGTCATGTAGGCCATGTAGTCATCTAGTTGATATATAGAACTGCTTTCTTGTAGCTTAACTGGTAAAACATGGATTTAGCAATGCCAAGGTCATGGGTTTGATGTATACATTGAATGCTAAATGCATTAAAATAAAAAGAAAACATGAAGTTATAAACATTGTATATATCACTCCATTTATAACATTTGCATTTATGCATTTGGCTCTTTTTTGGTTAAAGCTGCAGTATACCTTTTTTTTTATTAGTTTTGTGATCCTGGGGATCAAACCCATGACCTTTGTATTGCTAACGCAATGCTATACAAGAGGAGCTAGAGGAGGAGGATGCAAACATATTTGCTGTGTTTCTGAATTGTCTCTTTTTATTTTTTCAGGCTTATTCATGGCTACAGAAAGAGATGGGACCAGAGACCGACCCAGTGGTCATTGTGAGATTCATCGGCTCCACTGACCTTTCCACAAACCTTCTTTCCTTGCTACAGAGCATCTGTGAGCAGATTGCCATCAACTACCGGTGCCTGATCCATTTCTTGCCAAACAAGATCGAAGAGATGAGGGAACTGCTGGTGAATTTGCTGGGGGAGTCATCATTCCACCGACCTCTTGTCATCATTCTGGATGCCTTGGAGCAGTTGTCAGATGTTGATGATGCTAGAAAGCTCTGGTGGCTGCCCGTCCACCTGCCACGCACAGTCCGTATTGTAGTGTCCACCCTGCCCAACAAACATGGGATCCTGCAGAAACTACGTTGTCTGATACACGACGAGGATAGTTACGTTGAACTGATGCAGAGAGACCGAAAAGCCTGCAGTCAGACACTTAAACAACAACTGCTGGGTGTCAAAAGGAAAGTGACTTCTGGTCAGCAGATATATGTGAACGAAGCAATGGCCAAATGTACCCTGCCCATGTTTGTCAACCTTATCTATCGGGAGGTAGTGCACTGGCGGTCACATAAGGATGTGGATGATAAATCGTTGTGCTCCACAGTGCACGAAAGTATCGAGCAACTTTTCTACTCCATTGAAAGCAAGCTTGGCTCACGCTTTGTCTTTCGGGCGCTAGGCTACATCACAATGGCACGGTCAGGGCTGACGGAGTTGGAGCTGGAGGACATCTTGTCTTTGGACAACAGTGTCCTTGGAGACATTATGGTGAGCTCTAATCTTAAAAGTCCACTGCGTATTTCCTATGATTTCATAGCCCGGCTTAAAGAGGAACTTGAAGGTTACTTGGTGGAGCGTCAGATCCGTAATGTTACACTAATGGTCTGGGCAAATCGCCATTTGCACCTCATAGCGCAAAAGCTGTACCTTAGTAATGAAGAAGACGTACATCAAATGCATAGTCTTTTGGCCGAGTACTTCCTTGGGGCATGGGCAGGTGGTAGAAAGAAGATATTCCACTGCGACAATAATCACTTTGCCTCATTGAATATTTCCCAACATCGAAACCCTCATCACCAACAGAGCCTTCATGATAAGACTTCTGCAGACAAGCACTCGTATGACAGACAGACCCCTGAACAACCCTGGGTATTCCAATGTAACCTGCTGGAGCCAGATATCTTTTTTGTCAACCACAGAAAGATGACAGAACTAACATACCACCTGACAAGAAGTGGCAGGACAGATGACCTCATGTATGGTGTCATCATGAATTTCAGTTGGCTCTACACTATGATAAAGATAGGCCAGTTTGACAAAGCCTTATCGGACATTGATCTAGCTTACAGTTACACACAAGAAAAAGAGCTAAAGTTTCTCGCAACAACGCTTCGTAGCATAAAACTAAAAGTGACAAAGAATCCTGCATCCCTGTCTGCTGAGCTCCAACAAAGACTCCTTCCTGTTGTCACATCCCTTCCCAAACTCAGACACCTTCTTCTTGAGTGTGACAAGGACGGTCCCAAATACTGCTCCATTGTGCCACTGCATTCATCCATGGATGTCACGTATAGTCCTGAAAGACTACCACTTTGTTCTAGCTACATGCAGATTGTGGAGATTCTACCTACATTAGCTCCAAACATAGTCATTGTGGCCCTTGAAGACGGTTCTGTCAGCACATGGGATGTAGAGAGCAGACAGTTGATAAGACAGATAGATACAGCAAGGTCAGTTGTACTTGGTATCAAGTTAACCACAGATGAGAAGTATTTGGTAGTGGCCACTACAAAAAACACACTGCTCATTTATGACAACCACAAGTCTTGCTTGCTGTCAGAAGTGGATGTGAAAGGGTCCAAGCACTGTGGCATAACTGGCGGTGTAGCGTTCATTAATGGATTCACATTGTCAAGCCATCATGCATTAGCTTGGCTGGAAGCAAGCAAGGATGTCAATGTGATCGATCTACTCTATGGCTGGCCTTTGTATCAGTTCCATTGCTGGTATGAGGTAACCTGTGTTCAGTGTTCCCCAGACGGTATGTATGCTTTCTGTGGACAGTATCTAAACACCACCACTGTATTTCACCTTGGAAGTGGGGACAAGCTTGCCACAATGACTTCAGAATTTTCTGGTGGTTTTGTTAAGTCTATTCTGATTCTAGATACAATCCATCAAATGGTGATGATCGACAACGAAGGCAGTCTCTCTGTGTGGAACACCAAAGATATCACAAACCCGAAGCTAATGGAGGATTATGACTGCAGAGGAGATGAGAGTGAGGTGGTGAGCATAGAGCTTTCGGAGGATCAGCGATCCATCCTCATTTGCAAAGCGAGGAGCATTGAGGTGCTGGACACCAAGATTTGGAAGATGGCAGAGAAGTTCAAGGCCAAGCGTAGTGAGAAGTTTGTGGCAGCTGTACTCTCAAAGAATAGTCAAAGTATTATAGCCTCCATGGAGAATACTTCATCCATATTTGTGTGGAGGAGAGATAGTGGACAGTGCATGGCCAGCTTAATAGAGATATCTGGTGCCATCGTGAAGCTGATCAAATCTACGCACCATAACTTGCTGCTGTCGGTGGCCAGCAGCGGTGTGCTTTCTGTGTGGGACATTGACATTATAACAGCGATGTCTAACATTGATAAAACAGGCAAACCTATCCAAATCTTACAGCTCTCTGGTAGGGAGGACTTTGTGTACACCATGGATGGGTCAGAGGTCATCCACAAGTGGAACTACAGCACAGGTTTCATTGAGATGGTGTTCAAGCATGAAGGACTAGTGGACAACTGTGTTCTGACAACATCAGGTGACCTTATGGTGACATCTGATGATAAAAGTAGCCAGTACATCTGGCACACAAACACAGGGGAGAATATATTCCGCATCAATGGCCAGAGGATATCACAGCTTCTCATCACACACAATGACCAGTTTGTAGTGTCGCTCTGTGAACAAAATGCCTCCCGTGTTTGGAGGCTTGCGACCGGTCAGAAGGTTTGCAACATTTTGGTTACGCTCCAGCATGCTCTCATTACCACAGCAAACACATTCCTCGTGGGCAGCAACAAGAATAAATTATTGGCTGTTAGTTTATGGTCAGGCAGTGTGTCCAAAAAGTTCATCTGTGATGATGGGATCACGATTGTTAATTTCAAATTAATCCCTGATAGTCCAGATTATGTAGTCTTCATTACTTCCACAGAAACAGTTTTCATCTGGAGCGTCGCCGATGAGTCTGTGTGTAGACGGGTGCAGTTGCCCAGCAACTTCCTGAAGAACCTGGAGGATTTCCAAATATCTCCAAATGGAAAACTGGGGATCGTTTCTAAAGGGGATGAGAACATCAACGTCCTAGACCTGCACAGTGGTAAGCTGCGTCTGGTCCACGCTGCTGGCATAATATGGCGGCAAAAGCTCTCACGGGACGGACGCTACTTAGTGTACATCTGTTTCCGAAATTGTGATGAAGATGATGATGCTGGTGTGGTTTCAAGTCTGATCGTCATGAGACTGGCAGATGGTAAGAGCATCGGCACCTGTTCCCTCTACAAAACGCCAACCTATCTGTGCCTATCACAGCGAGCACTTAACATCATTGTGGGATTTGAGGATGGCAGCATTGGCACGTACACAGTAGTGGACCGTGTGGATGCAGCACTGAAAATCAAGATTGCCACCTCGAACAGCCGCCAAATTGTTAACAATGCCTCACAGAAAGTACGACCCAAGTGTAGCACCAATGCCTTCAAGACCATTGCTGACTGTGTGTGGAGAGAGTCCACGGAGGTCTTCTCTCGAGACAGTCCCATCAATGTGTCTGACAGTGGGGAGCCAGAGACCACGACGCCCACAAAGAAAACTGAACTGCTGCAATGAGAGTGCCCTTTTAGGACTCTAAGGGCTTGGTGGGACCAGGCCAGGTTTGGATAAAGGTGATTATTGTTTACAGCAACTTTGATTCAGCTGCACAGATCAGTTCTCTGGGTGACACGACAACAACAACTGGCCAATTGCTATTAAGCTGCAACCAATCACTTTGTTTTATCATTCTTATCATCAACTTGTTGTTCAATGTGTGTAACCTAAGGTCAAAGTCATATTTAAGGAACAAATCCATTGAAATATAAACATTATTAATTGCAGAAGCCAGTCCAATGGGCTTTATCTGATATGTTCTTCCTTATTATGTGTACACCAATGTGGCCATAAAGTTTTTGTATATGAGTTTAGTCAAATCAAGCCATAATGTCACTTTATACAGAAGCATAGAAAAATGTAATATATTTGTAGCCATATAACAGTTGCTGCCATTTTGCTTTTTTTAAATGTTCATTTGTGTGTGTTTATTAACGTCCTCTGGTACTGTACTCAAAAGGAAACTTATGTACATATGTGTACACATGTACTTTGGCTGCTGCAGTTTGTGCAACTACTTAAAAATGTTACGTTGTGCTAAATGCAATCAAAGTGAGTGCCTGGATTTTAACCTTTTCTTTCATTCAGAAACTGATGAAGAAAAATTTGCAGGGAATTTCTAAACAAAAATACCTTGATACAAATAGTCATCATTACGCTAAACATTCAGCATACAGTGAATAATGATTTGGTTAATTTGGCATTGAGATTTCACTCCTACATCTGAAAGAGTTTTGAAAAGTATTCTGGCATTCATAGTTAAGTCATTATGAGCTTCTCAGAATGCATTTCAGTTTTCTTTCTGAGCGGAATGGCATGGAATTGTGGTATGTGGTAAATATTTTGAAATGTGTGGTATTTGCTGTAATGCAAAAAATGTGAGACAGTGTTAAATCCCTTCTGATATTTACCACCACTAATTATTGTCACTCCTTTTGATCAGAAAATACATATTTGACCAAAAAAGTATGGAGGAGACTTTCTGCAGTTGTCCATTTGAACTATCAAACTGATATGAACAAGGTCATCTTTTGAATCCGCTTAATGCAAGATATTAGGACTATTTATGGAATTACTTAAAAAAAAAAAACACACAAGCGTAATTCATTGTATCAGAATGAGGACGGTACAGCCGTGCCAATCTCCCATTGTTGAGTATTGATTCGAGGACTTAAAGCACTCGTAAGAATTTCTGTGTAGCATCTCATCAGGAGTATCTACGCCTTAAACAGTTAGGTCATCATATCTTATAGAAACTTGTATTTGTAATTGTTAGCTCATGTTCTTTGTGAGGTAAAGATTGAATGTGTGCTAGAAAAAATACTTTGTATTTTCATGTTATAGATGATTTGGATATATTTATGAATAGACTAATTGTTATCGAGTTTAATTTATGAAAGGCCCATACGGTATGTTTTCACAAACACGTGTGGGGTGGTTGCACTTTATTTTAAACGGGTTGTTTACAAAGGTTGCAGTTGAAAAAGTGTCCGATATTAGTCGATATCAATATTTTGTTGCTTTCATGGGTATTCTTTGGCATGTTGCAAAAGAAAGTAGTTTTAACAAAATGATCAACCATTCCCCATTCAAACAGATTTTCTTCGTAACTCAAGGGCTATTCCGTCAAATTGTATGTTTACCTCTGGAAATACTGAGACATAAGCCCATTCACAACACACAACCTGTAGCAGTATTCTGATTTCATTAAAGCTGAAGTGTGTCATTTTTTTTCAATGTTCAAATATTTTCTCCTGTCTGAGCTTAATTTGCAGACTACAATGGCATTAAGTAAGTCATTGTTAGATTAAAAAGTGTAAAACATTGTGGCTGTGTTGTGCTTTTTCAACACTGACTCAACCAATGGCGTGAGATTGGGGCGGGACTATCTGTTTGGCTGACAAATGGCTCCCCCTACCTGCTCTTTGTTGGGCAAACAAATAGTCCCGCCTTAAACTCATGCCATTGGTTGAGTAAATTAAGTGAATAAAAATAGTGTTTTTGGAGTTCTGTTTGGTGTTGCTAGAGGTACCGAAATGACATTCTTCAGATTTAAATACTTGTCCTTAAGTATTTAAAAGTGATAGATAGAGTATACAACATTTGCCAAAGTTTTATTTATTTTAGGTTTGTTTATCTCCTTTTGTTCACAATGTAAATGGTGTTGTGACCTGTTTGTTACTTTTCTGGAGTTTTCAGGCATCGTTGTGTTTTTAGCGTTACCATGAAAATAGTGTGAAGATGCATTATATTTCCATAGAGAAGTCCATCTCTATTATATTGGAATGCCAGTTTTAGAGTATATTTGAATGTGTCGATATGAGAGCAGTTGAACAGTATATTATATGTTATGTAACTTGAATGACTTTTAACTACATGTTTGCAAAACATAGTTCACATACTGGTATTGAATGTGTTTATTGTATTATTTGTATTGTCAAGATTGAAATCCCTGTTTAGAGATCGATATATTTTCATAAATGTTGTACCTACATTTTGTTACAGAGTTGTTTAAGTATTCTGGAGAAAAAAAATAGCAGAAAAATGTGTCTGAAAGCAATATGACTTTGTGTGTATGCATTGTTTGTATGAAACATTTTAATGTAATAAAATGGTTTTCTTTCTGCCTACTGAATTCTCTTTATATCATTACGGTTTCATTATATTCTTTTGTGTACCGTTTATTGGTTCTTTGTTAGAAAGACAATACAAGTCAATCTTGAGAGAGATTTATATAGGCCACAGTTACACCTTTTGTAATCCAGCTAATAGAAATCTTAGTTTACTGAACTTGATTTATCTCAAAGATCCCTTGAGAAGCATTGTTTACATGAGCAAGGCTTTGTTAAAAAGATTACAAGGCACAATTAGAAATCGAGATGATGAAAGATTTGGCTGCTTGATAATAGTTTTACTCCCCTGTGCAGCATGCAGACAAGTCTATTAAATATTTTCCAAACACGGGGCAGGTGCCGTATGAAATCAATATTACAATTAATGCTTGCACACCTGGATTCTCTCACACAAGTGTGCATCAGTCCGAGCAGCGCAGTAAACAAACAGAAGATCAGGGCAGGAATAGTAGTGTGTGGTCTCTATGGAAACAGTCTAACCCTCAGCGGCATCGGCCCCCTGTTGTGATGACTGTGGAACTGCCATATCAGCCGTGTGCATGAGGAAGAAATGCAGTCCCTGTTTTCTATGAAGTCATAACAGCATAGTCATTCTCAGTCATTTCTCGCTAAGAAGTCTTTAAGCTGTGACTGAACCATTGTCATCAAACAGTCAATATTTGCTTCGCTAAATATACCACATTTATACTCATTTTCCTCTGCTTGTGTTTCCTGGTATGATCACGTTCAAAGTGCCAACTTTCTAAAGAAAAAAAACAATGAGGAAGAATTAAAGATCCCAGAGTACCCATTTATTCTTAATTTCTAAGTCATAAATACAAATACTTCTGATAGTTATCAGTAATGGCAAATACAGTAACTGCATCTGTGTTCAATACAAAGAGCAGCTTTATTTTGAAAAACAAACCACCTTGATAATATCTCGCCAAAAAAGCTTTGTCAGGATTCAGGATGTTGACAGAACTTTGGATTTTGGTGTAAAACAGGTTTGTCTATAGGGGACTGATGAATTACAGAATGATGAAGTCATTACATTGTTTAGTATAGGCTTCATTTGTCTTGAAATATGTGCAAATGCTTTGGAAGTATCTAGGATTTTTGATGAATGGTATTTAGAAATATAATGTAATAGTTGTGAGTCATAGTAATAAATGAGAACCACAACAATAAACAAACAAAACAATGTCTTTAATAAAACGTGGTTTAATGATAATGGAGAAATATGAATATAAAATCTTATTTATAAGTGGTGCTTTTATTGTACTGTTAACTACTTGACAGTTTTATTTTTATTCACTTGACACTTCATTTCTCTGTACGTTTCACCCAAATGTTTTTATCAAGTTGATTTTTAGCTAAATATTACTTAGCATGCAAACATATCTTTACATAGTTTTCCATGAAAACCTTAATTGTTTAAATTATTTGTATAATAATGATTAAAAATATATAAGGGTGTGTGTGTTAGTTAAAGAAATCTGTCTTGTCATTTTGAACATCACAAGATTTTTACATGCAAAAATTTCAAGTGTTCTCAAACTGTTTTGAACAGTTGTAATGTGAGTGACTCATTCCACTTTATACCTTTATGTGCCAATTATGACTATGACTACTCCAAAAACAGTATAATACTGTTTGAAAAACAGTAACGTCATTACACAAATTAATATTATTATGAAATGATAATTATATCTCAGTGTATAACAAATTAGAATGATTTAAACTCAATAAAACCCCCAGAAAGGTTGAGCTTGGAAAGGCGTGGAGCGTTTACCTATGGTGTACACCAAACACTTTCATGTTGTTTGCCGAAGTTATTTCAAGGTGCAGCTCATGACAGTCACACTTTATCTGGCATTACTAAAGGTAAACCACTTATGACACAAAGAATTAAGTATGAAAGTTAATGGCCACATCAAAAATAAATAAATACAATTTTAAAAATGTGTGTAGTGTCATCCCACCCATCATTTTAAGTGTCATGATAAATGTGAGCTTTTTTAATGCATCAAGAAATGTATTTCAGACTAAAAGATATTATACATTCTGAAAAACATTCAGCTTGAACAATGATTCACAGGTGTGCAGCACACAGAAATATGCCAAAATTACAGACAATAATAGCACAAACCCGTGAGGCAGAAACTATTAACATTTACGAAACAAATTCAAAGAAAAATCACCAAGAACACATACACAAAACACGTGTTGATCAGGAACAGTAAGAATGTTTAGACTTGATATACAGAATATTCTCAGAAATGAAATTACACAAACCTTCAGTTTACAGTGACATTTATCACATTCACAGTATATAAACTCCATCTAAGTTCATTTTGGTCTACTGTATTATACTTTGGTATTTTACTACTGTATAGTACACTACGTATAGTAAATTGTGCTGTTAATGTTTACTACAGTACTAACTATAATGAATTATTAAACAGTAAATACTGTAGTACACTTTCATATTGACACTTTTGTAAATAAATAAATGTATTTAAAATATTCTTACTTGAGCTGTATGGTTCTAAAAAGAACTATTATTCTTTGTAGCGGATATGAAAAGGTGACAAAGAAAGGGTTCTTTTTAAAGGGTTTTTAAAGGGTTCTTCTATGACATTTCTGCAAAGAAAAGCTTTAATACAATTTACTATAGTAAATAAATACTTAAACGAACTAGTGTATTTTTCCATGTGGGTTGTTTTGTTTTTATTGATTAGTGTTGGGTTTCTGCAATTAAATGCACCTGCTTCGGCTCTGATTAACACCAGCTGTGGCAGTAGTGCCTAAAGCATTAGTAAACTGTGCTTTAAAACTGTGCTGACCAGTCGATTGAGTTTCCTGATCTCTCGTCACATGGTTTGTCATTAACGTGCCGAGCACAGGCCCTTCTCTGGACTTCAGAGAGACGTGTCTGGGAGGCACAGGAGAGAGTCACGGGGGAGCTGCTTGTACTCGGAAGCACTTACAACACAAGGGAGAAAATAAACACCAGGAAGGCGGAGGAAACGGGCTGCGATGTGCGCGCGACGCCTCCTGCTCATGGAATAAGTTTTTGGGACAATTCGTTTGCTGGGCTCGTTGGTGTTTTCAACATGGGAAGACGAGCTACAAACTGGGAAAATAAATGAAAACCGGATTTATCTGTGAAATTGTAGCCATTCTGGCAGACAACTGCCACACCTTCGTCCGTGTAACAGGTAAAGGGGTCTTCTTTTCTCCAGCATTGTGACATGTTATTAAGAGGCTTGAAAATGATGTTTGGTGGCTTGAACTCGACACACACAAGCTGTGCATGAGTTAAAGTTATTTACTCACCTGTTATATTACCAATATTACCTCATTTTTTAAAAGATGTTGCATATAAATCTTTATTACTTGGTCGGTGTGGAGTTGCATCTTGGATCTTGTGTTTAGTTAACAGCTGTGAACGGGAAAGTGTCTGAAGCTGAAAACGGATCAGAAGAGTTTCAGGTGTAGGTATATATTATGGGTGGTTGACAAAAGTGTATGTCATGGTGTGATGTAGAAAAAAACCCTAACAATTACATTAAGATAACTCCTTCTCATCCTATTTGTAACTCCAGCAAATAAGATAAATCTCTCATGCTATGTGTATTTTTTAATCAATACAGTTTTGCTGTCACGCCATAGGAAACAGTCACACATTTATTTGTCCAATACCCATATACAGTATGTGTATGTAGTTCGGGTGTTTTTTGAGTAGTTAAGGCAAGAACCCGTTAAATATGTATGATTTCGACATGTGGCGTTTACAGAATAGCGTCTGTTTTCTGCTGTTAAAGGGATAGTTCACCTTAAAAGTGAAGATTAAAAAACACGGTCAATCCAATGAGATTAGGAGCATCAAAGTGCGATTTCAATCATTAATTCCACTATGATTTCAATGTTCGTCATTATTCAGTCAATATTGAAGATATCAAAGTTATATTATATTTACGTAATGTAGGATGATTTTATGTATAAAACTTTCACAGCCAGGGTGACTCTCTTGTCATTCTTATCCTTTTATCAGTTATCATTTATACTTATCATTTTCTTTTTTTTCCAGAATACTTCTCAAGGGATTGTTAAATGATAAGAAATGCTTGCGAAATGTATAAGTGATGACGTCATTTTGGGATTAAAATATTACTTCGTTATTAGTTTAAAGTGGCATTATAGCATTTGGTTGTTTAATGCTTTTCACAGATGGCAACCTTCTGTATTGTAGGAAAATTATAATTTTATTATTAAATTAATAACTTTTTTGCTGTGAGGGACTAGACAGGCCAATGACAAGACTTTCATTGTTTGGGTCACTTTAACTTTTCACTCTTTTAAAGTTAAACACATTAAACGCATTATATTTGTAAAGCTTCACATCTAGAGGAATCGTCATATTTTAGTTCAGTCTATGTACAGTCGGCTTATGTTTACTGTAGCTGTGGACTGTATTGGGCTGGTGGGGGGGTCTGAGCAGGTTTATGCAGTTTGCATAAGTGTTTACAGTCATTATTTACTTAAGAGCAAGGTCTGCCTGTGCTACATAAGGTGTGGCCACTGGGTTTCCATCTCTCTCTGGTTATGGCATTTTACTTTGACATTTAAACTACTGGTGTGTACACAAGCTAGCCTATATTGTACATCCAAGGGTGACGTAGCATAGAACAAAGCAGTGCCTTTTTCCTCGGTTCATTATTCACTGTTTTAATCTCGCTGTCTCTTTGCCATTAGCCATTCCCTACTTTGTGGCTGTAATTTTGATGTGCAGTACAGATAAGGGATTTTTACACCATGAGCGATGAAGATATTAGAAGTACACAAACCACCCAGGGCCTCGTCCTTAAGGTCCCATGACTGTAGATTTCTGATTGTGATAATGGATAGTTTTGTGTAGATTGCGATTGCGTGTAGTAAGACCGAATAACGTGAATAAGGTTTTTGTTGCTTTGGAGAAGGGCTCAAATGGAGTTAGATTTGTATACAAGCACTTTGCTTATGATGTACTTTGATGACCTTGAAGAGACAAAGCATTTCCCACTGCAGATAACATGTGAATTAATGGAAACTGTTTGTTGTTTAAATCAGTGGTTCACTGGAAGAGTGTAGTATTTTATTGTCCAAAATCACATGAATTTTAGCTTTAATGGTTAATTTTGGGAATCTGAGTGGTACTTTAATATTTCAGATTTTTATGAATAAATACTGTTACAAGCTCTGGAATGGTATGGATTTCATTGTCCTGTATCTATACAAATGTAAAAGATAACATGGTAAAATGTGTTGTGTAGGTATTACCTACAACTGGGGATCCCTTAAAGAAAGCTGGACATAAAACCAGTTTGCCAAGGGCTGGTCATGTACTCTCAAATTCAGTGTAAAGGGTTGTAAATGTAGTTTATTAGTTTTTGTTAAAGATAAATAATATTGATAAACTGATCAACATAATACACAGAAATAAATCACTTGAATACAAACTAATAAAACCACATCTTAATCTGAAACCGTTGTGTAGTGGATGACAATGGATAAATGTGTTTACTGATGCTAGACACAGGATGTAAGGTGGATGTGTGTTTGGTATGTTTAGCATGGTATTAATTGATGATATGGGCGTTCTCTAGAGGACTCATTTTGTGCATGTTGGTCTTTTGGTACCAAGGCCATGGCAACAGTGTCCAGGGAAACACACCCATATATGGCCATATTTAAAAGGAGCATCTATATTTTTAACAGCAAATGGACTTTTCCATGTGGTGGCTGTTTTTAGATGAAAAGATGCAGAATAAACAAATGTAAACCGACAGAAATGTCCTATGCGTAGGTTGAAGGAAATAAGCTAAAGAAGATTAATAAGCGTGGTTTATTAATGATTAGTGGAAGTACACAGTGAAATGTTGTTATTTAAATGTATCTGGCTTTTGTAAAGTGTTTCGTAATGTTTCTTGCATTGTTAATGACCCTTGTCAAATGTACATGGAGTATAATTTCATGCCATCTGGCTGTTTCCATATGCCATAAATAAAAATGAAGGGGAGCATAACGTGTGCGCGCGCACACACGCAGAGAGAGATAGAAACCAGTTTTCCTACTTTTAAAACGCCTTCATGAATCTGATCCCATTTAGTAACCCTCCACCTGTAAAAGACATACACATCACCTAATACTCCGTTACACACACGCCACCGGCAGATAACCTAATCCTTTAACATTATCTCTCCCTTTCTCGCACATACACACAGGCCTACACAATATTTGTGTATTAGCTAATGCATTTCGTGAAACATTTACTCGGTCGTTAAGGAACAAAATAGTATTTAAAAGTTAAACATTACCTCGGTCTAGGCTTTTGAAGTCTTATATTTAAATCCTCTTATATGACCCAGTATGCGATTTAAGATTAAAGTTCTATGAGTTGTTTTTTCCGTGTTTGGAATGGATGGGCTGTACAGGGTTGGCTTTGTTTAATGGGACAAAAGTCTTAAACCTCAACCTTAAAATTGATCCACACCATGTACAGTAGATGTGTCTCAAAGAAGATAAAAGGTGTGGAATGATCTCAGCAGGAAGAGTCTGACACGAATACAACGGCATCTTCTGTACTTTATTCATTCTGTTTGAGTACTACCTGTTTGCTGAGTCTTACATTTAGACATGGAAATACTGTGTTATGTAATTTAATTCCTTGTACCTTGTAAAATTTTATGTAATGTGGATAAAAAGAACATGATATAATGTTCTCTAATGTTCTTTTAATGACCTCTCAGATGTTTGTGGATGGGTCTCGATTCTGTATAGTTCTGTCAGTATAGAGAACAACCAAACGGCTTCATGTTAACTTGAACCTGTTAATGGATCCATACATGGATTATTTTTGTGAATGTTAATATAGATGTCAAATTGTTTTTGGTTGTGATGTCAATATGTCAAAATTTATACTTTTTTAGTTTAATTTTCCAATTGCATGATTCTCATGCTCAAAATACTTCATGCTTGTAAAATACTTAATTGGCAATATTTTAAGGTACAATAAATCAGTAAAGAGAATTTGTTTTAGGTGTATGTACAGTATACATTTAGGGTTTAATATCTTTTTTAATTAGCTTTGTCTTTAGAAGTTCATTTCAAATTGTCATATTTTTAAATTCTGATATTCCACATGTCTCGATTGTAGGTCATAAAAGCTGCATACAAAATAATTATAATAGAATTAAAATAAGAAAATACGAAATAAAATGGCATTTAGCAGCATGTCACACCACAAGACTGCAAATTCAAATTCTCAAAATACTTCTCATCTTAAACCTTATTTTTCAATGTGCGTTTAATCATATTGCTTTTGTAATTGAGTTTGTGTTACAGTCACAGTGTGTTACTACATGCGTTTTCAGGATCTTACTGCTTTAAACCTTGTGAAATGTATTATCAAGCCATTTTTAGTCATAGTTGTGTATGCTTGAGGTGTTCGCTGACATTTCAGTGTCATCTAAAATGTGTGTTTGTCAGTAATATCATACGTCTGCCTTAAAGTCCAAATACGTCAGCCCCGTGTGTGTGTGTAAATTGTTTGTGTGTGTGAGTCTTGAATAGGTGAATGGCTTTGAAATGGGAAAAGCCCCTCATTCTCATGCTGAGATTAGGCATTTGTCACTCTTAGGGCAGGCTGCAGTATAGCTGAAGGGCGGGCAGACAGATGAGAAATGTCCGCCAATGTCATAATGCTCCTGGTTTCATTTTACCTCCGTTTAAGCCTGCAATCCCCAGCCTCACCTTTCCCCATCACCTTTCTCCAGATGATTTCTATTTTCTGTGGAGTCCCCAGATATGCCATTTACCATTTTAATATCGTATCAAATCCTCTTCTATCCATTGACCTTCACCTGTCTTCAAATCTATTAACCTTCCATTTAACTTCAAGTCTGGAGGAGTATACAGAGTTTCTTGAGCATGCGTATGATTCAAAAGTATTTCTTAAATTTAGCCGAGTTTAAACCGTAAAGGTAACGTTTCAGGTAAAGATATTATACATGTATATCCCTTAGCATAAACTGAATGGGAGATCCATCATACAAACATTTAAAATCCTGGCATCATATACTCATGCTTATATTATTACAATTGTGTTTAATTTACTTTCTTCTATGGAACACAAAAGTGGATGTTAGGCAAAATGTTAATTTAAAAAAAAAGGAAAATTATTTATTTCGCTATGTCAGCACCGTTGTCTACAAAAGTATGTGCTTGCGGATCAAAAAGTTTATAAGCTAAATGTTTTGATCAAGTGATTCTGAACTCTGTGTGTATGAATATTTTGAAGATCCTTTTTATCTTCTCGCTCGCTCTCTCTGCTGAAGTTCAAAAAGACCCAAACAACAAGATTTCTTGTGGCACAAAGGTGGAGGTTTGATTATAGAAGATAAAAACAGGATTTCTTAACTCCTCTAACACATTCTGAAAGTCCCCAGGCCCCACCTCTATAATGTGTTAGATGTCTCCTTATTTGAAACACCTGATTCTATCAGCTTGTTAATTTGTTTAGTGAAGTCGAAAAACCCTCGAAATAAAAAAGTGTGCATGATTCATGTTAATTTTAATCTGCTACCCAACTTTGGTCTACTCGGAACTCTTAAGGGATTTATAATATATATTAACATTTGTTATTTATAATAACATCATAGATGTATCTGACTTTTTCATTGAGTCATATTTTATCTTTACTACATGCACAAGGCTATTTTATATCATTTTAGCAATGGAGGAGTTTTGTGATTCTGGTAAGTAAGCGGGTGTGCCATGTTGACTGCTGTAAAATGCAATAATCCCTAGCAGCTGACAAAGAGGTTGCCAGGTGCCCATGTCAGAGTTCTGCTGCCAAACAGGTGTCTGCCGTGTGCCACATCTGGCTGTTAATCACCTAGCAAAGGTCCAGACAGATTTTTGTGTCCATGGTAATAATAGACTATGAGTTGTGACATTATGAAGGCTCAATAATGCTCGTTCACGGTAAAAAAAATGTACTTTGTTTGGCCCTGATTTGAATTTTTCCACTTGCAACAGGTAAGCCTAGATTATTTGCCTTTTGCTTACCATCTTTTGGCTTGCCAATAAAGCTTAACAAACATTACCTTACATTTGATGTTATTTGTTATTCTTGACTGTATGGGACATATTTTTCATCTGTGTGACTATTGCCAAGTACCACAAGAAGAAATATTGATTGTTATTAATTGTTGCTTTAAATGGTCTTTCAAATGATATTTAAATGAACCAGGATTCAGATTAAAGCTCTACTGTTTAATTTTTTATATATATATCTATATATATCAAGGTGGCAGTTTTATCTTCTGTAAATGATTTTCATACTGTGATAATGATCTCGTATAGTAGCTTTGAATATTCATTTGTCTAACAGCACATGAGGCGGTGTCTGTTTTTCCATCCTCTCTCAGTAAAAAGAGAGGGAGTCTTGTCTTTGTCCTATTATACAGATCTTTTTCCCAGACTGAACTATTAATTATTTACAAGCCACCTTGTTCATAAAAAGCACAAGAAATGCCAAAGCCTGAAATGGCACTGGAGGCATCGGAAAGGTCAACCCATCTGTGTTGCTCTTCACAGAATAAGGATGTATTAATAATAGACTTTATTTGACCGGGTGCTGTTGGGAATAATCTAGAATGTCACCGACACAAATGTGGCCGTCGCTCACTAAAGGCAGCAGCTGCAGAAAAATACTGGACCATTTCATATAGCAACTCTGTATGACATCAAATAAAATCATTTATTTTCAAGGGTGTTTGGCACCCTTTTGGTGTTTATCTTTGGGTAGGATAGATTGCTTTGGGTTTCCCATTGTGCCTGTGTAAGCTGTGCTCTTTATACTGATATGACCGTGATCGCATAGCCACAGCCGAGGTGAAGAATTAGCACACTTTCTGAATGGTCCTTTGTTAAAATCATGTTTCGCTCTCCTAAGCACTGATTCTGCAATGCAGGTCTGGCACAAATGTAGATTCTTCAAATAGTTTGGGAAAATGTAACTTGTGGATTTCAAGTGCCTGTTGGTATGTCGGCAGAGAGCTGTTAATATAACATTAACTTGATTTTAAGCTCATATGATAATATTGTTTTTTTTTAATTTGGTTAGTGTAATGTTTCTGACTATCTAACTACTGTATACAGTCTTTTATGCACTTGCATCTCATTTATTCATACAGGACTTTGGTGCTTATGCAATTACTTTCTAGCACATTTAAGGTTTGGATTTTGGTCACCTAATGCTACAATACAGTTAGTGTTTACATTACAGATGTCTGTTAGGAATCTGTTTGTCCTAAAATATGAATAAGTAAATTATTGGTAATTGTTATAGTCAATATTCTTACACCAATTTCATTGGGGTTCTGTTTTCCACCCATGCTTCTTTCTTTCTTCCATGTCATTACCTTCACCTTAAGCCAAACTTATTAATGACTAAATCCATTTACAAATAATAGTGGGATACTAATAACCAGATCCTGTTCTTGTGGTGTTTAATTGGTCAGAAATAGTTTAGGAAAACGACTAATTGAAGTCTTCCTCTCTCTTTATCTCCAGGTGCTCTACACAACTGTCCAGATGGGTTGCAGTTGCTGTAGGATGATAAAAAGGTAAGAGAGATTATTTATTCTGTGTTATTGTGTTCTGAAAACCAGTATATTTCCCACGTAACCATTAATGTTTAACAGTTCAGTCAGACACAGGGGTCATGATGTCTGTCATCAAAGGCTGACCTGAGATCTGTGTGCTGTTTAAACATTGTTTCACTTCTCTGGCCTCTGTCAGTCTATGCTTTCTTTTAGGCTATACTGAATCTTTAAAAATATATGTTTTGATGGAGAATGTGTATTTTACTGTTAACACATACAGCTTTTTACACTGTGTTACTGCTGTTTTATGGCACTGAATGTCACATTTCTAAGCTTGGCATGCATTAACTACAGTACAAACATTATTACGTTTAACCGCTGTGTGTTTGGATAAGCTTTTATCAATTTATTTAGATTTTGTAGACCTTGCACTTAATAGTCTGTTCATTGTGTATTGTACGGTGCTCTTCGAGAGACATTCATTTAAGTGTGTGTGCAATCCAAAACTTTTCCACTGCAACTTTTACCAGGCAAATTGCTTTCATTACTTTGCCTTTGTATTGTTTTATAGTGTTAATGTTTACTACGGACAAAATATTAAGACCTACCAGTCTTCCAGGTTAAATGGACAATTTTTTATCCACTGTGAACCATAAACTGAAGTAAATTCAAATCTCTGTTGTGTTTTATACACGTGGAGATTTTATAATGTAAATCAGTATAATGAAAACGGTATAATGTAGTACTATATACATGTACATGATATACATTGCGCACATACAAACACATTAGGTTCTTATGTTTTGTGGGGTCTTTCCATATACGTAATGAGTTTTATACTGAACAACTGTATTGTGTAAACCTAACCTAACCATCACACAAACCTTTCTGCATTTTTAAATAAGCATCATTTCCTTTATTGGGGCCGCTGGCTGATCCTCAACGTAGGTGGATCTGACATTTTACTCTCCTTGTGGGGACATTTGAGGACACGCACACATATTCCTGTCTTCTGTTCTTCTGTATTTTCTCCATGAGTACTACCTGTTTACTGAGTTTTAAATATAGAAATGGAAATATTGTATTATGCAACTCTTGTTGAAAAAAAAAAAGGACATGATACAATGGGAGCACTCATAGACTTATTACAGATGTGGATTGGTCTTACTTGCGTCAGTAAGGGTGTTTTCCTGCGGGATGCAAATTTCAGGTTCATTTAAATCCACTGGCTGCATCAATTTTCAGAAACCTCATGAAACTTTATGCGTTTTGTATGATAATCAGAAAGAGTTTTTACTTCTGTAGCTCAACTGGTAAAGTGGTACTAGCCCATATATTGGGTTTGATTCCCAGAAATGAAATCATTCACATTTATAGAATTCCTCAAAATTGTTACACAAACACTTATGCCAAGCATTTATTTTTAAATAAAACATTTTGTAGCACTACAAAAGTTTCTGCATTTCACTCCTCAACCCTCCTTGTGTTTCAGTTATATCTATGACCCTTCAGTCCCTGTGGATGTTCCCGGTCGTAAGCGTGACCCCACCAGCAATTCTCTGTATCAGTCTCACAAATTCCCAGAGGAGGCAGATCACGTCCACAAAAAGCAGGGCTTCCACAACCTGGGATACAGCACCCACCCCAGCCCTAACAAACTCGACATAGACAACAACCACATAAACCGGCTCCATGCTAACGTTCCAGACGAGCGGGTCAGATCGAGCCACCCTGAGCACGACTCCAGCAGATACATCCTCAGGCCCGGGCGTGAGGGGACACCCATCAAAGCATCCCCGAGGTTGGGCACGGAGTCGGGCAAGCGGGAGAATAGCTTTCGAGACTCCGGATTGGGTGGCGGGGGGAATTCGGACGGATCGGACGGATATCCGTGTGGACCAGAGGAGGAATATGAGGATGTGAGATGCAGGGTGGCCAGTACTCCAGACACGGCCGACGAGGAGAGCATGCTGTCTGTGGATATGCACACGAGCAGCACGAGCCTCTCCTCAGCGGACACCAAATGTGTTTTAGAGGAGCCGTCATGTATGGGGGGAGAGCGAGAAACTGCGAAAGGGAGCGATGGGTTGAGCATCACGGACTCGATGGTGGCCGAGGCCCTCGCAGCCCTGGATGCAGCGACTGCTGGAGAGGATTGTGAGTGATGCCATGTGAGAGAGGGTGCGGTTCTGCTCGCTGTAAATGTGGAAGATTTCCATACTTTCCCTCACACCCTGAACATTTGAATATAGCCAAAATAATAGCTCTCATCAAATGAAGCTTCTCTACAGTCTTTCTGTAGGCCTCAATTTTGACTTATTCAAGTCTTAATTTACTTCGAAAGTTGTGTTTTTTTTTTTTTTTAACAAGAGCTGCCTCTTGTTTGCACAACAGAAACCGACCACTTATAAGACTGCAGACTTGCTTGTAAATGAAGGTCGTGTGTATATGTTATGTTGGACAAACTCTTAGATGAGACACAACCAATTACTGTTGCGGGATTGTCTTTAGTACTGTTTTATACAGATTGAATACATTCTGAATAATAATGAAATGAGCTCCATTTCTAATGGTTGGATATTTTCAGCTTCAATGTGTGACAGTAGTTTTCTCTTTAATGTCTGTGAGAGAATTCACTCAAAGCACTACTTTCATTTTCATACATTTTCTGTACTAAGATGGTGAAAAACCAAATAACAGGCCAGTGTCCTGGTGTTGGGTTTCTTCTGTACCTACTGTTGTACATACTGCTGTTTAGAAATATTTTAGGATGATCAAACTGGTTTAATAGACTAAAATTAAGGTTATGTTTAACATATTCAGATAACGGATGGATCAGTATGCCATTGTTTTGTTTTTTACGCTGTGAATCATCAGTGGCATCATAGAGCTTTAGGAGGACACTATTTGTGCACACAAACCAGGCTGGGTCATATTTCACCCTGAAATAAAAAGAATAAATAATGAATTTTTTCAAAAGACACAAATTAAGCCAATTTGTGCCTTAATTTTTTTATTTAAAAATTTTATTTTAAAATAAAATGGTGTTTATTAAAAGAATCACATACTATCAATATGTACAGTACTGATTTTTGCATTGTAGTAGAAAAAGTGCTGGATATTGTGAAAATGTGAATGCAAATTTTTTTGTTAAAATATACATATTAAAAAATTGTAAATATATTCTTAATGAAATATGACCTGGCTTTCATGCAATTCACCCTTATATATTTATTTTACTGGGAGAGTTTCTGGTTCCATGAAGGTTTGAGAAAAATGAAGTAGTATGTTGAGGAATCGGGCCAGTGTTGTTGATCCACTGTGCACACAGATGTTCATTATGCGGTCAACTCATTCTGGTCAACTCTCTGAGGCCTGATGAACAGGAACCCAACCACAATTCCTAAATGAAGAAATCCACAGCCTATGATGCACATTTTATAAATAAGTAAAGAAATATGATGAGAATATCTCAGAAAAATGAATGTAACCCCTATTTACCAGAATTTGTATGATTGTGAGGTTTTAGATGTTTTAATGAAGGAGTATTTCCAAATGCTTTACGAAGTATGCGTTATGTATTTTTATGTCTGTCTTAATCATTTCTTTCAAACCCACCAATGAGATTAAATATATTTACAGACGCTGATTTTGCAATGACTTGATACTATGACTGCATTGAAGATTTGAAATGTAATTTTTTCATTCCATTATTTTTGTCCTTAAGTAAAACAACACAGAATTGTCACGAGCCAGGGGAAAAATAAAAACAATGTCCTTGATCATAAGACTTGCGATGTAATCTGCTGACATTTATGGCTCATGGATAACAGTACCACAGGGCCCTCTTGTATAACATGATATTACATCCCTCCAGTCTTAACCCAATGCTTAGATTTGTCCTGAAGTGTATGTGTGAGGCAGCAAAACAATGCCACAGTGTGTTTGTGTATGTATGAGTGTTACATTACTCAAGATAATCCTGATGGATTATGATTTTTTTTTTTTTTGATGTTTCTAATAGGGTTGAGGGTAAAAATTAACCACCTTTAACTGGATTTGTCATAAAATTAAGTTATATTTTATATGCAAGAAACCAAGAGGATGGAAATGGTTCCACTGTGCTCCATCTATGGCAGTTTTCAGTTTTTCCTCTTCATTTTCCTATTTTTGTGTTGTTTTTGAGATGAACAACAGATGACAGCGGTTTCTTATAAAATGTTGATGTTAACAGGCCTACTTCAATGAATTCTAGTTCAAATATTTTCATGATTTTCTATTCAAGACTACAACAGGCCAAACTAACTATGACATCATCGTGTGCGTGTAGAAAAGGAAAGTCTGACTACAGTATGCATCTGTTTTGACTGACAAGTAACACTGTGGCTTTCACGTGGCAGCATCGTCTATCATTTGGGTGACTGTGAATCACATTAGGACACAGACTTGCATGTTTATTCTTGGTCAGCGGGGAGGGGGGAATTAAACAAATAAAGAGAATGGAAAACTCTTAGTTTGACAGGTTTCTGAGAGGGTGTGGTTTTGATCAAGGTCTTTCCTTTTTAGGTGTTCAAAATCTCAAAATAAAAAAATACATACAAAAAGTATCATAAGTTAAAAAATGTTTTGTTGTTTTGTGCCTGGTTTTGAATTTTAAATATTCTTTAAACATGCCAACTTATCCAAACCCAGCCATAGTCTTTCTATTAGGAAAACATGCAAAGAATTACTGCTGACGTGAAACTGTTTGAATAAGCCTGTAAAAAAAAGTAGCTGAGCATTAACATCCCTTGAAAGTCTGGATGGGCTTCAGTTAATGATTCACAAATCCCAAAACATATCCAGACTAATAATACTCTACAGAAGGTTAACCATTTATGTGCCCCAAACACATGATTACTGCAAATTCTAGTTGTTTAATGATTCTTTGTTCCTAGAAATAGCCTGATGCATGAAGCACACATCCTTAACTTATGAAAATAATACATGTAATTCATAAGGTCACTGAATAGTTCAGAAATAAGAAGGACAGGTGGAAACATGTGGAGTTTGGGAAAGAGAACAGACCTCAGGGCATTAGTTCTGCTTCAGTCATCTATTAACTGACATACTGATGTTTAACCTTCTAGAAATGGACTACAGATTCTGCATCTCATGCCTGACGAGACGATGACTCTGAAAGTTTGTTGTGAAAAAGTTGGAAGGACATCTAGATGAAACATTTCCAAGAATTCTCAGTTATTACCTTAGCACTATACCGAATTGATCTCAAGAAAGGTCAAAGAGACAAATGTACGAGTACAGTGTTGTGTTCAGAATGGAGAGGTAATTTTTTTGTCTGTTTTGGAAGGTCACAAGCTAAACAATCAGTCAAACAAGTGTGTTTAATCTTTTTAATGTATAAATCCTGTATACAAAAAATTCAGCAAAATAACATAACATTCTCCTCTTATTGCATATTTATTTAAAATCTGTGTACAAACTTTTCCCCGTCTTGCAATTTTACATCAATTGGTAACAGATTTTTTATATTTCATATTATATTTATTTCCCAAGTAATCATTCTTCAGGTGATCTGAAATGAGACTATATCAATAGAGATATTTCAGTCAAAACTCCTTTAAATAAAGTTTAAACAGCACGGCTTTAAAAATGGTTTAAGCTAATAATACCAAAACAAAAATGTGTAAGCAAATTTAGAAATCCTGACAGATATTTAGTAGGATTATCCTGAATGCTTACTGTAAACTACTGTAAAAATCAAAGGCACAAACCAAAATCATTATAACAACAAAAGGCAGTATACATAATTTCAAATATATATTTATTATATTTATTTGTTTTGGTTAAAACGCTTAAATCCCAGTTCCCACAACTACTAAGTCTTTTATTTTTGTGTCCGTTGCCTATACTGACACTAAAGCAAAGACCCAGTCACACTTTTTGGAGGTACAATACATTTCACTACATTATAATATAAGTTTAGTAAATCAGGTCGTCTAATCTAGTTTATACTTTGGGCATGTGAACATCAGGAGTGCATGCAAGCTATAATGATGCTTTTTCATGGCCAAGAAACAAAGTATGCTTTACAATTCTGAACCGTTGAGTGGCAGACAGAGAAATGAAGCAATAATCACAGTGATACATTAAGTGACCAGTTAAGACAGAATACACTTTCAGGTAATTAAGGTGTGCCAAGCAGTTAAACATGCAATTTTACTGATTTATATAAAAAATGTTAATAGCCAATTTAAAGTCATAAAAACCAAAGGTGAAAATTTATGTGGTGTATTAAAGGTGTATTTAGTGAAGAAAGCAAATAATTCAATGTCAAATGCTGGTAAAAAAACAAACAAAAAGCGGTTTGTCTGGATTGTAAACGGTAAGAAATCTTATGGCTCTGTGCGTCACAGCTTGCAAAAAAAGAAAGAAAAACAATAATATTATAAAAACATTTTCCTGGAAGTACCCTAGAGAGGCACATGACAAATATATGTGGCCACGGCTCCTGGTTGGTTTAACCATTGACATGCTCGAGTCGCCGATAATGACGCAGTGTGTTTGTGAAATGTGGGTTGTCATGGTGACAGCTTAACATATGTAAAATGGCTTTTTCTCTTTCCACAACTGACACGTCACACGACAGACTGGAGGTTTTGTGTCATTTTCCACCCGCTGTATTCCTCCATACTCGTGTCTTTCACACTGTGAGGCATTTTCCACCTCGGAAATTTATTATTGGAAGTGTGACTTCCGGATTAAAATTGTTTAAAAATGTTGCCCGAGAAGCTGTCGGAACTGTACAGATATCACTTCGTATCGTCCCCCTTCACCTTAAGTAAACAAGAATAAAAAACAAATTATTAATAAGAAGAAGAACAATAAAGATTATTGCTTGATGAATTGTAACATTGCAAACAATATCAACCAAACACGCAATGGACTAGACATCCTAAGAAAAAAATGATGTATATATTAAACTCGGCTCACCTGTGACACTGCACCTGTGAGGATGTCAGAAGGGTCAGCTTTAGCAGGGGATGAGGGCACGCTCCCATTGGGCTCAGTGATCAGCAAAGTCCGCCTATCGCGGGCTGATTTGGGGTCACACTTTGTCACCCGGAATCTAGAGAGAAAAGTGCAAAAATCGCTTTGAACAGCAATAGATACAAACTGTAATGTTTCTTTTTGCTACCTAAACGGTTTATAACAATAATGACGATAGTTAAAACTAGATTCTTTTAACTTTATAAACGTCACACAACAATAAACAAAAGGAGTAAAAAACATGAACATTAAGAGCTCGGATGCAAAACACACATGTCAGTTTACAGTGAAGACAACATGGCAATCCATTAAAAACTGACCAAATTCAGCTGTGTGTAACATCATTTATCATGCACAGACATCTAAGACTAAGAAAACAAAAGCACCAAACACAATAATGCGTATGCAAAACAACCACAGCATACCAGTCAAATCTAATATATTTACATATTCTGTTATTCTGAAAATGTATTTTCATCTAGTTTGTGTGTTGTTTTTGGGGAAGATGAATAAATTCATCTTAGGGATGCCCTGTATATTTAGGGTTAGCAATAACCATGATATTAAAAACCATGATCGATATTGTGTTAATACTACACGTGAAAATATCATCATTTATTAAAATTTTGTCTTAAGACCCACGTTTACAGACTCTCTACCACCCTTCACTTGTACTTTAAGCGTTTCATTGTCTAGAAAGAGACACAAAATTAACTAAAACTATTCAATTATTTATTTATTGTCATGAATTCTATTGGTTATAATAATCGTGTAGTGAAAATCGTGACATCACATGCTTTTCCTATGGGGCGTTCACACAGAATGTTTTCACATGGAATCCTGCATATATAAACACGCTCATGCAAATAACACAAACCTGCCCACAGACAACACTGTGACCTCTCCCACGTGACTGCGTCTTTCCATTTTCTTGCTGGACGAGCGTCTCATGAGAGGCCATTTCTTCTGGTTACAGCGGTGGCAGATGTTCTTATGTCCACTGACTCCTCCGATGGTGTGCAGGTGGTTACAGGTGTGTTTGGCTGCGCTGGGTGGAAACCCAGGCAGCGCAGGGCTCACGGGGCTATTGGGCGTGTTTGGAGAGGTGGGCGATGCTGGGGCACTGAAGGAAATGACATACAAACAGAAAAATATATCAGCTTTACTGTAACATTAGAACCAGGACGTCAGACTACTAGCACAGTGCGCACGTATGTACATAGTATGCAAATTATCTGTATGCAAACAGGAAAAAGGACCAACTAAAATGGCGTTTGACAAAATTTGCAGTATACAACAGGACAATGTGCTGTGTCCCACAATGCAGTGCGCTCAATGTGACTTTGCATGAATACTGCTGTATGAAATGTTTATAATGGCATTTCATATTACATATAATGCAAAGTAAACAGTAGGCTTATACTACTTTACAGACACACCTATGATCCAGTCTAAGGTGAAGTGTGTATTTTTTAATGTTAATATCTCATATCAGAGCTCAATATGCATCAATATGAGTCATGTAAAGGGTAATTTCCCCCAAATTAGCCCTAAATAACATTGACAACTCGTTATTTTTGCAATCCTATTTAATGATACTAACAGAGCAAAAACGACACCCTTCACCTTTAACACATACTGTATCTTTGCAAAAGTGGAGCAGCTGCTTCCAGAGAGATTGAGACTCTCTGTTTCCCTGCTGCTTTTTCTCCTCCTCTCTCTTTCTCCCTGTATTTATTTTGTCCTTTCACTCTGGCAATAGAGGGAAATGCTTTAGTCATTTTCTTATCCGTCTTCATTACACTGCGGGATGTTGCGCACGTGTGTGTGCGTCTCACTTGAGGAAGAGCAGGACAGAGATGTTACCTGAACTGCCACGTGCAAGAGGGATTATGAGGGAAAACAAAGGAGGAGAGACACATATGTACTGTATGTACACACAGCTGTGTGTTGGCCAATGGAAAGGCATAAACTCACCAGTGTGAGAGCAGCTAGTTTGATCAGTCATGAACACAGAGTTAAAATAGTTTCAAATTCTCAGTTATGACCTCAAAAAAAATAAACAATAGAAGATGGATTTATGACTTACAAGAGACAATTTTGGTTATTTATGCCAATTATGACACAAACACAACACACAAACATGATTGGAAATATATAAATATAAAACACAATTTTGTTTTTTATTTATTTAACATCACATTAAGTTTTAAGAATTTTCCTGTTTCTTTATTATTTATTTTTCCCTTCTTTACATGCTTTTCTACTGTCGCTACTGTGTTTAAAAATTCTGAAAGCTGAAAACATTTTAAAACGCTATAAAAACACTATAAAAATAAATCTGTAAAATGAATCGGAGCATTCTAATCAGAAATGAAATGCAAAATGGTTCAAACCATTGGGATAAATTCATTTTATTTTTATTTACAAATAAAAAATAAATTAAAGTTTTCTATTTTAGTGTGTTACTTTTAATTTTTTTGATTTTTGCCTTCATATTTGTATAGTAAAATATACAAAAGACAAGAGAAGGGTGGGGGGTATGGGACCTGACCTGGGTCATGTGCACAGCCCAGTACGCCACAGCCCTGACAAGTCTCATATTTCTTTTACATTACAAACAAATATTAAGCCAATTCTAAAAGCCAATATCCACCCATAACAACACAAGCCCCGCCCCTGACTCCTCCCCCAACAGAAGCTCTGTGCTCTACACTAATTGTTCTTCTGGCTCTGGGCCCAGCGGTCTGTCTGGAGAATAGACGACCTAACATCCCAGCAGAATACCCAATCACACTTCATTCTGAGGGCAATTCCTCCTTACTGTATAACCTACTAATCTAACATGAATAATTACCCTATCCATGGCTTTCTTTCCTCATTCTCCCTCACAGCTTCTAATCACCCCATCCGGAGCTCCTCTTGTCCTTCACACTTTCTGATGGCTCTCAACCTTGCACCTTCCCTATCCTCCTTCCTCTCTCGCTCTCATTCTTGTGTGGATGACTGGAGGAAGCACGCAGTGTGTGAAACTCAAGCAGAGTGTCCTCATTGTTCAACCCAAATCTGTTATTAACACAAATGCTCAGACAGACTGAGAAACATACACCACCCACGCGAAAAGGAAAGATTGGTGACGGGCGTGCAAATGTTTATATTATACAGTGGGATATTATTAAAGATAATAGATTTTTTGCATGAAATAATTAAATATAAAAAGCTAAATAGCACAAAAACAATTTTTTTTACATTTAGTTTATGTTACAAAAGAACAGACTTCAAAAACAAACGTCCAAATTTAAAGGGATAGTTCACCCAAAAATAAAAATCATGTATTATTTAATACACTTGTGTCACTCAAAACCTGTATATGACTTTGGAGAAATATTTCAGTGGTTTTGTGTCCAACAATGTAAGTCAAAGGGGGCAAATGTTGTTTGGTTACCAACATTCTTCAAAAATGTGTTCAGCAGAAGAAACTCATACAGGTTTGGAATGACATGAGGATAAATAAATAAATGAAAGAAAGAATTTTTGTTTTTGGGCAAACCATCCCTTTAATGTGCTGAAGTACACCTGTGGTTACACTGTGAGGATAGTATATCATCATTATCTGTTATCTTTTATCTGTGTGGAAACCATCTCTCCACCCAGACTCATATTCCATATCCTCAGGACCATGACTCTTCTATATCGTCTATATATGGCATTTTAAAGGTCTGGTTTCCTGGATCTAATTCTGGCTCGCAGCACCGTCAGTGATTTATGCTTTTGTGCTGTGTGTCACATAAAACAGACAAACCTCACTTCACATCTGTCCTGTTTTACAGGTTTTATTTGAGATGTAACAGTGACACCTTTTGGAGGGGATGGGTACTGCTTTGCAAAAACAGAAGAGTTGTTCCAAATATACAATTTTCATAACCCATCTTTCACACCTACTGTGTACAGCCCCCCATGACTATTTGCATGTTTGCTGCTTCAAATACAACTCATGACAATTAAAATGCATGACAGAAATATACTGAATGCTTTTCTTAGGTTTTATCTAACGTTGTAAAACTTGGTAACGTGTTATAGCACTTCTCATATAATTTCCTCCCTTAGATGAATCACTTTTTTGTGTTCCTCACTACCATAACTATATATAAATATGTGTGAATGTAAATCGCTACAATTTATTTTAAAGCTGGTTAGTTTGGTTCAGGTCTTACTACTCTTTACAGAACAATTTTTTTTCTCTCGTCATGTTTACAGAACCCAAACCACTGGAAAAGTAGTTTTCATTTTCCTATTCAGAAAATTTCTTGCTGTTTGCAAGACATTAGTTTGAGAAACTCTGTAGTTCACCGCATCATGTCTAGACACATTAACGCATCATAGTAAGCTTTTCTTAAGTATTTGTCATTATTTACTTATTACCTTATTAACTTAATGTTTGATAAATACTGTAAGAACATTAAACAAACTACATTTAACCAAAATATCCATAATGCTTTTATAGAAGATACAAATAGTGACTTAAAGGAGGTCTTACCCTTCTGAATCTATGCTGTCTTGAATCATGGCTTTGAGGGCATCAGAGTTGGCTGCGGAGAGAAAATGACAGAGAGACAGGGTTTATTAAATGACTTCTTAAATTAGCACTGGAGAAAGAGACTGTGCAGTCTGACACGAGAGACATTTCATCGCAAGTCTCCTGAAGGCAGCTGACTCTCATCTGATGGAAGCAAACGGACCAACACATCACAATTACAGCAGATACGGAGTAGCCTCGGGTCATTTACAAAACATGTGTGTAAATCATCCTTTAAGGCTGATCTCAGATTGGTTAAACAGCAATAACTATTAATGGAACATATAGCAAACAAGCAGAATCAGTGTCATCCCCAGATCAATAGAAGTATTTAAGTCTAAAACAGAAAGTGGAAATGCCAACTAAGCATATTTTCTGGCACATGAATTGTGAAACCTCTGACATTTCACAAAAACATTCGTTTTCTTCTGCTTCTTCAGAAAAACATGTTCTTGTGAAGGAACTTGACTGATACTTAAATCTGTGTCCATTACAAAAAGAGGCCTGTTTCTGATAATACAATGATCTGCTGTTTCAGTCCTATGATCAGGCTGTAGAGGTGGGACAACTCCAAATAAATCTGAACAAATACTGACCGCACCTCTACATTTATCCTTCTTTAAGGTTAATTTACGCATTTTATTGACAACTGTAAAGTTTCTTGTGGTTGGAATGATCAATATCAAAAACAATGTTAAACATTTAGCTGATTAACTACGTCCCAGAGTTGTTTAATATTAACTTTATGTGTTAAAATAACCTAAAGCCACAGCCATTTGTAACTATTTCATCTCAGCAATGGTATAAAATAGAAACAGGATAATAAAATTGTTTCATTTTTACTTTAGTACATAAACAATATGTTTCCGGGCCATAGTGAGTCATGGTGCAGCTGGTCCAATATGTTTTAAATCACTGCCTAGGGATACAGATATATCTGTTTAGGAATACAGACCTTGTTTAACAAAAATATATTTGATTTGTACTTTCATTTGTACCTATTTGACTAAAGCCAGACACACTCTCTCTCTCTCTCTCTCTCTCTCTCTCTAGCTGATATGAGAATGTGTTGCCTGATGTGACCTCATTATGCCTCGCTGTTCTCAGGTCAGCTGAGGTTTGCTCACGCTGCATAACAATCAATCTGTCTGACCGAGTTACACACCTCATTCACCTCGCAAAACACAAACCTGTAGAGATGCAGAATCAATTCTGAGAAACCGTATATCCTGAACTAATGTCGACAAGGCCACTGGTAAACCACTATTACTTTTCATCTTGCACAAAGAAGCCAAAAATCGGTCAAAATATGCTACATAAAAAGAAGTACTGGATATTTAGAAAATATTATTCGTAATAAATTAGATTTTGCAAAGAGGATTTTTGTGGGGTTTTTATATATATCTAAACCTTCACTTACCTTCATTTTTCATGATGTAGTGAACGATTTGCCCTACTGTGTCAGTGTTGCCCTCACTGAAGGTGTCGTTCAAGTCTGAGGAGAGAGAGAGAGGGAGAGACAGAGAGACAGAGAGAGAGAGAGAGAGAGAGAGAGAGAGAGAGAGACAGAGAGAGACAGAGAGAGAGACAGAGAGAGAGAGAGAGACAGAGAGAGAGAGACACAGAGAGAGAGACACAGAGAGAGAGACGGAGAGACAGAGAGACACAGAGAGAGAGAGAGAGAGAGAGAGACACAGAGAGAGAGAGACACTGGAGAGAGAGAGACACAGAGAGAGAGACACAGAGAGAGAGAGACACAGAGAGGGAGACACCTGGAGAGAGGAGGACACTGAGAGAGAGAGACAGAGACACAGAGAGAGAGAGACACAGAGAGAGAGACACAGAGAGAGAGAGAGAGACCTGGAGAGAGAGAGAGACACAGAGAGAGAGAGACACAGAGAGAGAGAGAGACAGAGAGAGAGAGAGAGAGAGACCAGAGAGAGAGAGACACAGAGGAGAGAGAGAGAGAGACACAGAGAGAGAGAGACACAGAGAGAGAGCCAGGAGAGAGAGAGAGAGAGAGAGAGACACAGAGAGAGAGAGAGACACAGAGAGAGAGAGGAGAGAGAGAGAGACACAGAGAGAGAGAGACACAGAGAGAGAGAGACACAGAGAGAGAGAGACACAGAGAGAGAGAGAGAGACACAGAGAGAGAGAGACACAGAGAGAGAGAGACACAGAGAGAGAGAGAGAGAGATAAATTAGATTTTGTATTATACAAGCAAATACTGTTTGACTAACTGACAAAAAAACACTAACCGATAACATGTTGGCGGTATGAACAATAATTTTTTGTTGACACCCTACTACAAAGATTATTTCTCTGATATGATGACAATAACCTTTACAATACAAACAAGAAACATTATCCATTTATTTTAGACAGTCAAGGAACTTATAAAAGCATGAAAGATGGAGATGGTAGGGTGTTTCAGGCTTGACTGAGTTTGGAGTAGGCAGTAAACAGACACAGACGCACGCACACCACCCATGTGCTTCCTGAAGCCATGGACCCCTGCAGTAAAGGCCAGACATCCTGTGTTTAGTCTCACAGCTGGGGCTCTCAACAGGGAAATATAAAGTATACTCATATTAAGATCATGTCTGAGTGGTTTGAGTCAGTTTGTGATTTGCATTTTTATTTTCACACGCTTTGTAAAACACTTGAAGGGGTTCACAAGTTTGAATAAACCAGGCAAACTGGCTCAAAATGCTTATCCCAAAGTTGTTTCAGTTTCTATAATAACAGCAGTTCTAATCTACATCATAATTATTATAAATCTATTCCCAAAACTCAAAGGTCAGAATCAGAGCAAATGCTCATGGGAAGTTAGTGAGTAGCTCTTAATGACTCTCAGTAGCTTTAACCAAAGAGATCCTCTGTAAATAAGCACGCAAGAGGAAATAAATTCTGGATAATATAATGAGACATCTGATATTTACAATGCTGGACTGCAAGTACTTACTGTAGAAGTATGTTTGGCAAAACGTTTTGAGGTCTGAATTAATAGGCTTACTAAGAGGAGGAAAATATATCTGTTTCTCAATAATACTGCAATGGGACGTGACTGACCCAGTAGATGTACAGTTAAACAAATAGTAAAAGAAAGAGGATAGCGGGTGTGTCAGGGTTAAATTTCCTTTAAAGTACGTAACTTTCCTAGAATCAAGATAATGCAACGTGGACATTCCTTGAATATGACCCAAATAAAGCACAGATTTAAAATGATACAAAACATAATAAGAAATAAATACAGAAAACAATAAAGAAATTTGAAGAACAATAAGTTACTAGCATAACGACAGTTTATGTAAACACACATCAGGACTGCAGTTATTACGCAAAGACCAGCATTAAAAAAAAAAAAAAGTAAACAACATGGTCCCGGGTTGTACATCAAGGTACATCAAGGTGTGTCAAGGCAACAATTCAGCAGTTAAAAATAACACAAAAGATTGTGTGCAATCTTGCTGACATCATTACAGTACAAAAATGTTTGTGTTAGTATGAAAACCATTCTGTCTATGGCAAGTTCTGACGAAAAAAAGCTTTTTGGGCAGAACATTTTTATGTGTCCTTTTCTTCACTACTTTTCCAAAACAAACAATGTCTGAAATTAAGAAAAACAATTCTGTAGCAGGCTAAATATAAATCTTAGCTTAAATCTTCCAAGCAGTATAGAATAAGGTCATGCACGCACATCAACTTTCAACCTTCAATGGCTCTTTAGCCATTTGCTAAGAAGGAAGTGGCTGAAACATTTTTACTTGGTCTCCATTTCAAGTTTCACTTTCAATGCATGACATCAAAGCAAACAATCAGCAGCCAATTAATAAAGAAATAAACGGCTGCTGCACCAGTGCACATGTGATGGTCCATGTGCAAAAATCTGAACCAAACAAATAAAAAAACTAAAGAATGAAGCTGCATCTGTTTTAATCCACGTTTGACCTTCTTCAGTCATTTTAAGAAACATGGTTAATATGTTACAATGCTCTCACCTCCTTTCTCTAGATCTTTTACCACTTGATCGTCATCTTTCTCCAGCTCCTCATTATCCTCTGCCTCAGTTGTACAGCGGTAACCCTTTCTTTTCAGGATGTGGCAGATGAGGACGCCCAGAAGCCCCAGCAGAAAGAAGAAAGGCACCAGGACAAAGGCAATATACTGTGTGTTGTCTCCAGAACTGCCACCTGACGAGACATCATTCAATACAACTGTTACCATTCTGTAAAATACAGTATATATTAATCAGTCAGTAGATTTCATTGGTCGACATACAATTATAATTGAGTTTTTTTAGGTTTTAGTCAATGTCTGTTAGGTTGACAAAAGTAACTCTTATGGTTGTTTCACACCAAGAAGAACTACTATGTTAGCATTCACACAAATATTGTTTAAGTCTGAACACCAATGTTATACATATTAAATTTGTGAGTCCTTAAATTCCAGTGAATTTTGATTGTCTGTTAATGTTTTATTGTTCATTCGCTGGTAAACCTCACCCTGAGACAGTTTAATTCCTCAGTGTTGGCATTGTTGTGTGTTATAGTTGTGGTGTAGACAAAACTTAATTTATAGTTATAGTTATCACCCAGGCCTTTACAATTTGTCTTCCAGGAAAGTTTCTTCCAAAGTAAATTTCAGTTTTTGTCCTAACTTGCTTCAACAGGGCATTTTTCCAGGGATATTGTTCTGTACTACATGTGCTTTGGTATAAGATGCAGTAGATTCATGTTGTATCAGGTGTCTCACGTAGTAGATTACAAAATCAAATTCTGAGCTGCTCTTACTGAGAAATGCTTTATGTAGGAGATATGCACCGGGATTAAATCATAACTTCATTGAGTTACATCATATGCTGAAGAGCTAACAGCGAAGTTAACACGGCTTATTTAAAGTGGCAAGCGTTACGGTCTGGCAGACAGTCTGGAAAAGAGACACGTAGAGTGGGTCCAGCATATAAACAAAGAATGACAGAAAGTAGACAAGACTGCAGAGGGAAAAAATGACCTCTGAGAACAGCACAGAGGACAGATGCTGGCTTGACACCCTGCAATGACTCAGGGGATTCAGTAATACCTGTACATTTCCACTGTTTGGATACTGTTTCTCATTTCATCATTCTGTCTCGTTCACTCATACATGTATTAATAATACTGTAATGATATCAGCTCACCACAATAATTTATTCTTTTGTACTAAATGATTTTCATATAAAAGTACCAAGGTATTTACATGATGCTCCAGGGTACTTTATAAAATACCACTGGATTACCATGCTTCATGCCCAAAAACATGGTATTACCAAGGTACCATTGACAGTGTTTACTATCACTATGTGTTGGGCTGGAAACTGGATAGTAATGTGCTAAAAACTGCTCTGAACCAACCACATAGAAACACCCTAGCAACCACCCAAAACGACCTAGCAAGCATGTTCCAAAACTCATCAATAAAATCGTAACGGCTAATTCGCACTAATCCAACAAACGCTAACGATTGCCAACAAACGCAAACATTTTAAAGGCTATTTCACATTGATTCAACAAACACCAACAGGTGTTATATGCAAACAAAGCCTTAAGTTTCAAACTGGCAGCAATGTAATTCTTATCTCAATTAGTTCAGTGGGGAAGTTCTTATAAATTAATCCTATAATAATCCTAACATTATTTTTTTTAAACAACAAAGCTGGTTTACTGTTCATAAAAAACAAACCAAAGACAATATAATAACACCTGTCTTTCTCCCAACCTCTCAATCCATAAAGCCAAACCCAATAACAGAACCACCTTTATTTAAACACGGCATTCCAGAGTACCAGAGGTCAAAGGCTCTTCCAGTGTGCACACGAACTCGGGCTATCCTGTCCAGTCTCTCAGTATGAACTCTGACCCCCAATAATCTAATTCGGCAAGCACACATGCAGACAAAGAGACTATTGTGATGTCTGCTACCACACGTCAGCACATCATACATGTTTATGTCTGTGCTTGCTGTAATTTCTACACACACAGAAAACAATAAATTACGTAATACGGTAAAGATGTTACTCAGGTGACCAATACGTGTTTGCGTGTATGTGGGAGGTCACCGTTTATCTTGTTCAACTGGCTCTATGCCAGCACTGTCCTGGACAAGCCGGATGACTAGCAGGTCTTGGCTATGACTCACCGGTTTACGAACAATACACATTACAACCAAATACCACAGGCTCCGCCCACTTCTCAAAGCAAGCTTGATAATCAAAGGGAGGAATTTGCAGTTATCTAAAGTGAACAGGTGAAGTCATAAAAATACACTCCATTCACTCACAGGAAATGAATGACATGGACTTTATGAAGATTAAATATGAGTAAGCTATAACGTTCATGGTGTGGGACATCGGTCCATCTCTTTTCCATTCAGTTTTACTGCCTTTCCTTGAACTCAACACGGAAGACGTTTAAGGCTTTTGCTCCAATCACAATCTCCTTCCAGTCATTGAGCGATAACAATATGACGTTAGAGTTGATTAGCTTAATAAAGCAAAGATTTCGGACTGATATTTCCAATTGGCCACTCAAAAAGACTTCCTCTCTAGCCATGTGACTACTGTTTGTCTGTGACACAATAAACCAGAAAGGCGGTCCTACTCAAAACAATAGCTGCGGGCTGTGAGATGGTAACCTGAATCAGGGTTTTTCAATATACGTGATGCAAACAGCTTTGGCTTATGAATGCACCCAGTGACGTGCATGAAACTGGTCAAATTTGGACACACAGTCCTGAATCTGATCATTAGTATTATGTAACTTACATCACAATGGCAAGTTGATGACACATCTGAAACTGTGCTTTCTAAACAACCGCCTGTAAGAAATAAGGCAGAAGTATTTGCTGTGCACAGCCAATCAACACTAAGCAGACATTCTTTTTAGTGTAAATGACAAAATCATTAAAATCACCTGATGTGTGTGTTTTTTAAAAGAGATCTCAAACTGTTCTTAGATAAGCCAGGGTAAAGAAAAAGTCTTGAAAGGTTTCAATGAATATTTCTTACCAAGATTTGGAAACAACAATTGGCTTGCTTGGATCTCAGTCTACTTAATTTTCTAAGCCAACTTCTTAAGTTTTATGAGCTTGAAAGGCCAAACACTAAAACAAAAAACTTTTCCAATGTAAAACTAATCATTAAACACGTATTTGAGCTTCATAACCTGTGAAAGAGCTTTACATGAATGCAGTCGTCACACATCTGTTTCATTCGCTAACAATATTGATCCCCAGACAGGCGTGTAGCATCAGCAATCGATCACAGATCAATAGGCAATAACTTTACGGTTGGCAGTTGCACCTTGCTATAAAAATATCCCCATGCATTCTCTATAAAGAGATTTGTAAAGCACAGATTCGTATGCATGTGGGATTCTCATATTTTTCTCACTATTTTGTTCGCTCGCTGCCCTGCGTTCACCAGTGATCGTTTGTGTTCATGCAGATTGTAGTTAAAGATCTGTACTTACTCTGTGCTGGGGGGCTGGAGTTTGGGGAATCTGCCATCGGACCACGAATCTTTAACAATGATCAATTTAAACCCGGACACCCAGTGTCCAGAGACTCGTATGGTCTGCTGTGCCCACACTCACATCAGTGAGAGACGCTGGTGTTTCCTCATTCTTATCGCAGCTACGAGGAACATCCCACTCTTAAAGTTATAACCTTTCTTACAAGCGATACAGTACGCGATCGTCTCGCGATAATAAAAAGAGACGCACTAATGCTTAGTAAAATAAGTATAGCTGTGTGGATAAAATAAAAAAACAGTCGTGTTGATATGTGTTGTGGGACTGCCTGCAGAATACAATTCCTCGCCGATCCTCCTGAGAGCAGCAAGTGTGTGAAAATGCTCAAAATGGGAGAGCAAAAACCCGGAAGTACGAGGCCGGATATTGAAATTATGGGTAGTGTAGTTTTTAAAACAGGCCACGCTTTAACGCAGAAAGTTCATTAAACCAAACAAAAACTTTTATCTTTTAAAACCAATGTAAGTATTGGAATTATATCAATATAACTTTTTAATTGAATTTTATTTTGTTAGACATTGTTTGCATATGCACGTGTTTTTAGATCTAAGTCTGAAATTAGACATTTTTATGGTCATTGTTAATTTGTTACCAGATTAGATACGAGGTAACACAATAATAGTTCATTTTATTAAAGCAATAAAACAAATAATGCTTTTGAGCAATAAGGTCCAAACCTTATGTAAACAAATATTTTTATATAAAAGACAGACATACCAAATACTAACAATGCACAATAGATGTATTTCTATAGGCAGTCTTAAAGCTGGATCTATTGTATATGGATAGTAATCCGTCTTACTAATAATTGAAAACACTGTCTAAATTGTGTGTTTATATAAAATAGATTTTTCTTGTGCCTGGTAACATTCAAATATTTTATATGAAAATATGTGGCTTTTTCTATTACATTATGGTGACATACCTTTTGTGCTCAACCCCCATAAGATTTATTTCATAGTGAAACACTGAACACATTTTGATGCATCTAATGTAAAACCTAAAATGTAAGTTTAATGATATAGCCACTGCACTCTCAACTGTAAAATATTACACTTCATACTGATGTTTCTTGTGAAGGAACAACCAACTGTTCAACTGATGACAACATTTTTTCCATGACCTGTTTGTCCTTTAACGGCGTTTAGCTCAATAATATATAACAACAATCACTTCACTGGCTCTGAAAACACAAGCACAGTCCTCGAAATGGCTCGGTCACACATAACGGAGCAGCAGCTTCAGGAAAATTAAAATCATGGCCGGAGAGAATTCATTTTAGTTTTCTTTAAAAACAAGTGCACAGAAACATTTCATTCAAGCATTCATCCGGCACTACTTCAATCCATCTTTCCTTCACAAGCCTTAAGCATCTCTCTAGTCGTCTTCCTTTCCTCCCGTTTTGCTCAGCTGTTAAAAAGCAAAATAAAGGCTTGTTACGGTCACAGACTGAAGCAAAATGGAAATGTATTGAACTTAGAAAGACAGTAATATAACAGAATAGATTTGTTTTCTAAAACTTATTTTTAAATGATAAAATGCTTACATGCTGTTTGTTGGTAAAAATGCAGCAACAAATGACCAGAAGACACATGGAAAAAAGAAACTTGTTGTAATTATTCAAAAGAAAACACAATAGTCATTTTATAAGCAAAATAACAGTTACAGTATATTGCACTTATAATGTACCTTAATAACATCTACCCAGTTCCATCCTCTTGGTAGTTCTCCTTTGTTATCTATTTATTGAAAAGAGCAACTTCACATCAATATGCATTCAACAAAATCTAGCAGTAAAAAAGTGCAATACTGTATTGCATTAGTACATCAAATGCATTAAATCGAATGCTCACCTGTTCTTCCAATCAGTTTCCGTTTCTGTGCTTTGCTTAGTTGCTCTTTTTTTTCTTTTTTCTTACTGACAGAAGTGGAGTCGTTCGTGTTATCATTACTGGATATCAGGGTCTAAGAGTCAGTACACAGAGCTGTTACATTTAATTTCAGGAGCCATCACAGACCTTCACAAGCTGCGATGACATTAGTTGAAAAAATGCTTGTTCAAAGACAAACATCCAGTATATCAGTCCAGACAATTTAGAACTTCTTTGAGATCAAACCACTTCAAGGTGATGCTTCAATACATACCACAGCGGTTGTGACAGGCTGGTGGTTTTCCATAAGCATTTCCTTGTTCTCTTTGGCCCATTCAAAGAGTGTGTACATCATGGCAGTGCCCAGATTGGCCTCCACCTGCTCACCCAGCTTTGAGAGAATGTACTGCTTTGTCTCTGGTGATCTAAAAAAAATGCATTTTCAATTTGATTAAATCATGCATAAAGTTTTCAGCACACTTTAATGGGCTTTCCTAAGCAGCTGATGAGACTGGATCCTTTATCTTCTGTCTCTTCAACACAATTATTCAACCTTATAAAAACTGTGTGAAAAGCACAAAATCACCAACATCAGAATATTTCAGACAAACAAAAAGTATACAGCACCTCGAGTACGCACAACTTACAATCTGTTGTTGAAAAAGGCATCTAATGATATGTGTGGTGCAGTTTCAGGATAGGACTCTGGCCACGACACTTCTAACAGAAAGGATTTGGAATCATCTGGATCTCCTATCTGTAAATAACAAGAGAAAAAAGACACAAGAATACAAATGTGTGCCTAAATTGAAACTGTGACTGGTTTGTTGCAATAAAAAATTAAAACAACCACAGTAAACAGGTGCTCTTGTAATCTTCATAAGACTTAACGAAAATATTAGAAATGACATATGCAGCTCATACCCTAAACTGAAAGGAAAGTGGGCTCATCTCTTTAAAGCACTCGTCTCCTTCATAGATGGACTGAAGAGCCTCCAACTCCATCTGCACACAATGAGTTTGGGTTATAATTAAATAATACCATGGCGTTTGGGGCATTTACCAGTACAGGATCTTTAGGAACAATTACACATCAAACCATGAAAGAGACTAGTTTAATACGGTCAAATATTAGTGACAACAAGTTTCACATTAAGTCTGCGATCCATTAATCAGATATAGGACTTATCATAACTGTACATTGTATTTAATGAGCATTTTATAACATTTGAGACCGCATCTGTTCATAATGTGTTAGCTTTAGCTCCATCCGTCTCACCTCCTGGTCTTCATTGGCAGTCATGTTATCAACTTCCGCCAACACTTTAAACCAGTCATAAACAATTCTAGTGTACCGGCGGACTGTAGTCTAAATAAGTTAAACTCGTATTAAGATCGACATGCTGAATAAATCCCAACCACACTTGTATTTAACCTGATCTTTAAGAGCCGTTACTCTAAACCACAGAAGAAGAGTCTCACATCAGAAACACAGTGACGCCTACAGGACTGGACGACTTCACTAATGCTGCAACGCACTCACACCTGCACTAGATGGTGGCAAAATCATATATTATAGGGCCGTGCAGAGCTAAGATACTTTGATATAAAAATAAATGAATAATTTAAACTTTAGTTTATAATGAGTATTAAGTAACAAGCTTATGAGAATATGAAAAACACATTTTAAACGCTGCAGATTCACAGCGCTTTATTGGCAGAATAAAAACCTTTTCATTGCATTAAAAAGTAAAATATGCATGTATACCTTTTCTACATATATATATATACAAAAGAATACATTTTTTCCATTTCCTTTACCTTTGTTTTACTTTACCTTTTGCTGATTTTATTTCTGTCACGCTGGTTGCTGTTTAAAAAATCCAGGTCATTCTTTACTGAAAATGTTTACCTTACAAGTTATTTGAAGCTCATTAATTCACATTTGCATCTTTATTGATAAGACTTTATTATACACATAATCTAACCAGAACAATAACAAAAGACATTTACACCTTTTACTTAATAGTTCTCATTTAAAAGATTACATCCTTGCTTGCAAGTGACAGCCAATAGCCAGATTATCTGCAGGGAAGATTTACTGCTGTAATTTTAGATCTATTTCTCCAGAACTCTACAAGCTCCTCCGTCAAACACGCCATTCAAAAATGAGTTGATAAAAGACACAACTCAGGGTCAGGAATGAATAATTTATCATCTGTCCGCAAATGCAACATTTATCATACCTTCGTTGGGCAAAAGGCATTTGAGCATATTGACATAAACTGAAGAGATGGGGATTTTGCTTGAAATATTCACTGATCTGAGTCCAGTACTCTGGTTTTCTTCAAACTGTAAACAAAACACTAAAACACTCACAAAAATGTTCTTCCACACCTCACATGCAATTTAAAACCACAGTATGTAAAACACCCAAAGTAAAGACTTTTTTCACATTGTGCATTGTAATCTATATAGTCTTTGTGTTGTGGGGATGAAAAGAGGTACCAGACATATGCAGTAAAGTAAATGACTATTCCATGGAGCACCACCCTTCACAAACATTCTGTTACATGCATTAACGTGTCTGCATTAGGAAAGCTTTATTTAGTTCAACAGCTTGTTTTTCTCTCCTAAAGTATATACGTGGCAGACCATATGGTGCCATGAAGCCAAAAGTATGTGTATATTACAGTATTGTGTGTTTCTTGAGGCATAAAAGATCTGGCAGCTAGCCAAAGCTTTAACTTTCATAGTTTAAATCAACTACTTCACTGATGGGTTTAACAAAGTTGCAAGGCCTACTGTGTTGAAGCTGTAAATCATTTGCATGCTGGTTTTAATGGAACTGTACTGTTTCAAATCTAAACGTGATTCAAAGTTGGGGACTGGGTAAATAAAGGTCCCTAAATCACAAAAACAACACGTTATTCGTCAACACACCAACGCAACATGTTTGTTTCAATCTTCAGCCTCTCAGCCAGTATCATGTCTTGAATCACGGCGCTGTTACAGTACAGTGATCAATGAGTCATAAATCCACTATGTCCATAGAAAAGCCCTGCCAATGTACGTGCGCTTCCGAGTGCCCGGGGGCTTTGCGACTCTGATCCGACCCACCGTGTCCTTTTCTCCGCTCTCAGTAGGACAGTTAAACGAATACACAATGGTTTCTGTGGCTCACACAAACCGAGAAGGCAGAGCTTAGCTGACTCAATTAGATCCATTTCTTGTTTTCTCTTGCGCTGGCACCGGGCGAGCGACACTGCGCGCGGCGAGACGGAGAACGGCAGCGACCGTCACAGGGATGTATACCAAACACAGACAGAAAAACGGACAGATTTCTTCGACACGATATGTGCTTGTAATGCTATCAGTTTTTCTGTTTAACGGCTTACTGGAAATTGTTGGCGGAAATACTTGGAAAGAAGGTAAGAAACAGCTGTTACGTGCTGTAACCTACTTGGAAAGTTGTTCTCCTTTGTCAACCAGTTGCGCGCAACCGTGAAGAAGTTTTTGGAGAGAAGACGCATTTTTATTAGGAAATCGCATAGAAGACTGTACATTTATTGCATTTGTGGTGCATACATAGATAGATTTTGAGCAATAATAAATCACCGGGTTTCCTACCATATAAGGATTGGCAGCGATGTTGACTGTCGCAAGAAGTCTTTATTTTCAAATGGCTATTTGTAATGATGTTAAAAGACGCGTACAGTCTGATGTCATTACAGCTATTGGATTGACCTCAGCAGAAAGTGCACACTTAGGGAGAAAATGTTACATGTTTTATGAGCTACTGTAAAAGGTTGTATTTGTTTAGCTTGATCTTAGATCACAGTTACAGATAGACGACTGTTCTGGGACGCATAAAGAGTCGTGTCTGCATCAAACCACAGATTCATTGTAAATTAGTTGTTTGTTGTAAACAAAAATGAATAAAAAGTATCAGCAAGCGCAGATGTGAGTGACGATGAGAGTCGCATATCAGCGAGAAGTCAACGCACTTTGATTGATGCTGATGCAAAGTCAGTTTATTTCAGTACTTACAACAAAAGGCTTGGTCTTAGATTTTTACAGGGTAAAGAGTAAATAAAAAAAACATTTGAACTTGATTTTGTCGTATTATCATTTAATCAGTGATTTGAGAAAATCAAACAGACTCTTGGTCTCAAGATATCAAATTCGCTGCTGTTCCAACATCCACGACACGAACTCTCCCGCATGTTCTGCATGTTTAGAAAAGTTGGTACATCTCTCCGAGATTTGAGCTGGGACTCTCGGACCTTCGCTGAGCTGCGGTCTCCAGGCCTTTTAATGCATTTATAACAAGGCGAACGACATTATCCACGACAGACAAGACCTATTAGTAAGAGCAAATTGTCTGAATAGAAGAGAGACTATTGTTAAACTCTATAAAAAAAACTTAAGATGATAGGCGATGTTAAAATATACTCGCACTGTTGCCTTATGGTTTGTTTGTTTGTTTGTTTGTTTATGCGTAAAAGTGGATTATAACAATGCCCAAAGATACTTCTACATTTCATAACCTACAATAAAGTCTGGTGGCGGATTCCCTGATGAAAATACCATTGTGATAAAGCTTTGGATTTGTAATAGTTCACATAGGCTGCAAGTCTTCAAGTGTGTATAAGCTCGCTCCTGTAGCCCACGACAAAAACGCAAATAAAGCAATCCAGTCATGACGTCAATTTCGTAGGCCGTACCGGAAGTTTAATTCACTATATGAATTTTTAGAAGGAAAGTTGCTATGAGTGAAATAAGGTATGTTTTTAACATTACATACACGAAGACGTGAATATTGAAGCAGACGTGTTTGTCAAAGACGTAATTTGCTAACAATATGATTTTTAAGAAATACAACGAGTGTCCAAGCACATATACTTTCTGTAGAGTTGCTGTTGTTTGGTGTGACTTTGTGTAATTAACGTTGAAGGTTAAAAAAACTCATTTCTATAACAAAAGAAATGATTATGTGTTAAGTTGAAGTGTGAAAACGATTCACGTATTCGTATTTATTCTCCTATTAGTATTAATAAATCCTCCCTCACTGACTGTTGTGACGTCATGTAAAACAAAAATGCAAGCGGCATTTATCCCGATTATGGCAAATTAATTTTCATATGCTTCATTTTCATATAGTCATAATTTCAAAATGTGCTTTCTTGGTTCACCCTCACTCAGTGGGATAATCTGAGGTTTTAAAACTTTAAAGAAACAAACATTAGCTATTCTCTCAAGCCTCATGGTGGATTGTGGGATTGACAGTGTTATGAAGTGTGATCACATGCTCCAAACTACTGTGTTATTGTGTTGTAGAGAATATTGCATTTAGAGAAATCTAGTTGATTGTTTATGGCAAATGTGAGATGCACACTTATGCTTAAAGACCAAAAAAATATTATATTGATTGTCTAATGTTATTGGACCATTTATCTTATATAGAAACTACAAAAGTTACAAAAGCTGTCACTGGGGTGGTACACTTTAAAAAGTACTTGTTTGCACCTAAAGAATGCATATTAGTACCTCAAACACACATATTGGTATCAAGTGTATACATATCTGTACCAGCATAGTACATAAGAACCTAGGAAAGGTATTGTCCTAGAGACAGCTTTTGACCATTTTTATGATAGTTTAGCATTGTGTTTTTGTATACCAGAGTGTGTACACATTATTATTTGATTATGAGAAATAGATACAAAATGTTTTTAAAAGAAACATGTTGCATACCCCAATCATGACCTTACATGCCCCTCAAACTACACATAGTCCTGTTTGGAAACCACTGTTTTATAGTATTCATATTTTATAGTATTCTTAGTCTGGGATGTTGGTCAAAAGACAAATGCTGCCTAGAAATAATGGTTGAATTAAATACAAACTAAGCTACAGTACAAAATTTGACAGACCTCTTTTAATTGAAGAAGGCCAAGGTTTATTCATTGAAGACTTACTTGAAATATGCACATAATAGCACAGGAGGTATAAATAAGGCAGGCTTTTTGCAGTGGTATACCCGCAGCGCTTTGTGCTTTCCACAGCTGCATGGGTTAGTTATAGTGCCATTATTCATTTATACGCCTTATGTTTATGCGATGAGAGGAAAGATGGATGACTTTGGATTTCATCAGTATGTCTAAAAAGCCTCTTGTTCCTGGAATGTTCCATTAGTCCCTGGACTACAGTTTTTCCATCAAGATAATGACTTTTCATAAATTGACACAATACATAATGGTTGTTTTTCTTTGTACAAGCGAGCTGTGCGGTATGGAATCTTATTATAACGCTATCATCTTTTCTCAAGAAGCAGGCCCCATTATATGTCAATATAAATCCTCTTTTTATTATGTATTTTAAATATCACACATTTTTCAAATGTTCCAGAGGAAATATCAGTTGTAATCGCATGTGGTACATGTTGCTGGCATTTTGAACGGCTCTGGTGAAATTGCATGAATGTCTTTCTCCATGCATCTGCTAGAGCAGCATAAGGTTTCCATTCTTTGTCTGATGAAGGCTTGAGATGTCCGTGTATCGCAGAACAGTTTGAAATGCAGGGCGCTTAAGTGCCCACCTACACAAGGAACACTCGTGGCATTTGAACAAAAAATATCGAAGGCTGTATGAGTCAGATTGCATTATAAATTGACATTCACAGGTTATATATAATAAGAGACAGAAAGATGGGGAGGAATAGTATGTGTGTGTAAGTGTTTGACAAAGAGAGACAGAGAGATAAAGAGAAAATAAAAAGGGAGACAAAGGTAATCAGAGACTGAATCAGAAGGATAAAGAGCTGTAAACAGAGATAGGGAGCATGGCAGAGCGGTTAGTTGGAAGGTATGGGAGGAGTTTGCCAGTGTTGTTTAGAGCTGTCACTGTAGACAGCCGTCCCTGTGGTTCTTTGTGATTGCATTTGGTTTAAACTGCACCCTGGAAACAGTGATAGAAACAGTTTCATTCAAACTGTTCCCTCTTTCTTTCTGTCTGTCTCTCTCGCACACACCAGGCGCAATACAGAGAAGTGATTCCCCACACAGAAGCAACGTTCAATCTTGTGCCAGCTTATCTCTCGCACACACGCACGCACACACACAATCTGAGTCCGTAAAGTGCACCCCGCTGCACCTTTTTGATTGGTTTGGACTTACCAAATTGCAGATGCTTCCTGTATCAGATATTGACATGTTTTTACCTTTTTTATACGAGTCCCTGTCTCATAGTGATAGTATGTAGATTGGTCAATCATACAGATGATTGGCTGTGGTGTCTGTGAAAGTGCTCACACATTCAGACAGCTGCTGCGAAAGACTGATATGTTAGCCAGGCCAATTACTTGACCAGTATATAGGCATTTTTGACATAATCTGCATCAGCTAGCCCTGCCTGACTGGCCTGTTAAGTTTTTGATACCCCTTGTGTCACTTCCACATTTTGTAGATGACCTTGCTATAAAACTTTATCAAAAAACATTATGAAATTAAATGTTATAATTTGAACAGTATAATTTTTCTTTAAATAGAATTGTAAAAATAATTGGCTGTTTTTAATCAGGTTTCCTGTCAATCAATGTTTAACATCACAACAGAGCCACAGTGTTTACACTTTTAGGGAAATCAACCTACGAAAGGCTTGTATGTTATTTATCCTGTGAATATTAACTACAGTAAAAAAAGACATTTAACAGTTCTCCTAAATATTGTGGTAATAAGTGTTAATTTCTTTCATTAAGTGTAAATTAAATTGTATTACATTGGCAGTTTGGCATGTTATTGGCCATTGGCCACTCACCAAAAATCAATATTAAAGTTAGCCATGAAGGACCTTATATAGGTTGAATAGTAATTTTAAATAGCATTTTCATCTATTTCCACCTGTTTCCATTTTCATTCTGTTTCTTTTAAAGTGACAGGAAATCATCTCATCTGTTTGTATTCTGTTCTCTCCTGGTGATCAATATGTAATCTTTACATTATTGTTGCTTCATTGATCTAATGTGCTTTCTTTGTAGTGGTGTACATTTGTTCTGGATGCACTCATTTATCCTATTTAGGGAACATAATGAGACCATATGCTTTTGTATCAGCTGGTGCAGTATTTCAGAGTTTATCTTTGACATTTTAAAGCTGACATCAGGTCAGTCCTGTCACTTACACCCAGTCTATTGCATCCTCTTGGTGGCCTTCAGTAGTGAACATTCAGCTTATGAAGCGTACACAAATTTGTCATTCAGATGAATGCACTGTTTTTAAATATTCATTCCTTCTTAAGTTTAAGTCTGAACTGCAGCAGACATCAGTATAAACATTCCCCAAAAGCATATGTTGCATTCAAAGTTTTGTTTTCTATCTTTCTTTTTCTTTACTAAGCCTGCATTATTCTGTGGATGGGCTACATTGTTCAAATATTTGATGCTGCGGTGATTTCTTTAATGTATTCATCCGTGTAATGTCCAAATGAGCAGCTTATTTCTGCATTGGGGATGAAATTTTGAGCTCTGAAACATTGTTATTATGGTAGAATGATCGCTTATATTTTAGGCTAATAGTTCAGATAAATGTTATTCCTCATGTCATTAAGTAAAAAATACATTGGGCAATCTAGAATAAGATGGTGATTTTATTTTCTTTAGATTTATGAGGCTGGTAATAAAGAAAACAGAAGAGAGAAGTGAAGAAAGTGAAGAGAAACCCAAAAAATAGGAACAATACTAATCCTCTTCTCCTTCAGACCTCATATTTCTCCTGGGGTCCCTTCCTAAAAAGGCTGGTAAGAGAGGAAGAGAAAAATTGGGGCTCTTTGGGACCCCAATGGCAGTTGAATGACTAGACGGATAGATAATTGTCAACCAGAGAAAGGTCAATTTCGCTCAGTTTGAAGAGCAACTGCCCTCAAGCCAACTCTGGGCTTCTTAGATCATTCTTTGGGAACAATGTCTTAGGCTGACTTGCAGCTAATGCCTCCTCTAAACCTATTAGTTTTGGAAAATGGTTTTCTCTAGAGGGCCATCGTCTGTGTTGATGGATTCTCTGGATTTATGTTGTGCAGGCGACCTAGTGATTATTTTAAGTCCCAGAACACTAACTTGGCTTTGATGATGTTTATTGTGGAAAAGAGCTGTGTACAGCCAGAGTAGACTTTTGCAATGCATTACATTATGATTGACAAGCCACAGCCATTTAGATCAAACTGACTTCAGATGGGACAGATATTTTAGCATTAGAAGAGATGAGACCATTACAATTTGGAGATGGAAAAGAAAATTGAAAAAATGGACAGTCTTGCGAGAAGCATGCCAACAATCTCCACCCTCGATCAATTCTACCGCTTCCTTTTATCACGTCATATTTTATATACTCCAGCCATAAATGGATATGGCGAGGTCAGTAATGGTCTTATTTTTCCACGTTTGTGTGCATGACAGCTCAGTGTGAGACCCCAAATGGTGCTGGTTCAAGCTGTGAGGGGATGCTTATGTGGGGTAAACTGGAACACATCTACTCTGTTGTTTCTATTTTGGGGGAATTATTAGCCCAATTTGTTGTAGTAAATGTGTAAAACCAGTGCTGACGCCACAAGCGGTTGTGGCTGGTTAGCATGCAAAGCTTTTAATTATAGCAACTAATTTGGAAGCCCAAAGAGGTTTAAATCAAGAGAATGAAAGCTGAGACTCATAACATCATGATTTATGAGAATGATTATTCCTCTTAATAATGACTGATTGAGGGAGATTAATAGTCTGACCCACTGACCACTTTCAGCAGCCTCTCTGGAATTGATTAACTTAATAAAAAGCACCTATTGCCAAACCTATATTGTACTGTTAAACACACATTTCAACCTTAATAATGTTTCTGGATCATTTTTCTATTAGATCTAAAAAACACGCTTGATAAAAACATAAACCTGGTTAGCCCTTGTGTCTCAGTTTTATCTATAAAATAGTAGGACAGAAATGACACGGCCGACCTACAGATTTTTACTGAAGATATTGAGTTTAAAACAAGCAATGATGAAAAATAAATCTAAGTTTAGGTGCAACCAAACTATTGGATAAAACTGAGATTGAAATGTCAGTAAACTTGTATTCCCTCAGGTTATTTCAGTGTGTGTATGTGTTTTTCAGTGGAGGACAAGGGGCAGAAAGTGACGGCACACTGGATCTCTCACAGCACCACGCAGCAGGAGTATGGAACTGCATTTAAGGTAATAATAATAAAACAAACATGTCGCACATAAAATATTCACTAGTTTTTTCATGCAAGCTAAATGCCAGGACACTGCACACTAGGGTGACGTTTAGGCCGTGTACACTGTCTTGGTCTTAAGACTGGTCCAAGAACATTTAAGGAGGGAAAGAATGTATAAAGCCAAGAAACTTGCATTTTTTCTTTAATCTGTTTATGCACGCTTCATGGTTAGGTTTAGGGTTGAAATTTCCTGTTTACTTTTTACGTACAAGTTATGTATATTTTTGTACAAATTATGTCACACAAATTTAAACACTGCGGCGAAAGTTTTCATTGATGTTTGGTAAAGTAATAGATGATATAGTGATCATAGTGATGCTGGATGCTTTATGTGTATGTTTTTCAGTAAGGATGGTCGAGTCAGTATCTTCCATGCAGGTCCGCTGGGTCATTAGGATGATGATGATGTTGTTCTTCCTTTTCGTAGCCGCTGTGGCAGCATTGCTGTGGAAGCAGCTCACTGATAAGCACCTTAGGGAGTGTTGTCTGTGTTTTCTGAGTCGTGTGAGCTTGCAGGGGAACTGTGCCGGTGCTCTTTAAATTCTTAGATGATAAGAAAGGGCTAGCTCCAAAATTGACTTTTGGATCACTGCAGATCACTTCGACTAATCAAGATGTATTTTCATCAAAATGCCATTGCAAACCCAATAGTAATCAACCACTTGTTGAAAGCCTATAAGGGAAAGTTTACATGCGTGTCTGCACAGAACAGTCCAGACCATTGGCTGGATTATATTCCCAGTCTCTCCATTTTCACCTCTTAATTGATTGGTGTTGTTGTATTTCTTGTACTGTCATTCACACCCACACGGTTGTACACTCATCTTAAGCATCCGCTGAATCTGATTTTTCTGCCCTGTGCTCAATGCTTCTCTGTCATATTGACATCTGCGCTCAGTCTCGAACTCGATGCCCCGTGGACACGTCTAACCTGCTTGGCTGTTGTGAAATGCTGAGACAGTCTGAAAATGTCAAGCCAAATGTCTCGATCCAATCAAGTCGGAATAAGGCCAGTAATGAACAAACAATATTACACACATTTACTTCGAGCTTGTTAGTTTTGCTGTTGTAATAAGTTGCATAATCGTCTTTGATAAAGCAGACAGGTTATGTATTGTACATCAGGTTGTGTGAAAGTTTGTTATTCTTGGCAATATTTATATTTGGCTCAGAATAAAGACAGTATCTCGTCATTGTGGGTCGAACTATGATGCGGTGGCATGACTCTGAGTATTTGGATCCCAGACAGATCCTATCCAGCAGTGTATAAATTTCATGGTTCTGCCACTGGTCCTGACTATTGATGTGGTGGAAGCTTAGGAATTTGTCATCTGTAGCTGGATAAAGTGAGAAATAATCACTTTGCCGTACTTCACTGAAATGGTAAAATCTGTCAGTTTATTGGGACTCTCGCTCTCTTTTTTCTTTCTCACATGTTTACCCTTGATAGGATTAGGGCCCGGGGCCTGGACTGTCACAAGTTTCTTTTTCTTAATAATGTTCATTCTCGTAATTGCAACTTTGAGACTTTATATCACACAACTACAACTTTATTTTTTATATTTGCAGTGTAATTTCTAGTTAGTTGGACTTTAAATCACACAACAAGAAGCCTTCAGAGACACTGGTGCCCCAGGGCCTCACAGTGCCGTAATCCGTCCTCACACAGGCCATTAGATGCTGGACGTTTGATTGGATTTCTGGCTGTTCCGGTGATGATGTAATGAGTCACAGTGCAGTTTGGAACTTGGCTGAATTGCATGTCAGGCGGATGTAATTTTATACGCTAACACAAAGACACACACGTCCCTAAGGATGGGGATAGGGAAGCAGACTGTCTGCCAGAATACTGTGTGTCTATGAAGGAAAAATGTCAGCTACTTATAGAGAAGGAAATTATTCTCTCACTCTTTGTCTGCTTTGAGTACATGGTTTTAGTTTTGTTTAACAAAATCACTTTACTTGTAAGCATGAATTGAATCTAGAGCAGTCATTCAACTGCTTGTGACAAATATTTGTTGGCAGGGATGTTTTGGCTGTATTTTATAATTTGTTTATTTGGATATCTTTTTTTAGTGGGCATTGTCTTAAACTAAGTTGTTATTTTTCCTAAGGTGTTCCAAAAGTGTTCAATTATTTCAGATGCTATGCTTAGCTATTTATGTTGTTTAAATTAACATGAGCTATGGCCAATAAATTAATGAGATATTTCTGATATGAGGATGATAGCAAGTTTATAATTATTTTATCTCTTAACATTTGGCAAATTCATGATGAGTGTATTATAAAACTTTGCAAATTGGTTTTTAGTTGTATAAATATTATTTCATAACACACAATTTATTTTCACACATTTCTTCATGCTTGTTTGTTGCAACACTGTCCTGTTGCATAATGTTTTTCTCAAGTGCTTGTTTTTGGCCGTGTCCTCATGGAAGTCAGTGTCACTCAATGGCAGCATGTTAAAAAGAAAGCTATGAACAAGATGTTATTAGCAGTATAACAGCATCACCAGACTGATCTGCAGAAGTCAGTGATGTTTATTGTAAAATTAAGCAACTGGACACAGTGGATTTAAACATGAAGATAGATATAGCTTGTTTAATCTTTTTGTGCATGAGTAAATTTAGGATATTTAGGATTGGGACACTTTTTGACATTGACAAAAAGTCAAATTAAACCTGATTTCACCCGAATGTTTGAGATTTTATTTTGGGGGTATGTACAATTATTTTTTTTATATATATATATAAAAGCGTGGGTATGTCAGAAATCAGACATTGTGAAATTACTTCTAGAAGCAGGAGAAAAAAATCCAATTTCAAATATGTAATAATTTGATTTTGTAAAAAAAAATATAATTGATGCCTACCATCAGAAGCCATTGTTGCTAAATGTCAGCTAAAAGTTTTAGCAAATTACGTGCTTTTTTAATCTAGACGGTTAATGGAGAGAGAAACTCGGGATAAAAGCCAACATTTTTGAAGAATTCAAAACAGTTCAATTACAGGATGTAACAATCAATATTCATATAATATAAAGACAAAAGTGTGTATTTGCAATTACAATAAGTCGTTATTTATTTTATCTCAATTATAAAAGGACAATTTAGCCTCTGTAACCTCCTTCTCTAGATCTATATTTTTAACAGTAAAAAACAACAAATTATTTAATTAGCAGTGTTATTTTAAAAAATATTATTGGAAAGCATCTTCTGTGTACTGTCTAATCTGCGTACAAGCATTAAGCTGGTAAATAATGGCATACAGAGCAATGTTAATGTTAATCATTAATCATTAGTCAGATGCTTTCATAACAATCACAAATCATTCCCGTATAAGTCAGGTTTATTGTTGAGCCATGTATATATGTTGGGATTGTGAAAAACACAACATTTATCAATGAGAATATCCCCGAAGTTCAGCCAGAAAGCAAAATAAGCGAAAGTGCAAGGTTACATGGGAGGATGGCCGAACGAAAATAAGCACGTTTGACACCAGCAATCCTGCAAAGAATTAGATTTGTTTTCACTCCACCCCTACATTCCTCTTATGTCTTTCTCCAGCTTTCACTTCCAATGATTATCTTTTTTATTCTCCACTACATCACAGTTACTTTCTTTATATGTTTTTTATTCCATCCCTTAACACCCACACCTCCTGTTCTTTCTCTTACTCCGAGGCATTTTTCTCTTCCTCTGTTTCCGGTTTGCACTCAAAGTGCCAGACTTTCATGACCTCCAGAAGTAAAGCCCCATTTGAATTGAATTGAGTCTGAAGTCCCACTTTAAAAAGTAAAGTTGAAGTTGCTGAATTTGCAGCTATGATGAAATAGAGCTCATTTGCTATCACTCTCTGAAATGAACTCTTCCGGCATTTGGGTCACACACAATGGAGAAAGTGAGTTGCTGGAGGTTAAAAAGAATATATTATGAAGGACTTTAAATAACTTTTTATAGGTTTATGTTTAATAGACATTTTATGTGTATGTGTTTTAGTCTGTATGTAAGTATGTGGTCAAATATGTTTGTATGTGCTGTCCTGCTCAGTGATGGCATTTGCCACATAAAAAGCCCCAAGCTTTTGAGGTGAAAGGTGTTTTTTGTGCAGTTTGTTATAAAATGTTGTGGTGAGTGTGGAATAAAGAGCACTGAATGTACAGACATACACACATACTCTCAGCTCCCAGCTGAAACGGGGCCGCTGTTGATATTTAATTGTGTTTCTTCATTCACTGTTGTTTTGTTGGACGAATGACTCATTTTGGTGAGAGGTGGTTGTGCGTAAGGACAAATGACCAAAATAAAGACTATTATTAATTATTTTGAGGACATCTGAGTCATATTCTGCACCCAACAATTACAAAAAGGTGGAAATTCAGACGCTTTATTAGATCTAGCAGTTCTTTGTGGAGAAATATTAAAAACATATGTAATCAAGCTCTTGTAGCTTCCATGTGCTTACGTGGAAAATTATCATTTGAGAAGTTTTTAAATTGAGTCTGGTGAAATCTTTTTTTGTCGTAGCAAAAATTATTATGCTACATTACTTATTACCTTTTCACTTTTTGCTTATAGTCCTCTTTATGTTTTTATTGCTTTCTGTGCCAAGGTTAGACTTGTGTGTGTGTGTATTCATGCTTTTGTGTGTGCTTTTACAAGGAAGCCTTTGAATGCCATATCAAATAAGTCCAAAGAATCATGTTCTTTAGTGTAATTATTATCAATGGCAAAGAAATAGTTTGTGTATATAAAAAGACTATAGAATAAAATGTCTTATGACTTGAATCTCCTAACCAAATACTAACATTGACTTAAACTAGGGCAGCACTACATTTTCCTTTGGCATTTGGCGGATGCATTTATCCAAAACAATTTACAGTGCATTCAAGAGACTGGTACATTTTTTATCAGAATGCTTCCTGGGAATTGAACCCTTGATGTTTGCGTTGCTACAGTAGTGTAGTGCTCTTCCAATTGAGCTACAGGGACATTATACGACAGCACTGCTGTGAAAAGCATTTCATAGATTATTTGTTGCATTAAAAGGATCTTGTAAATGTATCAGTTCAATTAAATCCAGTCTTTGCCTCATAAATCTACTGTTCATTTACTATCATCTCATTATATGTGACCCTGTCTGGGAAAATCCTGTCATTTTTTTTGTGATTTACATAAAATCATCTTACATGATGTAAAGAATATTTTGTAAAAACATAACCATGATATCTTTAATATTGACTGAATAAGGCCATGTCAAAGATTGAAATCAATATTTTGTGAGAAATAATAAAATCTAATGTTACGTTTCAGTATTTAAAATCATTCATTTCTGTGTTATAAATGAAAATTTGAGTACTATATCTCAAAATCTATAATTTAATTTATAATTTAGCCTACAGCAATAAACACACATTACCTTTGACTATTTTGACAACTTTGATGCTTCTAACCTTAGATTTTAGGTCTTTAGCCTGGGTTTATATATATATATATATATATATATATTGATGGCTGTAAATTGTCGTGTTTCCTCTTACTTTAAAGACAGGATTATAAAGTCTAAGCATGCAGTCACACACCTGTTTCAGATAAGTCTGCCACTAAACTGCCTGCAAAAACAAAACAAATTGCATGTCTGTTTAAAATATGTCAGTATGTCAGTCATAAGTCTGGCTGCTTAAAGCTGATTGAAATGCTATTGGTCTTTGATAAATCTAAAATAGAAATGTCCATTTCCAAAATCCAATATTTGCACTTTCAGTGTCTTTTTGATGGCCAGGAGCTGCTGGTTTGCACCATTGGGATGTGGATAGCTGCCTCTTAGCCCCAGTTAATTTTCTTACAAATCGATTTGAATTTCAGTATTTCCCTGCTTTGTGACTTCTCTTCAACATGTAGACATACACAAAGAATAAGAGGACTGAGTGTCATGAGGGGACTGTGGTAAATTTGATCTGGCGCACACAGCTCCCTTAATAGCAGACAGGTCATATTAAATATTTTGTCCTTGTGGCTGATTGAGCACATTTCAAAGCTGTCTGTCTACCAAAAGCTGATAACCACGCTACACAGGGTCTCATACGTGTAGCGCTGAGGAGCGGGATAATTTCATCACCTCCATTAGTCAAAATGTGTCCAACAAGTTCAAAGGAAAATACATGGCAAAAAACATACACTTACTGAAAATGATCTTCCTTACAAAGCGGATTTAGAACCGGGACAATTTGTCACATTGAAAAGAGAGTGGATGTAATGGGAAATTTCATTTCCTTTGATTCCCCTGGTTGATGTAAACATAGTTTCGTAAGGTTCCTCTGTGGTCTCAGCCTACGATTATGTGCTATCTTTGAAAAATGATGCCGTGTTACAGATACTCAAAGAATATTAACAGAAGCAAAGTACAAGTTGGTGTTCTTTTTGTGATGAAGCAGGTTGAGCGTAAAAACACTTCAAATCTGAATGTCTCTATATTTGCCGTGTGCTCAAACAACCGCACAGCTACGGCTTACATTACTTCAGAATTCATTTTTGGCCTAAAACACATCGATACAGATCATTACTTGATTTGGAAAAGTAATTGCAACCATAAGGAGAGTGCGTTTGGATGCCAACATTTTCTGTTTTTCCTTTGCACTACATTTAAAGAAATAAAAATAAATAAATGTCCTCATTTAGTTTTTAATAGGATGACTGTAGGATGTTAATAGAATGAGGTCGGGGTGGGTTTGAATCAACATAATAGTGGGTAAATGATGACAAAATTTATTTTTAATATGTAGCCTGCAAAAGTTTTCTATGATGTGTGAACATGTTTAGACTAATTTGCATGCCTTGGCACAAATTTAAAGCCCAGTATGGTGCAGTCTTTCAGGACACAACAGGAGTCGTGCGTTAGCTCGGTGACAGCAGATACAATCGTGCGCTTGAGTGCCCAGCTCTCTGCCTTTGTGTTGCTCTTTCATTTATCATTCAGATGTAATCATGTCAGAAGAGGAACAACTGATTCCCCTCATATAAATATTTAAAGCGAGGTGATGAAGAGTCTGGCGAAGTACCCAAAGAATCTCGCTTGCATTTAACTTTTTTAAAGGGACAGTTCACCCAAAAAATGTACTTGCCTAAATCTGTATGACTTTCTTGTCCATAGGAGTAAAAAAGAATAGTGTCAAGATCTGCAAAAGATCAAACAGAATGATTCCTTTTACAAATCAGACATCACAAATTAGGAGTAAAAAGATTCAGATTTAAACTTTTATAATATGGTTCTACAAGATTCTCGTAGCATTAAAAATATTTGTGATTATTTTATTTTATTGTGATTTAGTTTGTATTAGTTGACGTTTGACAACCCAAATGCTTATTCAGTTTTATTAAACAGACAAGACTGGATTATTATTAAAAACAATTTTAAATATTCTGCTTTTGTGTTCATAGCAGAGAAAGTCACGTGAGGTTTAGTGAACAAAAACTTTTCCTTTAAAGGCAAGAAGTTTAAAAAGAAGGTGCCAAAGGAGAAAAGTTCATTTTTATTTGTACACACCATGATACAGATGTTTTTGTGACCCAGAGAAAATTGGCTGTGTCTGTGACATAGAATGCGAATAAAACCAACACAAATCAAGAATATGACAGGAATGAAATGTTAAGCGATAACAGATTTAGGGTGCGCCAGCTTGTTTTGACTGCTTAGTCTAGAGATCTGAATTCCAACAGCAATAGTTAGCAGTCTTTACACGGACCGCTACAACAGTCACGTCTGTACAATCATTTGAAGCGCTATCTGTCTTTTTTCTTTATCTTTCTATCTCCCCTCTTCTATTTCTTCTGTTGTCCTCTGCCTTCTCTTCTCATTCCATCACCTGTCTCTTTGACAGCGGCACGAAGCTCTTGGGGTTGGTAAGTGATTACATGTTCAAGAATAGTGACCCCCTCTCTCAAACTCCCAATTCTTCAATCTCAACCTTTCCCCTATTTGATTTGAAAGACGCGAACTTGACTAGACCTCCTCGTCCGCTCCTCTTTAACCCGCGGAGCCGAACTCTCTCTCAGCCAGGAACATTTTGACAGATGTCTGCGTGTTCAGTCCTCTGGCTTCTAATGCATTACTCAAAAATGTCCATTTCTGTTTCCGTACAAAATGTGTCATTATAGTTTGACAACCCTGCACGGTCGCTAGGAACTGTGTTCATTTACTTCCGAAAGAAAATGTGAGAAATGCTTGTGTGTCACAACAATATCAGTTGCTATGAGGTTGCCAAGGTTTGGATTCCCATATTAGGCCACCAAATTTAAAATATAAAAACATTTTTGTAGGTGCTGTTAACAAAAGCAAGTTAATTTTGTGACAGAAAGAAAGTAGGAAGTAAAAATTTTGTTACCCTCAAAACAGACCTCACTGAAATACTTTCTGCAGTGAAATGTTACTGAGAAATCACTTGATTCTTCCCTGTTTATTCTTTCTCCAGTTCCATCTGCTCCGGTCCCTGCAGGGATACTGTTTATTCAACATCTTCCTGCGGGTTGTAAAATATCTCATTGATTTTTGTTGCCGCTGGACTTAGAGATTTTCCATTTGTATCACAAGACTTTTAATGGCCGGAGGGAGGAGTTCATGTCTACTGATGTCTGACTTCTTGGAAGAGGTTTACATGGCAGATCAAAGTCCTCAGCCTCATACCCATTTAATCTGCTAGCACTGCTAAATACAAGCAGCACGTGTAGAGAAAACAGTCACAGATGATAGACTCGAGATCTGGCCTGTTGGCTTTCAACACTGTGTCTTCCCTTAATAGCAGGTTTTATGTGTAGAACTCACTCAATAAAGCTCATTTTATGTGACAATTTAAGAGGTACATTATTCAAAAGAAAATACCTTTGTCTTTGTGACCTTTCTAATCCTTTGTGGTGGTTTTTATGTCTCATCAGGACCAGTATCCAGATAGGGGGGAGATTCTGGTCTCAGCCCAGGACTTGAATCTGATTCTTGAAGTTGAACGGAATCAGTAAGTAACATTTTTGAATGACTGTCTTATACATAATATAAATAGAAAGCATTGACAGATTCACATTTACATTACATTGCATTAATGCATTTTGCAGGTGCTTTCATTCAAAGCGACAGTGTATTCAATTCACAATGTCTTTTATCAGATTGTCATTTACCAAATGCCCTCTCACATAACCTTTTAAATTCGGGTTGTTTTATTTAATCTATTTTTTGCCACCATTTCTTCTCGGACACAAGGGGTGACTAGGTGCCCTGACTGATAGGAAGATTTCATACTGCCCATTTCCTCTGTAATGGAGCCGATGGCTTGGAGTAAATAAAAGCCGTTATTAAAGATTGGAGCACAGGCATATTAGATTACAGAAGAGAAAAGTTCAATACCTTAATGGACCGCTGAAAGATTTGATTACAAATTGTTATTCAAATTGCTATGCAGTCACTTGTCATTGTTGAATACATAGTCATTTTAATATTTGGCAAGGAAATCTTTTCACTAAAGCAATCCTTCATTTGAAACTAGACCCAGCTACTCACTAATAGGTAAGGATGTAGAAAAGAATAATTTAGAACATTTATAGCAGGAAAATCTTCTTAATCAGTAATTTTGTATCCTTGAGATTAGGGAATCGTTGGGTTTAACAATCTGCGAATGGTAAAATGACTCAAAATAGGGTTGCACAATACTGAAGAAAATGAAGAAAAAATAAAAACTTGCTTTGAAAAGGTTGTCAAATTAATTTGAACTTCATTAAAATATATTTAAAATAATATTAAAATGACTTGTTTTGCATCCTTTTGATTGTTGATCAAGTGAGAACAACTTTTAAAGTATTAAATCCGTTATTGCAAACCATTGCAATATGCTCATTTGTAATATTTTGTTAATTTCAATTTTGTGCACCCCTGGACGCAACCTTCCCAGGAAATGTAGTGTTTATCTAGTTGGAAGATGAGAAAAGAGAACTCTCAAAATTTTTGGCCAAATGCTATAATGAACTAGAGCAGTATAACTTCAGTCATACTGCACTGGAAGTCGCTGGGGACGCTGCTTCTCCCTCCTCAGACATTTCTGGGTCCACATCACTGTACTTTGGCAGAGCTCATGTTTATTTTAACCACACATGAACCTTGCATTCCCTTGCAGTCTTGGCCTGTCTAGTTCTCTAAATGTAGGTCAGAAAAATGGACACACACGTACGAACGCCGACACATATAAACACAGAGCAGCCTTACTTCCTGATTATTGTATGTGACTCAAAGGAAGCCTGGAAGCAGTCTTAGTATCTTTTCTGGGATTTTATACAAGACAGAATACTCTCCAAAGCAGGTCGAAGTGAAGATAACAAGGAGGAGCGTTTGGACTAGAGGACTGGTGTAGAATCTAGATTACATCCTAGATTGGAGACCCAGGAAATGGAAAAAACACAAGGAACTGTTTGATGAATTAGTTTATTGTAAACATGGAGCTGTTTTTGAAATGGATAAAAGGAGGTGCATTACCTGAGTACATTTGTCTAATTGCTTCTTTACTTTGCATGTCTTGCATCACTCGCAGTGAAGTGCTTTCGAAAACACAACAGGAAGCTGTGCGTGAAGCTCGATCAGAACTGAGAGGTTCTTCTCGAAAAGGAAGGGGAAGAGGAAGCTTTTGATGGTAATGTTAGACTAGTTCAGGTTCTCAGGCGTGGTTATTACCCCTCCGCAAAGTATATGGCAAAAAATAACACTGTCTGAAGGTTGCTTTTAGTATAAATTGCAGCAGTGAGATGGTCTTAAAATAAAGAAAGGAACTGCTTCTGGGTCTCTGTAGAGATCTGTAAAAATGTTTTTTTAAAGCACCGCTGTCACAATGCACTTAAAAAGAATTCAAAACATTTTTGAAAAATTGGCCATGAGCTAGTTTTAAAACATCATTTAGGGTCAGGGTTTAACTGCGCAATGATGTTCTGACCTGTGACGGATGGGGTTAGAGGTCACTGGTCTTATGGCTGTGGTGCATTATGAATCCCCATAACATGACCATAAATAACTTTTGGGAACCCCCAGACGTATTTTTGTCTTAGAAGGAAGTACTTTAGTTTAGTCTAGTTTTAGTATGATTTTGTCTGCAATTACTATTTAGGGATACTTTCATAAGTTTTCTTGAATAGCCCCATTGTGTATTGCAGACCGCTGGCTCCGTGTATTTTCTCTGCAAGGAAGAAAATTAAAAGTAAGTGTCTTGCTTTAATTTACTGCATTTGACATTGAAAATAATATGTACCAATTTTATGTTATTTTTATATGTTTTATACAGGCTTAGCTTAGGTTTGGATTTGTGTGAGATAAATGATGATGTAAGTGTGTGTTTCCAGCTCAGCTGGTATTTATTTAAACGGAAGAAAGATGGTTGATGGAAGATCTAGGCGAATGATGGGTGTTTCAGGCCTTGATATGTTTTTTTTTTTTTTTTCTTGGTTTCTGCAAATGTGTACAGGATGTTGATTTGAGATGTGTGTAACTGTGAAACTCGCTAAAGAGCCACCAAAACCCATGATGTGTAACCTCCTGTGAAAGTTGTGAAATTGTAGGTTTTTTTACTTTTTACTTACTATTTTACTTTTGTATACATATTCAGCTCACAATTTGGAACAAACCCCATTTGTTTGTATGGTGTACATGATTAGATGATCTTTTGCATCACTGGTAATTGATGCAGAGAAATAATAAGTCTATTTATAATTGTGATGTGCAGTGTTTTTCTGTGCAGCATCATTATGAATTATACAAATGTAATTTTTGTTTAATTTATAGGTCAAAATGCTAAATCATAATTAATGTCTCATCTAGTCATGATTACATAAGTGTAAATTTTGCTTTAAATATCTGGACAAATTGTCTATTCTAAATTAATGAATCATGATTGGCTATTTGAATCTATTTTGACTACAAATATAGTGTTTGTTATGCAAATAGTCAGACAAGATTAGGACATTAAATTAGATAGCCTACTTTTAATTATAATTCTTTATTGCACTACACTGAATTATTTAGCAGTTTGTCCTTTAACATTTGGTATTTTAAGGCACTCTGGTGATTATGTTAATCTTCTCATTTGGAATAGTTAGAGGTGACATTGTGGAGTAGTCTGTCGGTTTCTTATAAGGTCAAGTGGTTTGCAGGAAGGTTGTTTTTACCTGCGATCTTCACTGGCGTCTAAAGTGTGTGTGTGTTTTTTGAGGGAGTTGAGAGGGGGAAGAGAGATGCTGGTGTACCGGGGTGAAGAAGATTAATAGAGTTTATATAATATAAGAGAGAGAGAGAGAGAGAGAGAGAGAGAGAGAGAGAGAGAGAGAGAGAGAGAGAGAGAGAGAGAGAGAGAGAGAGAGAGAGAGAGAGAGAGAGAGAGAGAGAGAGAGAGAGAGAACATACTGGAGAGGTTTAAACTGATGGTGTGAAGGGGAAGGGATAAAGGAGAGGGAACAAGACGGCTTTAGGGCATGGAGAGCAATGATAATGGAAAATAGAGGCTAGACGGTTGAGAAGAATGAGGGAGAGAGAACATAAAGGGTCTGAACAGGTGGTTGAGGTTTAGATCTCGTGGCAGCTGAACTCCCTGGAGCTTGACCTTGTGTCCCAACGGAGATAAAGTGATTGACCTAAATTTTTAATAGGAATTTTTTTAATATATTCATCCCAGGAGTGTAATATTTAAAATATTTCACAGGGAAGTGAAGCAATTGTTCGGGATTAAGAGAGCAGCTGTCTTTGTAATTCAGCGTAACTCATGATTTTACTAATATGTTAATAAAAACAGCTACATTTGAAAACAGTGCAAGAAAACCAATGGGGGTTTTAGTCTTTGGTTCCTCTTAAAGCTGCATAACAGCTTCTTTACCATCATGACACATACATCTCAGAAACGTTTTCAAAAGAAGTTGCACTTTGAAAAAGGATGTTGCTACTTATGGGCAGCTGCCACACAAAACAAATTTAGTAGTGCATTTCTTAGAAAAGATCTGAAAGAATCGCAAGAAGCTAACATTCTTTAGAAATTAGTCACAGATCTAAATTGTGCATGATAGGATTTTGCATTTATGAACGTGTTCTGCAGCAGAGGGAACTGTGTCGTGCCTGCCTGCCACAACTCTGATTCACACTGATTCTCTTCTCCATCTCGGCCCTGCAGCCCCATCTGCAGAAGGCTTGTTTTGTTCTCTCCTGACAAGCAGCCAGTGTTTGTGTAATCTGCTTTTTAAACCCTGTCTCTTCTGTCTGCACTGAACCGTATGCATCCATATTTACATTAGCTTAAGAGATGATTCGTCACAGACTACGATGGAAATATTGCAGCTGTTGTTGAATTTATTAATGTGGCTGTGACATGTAGCAGGAAATAATAATTTTGAGGAAACAAAACTCATTTTATTCAGATCAGATGTTGTGTAGCGTATTAACTGAATCCCTGAGATGGCGAGATGAAGTGTAAATTTCCTCTTGCATTTACAAACAGCTGTACTGGATTTTGCTTTCCAACATTAAGTCTTCTAATATACTGTAAAGGAACATTGATTCCAAATTGTTGAACATTGTAAAGTTTTTGGATATAATGCTTCAGACTTGGTTTCACACGTTGTGTCAGGAGGAAATTCACAATGCAACACAAGTCTGTGATACGTCCTCAGTGTGCTCACTATTAGCATAAACTGCGTCTCCGGCACTTTTTCTCTTTTAGGTCACCTGGAATGAAGGCGGAATAATAATTAGAAGAGAATCTCGCTGAGGATGTTGGTTAAAGTCAAAGTTAAAGTTGGTGTCTGATTAATGCATCCGGTTTATCTCATCCCCTCTCGAGTACCAAGATTTGTTTCTCCACAGGAACACAAATTATTTATGTACAACAGGATGACAGACTCGCATTTTGTGGGCCAAACATTCACATCTGTGTTTCTGTACTCGCGCAGAGTATGTTTCCGTACTATAATCCATTAGCGTGGTGGCTGCCAAGTCTTCACTACTTGAATGTTGCTCAACTCATCTTCAGCAGATGCCGTGTGTGTTAACGGTCAGTATAAGTACAGTCCTTATAGGGGAACAGCGGGTATGTTTGTGTTAGCATGAACCCAACAGACTTACAGATAAGACATATGTCATGCATTGTGAACCCTGAAATATTTATAGCTCGCCTTCTTGCCACGTCATGAGTCACTTTTCCAGAAAACGTACATGACGTTGGATACTTTGCCTCGCATTCATTTCTGTCTCTCTCTCTTGCAATCTTAAATGCATTTTCTGCACCCTTCCCCCATTTCCTTTTTGTTCTCTCTCTCATTCTCTCTTTCTCTCAGTCTAGTGTACAGTACACTGCTGGTTTGGATAAGGTGATTAGTAACAGATGGTGCCGCTTTAAAAGGGCAAAGAATGTTTTACCGCAGTAGGTCACTGGGCCATGGTCGCTTTTTCACTCTTTTGCTCTGTCTCTCTTTGTCTATGACACACACACACACACATACATCTGACCCGTTTGGTGTACTTTGTCCCTAAAGACCTTCAAGCAAGAAGATGCTTTTTTCTAATAAGCCTCAAAATACTATGAGAAAATGGTTAGGGATTGTGTGTGCAACTGTGTCCTCATATATTATTTTCAATTTTTCCTCTAGTATGTATTTTCTATCTTGCAAGAAAGTCTATTCTTTTTATTCAGCGTAGTGTGTTTTAAAAGCTTTGTGATTGGTTTGTTATCAAAATGTGTTGAACTAGAAATATAGTTACTTGCTGAAGCTGAAATTTTACAATTTAAAAAAAAAAATATTCGTGGCGCTTATGCAATACTAGAAACCCTGTTGTGGGTGGTTGCCAGGGGGTTGTTATATTGTTCCTGACTATACAGTATCTGGATGCTAGGTGATAGAAAGTGTGCTTTCAATTGCTAGGTGGTTGCTTACCAACCCAAGTCAAAAGGGTTCACCTTCAAGTTATTTTTACCTTAAAAAAGATTCATATCCAAAGATAACCATAGATGCTTTAAATGCATGCCTAATTTTTTTTTAATATCTAAAAACTTTTTTACTGGTTCTAGCAATTATATACCAGGGGAACTTCTAAGTTTGATGCACTTCTAATGTAATAAAATGTATTTTAACTTTTATTCAAGTCGGAAGAATAAACAGTGTAGAGTGAAGGATAACACTTAGGTTAGGTTAGGAGGTTATTTAGTAACAGTAGTAAATATGAGCAAAACGAAAATGTCATGATGCATTGGCTACACCCTAGATTCACACCCTAAACTGCCAAAACTGCTCTGGGTTGATCACACATCCTCCTGGGTTGTGGTGGATGTGGGTCTTGTGTCAAATTAGGTTTTGGTCTTGTGCACTTGCTTCAAACAAACATCCTGTACACACCTTTACCCACAGAAATCTGAAAAAAAATCAAGGCAGAAATTTTCCATTTTGAAGATAATGAATTTAGTATAGTTTTTATTAATTTATAAACAGCCTGTGTACACAACCCTTTCTCATGATCTTTATAGGTTAATTGACTTATGTCTGTTTGTTATACAACATAGTTTAGATAGATAGAGGTTGTATAAATGTATGATTAAGAAGAGATGAATGTGGAGTGTTTCATGAAGTAATGCGTTTCAGAACGATGACTTTTGCACCCGTTGTGGCCTCTCTCTCTTTTTTTTGTTCAAGTCTGTCTTTCAACTAAGAGCTATGAGTAATTTCACTACTGCTGATTGCTGAATTGCACCTGTTTTACCTCAGAGAGAAACACACACACACATACACAAGTCCTATTCTCTTTGTTCCTACAGCCCAGATGTGCATAAAACAAGCACATTAATCTAAGATGAAGTCCACTGGACAGTTATCGCAGACTCAGGGTTGAAAATAGAAGCGTAATGAGACACACACACAATTTTTTCCTTTTCCTTGCATGCACTTTGCATAGTATTCATTTTTCACTTAAACCGAAAGAGACATGACTGTTTTTTCTCACTTTTGTATCTTTATCTCCTTTATTTGCTACTTATTACAGATGGAGCAAAAACTATCTTCTTCAGCATCATCATCTCATTTTCATCATTTTACCCCCATTAGATGTTATTTAATAAACAGGCAGTCCCACCCCAATCTCTTCCTATTGTTTTAGACACGTGGAACCATTTTACAGATGTTACAAAACTGCAACAAAGAGCCACAGTGCTCATGCTCTTTAGGAAATGAGCCTACAAATGACTTACTTATAGTTGCCTCTGCATATTACGGTAGTATTTTAACATCGAAAAAATTACACACAAAAGAATAACATAATCCTAGCAAAGAGTCTCACACTATCTTATGCCAGCTATTCATCCACTGAGATAACAGTTTGGATAGTGTGGTAGAAAAACGATGGATGTGCTACATTAGTTGGACGATGCAGATGGATGTGCACTTGCTTACATTTGGCAGCAAACCTGCACACAATATACTGTAGAAGATTGTACACTTTGAATATCTGAAAACATGAGTTATAAAGTAGCATTATTGCATTTAAATCTGACAATGTGCATTGTTCACTTTGCAAAACTTAAAGCTAAAACCATGAGAGTAACATTGTTAAAAGATAACCAGCAAAGATCAAGCTGAGAAGCCACCTCAAATTGTGTTTCTTTTCTCTCGATTATATTTTGCCTACTGAAGCTTTACCATAGAAGTAAATCAGTGTTCAAGGCTGATTGTGCCATGCCATTGAATGCTTTTACCTGCTCAGAAATACTAGCAGGTGATTTGGTCTCTATTCTGTTTAGAGATAAAGAATAAATGGATTTAGCCGAGTGGTTCTTTGACTATGGGGACCTTGTGAAATTAATTAAACTTTTTTTTTTAATTCAAACAATTTTTAGATGTTTGTGCCCAATTGTAAAGGTTGTTGTTCAGGAAAATTAATTTAGTTTCCCTGTTGCACTCTCAAACCAAATATTCTCAGCCTGGTAAATACAAGATGAGCAATTTTGGCCATCAGATGCATTTTTCACATTTTTTAAAGCACCGTTTTTATTTCACACATAGTATGAGTTCCTCACAAGTCCATACAAATATTTCTTCTCTGTGTCTGCTTACATTTTTTCCCTCAGCTTGTTAAGAACACTAACCAGATTTTACACAGATATGAATGCACGTTGCCCACTATGATCCATGTTATTAGGGATGTTTCAAAAAACTATTTTCAAAATATGACTTGTTGGAGGAATGTGTAAATGACTGGTCAAGTTGTTCCCCTATAATTACACCTACAGATTCTGCTTAATAATAGCAACGTTACTCGTTGCAAGTGACTTTAGGATGTTAATGTCAGGTGTGGAGTCATCGCTAATAGAAACTGGTGGATGTTTTTTTTTTTAGACGTGTTAGTTATCACTGATGTTATCACACTGATGGCGCAATTATAATCTTGTTAATGTCATTTCTTTATGCTGATTATGTGTTTTGTATGATGAAATTCACCCACACGGCACTTGTTTGTTGAGAGGTTGTTGTTGCTGATTTTAGACCGTTGCTGTAAAGTGAAGAGTTTATTATTGAATTAATAACAATTACAGATATGTTCATATAAATATTGTTAGGAAAAAAGACATCAGATAAGATTGCTGTTCAACTTTATCTCATATCAACTACTCTGACAACTGTACTGCTTAAAACATGCCAAACTTACCACTAATATTTATTCTTTTTAATCTTGGATGTAATATTGTCATGTCTGCAGGCTTTTAGCCGTTTGGTTGTCCTGAGACTCATGAGTCTTGTGATGTGCAATGTTGCACACACAGACTATACAAGATGAGACAAAATGAGCTATTGTACCTCATTGCTTGTAATGCAGTTGGTGCATTACATTTTTACTTAAAACATTTAAAATCCTTCTAAGATATCCTAAGAAACTGGTTATGTTGTTTGACTCGGGTATCCAAAGAGTACAGCCAATATTGATTGTAATGCAAAACCTATTACAGTTCTGGCAAACAGAGCTATAGTTTTTTATTGCCCATAACGTTCCAAGTAACAAAGTGAACCTCTAAAAGAATAATCTCTTCTTCAAACTAATTGACCACACAGTTTTGTTTCTGTGAATTTCAACAGCAAAGCAAGTAAGTCAGAAGTATATGTTTCATTTTAAAAAATGCAATGCAGGATCCTAAATGTGCTGTATTTGTCACAGGGATTAGGTCTGCGAGATTCTTTAAACAAGCAAGATTAGTATTTGAACAGTTTAAATGGGATTTATCGCTGCAGGAACACCGAAGTTCACTACATAAATGAAAGCAATGTGACTCATGGCTTGTTGATCACATTAATAGAGCTTTGTGTTTTTCATCCACAACCCACTGATGTTAGCCACTGTGGTTAAGCATGACCTAGTTGTAAGACCTAATGAATGTGTATCTTAACACACTTATTTGCTTGAGCAATGAATGTGGATGTGAGGTCGACCATCAGGCAGGTTTGTTTTATTTGTGTTTAATGTAGTGTATAAGGCGAGTGCATTGTTGCTCACTAAACTGTTGCTCAATAAACACTAAAGTGTTTAAATGGTGGATAAAATTTGGATTAAAGAGAAAAGGAGTTTTCAGCATTTGTAAAGCATCTTTCCTTCCTTGTAGAGCTGTTAAATGTGAAGTGTTGGGAATTGGAGTCTGATGAAATGTGAAAACAACAAAATATGTAGATAACAGTGCACTCTCGGTAATAAATACACAAATCAAACTGTCAGATGTGTTCTCTCATTAAAATGTAATAGACCTCTAGTCCTCGCGCAAACATGCACAGATGGACGCAACGGTCTCCTTTCTCCAAATCCACCGTCTCAGCAGAAGCCTCCAACTTCAGATTGAATATGTGCTGTCATTTCATTCCCGTCGGATAAAAAGGGTCATTGCTCTGATGTGATGCACGTTTCAAGATTTCATTTTCCAGCACATTTTTCGCTCTTCAGTAGCTCTTTCCAAAATGGTGGTCCTTGTGGCTCACGTCTGCTGTTTTGGTGGTATTGCCATGTTAGAGCTTCATCGCTTTCAAAAGCCTGCAATGCAATTTCATTCTCAATGGAATATTGGATTGAGATCTGCTAGGAATAAAAATTGCCTTGCAGATTCACACACACACACGTTTTTCAAGGTTAGACTGTGTTCGTCCTCTTTTCTTTTCTGTCATTTAAAGTGTGTGACCTGAAAACATTATAATTTATGTTATAATGTATTATAATATCTGGCAACAATAACTTAAAGGGAAAAAATAAAAGTCATTGAAACAATCTAATGCCCCCTAGTGAAGTCTAAATGTTGTCTATAATATTAATTATTCCTGTTCTCTAATTTCTGTCTCTTTTCTGTAAAATGATGTCTGTATTATATTGTTTGTATTGTGTTTGTTGTAATTATATTGTATTGTATAAATAATGTTACTCTGTGGCTCTTTAAAACATTGTTCCAACTATGGGAAAAGTCATTTTAGACACGTCCACCACTTTTACATCAAATAAATTAATCCATTAATTATTAATAGCGGCTGTGTTTGATGACATTATACAGCTCAGTATTTAGTGGTGTAAAAATAACTGATGGCTGTGACTGCCATGTGCTCATTTCCTTTTCCTCTTCTCTCTGTTCTTTTCCGCTCTGTATTTGGTATACACATTTTACCACATATAATTTGTCCTAGAATCCTGTGTAATGTGATCTGTGTGAAGTGTCTCTTGAATTTTCATTGATAGTTTTTTTTCTTGTTTTGGTTATTTGTGACCCAGTCTGTAAAAACCCAGCTAAAGTCATTTTTGGTGATTTTTCTGTTTTCTACATAAAATCATTCTGTGTAATGAAAAGAATATTCTGTGAGAATTTGACATTGATATCTTTAATATTTTCTGAGTAATGTCATGTCAAAGATTAAACTCATAGTGAAAATAATATGTGAATTCAAACTTTGAAGCTCGTTATCTCGACTTTAGCATGGTTTTCCCAGACTGGGTCACATTTTATTTCTATAATTTCTTACACCATTCAAGCAACCTGTTTTCCATTTTTAAAATTAGTTTATCTTATTCCAGCTTAATATATAGACCACTATATGTTGATTTCCCTCAAAATATGAAACAATGAGATGCTGTGCCACCCTACGAATCAATATTGGCTCAATAAATGTGATTGGGGTGGGATTATGCCTTTGTTTGACCAGTTGTATAGAGGAGAGGAGTGTTTTGAGTACCTCTGATGACTATTTAAATTTGCTTTAGCAGTTTGCTTTAGAGATTCTCATGGACATTTTCAGTATTAAATCCTTTTTATAAGATCTGCTTATCTTTTGATTTGAGAATCCTGCGAATGCTGCTATTGTTAAAGCAGCAGGTCCTAAATCTCTTCACCAATCCAGCAGCACACAAACATTTTAACAACTAGTTTATAGTTATAAATGATGCAGTGTGTGTTTGCCCTGATGGATAGAGCAGATTACAGAGTCAGTCCTCACATCCTGACCACCCGTCCTCCCCCCGCTCTAATCATAGCCTCTCTCTCTCAGTCTCTCTCTCAGTCTCTCTCTGTCTCTCTGTCTCTCTCTGTCTCTCTCTCTCTCTCTCTCTCTCTCTCTCTCGCTCTCGCTCTCGCTCTCGCTCTCGCTCTCGCTCTCGCTCTCGCTCTCTCTCTCTCTCTCTCTCTCTCTCTCTCTGAAGAGATCACTGAGCTCTGACCACCAGCCCTGTCCAAAGCCACACACAATAACACTCCAGCCAAAGCCGGCTCTCTTATCAGCCTGATATTTTCCAGCAGTGAATGCTTTGATGAAGAAAGATTCACTTCAGAAGGGAGTGATGGAATAGAAACGGATTGATGGCCAGTGGACATAAAGCTTTTATTTGCAAATGAGAAACTTCTAAAATGAGTTGTGGGTTTAGGTCAGTTGTGAATTTTTAATCCAATTTATGTTTACACAGTTTACAGATAAAAGATTTTTAAAACACAATTTTGTGCCTAAAATAATAATACTAATAATAATTGCTAGTTTTTTGCTATTTAATGAAAGCAATCATGTTAAAACACTGTTTGCATTTCTTAAAAAAATAACAGTAATACAGTAAATGTGCCATTGTCAGTATCTGTATGATGATTTGCTTTTAAAGTGTGCCTTTAATTTAACTGAATGATCAGCAAATACCGGCAAACTTACCCACCATCATTTTAAATCATTTCAAGTTAATTTTGATTCAGACATGACTGAAATGATGTTTGAATAGGTGAAGTTACATTGTGGTTAGTTGGCCTATTTCCACCCATCTGACACATTTAGGTCTATTTGTGGAATGGTTGTGAGCAGATAGCCGGGCATTATCGCATTGACAGGGTAATTGACCAGTCACAGTGATGTGAAGGTACTGCCCACACTCATGTGACTTCTCGCCTTTATTCACCCCCTTCACGTTCAAGTCACACATTAGGACCTCAATGAAAACAAAGTGCACTTAATAAAAGCATGAAAAACTACCTTCCTTCATGCTCCCCTATATGAGTTCATTCATCACCTCAGCTCACAGTTTCTTGTTTTATTTTGTTTACTAGCAATTGTTTTCTCATTCCTCCGTGGGGAAACATACAAGCAGCTTTTGTGTATGTGCACTTATAGTATTGCATTAGAAAAGAAACCATTGTGATGGAAAAAAGCCGAAAGCCACAACTGTATATGTTTTTATGTGTTTGTGTGGATATAATAGTGACAGCTTGTTTTTTTTCACTTTGTGTCTTTCAGGGAGCTACTGGGGCACGACTTCTCTGAGACTCACTACGAGAATGGCCATCCCATCACCCAAACTAACAATCACACAGTAAGCAGGATTGAGGTCTCTCTATTTCTCTTGCTGTCTCTCTGTTTGTGTCTGTTTTCTTCCTGTCACTGTCTCTGCTTCTCTTAACTTTGGACTTCGGTTCCAGTGTGTTTTATTTGCATGACATACACCTTAAAATATACATCTCTACTGTAGAAGCTGTTGCAAGCTTTTTCATGAATGTTATATTTATATGTGTGTAATTTATGTGGGTAAATCTCACAAAAACATGTCTGGGTCATATTTAACCTCCCAAAAAACATTTTGAAATTAAAGCAAAGAGAATAGAACATATTTTCATATGTTTATCTTTCCATTTTAACATTATTTTCTTGTCAAACAAGAGCATTTTCCACCATAATCCATTAAACTGGATGGCGATTAGTCAGAATTGATCAGATTTTTTTTCTGTAGTGCACTGAAGAACTGCAGAAAATGATTTTCTTATATCAATATACTATGTACAGGTGTATGTGTTGATGTATAGTCTACAAAGTCAATACAACAACAGTATTTTTACATATTTTCTTGCATTCCAGTTACTGTAATGTAATTTTTTCTTTTCCATTTTGATCATTGTTTTGCATGCATTTGATCTATATTTAATTGATATGTGATATTTAGGGACAATATTAAATGAATAACTACAGAAACAGACAAATAAACAAATAAACATAGCCAACAATGTAGGTAAATCGTCTATTCTGTCAGTTGGGATATTTTCTGTTAGAAATAATTCTTTTGGGTCCTGCAAAACATTCAAGGGCAAAAAGACTCCATTCCGATATATTTTAGCTGCAAGACGGCAGTTTTTGCAAAGATAATTTATTGCTAACCCTTGCAAAAAGTTAGGGGAACCTGTCACTTATATGTTTCTGTCGAATGTGTTGAAGTGCCAGGTTCAATCAAGGACGAGAGCAACTGGATATTAAAAAGTGCGAGTTGAAATCTAAGACAAAATTGCTAGATTTTTCACACTGCATGTTCACCGCGAAACAGTCTTGTTTTGTTCCACCCATCCCCAAAATTCGACTCATTGATCAGACAGAGAAAGGCCACAAAACCACAAGTGATTTTCCATAGCTGTATGTTTCCTTGCCAGACTGTTATAAACGATCCACTCGCAGTCCCTGCACAAGCTCTGAGCATTATAATTACGTTTCCATCACTTGACAAGGCTTGATGTGAGAGAAGTCACACCCGTGATTATTTCTGAGCCCCTTTAACAGCTTCCAGCTGCCCCCTTGAGTGAGCAGCGCTGGATGGGCGTAAATCTCACCACTGTGCAACAACACACAAAGGGCTTTTCAGGCGAACGAGCAGTTCGCTTTAGTCACCACGAAGATCACAGCGCACGCTGGCTCCCTGTTGTGATAGACAGGATAATTCGATCTAGGAAAAATCTGTTGGATTTCTCTTTCCTTAGCATACCAGTATCCGCAACGGAAAACATGACAGCGACGGAGCCGTAATCCTGCTGGTTAACCGTCCGTTACAACCGGGGGGAATTTTTTGCCCTTTGGTGCTCGCACATGCCGGTTTAATTAGCGTTGTATTTATAACTTCATAAAAAAAGTCATTAAGCAAACCTTAGTTCTATCAAATCAAAGAAAATCAAATATTCATGAGTCTTAGAGCGAGAAGATTAAACTGTCAGTGCGCTGGCATCACTTTATAGCAAATCAGTTTTATGTCTTAGTTCCGTTTATTGGAAATGAAAATATTTCCTGTGACAGCATGAAATGATGACATGCAGTGTGTGTGTGTGGAAATGCTGGGCAGTTTCAAAACTACTGACAGACACAAAGCGGAAGGAAGAAGACAGGAAAAAGCTGAAATTCTGCTGGATTTGGAAACATATTGATGGGTGTTTCTTCTACAAGATTGTAAAATATACTCTTTAAGAATACTCTGACTGGTTTACTTTCTAGGTTGAAAATGATGGTGGTGAAGTTGGTGAATTTTTCTGTTATTTTTTACTGTTTTGGTTAAAAATAAACAAAAATGAGTTTAAATAGCAAGTACATAAAACATGTTTTGTATGTATCCTGCCAAAATGTCATTTTATGTTTTAAACAGAGACGGTCATATGGATATCAGCGTTAGGGCTAATTTCATAGCTTATATTTGAAATACATTTTGAAATACATTTTTGGCAAACAAAACTTAATTGGAAATGACAAGTGACTAATTGATTTGACATTTTCTTTACATGTCACACGATTCACATCATGTATGGTCTTTACTAATACAGTGTGAAAGGGTTTTTTGTTTTACTCTGTTTGGATCATCATAGATTAAAGAATATAATAATAACCATTATTATGATATATTATAAAAGGTGGGAAAGCATCCATATGTTTGCATCCTGATTAACAGCTCCTGTAGATGCTGTATCTCATTATTCCAGGGCTGGCGAGATTATCGGCCATCGTCTCCAGAGACAATTGATTTGTGTGTCAACCGTGCTTGACCATCCCTCTTTTGCTTCCGGTCTGTTCAAATAAATGAACTAATTTCACGGTCTGACCGTTCATATAAGCCTTTTTTCTAATAGCTGAAAGAATATCACTTGTACTAGTTTGGCTGTGTTTCAGTAGAGGTAAATGGAGCGATTATTTTCCACATGTTCAGAAATCTTGTGAGTCTTACGGCACTGCAGTCACAAAGAGGCAGACTAATTAAGTCCAATAAACCTGAACACCAAAAATGTATCAAATGTAATTGTGATTTACATATGTGGTCTTTATTCTACTAATTAGATAGATGTGCAATTAACTCGCTTTTGCTCAGTTTATTAACTCCCTAAAGTCTCTCTTCTGCAAGCTGCTGTGTCTTATCTGATCATCTTGGGTCTTTCCAACCTCCAATATTCTTGTTCTCTTTCTCCATATCCAGGATCACTGCTTCTATCACGGAAGGGTCAGGGGTCATACAGATTCCTGGGTCGCTCTAAGCACATGTTTGGGAATGAGGTATGTCGTCCTACATAATTGGATTTTCTTGGGTCACACCAGAGCACAAGCAGTTCAGTTCATTTGGTCGTATGTCTCAGGAATATTAAAATGCCACACTGCTCAATGTGATAAACATGCACAATATGTGATTGTCTAAGCATCTTATGAGCATCATTGTGTTGTTTTTGTTAATATTTAATTCACCATGGGAATCTGTAACAGTTAAATTGGTTGGGTATGATCTAAATTATCTCCCAGTCAGACTCTCTAGCGCCACCATCAGCTCAAAATTATAACCTTTGGTGTACAGAAGCTTTTGTAAAGATTTTGGGACCAGGCCTAAAATCATGGGATGGATTATTGATGGATTACTCCCAGTTAGTACCTCAAGGTTGTGTGTAGGCCATCTTTCAATTATCAGATTTTTTGGGTTGTATTTGTGGAGAGAGGAAATGATTTGGTCGAGATATTGGGATGTTATTAAGCCCTGATGACTAATACTGTAGCTCTACAAGAATGTTAATAATTTGTTGTGAACAGTCTTTCTTCCACATTAGGAGATGCTTCCTCTCTATGTAGAAACAAACAGCCTTGAATTTGTGTCTGTCCACTGTCTCAAAAAACTGATTGCCTACATATAAATCAGACATCTTTTAAAGGTTATCACATGCTGCTGACAAATTAGTAAATCCAAGGCTTTGACATAAAAAGGTCTCACAAGCCAAGTGTGTTTAATGGCGAATAAATATAACAAAATCATAAAATATGAGTGATATACTTATTATTCTGTTCATACTTACTATTTTGTATTTATTTTTTATGTATTTGTCTGTAAATGTTTGTTTTTAACACCAACAGGGAGTAGCACTCATAATTTTCACAAAGGGGACAAACCCTGTTTATTAACAAAAATGATATTACATGGTGCTTAACAAATCTTCAGCTAGTGATTTAGGGTAATTCGTTTTGAAAAAATGTAATAATATGGTATAGCAAATAAACTGCTGATGTGTTGAGCATTATTATAATGTTTTCTTAATGATTCACTGTATTTATGACCATTATTTTATATGTTATCTGGTCGTGCAGCAGCCGCAGAACAAAATCTGAAGTAATTTTTTGACAACAATTAGACAATGGCTTAATTCTGCATTGCATGAGTCTTAATTTAGAGTAGAAAAGCATGTGTTGCCTACATGGCCGATTGAATTTTAAATGTGAAAGAAATAAGAAGCTTCTGTTGACTCTGGAAAACAGTCTGAAACCAGAGAGCAGCAGTCGAGATGGTTTTGAGATGAATCAACATTCCCTGATGTCTGTTTGCATAGCAGATCATTAAGTGCACAGAATGTGAGAGCGGTCGCTCATTTCACAGCGCTGTGCAGTGCAGAGATGTAACCGGCTCTAATACTCTGTATATTGCAGTGTTGTTAAGGCTAAATCCCAAGGGTCTCTAGATATTGCCAATGGTCTTGAATTTCTTGTGAAGACCGATCGAGTCATTAAACAGCCGTTGAAAGGTTTTGTATGAGCTGAATTAATAAGCATTGTACATTTTCATTTTGGCTTTGTTATTTCTCGAGATGACTCTTTCGTTTCTTAAGCCTCAAGTCATTAGAGCTCATGTGTTGATATGATATTTGTTGAATCAGCGGTTAATAGAGGCATCAAATTGTCTTGTTAGATTTTTGCTCAATTTTATTATGAAATATTTCTTTTTTTATGATTGTCATTATGTTTATGGTAGGGCAAATTTTAATTTGTCCACAATTTTGCTGTCAGGATTCATTATGAAATTATGTCTCTAGTCATTTTGTTAGAAATTATTGTCAACTTGAGGAAGATGACAATCCTCATTGTGAAGATAATTGTCAGATGCCCTAGGGTGTAAACAAATGGTTTTTCGGCTAAATGGATTTGTAAAAGTTGTGAATGTGAAAACATTTTCAATATATCTCTCTGGTAAACAATATAAAATAAATTAAGCACTGATTATTGTTACTGGGGAAACTTTTTACATTTAAGTAAATGTTTTGAAACATCCTGTCTGTATGACCGACTGTATTTCTCCAATGTTTTTCTTGCAGAGGCCTGATCATTTTGAACTCAAATAACACATTCTACCTGGAGCCAATAGGAAGGCAGGAGGTTCTGCACCACACGTTCTATCGCACTGAAGACCTGCCGATCAAAAGCGGCACCTGTGGACACGGCCATGAGACTGGACACCTGAGCCTGTTCAGTGATCACCTTAAACCTTTGCATCAAAGGGTCAGTGAGTAATGAAATCGTCAGCATGGAATGTCAAAAAGTTCATTCACTTTGCCACTTGCTTTTAGTGCAATTTTTTTTTGTTGTGATATTACACATCATACAAAAGATGTACTTATATTTTATCCTTCATTACTTTTAACAGGTGAAAAAAGCGTATAATATGATGCACCTCTGTAAGCATGATGATAGGATTAGATAATCGTGAATCATTACCATCATTATTCATTATGCCCCGTGTCTATTTCTGATCTCATGACTGAACTATGTCAGGCGTAAGAGACAGTTTCTGCCTCGCAAAAGCAAAGACGCTCTGTTCTGTTTCCTCCGCTCTATAATGGATAGCTATTAAACACGGGCCGCTCATGAGAGAGAACATTGCAGTCTGACGTAAACCTGTTGTGTCGCATTGTGCTTCCACCTATTTTCCTGTCGTGTATTTGTTCCACTACAGACAGAAGTGTGTGTTTCGACTCATTACTATACAGAAATAAAGCCGTTTTAAGGCCAGGTTAAGTATGAAGACTGATGAAGTGGCTAATGTGGACTTATTATAAAACTCTGGAGGATTATTAGCAGTAGCTGGTGCGCTTTCTCCTGGTTTTGTTTTGCTTGCGCTCGCTTGCTCATTAATGCTGAGAAGTGAAGACTTTTAACTGGCCTGCTGTTTACAAATGAGATTTTGGAGGGTCCATAACTTTATAAGCGGTGTGGACTAATGCTCTCATTCCTCAGTGATGAAATATTGAATTATAAAGTTCTTGAATATTGAGGTTCATATATAGTGCAGTTTGTTCCTGTTTATTTTTTTCAGAACAGCTTATTCAGTTTTCTACGAGACATCTTGCAATATTGCATTTGCATGCAGAATGTCTTCCATTAAAAAAGAAAAATCTGAAATGAGATCTCTTTACCGTCTCATTTGTTTATCCTAGACAGCATTGAGCCAGCTATTCTACACAGCTTTCTCTACACTTACATTTATTCATTTAGCAGACGCTTTTATCCAAAGTGACTTACAAATGAGAGAGAGCATTTAACATTTTGTCAATGAGCCAACAATAAGTGCAGTTTACAGAGTTTATTCTTAGAATGTGTGTCTTTCCTAGAGTTTCCAAAAGATCTCAACTATGTCTCTGATTTTGCTTGTTAAATTTGGTATCTTGGCCAGTTTGATCACAGTTAGGTTTGTTGGTCAGTATGAACTATATTTAGTCTCCTGAGCAACATTTGAGTAATAAAAGTTTCCTCTGAGATGCGTTAATGTCACAGGTTAGTGCTTGACGTTAACATTTTGACAGCATTGAACGAAAATATTGCTACATAATGATAACATTTAAAGTGGTCCACCTGGTTTCCTCTGGGGCTTTGAAGTAAAAACGTATTTATTAGATTATTTGACCTATATGTTTCTAGCAGCAGTCTACCATAACTACTAAATCTAAGGCACCACAACAAATAAAATGATGTTTTATCACTGTGGAGCTTGCCGACCGTTTTAAGTGATGCTGCAAAATGATACTATAAAAATAAAATGATCACATCTATTTAAGCTAATGAATCTTAAGAATAGTAAACACAAAAGGTGTTTAGCTGTCCCCAAACAGGTATTAAAGTGAATTGGATCCATCGATTAAAATGCAAATACAACTAAACATGAAGGACAACAGAAACACATTGCCACATCATTGCTGCTAACAATATTTGAGCTTCATTTAGTCTGCAACAATTAGAATTTACATTAAATACCTATGTCATATTAACTTCAGTGTTTGTGATGTAGTGTAATAAATTTGTCACTTTATTACCGCCATGTTGTTTGTGCTGTTCAGACATTTATTGTATGTATGTAAAACAGAGAGCCAGGAGAAAATCCATAAATCCTGCCCTTCGGCAATTAAGCGTTGTTTTTTTTGTTTGACGTTTATTTGTTTTTCTATTTATTCCCAACCCTTAGGTTAGACGAAATGCCTGGGGTACAACCAAGTACATGGAACTGTATATAGTAGCCGACAACACATTGGTGAGCTGATGATACCTGTGTCACACATACATCTGCTAATAGGACACTTTTACAAAAGAAATGAGACATGAGAGTGTCATATATTGTGCTTTAAGCTTTGTGTTACAGTCTAATTTAAATGTGGTCCCTATCTCTCTCCTTCTTTCTCTATCCAACTTATCCAATTATCACACTCTTTCTGCTATCTTCTGAGTCGTTATCAAGAAGTTCAATTCATTTAATACTTTACTGTGATAGAATAGTTTCATTTCTGCTCCTCTGGTATGAGGAACACGTTTAAAGTGCCATGCCGACCATCTTTTAATGTTACATTCTATTGAGCTCTCTGATTAAGTTCTTTTCATGCCTTTACATCAGAACTTCAATCATATTCAGCAAAACTCCAAAAAAGCGAGAGGTTATGCACGAGTTTATTTGATTAATCAGATTTCTCAGGAACAGGTTTTATTTTGCTATTTCTCAAGCTGAATTTGTGCATTTCTGTCTTCATCAATTTGCCTCACGGCATTTCCTTTTGTCTCTACAGTTCAGAAAGCAAAACAAAGACCTTCAAAAAACTAAACAGAGGATAATGGAAATTGCTAATTATGTAGATAAGGTATGTCATGCCTGGGTGCATTTCATTGGTTAAAGGAATTGTTTGCACAGCGTGTTTGTGTATTGAATACAAAATGCAAAATCATAGTTTGTGTATAGTATAATATTTATAATAAAACACCCCTAGCCATGTTTCTCAGTCCATTTGTTTTTATCTGGTCAGTTTTATAGAGACTTGAATATTCGTGTACCTTTGATCGGTCTGGAGGTTTGGACAGAACATGACCAGTGCATCATAAATGAGGAGCCAAACTCTACTCTCTGGTCCTTCCTTCAGTGGAGACAGAAACTGAAATCCCGCAAGAAACATGACAATGCCCAACTGCTTACGTTAGTGCCACACACCAACTAACCAAATGCTGCAGTACTTTATTAATGATTTTACATTATTTTAGTATAGTGTCTGACTTTGTCTAGTATTTTATTGATAAACATTAGTGTCACACAGTGTTAGGACATTCATAAAATATTTGCATTTATTGCTTTATTTTATTGCTTTTTTAACCTTTTTCAGTTTTTTTCTTAATTACGTTTTAATCAACCGATCACACTGTAATTTTTAATGGCTTTATAAAAGTAGTTTTATCAATTATGGATGTGTTACACTAAGCTTGTCCAAATACTTAAATTAATATATTTTATATAAAAATAATATTTTTTTAACACAGTATAATAAAATAAAATAATATTTTTATAGTGTAAAATTTAACACATTTATTTTTGTGAAATGTTTTGTTTCAAGCATACACTGTTTTTTCCTAAATAATTCCCATTTTACTTTATTTTTTATTGTCTAATGCAATGACATTCATAATTTTTTATTTCTACTGATGAGTCCAAAATGTATTGTTTTATAATATAATCCAATCTAAACTATTTTTGCACAACGTTTTGCTGTGTTAACTGTGCTTGTACCATTTCATTTGACATTTTGTTATCTAAACTTGTTATCTATTTTGTTCTCTCCTCAGTGGTGTGATTTTTAAGGGCACTACTATTGGCATGGCTCCGCTGGAGGGAATGTGCAGTCACGAGAACTCAGGCGGCATCAACGTGGTAAGAAATCTTTTTCTTTAACAGGCTTGTAAACCCTGTGCGTACAGTGTGTATGTTTGTGTGTAGCACATGCAGGGATTTGATAAAGCGATCAATAGCATACGCACATCTGATTAGCCTTTTATTGACTCTGATTAGTTTGTGCGGCGGGATAGAGACACTTTACAGAATGCTAATGAGGGTTAGCCTTTCTTGCTTAATATGAGCAAACGGATGGGGTCAAAATACATTACATCAGTATAGTCTCCTTTGAGTTACATGAGACTTAAATTCGGTTGAACATAAATTGTCACATTTAATTCAATTAAAACAACAAAAACAAAGAAAAGGTTTTACCTGCGATATGCATTGTAATTTATTATGAATTAGTTATGAAAAAGGCCCGCTGTAAGACTTGCTTGGCTCGATATGTGTTTGAGAAAGCACTGCTTATCTTAAATGGGCTCCTGCTGGTACCTCATATGCCTCAGAAGCCGCATCACAAGGACAATGTGCTTTTTAAGCAAGAATTTAAGGGATGGAAAATCCATAAAGAAAAGTAATTTGTGATGCAACTGCATGTCATATTTCATTATTGTTGTTACGGTGAAGATATTATCAGCGCTGTCCGTAAGAATCAACACAGCGTGCCCTTTCCAAAGATATCAGCTCCTGTTCTTGGGAAAAGAGAAAATATGTATTAGTGTCTGATGTGTGTTTTTGTGTTGCGTTATGAAGATAAAAGAAAGGCCGTTCTCTTCGCCACAGCCAAGGTACTTAAATTACCACCTGTAGTTCAAAAATAACAACACTTTCCACAATTTATGGCATCATTGTAAGATATCCAAGATGTCTTTGGAGATCAGAGATGTCCTCTGGGCTTCTACTGCCATTTACTTACTGTGGTGGTATAGAGGAGCTGTTGCCTGTGGGTTATAAATACACTTATTTTCTATTATAAAGATCAGTTATTCTATAGCATGGCAGTAAAAACTGTAAATACTATAATGCTTTATATTCAATTCGTCATTTTGGACAGATTCTCTAAAAGTGGTTTATGGGCCTGTAGTGCTGTTTCATTTAATGTGACGTTTGTTATGGTCATAAATTAAATATTTCTTTCCTCTAGGACCATTCAGAGTTGCCAATTGGGGCAGCTGCCACCATGGCACATGAGATCGGCCATAACTTTGGCATGAGCCACGACCATGAAGGCTGTTGTGTGGAAGCCACTGCTGAGCAGGGTGGATGTGTGATGGCAGCAGCCACCGGGTAAAGATGGGTATTTTTCTATGTTTCTGTTACATAAAACATCTACAATACAGCAGCAAACTTTATATGTCTCTCAGATGGGCTTTTCAATCTCAATGGCCAGATGAAGCAGCAGAGTCGACTAGACTGTCTGGCAATAATCAAAATGCTGGCTGTGGTAGTGACTGCATGACCTTTAACCAGAATGTTGAGCGAGAAGTGAGGGAGCGGCTGGCCAAATAAAGCTCAGCTTTGTTAAGATTTAGCTTGAGGTTAGAAATTGAGTTTGTGTGCTGCTATCAATGAGACTAATGCAACTTCCATCCGTTCTGGTCATATGATGAAATTCTCTATAAAACAAGAGTATTAATTCACAAATTTGGGGTAGAAAGGACACATAGTTACAGAGTGTTCACACTGCTGTGAAATTGAAGGAATGTTTCTGAGCTATCTGGTACGGTATAAATGAAAAACAGCAGGGGTTCGAGTTGTGTGCCCTGTGGAAACCCAGTAAATAGGATGTTGGGTGAGCAATACTGCTGACTGGGTGAAAAGTGTTCTCCCTGTTATCTACGACATACAGTATATAAACCAGAAAACCTTCAGAAAGCTTTTTTTTTTGGATAAAACCCAGAAAAGCTGCTAGCTTAGAGTGAAAAGTGTCTGACGGTGCTAGCGGCTGATCCTGAAGAAGTGAAGTCAGAAGTAACGTAATTACCAGTTAAGTGCACATGAATGAAACTCTGATTTGTCAATGACGCCCGTGTTGCCAAGTTGTGTCCATATAAAAAATAGCAAAAAACTACTTTGCAATAGATGATACAGTCTAAAAAAATGCTCCATGATGCTATGGAAGAACCATTTTGCCTGATGATTTCATACTGTAAAGAACCTTCAACATCCAAAGAAAAAAGGTTCTTTAGACAATAAAAAGGTAAAAACAAATTCTGTCTTTGACAGAAAGGTTCTTTGGGGAACCAAAAATGGTTCTTCTATGGCATCGTTGTAAAAAACCTTTTAAATCACCTTTATTTTTGAGAGTGTAGTGAATAGTTTTCTTCAGGGATTTATTTTAATCACATTCATTTGTTATATACAACATTGCTTATAGTCCACTAATGTGAAGCTAATGAATATGCTTATGCAAATTAAACAAGCAATTATCTTTAAATACCATGCATAAATAAACATTTACATTTAGGCATTTAGCTGACGCTTTTATCCAAAGCGACTTACAAATATTAGGAGACAAGCCATATAGGTTGTTTAAAAGTAATACAGTTGTCTTCATTAAAGCTTATCTACTGTTGCGACAGGACAGATTTCCTTTTTTTGCTGTCATTGTTGTTTGTATTTTTTTAAATGTGCAACTATTGAGTATGTATTAATATCATCAGGCCAACTTGTAAAGAGCTTCCCAGGTGCTGTTATTGGCAGTGTGGCATTAGTACAAGAATATTCTGGAGCACTTTGTTCAAGGAGGGGAGTTTAGAGTGAAATGGTTTCAGTTTGATTGATGGGGGTCAGGTAGACTGTTATTGATGGCAGGTTAACGTTTGGTTGAGTACAGCACATTCCAAACCTTTAGACGTGATGGGGAGAAGTGAGATTGTGCAGTACTTCTGATGTCAGAAGGGTTTAAGATGGCTTTCTGTGGGTTGGGGTTATGTGGAGTTATCTTGAGGTCTGATGAGAAAGGGTTGATAGATAGGAATGTGATGATGGTAGGAAAGGCAGACGATCAGGGGAGATGTCATCATGAAGAGTATAGAAGGTTGATTAAATCTCTTCGGTCTTTAATTCAATAAATTCATTATCATGCTGTCACTTAACACATACGACTTGGGGGCAAATCTGCAACCACATATCAAGAAGTGGGAAAACAGTTGTAGCCTTATGAAAGTGTTGTATTGGAAAATAAAAATTGGCCAGACTTGAGGTTTAAATTGGTTTACCAATAATAAGAAAGACAATTGTGTAATTATTTTGTTTATTATGATATGGTCTACAGACACCCGTTCCCAAAAGTTTTCAGCCGATGTAGCAAAAAGGACCTGGACAACTACTTCCAGAAGGGAGGAGGGATGTGTCTGTTCAACATGCCCAACATGAAGGATCTGGTGGGGGGCAAAAGGTGTGGAAACGGCTTTGTAGAGGAAGGAGAGGAATGTGACTGCGGAGAACCGGAGGTGATTTGTGCCTAAATGAATTATTGAATCGAATTACTTATTGATTTAGAGAATATTGAATCAGACCTATCATGAATTAATCATTTTTAGAGATCAGCAGAAGGTTTGTAATACATGTAATAAATCAAAATTTGGTATGCAATGTGATTTGTTTTTGGAAGGGATGAGCCACGCTGTTGTAAAATCACTACAAACACACATCTATGACTGCTAGGTTGCTTGTTTAATGTTAACAAATATTAGCCAAAATAAGTATTTATTTTGATAATTATTATTAATAAAAATGTCTGCACTCTTACACACAGCCTCTCTTGGCAAATTGCACTCTTAAGGTTTTTTTTAGAAATCAACTGAAAACTAGGCAGAGATTTTGCAGGCTGAAAAAATGACATAAAGTGAGATAAAATGTCTTTTACATCTGTTTGCAAGTCAGGTGTGTGTGCAGAGAGATGAATGGTAAAGATGTGTTTGACAACCTGTCATTGCTCGTGTAATGGGTGGATGATTTGCCATCTGGTGGATGTAGACTGATGTATCGTCTCTAACTTATTGTCAGTATGTAAACATCTGGAACGCAGAAGTACATTTAATGAAACATAACTTGCCTAACCTAAAAAAAAAAACATTGCAGTGTAGAAATGTGCACTTGCAGACAAACCTTTTAATACAAACCACTCTAATTGTAAGTCTTGAAATGACAAAAACAGTTTTGACAGTGAAGGGCTGTCATGAATGTCTGTCTTGTATAATATTCATTGAATTACAGTATTTAGTTATTGCTAGTGTGATAATCATAGCTGTCTGATACGCTTGATGTACTCGGCTCTGAAATGATATCAAGCGTGTAGCAGCTGATGTGTGTTTGTGAGAGAGAGAGAATGTGTGTGTTCATGTGTGACTGTTTCCTCCTAATTAAAGACACACACTTCCTGACCGGCCCCATTCATTTTTAGCTGAATAGAATAATTATTGGCCGATAGACGCTTTTGCACTGTATATTTCAATGTCATATGACAAAACATTTTATGTGCATTTGACGTCTTGTGCAATTTCTCTTTTAGATTTATTCCATTCACCACTTCATTCATGGCATGCATGCAGCTGGTGTGTGTGTATGTGGACGTGTGTGTATTCATAGCTTGCACTAAGTGACTGACCACATGAGTTCAGGGCCATATGTTGATTGCAAGGGAATCTGCCATGTGTCCTTTCAGCTTACCGCACATTCAATACTGAAAAATGTTTCTCATTAATTACTGAGAAATGCTAAGAAATGTAAACATTATCAGAATTACAGTAAAAGCAAGACTACAACTCCTTGAACTGAAAAGGTAAATTAAATATTATTTATTGGTTATGAAAAGTTATCATGACCAGCAGTTTTTTACTATTGATTAGAAGTGTGACGATACACTCAAAGGATAAATAATACTGGCTTTATGATATAATAGTGTCATAATATTTTGAAAAATTGAAATTCAAACAACTATATTATGTAAATAACAATATATAAATAATTTTTTTTAATGATTTTCATTTTTTTATACATACAAGTTGTCATAGAATTGTCAACATTAAAGGTTCAATTAAACATTTACATTTATCCAAAGCGACTAACATTGCGTTATACTATACATTGTACAGTATGTGTAATCCCTGGAATTGAACCCTTGGCCTTGCTGTTGTTAGTGCTATTCTCTAACCACTGAACTACAGGAAAGCTGCATGTAAACCTGGATTTAAATTGATAAGAAATCAATAGGCCCCTCACTGAAGATTAAATCTTAAATTTTAACATAACATTTAACATTGAAAGATAAAAAAAAACATAACATTTGAAATAAAAAAAATGATTAAGAAAGCTAAATATATGTATCAGAATACATTGTGTCAGAATATGTCATTACACTCCTACTATTTGTGCCCTTTTTGTAAATATATTGGATTTATTGCAGTATATGAATTGAAGGTTTTATGTTGCTTTGAAATCGTTTATAAACTGTGTGTTTTTCGTCTCCGGCAGGAGTGCACCAATGATTGCTGCCACCCCAGCAATTGCACTTTGAAGGCAGATGCGCAGTGTGCCCACGGGGTCTGCTGTGAGGACTGCAAGGTGCCTAACTATTTATCTATCTATTTACTTCTCTCACCCCTGCCTTCCTCTCTTACACCATCTGTATTGTGACTCACACTTAGCGTGTTTCATATCCACTTTCTCTCTCAAGTCTGCCCACCACCTGCTCCCTCTCTTTCTTTTATCAAAGTCCTCCAGTCTCCTTATCACGCCCTCTGTCCACAGCTGAAGCAGGCTGGCACCATGTGCCGCGGAGCAGCCGGTGCCTGTGATCTACCAGAATACTGCACAGGAGGGTCTCCGTACTGCCCTGCTAATGTTTACCTGCTGGACGGGTCGTCCTGTCAGTACAGTCGTGCCTACTGCTATAATGGCATGTGTCTGACCCATGAGCAGCAGTGTCTGCAGCTGTGGGGATATGGTGAGAAACCAATTACATTTAGAGATTTGAGATGAGAGTTAATTTCTTTTCAATATGTCTGTTTAAATCAAGGTTCCTTTTAGTTTTGCAAAGCTAGATTTATGCAAAAAATATGAATAATACATATATTTATAAATAGTTGTGTATATTAAATGAATAAGTTAAGTTAGGTTGTATTTGTTATTAATTAATGTATTAGCTAACATGAACTAACAATAAGCAATATAGGTTTCCAGCATTTATTAATCTTTATTAGTGTTAATTAATGCAAAAACAGTTCATATTATTTTATTGTGTTAACTAATGTTAACAGATACAACTTTTAGTTTTAAAATGTATTAGTAAACAATTCATATGTAGCAGTAAATTGTTGCCAAGTAATATATAGCACTAAATTTGATATGATGAATTAAAGATAACATATATTAAAAGCTCAGCGAGTTTAAAATGAGTCTCAAATGAAGAAGTTAACGTCACGCTTTCACACTACAGCTTTGTCTTTTTATGCAAATAAGTTATTTGATTTCATTTAGAATTGACCAAACAAAAAATAATATAGTGATGGCACTAATGCACAATAATATACTCAGACAGTAATATCATGGTACTCTAATGACTGCCTGATTTATATATCATAGGGCTTGCATGCTATTATAAGATACTTCAAAGAATACTACAGTATTACAAAAAACATGGTATTTCCATTGCCCAAATCATAGTAATTTAATTGTCATTTTTTTGTCTGTTTTCCCTAAACAAACCTTTCAAAACTTCAGTTCATAAATGCTAATAGAGCTCTTTCAGTGTTTAGTCAGCACTAATGATCAAATAGTGCTTGATGTTGATTATTTAGTAAGAGCTGATTGCAGTTGGCTGTACACCTCAGTGTGTTCTGGGCTCACATCCAGTCAGGCTTTTTGGCTGTCTAACAGATGCAGTTCAGAGATGGACTTTGTCATTAGTGCAGTTGCAGGTGGGGAGGTGCAGTGACATGTTCGAGGTTAAATGCATATAACAGATGTTGGCATATTTACACATTTAATGCTTTCAGTTTATTGAATTATTCAAAATAATTAGATTTTTTTTGCATGTATGTGGATGTATAACATTATGGAAGTACCTGAATTGTATTTTAGTAAAAACACTGTTTGGTCACGTATCATCGAAACATCTCTGCATGTATTGAATAATATTATCTCTAACTAAATATTAGTTACTGGCGTGATTCCATTTGGCTAATGTCCCATTCACACACTGGGTGTGATTGAAAACTTGATTAAAATTTCTTTGAGATAACATGGCTTTGATAGAATAAGTGAATTTGTCCAGGTGCACAGCCAGCGCATGACGCCTGCTTTCAGGATGTGAACGCCGCAGGAAACGCCTTTGGAAACTGTGGCAAGGACAGTCATGGCAACTATGTGAAGTGTGAGAAAAGGTGAGATTGACCAGCCCTGTGCTGTTTCCTGTTAAAAGACTTGCTGACTTTTGTAAAGTCAAATCTGCATTTTCTGGAAATAGCTATTTGGGCTGTTTCAGTTACAGCACTTTTGTATCTCTTGTGAAACCATCTACTGTAAAGAATATGCAAATTCTTACTGTTTACAGTAAATGTGACTCCATCAGCAGTTGGGAACTATACATTTACAGACTTTGCTACAGATTGTAGGACAGTTTAAGAGAGAAATAATTCATATTAAAAAAATTCGAATTTAGTGTCTAAATTAGTCTGCTGGATGATTCAGTGTCTAACATCTTATCAATCACCTTATATAACTGAATTTATTTTATATGATTGAATGACAAAATTTATGCAGAAATGTGAACTTTCATATGAAATCTCCGTACAGTGATGCCAAATGCGGCAAGATACAGTGTCACAGCGCTGCCAAGAAACCAAAGGGCACTAACGCTGTGTCCATAGACACCACCATCCGCACAAATGACAGCGAGTTCAAGTGCCGGGGCACGTATGTTTACAGCACTCAGGATGGGCAGGGTGATCTCCCTGACCCTGGACTGGTCATGACTGGTACCAAATGTGGAGAGGGGAAGGCAAGTGCTTTTTTTGTTGTAGCCTATAGTATATAAATGGACATACAGTATTGGTTTAAATTGAAATGATTTTATTATGTAAGAATGTGGGAAATTGATTGACAAAAAGATATAGTTTAGTGCCATCAAGCAGTCAAAATGATTCAGAGAGGTGTTTAAAAGAAATTGTGATAAAGTTTCATTCTGTTTCACTTGCCTTTAGGTGTGCAAAGACCGTCGATGTCAAAACGCCTCTTTCACTGAGTTGGAAACCTGCATCACCCGTTGCCATGGCAATGGGGTGAGTGATCATATAAAATATTTAAGTGGTACATATATGTAGTGGTACATATAAAGTATTAAAGAAAACAGATTTCAAAGGTTTTAAAGTAAGGATGGATGGCATTGCTGAAAAAAGATTTGATGACCAGGCTCATACATAATCTTTCTTTAGAAAGATTTGATTTTGTAAGAAATCAGTGAAATTCTGTGGATTGAATTTAGACAGATAGACGATAGACAGCCAGAGTAGTTACATTTTTTATGTGTTCAATATTATCCAGTCATAACACTCTTTTAGAATCCAAAATTATAACCATATGCCAAAAATATTAAATGACCATACTAGAGACTGAGAGTAGTATTCAGCTGTGCCTTTAAAGAAAACTAAAGAAAAAGAGAAAATATAGGAAACATCACTGGTAAAGCAAAGAGTTTAAACTTTACTCAGGTATAAGAAATAAATTGATATTTATTTTTATATGTATATCAAAGCTGCACTTTGAGAACACTAATGATGTAAAAAGTATTGTTTTTATGAGTTTTTATGAGCTTCAGTATTGCTTCTCGCTTAGAGTTGTTGTGTAAGCCACACTGACTCATAGCCGATTTCACACCTTTAAATCCTTTAAAATCACCCTTTGGGTCACTCATCCCTGACACATACTGCCTCTAATAAAACCAGCGCTTTTCTTATATTAGCAAAGCAATAGCGTTTGATTTGTGTTTTTTCTAGTCAAATGGTCGTAAACAACCTCCAAGCGGTAGAAACTCGAATCCTGTCTTTCTTAATCCGTTTGCCCTCTCTGTCTCAAGCTTTTGTCAGCTTTTCTTTTATTTCTTTATTTCTTGCTTATTTACCCAGACGCTTTTCGAAAGGGCAGCCAAATACGACAGGTCTTTCAGAGGAGATTAGAGATTCAGAAAGTGCCTTTTTTTATTCATTTGCATTATCATTTGATTCACATTGATTGTATGGCTTAGGGAAGTGTGTGGATGGTGAATAAAGTGAGTGATTGTGGTATTTGCACACAGCACATTTTCTCTCCCGTCCGCTCTGTCTGTTTTGCCTCTGGGTGAGACTGAAGCGTGTAAAATATTCTACGTTTAAAAAAATGATGAAGATGAAAGCTGTTATATTCTGTGTTTGCCTGTCCTCTAAAAGAAAAAAAATGTTGCTTGCAATTGTTGCAGTGAAAACGGGGATTGGTAAATAAATGGAAGAGTATGCTTCTAACACAGTATGTCATAATTATTGAGATCAAAAATGTGCATATCGCAATGATTTGCAACAACACTGTGAGATTTTTTTATGTATTGTACTACAACAGTAAAACATGGCTGTTTATTTTCAGAAGTTGTAATGATTTTTAATTGTAATTGAAGTTTTCTTTTCCGAGAAAGAATGTGAAACTATAAAAATATGTATATTGATAATGTTTTTTATGATTATTAGTATAAATTAAATTTATTTTGCTAACTTAGAGCATTATTGTATCGCCAATTGTATATCTCATTGTTTACCAATTTATGTATATGCTAAATAATTTGGACACTTGCGAAATCTCACTTATATTAAAAAGGTAGCAGAAGAGCACATTTAAAGCAGTGCATCTCACAAAAATATGTTTTAATAGATGGCCAAAACAAAGACGGTGTTTATTATGACGCTGTTTATTGTGTGCCAGTTTAAAAGTAATAATAACTGTAAAAAAAATAAGATTTGTTTAACTTTTATATAGTGTTACTCTATATAAGGTATATATAAATGGTTTGCTTGCAGGTGCCGCTTGGTTTAATATTTTGTTATCTACCTGAAACATGGAATGGTTTTCTTTCTTTTGTGAACCAAGAGATATCTGGCTAAATGCCAGGCTGCTCTTTTCAATACAGCAAAGGTGGATAATAACAGAGACTGCCAACCCCCAAAATCTGGTCCATATGAATGAGATTTGAGAGGAACATTTCCTAAATTTTGGACACAAAGCTGTCATATGGCTTTAAAAGACTTGAAACATAGAGAAAAGTCTACGATTAATATCTCCACCTTTTATGTATAGAAATGAGTGAACTGGATGTTTTTTAGATATATACTAGATGGATCGTTTCCTGTTATGAACACACTATAAAAAAGCATGTTAATGTTACACCCAAAACTTCCCTGATTGAAAGTTTCATTTCTTTCTGTTTTCCTGTGTTTTATATGAAGGTGTGTAACAGTAATGGCAACTGCCACTGTAATCGTGGATGGGCTCCACCCTACTGTGAGAAACCAGGACTGGGCGGCAGTGTGGACAGTGGTCCTGTACAGTATGACAGTAAGTTAACCTTCAACTTTCACTGACAATGTGATTCCACACTCACTTCTTATTTTATCTATCTTTCAGACAGATTGATCAAGATTGTATCACTTGTTTGCTCTCTCTCTCTCTCTTCCCCTTGTTTCTGTCACACCTCTATTCAGGATGTGACCTTCACCATTAATCTCAGCTGTCAGGGTTTTCCTCTTTTAAACCCGGGCCAATAATGTCTTTGTATTGAAAAGTAACAATTGTAATAGCATTCTAGAATTTGTGAATACAAAACTGTATATAATTAGTTCTCCTGACACATTTGAGGACATCATATAGGCTATGTGTTCAGAATCGAATATTGCATACCGCATAGTACACATGCATAATGAAAATGACACGCTGTTATAAATATTTCAAAACATTATTATGCCACAGTCTAGTCATGTGACCTCACTAGGCAAATTATGTCCAGTAATCATATCAGACATAAAAACAATATTTCATGAAAAGAAATTGTTACCTCTTGGCAATCCAATTAAACAATCAGTCAAAAGCCAAAGAAAAGAAATTACCAATTACTGCTAAAATTACTTTCTGTTCATACAGCACATTGGACATGGAAGGTCAGGTCTTGTGCATTGCATTGTGGGATACAGTATTCAGTGTTGTGGTTGTGCAGGCATAATGCATAATTTGACAAATGTAGTTGTTCACACTATTCACAGTATACATAATGTATACTTTAACGAGTAGTGTACAAGCTTACTCTCGCAAACATAGCTGTATATATGTCATTACAGAACGTAGAGTGAATACAGTGCACACATGCAGGCTCATGCATTATTCAGATGGTAAGCATATCTCTGTGTGATTGTTGTTGACCCTTGTGTAACGGTCAGTGTCCAATCTATATCTGTTCTCAGGTCAGGTGGGACTGGTTGTTGGGCTGCTCTTTGTTTTTCTAGTGCTTCTCCCTACTGTACTTACTGCCTTCTACTGCATCAGGATAAAAAGCTCCTACTACCACAAATGGAGAACACAGAGAGAGACGAGCAAAGGAAGCAGGTATTACAGTCACACATGCGTATACCGCACTGCTATTCAATATTTAGAGCCTTTTTTAAGTTTCTGTTGCATTTTGCATGTATTCTGTATATTGCTTTTACGATCAAAAGTTGAGCTAAAGTCAATTTGTGAATCAGGATTTACCCCCATAATGAAATCAAATACTTGACAAAATACTTTGACAAGGGAGATCTGATACCCATATTGCCCCTGAGAAAAGTTAACTCCAGTAAAATGTAAGTTGGTAGTTAGATTTGAGAGACTGAACACAGACAGGATTTACTGCAGCAAGTCCTGTGAATTTAAATTGCTTATTTATTAAACCATAAATGAGAGAAAGTGGCTTCCTTAAAGAGTCTACAGGCACATAAGCATTAAAGAACATTTTGATGAGAAAAAGTTTGTGGTTAAAAGATTAATTTAGACACAGTTAAAAAGCAATTACTAGGGTTTGTGGACATCACTGAACCACCAACTGGAGAAGACTGTAAGTGGTGCATTGGCACCTCATGTAGTCAGTTTTTAAAGTTCCCTAAAGAAAAGCTTCAAGGAACTGTAGGCATCTCTAGCATCAGATAAGTTCAGTGTTCATGACTCAACAATAAGAGAGAGAGCATCTCATGTTTGCTATGCTATTTCTAGAGGAAAGCAAATACAGCATTCCAGAAACATCATGAATTTAGTGTAGTATTATTGTAAAGCAAAATGGCAGCAGGGTGATTGTACCTGGATGTTTTATTGCTTTAAGACAATTTGTTATGATTAGAAGAATGATTTCTGATGTATACCAGATCATTTTTACAGGAAATGTCTGATGATCTGACCTAAAGATGAAGTGTAACTGGTTGTAAAGCACCTATCTGAAAATTCAGTTTCTCAGTAGGGAATCAATTCCACAGAATGACAAGAAACAAAATTAAAGTTTTAAGTCTAAGTAAAAAACCTGATATGAATCCTGTAGAGATGATGTTAAAAAGAGATGTTGACAGAGACCTTAAAGACCAAAAAATTGTTTAAAAGACTTCGAACCCTTTTTCAAACTCTTTAAAAATGTAAATTAAAAATCTAGCTTTTAATAAAAGTGTGATACTACATTTTGCTTGGAAATGTGCCGACGTTATGTTATGAATGTTATGAAGGGCATATATCTTTTCACTACCTTGTAAACACTCAGATTCTGTTAAAATTAAATTGTACATGTATCATTTTTTTATCATCTCTACAACTTGAAGTGCCCTTGTGATTGGACATCATTTAGAAAGGCATAAACCCAAAACATAACATCACAAAAAAAAGTTTTCAGTATACATGTGTATATCAAAACACAAAAAGATCTCTCCAAGACCTGCTGAATTCATGTTGTGCATGATTGAACAAATGAGCAGTTTCAGTTTTATCCTTGCACCTTGCACTTCTCTACTGTATTACCACCTGTTGAAATGTTCAGTGATTTAGGGTAGAATAATCTTCTTTATACAGACTTATGATTTTTTTTATTCAATGACAGAATATTCCTTCTTTCTTTAAGTCCATCAGTTACAGTATGTTCAAGGATAAAGTTCTTTCTCTTGAATAAAAGACAGCTTCCACTATTTGACTATTGCAAAATTGCTTTTTGTGTAACTTACTTCAGGTGAGTAGGTGCACTCCTCTGGACACCTATTGTATTTTGTCCAAAGCATGGTCATTGTATGAATTAAAGACATCTGCATTATTTGGCAAGATATTATTTTACTGTGCAGTTGTACAAACGTTTTCCCGACAGAAATGAAACCTCACTCGTCAATGTGTGTGATCTTATGGTACATTTTCAGTCTGTAGGCTTTTGTCTAACTTACTGGCTGATATAGTTTACACTTTTTCATTTTTCAGTAATAGGGATACTGTGGCTTTTGCAGGGGAAGTAGAAATTTCACAGTATATCTTTATGTTTTATAAAACCATTGATCCCTGACACTGTCACTGCTCGGGTGATTAATATCATTATAACTGTAGTGACATTTCTTAAATATAACATATCAGTTTCTCAAAATGCCCTTTTATCTATAATAAAGGCTGAATTCCTGTTTTCAAGGGCCTGCTCTTAAACCACCAACTTGCTAGGGTGTTTTTCACAAAAAAGTCAAGGTGTCTTTGATCCATAATGATTTTCTGCTCCAACAGAGGAGAACAGAATCACTTTTATTTACACATACAATGAAGCACATATGACCTTATAAGCTTTTAGCATCTGTGTCCCCAAATTATTTTTTAGACACTTCTATTTTAGATTTCAAAACCATTTTAAATGAGCTATATCAAGCTGTTTCAGGGATACATCTGGCTTTTTCCAAAGAAGGACATTAATTGCATTGAAACTATTGCTTTTTCACCTGGAAGAGACTTTTATGCCCAAGGCAATGAAAGAATAATACTATAGCTCTCTAAACGAATACAATTAAATCTTTTTTAATGTACTATTATATGGAATGAATAGACCCCCTAGATTTAGGGTTGCCAAATCCTCTTTAACCCACTCAACTATTGAAGATAGTTGTAAGACAATGCTGTCTCAAATTAAAAGCCCATTTGAAGACACGGTACTGACCTCTGTGTTATTATGGTATTCGTCTTCTATTGGTTGCTATATCATGCACATATCTTCCTTTGAACAATCACCAGACAAATAATCCAATTTTCAGTAGCTCTCTACAAAGACGATTTCGATGCATAATCTATTTACGGCATGAGCAAGCTGTGACCTCCATGACGACTGTAGCCAATCCATGGCTCCGTACCTCAGTAATAGTTTTCTCTACAGCTATGGTCCAATAAAGGGATCAGAAGGATTCAGGATGGGTTCTTAGATGACTCATTCATCATCTCCTGAAGATATTTAGCTCAAGTAGAATGAATTTAATTACAGAGCTGTTCTTTTCATTACCTGTGCTACCAAAACTGAGCTGGGTAGATTATTGTGTCATAGATGGAACCAGGGATTTTGGGCATACGGTAGACTGGTTTAGCCTTTCTTGATTATCTTAAATAGCTTGACTTCATCCAATTACTCACAACTCGTATAAAGATATGAGTCTTGAATTTTGTTGCGATAAGTATTCCATACAGCAATATTAGACTATTTTTTAGCATTTTAACTACTTACCACCAGCTAATAGCGCTGCTGCAGTGATGCACAATGTTGGCAGCATCATGCCACAGGGATTATTCTCAGTAACTGGCAGTAGGATTGGCAGGCAACAGGACCGAGGGTGAATAGAGCCAAATATAGAGTGATCCTTGAGGAGAAGATGCTCCGCGGTGCACACAACCTTTGACAAGAGCAAAGATTCTCCATTCACCATGAGAATGACCCAGTGCCAAGACTGGAGCAGCTTTGGGACAAAAATTCTCCAAAGCCCTTGAATGAGCCAGCCAAAGACACAAAACCCTTAGAAACATGAAGATTGTAGTTCGCCAGCAATCTGACAAAGCTGGTGTGAATGAGAGGAAGAATTGAGGCGGTTACACGGGCAGAACATGTGCAGTAACATAGATAAATGGATTGAATACTTATGCTAAGGAAGCATTTTGGATTTTGAAAGTTAAAAAGTTAACCTTTTAAAATGTGTACAATTCATTAAATATGTTTAACTATGTATAACACCAATCATTTTATTTTAGCATTTATATATATTCAATTTGACCTCTCTTTTATCAGCTTGTCAGGAAACATTCAATGTGATTGTTTATCACCCTGTAAGTGTAAATCTGTTCTCTTCCAAAAACTGTGTTTTTGTCTTGTGTTTAGACATGAAGACTCTATTGAAAAGGAGAAGAATGGACATCTTAACCCTGCTTTCCATTTGAAAGTGGTGGCACCATCCAACAGAAGTGCTAATCTTAAGGTATCCAGACAGCTAGTATGAGAAGCTTCTTATCTATGTTTAGATATGAATGTTGATGTGAATGTTTTCATATAGAACTACATGATAAAATATTTGATAAGGTTAAAAAATTTAATATGTGACCCTGGCTACATACAAAACCTAGCTACATAAAATCATTACACATAATGTAAAGAGTATTCTGTGAAGATGTCAAAGATGTCAAATCAATGTTTAGGGAGACAATTTCAGGTTAATTTTATTTTTTGTGCAAAATAATTATAATTTCAATATTATCAATGAAAAATCTTAAAATTTTTACATTTTATTAAAAAATATTTTTACTTTGATACCTTTAAGTTTGAGACTTTAGAAGACTTGACAGACAGGGATGCACATGATTGAACATTTTCCTCCATGATGGAGGGCGATTTTATTTTTAATTGTATTAAAAAATGATAGAATTATAAACCTTGAAATAGAAGGATTAAACAGATGAATCTATGATAATGTAACATTAACATAACATTAATGCAACATTATCTCCAGCTACCTCACACCAGTAAGGAGGTGCTTCCTCTGAGGCCAAACCCCACCTCCAACGGTACTCAGCCAGTCAATATCGTTCGTCCGCTTCGGCCGGCTCCTTCACCATCTCTGAGCGCTGTTAAAGGACCTCGACCTCCACCGCCCATTTTCAAGCCACCCAACTCACCCAGCACACCCAAATCTGTAGCATCACCTCAGAAACTCAGTCCACCCAAGAAACCTCTGCCTCTGAACCCTTCACGCACTCCACTGGTGAGACTTTAATAAAAATCACAGCCATGTTTGCCACAGGTACAGTAAGTGGATTTCATAGCAAAAAATATATTACAATTGAGATTTATTTAAATCTTTTCTCCTAAAGAAACGACCACAGTAAACTTGCTTGGAAATAGACTTGGATTCAAATATTTACTTATTTGTTGACCATGAGACGAAATGTCACCAGTTAAATATTTTCGAAAAAGTCTTATTATAGCGCTAAACAAACACCTGTTCTTATTTCGGCATCTTCCATGTCCTCATCCAGATGGTATCTAAACAACAGGCCAGAGGCTCTTCCACACCCCCCCAGAGGCCTCTTCCTCTCAGCCCTGCGCGTGGAGCACAGCCCAAACCCTCTAGCGGAGGACTCCTGGTGATGATGCCCCCTACAGTCAGCCCAAAGCCAATGGGAAAAGTCACCGCTGTACCGCCTCTGAAGGCAATCCAGTAAGCAAATATTTTTACATTTAACAAAAGGAAAAGTGAAAATGTCCAGTGGTCATTTGAGGAATGTTGTGTATGACAAGTTGATATAGTTTCAGTTTTAAGTCCTCTAATATTGGATAAAACACACGTGGGTATCCAGAGGATAACCTTGGAGCAGCTTCTAGATAAGTCTTTTATCCAACAGTTTGCACATAAGGACCACTGCAATCACTACCTAAGTGGTGCTCTTTTGGTTTTACATTCATTCAATAAAAGATGCTTTTATTTCCACTTATAAAGTGAAGCAAACTCCACTTGCTTTAAACATTAATATTTAATTTGTATAATTTAGATAAATTGATGCTTCAACTAATGCTTAAAATTATAAACTGCACCGCTCTGGTGATTCCACTCATACTGTATCTTTACAAATACTATGTAACTTTATGGAGGACGACTGATTGTTGTTCTGTGTCTTATGTATAGTCGCACTGGTTCGGATTTCTTACTATTATGTTTTTTATCAGTTTTGTGTTTGATTCAATATCATGTAGATGGCTTAACATATCTGCTGTACAGTATATGACACGTGTCAAGGAATGTAGTTGTTTTTTCCCATCACTGTTGATGTTAAATTTCCCAAACAGCAGACTTTTCTATCTCTGCTTAATCTTTTCCTCTTGCTATTTTTGCCAGTTGCCAAAATGTGTAAATTAGGTTCTCATAGCAAATACAACTAACAGTTGGCAGAGCAGCAACTTTTGGTCAGATAAGAGATGTACATGCATTATACACACATGCATTGATGATGGATGAATCTCTTATCTGTTCTAATTATTTCATGCTTTCATTTCTTTTCCAGATCAGCTGCAGCATAGCATTTTGCCTAATCAATATTTCAATATTGTTTTTTTTTATTAAAAGTACCAGAAATTTTGTAGTCATGCATGTATACAGTTGTAGACTTCTACACTTGTAGAGATTAATCTGTAGCTTTTTAGTGGTGAAGGAGGCTTAGTTTTATTTTGTGATAAAGTGATGAATGTGGCATATACTGTATACAGAAAACTGCACTTTGTTTTGACAGGCTCAGCAGAGCATTGTGTTTTTATAAGATGTGTGATTATTGTGAATTTTTACACAAAAAGAAAATGTGGGTAGGATTGAAATGAAGGTTAACCTTGGAAAATGCACTCCATAAACTAAAGCAAAACAACCCAGTGATGTGCAGTTACTATTAATTGTGATTTTAAATAAACATTACAGACATCATAGAGTTGTGTGCTAGAGTCTATGTGTGTTTTATCATTTCCGTGAATGTATATGAACAGGGAAATTACAAATATCATTTGTTTCCTCTCTTTTAGGCCTGTTTCAGGACCCAAACCACTTATAGTTCCACCCGCTTTCCGAAAATGACCCTGGATTCATTTTACAAGACTGCAGTCAGCCTATTTGCACTAAATAAGGACCCTTGGAGACTGGTACTATTGAGCTGTCTAACAAGCAATGGAAAAGCTTGGTGCTAGGTCCACGAAAGGGTCCGTGAATGGGTCCATAAATGAGACCTCGCTAACTGATGTTCAGAAACAGCACAGACGTGACGCAGTTTTGCATGACAGAATGCAGACTTAGACAGGACGTTTCGGATAGATCATCACATTGCCAAAATCTTGACTTTTTCTCACCTTGCAATTTTTTGTACTATGTTGTTATGTTTTAATGTTATGCCTCTTGTCTTGTTTACATTTTTCATTTGACGATCATCTATTTGTGCCAAAGATGTTTTTTTGTTTAATGCCTTGACTGTTTTATTTGATGTTATGTGCTGTACGATATTTTGTGTTTGGTACATAAAATAATAATGTAACATTTTTAGTAAATACACGTTGTGGTTGGCATCACTTTATTGTAGACTTTATAAATAATGTCTAATTCTTAATGGTGGTCAGATCAAAAGTCAGCAGAGACTTGCAGTTTCTGTATCGCTAGCATTCATGGTTGAGTTTGAGAAAAAAGATTGGCTGCAGGAAATTTGCTATGTCAGGTGGATGCTGAAATAGATCAGTGTTTTGAAAGCACAGGGACGCAGTGTTTACACTTTTAGGGGGATGAATCAACACACTAATGGATCACTAATAGTTGTCTGTGTACATGAAGCTGGGAGAAAGTATTTTGACATAGTAAAAATGACACACTTTACCATTAATGGTAAAATTAAAAAAAACAACCCTACTTGCATTTTAGGATTTGTTTGATCATCACAGAAGATTCAGTATTAATCTGAAAAAAATAGTATTGTTTGACAATGATGATTTAAGCAAGAATATTGGATTTTTGTTGAACAAATATTAGGTTTAGTCTAGCATTAGTTTACACTTAAATTGAAAACGTACTTCAACTACACAGACATTAGTCTTAAACATGTCACTGAATAATCTAAACTAAAGACTGCATTAAACAAATGTATAAAAATGGATTTTCCTAGGCTTAGCATACACTTTGAATCACTTTCTCTGACATTGTCAGAAGGAAATATGTTTAAATGTGAGCAGATTTTCTGTAGCTCTACTAAAGCAAGGAGATGTCAAGAATCATTTTTCTTTAATCATCCAGTCATAAAATGTGCTTATTTTAGACAAGCTGTGCCAATATTTAGTGTAAACGTCTAGTGTACATTTTCATTGGATTTATTTTTATTGATCATTTAAGTTAAAAAAAGCAAGGTAATATATGGGCAATTCCAATATTATCGGCATGACATTTTCAGTCAAACTTGAAATATAAATGTAGATTATTATAAAAAGATTATTTTAGTTAATACTGTCTACAACACCCACACGTACTACAGTATACTGTATTGTTTGGTCTCCAAAAGATGTTTTGAAGTGTTTCAAAGTACCTGAATCCTCTCATAATGGTTGAGCAACACCAATATATTGGCACCCTCTGTCAATCTTAACAACATACACAAGTGAATGGAGGCTGAAATGTAAGTACCCATATACCCTGTATGAATCTGGCTCATGGTGGCAATTGAATGAGAAACTCTTGAGAGGGCTGTGTTTGATTTGCAGTCTGACTCTCCTCATATGGCCCAATAAAAGTGCACTGACAGCTGCGCTCGGTACATCTGTGTCAGCACAAACGCTCATCGCTCCAAATTGACGAGCAGCCTTCCGCTTCACTTTTTGTTTTCACTTTAAATATATCCTGCAGGGTGTCGTGGCCATTCTCGGTGTAGTCTGCTGAGCAGGCAGGACTTGTGCGTTGCATTGTATTGGTTTTAATTAAATTTAGCTTTTCGTGCCCTGAGTCCATCGCTGGTGAGTTTAAGGGAGATCGTCTGTGATTCATTATGGACGTAAAGGTAAAGGAGTGTAAAGTCAGGGGAGGAAATCGAGCAGTGTGGCAGAAAATCCGAGTGAATCATTCTTGGTATCAGCACCTCTTTAATTTGCACTCTTTTAAAGTCACTGATTTAAACCGTAAAAATGCTCAAGAACAAATTTACTTTCTGTGGCGTTTTCTGTGAATAGGGCACAAATAGGGCCTAGAAAGAAAACAGTTTACGTTTTAACAAATGGTTAGTGACGATACTTAACTTTTTAAACATACTCAGGTTGGAACTAAATATTATATGAGCTGGTTTGTTTTTCTTTGGTTTTATTTCTTAGGAATTATTCTTTTATTATTATTTATCAATAATTATTATATCATGGTTTATTATAGTAAAAATGAAATGAAATGGATTTAATACCATTGAAGTATCGTTACTGTAGGAAAATCACAATTATTACTGTGGTTACTGTGTTTTTAATACCAATAAAATAAAAAACATTTTTGATATTTTTGACATTATTCAATATGACGGAGGATTAGTGCCACGTAAAAAAAGATTAAAGATTAAAAAGAGATCGAAATATTTCAAATTTATTCTCGTAGTATTTCGACTTTATTCTCGTAGTATTTCGACTTTATTCTCGTATTTTCGACTTTATTCTCGAAATATTACGATTTTAATCTCTTAATCTTAGTTTTTTACGTGGCACTAATCATCAGTCGTAATTCTATGATATGATATTTTTGACATTATTCCATGAATCTCACACCTGTAGTTTGTGATTAATGTCAGAACATTGATTAGCAGAATCCAGAATAGAAAATAAAACAGCTAATATAATATTTAGTAAAGCAATAAGCCTTGCAAAGCCATGGTTTACAATTTGAAACAGATACAGTACAAGCTGTTATAAATTACATGGGGCTTGCTTATTCCATATACCTGACGAAAATGTAATAATACTGATAAAAATGTTCTTCCGCCACGCAAAGTAGTTCTATAGACGCCATAACACAGAGACGCAGTGGCGCAGTAATACTGATGCGGTCACAGGTGTGTTTCTGAAGTAATTTACGACAGCTTCAAACACGACTTAATCAGGCCTGGAGCTATTCGTTTAATTAAGTACGTGACATAACAATAAACATCGAAAAATAAGCATTAGTTTATCGATCCAATCCCGCCTTTAAGTGCAACTGGCAAACTCGTGCCATCAAGTGGAGCGTTCTGTGACGATTCAAGTGAGAAAATAACACGTAAGTAGCATAAACCAAACAAAATGTAACAAAATAAAAAACGTCCTTTTACACCTATGAAGTAACCAGACAGGTAGCCCTTTACAGAAGACATGGAAATCTTGCTACTTTCTTTATTATTGTTGATCACATGGTATCGAATAAAATACATAGCGCACAAAATGATTAAAATACAACAAACATAACTAAAATTAAAAAAAACTAAAATCATTTACTACAGTTTGCTTTCTATAGTTTTGGATATCGCAGTTTGTGTATCATTTATAATCCCGGGTTTCCCACTGGTGAATGTGCGAGAAACTCGTGAATACGATTTCCGACTCCACAGTTGGCTTATCAGTGGGGCGAGCTGGTACTGGTTTGTATTTCCAGTTATTGAACCCTAGATAACAGGGTTATGTGAATTTGATGAATACACACAATATTAAATTTTTATTTAAAAAACATTTTTTGTCCACCTTCTGTGAAAACACCCTATGCTTGGAAAGTGTCCTGTACTGATTTTACTGCCTGCTAAATTTTGATGACTGAACAGATGCAGCTGCCCAGCGCTGATAAGCCTTTTCCCACTGAAATTAAACAGCGCTTGATTCTAAACTTGATTCTACTCCGCTTTATAGTGTATCTCAAGGCCAATGCACAAGAACAGAAAGACCCTGCATAAGCTGCTTGGCTTAAGTGTCTTTTATTAGAGCATCCGCACTGAGAGATGCTCATGATAGATCATTGGGATGTCTATAGTGCTGGAGGCAATAGTTGGATCTCGTTTATATTACCTTTGTGCTATTAAGCAGTAGAACAGAGCAGTGAGAGGTAATTCAATAGAGTGTAATCCAATTGAGTTAAGCAGAGAACAATGGGACAAACCTGCACTGAAATGTAATGCATAGGCATTCAGCTAAATTGAACTGAACGTGATACAAGAATGTCGAACAAATCGCAGGGTGAGGAAGTTAGAAATGTAATTAAATATTGGGTCAGACATGGAAATGGACAAGTATGAGGTACGTTACAGCTTATAAATTTGTTCTGAATTGATGCAAAGCAATAATATTCACACAAGCCAACCATTTGGATATTACATCAGTAAGTCCTCTGTGGCTCACAGGCGGAGTACTTAGCTTTGATTTTAATTATATTTGTCAGGGAATACAGCATCCACAATGTCAATGAATCAACCCTTTACTAGCATAAATATTAATCTCCGTCTGACATGACTGCTTTTTTAATTCTGCAGAATCTACACAAGACCAAAACCTCCATTACATCATCATCATCAAGGTCAACTCTGGCACCATGCCTGCAGAAGCGCTACGTTTAACCGAGCTGGTTACAGATCTGAACCGCTGTTGGTCAGGTGAGTCTGGAAGATGCTGTGTGCTCCATATTAAAGATGCACTTTGAAGAAAGTGCATCTTATTAATAATTGATGCAGGCCGTCCGTAATCAATTTGGTATGTCTAACACAGTACACATCAGCTTTTGGACTCAAGAGCTCCATTTGAGGGTGAATGTAAAACAGCATGCTGTTACTGCTATTGCTTTGGTGCCAAATGTAAATTCATATTCGTTTGAAACCAAAAGCCGAACAGAGAAACAGTTCGCCCTTTTAGAAACTTAAGATCTCCTGCTCGAAAAACACAAGAGTGACAGGACAAGATTGATCTCAATAGCTGCTTTTTGTTCTTCCTAACTTCAGAATCAAACCTTTAATCCTTTGGATAGCAGCTCAGATATGTCACTTCAGAGCATCAGCCTCCCCCAGAGCATCAGCAGCAAAGGTAAATTCTATCATGATTTCTCTTGCAGGCTGACTCTTTATTCTTTAGCTGTTTTTAAGATAGTGTTTAAGATACTGGAGTAAGTTAGTGAGGTGGCTTTATCAACTGGCAGAGCAGAAGTGTAATACAGTATATTTAGGTACTAAGATACTTATTAGGAAGTTGTTAACCTCTAAGGAAACTGATTACAAGCATAAAAATATCCTTTAAGGCTTTTTGAAAAATGACAGTTCTTTATGGAACCATACAGCCTGACAAAGAACCTTTAAAAACCTTTATTTTTAAAGAGTTTATACACATAAAATAAAGATGCTAAACAAGCAACGCATATAATAACCACTTTGGTTCCCCAAAAACCACTCAGTCAAAAGTACTTTGACTACATTTCAGCATTTCTTTCTTACCTTTTTAATGAAACCCTTTTCTGCTACATAGAACCTTTTGTAAAACCAGTGTTAAAGTTTTTTCTTAGAACCATGCAGTCAAATAGGATTCTTCTATGAAATTGTTTATCACCATTATTTTGTGTAAAGCACAAATACATGGATGTTAAACGACAATCACATTAAATGAATGAAATGTAAACAGGGCATGTTGTCACGAAGGTCAATGTTAAGTTTAGTCTTTATTAAGATCCTATAAGAGGGCAATTGTGGTTGAATGCAAGCAGACATATGGACAATACCACACACACACAAATACACACAAATTCAAGAGATAAAAAGAGTAATTATATACAACAAATACATTTTAAAATTCTTTATTTATTTATTTATTATAAATTCACTTTAAACCTAAACTCTTTATTAAGATCAATGTGTGTTTAATTAATTGTATTGTTATGTTCCAGGAAATTTGTTTTAATGTGTCTATAAAGTACATTAATTTAGAAGTAAACACTTTAAAAAATATTTATTAGAATAGAAAGTGTGGCAACTTGATCTCTCTAAAGTGCAGGTTCTGTGAAAAACATCTCCTGCAGAATAGTAAATTACCAGCCGTCTCCTTGAGTCTGACTATTAAAACCATACGCTATAAAAATAGCAGTGGAGCTAAAGGATCATTACTATTATTATATATTAACAGTGCCTTAAGGAAGGTAATACGCCTAACATTTACATTTACTTTGATGCACTGAGAAGCCTGGATTTCTGGCCTGAAAAGTTTGTAGCTATTGGATCCAATAAACTTCAAACTATATCAGGAAACATTTTAAACATCAAAAACATCTTAGATGTGAAACTTAGTCAAGACCTAGTCCAGAGACCCTCTGAATTACAACTGAAGTTTTTTTTTTATTATTAAATTTTTCACTAATATCATAACCAAGATCAATACAATTTCAATGATTTCACAAATGTTTATTTCCAGCTGTTTATCCCCGTAAAGATGAATTTCCTTTTCTACTTTTTTATATTGTTACTACCTTCAAATAAGAGGTTAAAAGGTTGCTGGTGCTTTTCACGTTAAACTTCAAACTACTTTTAATTGAAAACAAATTAATAGCTTGCATCATATATATCTTTTTCTGTGGATCTGAGCTGCGTGGTGTAATGTTTGTATTACTAAATAAAGGCACAGTGGAAGAGCATTAGGGAGCCACAGTGTTTGTCCAACACTCCGAATGTGCGCTCACAAAATGTCACAATCAAAGCCCATGAGCCGTTGCTAGCTTATCACAGGATTACGGCATATCCACACATTGTCGCCTTCGCCGCTCTGCAAGAGTAATTACCTGTGAAAAACCAATTTAATTTGCATTGTAATAAAGACAAGATTACAGACGTAATTAATTTTCAATTATGAAGAAGCACCAACAGAATGATTACACAGGAATTGCCAACTACCTCAGTATCAACACTCATTAAGGTAATGTCAGGTAAACCCATTTCTGACCATTTACATAAATATCTGACAGACATGCAGTTTTTAACTTAAGTAACTTTATTGTGCTTTATTTCTTTTGTGTTTTATGATAGATGCACATGATTTCTGGAAGAAAATGTGTAATTTACATAAAATCCACTGTACATGCATTTGTCACTGGCAATACAAAATATCACTTATGCATTTGATAATAATACATGACTCATCTTGATTTCTAACATTAAAAATATCGCTATATGAAATGTTCTGGAAGCATTCACTTGATAACACTAAGAGTTGGTGTCTTGATCCTGACGGGACAAGCGACGGACACCTGACGTAGGCATCTCCAACAGGGCCTGAACGGTCTGAGCGAGGCGTGTGAGTCCCTCTTCCTCCAAAATCAGCTGGGGTGGACAAAGTGTGTCCTTGTGGGGGAAGAAAAAACAGATCCACTGTAAGTTTGCTTACCCAACAGAGGAGATCAACAATAAAATAAGCTGTAAAAGCTATAAAAACATCTTGGCATAAACAAACCACTCCAGGAACATTCATTTTATGTCCGGCCCTAAAATCTGCAAATATAGGCTTTTGAGAGAGATAATTCTATTTCCTTCAAGGGAGAAGTGTACTCGAGGCATGCAAACATTAACAGGTTTAAAAAGAAACCCATCTGTCATGCAAGATTCTTTAACGACCCAAACATGAAATACTACAGGTATAGACAAGTTGTATGAACGCAAAGTGTCAATAAGCATCTGAATGGCACTAAAGACAACACTTAAAGCTTACACAGAGGAAGGACAAAGCAATGCATGCAGCTGAACACTTGATCACAAAATCATCCCCTTGGATTGCCGACTACATAACAGAGCAATGTTTATTAAAACACCGTCTCTCAGCAAAGCAGCCATGCAGTTATAGCACTTTACAGGGAGGATGTCATTTCATCTCAGGGTGAAGTACACCCAGTTTTCAGTTTACTGTAACAAGCAAACACTTCACCATCTTGAAAATCCATCATGCATTCCAATTATTATGTTCAGTCGACCCTAACAGTAAGTATAGATTACGGACGAGTTGTATATGATCAGGACTGTTATTCCCATATATAGACACATGCAGTATATGTAAATTTCACCTCAGGTTAATAGCTGTAGAAGAATAAAAGCAAGATGTATATTAAACCGAGAACCTTTCACATGCAAAGTGCTTTGTTATGTAAAAATGAAAAATGAGCCGCCTGCCAGATAATTAATAAATAATTAAAAACAATAAACGGACTCTCTTACTTTGACAGTTTAATGAGTTTTAAAGTAACCAACTCTTCTGGCTCGATTAGAACATACCTATATGCAGATAAGACATTTCACATCACTGCTTTACACAGTAACTTTAATAATACGTTTTACACTTTAAATGGTTTGGACTCGTTAACATTAGTTTATACATTAGCTGACATGAACTAATAACAAACAATATTTCTACAGCATTTATTAATCTTAGTTCAATGTTAATTTTAGCATTTGCTAATACAATAACCACTATTAACATTAGTTAAAGCACAATCAACTAACATGATGAAAATGTACTGGCAAAAGAATTAACTAATGGTAACACTGTAAACCTTTTTGTAAAGTGTTACTTTACCAAATAAAACATAATAGATCTCTGAAGTTTGTTCAAAGTACTGACACTGATACATTTTAACTTTGATGATTTTCTGGCAGTGTTGCTTATTGCAGCTACTGAATAAAACCTGATGATCTACAGCTAACCCACAAGATTTAAGACTTTTCCCAAGAGCATCCTGTGTGCTTCATTAAAAGCAAGAAAATCTGACCTTTAAATGAACATGGCTAATGCCACCGAGTTGTTTACATGTCATTAGTAACCTAAAAATAGCACATAATCATACATATTTCTTCATTTTATGTCATACCTGTTTTGAATATTGAATGTTAGTAAAAAAAAAACAACTATTTACATATTATATTTAAAAAGAAAGATCTTCCAAAAGCCCCAAAGGATCAACACTCACCTTTTTTTAGGGAGCACAGAACGTCTGAACGCAGAGCTCACATGAGGATTTCATCCTCAACAGAGAGACAAAGAACTTAAGCAGAAATAAATGATGAGCGAGAAAGTCAGTCATGAACATTTGACAAAAGCACATGTAAAGCAGCACATAACACGTATAAATCAGTATTTCTGTTTTTAATAACTTCTTTACAGACAAAAAAATCTTTATATCAATATAAACTTCTTAAATACACAGTATTTTATAAATATTACAAAATACATTTTGTGTTGCACTAGGTTAAGTAACACGTGGACAGAAACATTCATCAAATTCTATTGTCCACTAAACTGTCAGCATTTCATTTAATGTATTAATCTGTCCTGTAAAAGCCTTTTTATGTAGCATATCACAACAACATTCTTATTTCATACACGTGAGGCCACTAACGGTTACACACGGTCCCTTAAGAGATTGCGAGGATCCATGCTAAACGTGAAGTATGTCATCTGGAATACATTTTAGAGTGGCCATTAAAAATGAAATGTCTATTATGATTAGCTTTAACGTTGGCAAACAATGTACACTGTTACTAAACACCATCAACTTACAACAAACCCCCTTTAAAACATGTTTAAGACTTCCTAGCGTACGGGACTGTGTGGTAACATAACCAGTAAAAGCATATTCCCTTTCCTTTCTCCCCAGTCTTTCTCTCGCTTTCTCTCTTATCGTTCTCTCCAGATGAGTGGTTGCTCATTAGTATACTGTCTGCAAAGCTCCTAAATCACATTAAGTAGGCACAGAACACAAAAGCAACATCAACATATAGCACTGGGGAAGCTGGTGTTCATGGCACATTACAAAACTGCAAAAAAAAATGTGGCCACATTTAGAATTGGGAAACGACAGTTGAAGGTTGTACGCTCAAGCATGACCATTTTATCTTCAGTATGTATATATTTTCTTAATAGCGTCATTTGTAATTTGGTCTGATTATCCACGTAGCTGTGGCAAATGTGAATATTAAAATGCATTTGTGCTAGTTGGCCACAGCCCAATTATTGAAGTCTTTATCATATTTCCGGCTTGAAATGACCATAATCCAATTACTCAGGCCAACAGGAAAAAAGTCATTAGTCGATTTCTGATAATGTGCTCATGGGAAACCATATTTCCACCAGTGCAGATTCAGCAGAACACAAAAAGCAAACATAAATAAAACAATAACTTATATGGAACAGTTTGTATACAAGAATTATATATACCGAACATTCAACAAAAAAACATAACATGTTAACACAGCTTTAAATCATATTAGTACCGTACGCGAAAGTGTTGGAACAGTTTTGTAACAGTACTGCCCTCTGGTGATCACAGTCAACAAGACAATGATGAAAAAGAACAGGACATAGTGCTCTCGACCCCTGACCCTCACCTGTTACACGTGTGAATTAAACAAAATACAGTTTAGAAGTACCATCACCACACTGTTAACACATTTCTGAGATTCTGTATGCTTGTTTTTGGGGTTGTAAGCTTGTGGGTGGATGATGGAAAGGCTGGAAACCAGAGTGAACCTACGGAAGTCTGTTAGACTTTCTGCTGCGGAGGCACTTTGACTATTCAAAGCTAATATTAGCTATTTTAAAGCCCTGTATTGTCAGGTAAGGGGATTTGGAAGGGGAGTTTGTGCCAGTGCTTAAAACCTTACAGATAAAAATACACCTTACAAAGTCATTCCTGCTAAAAGGTATACAAAACTATCCCATACTGAACAGTGATGCTAAGGCAATCGTGCAAAAGCCCTTCGTAATGTGGAAACCATGTCTATCTCCAGACAAAAATCTACATTCTGTTTAGAGATCACTAGCCAGCTGTTAATAAGTAATTTCGGCAGTACATTCGAAAAATGTGGATTTTTAATGACTATATAGATATACATACAGATCCTGTATATGACTCTTTTTTCAGTGGAACACAAAACAAGATATTTTGAGAAATGTCCCATGTTGTTTGGTAACCAACATTCTTCAAAATATCTTGTTTTGTGTTCTGAAAAGAAAGAAAGTCAGACAGATTTAGAATAACATGAGGGTGAATCAATGATCAAAGGGTGAACTATCCCGTTAAAATCATCATATGTTCCCCAGACTGAACTCTGGCACCATGTGTGTTAATTTGTAACCTGAACAGCATTATGGGCAAGAAGCTTACTTTTGATATGCATATGGCTGGTATACAACAGCTGTGTGTACGCAGCGGCTGCTCTCTCTCTCTCTCTCTCACTGGTTTATGGGCAGTTTGAGAAGTGCATGTGAATATTTCTTTGCTAATAGCCACTAAAAGGGATTTTTCTTAACAGGTGTGTGGAAAGGTCTCGTGAACTGTGTGTGTGTATCAGTGTACACAGTACAGAGATGATGGACTTAAAATCCATTACATTTACAGATTAACACTCTTATACACACACATATAATTATGCTATAAGGTGGCAGTATAACAGATAGAGCAAAGCCATGAGGAAAGAATAAAAGAGCAGGAAGCCAGTGGAGAAGACGGAGGAGGGAGACGCAGAGGAAGAGGCGCTCTTCTCGTCCTCAATCACCTCCTCATCTCCTCCTGTTTTTGCCAGGAGCGCCTTCACACAGCGGTGCACTGCGGGCAGCTTACTGCACAGGATATCAGACGCTAAACACAACTCCATCTGAGAGAGAGAGAGAGAGAGAGAGAGAGAGAGGGAGAGAGAGAGAGAGAGAGAGAGAGAGAGAGAGGGAGAGAGAGGGAGAGAGAGAGAGAGAGAGAGGAGAGAGAGAGAGAGCGAGAGAGACAGACGTACAAAGGAAAGAAAGGACAATGCAGAGAAAACAAAAAGAGATGTTTGCACACATTGTTGAACAGAGAAAGCAGGATCATTTGAGGTAAAACTGACAAAGAGAGTGCAACAATAGCAAATCGAGCTTGAAGCAAACAAACGTGGAAAAACAACGTGAGGCATTAATATAAGGCAACTGGGTAATTTTCTTGCTTGCAGACAGCTCAGACAACATAATTCAAGAAGGCAAATAATATAGAGGATGCCTGGGATGATACCAAAAATATTTTAAGTGAGGATACGCGTTTGACAGCAGCCACCTGTTATTTGGATTGTCTGTTACTGTTGAAAGACTGGTATTGTTACATTATCAGTATTGACTTGATACCAGGATACTCTGACACCCTATAAAAGAAAATGAAATGTAATAATAAAAGCAGGTTTATGTTTACCTCAGGGACGCCCAGTCTACGACATGCAGCAATGAAGTTTTCAACATTAAGGCGACACTTGGCAGCACTCAGCTTTGGCTGGACGGAGAGAAAAGATGCACATACATTTATTGTAAATGATTCTAAGAACAGTCTGTAAGGAATCGAGCTGATCTGGAATCAGTTTTCTTCAAAATTATATGAATAAGGATCACAGACGATCCAGGTTTTGTTTTATGTGATACTGTTTTGGCCTTAATGAGAGTCAAGCGTAAGCTCACCACTGCCGGTGAGGGGATGTGGATGATTGACACCAAACGAGGTCGCACGTGATTGGCTAGCTGACATAGGATTGTGCCATTGGACAACGCCTCTCCCAGATCTTCAGGCAGGGTTATTTTAAGACGCGACTCCAGAGACTGAAAGTCAAATCATGATTGAAAAAGTGAGACCAAGTATTAAAACTACATTTCTAGGAGGAAAATGTAGTAAAAGGTGCCAAAAGAAGATCTAGAGATTGATGATGCTTTACCTTACGTAGCTGCAGGATGTCTGTTCTCTCCTCTCGTGGGGATTTAAGCGTGGAACGAGATTCACTACGACCAGAATCAGCCAAACTGTTGCCTAATGCTAAGATGAAGAGCAAAAGAGAGATTTATAACACACAAGATTGACCGAATTAAGATTATAAATCTCATACTTGTGTGTGCGTGTGTACCTGTCTTGACGTTACAGCGTGAGGATGTGCGAAATAAAAAGCTGTTGGGTTTGGGGGCAGAACCCGTAGGAGAACAGGGTTTCACGGATGACGCATCTGGAACGCAACACAAACAAAATTCCTTAAAGTCAAAATTAAATCACAGTTCGCCCTACAACTTTCTTAATTGTGTTTAATGCACAATCCTGGTCATAGTGTGAATGATTCATCGATGCGTGCTATGCCAAATAAAAAAATGTTTTAGTCTTGCTTATTTTTAATCAAAATGTAATAACTTACTCTTACTTTGAAAATGACTTTCCTTTTCGGCTGAGTTCACAAATCCCTTGTATATTTCATCGCCTTTACCCCCCCCACCCCTTTTAGCTTATAACAACTTTCACCATCCAATCAGTTTCTGATAGTCTTCTTAAAGGGATAGTTCACCCAAAAACAAACATTCTTTTATTATTTACTCACCCTCATGTCAAACCTGTATGACTTTCTTGCTTCAGCAGAACACAAAAGAAGATATTTTGCAAAACGCTGGTTACCGGCACCTATTCACTTTCATAGTATGGACACAAGGAAGTCAATGGGTGCCGGTAACCAGCATTTTGCAAAATATTTTCTTTTGTGCTTCACAGAAGAAAGAATCACATACAATGACACATACAATGACATTTTTCACCCTTATGAATGACATAAGGGTGAAAAAATGACATCATTTTTATTTTTGGGTGAATTATCCCTTTAAAGATACATGCGGCATACAAGACTGTACATTGTGTAAGTCTATATTTATATTTGTAAATGTTTTATTTGTCAAATATCATATACAAAAGTAGTGATCAGGGAAACTAAGCTGTCTAATACTTCAAATTAATTAAACCCCATTGCTTTGGAAAAGGATGGACTTCTTTTAGTTTCGTAAAGCTGCACAATGGAGACACCTGCAGGTCAGCATCCAATGGACAAAAACAACACCAAACCATCAATTTACAGAGTTTTTCTACTTGCATATAGTCTTCTATTATTTTTACATAGTGTATGAAAAGAGCATGTGTTTGAAAAAGCAATGTGCTAGAACATGGACTATTATGTTGAATCAGTGTTGAGAATAACAAATTTAACATTGATTTAACATTAAATCAATTATCTTTGCTAACTAGGTATACCAAGGTAGGATCAGAGTCGTTCTGACATTACAAAAGTTATTATAAAACTGACGTAGCCACTCATCTGACGCTGGTTCACAAGTTCACTTTAGCCTCATAAGTGTCAAACCACCAACATTTTAAGAACGTTCAAAACATTTCGAAACAGTATGATGTAAAATAGACTTCATGTGACTCGATTTCATAAGCACCTTACAGCATTCATATAAAATGGCAGGTTCATACATTTTCTTAGCTATACGAAACAAATCATGGATTAAAATATATATAAATCTTAAATTCTGATTTCATAATGATTATATATTTAATACATTACACTGATTTTCATATGCTATAATCCATTCATACTTTTATATATGACATGATTCAATGTACTTGAAAGCTGAAATTGGTATGAATATACCTGTGCGACTAATAGAGCGCTGTAAAGACACTGGATGAGATGTAGGAGACACTTGATCTACACTCTGAGAAAGACAAAAATAAGATATTTAATGAATTTGTTAGTAAATGACAGATGGAGATGAATGAAAAGAGGGTATGTGTGGACTCACAGCACATCTCTGTTTCAGGCCATTGGGTGGAGAGCTGCTATCTGAGCTTTCACCACTAGAGAGAGACAGAGATCAACAATAAACAGCTTGAAAAGCTTATAAACCAAAGTTCCTGTGCATTTCACAAGGTAGAAAACTACAAAACAAAATTATAACACTACAAATGAAACATTATGAATACTAATTACTTCTAAGGTACTGTTTTTGTATGCCACTCTTGCTAGTAATCTGATTGTTTAATAAATTCAAAAACAGGTTTTGCTTTCTCTTTGCTACAGAGACTCAGATTACCACAAGAAAACACATATGCAGACCATTCACTTACCCTGAAACACTTCCTGTTCCTCCGTGCTTAGTCGTCGTCGCCAAGTTACTTCCTGTTTTTACAGTCATCTTCTGCAAACTGTAAGACATCAAACTCGTATTAGTCAATAGCTTCCTAATGCAGAAGAAACAAAAACACAGCTGACTTTGTTCTTACAAGCATTCTGGGATAGTCCCTATGATGTTCCCCTCAGCTGTTTTTCATACAGCTGTATCTCACTGCATAACGCAAGACTTTAAATGAGCTTTTAGACAGTAATGAAGTCATGGCATGACAGCAGGTAATGGTGGTTTCATTTACAACCACAAGCCTTTGATGACACAGTATCACCATAGAAATAATAGAGGACATTTTGTGTGCTTTTAATCCATTACGTGCTTTTAAAGACATGTCATGGCTTGGTGTGTTTGATTGATAAACTTTGCTGCAGGTTAATGACTTTTGACCTACAAGTATTTTTGTAAAAAGGTGTTTAAAACAAACTAAATGATCATAGACCCCTTTATTTTGCTTTTTAGCCAAGCTGTCACTTTGGCAGTTTCAGATCTTTCTATTCTACAGCAAAAAAATATCATATAAAATATAAGTAAAATAAAATAAGAAGAATATCTGAATTGAGCTCTCAATCATTCTACATGCCTAGAAAAAAATGTGACCGGCCTTTTAAATTTGTTTTGTTTTTTTCCACAAAGATGCCATCGCATCCATTTACTCAAGTCCACACTTCCTCAATTCATCCAATCCCATCAGCCCTCCTTAAACTCACGTGCTGGCCTTGTCTCTCTGCTGCTGCGCTCGCTCTCTCTCCTGCCAGATGAGCAGGTTTCCAGGCCTCCTCTTCTCCTCCAGAGTGGGGCTGGATGGAGAACCAGTGTCTGAACCATCTCCCACCACAAATATCCTGACAGAAAGATGTTTCAAATGTCAAAATCAGTGGCAAAGGCAAATAATATCTTAGAATAACCATTTGTGTCCATAATAACCGAATAAAAACGAGTAGGGATGCAGTTCCTGGGAGTGAGTAACAGTGAGTTAGACTGTAAGGTATTTCAGCTACACTGAACTCTGGAAGGAAACTGGCATGTATCACAGTCTGTTGACTTTTCCCAGCGCTTGTTCACAGTATGACCTTGCAAAACCAAAGTGGGTTGGAGTTAATTAAAAGACTGTTTCATGGCAACTGTTTGACTTGAACGTTTAATATATCAACCACACAACATCACTGTGTATTGAAAACCGATATTAAAATCAAGGCAGTGTTTGAAATGTCACCACAACAGAAATGATGTGATTTTTATATTTGTATGAAATAAATCCATTCTTTATTTTATTAATTTTATTGTTTTATTAATAGCTGGACCTGTTCTACCACCACAGTGTAACTCCATGACTGTAATACATGATGCTTCCAATACTAACAAATTATTATTTTGGACAAACAGTTATTTAGGTTTACCTTACTAACATACAAAATGTATAAAAATTGGGCTTCTTCTTTATGTGCCTTCGAGCACCTTTAGTCTCTGGATTATTCCACATCGAAAAAGCTAATGGACATTTCCCAGCATGCATCAAAAAGATGACAATTCTTTGCCCCCCTTTCCTCTCCTTCCCAATTTATCATGTCTGTCTTCATGTTATATGTCAAAACAATTGATTCTCTCACTTTTTATAGCAATGCATTCACTCCAGCTGTATTCAAATGCATTCAAATTCAGAGCTTCTGGTGAAGTCATTACACTCTCCATTTGTCCTGCATTGTCTGCATATTGGCTTTAGATGTTTGGCTGTTTGGCTATATATGTACAGTTAGCTAAAGTTGTTAAATGAAATGATTTTGGTACTAGCTACACAAGAGCTGATATAAAAAATTCTGAACTAAATCTGTCTGACAGATTTAAAAAATATTTTCGCCAGATAAAGTCAATGCAGTGCCTGTAAAGCACCGGTCTTACACAATGGAACAGTAATCCAGATAACCTGATCAGTATATTAATGTGAGTATCTTCAAGTCTAAAAGCTAAAGAGAAGGATGCTCATCATCTCAAAGGACTGCTTGTGTATTACTATGGAGACCTGCAACCAATCAAACTTAATTATATGAGAAAAAAATATCAGGGCAGGCATTACTATTAATCAATAATAAACAAATGTCATATATTTTAAAGATTTAGAAAGAGAAATACTGGCAACTTGCGACAATATGTTAGGGGTCTTGCTAAAAATGTATGCCTTGACCCATCTCCATCATAACCAAATAAGATGCTTATAATGAACTCCTCCTATCCTGCTTTAAAGATATTATGCATTTACATCAAGAATGGCAATGTGTGTATTATATACAGTATCTGTAAACTCACCTGCTGCCTGTAGATTCAGGGCTCTGGGAGGGGGTGCTACTGCCACTTTCACTCTTTTCCTGTTGTGAAAAGTGGAAATATTGTTTATATTTAGTTAAATATACTATATGAAAATGTTGAAGTGTAGTAAATCTTCCTGACCTGAGGTGGCTCTGTAAGCGGAGGGTGACATCTCTCATCCTCTTCCTCTGTTATGCTGTTGTCTATATAATCCACTTGCTCCAGGTCTCCATTTACTACACAGATGAGAGAAAGGACAGCGAGTTAATAAACCCTTTTCTAAAGAAAACAAAATAGCCAGATTGCGCTCCGTATGCATTTTTACCTTTGGGTCTATCTAGTAACATATCTCTCTCCTCCTCCTCTTGGAAATTTGTGTGTTCGCGGGAAATCTCGGTCAATCGCAACGACCGTTCCGAGAAATCATCAGCAGACTGGAACACAAACGTAAAATGAGAAAACACAGACACGCGGCCTCTTAGATCATCCTATAAAACTCCACTCTTGATAAGCTTTTACAAATTGTGCATTAGTGTAAAAACACTCAAGTCTCCTCGTACCTCATTTCCTGACCATCTTTTGCTTCCACTGTCCACACTGTTAAAGCCGGAGTCCAGGCCGCCATACTGACCCGGATACAGGTCCTGATCCAAAAGACTGCAGAGACCACACACACAAACAGAAACAGAAACATGAGTAGAGTTTCACTGAAAGAAGTGATTACAGCTTTTCAACACACTAAGACCTCTCGTCCTTGACAATCCATCTCTCGCATTCTTTCTCACCAGCTGAAGGCGGTGGGCCGAAGAGCTTTTTCAAACTGGTCCTGAGTCCTTTTGCAGGCCTCCATGTTCAGATATTTAAAGATGTGAAACTTTCCTTTGGAGCAGATCTGGGCGGGGGGCATCTGGAGGGGGTTGTTTTCAATGATGATGGTTTGGAGGTGACGTAGATGACGGTAGCATACAGGCACGTGTGATATACGGTTGCATGACACGTCCAAACGAACAAGCGGCAACTCTGACAACTCTAAAGTGAAAGAAAAGAAAATTTGAGTGACGTGACATTTCAGTTTGTCTGTCCGCAATGATTAACATTAATTTATGTTTCATTTACAGTTATGGGGAGAGTGATTTTGTACTAATCAGATATAATTGTTTGGGATACAGACCTTCAGGCAGAGTTGTGAGTTGGTTTCGTCTCAGATTCAAATCCCTTAAACATTCTAACTGGCCGAGTTCAGCCGGAAGAGACTGCAGCTCATTACAGCTCACATCCTGATAGACAGAGACCAGTAAAAAATCATATACTGATATACTATCTGCCATGTATGTTTTTAAAGTACAGTATAATGAAATTAAGGACAAACTGCAATAGCACAGCATTATAAACAGCTGTTAGATACTTATTTATTATTTATTTATTTATATTTTACCGCCATATCAGCACCAATGGCTATATTCATGGCAATCAACAGTATTTAAAAAACACACACAAAAAAAACCTTACAATCACTTTTAACAATTTTGTCTTATATATTACATATATACCAATAACAACCATAATGATAACAATTACATACAATTTTTCAATTTAATATTTGATAGAAATTCTAAAATTATTCCAGTAGAAACCTTTTTAAAAATGTCCATTAATATATTTTCTGAATAAAAACATTGTCTAATATCATTTAAATAAGGACATTCTATTAAAATATGTTTTACACTCAAGAAATCTTTACACAAATCACAAACCGGCTTCTCTTCCCCTTTTAATAAATATGAGTGAGTGAGACTTTAGTGGCCAATTCGACATCTTGTATAAACAACCTGGTCGAATGAAGTCCTTGATTTAATATTGGATTCTGTTAAGATACTTTATAGTGTTCGTGAGACATGCGTTGTACGTACCAGTTGTCGTAGGTGTGTGAGTGTGTGTATAGTGGCCGGTAGGACTGATAACTTGTTGTTGCTGACGACAAGCACTCGCAGCAGAGGAAGCTGACACACTGACGGCGGTAGACTGGGCAGCAGGTTACGACTGGACAAACACACGGAGACAAATTACCAGTGTGTATCTTTGTCAAATACCAGAGAATGATTTACAGATTTACATGCAATGCATTTAACTCCTTTAGAAGAAATTTAACAGAGCACAGGGCATACTGAGGGTGAGATAGGTGATGGCAACAGGTTTGTGTGAGGGTTAGATTTAGGGGTAGAGAAAATAAAGTACATTTTGACTTGGTGCAGACATTTTTTAGTTTCCCATAAGGAAAACAGCTTATAAATCATACTAAATTATGTTTATTTAAATGCAAAAAGGTTTGTGTAAGGGTTCGGTTTAGGGTTACAGGATACAATGTACTGTTTGTACTGTCTATGGAAATTCCCCATAAAAAAATGGAAAGTGTGTGTACCTGAGGTTGAGGTAGGTGAGGGCTTGCAGCTGGCACAGACTGGGCGTGAGTGATCGCACACAGTTGTGATACAAGCTGAGCGTCTCCAGAGAGACAAACTGGCACACCTCTTCTGGCACCTCACAGAGCCGGTTCTTTGACAGGTCTGAAAGAGAGAACAACCAATCACAGTTAGCCCAAGACAAATAAAAGACCAATTACAGTCACAAATGCAAGACTGACTTTAATATATTTGTTTAAATATGCATTTATATATTATCATAAAAAAACAGTTACTTTGTTACAAAAACTGTTGCAATTACAATAAAATTAATATAATAAAAATATCTTAATAATAAGATAAGATTAATTATACAAATATTTTTCCATTACAGTAAAGAAAAGAATGAAGGGGTCCTTTTTATTTCTTAAAAATAAAAAATGCAAAAATGCTTAAAAATCCTATTAACTTAGCAAAATCAATTTCTTAGTGTCAATTATTGTAGGAAAACATGAAAACTGAATGTATTTGACTTGTTTCATAAAAAACAGAGTACAGTAAAAATGATCTTACTTCCCCCTGTGTTTACATTCAGTTTGAGTCACATTCAATGAATGGCAGCAGTTAGACTATAGAAGCATTATAAGCAACAGGAACGCATCTATTGTCTCGCATATGCATTCAAATACTTTGTTTGAACTTTGGGTTTTGTTATTCAGGGACGGGAAAAGCGCAAGCAGCCGTGATGTTTCCCATAGGAAACAAAGGCTGTTTTATAGGAACTCAGATTTCTTCCAAAGCAATTTTTAACAGCAATACGAGGATGTGATCTTTTTTCTAACTATAGCTCCAAATTACTCAAATTCACTCTAATGTTATCATTCCAGACAGACGTTTTTCTCTCAGATACAATAGTATAACACACACTTCCTCTGTGATGCTGGTCAGAGGGTCAGGATGTATTTCTGGAGAGGGAAGGATTTTAATGAGAGGGCAGAGAGAGCTTACAACAGGGTGTGTGTGTGAATATAATAAGTGTAGTGCACCATGTGTACATCCATGTGACCGGAGAGACAAACCAGACAAACCGAAAACAAACAAAGGAGAGATAAGGTTTAATTAAGTTTTTACTGTACTGTACATTAGTATTATTAATTTAAAACAAGACAGCTTTCAGATTTAGTCGTCCTACGCTGGGCTTCGACAAATCATTTGCATAAAAAAGCACATTTACTTTCACACTCACAGAACAATAGCATGTGGATGTGTACGTGTGTGTGTAATTTTTTTATCATCGCCGGACTATCCAATTGTCCAATCTGCTCTCCTTCTCCAGATCTTTTGTTCAGCTGTTTTATTTGGCAAGGAAGCATTTCCCGCCTCTCTGTTCCCAGTGGGAGCTAAAGATTCCCAGGGGCGGCCCACATTTTCCACAATCCTCTTCTCTGCTTTGCTCACAACAGCTTAACATGGTCGAAATGAAGAGAAATGCCAGTGTGCCCTCATCATGGAGAAAGATGACGTACATTTTTGAATGCTGTTGAAACACTTCTAAAACTTATCTGGAAACTTATATACTTAAATATTAGCCCTTTCAAACCTAGTCTGTAAGATGTTATAATAGCACTCAATTATATATTTTAAAGAGTGAAAAAACCTATAGACATATTCTATTACAACTGAAAACGCATTTCAAATGAAATCTGTTTAAATACTTTCTATGTTAAAACGTTATATTGTTGATTTTAAAATCGCATTCCAGCTTAATATTGAAAGTGTAAAAACGGTGTAAAGACTTAACATAACTCTGTTTGCTCATGCCGCCTGACAACATCTATCTCTCTAATCCAACAGTGTGAGATTAAAGTGTAACTACCTGTTTGTCCAAACAACGTAAGACATAAATGGACAATTCTAAACAATGTAAGATGTAAATGAGCAATTCCAGCATTAGGATTGTGGGAAACTTAAAATATAAAATCTAAGAATGTACTAATACATTGAACCAACTATTTTTCAAAGACATCAGAAAAATATTATTACACATATTTTCTATTTAAGAAGAAGGAAATATACACATGTTATGGATGTGAAAAAGGAAACATGATTTTAAGAGGCAGTATACTGTGTATGATTTCTGTACATTAAAATACATAAAAACAAACCAGAAGCAATAGTACCCAACAAATGGAGAAGAGATAACTCTTGAAAAAACATAAAATGGACCGTTATGGTCATGACGTGACAATTCTGAAAGTGGCACTTGCCTGGATATGGAAAACCATGCTTCATAAAATAATAAAATGCTCTAAAGCTTTGAAAGAGACCTTACATGGGCTTTGAAACCACTAAATATTGACATTTAAGCTATCAGTATGGTGAAAACCTTTGATAAAAACTTTACTTTTTCTTCACTTCACATTTTAAAGACAATTTCTGTCTAAGTTACACTGCCTAATGCTTAAATTTGCATGCTTGCAATGTTTACTTTCTGAAAATAGTAAACCACATATGTCACTTTCTCTAAAGGGACTCCCTCCTGCGTGAGGTCTTAATCTCTGCCCAACCTCAATAATATAAGATTTTATTTTAGTATGACAAAAATCAACAGCTATTAAGCAGGACTGTATTTCAATATGACCCTAAGTGTCCGACTCAAAATATCATGCATGTATGTGATGAAGAAACTCTAAAGAGTGGCAGGTGGTCCACTCTCTCTCTCTCTCTCTCTCTCTCTCTCTCTCTCTCTCTCTCTCTCTCTCTCTGGCATCTGAGCATTTTTCTGCTTGCTAGCGTCTCTTCGGTGTAACTAAAGCTGGTTTTGCATCTGCTGTGTGTGAGAGAGTGTTAATCAACACACACACGCATATCGTTCTCCACACCCTCAACTCCTCCTATAACCCTGGAAGGAGATTACACATGGATTAGCCGGTAGGATAAGAACAAACTCCCTCGCTGTTCATTTCCGACACATGTGTACATACTGTAAATCAACACAAACGAGGCCTAAATATATACTGAATATTTGTACATTCACTTTTTTTAATTTCTCTCTGAATGTGATGTCAACTCTGCAGAATTGGTGCATTTATCATTTAAACAGTTCTGCATATACCATGACTTATTTTTGCTTACTTTGGGAAAAGTTAGTTAAAAAGTGTCAATCTGCTTAAGCCACAGTAAATCTGTACTTTAATTTGGGTTAAATGTATTTTAACATGAAAAAATAACACACATTTTACCTTTAAATGTTTTAGATTTTTCCTTTGAAGGAGGTACAACAATAAACTGTGACTCGACTCGAGATGGGGGCATAAGGGAATAAAAAGAGAAAGGGAAAGGAGGGAGGGAGAGAGGGCAAAAGAAAGTAACTTTTGAAAAGGTGCGAGTGAATGAGTAACAGCAGCGGGACAATAGCCATGAATGCGGGTGTCAGAACAAAAACACACCGGTCTGAATGACTCGACACAATCCAACTGCAGCAAAAACCCTGTGTGTGCGTGTCAGACGCACAAGTGCTTTTAAAGTACCTCAGTGAATTTAATGTCAGAAAAAAGCTGATTATTTCATCTCGCTGCAATTTACTTCTGCTATTTTACTGCTGAGTGCACTGACCGAATCGATCATAACACCAGTGTGTATGTGGTAAGCCCTTTTCATTACTCCTTACTGCACTATAAAACCAAGGTTTATTTTCAATTCTAGGCCTCCAAACAGGCTCTAAAAGATCACTGAAGGGATCAAACAGTTCAAACCTCATAATCCAACAGGACGGGGCTGATTTATAACAGCTTTTTGAAAGAATCTAGGTTTAACACTTTCAGCACATGTATAGTCAAAGTCACTTACTCAAGCTCTAGATGCCAAAGGCAAACAAGAAAAAATGCTAATACACATTTATGGCATGCTGTAAAACTACTGAAAAACAATGATCCTAAACTCTATCTCCATAACAAAATTACAGATGGTCAGACAATAATTCGACACAGCACTGAAACACAAATCAACCACAAAGCTATATAACAAATCTGTGCATCTTAGTAACTGTGACTTTTCTGTGCACTGCTTACATTGTCTTTAGAAATTGTAAATGACTAGTTGTCTAAGTAATAGGGAGTGCCAAAAATCCAAATCTGTGTGATGTGTTGCCAACCACAACAGTAAACCCTCTCTGATGACACTTGACATTAGCATTGTGCCGAAGAGACTTCCTGCCGCAGCCAATGGCAGCGTTCTTCACCATCTCTGGATGAACACTGGGGTCTGTGTGCATCCTGTTTAATCTTCAGTGTATAGGCCCAGTGTTATCTTTGTCTTTAAACATCGGTGGAGGCCAGAGAAGGTCAAGGCAATGGTTTTTACCATCCAAACATTTAGGGGGCTTGACTTCACCGGTGCAATGACTTTTGTGTTCATTAATAAGTGCAAATATACCTCCAACACCTTCTTATGTGATGATCCCTTTTATCCGTTAACATCTTTATCAAAAATAAATATTGGCTTGTTTGCTTTAAACATTTTTATGCATTTGGCAATTTTCAGTGCATTCAGGCTTCACATTTTGTCAGTATGTGCATTTCCCGGATCTAATGGATATCAAAATAAAGTTTAGCTTTACTTAACATCTTGAAATAAAGGACACCCAGGTTTTTAATCAGCCAGTAGAAATAATAAATTCTTTCAAGGAAGAAATAATCAGTGGGTTAGTTAGTTTACATTTGTCAGGTTAACAGCTTCAAATCTTTGAAAGAACCTAGGGTTTGCATAAAGCATACTTAGTATCTACAAGCAAAAGTGTATCCTTTGTTGTCAGAGGCATGTCTTTGAAACTTTTGAACCAAAAGAAAGACAAATGCACACTGTTTGCCACATCGTTACTTATTTTCTTCTTTTCAACACCACCCAATTACCATTATCAAAGACAGACCTGCCCTAAATGACCCGTAATCAAAATGAACTGTGATTGGTTGTTATACATGTCAATCAAAGCAGTAAGTGGGCAGTTCTTATTCAGAATAGACTGTGCTATAGGCCAGACCAGATCAGAACGTCTTAGGTTAGTTTACACAAGACTACTTAAGTGTTTACCAGACACTTATCATCTAAATTACATACAAAGACAGTTATCCTGACACCACATGGGGAAAAAGTATTTTAAGAGCACACCGAATGACACAGTGATCAAATTCTCTTAAAAACCATTCAAGGTTACATGTTGCCCACAACCGGGGAAAAAAAACACCTGAGTTACCAGCCCAAAGGTTACCTTTACCCATGATAACAATTCACATGATCATACCATATAGTGACGTTCACATGTTGGTGTATCAACTTTATTATTTATTTTTCACCCTGTTTCTACAGAGAGATCGTGAAAGATGACTTTATGAAAGCAAAACTTAATAAAGTACAGAAAATATTTACTCTTAGCACATACCAGCCTGACACTCGATGAAGTAAAGATGTGTGTGTGTGTGTGTGTGTCTATGCAAACTCTTCAAGCTGGCAGGCAAAGATGTGATAGAGGTGTGGACAAAAACAAAGCTTTGTATCAACAGCCCACAACTGGTGGATCTATTGCTATAAACAGAACTAACTTACAGTACAGAGCTTTAATAGGCAGGTACGTGCAGGTGGAAACACTGACAGTATATTTAGCGGTGCTCATGGTGTAATCAGATTATGTTGTGTACTTCTGAGCCCTTGATCTCATCGCAGTGGAGGTTCGGCGGTGACTCAAGGCGCTTGAAGTCTCGCCTTTATGCGCTCATATCTGTTACACAAGACTCAAGAAACAAGTAAGCGTGGTGAAATCCATCTCGCACGACCAAACCAGCAGTAAGCGGATGTGTTCCGTTACCATGACAACCAAAATCATCATGTGTCAAAACAAACAGCCTTGCATTCTGGTTATTCATAAACTGTCATATACTTGATAATTCACTGAATAAATTGCATGGTATTACTGTAGTAAAGTTTAAAAGAAAATATTTTGTCTGAATATGTCTTATTTCATTTGTGTAAGCATTGGCTGATCATCCCTGGTCTGTAGTTTTTTTGTGTTTTTTGTTAAGCATAATTTTGAGTAATGCTCATAGTACTGTATGTGTGAAACATGCAACTGTGTAAAGCAAGTCATTATGGGCATGAATGATACACGCAACTTGTTCAGTGAAGGTGTGTGATGCTGTTCTAATTTATCAGATTTATAATTTTCAACATGAAAGAGGTAAAAAAAATATTAGATCCATCATCTTATATACTAAAACTAGATCTAAGGACCACAAAGAGGATAGAAAGTAAACAATTAGCTACTATATCAAGGTCTTAGCAACCATCTAACCATCCTAGCAACAACCATTCACACCTGTAGCATTCTGGTTTTGAGATGTGCAGGTTAACTTGAAATTCATTAAAAACTATAAGACCTGATCCCACACATTTAAAAACCCCCACAGAAACCTAAATGTTCTCGTTCTCAAGATAACCTACATCACAAGTCTGGTGTTGTCTGAACATTTACCATTATCTCAACCATCACACACATTCACAAACACACCGAGTAATCCCCACAGCCTCTCTAAAGCCTAATGGGAGATTCTGCCATCTGGACACGCTAAAAAGCACCAAGCAGGAGACAGCTTTAGGTTACATAACTTTCCAAGGGCTCTGACTGCTGAACAGCGATCAGATTGTGAGCTTTCATATCCCAGCAAGTGTGAGTGTAGAAAATGGAGGAGCTGATTCCAGATCAGATATGTGAACTGTGAGATCATTAAACGTGGCCATGTGTGCAGTGAAATATCACTCCATGTGCTTCTGTAGTTGATGTTAGCTTAGCATGTGTACATTTACACTTTAAATGGAGCATGACACCATTAAGAGCATATAGCAAGCACATTTACACTTGGACATACATTAGGTTTAACTTCGTAAATATTCACAGCAGATATTCACGGCAAAACAATGTCGCTTTCACAAAATAAACTTCTTTAAGTGTGACACTGAATGTACATTATCTTTTTCTTCTAACCAATCTAGAAAAATATAAATGAGTTCAGAACAACAACTAGCACTTTAAGTGTCCTCTACCCGTGTCTATCCTATGTGACAACTCAGACAGGGAAATAATGCTACATGTTAGTTGACTTTCTGCATGTTTGTCACTATCTCTGCCTCCCCCACGCTTTTAAAAACACACAAGGTTATATTACAGCATCTTTCTGGGTCTTAGTTTTAATTAGTTGTAGCAAATCCTTTCTCCCTTTATTTCAATTATTACATTTTTAAAGAAGAAGTGATAGAGCAATTATACAGTAAGTAAAGGGTTTCTAGCTGTGCTCTCTTGAGATTTGAGACTTTAGACCATCTGTTGTGCTTTAAAAGTGTGAGTGAAATGAGAGAGAGAGAGAGAGAGAGAGAGAGAGAGGGAGAGAGAGAGAGAGAGAGAGAGAGAGAGAGAGAGAGAGAGAGAGAGAGAGAGAGAGAGAGAGAGAGAGAGAGAGAGAGAGAGAGAGAGAGTTTGTCGCTGAAAAGAAGCAGAAGTCGAGGAGCCCACATCCGGTAGCTGTGTAGGGGAAATGCAACAGCAAGGCGAAACAGAACAACAGTGTGCAACAGCGAGTGTGTGCCGACTCTTGTGTGTATGTCTCTTCCACAGCTGGTGCAGTTCTCACTCACTCACGCAAACACAGGGTGAATTATGTGCATTTTTTACATAGGTCTACATGAACTGCAGGTTTGAACATGCTGAACAAAACTGACCACAAACACGGGTTTAAAATCTCTGCTGACACTTATTTAAAGCGGCACACATGCTTATAAAGCATAGACAGTCTTATGTAAAGCCTGGTATAAAGAATACAACACCAATCTGATCACACACATGACTGAATTCAAATTCCAAATCTATGGTTGCACAGACAAATCAACTTCAGCCACAATGTTTAAAGTTTGCCACATCCTAATGCAACAGGAAATGACTAGGACGTAAAATGATTGTTTCACATACATCATTTAAAGTGTTGGAGTCTTAAGTCAGACACAAGTCACCCTTTCCACAACAGTTAAGACTGTGTTCATAGAGTCCTGTGTTTGACTGACTGGCAGTCAGTGTCAACTTCCTGGTTGTCATTGATGACATCAGCATGTAGATGTTGACTGGACTAAGGCTGTTTTAGTACTAAACAGCACATAAGATTTGATTTAAGACATCCTGGCACTGTAATCTAAAGCATGACAGTATTAAAAAAAAGTACACGGTCTTAAAAATAAGAAACAATGCGAAACTAAACCTCGCACTAAAAAGGAGAATGATGATCTACCATAACAATGATAAGTTTATAGAATCAAACAAACACAAGTAATTTTCCTGTTGTAAATTGTTTATCCTTTACACACAAAAAACGTATTTATTTCCCTAACAGAATGTTTAAAATTTCTAAAAAAACCAAAGCGCTATTAAAGAGTCCGTTTGCTTGTTACGATCATTAAACTTGAACAAACAGGCAACCAAATCAAACCTAAACCGGCTGTGAATGTCTAATAGACAGTTACTAGGCCAATATCCAGACAGACATGCCTACAGGCTAATATTGTTCAGGAAACATTACTAATGGACACTAAAGGATCAATGCAGTGATTATTGTGAAAAAGCCAAAAGAGTGTCTTCGAAAATCTAATCTAGGTCATCTCTAGAAAAAACATGGAACAGATTTAGTTCAAGGCATTGTACGATGGAAAATGGGAATTTTTACAGAACATAAAAAGAGAGACCGAGGCCAGAAGAACTAACATGATGGCAGGAGACAGGGTGAGATAGTGAGAGCGAGAGAAGCCCGACTCAGACAATGGAAAAGGGGTTTTGCCGAATGGGATTTCAGCTGAGGGGGGTGGGGAAAGTGGAGGGTCCCTATTTCGGGAATTTCACGACAATAGGAGCAGCCCACGAGTCCGTTTGATCAAAAAAAGGCCTATCCCTCCCTCTTTCTATCAGCTGCTGTGAGGTTTAGTTGTGGTATGGAGCGTGTATCCCTCTGAATGAGACACTGTGTTACAGGCTACACGTTCATGCCCCGGGCATGGTCACAAGTGTGTGGAAGCTGTTCGGAAACAAATATTTTCCTCTCACACACACAGAAAAACACATTCAAACAGCATTTTTATTCAGAGGATATTCTTTATGCTCCTGATATAATTTTCTCCCTTAGCCCCCTCTCTATCCATCGTCCAGGACATCTTTCTACTATATGAATTATTTATTTCTAAATTTAGATAGACACAGAGACCGCGATGTCACTGTAAATCGTGGAAATTGGACAGTCTAGCATGTGTTGTTGTTGTGAAGTTAACAGTGGCTGTATTATTGCTCAGGTTATGAGATTGTGTTGTGTTATTAGGGGTCTGGGTGGTTTCGATGAGACTGAGCTTTGTTCCCCATCACGGGAATTACAACGCCACACACACTGAACCCCTGACCTTCCTGAGGGGAAGTTAGTCCATATTGCAGAGCGATCTTTAGATGAAAGGGATCTATTGAGTGTGTGTAGACAAAAATGAGAGAAAAATCAAAACTAAAGTCCATAAATCCTTGCCTCCATAGATGTTCGACCAAAAGAAACACTGTCCTCTGCCTCTTACCTTCATGCATTGCTCACTTCCACACAAACGCAACTTAAAATACACGTTTAAACTGCAACCACCAATTTTTGGGATAATATACGAGCAACACCTAGTAATCACGCTCCACCTTACAGTAGGTACGCCTTTGCAATGTGATTTTTATACACTATCCTTCATGTTTCTAGCCATGACTTATTGTAATTTCAGGCCTAGTTCTTCTGTCCCACACCCTCAGACTGTCTCAAATGGTCGCATGGATTTCTAGGAGTCAGATTTACACTACAGTTACCAAGGCAACTTGGTTATCCATGCAGAAAACTGTTGTCAAAAACCTCAACCAGAATATGAAGGATTAGACAATGTAAACCTAAAAACAGGGCTTACTTTACCAGGGCTTGACATGTCGTAACAAAACCAATAACAAGTGCAAGGGATTCAGTCCTGATCTACCTTTTATTAATGACCTCAACATTCAGCAAAACAATATTTTGAAGTAAACAAGAATGGTACCAATAATGACCCATTTCATTCATTGATCAATATTAGGAAGGTGTTTTAGCACTGCTTACAGCCAAAATGTATGTCCATGCAGAAGTATGTACATGCACTGAGTGAAAATCTTAGCAGAATGTCATTTTAACTATTCTGTAACATCTACAATGGACCACAAAACAAGTTACAGGAACTGAAATCAGTCTAAATGGCATGAAATGCCACACGCTGATATAATCGATGGCCCGAGTCCAAACTAAATGGTAAAGTGCACAGATATTTCTCTAAAAGGCTTCAGACCATGTGTGTGTGGGGGGGTGTATGGCTCCAAGACAAACTGCTTTATACCCACTTTGTATGTTAGAGGAGCAGATGGTCATATTAGTGCTGCTGGCAAGATTGATCTCACCAGCCTGAATTAGCACATCCTCCCTACCAATGCAAATCTAACAGAGCCGACTACAACTAACATTTTATAACAACTGAGATTTTTATTTCATTGAAGTTTCACAGCGTGTGTTGCTCCAGCGCTGTGGTAAGATGGCTCAGCCCGAGTTCACTTTCCACTTCACAACAGGAAGAGAAGCACAGCGCAGATGTCTTTAATTTATAAAGCAAACTCTAAACAAACCAGCCCCAAACTCAACAAGCTGACTTTAACCAAATAATAGAGTCCCGACAGCTCAAGCATGGGCTGCTATACACTTTTAGAAACAACCGTGAAGACGATCAACTTCCGACAATGATCAAGAAAGTAGCAGATCCGCTTTTCGGGCGTGATGATGGTGCTCGTACAGATGGGGCGCAGGTGAAAAGACTCAAACAAAGGACATTAAATAAACCGACACACTCCCTTCCCCCTTCATCTGCCCACTTTGAAGTCCACTTACCTGCGTGTGTAATGTCGGACAGGTCATAGTTTTTGGCGGTTCGGGGAAACTCCTTCAGTTTGCGGTTGGAGAGGATGAGCGCTCCGCTGGACGCAGCCTCCTCCAGCGCTTTCTCCACGCTCCTGCTAGCCGCTACGGTCGCCGGCAGCTGGGCTCCATCCCCAGCAGCCATCAAACACTTAATGTGGCCAAAATCTCACGCTTTGTAACGACGATCGCCCCTCCTAAAAGTTCATCTCTTTTGAGGCCGCTCCAATAACGGCAAAGTAAGTTTTTGTACTCCAAAAGTGACGTTAAATCCCGCGATCGAGTAAAGTTGCGCAGGACGCAGCAGCGCGGCGAGTTGACAGGCAATCTGCGCGAGCAGAGGAGAACAGAAGGGGCGGAGCTTACGGATTGAGCAAGTCTTGATTGACGGAGCGGACACACCCTAAACGTATGGGCTACTAGGGAAATGTATTGTAAACAAAGCGCAGCAGTCATTGGAAGGGGAAATTATAAAGTTTTTCGTTGTGAAAGAAATATAGACACTTTTGATGTGTTCAGACTTAAGAGCATATTTTGCGTTGTTTGCATACTGATGTAGGAAAAAGCTGATTAGACGGTAATAAGATCTTCTCATGTACATCACAAAGCATTTTCCTGCTTCCAGGTCCATTAACATGACACGTGCACTTACTGGGAGAAAGAACAGGAAATGAGGGGCATAAATATTACATTAACGATTATAGATTCTCCTACTCCTTACTTTGCACTGTGTTAGAGAAAGACCAAACTCTTTTCAAATGTCTCAGAATTTATTTACAAAAAAGAAAAGAGAAAAAGTTGTCAGAAGTATTATCTAGAATATATTCATATTGTTAATGCTGTATAAAATAAACATTAAATAATATGAATTCCTATAAATAGAATTTGCTTGAATGGTAATGTTTTATTAGGATATGCTGTACTAGGGACACACATTATACTCAAAGCATCCTCATAGTTATTACTTACTCATGCATGCTCAGTGTCTTTCAGTTTTTGTTTTGTGTTTGTGAGTTTTGTGTTTCAGGCCCGAGAGGGGAAGAATGGGTCACTAAACTGTCCACTATGTCATTACTCCCTTTGGACAAAACAGAGAGGAAGAGAGGGATCGAGTGAGCCCAGAGGAAGAGAAGACATGAGAGGCCGTGAGAATTTGTGAGGTCATGATAGATTTTAACTCAGATTTTATAAGTTAAGTACAGTACAGCATATATTCAAAATGGATGATTACGTATTAAGAATAGTGACCATAATAGTGAAATTCACATGTATTTGATGTATATGTAATCGCTGTGTGATTCTTATGTTGTTTTCTCAGTGTTTTCCCATCCATGTGCACCTTTGTAATAGTTTGGTAAAGAAGTGTCCGCTAAGAGCAAAAACAAATTTGTTATCACCCTGATAACATTGCTTTACAACCGTTGAATCCCACTATGTCATCATTAAGTATGTAGTTCATTTTCACGATACAGTAAATACTAAGTGTGAAGAAATTATCATTTTTAATGAATGTCTACAACTCATACCAAGTGTATGAATCAGCTCTGGTATCTTGTTAGTATTATAAAAAAGGAGGATCACAATTGTAAGACAAAAGTTGAATATTTTATTTTTATATTGGTTTTTAGGCTATAAAATATATATATTTTGATCTGATATAATGCAATACTGTAAAAAGTTTCATGCAAGGTTGCAGCTTTGGTCATTGGCCTCAAATCTGACAACAGAGCACAACTCAGAAGGGAACAAGTAGTACACAGCTTTTTGTTTTATCTCCGTAATAGCTCCCCCTGCTGTACAAAGTCACTTTTACAAATAAAAATATAGTCTTTTGCGTATTATTCAATACTTGTTTAAGTATACGTTTTTATTCGTCAAATTATATTAGTATCAATATTTTTAAAAGCCATTTACTAATTTCCTTTTTTTATTTGTTATTTTTAAAATACGATATTAATATCCACTGGATATCCTATTATCGACTTCAGGTTCACCTAAATAAAATCTCTTATTCGTTCCTTTAGTATTGAGTGACAGGCGTTACAGTGCATGGACATACATTAGGTGCACTGCGCCTTTAAGCAGCAGCGCTTCTCTGATTGGTCCATATGTGCACGTGGGCTCTGGCTCCGCTGAAGGGACAGTGCTGTGTGATCTCTAGACAAGGTAAGACAAACATACTGTTTTAGCACTGATTAGTTAGTCGTTACAAGTGCACTATATTTCTAGTTGCTGATTTGTGAAATGACTTTGACAAAAACTAAAAAATACAACAACGTAAACGTTGAACAACGACATTACATGATAGATAGCAATGGGTTTATGCTAGTGTAGTATTTTTTGACATTTTATCACGTTCTGTCACATTTTTTGAGCCTGACATTTCCTATATTTGCTGTTTTAACCTCGCAGATCATTCAAAAGATACGTGTTCGTGTTGTGTGGACTGTGTTGTAACTGACATTGAACTTTGCATTGAGTTATTGTCAGACTTGATAACCGAATGACAGCTATTGACGTCACTCATAGTGGTGAAAGAACTTTGTTGCATTATTTATACTATTTGGTCTTTGCTAAAGTCTCTTTCAAATTGTACAACAAAAGTACAAATTGTTTAGTTCCCTTCAAATCCCTATAAATAATTTTACAGTATTAGACCTATTAAAGGCCAGGTTTACAGTTTAAGGATGTTTTAGTATATCTAGTACGTCCCTAGAACTGTTAAAACCTGTGAAAAATAAAGAACGGAGCTGAAAGTCTGTTTTGCACCTGTAGTACAGTAGACAAAAGCCTCATACAGTTTTTCTTGTTAAAGTGCCTTAGCTTGAGAACATGGGTTTGTCAGGCGTCACAGATGTTCTAAGTGAAAAAATGGTCGAGGACATCCCAGACCTTCCCAGTGGTCCCTTGGACATCTACAGGAGGAAAGCGTCATTCAATTGGAAGGATATGTTGCGGTTTCTGGAGGGTGAAGAAATCATTGCATTCAAGGTGAGATGTACTGCATCTCTCTGGTCTGTTTCCGTACTGAGTACCATAGAAAATTATTTAGTTTTAATATAGATTAAAAGATCATCACACAGAGTTTAAGATCAGTTCATGAACAGACATTAATAAGTTTGTCTCTGTGAGCAGCGACATGTGTTTACAACTCTGGAGAATGACCCGCTGTTCACCCGGCAGCCGGGAGAGGATATCTCACTGGAGCAAATGAGAGAGCTCACCTTCCGCCGCTGTAAACAGTTATTTAAATACAACTTTTTGACACAAGAAAACGTGATGCAAAACCCCATGATGTTGACAATCTTTAGCGACTGCCTGGGAATGTACGACTGGTCTTTAGCAGCGAAATACAACCTTAATAGAGGGGTAAGCTTATTTCACTACAGTGTAAACTCTATTTATGATGTCCTGAACCTGTATAAATTTGTAATTCATTTTAAATACCTTTAAGACCTCTATTGCTGATCAATTGCTTTATTTCTATTTTCCCTTGTTAGATGTTTGGAGCCACGGTGGCAAACACAGGATCTCAGAGGCACATGAAATTTGTGAAGGACGTTGACGATATGATGGTGAAGGTTTCTTCTGTTGTCTTTACATTGTCAAGAACAAATGTTAAACCATTAGATACTAAAATATTCATCGTTAGAGTAGATTATTGGCTTTTAAGTTTATTATGCAGAATAACTGCATTGCACAGTTTGGTCAGGTTGTATATGCTTTTTTTTTTTTTTAATACTAGTCTCGTACTGTAAATTAATTTGTTTTATAAAAACTATTATTTAACAAAGAATATAAAAATAACATTTTGTTGTAATATTGCTTAGAAAACAGTAAGTCCCAAGGTGCTTATTTTTGTGTATAGGCTTGTAAGTTGACTTCCCATATAGGATATGAGCCACTGCACAATTTTAATATTGTTTCTGTATGTTTTAGGCATTTGGGTGCTTTGCATTGACAGAGCTGAGCCATGGAAGCAACACACGAGCAATGAGGACAACGGCCAGATATGATCCCAGCACTCAGGTACTTCATTATCACTCCTAACGTTCTCTAGAATAATTTTACAGTCATTTGATAGGTCCTTATATCTATCAATAAAGAACAACTCAGACCACTGGTGTAAGCTTTGTGTTCTCTATCATGTCTAGCCTTTTTATTGCATAAAATAACTCCCATGGGACAACTCCCATTGAAGGACATGAAAGGATTCATGTGTGCAATAATACAGATAAGTGTGGGCCTCTCAATGGCCTTGATTTTCTGTGATACATGATTAATACTTGTGGTATGTGAATATTAAAAAATCAAACGTAGCAGAAAAACAGAAACATATATCATTAGAAAAACACAAGATTAATACCTGTAAATCTTAAACTTAATAAAGACAGAATAAAGGATAATATATTTTCTTGATTATATCTCCAACACATGTACTCAACAAGTAATGTGTGTATGTCTAAAATATTTCCAAACTAGGAATTTGTGATAAACTCTCCAGATTTTGAAGCTGCAAAGTTCTGGGTGGGGAATTTGGGAAAAATGGCCACTCATGCAGTCGTGTTTGCTCAGCTCTACACACCGGATGAAAAGTGTCATGGCCTGCATTCTTTTGTAGTCCAAGTATGTATGAAAACACATTTTCAATTCAGTTACTCGTGAAAGCAGCTATGTTTTAATGTAACTTAATTTTATAGGTCAGGGATCCAAAGACCTTGTTAGCGATGCCAGGTATGATGGTCGGGGATATAGGAAAGAAACTGGGTCATAATGGCCTGGATAATGGGTGAGTTTTCTGCTGGACTTTACAGCGTACTGCAATTATAATGTGTGTCCAGTAGATGGTGGCATATATAAAGGGAATCCCTTAATGGACAAAATAATTTAGTCTTTTCTTTGTTTTAATGTTAATACTACATAACTGCATAATGTAATATATTTAACTTAAAGATAATGGTGTTTGTAGTTGTACCACTGAGTTCTGTGGTATTTTTTTTCTACTTCAGTTTTGCGCTGTTTCACAATGTGAGGATTCCACGGGGAAACTTACTAAACAGAACAGGAGATGTTACGCCTGATGGCCGCTATGTTTCACCTTTTAGAGTAAGAACAATTCTTTAACTTGATAAAAAACTATGTTTTTACAGAAATAAAAATGAACGCTGATCTGTTTTGATGTGTAGGCCTTGCAAATCAAGTAAAGCTTTTGCTCTCTCTGAAGAGAACGTAGCAGCTGCAACAGCTGTTCTCCCAGCAGCTGTGCTATGCAAGATGTACAAGAAGGAATCCCTTTGCTTTCATTTCAAACAAACAAAGCTTTTTTTAATTACAAGCCGTCAGCGTTTTTTACTGACAGAAATACATAAAGGGGTGGTCTGAAAACAAATACAGCAGTAAAAGTGAAGTTAAAGCTCTTTAGTGATGCATGACTTAATTTGAACATTTTGTTTGTTTATACTGTCTCTGAACTATTGTTTCCCCATCTCTTTTATTTTTCTTGTTTTGTCTTGTATCACTATTTTAATGGTATTTTTGTCCTAACAACACACCCTCACAGGACCCCAATAAGCGGTTTGGAGCATCTTTAGGAGCTCTGTCAGGAGGCAGGGTGGGCATTACAAGGATGGCGCAGGTCAATCTAAAGCTGGCTCTGACTGTGGCTGTGCGCTTCTCAGCCACACGCAGACAGTTTGGACCCAAAGAGGATGAGGAGATTCCAGTGCTGGAATATCAGATGCAGGTACACAGTTTACACCTCAGTATTGTAAGGTGAGAAAAGGATAAGCTACTTTTATCTTTTTTAATATTTTTGCGTGTGTGTTTTATCCCTTCTTGCAGCAATGGCGTCTGATTCCATACCTCGCAGCAGTATATGCACTGGAGCATTTCACCAAAACCTTTACAATGAACTTTGTGGAATTTCAGATTGGACTCCTGATGCAGGACAAAAGTGACAGACAGGTAAAGATAAAAGTAAATGAGATAAAAATTAAATGATCCTGTTCAATATGCTCGATATGCTATGCAAATCAGTATGAATATTATCAAGAATTATTACATGGCTCCACTTACATATTACCAATTTCTCTTGCCAGGTTTAATTTTTACAAATGAGCTAAAAAGATATTTCAAATCATTTATTTGTGTCCTGTCTTTACAAGTTACAAGTAAATAAGTGAAAAGTAATAAGTGGAAATTACTTTAAAGTATGGGATAATGTACATTATCCCTTTACATACCAGCTCTTTCTTTAAAAAAGAAACCGTCCTGATGAAATATCTGATGAATTGGTTACTAAATGTGAAGAATCTTCTTGTCCTATTAACTATACAGTCTTTCATCACTTATTAGGCTGAACTGGGCAGAGAGATTCATGCCATATCATGCGCTAGTAAACCTCTAGCATCATGGACGGCCCAGCGAGCCATTCAGGAATGTCGGGAAGCTTGTGGAGGACACGGATTCCTTGCCAGTGAGAAATCTCTAAATTCTCTTAAAATAAATAGGCATCTTGAGAAGATAATGGTTTGATGATAATAATACCAGTCACACAGAACCTCACAAATGCAATATTAAAACATATTTTCAGCTTAAAACAATAGGTCACACAAACAATGTCATTATTTACTCACCTGCATGTTTTTTCAGTACAGTACAGTACAGTGTGCTGTTATTTTCCCATGGAACACAAAAGAAAGATTTACACAACTCTTTTAAATACAACAACAGTTCCTGATGACAAACAAACCACAATATGGCACAATATTTGACATATTTAACTTTGCTTTGATTGTCACACAAAGTTTGCTTTTATATTACACTTTGGTCATGTTAGCTTGATTTCCCATTGTTACAATAAAATTCTAATTGTTTTTAAAATATACATTCTTCACAGTAAATAAAGACAGAACTTTCTTTTGGCAAAATTATCCCTTTATCCTTTCATTCATCTCATCTTCAGTGAACCGTCTGGGAGACATGCGTGACGACAATGACCCAAACTGCACATATGAGGGTGATAACAATGTTATCCTACAGCAGACCAGCAACTACCTGCTCAGCTGGCTTCAGCACAAACAGCAAGGTTTTGTTCTTATCTGACATTTTACAATCAAGATTGAAGTCAAGATGTCATTTCAGAAGAGAAAGAAATGACAGTAGTCTTCTGTAAGTGTTTACAGACTGTCAAGGGATTCATCTGATGGTGTTGTTTGGATAGACATGTGTTGTTTGATAGTAGATCTTTGTTTCTCTCTTGGTCGCTTTACAGTCCTCTCTCCCTTACTTGTTCTCTTTGCTTCCTGTCAAGGTAAAGGAAAGATTGAATCCCCCCTTGAGACTGTAAACTTCTTAGAGGACATGAGCAGCATTCTGCAGAGCAAGTTCACAGCTGCCTCAGTGGAAGAGTGCATGAACTCAGCCGGTATGCAACATTAACTCTAGATTCTCCATAGCATCAACATATACGTGCAGACATATGTGATAACCATTCACACCTAATCACATCATATAGATTTGTATAGTTAAAGAATGACTACCTGACATATTTTAAATATTTGTAAACATACTATCTTGTCTATTATGAATATTTTACAGTTGTATACTGGTTTATTATTGGGCTTTCTTTCTTGCATATGTTTAACTATATGGACACAACGATGGTGTGTTGGTTCTCATGCACAACTGATTAAAAAAAAAGAAATCCTGAACTTACACCAAAAACTTTAACTCTATTTCTTTGCTTCCTTGAAAGCATTGGAAATCTATTCACCCTGCAGTGAGAAGCTTTAGTAATACATTCACACCCTCATATCAGCTTTTTCTGTGTTTTTCGGTGTAAAATGAGATGTTTGTGTATAAGCTGCCCTCTCCCTAACACATTATCTAATATAATGAGTACCACACCTCCACCGCATGCAAAGTGAGAACGTACAAATCCGTTGTGTTTTTGTGCGGTTTACTGTAAAAAGTGCTCCTTGATGCTGCAGACGGCTCCGGTGGGAGAGTTTTACGTCCTGAAGCGAGCTGCACATCTGCTACACATCTGCTCTCTTTATTGACATCATTCCTCAGCTGGTGACTCAGCTCACTATTGCCTGGTTACAGGGGTCAGAGGATCATTGTTTTCATTTAATGAGAAGGAGAGTGGACTGTATGCAGTTTTGCAGCTTTTGTCAGCAGTCACATCACATGACAAAAGTACCTGCTGTATGAGGTTTAATATTGTTAAACAGCGTATCAGCTGGTTCACATTCAAACTGTAAACATTCCCATTGTAAATCTGTAATAGATTGCCTTCAGATGTTAAATTCGTATCCATTTTTATAGTTACTTTGCTGTATAAAGACATTGTGAAGAAGTTGTGCATGGATTAAAACAAAGTTAGTATTGGATATATCTTCTATGAAGCTGAGAAAGTAATATTCTGGACTTGTTTTTTCTAAAGCGATGTTAAATGTTTCAGTTTGACCTGTTTGCACAGTGATGTGGTTTGTGTACTTCATCATTAGATTTGTTATTTCCATTTCATCATGCAGTTAATATATAGCATCTCAGAGTTCAGCGTTCATGTGTTGCAGAACCAAGCCAAAACATGTGACACCTTGTTTTTTAGTCGTGGTTCCCACCCAGATACCTAATCTATGAACGAATGTGTGCATGCACTAAACCTCAGAAAAACAGACCCAGTTAGAGAATCCATTTCCAGAATCCCACCCTCTCTCCCAAAAGTACCTCCAAAATATAAACGCTTGTCCTTGCATTGGATATTCTTGATTGTTTACCTTGTTGATTAGAGCTCTGATCCGTTTCACTTCACTTTGCTTCAGCTGTTTTTCTGCACACAATATTTTCAAATCCACATCTATTTTATCATTTTAATTTTGGCCTCTTTTTCAATGTTACGCGTCATCTGTCAGTCTTTTTGATATCATTATCACATTTGATTTGTTTTCAGTTCCTCTGGCGGCGTATAAGTGGCTGGTGTGTTTTCTGCTGGGTGAGAGCCAGAAGAAGCTGTTGCGTGAGAAATCTTCTGGACTGGGAGACTTTGAGGCCCGAAACAACAGCCAAGTATGTTTTAAATAACTTTATTGCTCACATAATATGACTCTGTAAAATTACAAATTTTATGTTTATGGTATTTACTTGCAGCTCAAGGCGAGAAAAGAAATATCCCTGCTATTTTATAGACATTATTTATTACTACAGACACATTTAAACATAGTGTTTATCACTCAAATTACATTTCATCCAGTAGATATTAATGTGACTATTCATGAAAGAATTGAATACTGTTTCTAAACCTTTTGTTGATCTTTTATTATATGAATGATTAATTGAGTTTATGCATTTTAAAGGTTTCCATTATTTTTTTCTGTATATTCCCATCCAGTCTGTGACTTGTGTCTAATGTAGAACAGACCTCTGGTTTCTCAAACATTTTTTGAACACTGAACAGAGACTTGGCTCAGGGATATCCCTATACTTAATATCTATACCACTGAGCTGCAAATCTTCTCACATTAGGCATTTCAAAGAACCACTGTCTGACTTTCACATCTTGAAAGATTTAGAGCCTTTCTGCCACATCAGATTTATTTAGAGGTGTATTTCCACTGAATTTAAGGTGTGACAAATATGAAATTGCTCCATGAGTTCAAAGTCACATGCAGGATGTGTGATACTAGCATCACATTACTGATTGAACAGTATCACAGTTGGACAAAATCAGTTGATGAACAGAATGAAATGAAGGTACATGGATGTGTATGTGTGTGTTTTTTGGTATGAGGTCAGTTAAAAGGTCATGTGATATACTGTAATGAGTTTGGAGACAGTCCATGCTGAGTCTCCACCCTAAGCTTTACTGCTCATATTAAATTTACTGTCACAAGTCTGAGTCCTGTGTTAAATCACATCTTGGAGGGAAAAACAATAATAGAAAAGAAAAGCAGAACACTGTGTGATCTGGTAAATAGGAATTAACCATATTTACATTTTAACACATGTTTCTGGTCCTCTTGTGCATGATTCATCAGGTCCTCTTATTATAAAGAATAAAATATTTGTCTTTCATCAAAATGTAATCACCATCTTTGTTTAAAACATAAAATTGTTGTTTACTTAACAGGCTTTTCTTGGATTTATATGACGTCAACCTGACATTTACTGCAAAAACATACCTGACAGCCCAACTTATAAATTGTTATTATAAGCTTATTGTTATGAATCAGGTTAAAGAGACAGTGTTAAACTATGATTTTATGTACTTGCTTAAATACTGATGTGTTTTAACCAAAGAAAGTTGCGGGTTGCAGCTTTGACACATTCATTTAATGCAGGTTAAGATTAATTTCAGGAATTAAATCAAAAAGAAATAAGAATTGGTAGAGAAGAATTATTAATATTCTTGTAAAAATGTCTCCCACACACAATACTGACCTAGAAAATGCTAAACACAAAGCATCATTCACTAGCAACCAGACACAAACACAAGCACACTGCTTTGGTTGTAAGGCTTCTTTCTTTTTCATTTTTTCTTTTTCAGTGTCTCATCTGTGTGTCATGTCTGTTATTGTGCTGTCACATCTTGGCTTGGGATTATTTGGGTCAAACTGTCTTTGAGTAACTCTCATCTTAATTACAGTCATTACTAGTCATGCCTTGTTGAGTTCTTTTTAGTTAAAGGGTTTCTTAGCACATACTCTTAAATCTCATCTTTCTCTGTCTCTTTGATTTCAGGTATATTACTGTCGCTCATTGGCTATTGCTTACATCAAACACACAGTGTTGCAACGATTCTATGACCTGACTCAAGATGAACAGACTCCAGCTGGTCTCAGATCAGTTCTCAGGCGTCTATGCGCTCTCTATGGCTTGTGGACCATCACCAACCACATGGCCATCCTGTATCAAGGTCAGCCATGTTTGCTTAGCTGATTTCCTATGGACCCTTAATGTTAATGGTTACGTACGGCACAGAAGTTGAACTCTTTAAGTTCAATAATGGACTGTTTGTGTTTTTAGGAGGTTATTTTTCTGGCCGACAACCGGTTGACTTCATTCAGACAGCCGTTCTTACTCTCTGTGGGCAGGTGGGCTTTGTTTATGCATATTCAAAGTGACCCAAGAATCAAACTCATGACACACATGGTGTTTCTAATGTCATGTTCTGACAGTTTAACTACATGAACTTATATAATAGAAAGTGCCTTTTAAATCTCTCTGTCTAGTTAAAGGATGACGCTGTGGCATTGGTCGATGTTATTGCACCTCCTGACTTCATCCTGAACTCACCCATTGGCAAAGCAGATGGTGAGGTAAGAGAACATGTGGACAAATACAACAGGCCAGTCTTCCATTGTCACACTGAATGTGGACAAGTGTCTACAAAGTAGCCTAAAAAATATGTAAATGCATAAGACACACTTTAATTTAATCACAATACCAAAAGCCCCATGAAAAAGGTGCTGCTGGACCTTCCCTTACCTCTTAGATATATTTGCAAATACTTTTAACCATTCAATCATGTTTGAAATTGTAGCTCATCACATTAGTTATGGATATGTTACTGTGAGTTTAACAGGCAGAGTGTTCAAATAGTTTGTCTTCATTTTTAATATCCTAATTATTTATCATTTAAAACCCTGTAAATGTTAACTTTAGCATAAGTTGTTGAGGAGCATCATAAAATATATATTGTTTTCACAGATGTCATAAAAATATCACAGATATCATAGAAAATATATAACCCTTAATGTACAGCTGTTATAAATCAGCTTTTCTAGGTAAGTCGTCATCTCCGTCAAGTCCATTACATTAACTAATGGCAATTTCAAGTAAAATATTATCTTTGCATCATTCTAAGTATTTACAGATTTTGAAAATAAAAAGAGTGAGAAAGTCCTCACAACAGAAGTATTTCTCCGCCCAGATTATTAAATGGTACGCCTTGACACTGACAGCCAGTATGATGCAATGTTTACAGGAAAATATTACAGTCAGTGTGTCACCTTCAGCAGAAACACTTCACATAGTAAAAACAACAATTATTAAGCCTTTGGGTTATACATTTATTTCCACTATACAAAGCAAACCTCTAAACAGGCTGTTTAATTAAAACAAAACAATTTTAATTAGCAATGGCCGTGCAGGTGTTGAATATTTGATCTCTATTACAGTAAAACTAGACATTATGGTTACTGACTCATTGCTTAAGTCGTTTAAGCATGCGCTCTTAATACTGTTGATGTCTTTCCTGGCAGACCATGAATGTCTAAGCAAACAATCGGGGCTTTTATTGAAAATCTCAGTTAAGAGGTCAGGCAGAACAGTCACATACTTTACTGCACATACACCCCACTGATACAAAGACCTTTTACTCATTTCCCTGCTGGGTAAGATACTTTTAAATGTTTATACTTGAGTAGACGTTTACTGGAACTCGTGTAAACACTCTTCGTGTTTTCTGACTCATCTGAGTGTCTGATAAAAAGATGTCTCATTATTAAGGGCTGTGATAATGTAAGAGTTTAAGACTATCTTATCAGTACTTGAAAGATGTTACCGATAACAACCCACATATTTGGATCTGATTTTCCAGCGACTCCAGTGTTTTTATGTAATTAATGACCTTTGTTCTTTGTGATATATCTGTGTTATAGCTCTACAAAAACCTGTGGTCCACAGTCATCCAAGGCAAGAATGTCTTGGAACGGCCATCTTGGTGGGCTGAGTTTTGCTCGGACAAACCTGCAGTTGGATCTCTCCAAGCTAAGCTGTAACTCTTTTAACGCTGGAAAACTGTTTGGAAATGAGACCATTGCAAACTTTTGTCTGTTTGTCCTGGTGTTCAGGCTTAGCTAAAGTTTGTAATGTTGTCTTGGATGTGTAATTCAGCTTTGATGCCATTTATGTCATCAAAGCGTGTTTTTTTGATTGACTATACAAATCAAAAACAATGTTATAGCACTTATTTGTTGTGCCAAGACAAACTAATATATTTGCTTGACATTGATGTAATTTTCTGGATAAATGTTAAACAGTTTAGTTGTAAGAATCAATAACGTCTCGACATCTGTTCATTTTCAAATGTAATTGAACTTTATTTTGCATCATGTTGATAACCGCATTACATTAAAGGTGACTAAAAAATGAATATAAGAATGTATAAAGTTTCACAAAGACATTTTGATAGTGGATAATAATTTTGAATGTAAATCCTATAATAAAAAATACATTTTAACAATAATAACTTTTTATCAAAATAAAATGTTAATACCTAAGCACTTAAAGTCTTCATATTTGTGTGTGGTATATTTTCTACCTTCAGGTTGTAAGGGGGGTATATTCTGTATATTGCCGTAGTGTTTTTAGTTCAGTTGAGCTTAGTGTCAATGTAGAGCCCCAGGTATATGTATTTGTAGGTACATGTGTAATGTAGTCTGATTCAGAGAGGATTTCCCCATTTCAGAGATGCATCAGCATACTACACAAAGATGTTAATCTCATCTCATGGTTTTGGGAGAAGTTGGACCACATGGTGAGTGCAGGTGGGAATTATTAACATGGTGTCTGTACTGCACTCCAATTACAATTTGAGCTGTTGTACCTGTTGGAATGATACAGTGATAAGTCATTAATAAGTTAATTTTTTTATCAGTGCTGCATAAATTGTTTTTCTGGGTGATATTGCCCTTGACCAAAGTATGCAATGCTAAATGATCCATAGGAATGTTGTATCTCTTGTACATGATTTAGATAAACAACAAGGTTAAAGACAAAAATTCCAAGGTGCTTTTGCAAAATTGCATTGTGATGTAAAAATGCAAACGATGGCACAGAGAAATAATAAGATTATAAGGAAATTAACAAGATTCCTACTAGTTCCTACTCCGTTGTATTCACATTCTTTTTTGTTTTTCTCCTTGTATTTCTATCCATGTGTGTGATAGAGGAAGTGTAAGGGAATCGCTCTGCTTTTTACACATTCACGTGAGGACTCCAGAGATGGCCCTGGACAAGTGTGTGCCGCTGTGTCAGGTTTGTGTTCATTATGTCACCTTTTCACACACACACAAACCAAAAGACCTGTGCCTTTTATTATTATTTTAATGAGGTTACGCCTGACCACCATGGAATTTATATCTGTGACCATTATTGTACAGTTCAGTACTTGAGAGTTTTTTAGCTCAGTTGGCACCACATGGTCCTAGCTATGACGAGATCATAGGTTCAATACCCATGGAACACACAAACTGATAAATTAAGTCCTTTAATTCGCTTTGGATAAAAAAAGTGTCTGCCAAATGCATTAATGTCAAAGCTAATCGATAATAGTGTGGAAACCAAAGAAGCACACTTGGAACTATAAGTGATTATTATTACAGCGCACACACCCAGTGTAACACATCTTTGTTTTATATATTTTTTCACGCCTTGCCATTGTTTACCCTACTTGTACACACCAAAATCCGTTCCAAGTTTAACCACTTGGGTGTGTTGGCCTAGCACTTCATCCACAACAGTCTGGTAATATTCTGACTCCAAACACAGTCAGTCATCTATCACCACAATGTCATGTGACTATTTATAAGACTCTGCCCTGATTTCCTCTCTGGTCACATGTGCTTTAGATCTTGTGTTTTAAAGCCTAAACTCTGTGCTTGAATTTATTTATATATAGACTGTATAATTTATGAACTAATAAAGGTTTGTATTTCTTTGTGAGTTTTTAATCAAATTTAAATTAGATGAGCATGTTTGATAATCGTGGGAAGACAAAAATCAAAAAGATGTTACAGATGATTTGGGAATGCTTAGTTTAACTTAGCTTCAAAAATTGTGTTTCGTTTATGTTCAGATTTGTCACTTTTTAATGAATAATTTTAAATTGTCATTTTAAATGGGACAATTTTCATATTGCCATAACTGCCTTATATAATGTTGTGAGGGACTGCATAAGGTAATAAAGTTTTTTTATTTTCTGAAACTTATTATTTGAAGTTCAATTATTTTCTTTTGGAAAAACTTGCAGATTCAGACAAATAAACTATAAATAATTTTGCACACTTAATCTAGACTCGTGCCAGTAGCTCTTGAGTGTCTGGAGACACAACGCCCAGTGGCTTTTTTTATACGTCACTACCTGCAGTAAAACCCATTAATATAATTTTTCCGATTTGGTCTGGTGTTATAGAACTGTCTGTAGAACTCTATTGAAGTTTAATTGTTTTATTGTTGTGGTCTACTTAAGTGACTACAATACAGGCTATAAGACACAGTAGTGGAATTATAAACTAGGGATTTGGGCGGAGCATGTTTATCTAATCCTTTCAATCACAATCTGAAGGGAATGTGTTTGGGTTGAGCTGGTCTACATGTGGCATGTGTCTGGCATGTGTCTGGTCACCTTGAATAATTGAAGTATGAATAAGTAGGAAGAAATGGAAAAAAATGCACCAGAGGCAAAATGTAGGTTAGACCACAACATGACTCCCTTTCTATAGTATACATAGATTTTCCGAAGCCCTTCATCTCAGAAAACACATAATTGTAGGATAGTCTTAAAATTGCAGTCAGGAATAGAAGCCATTTAGCTAAGTCAGTTTAACTATATGTGGGTTGAGGGTTATTGGGATATGAGGGTTATTTTGGGTTTTACCAAACTATATGTTCAACTACAGTATGTGTAGTTTTATATAAAGAGAAGTTTTATATAAACAAAAAGAGTACCAAATTTAATAGTGTTCAGACCTAATTTAAGGAAAATTATGGATTTGTAAAGATCATCTGTTGCTTCTCAAAATATGTAGTGTGTCATGTCTGGATTTTGTGATCCAGGTCATGTCCAGACAACTGGTGAAAAAGCTTTGTGTACTGGAAAATTCTGAAAAGTATTTCATCCATAAATTTCTAAAACAAATAATGACTATTATTGAATGACTAAACCTGATTTTACAATGGTAAACGTGCCTCTCACACAACTCATTTATACATTATATAAACCACTAGTGTGCCAAGTGATACTTGTCAAGTTTATTTCATAGATCCAGCTGAAGAGAAACACAAATATGGGCATATTTAAAGATATGCTCCTGAATCCAAGATATCCATAATCATCTTTTAATGCATTAAAGAAAGAAATTTCGGTCATGGTAAAAACATGAGAACAGAAGATGATATCTCATTTTGATATCTGCTGATACAAAAAATACAATAATCATAAAAAAGACTATTTCAAATGATATAAAACTTGATAAAAAAGTACAAATTCTTGCACAGCAATTATTACATGCCACTGGTGCCACAACACAGATTCAGCATCTATAGTTTGAGTAAGAGAGTCTTCAGACCTCTTAAGGCTTTAATATTCAAGCAATACCCTTATATTTATTTTGATGACATGTCGTAAATGTTTCCCATTTTCATTGTGATATTTTATTGCGGATTGACCGTTTCTCACACAAGATCAGAAAGAAATCTCACCAGCTTTGTCTTCTGTACAAAATACAGTACTGCAAGTTTTCGTATTTGCCAATCAATCTCTCCTTTATACCTGCTTTAAGTGCTATTATGAAGTGCAGTCAGTATAAACTCTTTGCAGAGATTTGACATGATTTTTAGCTCTCTCTCTGCTTGTTAAAGTGATCTTTAGTGTATCATATTAGGATGCTCCATTAGACATCCCTTTAGCCATGAATGCACATGACTAAACCATGATGGTGTCTATGATAGTTTACATTCTTAGTAAACAATGACGTCACTGCATGATGACATCAGGCTCAATGTTGAAGAGCAGGTCATCATTACCGCGTCGCACCTCCAGCAGCAGGGTCGTGTCTCTGTTGAGCGCTTCCTTCAGATCACTGGTGCTCATCAGCGGCTCTCCATTCAACTTAACGATGATGTCACCGTCTTTAATGCCCCCTCTGAAATCCATTCAGACAAATAAAATAATCAGCATCATTGAATTTAATAATATTAACATGTTTTTTTAGACTGGAATTCTGAGTCTGAATTTACTATAATGTTCAGGTTTCAATTCAAAAAAGTAAAAAAAAAAAGTTCATACATTCTTCTTTACAAAATGTTATAAAGAGCTTTCAATTTCTACTCGCAATAAAATCCCAATAAAATATTCCAGTGCTTGGCATGAATAGAAAGATGTATATTTGTTATACCTGTAAAAATAACCAAACACAAATATCTTGATTTTAGATAAGAGTTTTTGTTTATTGTAAAAAAGCTCATCTTCTTGTAAACACTGTCTAAACATTTCTTTAATCTCACGGTTTATGACCACTAATGAATTATATCATTTTTAAAATTCCACAATGCCATTAAGAGTTGGAGATCTAATGTGCAACTTATAATTTAATAAATCTGTTTGTAAATCTGATTTCTCTTTGGTTTCAGTTATGATCTTCGATGTTAACTGCACACAGACAGAGATAAACTGCTCTCCTAAAAATTTGGGAAGCGCGGCTATAATTAAAGTCCACACAGCGTCTGGTTTGGCGGATGCTTACTTCTGCGCAGGGGAGTGAGGAACCACCTCATGAACAAAGATCCCACTGCTGACATCAGGGAAATCTGGATTCTTCTGCCTCAGCTCTTCCACCAGACTGTAGGGGACAGACAGGGTAACTTATATATACAAACACACAATGGCCTTACTAGCTCAGTGAGGCATATTTATATGTAGCCTGTAGTGAAGGACACTTACGCTTCTGTGATGGTCAGCATACGAATTCCAATGAAACGCTTTTTCACTGATCTCACCTCTGAAACATGCAACACTTGGGTTACTACAATTACTCTCATGAGAACAAAGCGTACGTTTGATATTAGACAAATACTCTTTAACAGAAGCTGCTCCATGAACCTTTGGTTTGTTTTCCCAGAGAATCATTTAAGAAGCGGGTGATTCTGTCTGAAGGAATGGCAAAAGAGATTCCCGCAGCCACCTTCAGGGTGTTGATACCGATTACTTCTCCATCCTGGTATGAGATAAAATAACAACCATCAAATACATATAACTGATATATTTCAGCATTTATTCTAATGTCAGGGAGGGATAAAAGATTTACCAAATTAACAAGTGGTCCACCTGAGTTTCCATACTGAAAAAGAAAGAAAATTAATTCATTTTAATTGATGTTCAAATTATTTTATGCGTAACCTTGTCTTCATGGTTTTAGATTTGTGTCAAAGGTGTTGAAGAGAATATGAATTTAGAGAGACTTCCCCTTCCCCATAATCCCCTTTTTCATTATTTTTCAAAGTTTCAAAGTGTTTCAATTCTCACTTAGTGTTTAATTTTAAATACTTGAAAAATTCAATTCATAGTGTGTAATATTAAATACTTTCAAAAATGCAAGTCTTCTGAGACTGAAATAATACAAAATAGACAAATTATTAGCGCATATTAGACCTACTTCTTGTATGCAAAGTGACATCAAAAATCATTTTCAGATGGTCTTGATCTTAAGGTCAGTAATATTGATAACATCTGTTGTTGTGGTGTCTTACGTTGATAATGGCGTCAGTCTGGATGTAGTCCATGTCTGAGTCACGCAGACCCAGTTCTTTCCCATCTCTCTGTGCTGTGCTGACAATTCCTGTCGTCACTGTATTCTGCAGTGCAAAAGGGCTGCCAATGGCCACCACAAACTCTCCCGGACGCAGGTCTGCTGAGTGACCCAGTAATAAAACAGGCAACTTTTTCTATAACAAGGATGGAAGAAGTTAATAGATTATGTCTAATTAGTTCTTTGTTATAGATTTTTCAGTAGTTATTCATCTTTTTATTATAGAGATTTTTAAAGCTGTTTTATCTTACCTGTGGATTGATTTTGATGGTAGCGATGTCCGACTTCTTATCGATGTCTTTGATAGTGGCTTCGTACACATCTCCCTCACGCATCTGTACTTTAAGTCTCTGATGACCCGAAACGGGTGTGGTGCTGGACACTACGTGGGCATTGGTCACAATCAGCCCTGTCTCAGACATTACAAAGCCTGACCCACTCGATAATGGAACTGTTCGGCCAAAAAGAGGGTGGCTAAGGGGAAAGAGTGACATAATAACGTTAGTAACCAAAAAAAAGCTCTTACTCATCCTCATGTCATTCCAAACCTGTATGACTTTCATTCTTCTGCAGAACATAAAAAATATATTTCGAAGAACTCTGGTAACTCAACAACATTGGCTCCTATTGACTTTCATTATATGGATGCAAAACCACTGAGACATTTCTCAAATTATCTTCTTTAGTGTTACACAGAGGAAAGAGTCATACAGGTTTTGAATGACATGAGAGTGAATAAATACAAGAATTTTTATTTTTGGGTGAAGTATACTTTTAACTGTAGCTTTAACAAAGCACCTTCATTTCCTCATTCCCTCCTCATAAATATTAAAACCGTACAGAAAGTTGCGTTCTCTGACAGTGTTTGCATATCTGCCGTTAGACTTACTTGAGGAACAGCTCGATGTGCACCACAGCAGGAGCGATCTTCTCCACCACGTCAGCAATGAAGTTGAATTTATACCTTGGGCTGCTGGGATGTGTGGGACCTATACTAGCAGAAAGAATTACTCATGTTACTTTATGACAGTCTCAGCAGCTTTATTACTATTTCCAAACTAATAGCTACTGTTTGGGTTTTTAATAGTCCTACATCTCCTGTAGAGAACTTCATCTCAACCGATGTCTGGGAATCAAACCCATGACCTTGGCATTACAAGCGCTACGCTCCACCAGTCATGCTACAGGAACACATCATTAACACACATGCCATGTTTAAATACACCCTGCAGACCCAGATGGCATGCCATGATGATAGTTGTAGAAAAGCCTTTTCAAACACAGGAAATGTTGCTCTGTAATTGGGTCTAAAATCACTAGGTGGTTTTCATGCTTGTGTGCATTTGTGTTGAGTATACAGTATGTGTGTATATGCTGTGTGTGTGTGTACGATGGAGAATTGTGTTCAGTAGGTGAAGTTATAGTAATTAGGGCAGATTTTCTGCAAATGTCTGGGTGGTTTTTCCTCTTAACTGAACTGCTGTTTCCTGTGACCGTATTGGCACACACACTTGACTGTCCTACTAACCTAAAATGCCCCCAGCACCACATTCTCTCTTTCCGGATGGTTTTCTGTCTCTGTTATAAATGGCAGTTTAGCAAATGTGCTTTTAATGAAGAATGTTGTGCTTTGTTTTCCAAACAGTGTCATTAGCCTTGGCAAAAGTGGATGAATTGCATTTTTAGTATGTAGTGCAAGTGTTTATTTACAGTGATTATTGATATTGTGTTAATTCTACACATTTGATAATATTATAAATACTTCAGTGCCAAAATCTAGTTGACTACATAGTTGTTGGTTTTTTTTTTTGCCTTTTATCATTTTTTAGACAGTAAAGTGAAGAGAGACTGGAAGTGAATTGGGAGGAGAGAGAGGGTAGCGGGCTTGGAAAGGAGGTCAGAACCGGGATTTGAACTCACGTCGCCATGCGCAGTTGCGCTGTATATGTGTCTGGAGCGCTGTCCACGCAGCCACAGGCTCCGACTATCTAGTTGACTACATAGTTGATGCAGGGTTTACACCCTTTAAATACATTTTGCCAAGAGCCAAAATGATTTTAAAAAAAAATTTTTTGACTCCCTACACTTGTATTTAAGTGATATTTATTGCAAAATTTATTTAATTATATAAAAATATTTTTGTTTCTGTCAATTCTTTTTGCAATGATAAATGTGTAGTGAGCATCTGATGTTGTGAAAACCCAGTATATGGGGACAACTGACAAAAGCCATCATCAAACAATATAACTAAATACTGTCACTAAACACTACTATATTGTATTTTAAGATTTACTGCATATGCCCTGCACCTATTATAGCTGACAGGATTTAAAGCTGACTCAAAATATTGATTAAAATATTTCAGCTTGAAAGCTGTAAAAGGAAGCGTGCGATAAATCACGCACCACTGTTGATCATTAATCAAATGAAACGGTCCGTATAAAAGCACATTCCCATATGGCTGCACACGGACCAGTGCTCAGATTTCATGAAGTCAGTCAAGTTTCATCCGGAATATGTGCAAATTCATTCTGAATATAACAAGATTGCACGCTTGCGGGGAGAATGTCACCAAACTCAAAGTCATGGATAAACCCGAGATGAATATCTCTACACAGTACATGCTCTCAATAGTTTCCTCATTCATATTTTCCAGACTGCAGTGATGAGCAGAGCAGACAGCAGTGCAGCAGCTGAACACACAGTCTGGTGGAAAGATGCTGGAGAGCGTCTCTTTCTGGGTTACTTAATACATGTTTGCAATATTTAGTGCTTTCTTTTAGGGTTTAAGACTTGACCCTTTTTAAACCACGGTTTTATTTTTGTTTGCAGAAACACTATTAAGCACAGACGGAGTGACCGGAAATGAGCCAGCTTTGGTCACCTCTCACAGATAACAGCTCTCCAGAGAGGTGCTACCATTTCCATTAGGTGACTCCACCCTCTTCCTTAGAAATAACAGTTTAATGCTGATCTGGAGGCAGTTTCTTTTAATGATAAAAGATAGGGTGTTGGTAATGAGGGCTTGTCCGAGATCAGAGCAAAAGGGCAACCTCCAGTGAGAAGCCCGCAGGAAATCAGTTTCCTAACTTGCATGTCTGTGGATGCTGTTTGTAATATATGTCAAGTTTAAGGTCAGAGGTCCTCTGTTAAAAATGTTTGTTGAGGGTCATCTGATTGTTATTAAAGTTACAGCCTGTGAAGGTGAATAGATGAGCCCAATGGTTTTATAATCACCAGAATGTAAAAATTATGAGACAGATCACAATGGACTCATTCATGTGGTGTTGCTATTGAAGTTAATTGCCTGCAGTTTAGCGACAGTAAAGTCCCTAACAAGTGTGTGTGTGTCCATTTGACCTACTTTATGGACACAAATGGCCTCATACTGTAGAAAACATACTGTTATGAAATTGAAAATGTTATTAGGTGAGTTAAACAAATATTAGATTTTCTTAATGTTAAGAACTAATGTGTGGATGTTTATGTGGTGTGTCTGTGTAAACATTTCAAAATGTCCTCACAAATAGTATGAAAAAGGTGATAAAAAACAACTTGTGGTGAAATTGTGGGTGGTTCTCACAAGATATAAAGTCTTATGGGGTCTTAAAAATGTATTGTTTTGCCTCAGATCTACTGATTGAAAATGTAGGGTTTAGGAATATAAAATTTCATTTGCTTGGTATGAAAACAATGAAAACTATGATAAATATATTTTATAAGGGTTAGGGTCACTTACTCGTTTTTATTCTTAATACACAAATAATTATGACAATTCTGTTATAGTATTAAAGTATAGTATCAAAATCAAAGTATGTTGTATCTTAAGTGTAGTCACCCTTTGCCAAGAATTTGCAAATTTTATCAACAAATTTCTTGAGGTCTTATCCTGGGATGCTTTTTAAACAGCATTGATCCCATCCATGATGGGGCGCTGGATGCATTTTTTCATCATTATTTAGTCATTCAAATAAAAACATTTTTTAATAAAAATATCTGTAATGAAAGAAGTTATGTTGGGAAAAGTATTTTTCTGTTTACAAAATAATTTTAGACATTTAAGCATACAGTACATCTTAAGAGATCAAAAGATTTTAAGGTTAAAGAAAATATTTTTGTTATGAACCTACTAATACTATCATAAAATACATTCCTGTTCATGATTCACAAATAACATACCTTGATCAGTTTTACAGGGTCCTTTGTGTAAGTTGGAGACTCCGGGCAGACCCTGCTGCAGAGATTTTCTGCTCGCGGCTTTCAGCTGGCAGATGTTACCGTACGTGTTTCCATCACTCCCGCACACTTTACTGCTGTACCGGCATTGACACACGCCTTTGGACAGTCTCTTTCCAAACGGATGCTTGCACTCCAGCCCGTCCCCGCAGGGCAGATCGTCTTTACGGCCGCAGGGCTCGCCCTCGCCCTGCGCGCACACCAGACAGCAGTTACAGCGGTCGGGAACGTAGCCGCTCGGACAGCTCGGACTCGGACACTTGCTTACATCGCAGCGCTCCGAACACTTGGATTTAGTATCACCGACGACGTATCTTGAACAAAGCAGTACTGACAGATACAAAATGAGCTGCATTCTTGATGGAGGTAGGTTGAAAAGTTTGGGTTAGAGTTTTGGATAATTAGTGTCCTCTGGAGATCACCATTACGCACAGGATTCCCAAAGCAAAAAGTTTAAGATTAGATACGTGGCTTCCACCGAGGCTACAAGGGTAAAAGAATAAATAAAATAAAGCAAAATAAAATAACTGCGTGATGCGGTAGTCAAGGGAGGAGAACTATTTCTGCAGATGCGATCTCTGGTTAGGCGTTGATTCCACTGACTTCACTTGCAGCTTTAAAAGGGAATGTGAATAAAACCTTTGTGTGTCTGCTGGTGATATATCTGATCGACCAACAATCTGTACATCTGTACTCTCTTTCTCTCTCTCTCTCTCTGGAGGAGGCGGGGAAATTCAGAAGCTCAGTCCCAGTCAATGCCAATGTAAGTGTTTCCCTCTCAGCATTCAATGTTTATGGTGCCCTGGCTTGCAAGCCTTACTGACCTGCATACAGCTTTAACTGAAAACATTTTAGGATTAAAAAAGTAAGTCATTACAGTATGTGGACACGATACACAACAGCTTTTATTAGACATATTAATTATTCAAATAAGCATCTGCACTTATTGCATACTTAAAGTTGTACAGATACCAAAGATGCTAGTATATTTCATAACTAAAATATTAAATTGGTAATTTAATTGCTCTTTATTTTGTATGGTTGTAGAATGCCAGAGCCTCACATCAAGCATTTCAATGTACAAACTGTCACTGACATTTCATGACAAATAATCTTTGTAAGCAAAGGTCTTTGGTGTAACTACATAAGGCCATATAAATCATTTTATTGTCATAAATCATTTCAACCTTTCAATATCCTTTCAAATAAAATTCATTATTATTTATATTTTATAAAATTATCTATTCTACTTTTATGGGCACCAGTGCTGACAGCTCTTTTTAGCACACATTTAAATGCCGCCTAGGCATTTACTAGACTGGTGAGTTGTTATGATAGAGCTGTTGTGGCCTCAGGCCAAGTTATTTCACCAGCCATGAACATGTTTATTTAAATGTACAACGTCTGTCATTTTCTGCAGTTACCACAAGCAGAACAACCCTTGTTGAGGTAAAAAATGTGTTCAATGACATCACCCTCCAGGAGGTAAATTGCATGTGCCATTCAAAGGTTTGGCACATGCAAATCATAACACATTACAGAACGCAAGACCGAACTCATTAAATTATCCAACCAACTTTTTTTATTTCAGAAACAAATAAAAAAATTATAAAATTGTGTACCATCTGTAGTGTCATGTAAAGCCAGAATCTAGAGTGGGATTTTGTAAATCAAAAGACATTTAGGAAATAAAGCAAAGCAAGTGATGAGTGAAGGCTGTATTGCTTACAGTGCAGTAAACAGTTGCTCGAACAATCAACATGTCACAGTAAATCAACTAGTACAAATAACATCCAGTAAATATAAAGTAAACACAAAAAATTCACAGACAAGTTCAATCAAAACAGCATTCTGCAGAAGTGTCCTGTTGCTTAATTGGAACTACATGGTGCTATGGAAAGTTCATGGGTTTAAATCCCATATTGATTAATGCATACGTTGAATTCACTGTTAGTCGTTTTGGATAAAAGTGTCTTCCAAATGCACACTGTAAATGGAAGCGTCACATCCAGTTAGAGTTCAATTCTATCTTGTTGTCCCAGATCTAGTGTTTTTGTACTGTGAAGTAGTCCTGAAGTTCTGGTCTGGAGACAAGTTGACGCGACGGACATGAAGCTCATTAGCAAAAGCTCGTGCACGCTGGTAGAAGTACAGTGAGAGTTCACGGTCCATGAGAAAGTTGTGGTAGACAGTAGCCAACCGAGTACACAGCTCTAACTGAGACCTCTTGTTTCCCAGGTCCATAGCAGCAGCCAGGGCGAGATGATAATAGCCAGCAGCATCAAACGGGTCCTGCCATTCAGAGGAAATATCAGAACATAGATGTGAGTGTGATATTACAAATGTGATTTATGGTATGCAAGGCAGCACTGTATTGATATTTTCTCAAATCTGACTTGACTCTAATGCTGGGTATAATACTATTGACACCTATTGACTTGACATAGAGCAATGACATACTATTTGCACACTGAATTGTGATTGGTCTTGGCATATGTTTATTTACAGGTACATTATACAGTAACAGTGTATTGGTTTTTGTGTGCAGCCATGTAAAATTTTAGTCCTAATCTTGCCTTTTTTACTGTTTTTTAGGAAATGCAAATGTATTTATAAGTGATTGCACACAATCATGAGGCAATAAATAAATATGTTTTTAATATGTACTTAGACTGCCATCTTCTGGTTAGTCTAAGCACAAAATATGGCTAACTTTAATTATAAACTAAACATTTTGCTTACAAAGAAAATTTTTACTGATTTATAGTTCAATTAGTTCAAGAATTAGTTTATTATTATAAAAAGTTTATTATTTTTATAGTGTATTATTAAAATTAGTTTATTAAATTATTTTAATTTAGGGCTAATTTGGGGAAATTCCTGAAGTATAAACATTTCATCAAAGTTGATCATTTACATCATGAAATTTAATTAAATAGACATGTATATCTAATCATACGATGTATATAAGCAATACTAACTGTAAAAATAATTGTCTGTAGGATTGTAATTGGACTGTTATTTTCATAGCGCTATTAATGTGTGTATGGCAAAATAGTGAATGCTAAATAGATTAGAGAATTTCTAAAAAGAACCGGAGAACAGGTTACAAAAATGTGCTGCAGTATTTGGTTCTCATTTGGTGCCATCTGACCCTCTCTTACCTTTAGATCATAGAAGATGATGTCTCCCAGGGTTTGGTACACCCTGACATAATACAGGGCTTCCTCATCATACTGCAGGGGTGAGGGACACAGGGAAAGCGCTTTTAAAAAGTGGTGCTCTGCCATTTCAAATTGATCCAGACAATGATACAATGTGGCAAGTCTATGGAAAGCCACACGCTCATTTAAATGGTCAGCTGTAAAAAAACACAAGAGGGGAAAGATGTTATCTATCTTGAAGACATTCTCTTCTAAAGGTTTTTGGCAGTATCATGAACATGAGTTTACCATGTGTGCTTTATTCTCAGAAACAGACTAAATATTTAGCAGGAAGCCACAATCTAAAGGATTATAAATCACTGCATTCGTATGCAGTGAATAACCTGGATTTGAATACACCAGGGTTTAAAAGGGCAAGTGATATTTTATATTTGATTTAAGATATAAATTTGATTATATTACTATGTTTCCCATAGGAATCAAACCCATGATGTGGCATAGCAAGAATAATGCTGTTTAAGTTGAGCTACAGAGACATGTACATGCGTTTACCTACCCAGACTCACGCTAATGTCTAATGCAGTCTGAGCAAACTCAATGGCCTCTGAAAAGTGTCTCAACTGCAGCAGGAGCTCTGAAAGTTTGTTACACAGTCTGAGCTGAGAGCGTACACTGCTCGTCTTCACTGCAATGGGAAGGGCTCGATCCTTATGAACACACACACACACATCCATTAAATAAATGACATCACAATTTACATGCAAGTAATGGTAATGATTAATGTTTTTTAATACAATTTATAGTGAAATAGGATATGCAACAACAACAATATCCTCCTTCTCAACAACTTGTGCATAACCTACCCTGTAAAAGCAGATGGCTTTCTCTCTGTCTTGTGAACTGTTGAAGAACACATCTCCTGCCGCTTCCAACAGCTCCAAGGTGAAGAGAGTATCTCCTGTGCTCAGGGCTATGTCCTGGGCTACCTGTTACACATTTGACAAATTCACTAGAACATTTGTAGGCACAATTAACATTTGTCTACAAATTCTTTTTAAATCATGACACATTAATTCAGAGTGTGTCCAGATATACTACAATAATATATAGGAAAGAACAGTTTTGAGAAGTCACTTCATACCTGCACATAAAGATCCACTAACTCCGTCTGTTTAAGAATGTGGTAAATCTTTCCCGCCTGTAGCCAAGCATGTGCCTCCTTTCTTTTTCTTCCCAAGTCAATAAAAATGGCCAGACTGCGTTTGGTGTAATCTAAAGCAGTCCTGTTGGCTCTGTGGCAGGACATGACCAAAAATGTAAAGTATTGATGGCCTTAAACATGCTACAATTTTTTATCACTTGTTATGTCAGAATATCTTTCTAAATGTCTAACTATTTAGATAATGTCTATCTATTATGTAATGGGCATGTCTTACCTCTCTGTGCCCAGGTTCAGGTACAGCTGACTGATCTTCTGCAGTATCTCTCCTTCTAAGCTCTTGTCTCCAATCTGCTGCAGAAGGTTTAGTTGGTGTTCATTGTAGATGATACACTGGGCTTCATCTGGACACACCTCTTCATACAGGTGACACAGGTGACGTGTGGCTCCCAGCTGGCCTGTGCAGCAGGTACATTTGTTAACATGATGATGCAATGGATTATATATGTTTCAAGCATGAATATTTTTGTTAATTTTCTTGTTGTGTAGTTATGGAACTAAATGCAATTACTGTAACACTTACTTTCCATATCATCAATATGGACAGCAATCAGCAGAGCCCACTCATAATAAATCTTCCCACTCTCATGATTTCCCTGCAAAATATGGTGTCTTCCCAACTCAAGAAGCACAGCAATAAAACTTAATTGATGCTCTTCGTCCTCAAGCTCTGACAACAGCTCCACTGAGCGGGTAAGATATTCCTCTGCCAATCTTTTAGCCTTGACTTGCAAACACATTGATCCAAAATTGGCCAGCACTATGGCCCAGTTATGTCTGTCCTCAAACTCCTCACATATCTCGATTGCAGCCTGGTAATTCTCAGCAGCTTGCCGGATGTCTGTGGAATGTCTGTACGCGATGGCACGCATGTTATACACCACGCCTTCCAGCGGAGTGGTGCAGTGCTCGGGGAGTGAAGACAGCACGCCGTCCAGAATCTCCAGAGCTCTGTTGGGTTGCTGGTTGCAGATGTACAGCCACGCCAACCACATGAGAGCATCGGTAGCGTCTGACTGTTTGATGCTGGACATGCTGCTGGGGTCAAGAAAGGTGTGCATGTAACGGACAGCTTTGTCAGGCATGCTGTGTTTGTGGAAGAGCCAGGACAAACACAAGGCATGGATGTAACCGACTGTAGGACTCCTCGCTGGAGGACGCTAAAGTGGCAGCACGGGTCAGAATAGGAGCTACTTGAGTTGGGATGGTCAGCTCTGATGCATTTTCTAATAATAGTGAGATGCTGCAAAAACAGTGTGACACCGTGGCTCCTACCTGTGAGAGAATCAGTAAATAATGTATATATTTAATTATATTGTACATATGTATATACATCATAGACAGATCAATAGATGGATAGATAGATACCCACCTGTAGTGATGCTCGGAATGCACAGCTTTTAGCCAAGTATGGCAGACACTGATCACTGTAGAGTCTTGCTAAAATCAGAAAAGCATGGCTGCTTGTTATTTCACAAGCCCCAGAAACCTCATCAGCAAGAATCTGAAGTCTTTCAATGAACGGGATGGCGCTCATGCCATCTTTAAGCTTCAGATAGAGTTTTGCCAAAAGAAAGCAGACTCGAGCCTCAGCAGATCTGTTCTTACCCAAGATGGCCTTCTTTAACAAATACTTTAATATCCCAGGCTCCTCACAGCCAAGCAGACCATCAGAAACTGCCATTAACACAGCAGAAATGCGCTCTGACAAAATGAAAAATTTCTCGTAGTTTTTCTGTGTTAGGTAGATGAGCGCCAGATTGGAGTAAATGGCAGAAAGCAGAAACATGTCTGTGAAATATTCCCTGGGAACACTCAAAGCCTCCTCGTAGTAAACCCGGGCCTGAGAGAACTTCGACCTTCCTGCACAAAGCTGCCCGAGGAGGAAACAGATTCGACTCTGTGCCCATGAGAGGCGTTTCTTTCGTGCCAGTTCTCGGGCTTCTCCTAAATATGCCACTATGTCCTCTTCATCAGAGTGACCCTGGAAATGTGACATGAGGAATTCTGGGTAAGCACTGTAAAGGAGCATGAACTCAGGCTGGTGGTCACGGCTTTTGAAAAAGGAGAGGAGAGCATGATGTCCATCAGGAGTTGTGTTGTCCTGCTCTGAGCAGACAGAAAACTGTGGAGTTCCACTGGAGGCCGTTTCAATGGCTTCTTTATGTGTTTGGTCCTTTTTGCTGTTTGATGGAATCTCATTTTCTTGGGTCTCATTTAACTTACTTAATATGCGGTTGACTTTTTGTTTTAGATTGTTTGTGTCTGTCTGATGACTCTTACCTGGAGACAAAAAGAAAAATTTAAAATAGATTAGTATTTTGATCACCCCATAATAATTATTGGGTGTGTGCATGTCATGTAATGCTGTGCAGACCGATCACCATATGGCATCAAACAAAGTATCTGACATCGAAGTTAAAATAGTTGGAACAGAAACTAAATTGGTTTTGCAGTATTATAATATGGTGAAACTATGTAAAACTACTAAAGCAAAGAATTAGGCTTATAGCATGTATGTATGGAAATTATACACAAATTACATAATATATATTGTTCGGTACAATACAACACAGTGAAATTACTTTTTATGTGCATAAACAGTCTGATGTTTCAACAAAAATCAAGGTACCGCGGGACTTCATGCGAGGTTGCGCAGACCAAGCAGCGTATGACATCTCGCGAGACTTCGCCGTTCGGTCTGCGCATCAAGGTGTGTTTGCTATAAATAAATAAATACATAAATAGTCACTTACTTTGAACTGTTCCTTGAATATCTTTCGTCAGATCTGTAGGATGCAAGAGAGCAGTTTGTTAAAAGGAGTCAAAATGTATTTTTTTTACTTTGTGATGCGATTTAGCGCCTCAAGCTGGTGAATCAACGAAGTAGCTCAACTTCAGGACAGGTCAGGTTGGGCTGTTTTCTCTGGAAGTTCAATTTACTGAATTATAACCCTGCCTGCATGCTATTCGTGTAACTTCCATTATAATATAAACTTTACAAAACAGTTAATAACACGCACCAACATATAATTGTCATAGTAACGCCCTTCCGCGCACGTGACTAGATACCGGCGAACGCAAATGTGTCTTGTAGTGATTTCTTAAGGATAAAATTGTAAATTTTGTGCATTTAGGGTCAATTGAATGTGTCTAGCAGTGATGTCAGTTAAATGGTCAAGGAAAGGGAGTGATTCCGGGCTTAATGTCACAGCTCCGCGATGGGAGGAAGGTCAAGGTAAAACGCGCAGCTGACAACAAGCTCAAATATACATTAATTTGCTTTGTTTTACACTTAATACGGGTTTTACAGATGTCTACAATCCTGACAAACTGCTCTTGTGTCCCTATGACCCACATCATCTGATTCGGGCCTGTCGTTTCCCCTATCACCTCATCAAATGCAGGAAGGTTCGTATGCAGCACTAAATAAACACAATCATTGTGAGGCGTCACTGTATTGGAGTTCCTCTTTTCTATTCCTCTCTCTACATTAGTAAATGCAATTGATTGTGTGTTATCTGTTTTTGTTTTAAATTTCCCTTAAAATGCTATTAACTGTTATTGCAATATATTTGTATGCTGAATTGCGTTATTCTTGCATACCAAACTGTGCATGTTCGTTTATTATTTTTCTGGTTTTTGAGCACTGATTTTACTGTAAAAATTAGTTGCAGATATTACGATAATAATTATGTTTACAAGTAAAAAACTGCTAAACAGAATCTGGTGTTGCGTTTAAAAATTAATTTGCTTGAATTGCTTATGTGGATTTATGACTTATGACTCATATAACACTTACAACTGTATTTGACATCAATGTCATTTTTAGAATCACCCTGAGTTGGTTGGTGAATTGTGGACATGTCCGTTCAATGCACGCCACTTGATGAAAAAACATGAGCTGTCCCATCACATCTCAACCTGTTTGGACCGTTGTTCTGTTAATGAAACTTATGGTAAGCTCCTCTTTGAACATTTTATTAGCATTAGTTTTGGAAACGCACATTTAGAATGTAGAGCTACCAAAGACATGCATTCTAAGTAAGAAAAACCTTCATATGTAAAAATATATATAAATAAATAAATATATAAAGAACCTGACACTAAGTACACTTAACTCAGTTTTCTTTGAAATGTTTACAGTGAACAGTGACAAGATTGATAGCAAGTTTCAGATCCCTGTGAGCACCTGGACTGCCCCTGTGTGTGATGAAGACTGGGATGAAGGTTGAAGAGTTTAGTTCCACAAATTATTTTTTGTATCGGTGAACAGATGCCTTTCTTAAAGTTGGCTAACTAGGTTAAATTCGAATAGGAGAAATTATTTTAACATCATAAATGCTAAAATAATGCATGTTACAGAAATGGAAAAGCATGCAACAATAGCATCATCTTTTATCTGGGGTGTGTCAACGTCTCAGTTGCCTCAGGACAGGTCAGTGTAAAGCTCTTAGAACTTGGTTAATGATAAGGAGACAGCCCTGTAAATATTAAGTATTAACTCTCTGTTTGTATTAGGGAAAAAGACCGCAAGTTGACCCCTGGGCTTAGGGCACCAAGAGTTCTTCCCTGGAAACTGGGCGAGCAGCTGCATTGATTTTTGAGTTATGTCAAGACTACAACTGTACAAATAGCATTGGATCCAAAGAGTGAGGTGGCTTGTTCTGTTGTAATTTGTTGGTCACTAATGTTACAGTGACAATTTTGTGTCTTTGTTTAGTTTTTCAAAGGCTGTTGGCTTAGTTGTACTTACACCAAAAATAATAAGAGCTTACAATCGTGATATTTAAAGACTTTCTTTGATGGTTTTGATATTGTCACGGTGGCTTTTGTGTTTGCAGTTGTGTCTTCTAACTGGTTTGTTCTCTTTTCTAAATACATATGTAAACCTTACCAAGTTTGTAGTTTGTGCCAACATCACATTGGCAAGATTTCTTCAATAAAGTAATAGTCTCTTCTTTAATTTTCTCCTGATCCAAAGCAACAATTTGTCGGTCCTCGTCTTTCAAGAAAATGTCAGATGATCTGTGGTATGACCGTAGGATACAGTTACTTTTAATAATCTGTCAACCACACCACAGAAATACGTAAAAAAAGGAAACTTGCACAGAAGCACTTACTCACAAACAGAATTAGTAGCTTTGACCATACTAGTCTTGACGAGTCCTATATCACCGGTTCTCTCCAGTTTCCCCATAAACCACTCAAAACAGCTCACCAGCAGTCCCAGAATGATGATGTTTTCACCAGCCTGGAAGCTCAGTTCATCTGGCCCATCTGCATCATATTCTTCTGAGGTCTCACAGACTCCTACTGCTATAAGAGGTATAGTTACTGTTATTGTGGTGATAAATGTTTGATACGTGTTTGAGTCTATAGCCTACTGTTCAGAATGTGTAACTTAAATGGTGGTACAAAAAACATTTTCTCACCTATTTGAAATGGAAAGTCGCTAGTGCCCTTCCCTCCACCCACCAAAACACTCTCTGGACAGGACTTTAGAAACCACCTTAAGAATTAGGAAGAAAATCTATTATGTTAGTCTCTGTGTTTATAACAGTAAGGTAATATAAATTTCAACAGGTTCTCCATACTCATGAAAGGGAATGACCGGCTCCAGAGCTGGTTTTGGTTTGGTTCCTCTAGATCCATCGGCCAGGGACTGCACTGTCCATCCTGATCCTAAGAATGGAGGTTCAAACAAGGCAATATCTCCCTTCTCCAGGTAAAGATCATTACCTGATGTAGAGCTATCAAACATCTGATTTGCAGTGCAGCAGCCAAAAAAGGACCCTTAAAAATATATAATGCTGTTTTAATTCAAATAGTGAAATTATAAGAGAAAACTTTGGCAGGAAAGGAATTTGTAGGAATTTGTGTACTTGCTGAAATGTCAATTGTCAATAGTTTTAATTCTGTATATAGATGGCCTCAAAGCTAATATACAAACTTAAAGCTGCAAAAACAAATCTTGATGTTAATATTATTATCATTTATATGTCAGTATATTGTGTTCATGTCTTACCCTCCTGCATTAGAAAGCTTTTATACATCAGATTTAGTTCTTCTTCCTTAATTGAGATTTCAATTCCTGAATCCTGGTCGAGGGAGATTAACCAGAACTTCTGGTCCATAAGAAGATTTTCCATGCACTGACCCAAAAAACCTAGTGAAAATTCCACAGTTTGTGAGCCATAGAGATATATTTAGAAATACATATTTAGAAATACAGTTTCATACAAACATCCAACAAACCCATTCTGTGGTATGTGCTGAACTTCCATATTTCTTCAAAGGTTTTAAATGTGATATATACGGTCCTTTCCCCACTGTTAATAGACACCAAATGTGCTGACAATTCCTTCCAGAAAAGAAACAGGATTACACTCCATATTATATTTTTATATATATATATATATAAAATGTTCTATTAAACTCATTTTAATATATTGAATAGTTTATATGCTCCAAATAGTGATGACCATACAGAGATAAGGTTGGTGACCTCTGTGAGGTCAGCTTCCAGCACACAGAGTTTCCTGCACAGCACTTCCTGTGTGCCCTTGTCAGCAGGAAGTCGATCTGGGCCCTCCACCATAGCCAGCTGCATAGCCAACACTGAAACAGGAAACGGCTTACAGTTTAACATCTCCTATATCTATCACTCCATCCAACACCCTCAAATTACCTTCACATGGATTCATTTTCCTGTCGGCTCTAGTAAATGTGTAAGAATGACTTGGCTGTTAATTTAAGGAGGCTAGTAGCATGTCAGGTGTCATCATAACCCAAGCAAACCTTTATACTGTGCTGTAAGTTCAAATTCTAGTAGTGCTTTATTCAAATCTAATCTAAGACATGTAAACTTTTTCATAAATTGTTTTAGCATTTTTAAGACTGGTTTAACTCATTTAGATTCTTACCATAATCATGTGATGTCTCACTGCTGTTAAACCAAGGGGTTAATAAGTGACAGTCGATGAGTTTGTAAAGTCCAAGGATTGATCTCTAAAAGTATTTTTGTTTTGAGTGTCATCACTGCAGGTCATAGTTTGATGAAGCACATCCAAACTGTGTGCAGTCACAACACCATGCTACAATTGCTAATATACATAGATCTTGCTGAATGCATAAATGACCATCATTGGTTTCATTACAGTAAGCTTCTGCAAAGTATATCATACAGATAATAAATGAAAGTAAACCATGCAAAATTGTGAGTATACCATCAGTGAGGATGAAATGGTGAGATCGAATACGCTTCTCTCATTGCCCAAACATTTATTGTTTACACTGGAAATATTATAAATGAGTGCTGTTCTTGCCATTGATTGATTGAACCTTGTGTTTCACTGTTTGAGTTTAAAAAGTCCATTATATGAGTCAGAGGTGTCTTATTGTGTATGGATTTAACAGAAGTTACCTGTGGGTATATTGTCCTCAGAAGCTGCTGAAGTTCTTTTGACACTTCCCCTTGAGGTCTTAAAATCTGAAAAGATATTTGCTCACTTAATATTTGCTTTACCAATGTGACTTTTTTTCTCAGCTGACTGATCTAAGTGCAATACTTCTAAGAGTAGGAACATTGAACAAAATGAAAACGTATATTTAAGTGATGAAGTTCAAAAGTTTTGATATGATGACAGCACAATAGAAGAGTTTGCTCTGTCAATAAACATTGGGTGAATTATTGTATGGCAAGTGCTTTATAAACTTCAAGTTTGGTAGAGCGTTTAAAACAGATTCAATGTATTACTTTCAATATAAACAGGTCGTATGTCTGGAGGCATATGTATAGGAAAAACACATAAACGTTTTTGCTTACCCACGTCTCTACCTTTTGAAGTGTCCATGATAATGTCCAATTCATTGCGTGAATATTCAATCGAAAGCTCTCTACGTATCGATCGGTTTTTGTCCGGATCGTACACCACACCGTTACCGGTTTTAAACGAGTTTCCCTTAGTAGCGGCAGACATCCCGTCACAGATCCGCTCTCTGTCACGCGCTCATCTCAATAAACGCGCACAGGTAGCGGAACTGATTTTAACAGCGCGTGTTACATCAGTACAAAACTGAACGACTCCGATGGCCTTTACAATCGCAAATGTAAACCGTACAGGATCACGTAGACATCCTGTTGCTTTGCAATACGCCTGTTAAGAGACTGTTGCATTAGAGCGCTTTCTTGTATAAATAAAGGTGACCTTGGCGCGCAGAGTTTAAACAAAGTTAATATTCAGATAAAAAAGTAAATAGTAATAGAATAACGTTTTAAAAAAGAGTTTTGTGGTGATTTTAAGTGTAATTTGTAAAGATGCGATTTAATGTGTATATTTGGGTGACCTAAAAAACTTTAGAGGAAAAGTGTCAGCATTTCCCTTTCCTCTCTGGGTCTGGGAATGAGTTTTTAGCTACACAAACTGGGAATTTAAAAATAATTCAATTAAATAATGGCCAGAGCAGGCTTGATGCATGTGCCAGTGTTTCTTAAACATCTGAATCCACGAATCTATTCTGTTGGTTGTAGCCTTATTTCTCTGATGTTTGATTACATGGTTTTTGTGATGAGTTTATGATGGGTTGATAGCATATATTAGTAAGTATACCTCACTGTAGGCCTCCAGAATATTTACTATTTTAACATGCACGTGGATATATAATTTTTTCCTCATAAATTGACCCAAAAACATCCATAATTGCGTGTTGGATATGGGTACAGCATTCAATAATGTATTTTGTTTGTTTGTCCATTATGTATGTTGATGGTAAATACATTTCCATGCGATTATTTTATTTAATACGATTTTGTGGTGGGTGTAGTTAAGTTGGCTATTTTGGCAGTTTTTGGTTGAAGCAGCCTATCGACGATGTTTCTTTTTTTGCGCTTGTCAGAGATCACAGTCGTCTGTGAATACTGGAAAGGCATGCTGCTATTTTTTATAAAGAGACTCAGGCTTAGGTAGCAATAATAAAAACTTTTTGTGGAGTCTAAATTATGAAACGCTGAGCGCCCCCTTGTGGAAGACATATTTTTGTCTCACTCTGTAACTACAACTACAGTCATTAAAAAATAAAATTGAAAATTTGACTACCACTACTGTTGACAACACTGTCAACACACTACATTAAACGTATTAAGAAGTACAACCTAAAATAGAAATAACAGATGTGAATCTGTGCGTGTACAGTTTTATTAGAGAGGGTTGTGATGTGAGTAAAGTGCAGTAAATTAAGCAGTGATCACAGCAAGGTATAGTAAATAAATAATTTGCTAAGTTTACTTCTGTTATACACATCTTTTCTATACAGATATGTGTCGTGTACCTGCTTTGCGTGTATGTTCTGCGCATGCGCAGTGTGGGTAATACAGATGGGGATGGTGCGAGAAGTTCACAGCGGGACGCAGAGAGTGACACTGCCCACAGGACAGAGAGACAAACCGGGACGAGTGTTACAGAACCAGTCCGGGCTGGCTGACCCATATTTATAGAGCGGTAAGACTTTTTATCACAAAGACCAATATTTATAGAGCGGTAAGACAACTCTAGTTGAGCACACGTTTACATCAGCTGTAAGCGTAAACAAGTTTAAAACATTTAAGAACGCCAGAGCAAACAAATTATTAAAATGAGCACACTTTTAATTATATAAAACACGTTTATTATAGATGATACATGGAAGTACATTGCCGGAGGGACGGTGCGAATGACACTCGCGTCAGCTGTTGTCTAAGTTATTGTTGGAAAGCTTATGCATTGACATTATTTTCGCGACCCTGTCGTACATGCAATTCAGATACACCTAAGTGAAGGCATGTAATATAAAGACTTTGTAAAGAAAGATTTATATAGTGTTTTAGGCGACCGTCTGCAATTTGTCCAGTAAGGGTGTGTCTCTGTCTGCTCCTGACAACACAAACGTCAAATAATACACACACGCACAAGCACTTGCCCTGTCAGTTATCATTACTTTTGCTTTTGTTTTTATGTAAACGATACTTTCAATTGTGCTACAGGTGTGCAGATGGGCGAATTACATGAATATGAACTTTTTCAACATTGTGAGGTTAAGGGAAAGAATACTATAGGTGCTGTAACTGTACAGTTTCTTGGTTTCTTGCACAGAACTTATTTTAACCGCACATAAAAATGTGTTTTTGATAGTTAGTGTACTTTTAACTGGCTAGTACAGAAGATGATGTGCATTACAGACAAACCAATAAATACCACCATAAGTGCTGCAAGAGATATTGAAATTATTCCACTATTGCAAATGTGTGTATCGCAATGGTTTGCAATATTTGAATAACTTAAATAATTCAAAGAGTTATCTACAGTTTTAGGTCAATGCAGATTGTAGAGAGACTGGTGAGACAGAAAGAGTGATGCTTTCCTTTCTCAGAAAGAATGTGAAACATTTACAGTATGTTGGTTAAATGATTTTAGATTTTGAATATATTTTAACACATTTTAAATTGATTTTACAAATCTACAAATTCAAGCATTATTGTGCATATTGTGCATTGCATTATTTAGCCTCAATAGCTACTGTATGCCAGAATAACACTAATGATGAAATGACTATGGCATCGGCATGCTCGTACTGCCTTTGTGTTGGTGTGGCTAAACAAAACTTGATGCAATCTACTCTGCAACTGCTCTTAACAGTTATTCGTCAGATATGGTTGTTGTTCAGTCATTGTTTTCTATGCTTTGAAATCACTCTTATTGGTAATCAATGCGTGCCATGCAATGTGAAGCAATGCAAGCTGTATCTCATGAATCAATCAATTGAGGCTTTTAATATTCAGTGTGACCTGTGACCGGTGTAGCCAAGTATGTTCTGCTAAGGTAGGCTGATGGACAAGCAACTGAGCCATTCATAATATTAATGTACAGTCTAGTTATTAAGTATAAAGCAGTGGCCCTTAGATAAGAAAATATCAACCAAGTGACATCTTCCAAACATCTTCTACATTCTTTAAACATGCAAACAGCCCATGTGTCGTTTTTAAGATGGCGGATGAGGAACTGGTGAAGAAGATGCTAAGGGTGGTGCTCTTGTCCAGTACAAGTGGCATGTCACTGTCCCGTCTGCAGGTTGAATATAAAGACTTGACAGGTGAACACATACCTTATAAACAGTTGGGTTTTGCCACACTGGATGCCTTTCTGAACAGCATGTCTTCAGTCGTGAGATTGGAAAAAGAGCAGTCTGGAGAGGTAAGATTGTTATATTTATATTATAGTGATAATAATAATAATAATAAAATAAAAGTAGCATTTTAAGACGCTTAAATACAGGACAAAATACACTATAAAAAAGTTTTCTAAATACAAATATGTGATATATATGTTCTATGTTTACACAGTATAACAATTCTGCCTATGTGTATTAATTTAGGTGGTGTGCCATGTTACTCCAGGAAATCAAATGGCCCACATTACAAAGCTTGCGGCCCGTCAGCGCTCATCAAAGAAGATTGGCCGACCTCAAGTGGTTAATTGTCAAATGAGAATGAAACCCATAGCTCCTCTGGTGCTGAATGGTAAGACTCGTCATGTTGGTTAATTAAGACCATGGTCCAAAATTTTGCAGGGTGACACTTTATAGTGGATGTGCTGTAGTATTCTTTGGCCATGAATGTGCCCTATTTAAACTTCTTTGAGGATGTGAGAAAAGTTCTGGTGGTACTAAGAATAAAGCTGTGCATTAAACTGCAGACTCACTGTTAGCTCCAGCATTTTTGAGCTCATGCTGACCCTGGATCAGCATCTCAGATTTAACTTGTCTTGTCATGATACAGCAGAAACCAGGCATTTGTACTGACCTACACTACAGGGAGAGAGAGAGGCAGCGCTAATAAGACGAGAGAGAGAGAGCGGTCTGGAGACTGCAGTGTTGTGGAGAGGTAGAACATAGCTTGCGTGGCTCGATTGTCTAAAATCGTCGCTTTCTTCCCATCTGTTATTTAATGACTCGACCGCTGCTGATGCTGTGACGATGCTGTGCATTCTAATCTCACCATCCGCTTTTTAGAAACTACTAGTCTGTGAAATGCTTATCTCAGGAGGGCTATAGGCAAAGATATAGGCATTAAATTGGTGCTTCGCCTCCACGCTGCGCTGGTTGAACTGCTCGTGCTTTGAGGAAGCAGTCAGCTGCGTTCAATGCCGGGTTGGAAGGTATGATGTCATTCTCTTACAGTTAGGTGATGTTATGTTTAATGCATATGAGATAAAATGGCTTTTAATGCACTCTGAGGGTGAACGGAATTATGTAATTGTAAGTTTGCTGTTGTATTTTATAAATATAAATATGTGCGGTTATATGCGTGGTACATTCACTTTAATAGTGGTAAAGCTGTGCATTAAATTACCAAAAACCTGATGAAATGTAAATGTAAAATGCTCGCTTGGTCTGTTGTTGTTGTTGTAAATAAATGGATTCTTGGCACAAGTGCAATATAATAAAAATGCTTTATTAGGACTGATTGGATAGAGAAGCAGTCTTAGAGAATGTCAGACTGCTTTATATAGTGTTGTATGTGAGGACAGTTCAGTTGTTTTTAACCCCATCAGACCTATTGTTTCAATGGACAATACTTTTTCTTGAACTTATTTTAATGCTTTATATCATTTGGTGCCAACCAGATCAAGATTAACTTGACAGCATCCACTTTACATTCTTGCATTGTTGCTTTTTAACAAAAGTCTTAATTTGAAGTAAAGGCATGGTCATATTTTTTTAGTTGTGCATATGGAACTATTCATATAGTCATTTTGGTTCATACGTGTGCATTACAATTATACTGTAATATTACCCATGTAAAGGATCTGTATTTTAACAGTAGTATGGCATATGTTGCCACAGTCAGGTATAAATGTGGCATAAAATGAGATAACTTACAATAACATATAAACTAATAATGATCAATATTTCTGGAGATTTTTTAGTCATTGTTTATAATGATTTCAGCATTGCTGTAGCTCAGTTGGTAAGAGCACGGTGCATCTGACAAATGTGTAAATGTAAATGTAGCATTCACATATATAAATAAAATATGTTAACATTAGTTAATGGACAAGGAACTAACATAAACAATTGTATTGGCATTAGATTTGCAAATGCTCAAAAACTACAATTTCTATGCCCATTTTTAACTACATATTTTCAGCATATACATATTTTTGGTTTTGGTTTGTATATATACATTAGTGCTTGTTTAACTTTTAGTTTTGATATCGTCTCTTTAGCCAAGCCGAGGACATCTTTGAGACAGCCTGATTATCGTGGACGTCTGGGACGAGGTGGAGGTCGTGGAGGGAGTTATGGAGACTCTCGCGCTGGAAATATGAGGGATTCTCACCCTGATGGGAGAGGAGGCAGACCCCACAGCACACCCCCAAATACACCCACAAGAAAAAATCCTTATCCTGCTGAAAGGTAAAAACAAAATCTCACAGCTTGTCCTTGCATTGCAGTGACACGAAAGTATTTTAAAATAAAATATAATACTGCTATTAAGTATATTAATTTGATTTGCATTTATGTATGTAGCTGTAGCTGAATACAGATCAAGCTTTAATGAGTGTACAGAGAGAGTTTAAACAGATTCTAAGTCTTTTATTCCTAACAGACTCAAGTTTCATTTTCTTCACAAGACTTTTTTAGGTTTGCAACTGGTCTAGTTGTTGATATTCACTTACTTTATTGGAAATAACAAAAAACATTTCGGTGTTGTCTGAACCCATTGATTATTCAGCAATGAAATGGATGGTGCGGTGTGTGTGTAATTACTCCAGCCAGATATTATTGAGAGCAAACAAGTGACCTCACCCTTTACAATTCTGTATCGCTTACTGTTGCACACACAAAGGCCGGGAGGGTGTGGAGGGTTGCAGGTGTGCTGACGTTTGTTAATCCCTTTCCATTCTTTCACAGATTAGCTATTCTAAACCAATCCACAGTGAATCAGCACTTTCTCTTTGGTTTAGTGTGGGGGGTTTAAGTCATCTGACACCTAAAATCACATGCAATAAGATCTGGATACCCCTGTTTTATCACATTACGTGTCAGGTGTGTTAGAATTGTTGGTAATTATTAGACTGACTAATATCAAAAATTGTGAGCAGCAATTGCTAAGTGGGCTGTGCGTTGACATATTTTTAACGCTTTAGGCCACCCGAGGTCCTTTCTCGACTTTCTTTTATTCTATATGATTTCCTGTCTTCTTTACTAACTGAAAAAGGCCCGAAAATGTATAAAAAATTGAAGCTGGTGGTCTTTTAAAATGTTTTTTTTTTTTTTAGAAATGCATTAGTATTTATTCAGAATTAGCATCCTGCTAGTGTTTTTCTGTAACATTATTTGTCATCACCATGTCTTCCTGCGGCTCTTTAAAGGACCATCTTTATTCTCTCTGCTCTGCTGAGCATGACTCAGCCACTGCGCTGTTTATTTATGATGTGTGTTAATAAAAATGTCTCTGGATGCTTTGTGCCTGGAGACACCTTAGCAAGACAGCATGTGCTTTACTGTTTACAAATCGAAGTGACAGTAGTGATTAATTATAAGAGCAAAAATCGATAACTGTGCGACTTCACTAAAGTGTTTTTTCAGGAGATATATCTGTAAAGTAACAGTCACTGTAGACATCTGAAATATGTTTTATTGATTTGACTAGGATAAACAATGTCCAATGTCTGAAAATCAGCATGATAAAAGAAAAATCTAAAATGTAGAAACACTAAAAAAACATCCAGTGACATAAACATTAAAATCTCACCATATGCAGTCTATGCAGGATATATTTGATCTCTTATCAATTAAAGCTTTTTGTCTATTTCTTTTGATATTTTGTAGATCAGACAAAAGGATGACCCTTCCCTCCAGATTCCAGAAAGAAGTTCATGCTCACCTCTCCAGAAACCCACAGCAGAGCAATGGTGAGAATGCCTTCGGGTGGCAAAGTCTTAAATTAGATAAATATGCACACGGCCTAAACATTTGACTCCACAAGAAAGTCCTTTAAAGGTTACTGCTATCCTGGAGTCGACATCCTGTCCCAGGAAACATTCCGATGATGTGATTTTCATTAAATGATGAAAGGAGAACAGTCATCTTCTGTCTCAAGCAGCCTAAAATCTCCTGCTGTTTCACAGAAAGATCTCTCAGCCCGGCATGCCCTCGTTGTTGCTATGAGCTGGAATATGTGCAGGCATCACTTGTTCTGAATAGAGTCTTTATTAAGTGGCTTTATTGCAAATTTATTCAGGATTTAAAGTGTTTATGCCAAACTTGTTTTTCAATTCAAAAACGTCTGCTTGTGATTTTTGTATTTATATGCATAATTCAACCAAGACCTGAGCTTATGTTTCATGGTTTGTCAATGCAGAATGCTTATTAAGCAGCAATGTTTATGTTGTTGGTTTTTCCAGCCCCTTCTTGCCTGATTGAAAGCACAACTCCAGCAAAACCCAGACTGCCTCATTCTGCGCCTTACAGTCCCAAACTGGTGCAGTCTCATCTTAAAGAAGTTCTCAACAAGCACTGCAATGGCCTCTGGGTATCCAAGCTGCCTCAGCTATACCGAGAGCTTTATAAACAAGATCTGCCTATTGAAGCCTTGAAAGATCTGGAACACTGGACTCACATCTGTACTGTAAGATTTGCCTTACTGTATGTTACTATGGCACATTTTTTAGCTTAATGAGTACATTGTTATATTATATATAAAATAGATATTTCTTTATCAAGTGTTAGGGAGTATTGCAAAATCATCTGGACAATTTGATTGAAAGTTTTTTGTAATTGCTAATAATCTGAAAAATAATTCACATTAGATTCTGATTACTGTAATACACTTTGTATTTGACAATTTTACAGTGTATTTCAGTTATCAGAATATAATTAAAATAAAGATTGCATAAAAATATTTATGTTTAAATATAATAGGATATTAAAAAATAAAATAGGATATTTTACACTTTAAATGATGCAATTTTCTCATTACAGTAAAGAAAATATGCATTACAGTTTAGGGAGGTTCTTTGTTCTGTAGTAAAAAATAAATTTCAAATTCTTAAATCAGGACAATTGTCTTGAGAGGCAAATGGCCCTAAGATAATACATTTAGTTTTCTAAAAAATAAAGTCAGTTTATGCCTAAAACTAGCATTTTAAGACAAACACTAAAACAAACATTGTGCTTCTCAAAAAATGTGTGTACTGCAAAACAAGACAAATACACATAGTAAAATATAATTTTTTTGCAGTATTGTTTTTAATTGTGTCATAATGCAAATAACCTCAATTGTCCTAAATTATGGCTTCATCATTAATTTCTTCCTTTATTTCTTAATATTTATTGTTTCTTTTTAGTTTTGTGGTGCAATAAGATCATAATGACATCAACTTGTGTTTTGCTTCTCAGGTTGAGAAACCGTGCAGCAGCAAACCGCAAGAGCTGCTATTGTACCCTGCTAAAGAAAGCAGCCCACCAAGTACCACACCACCCAATGCTGCTATACCCCCCACACATGACACATCACCAACCCATCAGAAAAAACCTCAGACTCAAAGACAATCTCCCACCTCCAAACCAAAATCTCCAGCATCCTCTGGAGCTCTACCCCCAGACCTCAGGCAGAGACTCGGAGAGCTGCTGTTAAAATACAGCAGCGGTCTGTGGGCTCACGCTCTGCCTAAACTTTACCAGGACACCTATAAATCCAAGCTACCTGAGTTTGTGCTGGACAACCTCACACTTCTTTCAGATATTTGTACAATTGACTACCCAGTGCCAGACAACCCTAAAAGAGCGATTCTGTATGCAAAAGTGGTGGAGGATGAGAACCGTAATCAGTTGGGATCAGCCGTTTCACATACGACAGAGACAGCAGAGCGGCGTGTGAGCAGTCAGACGGTGCCTCCTCTCATCATCCCTACAGAGGAATATCCATCTGTACTGGTGGTGGAAGCAGCCGACACTAACAGTGTCATTCTGAGGTGCCACCTTACTTTTGTGCATTAAGAGAGATCTGTCAGCAATAAAACAACAATAAAACGTGTCTTCCAGATTTTTACTCATTTGGTATCTGACCCTTGATGAAGTGTGTGTGTTTATTTGCAGATATATAGGCGAGAATTACTCCAAAGCCCAGGAAAAGCTGGAAGATGAAATGAGAGAGTTTTATAGACAGAACATCACCAAGATGGCCTTGACCGCACCCTACCCAGGTCAGCTGACTGCTGTACGAGCTGAGGAAGAGGAGGAAATCCTCCGTGCACAAGTGTGTGAGGTCATGCCCGACAAAGTTAAGGTGCGTTATGACATCACACCAGCGTTGTGCAGTCTGTTTTGATCTGTAAAACATCTAAAATATCAATGTGCGGTTTAGTATTAGCGTATTGGCATATGATGTGAACAGGTTTACTATGTGGATCATGGCTTTTCTGAAGTCATCAGCAGGAGCAAACTGTTCGAGTTACATGAGAAGTTTTTCAGATTGCCTTTTCAAGCTGCTCAGTGTAAATTAGCCGGTAAGTTTTATGAATTTGGTGTACTCGTAATGCAAAACCTTTTCGATATTTCTCGTCTGTCAAATGCGGTGTCCTTAAAATGTTGTTTCTGTATTCAGGCCTGGAGGCTTTCAGCCGGGAGCCGGCAGTGTTTAAGAGGTTTGAGTCCGTGGCCAGCAGCAAGATTCTATTGGCTGAGATCTTAGAGCGCGAGGAAGTGCCTCTGGTGGTCCTGTATGACACATCACAGGATGATGATATCAACATTAATGCAGCTTGTTTGAAAGCTCTGCAAGACAAATCATTAGAAAGTCCCCTTAAGGTAAACACAGAACTCTCATATACATTATTATAATATTTACATCACATACACTGTATTACAATGAGAAGTCTTAAATCTTTATACTATTTAAAATGAAATCACATATTATTTCTTTATTCTGTCATAGGTCAACAGTGCTTATATGAATGTGAATGTGACCAGTGTTTGCTCAGATGGGACGATCTACTGCCAGGTGCCTTCCAGAGGTCTGGCTAAACTCAACGAAATTCTAGAGAAGACCGAAAGCTATTTTCATTCCCAGGTATCAGTGCTGCAACATGCATAATCCTTTTGTGTAACCTTACGTAACGTATTGCTATTGTGAGCTTCTTCTCTAGGGGAGGTGAGGAGGCTGAAATGGACAGTTTGGGATTATGGGTTTAATCTGGTTAGCAGACGTGAAGTACATAATCCCTAGTAAATAGAGATATGCTGGCACAGATTGTGTAATGCAAGTGCCTAAAATAGCAGTAACATGTATTACACCATGAGGGTGTTTGAGAAAGTTTTATTTAGTGATTTCTTTTCATTGTGATGTGTTTCGTGTGACAGACGATGCACATATAATTTTCTCTTTAAAGGTTACATCAGAGTCACTGGTTTCCCGACCTTTTTGTGGCAAAAGCTGCCTGGCCCGTTATAAAGGCAAATGGTCCAGGGTGGAGGTAAGTCTACTCTGTTAACATAAATGATTTCTGATAAACTGGATCTGAAACCAGATCTCCCTTGAGTGCAATTGAGAGTAGTGTTTGCCCTGAAACTTATTTACATCTACCAGTTAATGTTTCATTATTCTTCTTTAAGTCTTTAGGAGTTCAAATACTTAATTTAAATGATATTTGTTTACTTATAAGTAGACCCAGATTGAATCTGCTGACGTTTTTGTGAAACAAATATGTTTTAGGGTCACTCTTGTTTGTGAAACCTGCTATAATTAAATGGCATATAAAACAAGAAATATAAAAGTTCCTATTTAACTACTAACCTCAAACTACTAACACCACTAAATATTTAGTTTATACAGGATGTCAGAGGTTTCTGTCTTATAATTTTGAGTTCAACTAAGACTTCTGAAACTCATAATTACAGTAACACCAGCATGACGTGAATACAACATAAATTCAAAAAATTTTCGTTTCCTTGTCCAAAAGTATATTTCTTTTTTTAAATGAAGTTGAATTACTGCAATATGTTCACTGTGGTTTTGCTATAGATAACAAACCTGCACGGGAACCGAGTGCTGGACATCCTGTGTGTGGACGTCGGTGTCCAGGCATCGGTCGAGGTCACTGAGTTGAGAGAGATCCCTCCTCATTTGCTGCGTGACCTCATTTCCATCCCACCCCAGGTCAGAGAACAGCCAATGACGGCACAGAGAGGTTAATGAGTAAAGCTGTAATCAGTTTGGAATAAAGAAGAGTGACACTATGTTAAATAAAAGCCCATTACATGCTGTGATGGTGGTGAGATCAAGACAGGTCCTAATAAATAATTGATGGTCTTGTTTTTGGTCTTATGTAATGCAGTGTAATTTTCTTTGGATGTAATATGTGTCGTGTTTGTGTGTCTGTAGGCTCTGAAGTGTTGTTTGGCAGATCTGTCTGTCAGTGTGGGTTCGTGGACGTCTGATGCTGTACAGTGGCTGAGAGACACCGTTCTGCATTGCAGTGACTGCAGCTTAAAGGCCAGTCCCATGATAATACTGTGCTCTGTTTATATCACCATTACTGCCATTTACACCTCATAGAACTTCAGACACATTTCAGAAAGAATATAAAAGCCCAGGGCACTTATGCAAAATGCTTTCCCATTAACTATGAAATAGATTAGGAATATAGATGATATAGAGTAACAGAAAATACATGGGGGAAAAGTAGAAAAGGACAACAACGGACAAATAAATCCAAATTTATTTGGAAACAAATGGATACTTAAATTGCTGCAAAAGAAAATTAAAGCAATTAAGAATTTTAGCAAGTTTTCAGACTTAGATTTTTAACTTTAGGCTATTAAATGTTAAACCTAAACACATTTCATGAAGTTTTGTTCTACTATATAAAACATATAAATTTGATATAGGTAAGCACTAAGATATTTCTTGATCAGGATTGGACATTTCAGGATAAACGTGGCTCTAACTCGGCAAAGTGAACCAGTAACTATTAAGTCACTAAATATATCATGGCCGTAAAAGTAAACTAAATCCGTGCATTGACATATAAAATGATATGAATGAATATACTTTAAAAAACACTTTACAATGTCTTTCAGATCTCCAAGGTGGACGAGTCCAAACGCCTTGCTCATGTTTATCTCTTCACCAGCAAGAACTTCCACGACACTAGCAGCAGTATAAATCAACAGCTGGCTAACTCTGATCTGTGGAACCACCAGAAAGATGTTTTCTTAAGCAGCCGTGGACCTTCAAAATCCTCCCCACCAGTCCCTATCTCCAGCCCTAATGGAGGAGATAAAGCTGTGCACACACCCAAGAGGAGACACACACCTCCAGGCTCTCCAGTCGAACATCTGTCTCTTCCTCCAGCTCTGGAGTTGCCAGAGGTTGGCCAGAATATAGATGTGTTTGTTTCTGTGGCGTGTCATCCTGGCCACTTCGTGCTACAGCCATGGCAGGATATGTACAAATTAGTGGTTTTGATGGGAGAGATGATTTTGTACTATAATAAGACAGAAGAGAAACAATTGAAAGTGGAGAAGAATGAGGTCTGTGCTGCCAAGGTGGAAAACAAGTAAGTGTTTCGTATTTGTAATGAAGTCTGGTTTACTTATTAACTGTTATTTGTTGTGTGTCTAAATGTCATGTGATCATTTACCCTTGCATTTACATTTGTCAGCTGGTACCGTGTTCTGGTGAAAGGAGTTTTGAACAATGGTATGGTGTCTGTGTATCAGTTGGACTATGGCAAACATGAGCTGGTGAGATGCACACAGATCAAACCTCTCATCCAGGAGTTCTGCCAGCTTCCCTTCCAGGCCATCACTGCTCAACTGGCTGGTACACTTGATTTTCTTTTGGAAAAGCTATAGATATAGATAGATATCTTCAAAGCAATGCAGTATTCATTTAACAAGAAGAACTGCAAAGTAACAGTCATAGTCAGTTTTGTTTATTTAAGAAACCTAAATAAGTCAAAGTCAAAAAACAAAGTTCAAGCATTATGAATGTGACATTTTCAGTCAAAACTTGAAATATAAATTCTGAGAGAATGTATTTATTACCGATATATTAAACCATCAGATTATATTTTACTAAAGCCATGTTGATAGAGTCTAGATATCAAAAAATGTCAATGCACAAGTTAAGGAATTAAAAAATGAAAATATACATGCGACAAAAAAGAACACGTTTTTGAGAGGCAACGTACAATGTTGGATTTCTGTAAATTAAAATACATCAGAAGCAATAATACCTAACAAATGGAGAAAAGATGTCTCTTCAAAGAACATAAATAGTTATTTTATTTTACTTTTCATGTGAGGAATATGGACTGGTATGGACTGTTATTTTGTTCAAGTACAATATATTACTAGCAATGTTCTCCAAGGAGATTGTGAAAACATGTAGGAGGCTAGAAGAAGAGAGTTCCTTACTTTAAATAGTATGTTTCCGTTTTCAGACAAGGGTTAGAAACAAACAAAGAGTGTGGTCGAATTGAAGGTGTTTCTGATTGTTGCAGGTGTGAAACCCCGGCAGTGGTCTGAAGAAGCCTCTATTGTGTTCAGGAATCATGTTGAGAAGAAACCTCTGGTGGCTCAGCTGGAATCAATACAGGAGGCGTCACAGCCGTGGGAACGTAAGGTTGTCATCTACCTGGCGGACACTTCACAAGAGGAAAGAGACATCTGGCTGCATGACATCATGGCTGAATTTGCTGATGAGCTCACCAATGCAGCAAAGAAACCTTGAGTAACTACTGAAGTATTTTGAAGGATTTGAATATGTGTGGTTATTAGTGCTATTCTGGGATGATATGGATTTAAGATTTCGTTTTCCAAATGTGACTTAAACATAGATCTGCCTGAGCAAATGTGAATCTTAGAATTTGTTTAAACTAAATCATGGACATTTTCTGAATAACGCACACTAGCGGCACAGTTTTGCTTTTGCATTAACAGAAATGGCTGTGAAGATTCATTGTCAGTGAAAGCAAGATTTTGACCTTAAGTTACTTAAGAACAATATAACTGTACCAATCGCAATTATATTCCTTATTCATAAAAACTAATTGAAGAGGATTGTGTTTAAAAAATGTATTATATGATGGCATGCTTGATGCTTAAAGTGTAGCCTGTCCAAAAGCTGTCAGTTTACTACTAACAATGCAAACAAAGTTTGTCATTTTAAATATTGTTTACATGGACAATCTGTTTGGAGTTTAGCGATCTAAAGGCAATAGGAATATGTGGTTTTAGCATTATTTATTTAACTTTTGTTTATTTGTGTCTTACTTATATAATAGAATAGTTCGAGCATGTTTGCGGTTTGCATCAATTTGTTCATCTAATGTGATTAAGCTCTTTCTATAGTAATGGCATACTGTAGTAAATGGTTGAGCTAATTGATTATGACAATAGAGATTTACATTTATTATGACTTAAAAAAGAAACACTGGTGGCACAGAGGATTTAGTTACAGATTCTAAATATTTTAGATATAAAAGAGGTAAAATTATTGGTTGTAGCCTTATATTTAAACTCAAGAAATATATGTTGTTTACTTGAAGCATGTCAATAGAATGAAATGATTTATTAGACATACAGTGTTGCCTGTCTGAATCCATTAAACCCCCTGAAAAATAAGGCTGTCTATGTGAATTTAATATATATAGTTTACGTATATATTTGTGTTTCAGTTGGGTAAAAATGACTCCTGAGAGGACTATTAAGAGTAAAGTTAAAAGTTAAGTTTAAAGTTTGAGATGATAGACGCTCGAATACTGGTAAAAATGAGTGTAATGGAATCATACAAGCTAGACAGTATGTCTCATAATGTTTTTCATGATATTGATCTTAACTAGGCAAATTATATTTTATCCATTTGCCTGAGGTCATTAAAAATGCACTCACACAAGCATAACTGTATGTCTAAGAAAGCATTTCATTTCATTATATTGACATATACAGCATTGCTTGTGTGAATAAATCTGAAAATGTCACAATATGAAAATAAAATGCATTGCGAATGCTATTTTATGTAACATTCAGCATTTCTGTCCTGATCGACATCAATAACACAAGCGTTTCTTTATGAAAGGTTTTGATTAATCACCAGTGTTTATTCACATCATGCATCCATTCATATCCATTCGTCATCAAAATGTGAAAATTTAAATACAAACTAATGATAAGGAGGTTGAAAGAGGGCAAGAGATCTCATGAAGGTATGGAGAAGTTGGATAAATTTGGATTATTTAAGACATCACTTCAGTTCATCAAGCACGAGTCGACAGCACTCCCCTACTTTAACTGGATCAGAGACACTAGCATATTTAGAAATCTGAGAATTGACACCCAGAGATCGTGCAAGGTCTTTTGCGGTGCCGTCTCCAGACACTGTGGTCCCCAGAGCCACCAGCAGCCTGAAGATAGCCTCTCTGTCCTGTACTACCTCTAGAGCAGTGCTGGCCACCGACAAGCACTGTGCCTTCGCTTCGATTTCAGCAGGTTGACCGTACAACCTTCCAGCGTAGTTTAGCACCAAGGTAGCCAGCGCAACATGGATGTTCTTGTTGCAGACTGCCCGAAGGTCTCCGGCCCGGGAGAGGACTGCGTCACGCTGACCCAGGAGGAGAGCTCGCCCGTGGGACTCGGAGAAACAGTTACATAGCGTGCGTAGTGCCAGCATTTGGTTTGAAGGCCTGCCCTCGGGGGACATGAGACCCAAGAGATGGTTACAAAGACTGGCACCCTCAGTTCCACCACAGAGCTGGGCATTGACCTCAGGATGCCGCACGGCCAAACGCAGGATGTCCAGTACAGGAAACACGATATCTGAAGATAAAAAATGAGACGTTGATTGATTATCAAAGACAGCTGTAATACAATCGCCGAATAAATTCAGTGTCTTACCTTCTGGCCAGTGGCTTGCTTTCCATAATGCACTGATCTGCTCTGCAGTGGGCTGTTCCTTCCTCTTCAGATCAGTAACCACAAACAACAGCTTCTCCAGACTGTCTAGTGCTTCCTCGCTCAGCTTGTGATCTTGAGGAGCAGTGTTGTTCAGCTCCCGAAGCTTAGCTAGATATGATATTGAGAGAAACGTCATGGGCCAATACAGGAAAGATCATTCTTAACAAGTATAACTTTATTATTTATACAGGTCTCTCTTTACAGGGGTCCTTTATTGTGCTTTAAAATGTCACTTACCGACAATCTGAGTGGAATTAGCCTGTTCAAACATGACGCCATCAGTATTAGGGAAGTAGATGTTTGTTGTAGCTTTCTGGAGGGAGGAATAGGCACTACCACCTAAAGTAAATTAAGAGATATATTAGTGTGCATTCAGTAATCCATTTGTGTGTTTGTGGGAGGGCTTTAAGTCTGCAGATTTCTATATGTTTCACCAGTAAAAGGGTCAGCTACGCCTGAAGGTGTTGTGCCTGTGGATCCTGATCCAGGTATATATCGGCCCGCACCTGTACAAATACAAATATCACATACAATTAAACCATGTTTGTACTCTCATTAAAGCAATGATACATGGCAACAGCTTACCTGTGAATGGATCGCCTCCAATTCCCTGACCGTCACTTCCTGAACCTGGGATGTACCGTCCAGCACCTAAAACAGATGATATAACCTTCATACTGCTAAAAAATCTACGCTGTATCATCATGTGCTACTGTTTTTAAATGCAATTGTTCAGTATTTCACCTGTGAAGGGGTCTGTGGCTGAGGGAGGTGCAGGCCCCAGAGTATGACCTTTAGTGTTCTCAATGATGAAGTTAGCCACCTGATCCAGGAACATGGGACTCAGATCATTCTTCTGCAAAAAGTTGTGTGCAGTCAGCCAGGGGTCCTCCGTCACATTGTAAGGCAGCTTCAAAGCTGGACCTCCTTCATTCACATCAATGGAGAAAACGAAGTCGTACTCCTGTGAATAAATTCAATGCTAAATTGAGGGTAACTGCTTATAAATTGTGCCAAACTGTGTCAAATTATAAGATGGGGAAAATGAATTCTTCTGTAGTCGGACAAAGTGTCTTACCTTGCCTTCATACATCACTTGCTTTGAGCTCTGCTGAGAAGACCCGCCCACTACATCTCCGATCTTCACCCAGCGCCCGTCAGTCATGCTCCACTGATACGCCTCGACATTCGAACCCTCCTTTATAAGTCGTGTCTGTCCATCACGATTCCCTACAGGCATACAGTAAGAATTATATTTATTCATTATATTATATTCTTAATGCACAGTCAAAAGCATATGTATATATGCAGAGTTCTAATCAAATACACAAATCTCTTTACCTGGTTCATCCAGGTGCTCTCTGCCAGGTAAGTCTTCTATCTTGATGTCACCCAAGTCTCCAGTCTTGGGGTCAATGACGGCTTTAGACAGCTCATCTTCAAAAGCCTGCAGGTCTTGAGCGCTTGCTACACGCTCCTCGCTCTCGGTGAACACACGGATTATGCCATCGCTGCAGAGAAATGTGAAACGGTCAGTTAAACCTTCGCAGGCTTATAAAAACAGTAAATTTACATTAGTAGTTAACATTGATTTTGGAGAAACAGAGATGCACACCTTGCTCCAACGGCAATGTCTCCATTAGGCAAAAGACAGCAGCACCACACAGACTGAGCAGGTAGACGGATAGTCTGACAACATTCCCCCTTCTTCCAGACTCTGATTGTTCTGTCCTCTCCTGTGCTCACGAAGTCTAGAGTAAAGGAAAGAAAAGTAAAGTCTTAATATACACGGTATTTATATTTACACTTTTATCTGTTATTTTTTGATGTATGGACAAAAAGTATGCAGACACTTAAATTTAGCCACACTTACAATGTCTTAAATAAGATGTCTTAAATGTATTATGAGACCTTGTACCTTGTCCATTAGGGAAGACGGCAATGCTGTAGATATAGTTAGTGTGACCGTAGTAAACCTGCACGCATTCTCCCGTCACCATCCACCGTCTAATGCTTGCATCATTACTGCAGGAGAAAAACTCTTCCTCACTTATCACCGCCAGTCCTCGCACACAATCCTCATGACCTGTGGGACACAACAGACACATTTCACTCCTAATCACCCCTGTTGCAGATCTGTTACAGTAAAACAGGAACACAGTTTCTGTAATTATTATTTCCTTAAAAAAATCATTAGAGGTGTCAGATGAATCAATGTACCCGTGTAGGTCCTCTCACAGCGCCCGGCTTTCCATAACTTGACTGTTTTGTCAGCTGATCCAGACAGCATCAGGCCCTGCTCCGGCAAAATAACCACTGCCCATACAGCTGCTGTGTGTCCCTGAAGAGCACCAATTAAAGCGAAAGAAAAGAGTCAGCACTTTAGTGCATACTCACTGTGTACTAATACTGACTGCAGATATATTAGGTATGTCTGATCTCCCTCTTAAAGGGGCAGCACTGAAATAAAAAGTATTAAATACAGTGTCGGTTTACCTGTAAGGTCATCATGCACTTTTCACCGAGCCAGACTTTGGCTGTCGTGTCCCATGAGCCACTTAGTAATGTGCCAAACTTGCCAGCGGAGAGTGTGCAAACTGTGGAGGAAGAGAAATGTAACGTAAATTTTCATCAACAGAAACAAATTGTCATGTAGATGACAGGTGACATCATTTGTTGTGGATAGTACCTGTGTTTTTGTGACCTTTGAGTGTAAACAGGGGGTCCGGTCGGTCAACTGAAAACACACAGATGTTGTTGTCATGTCCTCCAGTGGCGATGAGTCCTCTGGGATATGTTTCGTTGGGAGCGATGACACACACACAGGACACAAAGTTGGCATGGCCATTCATACAGTGCATCTCCATAAAGCCATTGTTTTGACTGCAGAAACAATTTATAACAATTACAAGCTATTTGTTACAAGCAACAATGTTTATGTAAGTGTTTAACATGAAAAAATACTGTAGTACACTTTAGTTGTATATTATAGTGATCACTGCACTTTGCAAATACATACTATGTCTTTAATATTTTTCTTCAAAATTAATCAACTTTAGTAAATATTGTATACTAAATATTTACTGTAATAAGATTGACTGTGGGATGGTAATAAATTATTTAACATTATAATGTTTACTATAATAAAATTATTACCATTTAACTAATAAAATGAGTAAATACTAAAGTATTGCACAGTATGTTTTTATGTGGGATGGTATATAAATTATTTAGTAAATATTGTATACTAAATATTTACTATAATAAGATTGACTGTAGTATAACATTATAATGTCTAATAAAATTATTACCGTATACTACAGTAAATACTAAAGTATAGCACAGTATGTTTTTATGTGGGATGGTATATAAATTATTATTATTATTATTATTATTATTAATACTAATTGTTTATTAAAATATAACCAATATTCTACACACAATTACTGTACACTAATAACAATAAAAGTTTGATCTGAATAGAAATAAAGTAAATTAAATGGCGGAAACGAACTGAAGTGAGTACAGATCAGTGGTTGTCAGGAAACAAATCTGTCAGTTTCGTTTCAGTTTTGCTCTTAAGTTTCGGTTTATTTAACTAACCCATATCATCACATTAACAAACTCTAAAGACAGGTAACCACGCGACCTAGTAACCAAGGTAAACTGAAGTCAACTATCTCAGACACAAGGAACTATATAAGAGCTGTGGTGTGTAAAGGAAGCTGGTGAGATGTACCTTGAGTCTGGTACCCAAAGCCGGGCGGTTCGGTCTCGGGACACGGACACGAACGCTCCATCAGGGTATGCGGCAGCGGCGAGACCGCGCACATCCATCTCATGCGCGGGGAGCGAGCAGCGCAGTCTGTATGTGTTACTCCCGGCCATTATTATTGATGAAGAAGAGTGAATGAAAGAGCAAAGGCTACACTGACACAGCAACACTACACATACTGCATGACGGGAAAACACGCTACAAAATAAAAGTTCCCTCAATAAAATCATATAAGGGCAGACATTTAGCTTATAATATATCCTTAAAAAGTGCTATATCGTATTTATTTATTTTATTCATTTTTTATTATTTAGATTTTGGTTTACTAAGTACTTTTAGGAATAGCAAAATAATTACTTGTAAGACTTGTATTTATTATTTGAACTTCACCCCGGAAAAGCATGATTGAGTTGATTTCTGTCCTTCTGCTATGAGGTGAAAATACATGAAACATGTCCAGTGTTAAGAAAATAACACTCATTTTTGGAGGCTTCGTTACTGCCGTCGCAATGGCGTTTTATCCAATATTTTTCCATCCTCTCACTCACACTGAAGATTACAGTAAGTCTTTGTCATTACATTATATTACTCAATGGGAAAACTATATGATTGTTGAACCAAGGTTTTTATGTGTTTTACTAAACGAGATACGTCATGTTAAATTATGTGACATTTAATCCAAACATTAAATTCAGTTTAATTCAAATGTATTTCTGTAGCGCTTCAACACTTTGCATTGTTGCAAAGTAGCCTATATATTACATGCATTTAACAGCAGAGACATAGAAAAATACAGTATACATTTATACATGCATACATAGAAATACTGAAATAGACTGAAAATGAAAATGTCATATTTTATCAACAAAAACATGGAATACTGTAAAGTAAAAAATTTAGGAATTCACAGATTATAGCATTTTCATATGTAAAGCGTTTCATTTAGGTTAATTAAAAAGAAAACAGTGTTATTTATATACATTTGCTTATATTCTTAGCGGTACAGTTCGTACTGCTAATAATGAGCAGCAACAATTTCTTTTCTTCTTTTGATTATTGAATAAAATACAACCTGTACATGCAACCTGCGTTCCACAACAATATTTACTTTGTTTTAACATTTTCTTTTCACTTTGTCTGAATGTGTGTCATTTTGTTTACAGAACAAGCACAGAAGATAAATCGAGCAGGAATCAATCAAGCAGACGTGCAGCCTGTTGGTAAGTCACGTGACGTCACTTTCTATGAAATCTGTTTATGAGATCCGTCTCTTTCTGAGTTTGCATTACATGTCGTTTAACAGAAATTGGCTTTACATGTATGTGGAATATCGGTCTTTATAATTGTCATTTATGTGTCTTATTGGGATTAGGTGTGAAGATCTGGTCTGATCCCTTCAAGCCAAAATCATGATCGCAGTAATACATGTAGAGATGGAAATTCAGTGAATGAACATTTGAGATTTACATGTCATTTACTGTGGCCTTAATGTTTTGCAAGAGACATGCTACAATAACTCTATTACAATGACTACCATACATCAAGTGTGTTGATTGAGAGTAAAGTGAGAGTAGTTAACAAAATAAAACATTGTTGTTTTATTCAGTCAGCACTTAAAACATTCTGTAAATGACTTAAATTTGTTGTGTTTATTTAACGTGGTGTACTTATGGATAATAAAAATGCATCTTGAACTGTTCTTCAATCCACCTGTTTATTGTACTAATAATAACCACTAGATGGCGCACATTACATTGTCAAACAGTGGGTCAATTGGAAAGTGAGAACAATATGATTGAAGAGATTCATAAATACTATAGCAGGGTCATAGTATGACACAATTGGGCATGCTCTATGTTTACATTCCTGTTCCTTACATAAGTGAGAAACGTTTTATTTCCATCTGACACTAGAGCTATTAGTCTGGCTATTTGTACAATGAAGTCTTTGGTGTATAATACATTTTCACTTTATAGTAACATGTTGTAAACTCAGCCCTGCTTTTGTAATGTCTTTGTTTCTCTTACTTGATTTTGATTAGACGTCTTGCGTTATTTTGGCACTTAAAGTTGGAAGAGGCCTTTGGCCCTTAAAAGTTGCGAAACGAAATCTGTAACCTGAGAACAACACACCTCAGCCAGAACCCTGTGCCAACCAAGTCTGGTTGTCATGGCAACAGGACTGGGCCAGCACCTGTGCATCAAAGCGCAAGCCCTGCCCCTTTATACTGAAGCGCTTTATGTATAAAGGTCCAGTCAACAATGTAATGCACAGACTAAATACAAGTGCTACATAGTCTTCATTAAAACATATCCGTTTCATTTATGCTGAACATTTTCACTAATGTAACAAGAGAGAGAATTGCCCCATAAAATGTAAACCAAGTGCTATTTTTATTTGTTATTTATGCAGATTAAATAATACGTGCACCAGCAAAACTTTGCATTACTTGAACTGTACTTGCAGCAGTGACATTTGTCCTGATAAAATAAATGCAAGTAAGGAAGGAAAAGAGAAAAAAACTATAAGGGGGTTTACTAGAGGATGCAGAGTCCTCCGTCCCGTGAGACCTGCTGCATATCCAAGAACTGACATAATATCTCCTCACTACCACAAAGAGCACATTACAAACCCTCAGCAGAGAGCCTGCCAGCGCAGCAGCTGCCAAATGCAAAAACACTTCATCCCCCCACCTCCATCAACTGAACCAGCTCCATTGTTTATGAGATGTTGTTATTGTTGGTCACCGTTCCAAAAAACAAAAGGAAAAACTTAAGGGCCCCGGCTGCGCGGACGAGCTGAAGCAAAGATAGGAAAACGGGGAGACTGAGAAAAGCGCAAAATTCCTCTCATTCCTCTCGCAGTGCTTTCCAGATTCCTGAACCGACGACGAGGCCTTGGATGAGAGCGGAAGCTGCCGCAATGGGGATGACAAAAACTTAACCCAACTGACCAGAGAGCAACATTCCTGAAGTTATCAGGATAAAATCACCCCAGGCTGTCCATGAAAGAAAGTATTTATGCATCTTCTAATGCCTTTTTAGTATGCCTTTTTATATGCTTTCATCCTCGAAAAGAGTAAAACAGTCCAATCTTTTATCTGATTTGGTGGTGAAAGAGTTAAACGCTCACAGCAGGGAGTCAGATGGCTGTTTCACAAGTCACTGTCTCTGTTAAGGCTCTTTCGTACAGCTGTCCACAGATTGTACCGCTGATATGAGCTCAAGAGACAAATAAACTTTAAGCCTCTTTTGCACTTTTCTAGTTGTCAGAGATTTTTACAGCAGTGGGACGGGGACCGACACTCCAGCCAAAACTATTGGGAAATGGCAGAAATGATTTCCATTGGGAAGAGTAAGCGCACAGACTCAGACAAAACTGAAATCAGATGGACAGGGTAGATATGTGGGGTTGGCGTTCATATTTCAAAGTATTTAGAGACAAAATATGTGATCAATGGCCTGGTGAAAATGAAAGCAAATTTTTATATAATTGAAGACAGAGGTTATTTGATACGTTGTTACTCGTGGAATGTGTTACTGGACTTTAATAAACTTTAACAGATGTGATGAATCATATTGAATGCTCTTTGATTCTGTTTTGAAGAGACCATTAGTCTATTTATAATTTATATATTAGGGTTGCAATACTGAAGAAAAATATGATATACAGTAACTTGAAAATATGATATTCAATATGCAATATGTTAATGCTTAAATTATATTAAAATATATCTAAAAATAAATTATGTAACTTTTATATAATTATATATTATGTAACATACATGTCTTAAATTCTTTCTTAAAAATGAACAGAAATGGAATACATGTGAAACAAATCTGACATTGTCATTTTAAAAATATATACAAAAGTATTTTAAGAACACCTGCATTGACCTAAAACTCTAACTATACAACAGTAATTGCGACTCTGCAATCTGCACATTTGCAATATTTAAGTTATATTATTTATAGCCCTGATATTTATAATCTTATTTTCCACACATGTACACATACCGAAGGCACTTCTATTAAATGTCTCTTTGTCTTCTCCCCTCAAGTAAGCACATGTACCCACATGCCGTAAAAACACACACACAGTTACCATAGCTATTACGCACGTCTCAAATTCTTCTTCCCCAATGATATTACCCTCTGAACAATATAATTGCACCAGTAGTTTTACTCTTGGGTTACCAGCTGAAGGAGTCTTGTGAAAACAGATAGCATAAGTATTTGGCAATATCAGGGAAAATGAGCTTTGGGAGGCATTGCTAGTTCTAATGGCACAGGCCAGACTTAAAAAGGCTTTTTGAGGACAGGAGGGAAATCTTCAGCGAGGCAAACACAAGTGTGAATCATTAATGGAGAGCTGTCGGGGAGTATGTATCTGTTTGGAGCTGTTTACAAACTGTGCTGTTGTTGGAAGGAGTTCGCTCTCATTTTCTGAAGCAATTCTCAGTTGTTTGTATTTTTGTAATTTATGTTTTGTGTATTTCTAGGTTAGCAGTGGCACAAATTCATAACCAGATTGGCTTAATCAATAGCGTAAGATTGAGGTGGGATGTTCTGTTCGTCCATCCGATGACAGATGTGTTTTTGGTGTCTTTAATGGAGCAGAAATTGCACACATCACTTTTTAAATAGCTTTGGAATTCTCTATGAGTCATATAGGTCATAGTGTATATTAGGTCCTTTTTGTTTAGGAGTCTTTAGTCATTGTTTGACTCAAGCGTTTTCCTAATGTTACAGCTATAAATCAATGTGGAGAGATAGCTAAAACAGTCATGAGTCATTGTGCATTCTTATGTGAATAATGCGCTAACAAAAAGAGATGCATCTGTTGTATTCTTCCTACAGTTCTCCATTGACTGTCAGCTTTTAAAAGTTTGTATGCCATTTTGGATTAGATATCAATACATGAACAAAGAAGAAGAGGACTATTCAGAATTACTGTACTCTTCGAATCAAATGAAGCCACTCCCAAAGTTTATCAGTTAAAAAGACTATATAAATTTAATATAGTCCCTCAGATTTGATTTGGTGGGTTAATAAACAGCTAGACATATTTTAAGCCATGGCTAGAGATATTTTAGTAAACAAAGATGATGCATCATTTCTTTAAGCTGACAATTTTAGTTAGGAAAATACTTTTTCACAGTATTTGTGTGTATTGAAGTGTATTGTATTAAATGTGTGTATTGCAGTAAATATTCTTTGATGGATTAACAATTTTCTAAAATATAGACAACAGTGGTAGTCAGAAAGAAGATTTTGACCCCCATTAAACATTTTTGGGTTCTCATCCAATAGAAAAATTCATCCTTGGACAGTGATGTGTTTTTATTGGTCGGTTGTTGAGTTATTGAGCATGATAAGCTTGTTTTGATTGAACAAATGATCCAGCCACAATGCACGGTCAAAAGTAAATATTCAAACCACACAAATCCTGTTTGTGTAAAAGCTTGAGCAATGGAATCCAGTGTATTATTTCTGTATAATGCTGGAGATATGTGAGGCTGACAAACTATCTGCAGGAACATTAGTGGTCTGCATATAATGATTCCCCGTATGCATTATCTACTAGCCAAGTGCCAATAAATGTATTTGAATGTGTACAGGCACATATAATCACTATCTTTGACTTTTCATTAGTGTGCAATAGATGACAGAACAATATATGGCCTGGCAGGGACAGGGGATTTTGGGAACAGAAGTGGAACTTTGGAACAAGCAGTGGAACACAGAGCTGTCCACTGCTGGCTCGAGACCTCAGAGGAACCCCTCATATGGCGCTCACATCTGAGGTTTTCTCTGGAGAAATTAACCTTCGTACTAACAGCGAAAAGCTGCATGTGGTCAGAAAAGCTGAATTATGCTTGTGATGGGTTTTTCCCGTAGACTTGTGTAATTAATGATGGAAGTGAATGTTTAGGACTAAAGCCATTTGAAATAAAAGATCAAATATATTTTTGAAAATGGTGATAAGGCAGAACCAAAGTGTTTCCTGCCTTACGGTCACAAGAAACTGGAGAGTCAGTGGTGGTTAGAAATGTAATTGAATCAATTTTTTATAGGTTTTATATTGTTCTGTAACACACAAAGTCTCTCTCTCTCTCTCTCTCTCTCTCTCTCTCTCTCTCTCTCTCTCTCTCTCTCTCTCGCTCTCTCTCTCTCTCTCTCTCTCTCTCTCTCTCTCTCTCTCTCTCTCTTTCTCCCTCACTCTCTCTCTCTCTCTCTCTCTCTCTCTCTCTCTCTCTCTCTCTCTCTCTCTCTCTCTCTCTCTCTCTCTCTCTCTCTCTCTCTCTCTCTCTCTCTCTCTCTCTCTCTCTCTCTCCCACTCTCTCTCTCTCTCTAAATTCCTGCTTAATATTAGAAGACCTTATGAGTAAGTAAAGTAAGTGAAGTGTAAGTAAAGTTCATAGGTTAATTGGTGGAATGTTGTGTCTTTTTTGTGAACTTGTGATTCATGATAATGAATTCAGCGTTACACAAGCGCAACAGATTCCTGAACAGTGCACCAACTATGTATGTTGTATGTTACGTTTGTCTAATGTATTCCGTGGAATGTCAATTTAAAGATTAACACGAAACTATTTCCGCTACAGGTTCATTATTACATGGAATTCTCACAAGTGTAGTCTATAATTACAGTCTTGTTAGTAGAGATCTTAATTCTTGTGTTGAGACAACCTCCACCATGTATTAAATGTCAGTGCATACAGGTTGATTATACATGGCAAATGGATTGTGTGCTATGAAGTGCAAAGATAGTTCGCAATTCAGCATAGAACAAATGCAGATTAGAAATCTGAAAGCAGCAATGTTGATTAAACTGCATTTATATTTTTCTAAAGAGGTCACCACTACTGCAAGCGTTTTGGCCCCCAGTGCAGGTTTCAGAGACTGACCGTTCTCCATCCTGCTCAGTCTTTGCGGCCTAAACCGGGAGCGCATGTTTGTGAGCCTGGCCGAATCCCAAACCCGAGGTCTATACTGCCTCTGGCAGCGTACAGATTAAAACTGTAATTATAGTTCTGGGTTTGGACTGGGCTTTGTTTGAGAAAATGGAGGGAGACTGGTGGGGTAAGTGATGTCATCTATGGTTTGGAATCGCGGTGCTGGTGTTGGTTTACTGTGCGGTACGGAGGAACGAAGGGACGAAAGACACAGAGAGGAAAAAAAGGAAGAAGTGAATGGGACACTTTAAATAGATCTAAATTAAGATGAATTACAGGGAGGTTATTATCAAAGAGGTTTATGTGTGTGTGTGCACGTATATGTGTGTGAATGATCACATGGGTTTTATAATGGGTTATATAATGTTTCCATCAATGCCGCTTAGACTTTTTTTCCTATACGATTTAATATAAACAAAGATGTCAAATAGGCTAAACTAATTCAAACAGAACGCGGACATATTTTAATGTTTAGCACGGCTTGGCCAAGCCATAACAAACTGTGTGAAGAAAACATTTTTTACAACCACTCGCAGGCACTGTTTTATGAGACCTTGTTAAAACGAATGCGGGCACGCAGAGAATTTACACAGCAGTACCACTTTATTTGTTATCCTTTCTTTCAACAATATTTGGATGAATCGGGCCCGAATGGGAGTGCAGTTAAAATAACAGAGAAGAAGTGTACTTGGGTAATCTCTTTAGTTGTTCGGAGGAGAGAGAGAGCTTTGCCCGTGTAAACTTGTGGAGAAGGGAGCAAGGAGGAATGGTTGGCTGAGAGATCCGGCACTGTAATGTGAGCTTTGGTCGGGGAATATCACGGGGGAGCTTTTCCAATCTGTTTATCTGCTGTAATCCGCCGGCATGATTCACCAAGGAATGGTGATGAAGTCTGGACTGGTGCAGAGGTGAGCCAAATGCTAAAACAAAAAGGGAAAGAACCAACAAGTGCCAAAACAATGCAATGCTGGTCTTATAACATCTTACTCTTTCTTTCTCTTTATGTTTTTCAGGAACTACTTTAAACATTTTTGTCTATTGTCTTGTGCACAAAGTGTCCAACTTGATGCCATTTATATGACAAAACATGTAGTTATAACAAAATGTTTAACAGATGTGATTCCCATAAAGGCACTTTTATAAATAATGAGCTTTACTGTAAAGATGCTTTGAAACAATCTGTGTTTTATAAAGGACCATACAACTTATACAATGCATTTACAATATCTCTCTCTTTGGATTTTCATGCTTTGCAGTGTTCTACACTTAATACTTACTTTTTGCCATATATTATGTCTAGTATGTGAATTTTTTTTATGCACAGACCGCCCGAGTGACCTGCTACGTTTGTCAAAAATGTGTACAAGAGAGCTTCCCACAATGCATTGTGCTCAACTTTCCATTTCCAGTGTGACTAATAATCTGGAAGTGATGTCAGTCACGATTTCTAAGCAATTTCGTGTGACCCATTATTTGATTGAACTGCCAAAAGTTGAGACATCTTTACACAAGGATATATATATTCCAAGAATATAACTGGACAACATTTGTTAAAGTAAATGCACCATAATGATCTCATGTGACCATGCTGATGTTTTAAACATTGTTTCACATACTATTTAAAAAATAATAGTAGCCAGTATGCTGCCTACTATGTAGTATTCTATTGTAAATGAAGCCCATACGCTCTAATCACATGTGTTCTACACTAAACTCTAATTACAAAGACTGTTTTGTCTGTTTATGTGCTCATCTGTCTGTTGGGACAGCAGGAGCTGAGTGTGTGTGTCTGTTTGTATATTAAGTGTGATGTGACTGTTGGCTTGGTGCCCGGATGTCTCCTGGACCTCTTCCTGTAACACTGGCACCAGACTGACACGGATTCAGCTACCTGTGTGTGCGCGCTTGTAGACAAGAGAAAGAAATGGAGTGAGACATTACAGATATTTTTAGTGGGTCCACCAAATGTTACAAGCTTTCGGCTGGCACATAACATGCACCGTATGATGCAATCTAGGATGTTTTCAATCTTACAACCTGATTAGACAAAAGTTATTTTATTTCAGCTTCTCCCTAGCTAGACTAAATGAGAACCAGTACAGAAACTGAGCTCTAAGTGGATCCAGAGAGACAGAGAAAATGCAAAATAAAATCAAAACACTGAAAACAAACAGGCTGTTTCACGACTTAGCACTATACGACATATCAACCTCGCTCTTTTCATGTTATGGTTAAAAGACCCTCTTCTAATCCTTCTCTCTCTATAGGCATTAAAACCAAAGACTGAGATTTGTAAGAAATCATTTTTTTCTTTAAAGAATACGGCAGCTCAAATGCTTTGTGCACAGTTGGATTCCACATGTCCATGGTTTTGGATAATGAGATCATTGTTTAGAGAGGAAGACATCATAACATGTCTATTGTCTACATAAGTGCAGACACATGCAAGAGCTACTGTACCTCACATATGAGCTTACCTCATCTCAAGAAACAAAACTCGAATGCAGAACAGCTTTTAATGAGGAAATCTTAGATTTGGGAAATATGTTCATTCTGTTTTTAGTACAATAATAGAAATTGTGTCTAGCTTTTCCATTAAATCTGCTGTACTGCATGTGCATTAGACAAAGAAATGTGGTTTAATGGAAAAGATCTAATGCCAGACTGCTCCTGAAGTTTCTGTTCAATACCTTAAGTGAATTTGAATGAAACATTATTAAAATGTGCTAAATGACAAGAAAACATCATGTAGTAAGTTTTTAAACTAATGTGCTGTAACTAATGTCTAATGTGCATCTCTCTCTCTCTCTCTCTCTCTCTCTCTCTCTCTCTCTCTCTCTCTCTCTCTCTCTCTCTCTCTCTCTCTCTCTCTCTCTCTCTCTCTCTCTCTCTCTCTCTCTCTCTCTCTCTCTCTCTCTCTCTCTCTCTCTCAGCTGAATCGCCGGCTGTTGTTTGCGCTACCAGCTGTCTTTGACCTTTTGCCCTTTGACCTAGCAACCTGCTATCTGTTCCCTAACCCTAACACAAAGTCCCTGATCCCGCAAAAAAGGATAAAGGAAGATGTTTCTTTGAAACACATGTCAAATATTAGCACATGACTGCATGCAGTTCAGAAGTGTATCTTGGTCTTTGGAGCGTATTTGGAGGTTTCATCTGTCATCCTAAACATAACTTTTACATTAATATCATCATGAGTTATTGTCTTTATATACAGCATATCTGGGCCAAACCCCAGAATTCTTATTATCATTTTTTGAATATAGGATACAGATTTTGGCTGAAGTACCAGATTGGGGATGGTTTGGCCATTTTGTTTTACCCTCCCAGACGTGACCCAAGAAGATTAAGAGATTTAGAATGAGATTATATTCTGGCCCATCACCACACTCCATCAAAAAAACAAGTCCACAACAAAAACTTGCCAACAACATAGACCTTGATGATAAAGCACAATTATCTAAGGAAAAAGACTGATAAGCAACTAAGAGCTTTTTCTGTGCTAATTTAAGGCACCATTCTGTGGAATTAATAGCAAAAAACATTAAAAAGTGCTTAAAAGGAGCAATGTATCACTGAACGGTGTGTATGTGTGTGTTTAGATGATAATCTGTCCTGTGGAGCACTCAATAAATATCCATGTCCTGTGTGTCCTTGAAATTTTTTACCCAAGTGACAAGCCAAAAGCTTATTTAAGGACAGACTGACCTACATGGTTGGGTTATTAAAATTTGGAGTGGAGTCCTAATTAACCTCAAATGTGGTTGAGATAGACACCCAAACAGTATCATAAATCATTCTGATTAAGAAAGCGAGGGAACAACAGATGATGTCATTAAAGTGGAGAGCTTCCACACACACACACACATAGATGGATACACACATGTATATACACACCCTTACCCTTGACATCCCTCCCCGCCCACACACTTGCCTTGCCACGCGAAGAAGGGCGCGTGTATGAGCTTTAAAGAGAGGGAGGAGGTGCCTAAAAATACAAAACAGCACGGCCCGCAACGCCAAGCTCAAATGCGAAGGCGACTGGATGGCCTTTTGTAATGTATATTAACTTGTGCCGGTCGTTCACCTGACAGGGCATTGTTCTCCACGACCCACCGGTCTCCTCCCTCCAACCCTTCTTCCTTCGAGCAGGTTGGGTGTATTGTGTGCGGAGAGACACTCAGCGCTGGTCCGTTGTCTGTTGGGGTGGGGAGGGAGTGAAGGGAGGAACGGGGGTGGGGAGACGAGGGTTGAGACGCCGACCCCGGCAAGTGGGGGTGACCTAAGCAGATGGCGGGGCAGGCTGTCCACTCAGCCAGAATTAATAACGTGTGCCATGTCACATTGTCTGAAAAAAGGCTCCCCTCAACCCCACTGTCTCTGTTCTCTATCTCTCTATCTTCTGCCTCAAATGGGGTTCTGTTTGGGTAATTTTTGACCCTGTACATATTACAAAAGCAGTCCCATAAAAGAAAATATTAAAAAGATAAAATAACAATAATGGGGAAATTGTTAGGAAATAAATTGTAAATAAAACTAATTTAACATAAAATAACTTATTAAGTAAAATAATTAAATTAAAACAACATATGTTTCCGTTTTTCTGCTTACTGTACAGTACTGTCCATTTACTGGATTTTGTGTAAAATATTGTCAGTGTTTGGGTCATGTCTAATTTTTGTATATTTTCTTTCACTTTATAGTTTTTTATTATTCGTCTGACAAAACCATTTGGCAAAAAAGACAAACTACAATTTATCAATTAACATGGGTTTTATTCTAAGAAACCAAAAAATTAATTCATTAAGCATACATTGTCTAAAAACGTATTAATTCAGTTTACACACTATGGAATATACATACAAAATTTTTATATGCTTTAAATAATATGTTTGAATAAAGGGTGAAGACATCAATTTTTTAAAGTTTGACTTTTAGCCACTATATGTTTTACATAGAGAATCATGGTGATTTAAGAATGATTTAATGAGAATGATTTAATTTTTGGACAAAAAATTATTCGTGTTGGCTGTTTACCTTTTCTTTCTGTTGGTCATACATTTTCCTCTCTACATCTTTCAGTGCGCGGGGATGTGTTTTATCCACTGTAGACATTTCCTGGGGCTCTTCTGAGATCAGCGAAGCTTCAGCCAGAAAGCTCATAGATGAGGTCAGTGATTATAATCACCACAGCGCTTCCTGTCCAACAGCAGGGTCAGGGCCTTCACAGTATAGGCCATGTGTGCGTGTGTAGATTCGTGGAAGATAAACAGAGCGATGTGAGGGCAGATGTGAATTCACGTCATACACGAGTATAGAAGACTGGCAAATTGTAATAAAACAATGTAGTGTAGTGAATGTATGTCTGGCTAGATATGAGATGTCAGGTTTGTGTGTATTTCGGGGGGAGAAAGATCTGGGTTATGGTTTTGACAACTTCTCTTGGCTGTCTTGTTCTCCGCCCCACCTCCTACATGAGGAAATTCTGCTGCTGTCAACGATTTCACGCTGCATTTGCAAAGTCTCTTCTTCCCCAAAACAAGAGAAAATGAAAAGAACGGCTATAAATCTGTAACTGTAGCAATACAATCTATTGCTCACAGAAAAAAAGGGCAAATGCATATTTTATATGTGTGAATGATGTAAAGTAAAATGAGAACATGAGAAAGAGGAGATCAGGTGTAACAGCACCTGTCAACGTCAAATCAAATGATACGGCACTAAAAGCATCTTTCACCGTCACTTTGGTTTGCTTATAAAATAAATCAACACATACAGTAATACAATATGAGAGGCTTGCAGATTTACTACATTTTTCGTATTAAATTACAGACTATACAAAAATATTTTATGCAACATGATTTTTGATGTATCTGCATATTATTTTCAGAGGGAAAGTTAGCCAAAACTACACACACAAAAGATTCTGCACCTTGTTGAGCTTGCACATTTAAAGTAAGTCTTGTGTAGGTCTGTTTAATTACTGTGACAGATCAAACACAAAGAACTACACTTGTGACATTGTGGCATTTTCTTCTGTGGAAAGTAAATAAAGGCTGAACTCTGTACAGGCCTTAACAAGATGCAGATCTTGCATCTCTGGGATGCAAAAGCAACACAGTATTACAGTTTGTATCTACAGTAACTAATATAGCAAGCACACAAACACATTTGAGTTGCATTGACCACAATACTACTTTTAGAGCTAAGATTTAAACATTGATGTTCCAATTGCATCCCATGTGACAAACAAAATTATATTCACATTGTGATTCATGTCTTTCAGTAGTAAACAATGTTTATTCAGTAATAAACAAAGATGTTTGACTGTCAAGACTGTTATTGTGAACATAAGCTTGTATTTTCAGACCGTGATGTTATCCAGGGTAAACATCAATGTACAAGTCACTGCCTGTTCCAGTTCAATTCCTTCCTGATACTTGGAGCTAGTAATCTTAAGGTTAGCTAGAATCCAGTAGCAATTATAGGGAAACCTCCTAGATTGCAAAATGTTGTTGGCAGTATGAATGTTTATTCCCAGCCCAACTTCTCTTCTGTAGGTTATACCATATAGCTGAACCCCTTCTTTAAAAAAAATGTCATTGATGAATTCACCATCCTCATAATCACAGGACTTAGAAGGTCCTTTTATTAAATTTTTAGTTTCTTTTTTCAAAATGTAGGCTGGTTTTACAGATCCTTACAAGGACAAGTGCAGAAATGAAAAAGCAATCCAAGTACTTTATAGATAAAGTCTTAAATGCTGTGACATTTTAGGGTAAAATAGCACAAAAACTCTTGTTTCTGTGTGTTGAAAATGTTTTTAATTTCTCAACATTGGCCAACCGTGTCCAGTCATAAGATGAGAAGCCTTCTTTTCAACAGCCTATACCAATAAAGTGTTAACAGCTTTCTCACTTGTGCAATCATGTGTGCTTCCTGACCCATTTTCTGATCACATAATGTAACCTTCCTATTAGGCTTTGCTTATCTTCTCTTTGAGTTGTATCTAATGCTTGATCTCTCAGAAGAGTCACTGGTTTGTGCATCAGCGCTGTAGGAGCCCAGGGCCAAATCTGAACTGAGACTCAATGATTAGTTTTGGGTAGTATCAACTATTTTCCTAACAGAGCTAGAGACTACAGTCTCCACAGTAATTGCTATAAAATGTATTTGCTTCACAAAACCCTCTGTAACTAAAAATGGAAAACCAGACTTAAGGCATTTGTCGTTAAGGGATTTAATACTTGTCACTTTAATAATTTCTGAAATGTTGAGCATCCATGAAATAGGATAATAATTTATCTGTGTGTGTAAAATTTTCTCTAGATCCAGTCATTGTAGTTCATCTACTCCCACTAAAAGCAGTAATATTCTGAATTTACATTAATGAATATGCACTTGGGGACAGCATTGATAACCCACAGTCTTAAACTCATCTTTTAATTTCACTTGAGACTCGCTAAACTGTTTTAAAGCTGTTCTCGGACATCCTACAATGAATTTTCCATCCGCCTCTTGCATTAAAAAGACAGAAATAGTGATTTAGGCCGCGGTTGTCTGCGAGGTTGACGCCTGGGTCTTTTGAAGATGACTATGCATTAGTTAAACTGTCTATACATGTGGGATTTTTTGTTCGCTAGTGGTTGTGGTGTTGTGTGTCTATGAGGCTTATACACTCATACAGCAAACTGCTTGATCTGCAGGTCACCTCAGCCCAGCAAAATGTCAGTGGTGTCTTGTGATAGCTATTGGCATTCATTATTTGATACAGAAATATTATCTGATCTCAGGATACCATCACCTTTGAGACGATGATGGTTTTCATCATGGTGTATGCTTGTGTGTGTTTGGTCAAATGGATTTCTCAGATAACATTGCATTTATAAATAATTCAAATAAAGCCCCCCCCAAAAAAACATTATTGCACAAATAATATCCCTTTCCACTAAGAATGTGACCCTTCACATTACTCACTTTGGGACAGCAGAATTTATCTCTCCAATTACGTTTCCCCCTCTTCAGAGGTCTGTTTCCACTTGTACGTATTAGGTGAATATTAAAAATCTTTAGGGGTACAGGTCCATGGTCAAAATGAAGACGTGAGCATCTGGTTGGGGTCTGGAGTGGGACCTGTCTGTCTGTTGGCCAAATACACAGGCAGTCATCCACATTGGATTTACGGGCGGCACACTTGTGGTTTAGATTGTGATTGCTTGAATTGGCGGCACATGCTGTCTGCTTCATTGCGCTCCAGAGATGGGTCTCCTTCACTGAAAATAATCACTTGAGACCAGCAAGACAGATGAGAGAACAATATTGGAGAGGGAGAAGGAGAGTATGAATACAGTGAGAGAGAGGGAAAAATGAGAGTAGATCCTCCAAACAAAGTAATGGTGCACACAATAAGAAACAAACACAGAAAAGCAAAAAAGAAAAAATGAATAACTCTTTCTCTCACTCTCGACCATTATTTGAAAGAGAAAATAAGAGATAATAATACTGTTGCACTATGCAGACACATTAAAATGATGTTTTATTAGCACTAAGAATAATAGTTGTTACTTAGGTCAAGGTTTGGCAAGTTCTCAAGTACTTTTGCAACAAACTCGCAGGCATGCTAGACAACCTGTGGCATGTAACGGAAGAGAAAAGAATTATGGGGATTCCTAAAGGAAACATTAAATCAAATTTGTGTGCATGCATAAAATATGTTATTAGTTTTATAACACTTTGGGGTCAAAGTGTAAAACCAACAGTTAGACTTGGAAACACTCACTCGCTATCATAATTTTACATATCTTAAAGCTTTTGTTACAACCGCTGTGATTTTTTTGGGAGGCCCTCAGACACTTATGCACTTATGTAGTCATTTACTGGTTTCATCTGTAAAAGATTTCGGAAACTTTACAGTTTTTATAAAACTCTAAGAGTAACTGGAGGTTACTTTCTCAGATCGTAAAAAAGACGGAGAAAGAAATGGAAAAATGGCTTCGATGCATGAGACTTCCCCCTCCTGAATCCTTTGGCTAAAGGCTCTGGGCCAGATTGTGTGAAACCTGTTTTTCATCCTCCATTCTTCCTACTCATCTTTTATTTGTAGATCGGTGATCAGTCTTTTCTGACACATACATATAAGCATTGTGATGTTTATAGGTGAAATCAAACTTGTGTGCTATATGATGAAAAACTAGTTTGATCACAGGGTTCATAACTACATATCTCATAAGCAAAGCTTATCAGACCAGAGCCTGGGAAATCTCAATCTACCACGACAGAAAATCGTGCCAAGTCCGCCAGAAGATGTAATTTATGAGCGGGTAAACACGTGGGAGCTCCGCTACAGCACTAAAACATCCATCCGCGGCGCTTCACACCAATCTCGCGATGACACGAAGCTCGCTCACTCAGTCGTATGGTGAGAGTTTTCCAGCTCTCGCGAGAACTGCAGAGTTTCCCACGCCTGTTGTTGTGGTGTCTGCCCTTTTCTTTCACTCACCCTGCCCCCCTCCTCTGTTCTCGTCACCCGCCCCCTTTCTCTCTCTCCCTCGCTCCTGCGATCTCCAGTCTGCTTCTGTTGTCTCGGCGGCTGGTAGGCTCTGGGAGAGAGGATCTCGCGAGTCTTGGAGTTTTGGTGAGAGTTTGTGGAAGATGGCGCCTGTTGTGACAGGGTAAGTCTGAGATTCTGGACTGCTGCTGCTCCAGGAGTTCAGCTGCTTTCATACACTTTCGCATCATTTAACGGATTTCACGCAAATAGCGTGGGTTTCCTTTATATGATACGTGTCAACTCACTTTAAACGTTATACTTCAGTGCTCGTTTTCGTAAGAAGAGCACGTAGACTGTGTATTTTTATATATATTTGAATGCTCCGCTGTAGTGCGCGTGTGTTGTATTGAGTCCATCTCTGTGTGACTGCACGGGGAGTTGAGGGCCAGCCCCATACCGTTTTGTCCTTTTGCTGTTTTCGTCTTTTCAAGACACATAATATAATAAACAAATAAAAACGATGGGAAAGCTCCAATGGAGCAAGGTGCCCCGACACTTGGTGCAATAAATAAACGCACGTTTTATAATTATAGTAATGCACAGTACAGTGGCTTTGTTTCAAGCCTGGTTCGGGATCATTTAGGATTAGGGTAAAAACACCTCCCCTCTTAATGTGTGCTTCTGTCGCGCTGTCGGTGGTCAGATATATTTTATTGGTTGTCTGCGGGGAAATATCACGCGTTTGTACTCGATTGTAAAGTGTTGTTTACCAAACACAGCCGCTGGCTCTCCGCTCGCCCTCTCTCTCTCTCTCTCTCTCTCTCTCTCGGAGCAGACGAATTATTATTTAATGGCAAGTGCAACTGAGGACATTAAAGCTCCGTGACTAGAAGAAGCGTTTACTGCTTACAAATCGGACCATTTGCGATTAAATGTCTCGCAGGGCAGTGTTTTGGTTTTGCCACTGTTGGGCAACGGTAAACGATGTGTGTTATGGATAAGACACTGCCGTTATTTGTCCGGCTCAACAAAAATACACTAATTATTTTCTAGCTTTTTAAAACGATTTACGATAAATATTTTAATTACGATGTCTTCTTAGATCACGATTTTAAATGGTGTGCTTTTTATACGATCGTTTTTTGCGTTAATACATACCAAACCCTTACGAAAATCATTACAACATTAACCATATTTTTTACTATTATATTTCCATGGTCCATCAAAATCAGATCAGTCATTAACATTGACCAAAAACATAGTTACTTTTGCTGTAAAATCATGGTTCAAGCCTGCGTGAGGACGCACGTGGTCGCTGGATGCAATGTTTATTTAAACCATTTTGGCTCGACTCATACACGTGTAGACATCGTTTTTGTCATCTTTGAACACAGCCAAGTAGGTGACAGACACCCCCGTCTGGTATTTCTAATGCCTTTTTGCCGAAGAGGGCGAGGGGCGGAGGTTGTGGCAGACTGTTTGTTTGGGGGCTTTCCAGTGGCCCTGAACTGCCGCCGTTTTGACAGGGAAGCCAGCGACTGGTTTGACTGGCCACCTGTCCAGCTGATGTTCACCAATGAAATTAGAGACAGGAGGATTATTAGCATGTAGGAGAACATTATAGTACCCGTGCCTGAAGCGTTTAGAGCATGGCTGGCCTTTTACAGTTGAATGCACAGTCTTTTGTGTGCTCCCAATGCACAACTGTTTGACCTGATGAAGCGTCATAGACTGATGACCCTGTGTCCGTGTGGCTACAAAAAAGCCCTGAAGTTAAGCCCCTAATGACTGATGATACACTTGCTTCCTAAATGTATTATTAATTCAAGAGGCTTGTTGCAATGGGTCACTGATGGTATTATTAATATTGCCAGTTTTGTGTAATTCAATGTGACCCTTCAGATTCAACATTGTGCCCTTGAGAAGACATCTTTAGGGAAAGTCATCCTACTGTTGTGCACATTGTAAATAAACAAAGAATGTGTTTTATAAGGAATTGCTTCTGAATGGGTCATTAAAATTGTTGATGTTTCTGTCTCATAATTATATTTGGCAAATGGCAACATTCACCTTCTGTCTGATAAATGCACCCTTTCAAAATGCTGGTCTTGGTAGAATAATTCTTTCAGAGCAATATAAACATGTAAAAATAAACCTAGAATGATCGTGAAATTGTGACTATATTGCATGACACATTTTTTGTGGTCAGGAAGAACACGGGTTTCATATACATTTTATCCATTTTTATGTCAAATAAAAAACTGACATTTAACATTTTCTCTTAGGAGCCAGTTGTCAAAGCAGAGATTTGCCTATTGCATCAAATCCTGTTAAAAATTTGGATTACAGTCCAATGTATAATTGTGTAAAATAACAAAACCCCCTCGAAACCCATTTCTAAAATACAGCCTTGAGGTCTTTTTATTTCTTTTGAAAGCCTGAGTATATGCTGTGGTGCTCAATGAAAACTATGAATCAATTCTACAGTAAATCCTTGGTGTATATCTATCTGGAACAGAAAGATCTCTAGTGTGGAAAATTTTGTGCTTCACCTCGAATGATGAAATCACCTTAAGCACAATACAGCCTCTATCCAGCACCAGGGATAAAGCCTTTATTTAACATTACACAGACCAATATCTCAAAGCATATGTGATGTGGACTCGGAGTGAAGTTTAATCGTAGCCCTTTTCTGTTGTGAATAACACAATAAAGTCTGTCTGCTTTGGACAATGCAAGGTGTGTGCCTTGATAAACAGGTAGGCGTGTGTGTGTGAAAGAACTGTTCCCTAGGGCCGTCTCTCTTTCCCTGATACCCATTATGCAGGCAAGAAGCTCTTCAAGGGAGAGAGACAGTATAAAGGTTAAAAGTAAAGAGCGGCGGTGTATTCAGTGACCCGCCTGAAGAGAAGGCAGACCGTGTGTAGAATAAAGGACACTGTGCATGCTGTCTCGTTTGCTTGCCCTTGCTTTCTGTCCTTTACTTGTCCAAAGGTAAACCATTAAAGACCGGGTTGTCGCTACCAAGACAGATGGCAGATGTTTTTCTCACCTTCATACAGAGCTGCCATCATTGATGTGGTTTTACCTGTGGCCATCTATAATTGTTGGTTAGTTAACAGTCTGCATTTAAAGTAAAGAAAAAAGGAAGTTTATTGCTTGGTGTAATAAAGTTGCCTGTTGCATCATTTTAGTGTTAGAGTTCTGTTTGAGACACAGCGCCTGCTTACATCTCACTGTATTTGCTGATGAAAAAGGTAAACAAAGTCCAATGTTGTAGGTCTTGGTTGGTTAGAAATGTGACTTTGAGGTGGATAAGTCTGGTGGGACTTTCCTAAACAGCCCCACAAAGAGCCTAAAGGATGAAACAACAAATTTCTAAGTGATTTAGCTGCTTGGCTTGGGTTCTACATGGCATTCAGCATCATTCTTGTCTGTTGCTATGAGTTGCATTTACTAAATGTTGGGCTTATGTGCAATCTGAAGATTTTGGAAAAAGATTATGTGTCATTGTCAATTGAACTTTAGATATGTTTTAGACCATTGGAAACATTCTTTCTTGATAGACCTGGTCAGTTGCCTACTGATATATCATTTGTAAGGGCTTATCTCGTTGCCAAAAAAGAGTCTTGATTTCATTGGCTTAGAGAACAAGAAATGTTATTTACTTATGTGAGCTCGGAATGTCTTAGTTTTGTCTTTAGGGATCAGATTGCCATTATCACACCGAGCCAAATAAGAAATGATATTGACAAAAATTGCTGCTGTGGTTTGATGAAAAACCGGGTAAAAAAATCCTGATCCCTCATTGTGTTTGATTTGGCTTGGCTTTTGTATGAGGTAAAGAGAGTCTGAGAGTGCAAGAGTGTTTGTGGTGCCCTTTAATTCTTGAATTTCCTCATTCTTGCACTGGCCGGTTGGTTGTGATTACAGCATAGCCAAGGGAACTTTGCTTTCTTCACTGTCAGCAGTTTCTTTCATCCAGGATGTTTCATTCAGAAAACATGGAAGTGATCTCTCTTGCCTGTTTCATATTCTAACCAGAAACCACATGGACAAATTCTTTGTAATCGTGTTAAACTGAATGTTTAAATAATAATCTTTCAGTGTTCTTCATTAGGAACCAAAAAGGTTTATCATCATAAATGAGGTAAATGCGAATGTGTCTGTAGACCTCATGAGACTTATTAGCCTCTGTATGAAAAAAGCTCAGATTTTCTATGACAGGGAAATGGCTCCACGTTGATGAATTGTTTGCTTTGGCTTGGTGAAGGACCTCAGCATGGAGTGATGGATTGACAATGTTTACTCTCTAGAGGTCCTGCTGTTTTTAAGAGTGTGCCCTGTAATTGAAGACAGTGACTTGTAGTTGATGCATTTCACATGGGCTGAATGTGTTGGTTTTTGTAGCTACAGAAAAAAGAAGAAATGAGTATGTCCTCCTGATCTTATTTTCAACTTATGCATGATGATGCTCTTCCACTTGCCCATTTGACTTTCTAAAGAACTGGTGACTCACACAATGTCCGGATGGTTTATGAGGCCACGAGCATCACATTTATGAGATTGTTTTTACTTTCAAACATCCAAAATGTGTCTCAAGGTCTTTTTTGTCTTGTATGGTCTAGTTTTTCTCAATGTTAGAAGGGTCCAAACTCTTACTGTTATTTTTTATTTAATCTGATGTATTCAATACCAGCACAGCACATCAACACCATAGTAAATTGATCTATGGCACATTTGTTCCAACATACACTTAATCTTATTCGGTAATGGTGAATGGAAATAATGTTATGTATAATACTTTGGCAATGAATTGACAAGCTGATCAAATGTAAAAGTTTATTTCTTTCAGTATTACTCGGGTCTTTTCTTTGGCCAGAAGTATACTATTACTTAAAGACCAAGCTTAACCAACATTTTTCCAGCATTAGGGCATTTTTTGGTTTGCTAAGTGCTGCACTTCAGGGATCTGAGGGTGAACAACAAGAGCTCCTGGACACTTTAAAGTCATCTGCACAGGAATGACAACACAAGAAGGTCTTGCATGAGTCATCAATGCTTCAGAAACGTCACCTTTGCTTGACAGTGTCAAATGGGCAAGAGGAAGTGCATTGTATGCAAGTTGAAGTTCAAGAGGTCATACTTCAGTTTGAATCATTCTAGCAAAACCTCTCTGTTATGTTTGATTCATTTAAGTAGATCATCATTTTATCATACAATTTATCAACATAATTTGAACTTGTGTTCACATGTCTAAATGTTTTGTTTGATTGATGGTTCCTATATGGTGTTTGTGACTAATACAAATGTGGATTATCCCCATCTAGAGCTCCATTAGTCAGATTTGGAGATTGGGGTTGGGGTGGGCGATATGACCAAAATCTTATATCACTGTATGAGTAATTTTATTTCACAGTAAGAGTATATATGATATAGATATTTTTCATAACAAAAGAATGTTTAGTTTAGTTTAGCAAGTAATAAACCAGTGATTAAACTAAATTATATATTTACTTATTTTGTAGATGTGTGCAAAGCAAATTATAAAATTATTCAAGTCTGGTGTCAGTGTGGATATGACAGCTGCTTCATAAACTACCAGTTAAATCTCAAAACAATAATATTCCATCATAAATAATTCTGATGAGATGAATGTGCTGTAAATTCCATATTAATAATGGATTATGACATTCAACACTTCTTTACCATTTCATGATGTGTACTATCCAGCCTAACTTGAATTAAAAAAGTAAACTCTGAAACACCAGAAGAGGAACGAGAAGTAGTGTTATAATGTACGTGTGCTTCCTCTGTTATTATGGCCACGCATAGAGAAACCAGACAGTGAGTTAGAGTTGACATGTGTGGGCAACACATCACTAGCTTCCTGTCTATTAGACCTTCTAACCCCTCACCCAGCAACACATCACAATTGCTGAAGGTCACCAGGTGTGTTTAAAGTTTTTCTTTTCTTTTTACTCATTGTCTTTCAGTGAAAACAACTATTGTGTTGCTCAGCACAACCTACAGATGAGCTTGATGATTTGAACTGTATGGTCTGATGTCAGTGGTACATAAGTGAATAGGGATTGGGTGTGGATTTTCTCAGCGTGCCCATGGTTCCATTTACAGTCCTCTTGAGTTGACCACATTAGAGTTAGTTTATAAGTGGTAGTAGCGAACCTGCCCTAAAACTTGTACTTTCACTTTATACACCTTCTCTCCAGTCATCACTAAAATTGTATGTGATGTTGGCCCAATAATCAGCAATGCAAGATTCATTTTTCAGGTCCTAGGTTCAGTTGGAAATCTCTTAGATCCTGCATTATGAATGTTCTCTGGAGAGAGGTACTTAACCTGAGGCTGTTGTGGGGTTCAGGTGCCTACAATTAGTGTACTTGTTAAATAGATTTGTCTGAATAGCATCTGCTAAGTGATGAGTAATCTTAATAGCCTGTGTTTTCTTTCCACATGATTTACTGTTATTGTTAGAATGAATCTTGCGTTACATAGATGCGCTGCTGAATGGTGATGCTGAGTCTGATTTCATTTTCACTATCATCTCGCATCCTAAATGTTAAGTGCCATCTTGTAACCGGTCGAAGCACCTATGATGATGAAACTACACTGTGACCCAATACGGTTCACATGCCAACATTCTTTTTCTTCTCCCTTGTTTGGTTTTGCTCCCTTTATGAAGCATGAGGTAACTCTTCCAAACAGTTAGAGGATGTTATTTGTCTTTTGGTGTTTCTTAGATGAACTTAAAGTGAACGCGTGCAGAGATGATCTCGCACGTGTGTGCGCATGAGCTTTAACGATTGTTTTAGGCGAAGGGCCAACTGTAAAACGGCTCTCCAGAAAGTACCATATGGAGCTTCTATGGGCTCAGCTTGATGTTGGAAGTGGTCAGAGGGAGAAAGTTTTCTTTGACTCTTTCCCTGTCATTAAAATATCCCCATGTCAAAGAAAAAGCTGCCGTTGTGAGCTCAGCCATATGTGTCTTGCCCGAGGTGACCCAACTTAGCTCAGCCTAACAACCAAAGCAGAGCTACCCACCCCTGTCCCTCATCCAAAATGCCCCTCCCTTGTGTTATTGGCAGGGGCATTTAAGGGCAGACATTAGGGCCACGTATCAATAGCACCCGTCTCTTAAAATAGGGCCCTGCATTGGATGTGTTGGGATGTTAGCCGGCGTTACTTTGATTATGTAACATATGTGACCCTGACTGTGAAAACCCAGCAAGTCTTTTTTTTAAGATTTACATTCTACATAATCTAAAGAACATCCTGTTAAAATATAATCTTGACATCTTTTTTTTATTGAGTGAGTCATTTACAAAGAGAAACATGCATAATATCTTAGTGTTAGGGGTGGGGCTTCATTATTGCTTTTTTCTTGCTTTTTTCTAATTGTAAATTTTTGTATGATTCATATTGTTCATGAAAATCACCATATCATACAATAGTTACTTTCCTTGCAGACTTGCATTTTTAAGTACAATCAACTTGACTGTGTTAACTGTTTTTAAATTATATAAACTCATAAAAACAAGTTGAAATTGTTTCAATTAAATTGATAAGTTATAGAAACAAAGTTATAGCAAGTTAAAATGACTTTAAGCTAGGTTGATTGTACGTGAAATTTTAAGGCAGCAAATTATTTTTTACAGTGTACTTTTTCCTGTAAGATCAGATTGAAGTGACATCATCAATAAGAGTGTTTATCAATTAATGAGCCATTTATAGTTGACCTCAGGATTCTTCAAAACAAAGATCACCCACACGCCCTGTCAATTTGATATTATGCAGTCACGCCACTTGCCACACTACCCACTATGAGCCAGTCTTTCCCAGTCAAAATAACATTAAGCAACTGAACAGGCCCAATCAAAGAGAACTTTATTCCTGTCCATATGGAGTGCCTAAAGGAAAGCATATGGTCGGCTTTGGCTCAGTGATGGTCAGTCATTCACTTTTACCACCGTTAACCCTTTTTCATGTCTTTCCCCCTTTTCCTGTCTGTCTCTTATTCAGTCTTTCTAGTTCTTTATATGCTTTCCAGGTTTCCTCAGAGGCTTGGCAAATAGGGTTTGCGAGAATGTTTGTTCAGAGTCTCGTATCCTCACTAATGTGATGCTTGGCTCTTGGGCTGATACATGTTGGCATAGCTCGGGCATCTCCCTTCACTTCGACGGCACACCGTTTGAGTGACACAGAACGTTTCTGTGTTATGAAGCACATACTGAATGATTTAAGAAAAGCGCTCGGCTCTCTGTTAGATGCTGTCAAAAGGTCAGCATAATACGGTAATTTGAGGTAACCGCTAACTTAACTCAGATGGCTTCCGCTAGTTAATATCTTTTGGCTCTTTTTCACGTTACGACTTGTATATTGGTAGAAAAGGAAATCAAAGCCTCAATTGAGCGTTAACTAAGTGCTCGCTCATGGCTAACTCTGTTAACAGTACATTAATTCCCAATGAACTCATGGTTGGTGCCACTATAAAAGGTAAGTTAATCCATATGTTCAAACTGCCTTGAAGTTGATCTTCATTGAGAAAAGGCCTTCAGTGGAAGCAGCTCGCAGACACTGAATGGAGATGATTCAGAACATGCTGAGCTGATTCGGGCTAATGGTTTGCCTTTGGGCTGTGGTACACCACTGGCATCATGCATCAGCCTCAGTAATATTTATTTCAGCGCTCGGCATTGAATTATAGCGGCATGCGTGCTCAATTGGAAATGAATAAAATGCTACGGGATTGTATGTAGACGTTTAATGTATTGCCAGGTGTTTGATGTCATTTACACGCTATAGTGCAGCAGCTTATTGGGTGTCAGGTCTCTGTGGACGGGTTTGTTTGCCTCTGGTCCTGTCGGCACATGAGGTCGTCCATAGGCAGAGCTGTGGTGTGACTATTGTTGCTGTGACTTCAGAAAGATGGTATTTCTCAGTAAGCCAGCGCTGTAGATGTAGTCATGAGGTTCAGATCTCTGAAATATATCTGTCTGCCTCGCAGGCACATTATGATAGACGGGACACACATACTCACCCACGTATAGGGTACATCATATTTAAAAGATGAATCATCATTGTGGTTGTTGATTATTAGATTTTTTGTTGTTTTTTTTTTATGTTGAAAGAGTTTATTTTATCCCACATATTACCTATACTGTACCCGTTAGTGAGCAGTTAGTAGGTTGACTTTTAATGTGGAACATTAGTCTGTTTGAGCTATGGTGTGAGTTTGGGGTGGGACGACCTGTTTGTCCAACCGTTAATACATAGGGGAGTGTTTTGGATACAGTCATTATTGTTATTGTCTTCTTGCAGCTCTATTTATTGCTTCTTGATAACCTTAAAAGAAAATTAAAATTCTATTTGATTTACTCATCCTCATCTAGTTTTAAACCTGCATGACTTACTTTCTTCACAAAAGGTACACAAAAGAAGGTTATTGAATTAATATTCAGTTCAGCACACCTTTTTGCTAATGTTCTTGGGTGCTTTATTGAACAGTAAAATTAATATTGTACTTGCATTGTATTCAGTTTATTTTTGCATTAAACGGATATTTATTAAATGATTTTCTTTTGTGGTCTAAAGAAGAAAGTCATGTGGGTTCGGAACGACATTAGGGTGAGTTAAAGATGACAGATTTTCATTTTTAAGTCTGTCAACACTTTGTTATTATTACAAATGGAGCTTACAGTCATTTGTATTGTGTAATATTTTGCCATTTTTATAAAATGAAAGTCTAAAAACATATTGTACAACCTAATAATAAGACAACACACATATCCAAATGCACGTCTTGTGACTTATTCCTTTGAGAATAACATACTTTTATTTTTTTCTGAGCCGTGCGTGTCCATGCGGTGAAAACAGCAGTGGTAACAGTGGAAAGCTCAGTTAGAGAACGCCAGAGGCATTGAAATGGTATCTGCACTTTTAATCCTCTCCAGTCTGTGTTTGATGATGTCATTGCCTGCAGCCCTGAAGCTACCCAAACTGTTGTGCAGTTGGTGGTTGAAACGGTAGAGAGATACAGAGACACTTTTATAGTCTCTTATCAGAGTCATATGCTGAACTTTGTTTCTTTTGGGGATGTTTACTTCAAGTTCTGTTATTTATTTATTTAGTTTTGTTCTGTTTTTACACCGTGACTGCATCGTTTAGACACAGAATGGATCTTTGCCTTTTGGGGATACAATCTGTCTGTATATATCTTTTTGTAGATGTCAGTCAATTTGCATTTTCCAGTAACTGATGTTATTATCTGGTGAGGATGAGGTCAGGTACACAAGTACTTGGAAATGAATCACTTATTGACTATAATTGTTTTCTAACTTATTATTTTTTCAGCTTAAAAACATTTCACACAACATATGATGGGAGTCATATGTTACAGTGTTGAGATGGAGAGAGAGAGAAAAAAGATACACGGGTAATGCGTTAGAAAACTGAGATGTTGTAAAACTCAGGTACATGCTATTAGGAAATATGATTTCAACATCGTATTTTGTATGATGTGCTTGTTTGAGCATGTAGGTCGCTCTATGTTTGATATGTGTTTGAATGTTGAGTAAATTTAGTAGGATTTTGAAGGATTTTGACATACAAGTGATTAAAAATGGAAAAATGCCTGCAGTTATTTAATATTAATATTTAGAATCTATAAGAATTGATAGTATGTTTTTTTGTGAGAAGTGCCACTTTCAGAATGTCTGTTTACATAAATGCATTGTAACTTTTGCCGTCTTGAGTCTAAATTTACATTTAAATCATGTTTTGTAAGGATAATATGCATTTTACGGTGCTTTTTGTCAGAAGCAGTGTTTTTGTGCATTTGTTGTTCAGGTTTTATACATTCCACCCTCTGTAGATTTCAGTTGGTCAAGGATTCTCAGTTCCCATTTCTGTCAGTGCAGCATGTGGTTTGTCAGAGAAAAGGGAAAAATACTCAGCTGTCATTCATGCTGTCATGGGGCTGTCTGGGGAAGTCCACAAATCAGTCTAATAAAAAAAGACATTTCCAAGCATAGTTTTGATCTTGATTTTTCTCTTTCAGTGTGTCAGTCATTTGGTGGGCCAACATTTAATTACCAATGTAGTTTTAGGGTCAAGGTGTGTAAAACTTTGCATATGCGTAATAGTTAGACCAACCTGGACAGAGATTTTTTAAATGCAGTTTGAGCATTTACAGTTGATGATGATAGGACTTGGTCTTGTTTGACTAAAATAGCTGCCCAGACACATTGCAAATATGGCCGTAGATTGTAGAGATTGTATGTTTCATTTTTGTGTTTTAGAATAAAATAACAGTGTATGGGTTTGGAAGAACATGTGTGTGAGTAAATAGTAAGCGTGTCTTCAGAACTTGACAGAACTATTCCTTGAATTGATTTAACTTTTTTTGAACCGTGCTTTTGGAAAAACAATATCTGCCTTGCACTAAACTAATTTGTCAGACAGTTTCTCCATCTAAATGAAGTAACTAATGTTTAGGAACTGAGATCCTTTCGCGTATTTGTGCAAGCGGTCAATTATCGCTTTCTTGTCTGAAAATATAGCACATCCATCTTGTTGCATTGAAATTTGTGGCTGCCTGCCGTGTCTAAATTAAAATCCCCACTGAGGAGTGATGTACTCTTTATTGATGTAAGAGATACCCTCCCTGCTGCTCTGGCTGATGAAATCATTACATCATTCACACTTGCTTTTGAAAAAGAGAGTCGATATGTCTTTTTTAACTACTTTATAGAGTCTTTTAGCCTGTCAGCACCTTTTGGGGACTCTAGCAGATTTGCAAATTGAATGAGCCTGCCATACGTTAAGTCAGCGTTCAGACCTGCGACTGTCTGTCACAAATGTGCAGTTTTTACACAGATGCTCTTGCAGAAATCATCAAAGTAATGTAAAGTGCATACTCTGTAAACATACAGGCCACACTTCTGTTTGCTGTTATGAAATATAGGTCATCTATCTAGGCTAAGAAATAACTTTTACTTAAACACAAACTGTAAGCAGGTTTAACCACCAGCAGAAGAAACCCAGACAATGAAATATCATGCGGTTTTGTACTTTTGTCTTATCGTACAAAAGCGAGAGTGATGCGTCATCGGTCGACCTTGAGTAATAGAGGAACTTTTCCTTGTGTGCTGTCATGGAACAGACAGGAGTGAAAGGAACGGAAGGACGAGGGAAAGGAAGCAAAAATGGATAACATGCAGAAAAACAGATTCTGACAGCACTTCCTTTTCCTCTATTGAGCTCGGCTCACAGGCGTTTAAAGGGGAAATGTCACCCACATCATTCCCCTTTGACTTATTAGGTTTTTATGGCATTGCTTGTATCCTCACTCTCATCCCCCTGCAACCAGTTTATCAAATGGATCATATTTATGCATAATGCATGTCTTTTAATCATTATGCATTTTTTTATTTATCGAATTGATTATTGAAATCAAGAAGTGAAATCAAGAATTTTTTATGACCTTTTTAAAGGAGAGTGAAAAATCTGTCTTGTTTACCTCATGGCGTCCTACACTTGTATGTAGCAAAAAATACACAAACATAATTACGAATTACTGACAAATCTCCTATTTCTTTACCACTATTTTGGGTATAATCTTGTTTTCTATTGTAGCACTGCTTCACAGGATCATCATCTCTCAAGGGAATCCACTTGAAAGCTGAAGTGATTTAAGCTGGTAGTCAGCGTGGACAGTTCTCAGTTATTGTCTTGGTTCTGAAGAGTGTGAAGGTCTTAACTGTAAGTAAGTCCCTGGAGGACGGACACAAAAACATAGACAGATAGCTGCATGAGCTCACTGAATAAATAGGATAAGACTCCAGCTAAAATCTTTGCACTTCTGTAAAAAAGCATTTCCTCATAACAGCAGTGAAATGGAATAGCCCATCGCTTGAGTCATATTCTCACTACCTCATATTTTCCTCGGGATCAAATGAACATAAATATGCTCCAAAACAATAAAATCGGGGCGTTATATCATTGTTGTGTATTCTGATTAGCTCATGAGGCGTGCCGAGATTGGTGTGTTCTGAAATCAATCATAGTGTGATAGTGTTTGTTTTTTCCATCTCAGTTTTAATTCTTACATTCAGTGATCGCACCTCTGAACTTGCTCACGTTTTACTTATCTCCCTCTATGTCGGGTTCAAGGAAATGCTGGTGGTTTTTCGTGGAAATTGTGTCTCTCTTTTTCTAGTATCGCTCTCACCCTTTCTTCTCAAACTCTCTCTTTTCTTCTTTGCTCTCATGTGACAACGTTTTTCCAGCGTCTCGACATGTGGCGGGATATGGATTTGATTGACTTCCATGGTCTTCGTGTTTGGTCTTGTAACCAATTACAGCATTTCTGGCTTGTAGAATTTTTTTTGACAGATCTTGGTTCCATTATGCACGTCTTTTTTTTATGACTAACTGAATGATCAATTTCCTTGTGTTTCCATAATGTGTTTTCTTATATTTAAATTTACAAAATGTGAGTTAAGTAACCCCTGTTGTGTGCCAGTATTGTGAAGTCAAACGCTAAATAAATGTCAGTGTCACATATAATATATTTTTTCAAACATTTTTAAGTCTTCTAAAACATTTTCATTTTAGGTATTTTTATAAATTACAGTAACATTCAATTATTATTTTTTTTATGTTTATTGTTATGAAAATTGGCCAAATATTTAATCTTGAGTCTTTAACCTTTCCATCAATTTAAAGTTTGTCATATTTAGATTAAAATTCAACTATGAAATATTAAAATGGATTTGGAAATAACATTGGTGTTCCTCCTGAGGAACGATGACAGTTAACAGGTTAATAATACAAGCCTATTTATTATAATTTGTTGGATTAAATGCTTTATAAATGTCTGATTCTTCCACTGTTGGCAAAAACTGTTAGCAAAACACAAATCTTACAGCAAAAAAACTCATCTACATGTGTAACAAGCATTCGTTTCTCTATGCGAAGTATATTTCGAGTTACACGTTTGAAGTGGAGAATTGTGAAAGTGAACATGCTCTTTTCCATCTGTGTAATTGCTAAAACTAAGTATTTCAAAACCAAGAATTCTCTAGAATTACGGCTGAAAAGTGTGTTTATAGGTGTTCGGTGTTTATAATTTGCTTTTAGGCTGCCACATTCTGGTAAAATAGCCTTTTCAAAAATGGATGCTAGTGATGTTTCGGAGGAGTTAGGGTGTGTCCCAAACAAGTCGAGAAGAGAAAAGATTGCTATTAAGGAGTGTTTATAGGCACCCCACAAAGGAGTTTACTTGTTAATAGTTGCCGTGAGCATTGCAACTCGCCACATTACAAATCTGTTGAGTTCTATATTAGTCACAGGTGTGTGTTTGTGTATTGGTTGTTTTTGTTGAAATAATATGAATGCACTGATGCCAGACTTAGGCCTATAGCTTTTAATAATAAATATTTTGGTTTGCATCCATCAAGTTTTTGTGAATAAAGATAAAATAATCAAATGAGATCTGATTATTGAAAGTTGATTGATTACTGAAAGCACATTTATTTGATAAAGTGTTAACTTGGTTATCTTAAAATAGCCAGTATCTTAGTTTTCATTGTTTTTCTAGCTAAACATACTTTAAATATACAAATAATCGCATTAATATAAAATTAATCATACTGTGATATATGATTTGTGTTATACCACCCACTGTTATAAAAAAGTTTATCCACAAATAACTGTAACTTGTATTCTGTTCTGACTTTGTTATGGGAACAATCCATTTTCCTTCCCAGTAAATTTGAGAAATCTCCCAAAAGAATCGGATAAATCTCTAAAGGTTGGTTTACTGTTGCACAATTATTTTGTTATATGTTCTGTAGGCGTTTAGTGATTTACAAAATGTGTCTTTGCTGTCAAAACACAAAGGATGCTGGTGTGATTGGAGGTCATGTGTGACTGTGAGGGTTGATGGTTAGATCCAGTGATGCAGTCTGAGATGGGCCGCTGATTGTGGGGTGTGTGTGGTAGCAGCATGTGCTTAAAACGGGCTGGTAGCCATTATCCTCTCAAACATCAGCACTTCACTGTGGGAACCTTATTGATCTACAGCTCTATAATTATTCTACTAGCACTCGTCTCTGCTTTCCACTACACACAGTCTCTCTCCTTTGCTTAATCTTTCTGCTAAATCCCTGATCCTCTTTCTTGCCTTTTTTCCTTCTCATTTAATTGCTTTTTTGTCCCTTTCTTATCTTCCTCTTCTCCTCCACACGTGCCTCGCACCCTCCCCTAATTTCAGCCCTCTCTCTTTCTCTCTCTCTCTCTGTTCCCTTCCCTTTTCAAAGTTCAATGACCTTTGTGTTCTACCAGACACAAGAACAAGCTTCATTGTTTTTTATCTACAACAAAATAAGACAGCTAGTTTCTCTGATTATGCATCACAACAGAGCGATTGTCAAGTCAGGATATGTGTATTCAGTCAAGTTGGGACTTGAGTTCACAGGTTGACTCTTTTATTTGAGTTTAGAATGTTGCAAAGATCCATTTCTAACATTCATCCAAAGTCTTGTGAAAGTGAGGCTGCAAAAGTATTGGTGTATTCATCGATATTATAGTGCAGATTACAGCATATAGCTGGTTGGGATCAATATGACATTTTTTTAAGCCCCGTGCAGTGATTTTGTGTTGTGGCCAATGGTGCCACAATATTACAGAGGACAAGACTGTCCTAAAACACATATAAATGAACCGAGGAGCTGTTTTGTTTTGGATAGAAAAAATAAAAATTTTTGTGTATTAAAAATGTTTGTGTGTGTCTGGGTTTTGTGCATGTCATGTCTAGTTTGTGTGTTTTACTCACAGGAGTGTATTTACTCACTTTGCTTTTCACACTTTTCTTTCTCTTATATATTTAATGTATTGCTTATAATTATAATTAGGATGTTTCCTGTACAGCTGCTTTGTGACAATGCAAAGTGTGAAAAGCGTTATACAAATAAAAGTGAGTTAAGAATAATGTTTAAAATAATAATTCTAAACGGTATAAAATATGTCATGGACCCTAGTGAATGTGCTGTGTACATTAGGGATGTCTCCACGATTATTGATTTAAAATAAGCCAGAAACTGTGATATTAGCTTTGTTTTAGAAGTGTATAAAGATTTTCTCTCTGGTGGTCTTCTCTGGTCTCTTCGGGACTTTGTGTAGCTTCCACAGGTTCAGTGTGACTTGAAGATTCTGCACATTGATTTTTCGTCTATTTTAAACCCTTCACAGTCTCGTCTTTGCTTTGGCCTCAAGACTGCTGTCAGTTTAGCACAGGCCCCTGGGGACCAACAGAACCATACAGATTACGACGTGGGCTCAACTCTCTGCACAGCTCTTGGGAGCTTGTGTTTTTTGTTTAGAATTACGTTGGCAATTAAGGGATGCTTGTATTTGCAGTGCACACAGTTTTACAAAAATACAGAAGCACACATAAATATAGAGTTAAATATGTTTTAATTTTTGTATCAACAATAATTTTAAGTGCAAAATGTAATAAAATGATATGTGACCCTGTCTGTGAAAACCAGGCTGAAGTCTAAAAATCTGATTCTGAGATATCAAGCATCAAAATTGGATTTCACCTATTACTTTCGCCATGATTTAAATCTTTGACATAATCTTACTTGGTCAGTATTAAAGATATCAAGTTTGTTTTCTCAGAATGTTCTGCAAATTATTTATGTAATGATTTTATGTAGAAAACAGTAAATCACAAAAAAATAACTGTTGCTGGGTTTTCACAGGCAAAGACACACATTCATCAGCTTTTTTCCTGACACTATCCGCTGTCTTTGATAAATTTTCCACACTGAGTTTGTCTGAGTTCATTCGTGGGATTGCTTAAACGAATTACAACAGTGCCAATATTGTCTTGGCTACTGTAGTAATTCAGTTAGATTATAAGTAATAACAGTTGCAAAGGTCTCCGTCGTAACTCTTCAAACAGATGGGGTCATGACAGACCTTCAGGTTCTCCTAAAATGAGGCAATGGTTTTCAATTGCCATCTGATGTCACATAAGTGAAACAATCTATTCAATGTTCCACATTATTGTACCGTGATGATGTGTCACTCTACAATTTACTGTGACATTTAGAAGAAACAGAACTTCATCTGCCTGACATGAAATATCACGTCTGTGAGGGCTTTTCATGTTGGGCTTTTCGAGAGCATAGTTCAAAAACTGTGTTGTAGTTTGGATTCAAAGCAGGTTTGACAATATTGACAGCATCTGTGGTATGCTGTTCAATTCCACGGGAAATCATTTTGCGTTAATGGTGCTTGCAGTAATGCACATCCAATAGAGCTTGCCGGAGTATTTTGGATGGTATGAATGGAGCAACACGAGTCTCTTATTTTGGTTGAAGTCTGTTAGTTATTCAATATAGAAATATGTGTTATGAAGTTATCTAATGGTTGTTTTGGTGTTGGAACTTCTAGAAAGTGATCATTTAATTTGGTAAATAATTGCAATAGGCATGTGACAGTATCAAATTTTCATACGGTGATAATTGCTGGAACTTTAAAAATCAGAATCAAAATATAAATGATATTATAAAAACAGATTGAATTTTTGTGTAGTACACAAGATTTAAATCCAAAAGAACACAACTGTAAAGAAAAATAATAAAATATCCAAACATTTCCAACTAACATTTAGAAGTATTTATATTTTCTTGGCTGTTTGAGTCTCGGTTAAAGTGTAAATGTTTGACCTGATTTACAATGGAATTATGCAAAACTGAAATATACTTTTTGTGTAGGTGGTTGGGTGTTGACATATATTGCTCGAATAAAGTTTCTGATTCTGTCACACTTGTCTAATGTTACCAAATTATATGCAAGTATAGGCCTACATATGACAATGCTGTACTTTTAAAACAATGTGTATTTTAATGTTTACGTCAATGCAGTGTTCTGCACTGTAGTTTATGCTTTTTACAAATTGAGTAAAAAAATACTCTCTGTGGTAATCGACAGCACACCACACATTGTCGATAGATCTTAACATGTATTGAACCCAGTGCATTCCTTTTAATCCCCATTAAAGGAAAAGAAATGCATGTTTGAAGTGGGTTCGACTGCTCTACTGTGATAATTAGTCTGATGGATGTAATCTGAATGGGAAAGTGCCACAGTTCAGCCACCTGTGCGTGTGTTTGTACACACGGTCACGTGAGTAACTCTCACAAGGTCAGTGCAACAGCTGCAGTCCTGCTAATCACAAATAGTGGCCAGTTGTGTGTTTGCTCGCCGCGGCACATTTGAGCGTGTGAATGTGTTTGCCCCTTGTTGAATGATGGGAAACGGCCTTATGTGTGTACGTGCTGCGGTAGTAAAGTATAATGCACAGGTGCAGTGTCAAGTATTTTTGTGCATGTAAATGTTGTTGTTTATATTGTGGTCGGCTTTCTGCTAAAGTGTTTATCTCTCTTCACAGGAAGTTCGGGGAGCGCCCTCAACCACAGCGCCTGACGAGGTACGTTCATCACCTTCACATGCTAATAACAAACAGGCTAGCTTTAATATTGAGGTTGACGTGTACAAAATAAAAAGTTTTGGGGATTTGTAAAACTTTGCAAGTTTTATTTATTTTTTGTTTAATTTTATTGCGCTTTTCACTGCGCATCATCACAACAATAGAAATTGTTTAGTACTAAAAAGATTTAAAACTATTAAAAACAATTTTTCCACAGAAAGATTCTTTATTGAAGAATTTGAAGCTGTTAATATCGATAGATTATTGATACAAAAAGTTGCTACCTTTCGAATAAATTAACCTCTACGAATAAACCATTTTTGCCTTCTTTTTGTGAAAGAATGACTTCCTGGTAGTGCAAATCACATAAATATGCTGTATTGGCCTGTGTCGTTGTTGTCTGTTATGAATAAGTTTGATCTTTTGGCTAAATTATGTTTTTTCATGAGCGGTCTGAAAATAAAAATGCTTTTGGCCCAGAACAGTCTGCGTCTTCACTGAGGTTTGGTTTTCCGCCTGGAGTTTTTCCTCACTGACAGTTTCTTTTTATCACTCTTCTGTCTGTTTTCTCTTTCTTTTTCTCAGTTTTTCTATTTCCTTCTGTCTCTCATCCCTTTGGTTTACTGTTAAATGGCACTGTCTATATTTGCATGGAATAGCTAGTCGTAACTAAAAAAAATAATATTTGGTAACAAACTCGTAAGGCCATACTAAGTGATTAATGCGATTATTTTGTGCAACATTTGCAACCCTGTTACCCAATCTGGAATAGGTTTTGGTATATTTTATACCAATGTATTTTATATTGGTATATTTCAGTTTACTAACAAGGTTGCAAAAATCACACATATCACAAAATTATTACCAAGCAATATTGTAGCTCATGTTGTAGTAAATTTTGTATTTTCTGCAGAAAAAACTTTTCTATTTTGTAACCTCTCTTTCGGAAAGTGCCTAAAGTACTTCATTCATCCTTCATTTGGAGTCAAAATTATAGGCCGAACGTTCACTTAAGAAACATGGAACCGAACTGAGGAAGCATTTTAAGATCCATTTTGTGAAGCAGCTCCAGTCAAGCGTGTCTTGAGATGTGAAGGACATGGAAAATGATAGAGAGGACAGAGTTCAGTGCTGCCGCCCAGCCCGAGTCGCATGCCCTGCGGTTAACTCGCAGCATGACTGAATACTGGAGGAGTGCACACACCCTGACAGCATACAGCCTCCGTCACTGCTGGGTCCTGTCACCTGTGAATCTGAATAAACAGGAAAAGCTGCAGCATGCATTGAACCTGTTGTTTTTAATCTGAGGTTTGAAGACAGATTAGATCAGATTCATTTGGGTCAAACTAATTTAAATGAAGCTGTGGTGTATATTGGTTATTTTTAACAAGCTGCGCACTGTGATGATCGAGTGATGATGATATGCACGTGTAGGCAGATGAATCTCTTTATACGTCTACAGTCTCAATTAGCTGTTAGAATATTTGCAGTATTCCCTCCCTCATATCCTTTGCACATTCAAACATGCAGTCTTGGCAAAAGTTATTGTTTTTAACAAGATTGCTAATTCTGCAACATGTGGGCATGAACTAACTTGAGCAGTATATTTTTCATACCTTCTGTTTTCTCTCCTTGGCAAGTGTGTCAGTCTTTCTGTGTGATGAGGGTGTCAGCACTCGTTATGTGTGCTGTGGGTTTGCTAGTGCGTGTTGAGTGTTTGTATGCGTGTCAGACGCTTTTTCCTGTTCAAGTGCCGATATTTGTCATGTTGATTCTGAAAATGATGACTCACAAGGGTCTGTCCACTTCTTCCTTCTGTGGTGTGTCTGGCTCTGTGCATGTGTATAACTGTGTCAAGCATTGTGATTGCGTGTTGTGTTAGCATGTTATTTTGAACTTTTATTTCAAAGTGGATCCTGTAGCTTACTTGGTCAAACATTTAAGTTAGAATTGCAAAGATTATAAGTTCACAAAACATATTAATGAAATGTATTACTTTATGAATTCACTTTAACCTTGGAAAAAAGCGTTTGCCAAATGCTTAATGTACAATACATGCAATACATTTTTTGTTAAAGCAAAGCTTGATCATTATTTAATAAAAGTATATATATTTTATAAAGACATAAATATTATATAATAATATTATAAGGATTAATTGTATGTGTCAAGATATACCTATATAATAATAATAATAATAATAATAATAAAGACAATCTGTTAGGGGTGGGAATCTTTAGGTACTACGCTATCCGATTCCGATTCCGGGACTCACGATTTCAAAACGATTCTTCATATAATTTTTTTGCAAATATGATAAATTTGCATTTTAAATAAATAAAGAGTTTTTATGCTTTTTGTTTATAGTTAGAATCTCTTTGACAGTATTCCCATCTTGAAGTTTAATTTTATTGCTTTTATTTTAACAAAGTTATATTCAGGATGAACAAGTTCTGACATAGAATCGATTCTGAATCTTTGAGAATCGATTCAGAATCGTTAGAGAAAGAATCCCGATGCATCGATGCATCAATTTTTTCTCCCACCCCTACAATCTTTATATTATTATAAACCAATTTATATATTATTTTATGTTATGTATTTTTAGTTTGAATTCACTTTTGATTTCCATTTTACTTCAACATCTTTTCCTATGATCAATTATGATTTCTTTTATTCCATATCAAATTCAAATAGATGTGTGTGTTTGTTTTGTCTTTGTTCTGTAAGGGAGCTGTCAGCAGAGGCCAGGGCTTGTGGTTTTTCTCTGAAGCATATATGGTCACATGCCCTGTTGCCTTCCCTTTGCGTGCAAGACTTGCGTGTGTGTACAGGAAAACTCTCAGATTGATCTTCAGGAATCATTGACCGCTTGCATGGAGTTGCACCTTATTGATGACCTTATTTTGCCAGCGCTGTGAAGCGCAGTAGACTGTGCCAGAAACAATGAATTCTCAGTTTAAATCAAAGTATTCTGCGTAAAATGTTCGCTCATAAACAAACTGGCAATTAAATCATATTCTGCACTATTTTTTTCTTTTGTTGAATGGGGTAGGAATAAATTCCTTGTTGTATAGGGTGGATGTGTTGGTCTTAAGGAAGCCTTGTACATTGAATCTGGTACTCTGTATTAAAGATATCAAGGTTATATTTTCACAGAATGTTCTTTACATTATGTAGGTATGATTTTATGTAGAAAACAGTAAATGACTTTAGATTGGTTTTCACGTGCAGGTAAACATATAGGCTACACACCTATCAAGAATGCAATACAGAGATTTATGGGTTGTGCATAATAACTGGTACTGCAATCTGACAGCAATTGTCTGGAAATGTATTGTAGGTTGGTGAATTTGTTACTAAAGTGGTACTTTGATGGCTGTATTTGCGGTGGGGATGCTAAAACTTCTCTGAGAGAGTTTTACAGCGCTGGCCGTCTCAAAGTTACAGTTTTAGCACACAAACGCCACATGTTGAGTCTCTAAATGTGTCCGCTTGAAACGCTGCTGCTAACTAACAATACTAACAATTGTTAGTAGGTAGTTGGTGACCCTTCTGTAGTTTAGTGTCAAGAAACAAGTGGTGGGATATGGCGTAATTTGGCAGAAAGCTGAACTGATGTTTTATGCCAATGCCAACAGTGGGGATGTTGAAATGTTTCTCTGTATCTCTACTAATCGTGACGGCCACCAGCAAAATTCTCTTCTAAGGATCTTTATAAACACTGCTGGTGTTTTTGTGGATTGTCAGGTTGCTGGATATCAAAGCAGAACCCTGTTGACATGAAAACACTTGAAGGAAATGTTGAACGTCTCGCTCTGTTCTAGCTGTGCTGCTTGTAATCAAGAATCGAAGCATGTTGCTGATTTTATGTGCACATGCTCGTCTATGAGCTGCAGGGTAGTACGGGAAATTCAGTGGTATTTTGGTCCATTTGAAAATTTTCAAATCTTCAAGGGAGGTCCTGTTTAGGGAGGTTTTTGAGATATTCATCCTAATCATAAGCGATGGTCAGTGAATCATCTTTCTTATTCTGAACACACACATACACATAAAGCAGGTTATAAGAAGTATCAAAGATATCGGGTGACACGGGCCTGAGGAGATGACATCATTAGATCTGCAGGAATCCAGTGAGGCTGTTCAATGTTAAATCTGTTTCACATGACTTTTTTCAATGTATGATGCTAAAACAAGACTAATGACAAACATCCAATGTAATTTAAAAAAGCATTTTATTGTTTTTCGCCTTGTTTTTCTACACTATTATCTAAACATCCATAAAGTTAATTACTTGAGAATCTAAATGTATTACTTTTTGTTTTTAGAGAAACATAACAGAATTTTGTAATATTTTTGCATGAAACAAGAAAAATGCGTTTGTTTTTTCTTACCCCATGCATTTTTAAGCAAAATATAACAACAATTTGTTTTAAAATTCCTCTGAATCCAAGACCATAATTTTTGCCTCCTAGGAAAAATATTGTATCTATATATCTGTTATCTCCTTAAAAATCCTTAAAACAGAAACCAAAAACTAAGAACATGATTTTTTGCAGTGTATTCAAATCAATAATGCTATAAATAAATAATAACAATAAACCAATTCTCCACCTGCTTATGGCTGTTTGTGGTTTCAAAACAACATAACCGTTTATTTATGTATCATGTACATGCACAGGTGTGTGTTTATTAACTTTTAATGTTTCTCTTTAAATGCACAGCTCTGATTGTGTGGCGTCACACAAAATATTCATTCTCAAAGTGGACAGATAAATTACTTCTCAAAAGCCACAGGCGGAGAAATGCTAGGAAAAGACAAACTGTACATGATAAATATATGATGACATACCAAACCACAATATTACAAATAGGGCTACATTGTGGTCTGCATACGGTGTTCAGACATGGCAAAAAGTCGAAGACATGTGTTAAACGGCATGTAAGATTGTAGTTTCCAAGCTGTCGCCTTGTAGGAGGATTATTGTCAGAGCACAACCCTTTCTCCCTCTCTCTCTCTCTCTCTCTCTCTTTTCCTCTCATCTTTCTCCTCCCTCCCTCGTGTCGCAGGGCCCCTTTTTGCTTTCCATAACAAAAGCCTATCTGACTTGAGCGTGTGCGAGACGTTTGCATGGCAAAGGGAAGCTGTGTGTGTAACCTGCCCCCCCAATTCCCCGTCTCTGTCCCTCTGAGCATTTTGGCGTGTCAGGTGTCACCGACATCTGTGCAAATGGACCGTTTTTCATGTGTGTGAGTGTGTATGAGAATATGTACCCAAGTGTCCACTGAACAACTTACAGTCTGTTACACATCATGGGCATTTTTTTGTTTTTCTGCAGAACATCTCATGTTGAGTTCGACAGCTTTTATACGATCACAATAAACAACAGTGCAAGCACTGTGTTTTATGTTTCCTTGAAATACATCATATTTCCAGGGTGTCCACATTCACAATCTAATTTAAGTTTGCACATGTTGGGATGTTTTTCGTTAGTTAACTGAGGTAATTGACATGAAATCGAAATTCTTCGATTATGAGCTAAGAGATTTTGTGCCGTGCACACATACACACACGCAAACACGTTTCTGTCCTTTTGCCCTTTTTCTTACCCCCCTTCTTCCCTTCTCTTTTTATTTTAAAGACCCCCAGCTGGAAAGTTGAGGTTTTTGGCCACAGTGTTTGTGTGCTTTCTGCAAGCAACACATAGTTGCGCTCACCAGAGAATTGGCTAATCAAACTTGGGCCTGTGTTTCTAGTCGAGCTCTGGAGATTTTGGTTTTGAAGTACATGCAGGCCTTCAGCAGGCTTTCACTTTTAAACAAGCACACACTTTAAACTTGCTTTCACCAGATCATGCTATAATAGTGCTTTAAAAGTCGTTTTACAGGTCTCAAGATGCATACAAACTAAAAACCGACTCATTGAAAACAAAATGCACAAGTGCAATGCAGAACATGCTGCAGTTTTACGTAAACACTTTTGAATGATGAATCTTGTTTCACTAATGGGTTTTTGTTTATCTGTGATATCGGTTTAAAGTATATGTATGTTGTAAGAATTAGTATTTATGTCTTGTGTCTTTCATTCTGTCGTTTTAGAGAAGCCATGCGGAATTACCTAAAGGAACGAGGAGACCAAACTGTGCTTATCCTGCACGCTAAAGTTGCACAGAAATCATACGGCAATGAGAAAAGGTAAGTCACAGCTAAGATTTGGAAATCTGATCTCAATCTGACACACAGGGGACGATTTGAATTGCTCGTCTATGTACACATATTCCTGCATGAAGATGTTTTTATCCAAAGTGACTTTCATTGGAGTGGCCAGATTCTGCCGATTTCATCTCTTGCTTTTTTTGTGATCACAATTCAGTCAGCAGGATTCAGTGGATGTCCAGATGAATGTTCACATGAATCAGATGAACACCTTTGGCCATTGTGTCACATCTCGCTTTGTAATGTTTTTATCACAAACCCCTGTGTTGTGTTCCATTCCTTTAGAGACTGTTTAGCTGTCCATCTCCTGAAGAAAACAAGGTTTAAGGGAGTAACAGAGACAGAAAGAGGAGAAAGAAAAACATCAGAGAAAAAAAGCTTTGATAAGATAAGAAAGCGGGAAAGGAAAAAATGATTAAGGAGGAGAGTTGATACGAGTCAGGGAAGCACAGGAGAGAAGGTCAGAGGAAAGAGAGACGGGATGATAACTGCGGAGTAACGGTGTCCGGGGAGCCCACGGATGTCACGGTTACAGCTCAGCCGGCCTCGATTGGCTGCGAGGCGACGCTGTTGCTCGCGAACACAGCCAATACCTGGCCGTGCGTCAAGAGCTAGAGAATGCCAAATGAGAGCCAGAGAAAAGCAAAGCGATCACTTTGTGAAATGATATACACGTGTTCTGTGATCAGAGATGTTTTATGGCTGGGGAAGTGTATCATTAAGCTTAAATTGGAAATGTATGTAAAGCAGTTGCGCGAGTTCCGCTTTTTAAGTGTCCTTGTGACCCCACTGAAAAATTTGTTTGTGATATGGACATGAATTGTATTTATATTGCGCGGTGTGCTTTAATGTTTCGGTCGATAACATTAGTAAAAAAGTCCAATAGACTTTTATTAAAGGTTTGAAATGCCGTGCTACACCATGTTTGCACCATTTAAGGATGCCGGGGTGGTTTTGCGTGGGCAAGCGCCACACAGATTTACTTTAGATTATATAAAATCCACCCAAAACTTTCCAAAAATCTAGTTTTGTATATTTGTAGCTTTATGTAGTAAAGCTGTGGTTTTACATGTTGACTAATCTTCACAGTGACATCATAATAGCAACTAGATTAAACCACATTTTCGTTGTTGTCGTGTCAGTGACACATTGGTACAGATCAACCCACTAGTCTGATGGTCCTATCTAAGAAATGCATCTTTCGCTATTAGGATGTGAAAGTAGACATCCGACCACACTAAGCATCAAGTAAGAGACAAGACTTTTCCTTTTGCTGTTCGATGGTGCGGAAAACGGCAAACAAAATAAAAACTCTGTCACGAATGCATCGGACCGCTTACCGACGTCTATAGCTTGTTTCAGTCTGACTGAGCTTCGTGTGTGGGTTCGATGGGACGTGGAACTGCTGTTTTTCCCCTTTTATTGCACCACTTAACACAGTTTTATTTCTTGAATATTAGCTACAGTTTTGTGTCACGAGTATTCCCCCACCTCATGTCTAGACGAGCATCTCTCCCAGATGTGCAGTGAGTAATAACGTCACCCACAGAGATCTTGATTTTAATGTCAAGGGCAGATTTCGTGCTTCTGTGTTCGTGGTTGGATTGATTGATATCTGTTCGCTTTAAAGTCCTTTTGATGAAGTAGGCCACAATACACACGCATGGCGGAGACAATGACACGGGTTGGGACTGTCAGGGGCTTTGGGTTGTGGTAAAGCATCAGGGGTTCCTGTAGTGTTTCGTGATTGGTGTTTAGATGTGTGCTTCCTGCTCTGGTTTGTGTGTATTTGACTGTATCATGGTGGCTTCTTGATTTGAAAGTATGAAGATGTATCAACACAACCCATCTTATGCTGCCGCCTAGTGGTGGTATGAGGTAATACACATGGGTCTAGTGATGTCTATATATAATGACTTTAACAATTAAAGGGAAAGTTCCCTCAAAAATGACAATTCTTTTCTTATTTATTCACCCCCATGTCATTTCAAACCTGTATAACCTTCTTTCTTCTGGATAACACAAAAGAAAATTGTGTTGGTAACCAAACAGCACTGGTCCCCATTGACTTCCATTAGTAGGTTGTGAACGATATGAGGATGAGTAAATGACAAAATTTTAAGTATTTTAATGCAAAAACACTTTTGTATTTGTGTAGAAGGACAGTTATGATTCGCAACATTCAATATACAGAGGATAACTTTGTCAGGTACAGTGTAAACCATCTATTAAATTCACATTTTGTTTTTTGTGTCCGTCTAGGTTTTTCTGTCCTCCTCCGTGTGTGTATCTGATGGGCTGTGGATGGAAGAAGAAGAGAGAGCAGATGGAGAGAGACGGATGCTCGGAGCAGGAGTCTCAGCCTTGTGCTTTCATCGGCATCGGCAACAGCGATCAGGAGATGCAGCAGCTTAACTTAGAGGGAAAGGTAACACACATACACACAGAAATGGCAAAATGACAGCTGTTGAAACTCAAAATGGTCAAAACATCACGAATAGCATGCTTTAAAGAATGCTTTTCTTCACAGAACTATTGCACAGCCAAAACATTGTACATCTCAGACTCGGACAAACGCAAGCACTTCATGCTGTCGGTGAAGATGTTCTACGGGAACAGTGCAGACATCGGTGTCTTCCTGAGCAAGAGGATCAAGGTCATCTCCAAACCTTCCAAAAAAAAGCAGTCTCTCAAGAACGCTGACCGTGAGTGTCCACCTCCCACAGAATACTCACATCAAACACTCGAACCATCTTCACACGTGAACATTTGATTATGTCCCGGAGGACATCACTGGATGAGTCACGTCTGGTAGTCGATTCAGAGCATCTACACAGAGCAAAATATTGTTTTTTAATGTACATAATACACTAAACTTGAGCTAGTGATGCACTGTAGAAGCTATTAAAAGCAAAGTTTTTTGTCATTTTCTAATGTAATCAGATTTTTTACTGTATGATTAACAAACATTCCTGTCTTTCGCTTTTCATGTTGTTGAGAGTGAAATGATAATGATTAAAAGAGTAGCCTTAATACTTCTTTATAAATATTAGTTTTGTATATATTGTGTTTATATTAATTTTCTTCTTGCCTAAAACTATTTGGGAATCAAAGTGTACCGCTTAAAGAACTAAGAAGCCTAAATCTCTCTCGCCACTCACATCAGCCTGCCACAAGATGGCGCTAAAATAAACACATTTACATTTTTAGTTATTTTAGACAATGTGATCTGTTATGTGATAGTTTCTTCTGTGAATAATAAAAATAGCTGGAGAGATTTGGTAGACTTACCTTGATATATTATACAGCAATGTTAGATTAAAGTTTCTGTGTTTGTGATTAAATGTGTTTCTGTGTGTTTTGTGTGTGTAGTCTGTATAGCATCCGGAACAAAGGTGGCGTTATTTAACCGGCTTCGCTCTCAGACGGTCAGTACACGTTATCTGCACGTAGAGGGAGGAAACTTTCACGCCAGCTCACAGCAGTGGGGAGCTTTCTTCATCCACCTCTGTGAGTCTAACACACACACACACACACACATCGCCTAATGGTTATGAAACATGAAGTCACATTTTTGTTAATCCATAGATTCGATGAGTTAACTATTAGTCTAAAAAGTGGAAAAATATACATAAAGAGTTTTTTGTCGGCTCACTGTATATAACTAATTTTTGATATGTTGTGGTTGTTTTTCAGTGGACGATGAGGAGTCTGAGGGTGAGGAGTTCACTGTGCGAGACGGCTACATTCACTACGGCCAAACTGTCAAACTCGTGTGCTCTGTTACAGGAATGGCTCTGCCTAGACTCGTAAGACCCGGTGTCTTTTCCCATCATCTTTCTCAGTGTCTTTTCCCATCGATTCAGCCTTGTAGTATAGACTACAATCCTCACCTTAATGAATTCATGAATTGCTTGATTAATTGCTTGTCATTAAACCTTATTCCATTTTGTTTCCAGATTATCCGTAAGGTGGATAAGCAAACTGCCTTACTGGACGCAGATGATCCGGTCTCTCAGCTGCATAAGTGTGCCTTTTACCTGAAGGATACAGAGAGGATGTACCTGTGCCTTTCTCAAGAGAGGATCATTCAATTTCAAGTGAGCAATAAAAACGGTTTGACTACATTTTATTTAGAGTCACTTACTGATTCCTTATTAAGATTTTTTCACATTTACAATAATAGTGAAACACTGTAAAATAACACATGTAACTAGAGGATGTTATGCTATGACTAAAAATCCAAAAATAAATGAAAACTACTTTATGTTTTAGCATCTTCAGTGTAATCATCCTTTTCCCGAAATTTGCAAATACTCTTTGAATTGTATAAACCAATTTTGTATAAATTGTATAAATTTTGTATAAAAAAAGTTTTTAAAAGCATTGAAGGAGTTTCTATCTATTTTGGGCTCTTAACGGTAGATTTTTGTTTATTTTTCAGTCCAAGTAAAAAAAAAAGTTTCAAAAACATTTTTACATAAAGTTTTTGTTGTGCAGTGAAAGAAATTAATATGGAACTTGGCACAATACATTTTTTCTCCACATAACTAATTTTAGAATAAACATTCACACATATGGTTTAAATCAAAAGGTTTTAAAGATCATAAACAAAATTTTTGTCAAATGACCCTGAACTTAAGTATAGTAGTAGTATTTTTTTCTCGTGAAAAATGTTTTGTACTTCACTGGAAGCAAAAAAAAAACCTTTCAAACAAAAGCACTTTTTAGAGCAGAACAAGAATGTATCCTTTAAAAAAAACACATCCTGGTATTCTTGTTAAAATGAAAAGAACACATTTCTTTGTTTGTGTGTTTCTGCAGGCCACTCCATGCCCAAAGGAACCAAATAAAGAGATGATAAATGACGGTGCCTCCTGGACAATCATCAGCACTGATAAAGCAGAATACACTTTCTATGAGGGCATGGGCCCTGTACACACCCCCGTCACACCTGTGCCTGTGGTCGAGAGCTTACAGGTAATGCACATACACCGGAAACACGTGACTCTTTTCTTTTGTCATGTCTACACCTGCTTTTGTGTGTTTGAGTAGTTAAATGGTGGAGGAGATGTTGCCATGCTGGAGCTGACGGGACAGAACTTTACTCCAAATCTGCGGGTGTGGTTTGGTGATGTAGAGGCTGAGACCATGTACAGGTATGGATATTTTTTGTTTTCGCACACAATGTTGTTAAAGGATATCCGTTTAAGATGTTGGAATAAGAATACGGAGGATTGGTATTTGTTTTTAGAGTGGTAGTTTTGATTTGCTAAAGGCTTTAACAAAAGTATAAGCTTTGTTTATGCATTATTTTGATCATTTTAGGTAATAACTTCTTAATGTTAACATCTAATGTGTCCTACTGCCTTGTTTGGTTGTCTTTATAGACAAATGCCCACCCTTTCTTGATTTAATCATTCAATTTCAAAAGCTAAGAAATTAAAACTTACTCTTTTCTTAAAATATATACATAAAATTAAATAAGGAATTTTTAATGATAGTTATATATATGTTTTTTTGTAATTATAACAACAGCTACATATGAATGATAATTAAAATAATGGTAATATAATTATACATTTCTTTTATTAATATATGTATTTAGGCAAATAAATTTGTTCAAATACCCTTTTATTAAATTTAAATTCTGGCACAGTCACTTACAGTAAGTATAACTTCTCTATACTTTTTATCTTTGTTATAAACACACGTTTAAAACGTCTTAAACCTGTTAAGTGCAGCAATAAATGACATGTTAAGATTTGACAGGCCATAAGTTTGATGAAATGCCTCCAGCTAATACAATTTGAGAGAACAAGAACCCACATATACTGTTTAATGCACTACTACTGTTTATGCAGTTGTAAAAAACAAATATGTACTTTTATTGGCAGTGTCAATGTGTTAAATATATTGCTTGCAATGAGACAGACTGAATTATTAATTAATGTGTCTTCTTTAGGTGTGGAGAAAGCATGCTGTGTGTCGTTCCGGACATCTCTGCTTTCCGCGAGGGCTGGCGATGGGTGCGACAACCGGTGCAGGTTCCCGTAACGCTGGTTCGGAGCGATGGTATCATCTATTCCACATCTCTCACGTTCACATACACCCCAGAACCCGGGCCTCGGCCACACTGCAGCGCAGCCGGAGCGATTCTTCGAACGGGCAGTGCCGGCTTACTGTCCACGACCGGTAACAGCACGGGGGGGAACGGAGAAACGGCTTACGGTGCCAACAGCACATCGAACGCCGTCACGGCGTCGTCCTCTAACGCAGCTGCGGCTGTTGTGTTATAACACACGTAGGAACGTTCCCAAACGTGTAGAAAAAAAACAAGACTACAGACTATTTGTAAAAGTGCTGCATATTGAATTTAAGAATAAAATCCCTTGACTGAGGTGGAAATCAAGGATTTCTGGGAAAAGGGGGAAAAGGCAAAACCTGTGGCAAGGAAAGAGTATTTGAGAGATGGATCTCCTGAGCTTTCTTGTGGTTTTCTCTGAGGATCCAGTCTGGTGCTAGCAATAAACAATGTCTGAGAGAAATCTTCATGTTGGCAAAACACCGGCATCTATCAACAGGAAGATGTGGAGATGAGACGGCAGCAGTGATACGTCAGCCATGTACAGAATGCGTTGATTGATAACTGTTTTTCTTCCAATCCGAGTGCGAGATGTATCGTGGTCTGGGAGCTCTTAGGGAAAGGGTCACATTGAAATTGTGAGTGACAGTTTTTATGGACCAATGATATTGTGTAAGCTTTAGTAAAGGTACATTTTTTTGATCCCCATACCTTTTTTATATCAAACATTATCGTACGCTTTTGTTACCAAATAGGTTCTGTTCCTCCTTCTCTGAGATTTCACCTTTTTGTTTCTTTTTCTGTCTGTTTTCGTTCAGTTTCTGTAAATATCTACACCCATATAGTTTGACAAACGTCAAGTTTTGATACTTTGTATTTTGTAATACAGTTTTGTTTTCTTTTCTATCCGGTTTAGTTGTTTTAATTTTGCATTTGGGAAAACTCAGAGGGCTTATTTTTAAACCGTGCATTTTTATGAAGTCTTTAAAAAGAGAAGAGCTTTAAGCAATGCCTCTGCCTTGCCTGCATTACGATATGCGCTACGCTTCCTTTAAGCATTTCATCCACCCGTGTTTAGATCTCACGAAAGGAACAATGCCATCTTTCTGTGTCGTCATTTGGATATGTAAACAGGAAAACACATTATACAATATAGAGGCCTATAATATAGAGGTTTGATGGGTAGCCATAGTGTAGTACATCTGTATGTTCTAGAGCACACGTAAGTTATCACATATCAATAATCAGACATGTTGCAGCCGTTGGATGTTTCACTGTTCTTAAAAGAGTTCAGACTCTCACAGTTATCCGTTTGTCGTTAACCAAGTGACGTTTTGTAATGTTTTCTGTCTAAAATCCATTTTGTCTTCCAAAACTTCCATTTGCATTTTCTAAAGTTAGAAACTGTCTCGGAAATGAATGATTAGGAGACATGCTCTACCATTTGATGTGGCCTTACTGTAAACAAAGGTTCTGTGGACAGTTCACCCCTTAAAAAGAGGTTTACAGACGTGACCTGAGGAACCAAGCCTTGAATTTTGAACATTTTACATGCGATTTTTGATATTTAAACTCCCTGAACTTTAATTTTTCATTCAAAGTTAAATGTGTAATAGAAACAAACATACCCAAAGATATTATATTGCATTGTTGTCTTGTTTTTTAATAACTGAAGAGTATGTCTCTCGTACACCAAAAGCAGGAAGCTTTACTCCGTTGGTCATTTGATTTGTTTATCGTGGCCTTGGTGTCTCACCAACTAGTAGACTAGTATTAATAACAAAAAAAATAACTAGCTGTAATTAACTCATCAACCAGCACTAATAGTGTTTTGTGACCTTCTTTTGTACAGTAATTTAACTTTTGAATTTTATGCGTTCATTTGTAAAAAAAACAAAAAAACACAAAAAAAGAGAAAAAAACTAAGTGAAACTCAACTCAACTTGTTTTTTGTGTGTCTGTGGCTCCTAACCCGGTTTCTCGCCGATTTGATTAGTTAAACAGGTGTTTAACGTCCGGGTTTGTCTTAACCTTGTATGTTAATGTCCTGATAGTGATTGGAGATCATGGGACTATAAACAGTCAATGGCCTTTAAGTATCTCTCAAAGATGTAAGAATACAGCAATACTGTATAGGTCACTTTGTTTGTGTCGGTGTGTGGAAATAGCCACTGAGTTTCACCAGCCTGATCCACAGTGTATGTGGTCATGATGAATAGTCATATTCTCTCTGTTTGACACTTCTTGTTCATGCTTATTTAATCAGACACTTTTTGGGTAGATTTGTAGATATATGTGGATCATGCACGGTCTTCCTTACATGGAAATTCTGTAGTGTAGTGTATGTTGGAAACCCGTGAAAAAGGCAATACTCCAGCATTGTAAATGTAGAATATTTTGGGAAAAAACTGTAACTTGAATGTCTCTGCAAAAAACGTTCACTTGTTGCCTCCACTAAATTCTTTCTTTTTAATATCATTGTCCCACTTTCCTTCTGAAAATGTCTTTAGTCTGTCTGTGACTGCAAATCTCTTCCCTTGTTTCTAAAATCTTAAAGATGCCCTAAAAAATTTTGCACTTGGATTACTACAATTCTTTGCATACTTCCATTTTACCATATATTGATCAGTATCAAACAAGCGCACACTTTTATTTTGGGAAAGATGGTGGAGACACTGAGCAAAATAATTGCTGCATTTTTTTGTTTTTCAAGTGTGGCTCATATAACCACAAAAGACAATTACCAAGTTAATATAACCAAGATAATTTTATGTCTCGCATTCGATATTTCCTAGAGACGTTTCTGGTAAGGAAAAGCTCAATTGCAACTGTTATCATGAGAGCTTTACTATACAATGTGTTATTGCATTGTTTTTGGTTTGTGTTTCCCATGATTTATGATATCCCAAAAAAGAAAATCAAGTGCTTTAAGCCAGTCCGCCTTTAAATGAGACAGCTTTGTTGAAACGATTCCTACTCAAACATAAGAAAGCAATTAGTCTTACAAGACCGTTGATCTAGTTTGACTTTATCACGTTTTTATTGGCAATACACATTTCTAAACTGGTCCATTACAGCCTCTCTTCCACTGTTTTGTTTACATTATGGTTTTGCTTAACCCCTCACTTACTGTAACTTTGTTGTGGTAAAGTGCATTATGTTGCTCTCTAAAAGAAATCAAATGACAATCTTACTGGGCTTTTTTGTTTACGTTGTGTTTGTTTTTGAGGTGTTGAGCTTTAGAAGAATTTGTTAAATTACATATATGGAGTTGTATTTAAAATTATTGGATGATGCATTTTAACAAAATTACATTTGCATTATATCTTTTTTTAGTCACTTATAAATCATTGAAAGATCTCAAACTCTTAAACACAGGTTTTTGTTGATGTCAGAGGCGTGTGTGTTGGGGTCACGTGCCAAGCCTTAAAAACACATTTAATGGCAAATTTGAGTGAACAATAATCCGTTTTGGTGTCATTTCTGTGTATCTGTTGGTTTTTATATCTGTTATAAAAACTTTGCTCTGCTCTTCCAAAACACCATTTTTTAATGAGCTCTGATCAATGTAGGATATACATGTATGTCCTTTAATATGCCAAATGTCTTATATTTACAATCTCATGCACTGCTTATCAAACAGCATGAGAGGCAGCTTTTCAAAGATGTCTCAATATTCAGAAGAATAGAGGAAACGATGAATGCTAACGTACCGTAAAAATACACACTGGTAATTGCAGACTTTCTTTTGCTGCCACAGTTTTCTATCCTGATCATGTGTCATAGTTCAATACGGAGTTCAAATAAACTAGACATAATGTTGTAGCGCTTTGTCTTTTGGAAAACATCCAAAATCATCAAAAAGCTGTGGTACAAAGTTACAAGTTGTTACCCTTTTAGTATAAGTTTTAGCAATTCACCTTTTCTTCTCCACTGGTATTGCACTTAGAGAAAATCATACTTGTCTAAAATTGTTGCTTATCAAGTATAACTTTCATTTTTCATGTAAAGGTTGATTCTGGTGTGCCTGATGCTCTGTACTGGGCTTTATGTGTACACTTTCTGTTCATCTGTATGTTTGTTTCTGTCTTTCCTTCACGCTCTCTCTCTCTCTCTTTCTGACTCTCTGTTTTTCTAGTTATAATATTCAGAGGTATCAGTACGGTAGCAGTCTCAGTCATTAATGGGCGGCTGATGTTAGGATCATGTGCCCTAACGTGAAACATTTGTAAACATTAGTTCTGTTTCATTTGTCTGTTTGTTTGGTTTTTGTACATATTGCACCTGCTCAGTTCCATATGTCATTAAATAAAATTGCAATATTGGCATAAAATACAGTATCAAAAAGATTTTTTTCTTGCATATATATATATATTTGTCAGACAACTACACAAATGTATACCGATACTCTTAACTGAAATGAAAACATTTGTGACCCTGTCTGTGAAAATCAGGCTAAAGCCAAAAAATCTAATTCTGAGATAACGAGCATCAAAGTTTTATTTTACCTATTAATATCACTATGATGTCAATCTTTGACATGACCATACTCTGAAAATATTAAAGATATCAATGTTAAATTCTAACAAAACAATCTTTACATTATCTAGAATGATTTTATGTAGAAAACAGAAAATAGCTGGGTTTTTACAGACTGGGTCACATTTTAAAAATCCTAAGCAAATATCAGTTTATTACATGCTATGTAGACCCTTGACAGGCACCATGTAGTATATCAATATTTGCAACATGGATTTACCATGGCATTTTGAATGGTAAAATCTTCTGGTATATTGTAGATATTTAATTAAGACTTTATACAAGTTAATGTTTCATTCTCAGTGGTTATAGACAAATGTATCCATGTCAGGGAGCGTGATGTATTAATGTATTGGTCTCAAAGTGAACAGAAATAAGGTTTGACATGCATGAAAGTTTTAGGAACATTAAGAAACATCACAATAGTCAGTGTATAGTACTATGGTGAAAATAGCCCAGATGTTTAAAGCAGCCTTGGGTAGTCCCTTTTAAGTAAGCAACAGGTGTGAAAAATCTCATGATGTGATAAGGATAGACTCGAGGCACAGGGTACAAACAGTGTGTTTGGGCTAATACACAAGATAACGAAATTACTATGTACTTTCCAAGAAAAAGGTTAATGCTACACTTACATAACCCATCTACTGAAGTGGATGAGATTTTGGTTTTACAGATGTACATTTGTGTGTCGTATATTGTTTCTGTCAGCTGGATACCTTGTATGTCCAGAACCACTACATTTCAGGAATAAAACATTGTATTAAAATGCACAAAAATAAAGGATGACCAATAGTAATGATTTATAAAAAATAAAAATCCTGAAATGTTGAAATATGAGGTTTCTGCCTGACAGCGACGATATCTATACACTGTTATATCTGTCTGGTCATCATTAAAGCAAATAGTCTAAAAATAAAAGAAAGAAAAGAAAACATAGGCAATTGAACACGCATACATAGATAGTTTACTCAAAACTGAGAATTCTGTAATTATTTATGTCATTCCAGATCTATATGACTTGATCTATACGGTGGAACATAAAATAAGTAATTTTGACTTTTTTTTTAAGTAATGTTGATCCTGCTTTTTTTCCCATACAGTGAAAGTGAAAGGAGACTGAGACTGTCTGTCATGTGCATTCTGCAAAATGCAAATACATTCTGCTGAACATCTCCTTTTGTGTTTACATTCTCCATGTTCACAGAAGAATGAAGGAATGAGGTGAGTATATTTTACAAAAAAAATTCACAAAAAAAGTAGAAAAAGGTTGTTAAAAGTAAAATGTCAGCGCTGATTCACTAACCAGGTCTGCACAAACAGAATTCACATTATTTAACGGTAAAGACAGTTGTTTTGAATAATAAAAAATAAACGTTAGAGTGGTACAATAGGTGGGCCAGACAATTGCAGAGCCAAGACAAGCCATAAAGTCTTATGTCACACTATAAAGCCCAACGTTTATAAGTCAAAGCCCTAATGGGGACTAAGGTCTCTCTCAAGGCAACAGTCTTGTCCATTTGATGTTCCTGTTTATTTAACAGTGACATGTCTATAAAATTAAGCACTGGATCCTGTCAGCGTTTCAGTGCTATTGGCGGTCATTGTCTGCATTTTGGAGTTCTCATTTGTCATCAGCTGTATATAGCAAGTTTATATTCAGTTAGCAGGAAGGAAACTGGCCGTTTGTTTAGCTAAAAAAGCCTGATGACTCTAGACTATATGAAGAAGTTTGGCAAAAGCGTGTTTCATTTGTCATTCATGTTTTGTTACTGAGATCAAAATTTTTCAGGCTTTAGTCAAGATAAAGTTCTTGGTGTTGAACCAAAAGAGCAACGGTCATCACCCAGTGTTTCTTTACGCTTGCGCAGACCCACGGGGACTGGTATCGGTTAGTCTGGTAAGCGTTCCACAGGTCTGTGTGTTTCCATCAGCCTGTCCGCTTCCACCTTCTCCTCCAAACAGCCTTCCCAGACCTCCGGCTCCTCCAGTACTTCGACGGCTGCTACACCTGCTAAAATCATCAGGATCAGATCTACAGCAAGTGAACGTCGCCAACACGCCTTGTCTGAAGCGCTTGTTCATGAAACAGTAGACTATAGGGTTGACGCAGGCGGAGGTGTAGGACAGCAAGTGGATGAAAGATATCGGCGCTCCGGAGAGAAGACGGTCGGCCGAACGTCTGTCAAAAGCCCGCCAAGCGTTGACGACAAAGATGGGCGTCCAGCAGAGGAAGAAGAGCCCTACGATCACTAGCAGCATGCGTATGACGCGTTTTTTGGCCATGAGGTTTGTCGTAGAGCTGTTGCTGCAAACCCTGCTGACTTTGGCTTTTGAGTGACTCAGGCTGGAGGTCGAGGCGTCAGAGCGATTCCTCTTAGACGGCTGGAGGTAGCAGCCGTCATTGTCGCCGTGTTTTAGGCTAGCACTGCTGTATTCTTTCTCTAGTGAGGAAAGTAAGGATGAAACTGTGTCACACCAGTCATTTTTTGGACAAGAAATATTGCTTTGAAATAATTTATTAGCTTATTTGTAATGAATACAAACCTTCTGATGAAAAGCTGTTTCCTATCAGCACAACATTCAAACTAGACAAACACTCAATTTTGTTTAATCGTTTGTAATATAATATCATGTGTGTTATTAATAGGCATATTTCGATCTAATTTATGTAAATTAATAATAAAAACCCAACATGTTGTCCACATGTGATCCCATAGGTTTCCAAATAAAAATTGACATGGGATTCATGTGAAATGTATTTGTTTTTCTGTACGTGTTAATCTGGTTTCCTAAAAGGACACTTTATGCTACAGCTTTATTCTTTAAATGTACGCATTTATCCTTATAACTTCAAGATTTTTCTTTTAATGTTGCACCAAAATGTAGCAATAGAAAGTTTATGATACCTTTATTTGACTTCCTGTTAGCCATTTCAAATTTAATTCCCCTGAAGAGTTCGATGGAGGTAAGACCATACGCTGTCATCATAATGATTCCAGGCACAAGGAAGAGAATCAGCAAAAGTAAAACGTACCTAAAAAGCCCCAAAAAAGATTCAAACAACTCAAGTTGCAAACATCTACTTTATTATGTTTAGATGCTTAGCTTTGTTTGGAATAATTTCCTCCAAAACATTCATTATTTATTCATCCATATTTCATTTTAAAATTAAACAAAGCTATTGTATTGCTTTTGAAGACATTTAAGATTATATTTATTTGTGTGTTCTTCCATAGAAAAACAGCACCATTACGGGTTGATAAATAATGACAGAAATTTATTATTCATGTTAACTATTTGTTTTACACTTTTTTTTCAGAATAAAGCTCATACAGTCTTACCAGGTCTGCATGACATCACTGGGCCAGACCAAGCGGCACATATTTCCAGTGCTGTTGTTACTGCGCATGAACGGCACAAGCGTGCTGCCTATCGGGTAAGGCAGCATGAGAAGAAAAGAAACGACCCAAGTGGCTGTGATGACTTTTGCTGCGTGCGATTTGGTCTGCCAGGTACGAGAAGTAAACGGGTTGCAAATAGCACTGTATCGTTCCAAAGAAATGGCCACGAGGTTGAATGTGGACACGCTCACTGAAATACCTGTGAATTGTACACACAGAACTAAATTGTACATACAGAAATAAATACTGGCTTGGTACTGATCTAAAGGAGATATGGAGTATAAATCCACGTAAACGGCAGTAAACAGAAAAATGGAAACATCTGCCTTCACTTACAAAGACAGGAACACTTCATAACAAACTTACGCTAAGCCATGATAACACAGGTATGAATTGTTTGTAAAGTTAATAGCTTTTGGCAGTTTAATGACTTAACATTGCATCCTTTTAGACTAGTGAGACACAAAGTTAAAGCTCTTCTGAATAATCAACAGCAGAATCTGTTTCGTATAAATGTTCACATAGACACACGCAGCTTTATCATGAGCAACTACAGTACGACAGAACAGCACAATACAAACACATAAAACATGCTGACACATCTCACATAGAGATATTATACACTGATATTCTCTCTTGTCTCAATACTAAACTGTTTAAACTGCACAATTGCTACTGTACAAATTAATTATGAGTCTAAAATTAACATGGTTATAAATAGATCACGTTACTGTAAATTTATCAAATATTTACCAGAATCTACTAAGGATGTGTTTAATTTAAGAGAAAAGGTTGCCAAAGCATATACCACTAAATATATAGTGTACTGTGTTTTCCATGTGGTTGTCATCTATAAAATAAGCGCAGACAGTCTTTTCTAAACGTTCAGACCCTATAATGAATCTTTTAAACAAATTCTCCTTAAATATAAATAGCCAAATACAGGGAAGCTGGAACATAATGCGTTCACCAATGATTAGGAGATCCTGATATCTAGTTTTGCCTCTCTTGCCGACATGGTTACCAAACACACTAAAACTAAACAAACAACTGTTACTGTCAAACATAACACAAATCTTTTTTTTTTAAAGTGATTAACACAAATGAACCATTTTTTTCTAAAGTAACTATAATGTTGAACTATTTATAGTAAAACCACAAAAATGTTCTTTTCATTTACTACAGGAACCATAGTTTAAATATGATATTTGTAGTAAAACTGTGGTTATAGAAATGGTTATCAATCTACCAAAAACTTTTCTTAAAATTTTCTTAAAAAATAATAAAACCATGTATAAGTTCATAAGAGCTGTCTGCATACCCTCCAAAGACATTTTAGTGCACACATTGAATATTATGTGTATAATCTGTATAAATGAGGCCTGAATTATGTGGATTTCTTATATGAAAATGACTATGGATTCGGACAAAATGCCATATTGACATTAGACATTAGGCATTAGACACCACAATCAAATAAAACAAAATCATTTAAAATGTAAAAAAATGAAAAAGACACTAAAAGCCTCTTGATAGGTGATACTATTTAATTTATTCTAAACTATGGTTACCATGTGGACGGACACACACATCGAGCTGTGAAGAAGTCTGCTACTTAAGTGAAGTGTAAACAACAAACGTAAAGTTTACTCACCCATGAAATACGTGGCCACTTTACACATGCCTTTGCCAAAGATGAAGTCTTTCATGATGTTAGGGATGAGAGTAAAGGGCATGCAGAAGAGACACAACATGAGATCACTGACAGCCAGAGAGAGCAGGAACAGATTGGTGACTGTCCTCATCCTCCGGTTCCGCACCAGAACAGTGATGATCAGACTGTTCCCTATGAAACTCAGCAGGAAGATGACAATATACAGCACAATCCGTACTGTCTGGTTTATATCTGACATGCAAAGAGAAAAAGAATGAAAACAGTTGTTAAATATATTTATTCGTTAACACTTTACAATAACGTCTAATTCATTTACAGTTAGCAAAATATTATTACAGCATTTATTAATATTTTTAATTGTAGTTAATATCAATACTTTTTTTATTGTTTGTTCATGTTAGTTCATTTACAAAAGTTAACAAATGTAATTTTAAATGCATTACTAAATGTTAAAATTAACATTTTTAAATGCTGTAGAAGTATTGTTTGTTGTTAGTAAAATGTAGTTAAAAAAGTCAGCAACAACAACAACTAAGATGTAACTATTTAAAATTGTCTACACAGAGATGTACAACACTTTAGTCTAGTTTACATTCACTGTGTAAACATAACAATGGCGCAAAAAAGGTTTTGACGCTTTTACAGAAACGTTAGAGCAAATGTTTGTAAATGTTTGCATATTGTAAATTTAAATTTTATTAAAGAGATATATAAAAAAATAGGCGAGAAAATATGTTTACCTTTTGGTTCATATGTTGTGTCACTGTCATTCTTGCAGTCCGACGCATTGCCGATTCCCAATCCACACAAAAGTTTATAAATATCAGTGGTATTGATAAGCATATCCTGAATTGTAAACGTCTCCATGTTGTGCATTTTCGGATAGTTTTGAACTTTTTTTGTTACAATATATGAATATCTATCCTTTCATCTCTTGCAGGTTAAAGAACAGCAACACTTACTGTGCCATAACACGCAGCTGCGCTCTCTAATAAAATACATGATTTTATGTTAGATCATAATAAGATATCGTCAAAATTAGTATACTTGCGAAAGAGTTTTAAGTTTTTTAAGTGTTAAAATTGAAAATTATTTCTTAAACTAAAAATGAATACTTAAACTATATACAGCAGTATATGCTGAAGCTGCATGCTCTTGAGTTGTGAAGTAATGCACTTGATCAGCGTTCTTGTGTCCAACACAGATTCACAGACCCCGCCTTGATCTTCATTCTCACTTTCTTTCACATACACACAACTGAGTAACACACAGCTATGACGTCACTACACGAAGGGTTCAAGACTTCAAATTAATATTGTAATGAATTCTCGTTTTACGAGTCAGGTTGTTTGGGTACTCTTGGAAACTCTTTGCTCTTTTAATATCCTGACTTTAAAAGTTTATCCTGAGGAAAAGAGTAAGAGTAAGATTTTAAGGGCCTTTTAGGTTGTTTATTGACCACTCACTGAACAAAGCACTCAGGGATCTTCCACATTTACACAGCATTAAAAAGCTTTACAGCTTTGAAGAGACAAAGACATCCGGAAAATGCCTGCACACTTAGCCCAGACATAAAATGCTTTTAAACATTTATGGAACTTGTGTAGCATAAAGTTAAACTCTATATACTGTGTGTACACTATGTATTTGAATGTGTATGCTAAGCCTATTTTAAAAAATAAGTATTTTTACAGTATGCAATGCTTTTTTAAAACGTTTAATGAATTGTAAATCACATGACATCTTGTGCTTGTTCTGTACATATGCAACATGAACACTAAAACTACTTTGAAATACTATTACTTTGAATCAATAAAATAACATTAAGGTTAGCTGCACATTAATCATTACTGTCTATTGTGCATTACAATAAAGCAAGAGAATGTGCTTTGGAGATATGTCATCTAACATTGCATGTAAGTGATGCCATCTCTTCATAATCTTGATTATTTTCTGTACAACTAGCCTTTATAAATAGAATTTGTGCATTCCATATAATATGTAAAGACTATTAATCATGACAATAAAGACTCACAGCTAGAATACTGTTTTCTCTTGGCTACCCTAAAAAATGGTGGTAAAATAAAAGATTCCTGAGTAAGTTTTTTACATTGAAATCACAGATAGATCTAGTTGTAGCAACTGAAGTCTCCTCCAATGGTCTCGTCCAATATCAATTCAGGCTGATACTGTCAGATATATTTGGGTATGAGAAACAATATCATACCAGCAAGTCTGCTTTTTTGTTCATATCTATGCATGTTCAGGTTGTACCTTTTCAAAACGTAAGCAAATTATTAAGAAGTTGCTTTCTTCCATAGTTATTAGGAGACGCATAAATATGAATAAACAGCATGGTGAGGTGATGATGTGTTTAATCTATTTTTATTTATCCAAATTAGTTTCAGTTTAATTTAAATGAAATGTTAAATTTATAAATTTAATGGTAAAGAAAAAAAGGTTTTTGATTATGTGCTTAGACAAAATGTCCATATCAACAAATAAAAGTTGCCATCAGCAATAAAGGACCAAGGTATCTGTCATGTAATTTAAGATAACCCAAAATAGCCTTTTCAACAGGTATTTTAAAGGAAATGTTATTGCATAAGTTTATTCAAAATTAAATATAGTTGTATTTATTACTTTGAAAGTTTACTCTTATTCTTGCAGTAAAAGCCTTTGACTCTAATAGGAACCTTGTGTACAGGCTCGTGTTTCCCGCAGGGTTTGCTGTTGTCGTTTGCCTGGATACAGTGTGATGGTGCTGCGCTAACAGCTGACCACAGGACATCACATCGACTGATAAACATTAAGGTCTGATAATGATGGACGAGGGGACAGATCTGTCTGTCACTATCGCTCAAATAGTGCAGCGACTCAAAGGGACCCATTTACACTCTCAGCTGGAGAAACAGGCAAAAGTGAGTGAGATGCTACAGCTAACACACACACACACACACACACACACTGCAGTGTGTGCAACACTAAATACGGTCACTGCAGCTTTGTACAGTAATTCCAGTATGCGTTTTGTATTGAATTAAATTTAATGTGTTTCTGTTTTAGGAATGTTTGCACAGACCAGAGATTAAACTAGAATCACTTAAAGATGACGTGCGGGAATGGTTAAAAGCCTCCGGTATGACGTCACGGACCGGCGTCATCGCCACCTGTGATTTTTTTATAACAGGGAGTTTTGTAACAGGGATAAAGTATATACATGCACATATATGCATTATATATGCACACACTTATATACTTTTACATTCACATAAACATACTAGTGAGAGAATATAAAATGTTCTCTTTTTTTCAAACACTTTAAACTTTTAAATAATTTTATTATTAAAAAAAATGTAAAATATTTTTTAAGAATCGAGATGTCCAAGCATGGTCACCATCCTTACAAAATTACCAAAAACATAGTTACCATATTTAAATCACACTTGCTACACTTTTACTACAATTAAAACCATAGTTAATCTTAAGGGCAATGATGAATGTATTACTGTGTTTTCTTGTGTTGTGTCATTGATGCTAAAGTGATTATTTGCATTCTTGTAGGCTGGGAGAGAAAATTGCAAAATGCAGTTTACAGAGAATTGCACATGTAAGTGGAAATGATTATTATTTAATGAATGTTAGCCTTTGCGTTAGTTGCTTATATATAAAGGCCCAAGTGCTCAAGTCTGTATTCATGTACTTTATTTCATTCCTGTATAACCAAAAACTGCAATAATAAAAAAGATACATTCATTTTTCTCTCAGACACATACATTGAAACGTGTCCAGATTGTTCCTTCCTGTGCTTTAAGTGTTTATTCAGTTTTATGGCAGGAACTCTGGAGATCTTTTTGCAAAATGTAAAAACCGACAAGAGACAGAATGAATTAATTAACCCTAAAACAATCCAGGTCCACGTACTGACAATATTGTCTAATAAACAAGACAAATTACTTCTATAGAGTACAGTACATATGAGAAACAGCAATTAAAACATGCACATGTACAGTTAAAACATATGACCCCTGACCTTGTCCCCTTGCTTTATAGATACAAGTTATTTGCTTTTACTTTATGGGGATTTTGTTATAAAGTATTAAAATGACTGAATGACAGAAATAGACATTAATTATCTGCTTGTATTAAGGCCAAAAAATAATTTGATGGTGTCCTGCTAAATGTCTTTTTGTGTAGACGTGAATGGGAAGGTCTGTCTTTTGTCAATGTTTTGAGAGTGGGAGGAGCAAATATACATTATGTGGCAAACATTTGTCAATGCCCAAATACTAAACATATACATACATCCTCAGAGTTTAATTTCAAAACCATTGTTTATTAATAGGGAGTTAGCGTTACTTTGTTCCATGTTAAAACGTGACTGCAGGACATTTTTTAGACACAAATTCATCATTGAGGTCAGGCACTGAAGTTTTGCTCATATGCTCACATTTTGCTCAAGTTTTGGTTTGTGTGTATGGGTACAATCGAACTATGTCCTCATTTTTATCTTTCTTCATTTAAAAGAAAATTGTCTAAATAATGTCTCATTATGACTATTGTTAAACAAAATAAATTCAGTGTTTGTCCGTGCACTGTCTATGTTTGTACATGCTGCATGTGCTGTGATGCGGATATGTTTCTATGGCGTAGTCTTCCTCCCCCTGGGCATCCGAGAGCCCCTCCTGAACACACCAAAGAGCCCTTGGCATATATGCGCAAAGCCCAGGTAAAGCCCACCTTCTATTATTTTGTATCTCTGTTTGTCTTCTTTCTTTGTCCCCATTTCTTTCTTTCTGTAAACTCACATATATATACATGACTGATTGTTTGTGTGTGCTGTAGGCCGCCTGGGAGAAGAGAATTATGAAGAGTTTGAACAGTATGTGTACAGAATTAGGAATCCCACTGGCACGGAAGGTAGAAGTGTAAATCATTGTATTGAGAAATTTGGTTGTTTGAAACTTTTTTCATTATACTCTGTTTTATAGCGTCCGGTCCCAGAGCAGAAGGAACTAGCAAAAAAATGGAATGAGATGGGAACTGATGAACCAGGTGACAGAGATATTATCAGTCTGTTGTCAGATTTTACACCTTGACATGTATTATATGAGGTTATATCTCAGTGCGTGTGTGTTCATGCATTGCAAAATATTTACACGCAGACATTTGGCTTGTACACAGAAGCCCTGAGCGGTCTAACAACTCCATAACAATGCTATCAGTTTGCAGTGTGTATGATAACATTTACCGAAGTCTGCAGGACAGTGGAATAAACAGCCCTTCCTGTGAAACCAGAGCATGTCCAGACGCCTGGACCGCATCCCAATAACTAAACCCAATAACACCCCACAGAACTTTTCCCTCTTTCTTCATTCGTTCTTTTATTTTTTCTACATAGTATGTTCATGGCAACAGATTTTTGGTCATGTTTAAATAACAGTTGTTTTATAAATGAAGATTATGTAATAATTAACTTACCCTCATGTTGTTTGGAACTTTTTTGTTCACCTGCTTTAAAAGTCAAGAAACGTTTACTGCCAAGCTTTAAAAAAGTAACAAGCATCATAAAAATATTACATATGACATTTCTAAGGTAAATTATAGCTTACAAGCCAACATTTAAATAATTATTTACTGACACGATAATGTACTGAATATATGTTCCTGTGTTTATTAGATGTGGTGCGCATTATTCATTTCTCTTGAATTTCCCTGGAACTCGTTCCCAAATTTGTAAACCTAATGACAGTCAATCTGCTGTTTGTCAGCACTGTGTGGTTAAGCAATTATTAAAATCATAAAACCTGTTATTTCTTGCAGAGCTGGCATGTCCACTGTATGATCAATTAAAAGCCGACAGCACCTCACCCACGCATGGTTGACAGATAACGTATTGTATTTACAGTCGTCATAGTTACTTTTCCATGATTCCTTTTCAGTTTCTCACATAAATCCCTACAAACATAATGGCATTTCAGAGTCATTATTTGATATCTCTCTAACAATGCCATGATCATGGGTTTGATTCCCAGGTTACAAAAACAGATGTGTAATAAAAATGTATACCTTAACTGAAGTTGTTATGGATAAATGCACCAGTCAAATGCAAAAATGTCATGTAAATACACCTTGATTTAACTTTCCATGTCATTTCAGTGAACTGAGTATAGTATAATGTAAACCAGATTGTTCAGCTTTTATTTGTGTTATATTGTCAACCAAGTTCTCATGCTCACTCCTTTACAATTACACTGATTGGTATGGCATTGCAATACAAGTTTAGATGTACTCAGATCTCTGTTTTATATTGCAGACCTAAGCAAATTCAGACCCGTTTATGCACCCAAAGACTTCCTTGAGGTGGGTTTAGTTTTGCTTGTACAATCCAGCTAATGAGTTTATTGAAAACATCCGGTCCAAATGAGAAAGATAGGGCCGGATATGAGCGACTGATTTGATTCTCTCAGGAAATGTTCGGCTAAATGACTTTTGAGTGAAAATTGACTGAAAGGTTGTATAAGTGATTTGCATGAGCTGATCTTGATGAACTTGATCTTGATTTATGATTATCTCAAAAACTCTTGTTGCTATGTTGCGTTGGGATGAAGTACAGTGTGTACTTATAGTAATCAGCATATTGTGCTGTTTTAGAAGAAACTATTGACAAAAATTACACATGAAATAATTACCTTGATGGATGATCATAATGATTATAATGATGATTGTAATGGTGTTGTTGATCGTTATGTAATTGTTTTGTTTTGTTATATAAATGATAATGAAATAAGACATTGGTTTTCTTCTAGGTGTTAATCGGTTTAAGGAATCCTAATAATGATCGCAGTGAAGAGCTCACAGTCAGAAGTCACTGGGGATTAATCCAAGTTTCCCTCAATGTCCGTGACATTCCTCAAATGGTGAGTCGATTTGTGTCTCCCGTGGGTTTCTAGTTCTGCATTTAAACACAAACAATTTGCAAGTGTGTACCTGCTGATAATAATCTAAAATATATTTTTATACACAAACATAAATTAAGATATTCTGTTGTCTGAATAAAATAAATAATCATACCATCTTGATGCTCGACCGCATTGTTATTTATAGATGAATTAATAAAGATCCGTTTTTTCCATAATAATTATAAGATGTTTGTGTTGCAGAGAGAGACATATGCAGAACTTGGTTTTACTTATGGGCAGCTTGGTATAGATGATCATACACATGTATCCTCAGGTAATCATTCACTTTTCATCCAACCCTTGATCTTGCAGAGTAACAGACTATGAGGCAGACACGAGTCGTGCTCATGTCAGATCCTAGGATTTGGATGGTCTGTTTTCGAACTAAGAAACAGATGTTTTAGCAGTACTGATCATGAGTGATATAGTGATCAATGAAGTTGTTATAGAGACCAATTAAGTGTCAGTCATGCTAAGAATGATTGACCACATATGAAATATTTGTGTTGTATGCATTGTTTGATCTCTTGCTATCTCTCTGCTGTTTCAACACAGAGTTGTTTGAGAGCGAGCACATTCGTGTTGGAAAGAAAGGTGAGAATAAACACTTTTATGTAATTCCGTCTTGTTATCGTGACACATATGCTTGTACTGTATAGTATTCATGTATCACTAAGTCTTGTGGAAAATGCTTGTTTAAAGTCTGCCATCTCATCTCACATAATAAAGCCGTCTAACTGTTACCTGTTATCATTTTTTGTTAGTAAGAATGTGCATATGATGAATTTGTTTGAGAATTTCTCCGTCTAGGCCTATATCCACACGCAGAAGGAGTGAATGGTTCTGTAAACCATTATGATAGTCTGTTACAATGTCTGGGAAACCACATTGTATGGATTAGCTTTTGCACTTTTTAGAGTTTCTCAGAAGTGTATACTAAAATGTGTGAATGATGTGTAAAATGTGTTTTTGTGTAGTGGTGAGTGCTGTGGACAGCGCAGCGGCGCAGCAGTACAGCAGACAGGGCTGTCCCACAGGTTTTAGGGCTCAGCTATGGACCCTCATCCTAAACTCTACCAGCGATCCTGAGGTAATATACAGTCTTTCTCTTTCTTTCATACACATACAGATAAACACAGACTCTTAGAAATATGTAAACTTACAATTTATATTTCTGCAAGTGTGAACAATTGAAAATATTTGTGTATCTTGTTTGATGTTTATGGTTATTGTTGTGTACATGTGCCAGAATCATCATTTTATGGCTATTTATTTGTACTTAACGGTTCATATGCTGTGCATAGTACTGTTACATGTTGGGAAGATGTTTGTGAAGATACTATAGGAAAAAAATCTCATTATTTCTTTAAACGTCAGTGTTTGGTTTGTTTGATTTGACTCTGGTAAATCATACCTTGAAAAGGTGATCCAGCAGAGTTGGAAGGATGCTTTGCAAAAGATGCTTGACAATCCAAATGAAAACAATCCTGATAATTCCTATCAGAGTTTCGTTTGTTTGATTGGATTGAAAACTAGACTGAAAGCAATGTAGATTAATGTGATATGGTGCTCATACCATATGACTTCATATGGTGCTAAATGCTGATAAAATTCAGTCTCTCAGACTAACATTGCATTCATTTTAGCAAATAAAATGATTATCAATCGAAATTGACCATATCCCTTCCTCTAATATCACTTACTTCTAACTAGCAATGGCAAGCACCAAATCATGATTATGGCTAAAGGATGATAGATACTTGAGATGTCTTTAATATCTCAATTCTTCTCCATCAGTGAGATGAAATGGAGAACAACTGGACATTTTAAGTCTCCTGCATCTCAGATATTTCTCCTAAGAAAAGCCAATAAAACTCACAAATATCTCCATTTCTGAAGTTTAAGAAGAGATCTCAACCATGTCACAGCAATCAAAAAAATAAAATTATTGAAGATTTCAATATGAACTCTAACATTTATCATTAAATTGGCCCAAATCCAGATTATTTATCATATACAACTTGCATTCATTTTTCTCATTTGTTTCTAATTTATTTCTGCTAAGCAATTTTAGGAGAAACCTCTGAGTTGGTGCTTAAATAAAGCGCAACTGAGAACATCATCAAATTTCCTGAGCTACGAAAGAGCAACCTCTAAGAAATTACATGTTCTAGGGAGCCTTATAATATGTTATGCCCAACGTCCTTTTTCCATAGAAAATGTCTAAGCACATGACAGAATAAAGTGCTCATCCAATCAGTTTAAAGAGCCTTTAAATACATAAACTTTCTTAATCCGATTAGCTTTAAACTGCTTGTGTGGCAGAAATGACAGAGCAGGTACCCGCTGTGATTCTTCACCCAGTAAGTCTAACAGCCGCCATCTTCGTACCTAAAACAATGTCTCCAGGCTGACTGATGGGTTCTTGAGCATCTATCACCACAGTAAAATATACATCTGGATAGTGTTCCCTCACTATCTGTTAACAAGAAGGCAAACACCTGGTGTGGGGCGACACAATTTAAACAAGCACAGTAATCCCTCACTTTTCAAGTGTAGGTGATGTGGGACATGAACCCGGAGGGAGTTTTAAATGCTTCAGGAAGAACAATTATGTAACTGCTTATAAATCAGGTCCAAAAATTGGACCAATAAATTGGTCCAGTGCAGCTGTATTATTGTATTAATGTCACTATCAGAGTTTGGGAGCATTTCAATTAAGGAATCGTGGTGCTGTATATTGGTATATGTCATAATAGAGTTTTATTTGTAAATGTTTATATTGATAAAATATGGAAATAATGTATACAGTATTCTTGTCTAATACTTAGAATTGCAAACTTGGAAGTTGATATTTAAGTTAATTGGAAATTTGTGGTCATTCAAACAAACTGTATCATTTACAAACATAAATATGAATATATTCGCTGACATGTCTTGATCGTGTGCCATAATTCCCAAATATTCTAGTAATTTACATGGAAAGTTTCCCAAATTCCTGAATTTTTCAACACTACTAATAATACACATTTTGGTCATTATTTCATTATTGAAATTATATACAGTGTTTTGTTCCCTTAAGGTTTTTTTTTGTCAATTTAGGCCAGATCATTTCAGAAAGAGATCCCATTGAGAACATAAAATACAGAATTATTTGGATTTAAGTGATACTAGATGACTGTGTCATTAAAACAATTACATTACAAATAGCAATTTAGAACAATAATATGATTAGCTGGAATTGTCTAATGTAGTTTGATCTGTGTTTTTATACACCATTTATTGTTTAAATCTGGATAGCTGAGAGAGATGGTTTGTGTCTTTTGTATTTATTTTAAACAGGACATAACACATTATGAACAGCTGAAGGCCAGAGTCATACACCATGACCTGCTGGTGGACAACCTCATTTATAAGGTACACATAAATGAAGTTCAGTTCAGGTTGCTGATTGGTCTATAGCCGTGTCTTTTCATGATATATTGACTGAACTACTTTTAGTGTCACTATGTAGTGCCAAAAACTAATGCTGCATAGCAACTCTTTGTTACTGTTCACATATCAAGGGTCTTTTACCATAAGTATGACATGACAAATAACATTTGTTTGTTATTTTTAACAAATTAAAAAAATGTTTATGTGGTAACTGTTAATAAAAGCAATCAGACCTTATATTGGTATAAACCAAGTTAAACTTCTCAAGTTTTCTGTATACATTTATTTGATGGACGGATTAAAAGATTAAAGTCTTCTGTACAGTTTAATGCAGAAAGTCAAGTGCACCTGTTTCTGATTAAAGTGATGTATTGTCTTCTCAGGACGTAAAGCTGACTGCAAGCAATGATGATTATTACTTTGTGTTCGAGGACTATTTATATCAGGTGAGTGAATGCATACCGCTGTCTGTCTACTGTAACACATTCTCAAAACAATCTTTCCAGAATTTTTCTTGTTGCATCATAAACAAAGCTCTGTTAATCTAAGGGGGAAAAACACATTCCCAAGATATTTTCAAAATGGCATTGATATACTTCTGTGTATACATATTGCTGTAGGCTCGTGAGAACGTTGCAAATCCGTGTTCTTTGGATTCACATACCTAGAACTGATTAGATACAGATAGGACTGGCTTGTATAGTCTCACAGATAGCCTCTCTAAACAACACTCGATTCACAGAGAATTTGTGAAAAAAAAATGTAATATCTTAATTCCAGGAGTTTATACTTTTGTTCACTGCAAAATCAGACTCAAGTTAAAACATCTTTCAGCTTTATTCTGATAAACATATACTGCCTTAAACATCTGGCCAATGGGAAAGAATATACGTTTTCTTTCCTAATAGCGTTAATGGCTCCAAACAACATCAGCAATATAGTCTTGAAAGCAAGCAATTTGAGAAGGACACCATGCAGCACTCTGAAGTTGTTTTTCACTTTAGCGGTACAGTCGGTTTCATTGGCTCATATCTCCTGGACAACCATCAGTGAGCCACTTTTGCTGGGGCTGTTTGTGTCTGTGTTTTCTCTGAATCTGGATGAAATAGAACAGAAAAGCTGAGTGGTTTGGATTTCTCAGGAGCACAGTATGTCATCATTTTGGAACTCGGGTCATGCGGGTTGCAGGTGTGAGGTGATAAAGGAAGCCAGGTTTCTTATCAATATTGGTTTAGTGTGAACTCCCTACACAAGAAACTAGAACTAGTTTGCTAAAAAATGTTTGTCAATATTTTATTATTTTAAAGCAGTTACTTTTAACTTTTTTTTACTTGATTGTTTTATGAATAAACAAATAATGGCCACCATGATATGATGATTAGGTGTTGTGGGTGGTTGCCAAGATGTTCCTGTGCTGTTACTTGACAGGCATGTGCACCACACTAAATATTCTTACATTTAAAAACAATTTATGTTATGTAGTTGAAATTCAGTTGAAATGCAATATCTTAATATGCATGATCTGTTTTTTGAGTTTTTAGTTTAGGATTCTAGGATTGTATTTGGCCATTTATGGTTATGCAAAATCAGTTAAGGAAATAAAATGATTGATGAAACCCGCAATTATAGGAAACAGATAAAAATATGTCTGCAGAAGAAAGCTCTTCTTTTAAAATGAATTGCTTTTTCATTAATAAATGAGAAACGCTGCTATTTGACCTTGGCACACTGAAGCTTTTAAGTGGCTCTTCAAAAGGATTGTAGCAGGAAATGAGCAATTTGTTAAAGATAAACATGTTTTGCAGTAGAAAATGTGTGTGTGTGTGTGGTGACAATTACTGTATTTGTGCTTTGTTTTTCATTTCAGGTTTTGCTCTGTTTCTCTCGAGACACTACAGTTCTGGAGCACTTCAACTATAACAGTGCTACACCACCTAAATCTTCCATCCAAAGTAAAGCATTTACATGTTTTTCTTTATTGCCATGTTACAATCTCAGCCTTGCCTTCTTTTCAAACTATGCAATGTCTTTATTTAGGGAAGTCTGGCTCAGAGCAGTTTTCTGTGGTTTACCCTCCAAATGGTGAGAAAGCTGCTTTTACATGTGTTCACAATTTTTCTGAAATGTATAGCTCGTAAGCCGGCCTATCACCTCTTTATCTCATAGGTGTCATCCCATTCCATGGCTTCTCAATGTACGGTAAGTTAAAAACCCATAAAATGTCCGTAATCTCAGAAACAACTGATAGCTCTACACTTACAAAACAAGCTTTCAATATGTCTGTATTGCAGTGGCCCCTCTGTGTTTCTTATATAATGAACCATCCAAGCTGTACAGCGTGTTCAGGGAGATGTACATTCGCTACTTCTTCAGACTGCACTCGATTTCCTCACATCCGTCTGTAAGCGTTTCTGTGTGTGCGTGATGCAACATGATTTATTGCTTTCGTGTCGGTTTTCAAACAGTTATGCTCTCTGATCTCACCTAACCTGTATGTCTGTGTGTTGTTTGTTAGGGTTTAGTGTCTCTTTGCCTGCAGTTTGAGAGATTACTGCAGACTCATCTTCCTCAGCTTTTCTATCATCTACGAGAGATAGGAGCCCAACCGTACGTTTTCAATGCCGAGTACATTTACTTAACTAATCCATCTCAGTCTTTAGGCTTATTTGTTATGGGTTATTTGTTAATAAGCAGTTATCTTCTTCTAAACCCTTAATTTGATAAAACCCTAATTTAATGAAAAAGTTTATGAACTGCTGCCTTGATGCCTACATTGATGCAAACTCACAATTGTAAAAATCTAGTTCTTTTAGTTTGAATTTATTCATATTTGCATGTAGACATGTTTATTATAGATAATTGTATTATTATAGCTAGTAAATATGCACCTTTAGCTTCTAGCTGAAAGTAAAAAGTGCGTCTTAAGCCATTCGCAGTACAAGTGGGAAATCCTTTCAATCTGTGTGATGTATTACAACAGTGCAGCTCCATCTAATGGCTGACTTCTAAAAACACAAGTCCCACAATTACTTTCTTTATTGAAGCAGAAAAGAACTGAAAGTTTATTTAATTGATGATTTAAAATTGAAATTTAGACCTAAATATTTGGTTTGCTGTGTCTTTTAGTGTGTGTGTTTGTATCTTCTTTAGATTGCGTATTGCCTTTAAGTGGATAGTCCGGGCCTTTTCAGGATACCTGTCAACTGACCAGCTCTTGTTGTTATGGGACCGTATTCTAGGATATGATTCTTTAGAGATAGTCGCAGGTGGGTCAGTTTATTCCTGATGTGTGCTAATTCAACGAAAGGTAACATTATTAGATTATTTCCTGTCACTTAATAGTTTTAGATCATTAGTTAAATCTAATTATACAGTAGTTTGGTCTGTGTAATTATTAAATAGGTAGATGTTAAACATTTTAAAAATTGACATTGACACAAGGGAAAGTAAGTCATATGGAATATATCCAACTATCCTCATGTGATGAGTGTGTATATGACTCTGTTTTCCAGTTTTGGCTGCCGCAGTCTTTGCCTTCCGAGCTGAAAACCTGATGGAAGTGACATCACTGGCATCGGCTGAGGTTGTCATTTGCAAGTGTGTGTGTGTGTGTGTCAATGTTAACGAATACATAAATAGTGTCTTGCAGCCAACACTAGTAACCCAGTCCACCCAGGGCACATGTCTTAAAATTGCTGGGATAGACACTTTTAAAAGCGGACTGATCTCTCACACATAAAATGTTTAGATGTGATGTCAAAGGCCCTGGGAGCAAGCATGACAGTAAACTTTAGGTACTCTATGTTTAACAGCTTCAAACAAACTACTGAATCAAAGTCTACTGGATGTTTGAAATACGTTGTCAGATATTATCTATTCATTTTAGGAGTCGTTACTGTATGTGCTTTCAGTTAATGCAAAAATAATAATTCTGTATATATCATGTCTTTCCTGTATACTGTAGATTTTTCCATAGAACACAAAAGGAATATTTTTAAGACCAAGTATTTGCCATGCAACAACACTTCATAATGATCTGTCAAACTCCTAAAAGGACAAATAAGCAACATAAGGGTAGCCCATATGATTCATATACTATATTTCAAGTCTTACGAAACCATATTATAGCTTCATATGATAAACTGAAATTGAAGTCATTATTCACTGATATTATTTTCCCTCTGCGAGCTGTTGAAAAGTTCTGCTTTTGTGTTCCTCTGAGAAAATAGCAGCATGCAGTTTTAGAGCGACAATAAATAATGACAGCTGTTTTTCTACAGTATTCCTTTAAGATGAACTTGAACAAGCTTAAAATGTTTACAGTAAATATCTATACTTCCCATTTTTATCACAGCATCACAGTCAATTAAGAGGGTTGCATATTCAGATGCTTTCGCATACAACTGCATGATTGACAGCTGTAGTAAAAGTGCATATGACCTGTTGGCATTAATTCTGGCTGTAATCTGCAGTGACGCACAGGCCCGGGCCAGAAGGCGCTATGAAGATGCTGCTGGACAGTATTTGCTTGCTTATGTACCACCTGGCCCTTACTGGAGAAGTATCATAACACGTTGTATTTTTAGTGCCCTGGCCTGGTCATGAAACATTAGAGGAGACGTGCTAACCTGATAGGGGCCTCTAAATTTATTTGCTTCCAATTCCAAAAGGACAGAAGCTTGGGAACACTTGATTCCTTCTGAAGGCCCCCACCCGGACGGCTCCTGTGAGACGGATGTACTCTTAGCACCTTGCAATCTCTTGAGTAGCATCAAAGCAGGCTAGCAGACGCCATTTTGTGAAACAAGATTTGCTGGTCATGCATTCTTTTACTTTGACTAGGTGTCCATTGCGTTCATTGCCAGACAATCTAAATGGATGCCTCTCTCGTAAACACTTATCATGATGTTCCTGACACCGCCCTAAATCTAGATCCGTTCTCATGTATTCCTGCCAGACTTTAGTTCTTACGAAAGATCTTTCTGTTTTTGCAGGCTGTTCTTGCTGATCTCTCAACCTTGAAGGTGATGCCCCTGCTGCAGATCTTCCTCTTCGCCACTGCCATCTGAGGAACCTGTGCTGAAGACCCTGTTTGCATTCCTAATATGCGTTCCTCGTGTTCCTGTCTTGGTTGGTGTTACTGTAGAAGAACCCAGTTGTACAGAGATGTTGAGATCGATGAGTTGGGTATATAACTCTGTAGTAAATTAGATTACGAGTTGCATATGCCATTTAACTACTTTAATGTCTCCAGTGCTGCCAATAAAATGTAAGCAAAAGAATCATAAAACTACATAAAGAAAGTTATGTACACAACATCTATGTAAGCTATTACAGTCTGGTTTATATATGGTCAAATAGCTTAATACCCACTCAGTTATATAAAGAAAAACGATAAGGCTAACATAATATCAGTTCTATAGTATGCATAGCATCTTATGGGTAAAAACAGCACAAAGATCTGCTGAATGTTAGAGTAACAAACTGGAAGGGCAGTTGAGGTACTTTTCTATAGGCCTTCAGACACCCCATGCTGCTCAGAGGTTTTGAAACTGGCCTAGTGCCAGTGAATTTGAATGAGTGATGAATTGCTGTGTAAGTGCCATGGATGACAGAAGCAGCATTGATGGAGATGAGTGTTTTGACTTTCATGTTTGCATAATGAATGCTTTGCTTAACCCTTTTAATAACCTCAAAGCTTGCAATACTCCCTCGGGATAAAATGAGGAATGTAATTATTATTTATAAAAGAAATGCATGCAATTTTGTAATATTTTGAATTCCCACACCTGTATACTTTCTGTGTATTGGGGCATGTCCTTTAACACATCTTTGCATGTGTTATTGTAACTGTGTATATGTAACTCAATATTTATTTTCTTGCTAAACAAGATTTTTGCTTGTGGTGTTCTGTATGCAGGTTTCTGATGCAGAATTACACTTTTACACAAAATGCAATAAATACACACATTTTAAAACAGCAAATCATGCATTTAATAAAAGTAGTACAGCAAATAAAAGTTTCATGATTTTACTCTTAAGGGTAACTATATCATTACCATACATTGACATGCTCTACAAGATTTACAACGCCATGATTCATTTTTTTTTCTTTATTAGACTGACTACAGATTATTAAATATGATACTTTAGGGCTACGAAATGGGCACAATTTCAAGTCATTATAATAAAAAAATCGGATTGAAGACAAAATTCTAGTTATATCTATATACTGTCATATAAATATACATCAGTTTTTTTATATAGCCAAGAGAACATGCATGCATTTCCCAGAGCATTTTGTCTTACGCGATTTATATTGCATACAAGGGATACATTTTGAAACTCTCTTTCTCTCCCTGTTCCCTGAGATCCAAACCCATTGCCTTTGTGCTGCGAACACAATACTCTTTGAACTGAGCTACAGTTACATATAATGTCCCTATTGTAAAAGCAGTAAATGTCATCATCATTTATGAGCCTACAGGTAGACTCCAGCTCAGCAAACTCCCCCCTCCCTCTGGCATCTGCCCCTCTCACTCCCTCTGCGCCTCATATCAAATTATGCCACTCGTCAGTTTTCTGCCCTCCTTTCTGCTCCCCATCGCCTCACGCCGGTCTCTCGGTACATCTGCCACCTGTTTACAATGCTTCCCACGCCCTGTCCCGTTTATTACCGGACCTGCAGTCGTCATGGGAACAGCGCGCCTCTAGTGGTCAGACGGAGGATTTGCTTAAATATCCTCGCTGAAATATTTTATGTCGATGGCCACTATCACGTTTCCGTTTTGGGAACCTATATTTATATGTTTCGTTTCGTTTATTAAGATCCCCATTAGCCACTGAAACAACAGTAGCTATTCTTCCTGGGGTCTCCTCAAAATTCATTACATGTTTTACTTATATTATTTTTTCACCATTCACACAACTGCACACACAATAACAGTATACATAACATACAAGAGTTTGTAGCAGCTCAATGTCAAAGAAAAACTCAAAAACAGCTCATTTTCTGGTATCATTATACATTACAATACATATTCTATAATTACAAACAAAACCAAATCATAGGTTCAACATCAATCTTCCTAAAAATCAAAATACACAATTATCAGTAATCACTGTGTGAACAAGAAAAGTTTTACATATTTACATAGTTCTACATATGTAATAACTGTTCTTTCGTTACAATAGTTTTGCCATGGAGTTTAAACGTTTATGCAGAAATCTATTAACAAATTTGCACAAGATGTATATTAATAACTTAAAAGAAATGTATCTATGATTGTAATCGGACCGTTCATAGCACTATTAAGATATGCATAAATGTAAATTGTTCAAATGGTTTGGCTTACACATTAATATGCAACAACATTAAGTGATTTCTTATTTTAAACTTACATCAAATGAATCTTAAGTGCATTCGTTTAAATGTACGAATTTATATTGCATGTGCAACAGGGTGCACACATTTTTTTGTGCAAAAACATGATTCACATCATGCATTACAATGAGAGCAAATAAACACGCTTCTGTCTGCTGACGTTCTCCCGCCGTCTGCCTTTTCAAAGCTCAAGTCTCACTTCCGGCGTCAGCCAAATACATCCTGCCATGTTGGGAGCGTTCGACCAATGACAGTCCACAGCGAGGAGGAAAACTTGGACGATTCTCAGGGTGTAAATCGCGTGTCGCGATGGGAGAAATGAAAGTGGGAAGTAATGAACAATAGATTAGGGAGGCGCCAACATTCCCCGTCAAGAACTTTCTGGTTGCTCCCCTTGCGCATACCGATAGTCAAGCACACAGTCATTATAGATTTAAACAGGCTTTTTAGCCCACAGTTGGCGAAAATAAAGGCGGGTTTCAGTCACACGAGAGCACTAAAGCGCATCAGAGGGAGAATCGACAGCCGGCGTCCTGTTGTCAAATGATTTGCATACGGACTTCCGCCCCCTGAATTTAGTTTCTACATCTACTACCAAAGGCAGTGGGCAAACCTGAGCCCTTATGTCAGGCGTAGTCATGCGGACTTGACATTTAAACTCGGCTAATATTTGGACATGAACGGCAGACGCGTTTATTTCGGATTGCCCGGATGGATACGGATTAAACGCCACATTGGGATCTGACAATTTCATACAGGCGGTTCACGTTTACTATGCTGGATATCTGCCGACTGTTTGTGGATGTACCGTGACTGTCTTTTTTTATTGGGATACTGCTCTTTAAAACGCATCGGACTATACTGGGTATTCTCTAGAAGGAATATGTGTTTTTCATCACGCTGGGGGTGATCATTTAAAACGGGGATTCCTCGTCAGTTTGCACTTGTTTCTTTGGATTGTAATGTAGGTTACAGCCAAATCCTTTAGTTCAATGCAATATCTCATATCTGTTTTAATGTGTCAGAATATAAACGCCGGAAGAGTTGTACATCTCTTTTGGATGGAGTTTTTCTTTGCCTTCTTTTGACGCCTCAGACTGTGGATACGTACATAATAGGCTTTGTGTATTTTTTATATCGTTTTTTAGTCTTAAACGTATTAGCTGTTTTTTGGCATACATTTTAGACTAGATTTTTACAGGTTGGATCTTCTGGTTCATTTAAACTCGGTGCTTTTAATGTAACTACTGTTGACATCACATGCTTTTTCTTGTGATTCAGCGCATTCGAATGCAATAGTGTGTGGTACCTGCTTTTTTATTTATTCTTCGTTAAAGGCAATTGAAAGCTTTTGCACACCATGACTTTCTTGTCTGGGGCAGCGGTGCTGTTGCTGCGTGGACTCGTCATCTCTGCGGTATTGGGTTTAGAGAGTTCATACACAAGTAATCTGTCGAACCGAGTCATTTCGGATCCAGCAGCGGCAGCAGCAGCAGTAGCAGCAGTAGTAGCTCCTACAGGTAAGACAACCGCATCCATGTCCTAACCTGTGTTTATTCTCCTAGTCGTATAAAAACGAACGTCAGACACAAAGTGAACACAAAGACCATGGGTACTCGACTGTCAGTGATGGTGTTGGTTGGTGTTTAATGAAGAAAATGTTTTCATGAGACCTGCTGTGGGTTCTGATGGTGTTACCCTGCCTCACATTACTTCTGGATGCTTCGAGACTATACAGCTTTTGCACATACTGTATGATTGACTGTTTGGGAAGGTGATTAGGATAAGGACAACATTCAGCTGGAATCTCTAGATAGGATCTCTAGTTTCTCCAGAACCATCAGACAGCACCTTTAATGAAGATGCCATCTTGTAGGTTAAGTATGCTAGTGGTTGACTTATATAGGTTATGTTCATGGTTTGGGTTGGCTGGTGTGGTACATTTTACACAATATTTAATCATAGATATGTGATGTTGGATATCTAAATATCGTCAGATGGATACATTTACATAAATGGATACGTAGAGAATACTCTGTCTTTTATTAAAGATCAAAACCACTAAACAAATAGACAAAATAAAAACGGAAGGCTTTGTATAACCATACTGATAGTTCATGCATAAACAAACAAGACTGCTTCAATTAATCAGCCTGGTCTAATTTCTGACCCCACAGCTGTTTTCTCAATATTAGTCATGCATTTAATGACAGTGTTTTGCTTCTGACGTACAGCAGTCTGGTCAGAGCGTTTGCTGAGGACACAGATCGGGGTGAGATGACAGATTGCTTTCCGTATAGACCTGCAAACTGTTCTTGGGATGGATGCAATCCAGATCTGTGGTCTTGCAGAGTAATCAGAGGAGAAAAATCTGCAAAATGTCCTTGATTCAAGTAGAAAGTAAAACGCTTAGTTTATTGCACTCTTACGGATGCTTGGAATCTAGAATTACAGCATATTTCACTAAAGATAACAAGTGTACAAGTGACAGATTTTAGTCCTAAAAACATTAAAGGCAACATTTGTCAGATCAGAACAGTATAAGCATGTTTATTTTTTGATAGACTGAATCTTAGTTTTCTGAGCATTTACATACAATCAAAATTGTTTTTAACCCCTGGCATGTAGAACCTGACACCAAAGTAACACTTCAGCTCACATTCCTCATAACAATTTATGTTCTCATAACAATTTTTTTGTGTCATTATAGTTTATGTGTAAATACATATTTGACTGCTGAGCGGCATTACACAGTCTGTTTAAATACACTTTGAGACATTTACGACACTGCTACAATATGATTTTCTGTAAAGCTTTTATGTAATAACTGTTACAAGATGAGGCCTTTTATAACAGCTGTTTAGAGGGCTGTCTAAACAGTTAGCTTCAATAAAAGTATGAAGATGGACCAGGTGGTATTTAGTATTGTTCTGTTTTGAACTTAAATATCCTTAATGAATGTGTTGGTGTTTTATGGCATATTGCTTTTTAACAAAGTAAATATTTGTTGGGAGTATTCGTTTTGCTGTGTTTCCTTTTCTCAGAAGATTAAGCTAAGGAGCGACAGAGCAGGTTCTCAAACATGTCTGCAGGCGCATAGCATCTGCTTGGACATGCTACTTGGGAATTGTGTTTTGCTTATTAATTTATTATGTACATGAATGTCAGTGAATGTTAAATTAAAGCTTAAACCTGGGCAGTACATCTGAGGTACTGAATTCTAGTCATAGTAGGTCCTGCAATTGAGTTACTCAATCAGGTACTTCTCTTAATACATATCTTCACAGGTTGCATCAAACAGATAAATAAGGTGTAAATGAATATAATATCCAAATCTGCAATTGCTTAAGAACTGATGCTAGTTCTTGTTGGGATATGTATGAGATTTTCTACATGCAGAATGATTGTTTGAGGTATATTTGTGGCTGGTTCCTCCAGTAGTGTTGGGCTTGCGTGTGTGTGCATGCTGGGACTCAAACATCCCTGCTGGAATTGACCCAGCGACCCATTTCCCATCCAATGGTTCGGTCATCTGCTGCTTTGCAGGATGCCACTGTGATTGTGCGTGTGTGTGAGAGAGGATGTAAGCAATGGTAAAAATGGTTGAATATCTTTTCAAAAAAAGAAGTGAAACTGAGAGCATGCAAGGACAGTGTTTGTGGGTGTGCTAGTTTATGCTACTTGTAGGGCTCCCAAATGTAATCACGATAATGAAAGAATTTCCTGTATCACAGATGGCTATCATAGCAAGTGTGCTCTAAGTGAAAGGTTTATAGTGTGTGACCTACATTAAATGTTTTGTGCGTCCTTTAGATGATCTGTGATGATCTGTGTGTTTGTCATGTTGGGTCATCCTGCAGCCTATACTGTCTGTTATGACACAATGCATAAACTGGTCACAAATCTTGGCAGAATAGAAGTTGATTAGAAGTTGGAGGCCGTTCCAAAATGTATTAGTATAATTAATAATTTATAGTTTCCATAGTAATTGCAGGTACTTTGGTCTTTTTATTCTAGTTAGGATGGATTTCATTTGTCGGAGCAAAGCAACAGCAACATTTTGTTGTTCTGTCGATTCAAATACTTTCTCCTAATACGAAAGAGACAAAATAATGCTGAAAATAAGACGAAAGTTATCAATTTAACTTAAACTTTCAATAAATTTAAATCTGATGACCAGATGGTTGTGTTGGCCAGTAGAGAAGTTTGTAAACAAGTGATATTCCTGTAAACGTGGTTTTGGTCACATTCAAATGTTTTTGTGTATTTAGATTGTTTAGTTTTTCAACAAACAAATTACCTCTTAGAGGGACACATTGTGCTGAAAGTATGATTTAGTAGTAAGTGGTGCATTTTCCTGAAGTAAAACTTAATGCATCCTTTAAAAAATTGTCTTATTTGTATTAGAATAAATATATTTTATGTTTATTTTAGTTGTTTATCATGGTTTGTTATTGAACTTTGATATTTGCGATTGAATTTTAGCACCCAGTTTCCCCCAGTATATATAAAGTGTATATTAATGTTATAATAATTATTATAATTATAAGTATAATAGTATTTGTCATAGTAGAAATAGAAGAAATAAGAATACTTGCTTAAAGCAACGGTCTAAAGCTAGGAAGTTTCTTATTCTCACTCTAGACGGAGCTAGTGACAAGTCACAAGTAGAAAGTAAATATTGGAGTAAACGTTGCTAATGTTCACATGCCGGCCATGACATTGTATTCAGACCTGTAATGCAACATTTTTCTTAACTGTTCAACTGTTCTTAGGAAGGTCAATTAACATCAATACATTGTGATCCAATAAAAATAAGGTAAAGCCCTTAATGTGATGGAGATATTCAAAGCTTAGAAAATGCTGATATTACTTAAAGAATTTACCAGAGTAATACGTGTGTTTAACATTTTTTTTTTGTCTTAAAATGATTCAGATTTGAAAAGACAGTTTTACTACAATTAGTTGTTTTTCATACAAATATGTATCACTTTAGTCTTTCCATTCAAGTTGTTCTGGTCTTTTGGTGTTAGAAGTTTTACAGAGTTTAGTCTCTTGTTTATACGTACAGCACAAAGTCTAAATCTCTCTGTAATGGCAGCAGTATATAATACACTTTTCCATATCCAGATGTTTGTTCATTAATCTCTTAAACTGGGGACACATTCAACGATTTTCACGCAGATTTTGAATGTATTTTAATCATAACCAGTTATCGTGCCCAGTCTGTTCCAGTTGCACTCAGTCGTAATTTACAGTCACAGATAAAAATCATTTAGTGTGTGGTCTGTAAAGATTTTAGTCTTAGAATTGAAGAGCCAGTTGTTGTCAGTCGTGATCGATTTTTTTTTTATAGATTTTTTTTAGCCCTGTTTAATATTTGCGACTGGCGGCTCCGACTGTGATGTCACTTTTGCCATGGAGACGGTACACGGACACAGACAGACAGAAAAAAGGCGACCAAAAAAGCTGTCAGCACAAAACTACACTGGGCACCATACATTGCTTCCATATTTAAAACGACTCAATCGTTAGGTTTGTGCTCTTATACGATTGTCTTTAAATGTTGAGTCAAGAATGTTTCAGTTAATCGTTAAGTGTGTCCCCAGCTTTAATCTACTGTTTGCCTATTTAAACTCATACGGCTTCCTGTATTTTCTCAAAACAAACATTGTTCGGCTGTTGCTTTTGACTGTCTCTTGTTGACTGATATCTGAGTGAGCTGGCACGAAACAAGGTGTGTGCTGATGGTCATGAAATGGTTGGTTTGGTTTTATCTGGCTGTGATGTGGCATTTTATTCACCTGGAAACAAAGCTGCATCAGAGCATCTCTAATACTAGAGCTATAATGTGGCTTAGAGCTGAAATGTTTCAGTATTTTTTTATGCTGTACCGTGTCTTTATACTGTACTTGTCTGAAATGTTTCAATTTTTATTTTTCCTTCAGCTGTTATTCATATTCCTAAGGTTGTTATAATTAAAAAAGTAACGGGTCACGGGCTTGTCACAGGCTATTACTAGAACTCATGATCTAAAGTGATATGACAGAGTATTTTTAAATGACCTGGCTGGTAATGATTTCCGATTAGATCTAGTGGAATAACAACACTGGTCTGCGCAAGATGAAATGTTGGATGTCATCATTTCCATTGGTTACAGAGTCACTGCTTGGAAATATTCTGGATGTCTACTTCTTGCAGTCACTATAAAACTATGACCTAGATTATACTCTCCCTCGAGGTCTTTAATTTAATCCCTCAGGGTCCATATTAATACATATCCACACACACATCTCAATCAATTACAGTCTTTTTCTCCGGGCTAAACAGATTAGGTTATGGGTGACCAACAACAAGTTTAGGGGTATACAGTTTAGCATTATGTGCATTCCCTGGGAATTAAACCCATGACCTTTGCATTGCTAATACAGTGCTAAACCAATATAGCTACTTTTGCTTTATGTTTGGTGACAAGCAGCACGGTAAGGGTAACTGAAACAATTCTCTGCTTGCATCAACTGGTATTTGTAATCCATGAAGAAAATTGTGCCCTATGGAAATCTAGGTCAGCGAGTGGAACTGAAGGAGTTCTTTGTGATCTGTTGCATGTGGTTTATTGTAAGGTTTACTTGTCATGTCTACAGTAGTTGACTTTCTGTTGGTCTGACTGATTTCACAAGATGCATTTCAGAATGCTTGTTGACTGGTAGAAACCAAAAACCAACGCAATTACTCATTTTGTAAAGGAAGACATAAACAGCCAATAAGAACAAGTAAACATGGGATCAGGCCAAATAAACTGTGAAATAAACATACGTCGGACAAAATTCTATATTTTCACTGTTCATGTAGACAAGTTATTGTTAATGTGAATGATTTGTGATATATTTACAGCCGCATAACACAGGTTGTTTTTGGGGTGTGGATTGTCGCCCATGTCATAGCTCGCTCAATGAGCCTGTCCATCATAAAATTGTTTCTGGGCCCCTGTGAATTTAGCGTTGACCCTGCAGGTATCACAACAGGAAGCCTGGAATGCCATACGCTCAGCTGTAAGTTCCGTTGGAATGGTGCTAAAGAGAGAGAGAGACACTGAGGTGTTAATACCCACTACACAGCAGAATAAAGCCACACATTAGTGCAGCTGTGCTTTTTGGATTACACGACCTTGATCACCTGACAGGCAAACACACACTTGCATTACAACTGAATGTGTTTGATGTTTGTTATAATCTATTCTAGAGCTTGTGTGTACCCGGTTGTGTTAGTGAAGCATCTTCGTTTTTCACCCCAATTGACATCACATTCTTTACTTTTTAAAAGTCATTGTTAATGTACACTAAAGGATTTTGCCCAAAAAGGAAAATTCTGCCTTAATTTTTTAACTGCTTTGTCTTTATAAACATGTATGTGGAAAGTTTTTGAGAAATTATGCTTTTACCAAATTGACTTGCAGTGCATTTAAGGGCAAACATTTTCATTAATACACTTGTTCTTAAATACATATAGTTCTCTGTGACCCGTGATGACCTTATAATGTTATCATGATTTATTGTTATCATTGACAGAATAATGACAAGTTTCTCGGTTTTGGGTGAACTTTTACTTTATAGCGGCAGTTTGTAACTTTTTCTGTATCTGCATTTCTGTGTGAAATGTAAACTTGCAGGTTACTTTACATATTTATCTTGATGTGTGTTGAAGTCACATTATAAATTATTATTATAAGCGTTGGTACATGTCGTTAGCAACGTCAAGGTCATTACTTAGAAAAAATGTATGGTGTAATGCAATGTAAGTCGCTTTGGATAAAAGCGCCTGCCAAATGCGTAAATGTAAATGTAATGAATCAGGGTACTATAAGGTGATGGTTTTGAATTTATGTACTTGCATAAAAACAGTTTTTTTGTTGTTTGTTTGCAGCTATAATCTCTGTCCGTTCTTTTTACTCTGCATCAAAGTATCTCAGATGTTTACAGCTTGTCTTGTGTGGTATTGTTCTTCTGTGTTGTTCAAACATCACAAAAGGCATGCATTACAAAAAGCTTCAGAAAAGGCTGATCTATGATCATGCATGAAGAGATGAAGGGATATTTTCAGATGAGAAGAACAGCAGCAGCCTCTCATTTCAGGGACTTTCCCTTTTCAGCGAGAGAGAGAGGGAGAAGCAGGGCACTGACTCTTGATCTGTAGATCTTATATTGCAGCTCTGCTAAAAGACAAAAAGTCCTTGGAAAGGGTGTGTTCTGTGCAAAACAACCAGCATTAAATCCACCAAACACAGTCCTGAGAGGTGAAATGTCACACTCAGGTTTTATCTTTCACTTGAATGAGAATCTTTATGACAAGCACATCACTTATTTTTTTAGATTACTTTGCGTTGTGGTGCAGACAGCCTGTTTGAGTCAGATTTGAGGTCAGTGGTAATCTCTCTGTAGGTCCCCCGGATCAGATGTGTTTTAAAGGGCTGCTCATTCGGCTTCACAAACCATTAGAATTACACACTCTGTAGAAAAGCCCTGTGTCTTATGTTTTGCAGTTTTACTCTTTTTGACTCATTGGCTGTGTATAGATTAAGTGCTCGAGTAGCCCATTAGAGTTGGTCAAAGATTGATTTCATCATTTATTGATGATATTTCATTGGATGGCTTCTATAAAGCTAAATTACTGTGTCATTTTGACCTTGTGTGTCATTTTCAGTCAGCTTGATCTACTGTTGTGTTCAAATATACCTTTATATTGTTTGTTGCCTGCTACGTTATACAGTGTATTGCATTTTTTTTGACATATAACCTTAATGTCTTATTAATCACCAAATTTTAATTTTGAGGTCAATTGCCATTATAGAGCTGATGTCGAATGAGTGGCAAAACTTCCAGAACAAATGGAAAAATGAAGCTCTGATGCTCTTAGGGAAATTTTTACCAGACATTCCTGGATGTAAGCTGAAATGGAAATTAATAAATGGAGTGATGCCGTTAAAGTGTACGCACAAGCTGTGGTTGTACCAGTGCAGTGTGATATTTTTAAGCTTACATCTTTTCCTTTATTTCTGCTACAACTGTTATAGTCATATGTGTGACAGTATCATTCTTGAGTGCCTGTAGTAGAATGGAGTGGTTCCAGACAAACAGGAAGTTAGAGTTCTTACACAGGAAGTTGAAAGTGTACTTATAATATTTATGGTGTTACTGACATCAGCAATGTTTAGGCAGTGTGAGACTTTAACAGAGATATAAATTGGCTTCTCTTTTTATATTAACATTTATGCATTTGGCAGACACATGAAAACAGCATTTTACTCTACTGTCTGTCTACACTTTAGTTAAACACATGGAATGTTCATTAGAAGAGCTTGTGGTCCCTGTCAAATATTTAAAGACAAAAAAGTCCCCGAAATATTACTGTTATGAGCTTTTATTTTGTACCAGAAATGAACTGGCTGTTAAATAATAAACCCCAAGATAACAATTCTTACATTTATTCACCCCGATGTTGTTCCAGATATAGAAATGTGTAATTCGAAATTTCCTTTTTGTTTCATGGTTACATGGCTTTAGGACCACATGGTAAGAGTGAGTAAATAGTGACAGATATTTTGTTTCTGGATAAACTAAACTTTAACTTTGGCCTTGGTTGACACAGTATGATCTCATTGACCTTTGGGTGTCAACATATCAATGTGTCAGCAAGACTTCTGCTTATGTCATTAGGTCATGAAGGCAAGTCTGAGGCAAGTGGGTTGTTCTTCTCCCCTTTTCAATGTTGATGTTATTCGAAGCTGTTGTCATCAGAGAAGTTAACTTATTAACAGTGTGGGACAACGGACGTCCTTTCATTCTGTTGTGTTTTGTCCTGGGAGTGATGAGGAGCGTCTATTTCTGAGGGATGGTCGTTCAGCTAATATGTCAACATCTTTATCTCCAAACACATATAGATGATGTGTTGTTGTTCTCTCTCTCTCTTGTTATCTGATTACACACTACTCATTTTCACTGTTGCTTCCATAAGAAGATTATCTGCCCTAATTACGACATTGGCTCACTTCATGTTTCTCTCTCTGTGTCTCTCTCTCTCTCTCTCTCTCTACTGGTTGACCACTCATGTCTTGAGTTTCAGCTTCAATCCGCACATTCCTACTGTAATGGCGCACAAGCCGTGTCTCCTTTTCGGGAAGTCTAAACTCTTGGCTTGTGTGCGTTGTCAGGTTTCGAAATAAATTTTGTTGTAGGTATTTTCACACTCTTATGCAATATCATAAGATGAGGATTATAGGTACCCTGTTTCATGGGGAATAATATGCCTTTTTATGGAGATGCACAGAGATGGTTGCAGAAGGACTTGCCCATGTGATTTTCACAGTATGCACAGATGTTTCTGTGTAGTCATTATAATATATCATATGATGCAGTAATGTGAAAACATAGCAAGGAGACAAGGAGATTTAGAGAGGCAAAAAACAGATCAATACATCTGGATACATCAGAAAATATGCTTTTTAAATTTGAACTGATTCCAGTTTACACAATAAGCAAACACGTTAAATATACATAGGCTACCAACAATAGCAAAATCATGGATCAGATTGAAACAGTAGAGAAAGGGTATGTGGAAATATCTCCTAATTCACTCAAAAGCATGAGGGTTTAGTGTCCTTCCACAACCTGAATATGTAGAAAAATGTTAAATGAAAAGACCTATACATAGTTATTAAAAATGAACTCTTTTGTGATATATTTGTATATGTATTCTCGAGAGGTAATGAGAAAATATTTGATCTGTCTCACAGTTTATTTTTGTAACTCATGATAGTTTCATATAATAGATACTTCTCAAATTAGTATTTTCTAATTGACCTTTTAATGCGTCCGTTCTAACGTTTTACTTGATTGAATAATTTATTAGTTTAGTTTTGTTTAGTTATCTGGTGAGGGTCAAGTGTGATTTTAAACAATAAAAAAGCAAAATAGATTATTTTGATCATTTAATTATGTCACAATAATTGCCTTATCTTTTACCCATGTCAGGTTAATATCTTTTCTTATTGTATTGTACTCTACTCTACTCTACTCACTCTACTCTACTCTACTCTACTCTACTCTACTCTACTCTGCTGACATATTAAAAGCACGAGTCAGCAACAGTGATTCCAGATATCCATTTGGAAGCAGCAGAGTCTGCAGCTAAATACAAATGAGTCATTTTCTATCTTCTTCTCTAAGGAAAAATCTCTCTCTCTCTCTCTCTCTCTCTCTCTCTCTCTCTCTCTCTCTCTCTCTCTCTCTCTCTCTCTCTCTCTCTCTCTCTCTCTCTCTCTCTCTCTCTCTCTCTCTCTCTCTCTCTCTCTCTCTCTCTCCAGACAGCTTCCTCTGGCTTTCAATATATGTTCGTATAACTCTCTTCATGTTTTCCTTTCTTTCTCTGCAATGAATTAGTAAGTTTACAAAAACTTTGTTTCTATCTCTGCATACTTAGTTCAGAAGATGATGGTTGTGAGGGGCTGTGTGCACAGAGTATGTTTTACTAATGTGGCTGCTTCTATCTGAACAAGACGTTCATCTGTAATCTGAGTGCTTTGGGCACATATCACATCACTCGCAGTATGCATTTACTTTACACCTCAATTACAAGCCACTCTGCTCTTGCAGTACTGTAATTATCAGCCTGATTAAAGAGGGTGTTAGGTGGGAGACTAGTTTTAAGTGTTTACATTTTGAACTGAAAATGTTTGATTGACTGAATGTAAGAAGGCCAATGTGCAGATTTACAATAGATTACAATACATCACAGTTTTAAGTATTGCTATGCGAGCTCATCAGAGAGAAATGTGTGCTGTGCCGTTGATAGTTGAGGGCTATAAAATTTCTCTTAAACTTTAATGACTCTAGTTCCTCTTCCCTTTTTATAAAGTTGAACGAATTTTTCAGTGAGTGAAGGTTACTTTTTATCTGTACCTAATGGCTTTTTTTGTAAGTTTGTGTATGTGTGTATATTTCTCACCGAGACCTGTACTGTTCTTCGTCATTTAGATAAACCACTTCCTGACAACTGGAAATGAATATCTATTTTTAGTGTTGCATGTCCTAATTTTACACCTCTGTATTTGTTCTCTCATACTATTTTTGTAACATAATTTTTATTTGTTCTTCCTCCGGTTGTGTCACATCCTGCCACATGCTGTACGTACTCTTTGAGGTTTCAAGTATGTTTACTTGAACTACGTGAATGAAAAGTGACCTGCATTCTTATGTAAACACACCTAAAAGCCTCTTTACTCAGTTTTCTTTTTCATTTAAATATTACGGTGGTTTTCAAAAGTTTCTGTTTCTATTAAACATTGTTTTCTAATTTAATAAAAAAATGTAATACAAATTATCATCAACAATCTAAAAGAAATGTTTAAGCAATCTGACCTTTTGTACAAAGGAGTTAGCACTGTCAGTGCCACAAATTTACTTACATCATTTGCTTACATCTGAACATATTACCAAAAGTTCTTATTTTGTTTTACAGAATTGTGTTTTTTTTTACAACTTCCTGTTTAATTTGAGGTTTAAAAGAATTTTTTTGTTCTGATTTCCAATGTGGAGTTCGATTAATGGACCCCATGTATGATTAAGATATTTATATTTGTTGGCTCTCCGTTTCATAAGGTTTCTGAGATGGTGACCATTCAGCACAACCAAGTTATATGCAAAAGAGCACAAATGCAAATGACTATAGATAGGGACATCTGGTACACAAATATCATTACATAAGCAGACGGGGAACACATGCAAGGCATAATGCAAATACTTAGAGAATACCTTCTTTAGTTTACATTTGTTTAGCAGTGTTCTGGGGTTTTAAAAGATCTCTTGTCTTTGCCCTCTCTCTGATTTTCCTTTAATTTAGGCTATTTTTTATTGTATAATTGGGATTTACTTTCCCTGTGATTTTTCATTTGGTTTCTGTGTAATGAGTGTCTGTTTCTGATACACTTTTATACGATTTTTCGTATTTAGTATTTGTCCAATCAGATTTCTTTATTCTCCAATAATAGTTTTGTTAAGACTGGATGGATTCTTCCTTCACGCTTCTCGTCTTTAATAAGCAAGGATATGATCCAACCGAAATACCAGCTCCATTTGCCATATCAACAGACTGCAACATAATAAGCATGTCAAGACCAGTCAAAGCACACAGCTGTAAACAGACCCCAACAAATACACAGACATACACATGGACACATGTACAGACAGTTTGATATAACAGAATAAAAACTTATATAGTATAATGTAACATTTTATATATACTGTGTGGTTCAGAAATATGAAATGATTTGTGAAAGAGTTCCTTTTTATAAATTCATAGCTTTTATAAAATAGATTTTTGGATAAAAAATTTACATTTAAAAAAGATAAAAGGTGTTGTATGTCTTCCATAATCCATAGAAAATCTTGTGTGTTTCAATGAAAGTAAAGAAATCAAGTTAACATTGTCAGTGTCAGACATTTGCTTAGACATTTGACTTGACCTAGAAATAGTGCACAATCCTAACTTGTTCTTTCTCATTTTGCATACTTTTTGTCCTTTGTAATTCTGTAACTTCCATCTTATTTCCAGGTTTAAATTAGATCATGAATCTCAGACTTTGGTACAAACCTACAATTAATAACATTATTGGTCTGATTCACCAATATTAGGCATACTTGTTGACTTTTCATTTGCATGTAAGGCCTTATTATTCAAATCATACATTGTAAACTGCGATGCAATTTGTCTGAATGTTTGAAAAGCAAAATGTTAATGCTTCAGTAGTGTAATTAGTGACGCTAATTGTTTGTCTTTTTCTCTCTGCAGACCCATGTTTGATGGTTATCCCTCCATGTGTGACTGAAGCCGACCGCTTTAGTTTAGAGGCGCTACGGCACATTCACAAGCAGCTGGATGATGACAATGATGGAGGCATTGAAGTCAATGAGAGTGTGGAGGTAAGTGCATGTCATTTTGGCCTGGAAATCAGTCCTTTCCATTTATTTAATGCATTCAGTGTGGGGGCATATCACTACTGTATTTGTGTGCACACATTCTGTGAGGAGGGGTATAAAACAGGTCAGTAAAATTTAAACCTGCTAGAGATCTCAAAGGGCAAAGTTGACATTGGTTCCTGCCTGCAAGAAGAGACTTATTGACATAAGAGTACTTCTCCCAAAGGACTATTACATTACAGTGTGTTTGTGCTTGTGCGTGTTGATGTATACAGTATGTGATGAAAAATATATGCGTAATAATTTGTTCATCACTTGTTTGTTAAGATTTATGGATGGCTTAACAGGCATGTAACAGTGAAACATGCACAGCCTCCAAAATATGCTATGCATTCAATGCCAATTAAATTTCATCTTGAGATGTTATATGAGGCGAGATATGTGATATGAGGCGACTGAGTATGCTAATGAAACAGAGAATAAATGCTGTGTGTGTATTATGTTTTGATGAAACAAAGTTGAAAAATAAATATGAACATGTATGTGGTGTTAAGAGTACAGCTAGAACTTATAAGATGTGAGTGTGTGTGTGCGTTTGCGTGTGTATTTGATGACGGGGTAAGTCTGACCTGTTCTCACTCTTTCATTTTTACACAAACACATTTTATTTTCTTGGGAGAGGAAGGTTCTATGTATGGCTGTCACAATATCACATTTTCACTACGTGATTATAAAGGCTAAAATAATGTACAATAACAACATTCTATCTGTTGACATGTTTTTATAAAAACAAATGTATATAAATAATAGCTGATGCAGTCATATTTAACTTTTATTTTGTTTATTTTATGTGTTTTATTTTTTTGACTAATGAATCACATTCAGAAGGCCAAATTTTAAACGGGTGCTGAACATTTTATGATATTATCATACAGCTGAAGTCATAAGTTTACATACCCCTTATTTAGGAAAATAATCATTTTAAAAAGTAAAAGTGTTTTTAATTCAGTAGTGCCCTGAACAAGTTATATTATGTAAGAAATGTTTACAGAAAGTTTACCACACAAAATAATATCTTAATTTCTAAAAATAACCCAGTTCAAAAGTGTAAATGTAAAAGTTGACATATACCTAATTCATAATTCAATGTTAACTGAACAGTTTTTATGTTTTGTGATAGTTGTTTAAGGATTTTTTGTTTAATCTGAGCCACTTCTGAAAAAAATTCAAGGTCCTGCAGAATCTTTGATTTTCAGTATCCTTAACATTTTTCATATTCTGCAAGGGATGTATGATGTAAATTTACGACTTCAACTGTATGTGTAGTATTAACACAATATTGATAATTGTGGTTTATTACAATTGTTTTCAGTACCCGTGTATTGTAGTTTTATCTTTTTTGAAAACTGAAACCAGTCAAAAGTTTCAACCCCAGAATGCACTTCAAACCCCCCCATTTTTGCAAAAATAATGAATAATTTAGGAATCCTTATACATTTAATTGCAACTGGAATTTACAACTGGACAGTTTTCATCATTTTCTCACTCTCATCTTGTTCTCAACACATACAACCTGTATAACTTAATTTCTTTTGTGGAACACATAATAATTTTATACTAGTTACTGAATAAAGCTGGACTGGTTCAGCTATAGCAGATATCAAAATGAGTCTGTTCTTATATTTTTGATTCTCTTATAATTCTTATTCACGTTATCAAGTCTTTTTGTGTTCCACAGAAGAAATGAAGTCATACATGTTTGGAACCGAAATGGGAGTTTGTCTGTAGTGGAGTAGTGGCTTGTCTGTTTTGTGTATATGTGTGTTGTTGGTAGGGCCGTGATGTGTGTTTTGGATTGTTTTTGGTTGTGGCAGGTGCTTCTGATCTTATGAAGTGTTCAGAGAAGAGGCCCAAGAATTTCTCCTTCTTACAGCTACTGAAAGTTGGTGTCCGCTTTCAGGGCACAGCAGATTCCTGTGTGTGTGTGTGTGTGTGTGAGTTGCTAAGTAAGCCTACACGACTTTCAAGATGTCTTGTTCCTTGTTATTTGGCTATGAAGCCCAGACAGAAGCTGCAGATCTTTTTGGCATTTTCTGTGTTTATTTTTTAGGGAAAACTGTGGAACAGACGCAGATTCGATTCAGATTTTAATGTGTTAAATAAAGCTGATAAGATTACACATTGTTGGTTGCAGAAAGCATAATATAATTAATTTAAACTGTTTAAAATATGTAGTAAACAAGCACAATGAGTCGAGCATGCACGTAACATTTAACTTCTGTGGAAATCTTCTAAAATTAAGTGTGTTCCTGTCTATGACCAGCATATCCACATAAACTGCTGTTTAAAGATAAAGTTCCCCCCAAAATTCTGTGGTCATGTACACATCATGTCATTCCAAACCTTTAGGACTTTCTTTCATTGAACATAAAAAATTATATTTAAAATAATAGACTGAGCACTTTTTCATACATGTGAATAGGGACTGAAACTTTTAAGCTTCAGAAAGCTTTCAAAGCATCGTAAAGTGTTTTATGGATGACAGTTTACATGCAGGATCCAAATATAAACCACAAAGAGATACACTAGCAGTTATAATTACACACAACTAGAAAGGTTGTCATATTAATGCAATAAACCTATTGTGTAATAAACCTGTTGTGCTGCTGTGTATTTTGTGGTTAGCTTTTGACATGTATTAAACTTGGAATGCTGTAGTCTAATTACACAAACATACTTAATGTTTGTCTTTTATCTCACTTGTAATGAATGCTGTGCAATTCACATATGTGACAGTAATAAGGGTTTTCTCTTTTATTCTGCATATTAACTATTTGCATGGTATTTAAAGGGTGGTTTTGATACTACTGTTTATTTTCTGAAGCTACTGTAAATGTGTCATATCAGCCCCTGAGCATGAAAAGTTATTGATGAATTGATATTGATTGATATTGATTGATAGCCATGAACTAATTTCCATGTGGTATGTCCGGTAATGTCTTGTTGTTCTTCCAGTTTATTATAGAGGACATGAAGCAGCACCAGACTAATAAACACAGTAATCTTCATCGAGAGGACCAGCACATCACGGTGGAAGAGCTGTGGAGGGGCTGGAAAATCTCTGAAGGTAAAGAATAGGTGTAACAAAAGCAATGTAATAACAACTGTTAAAATATTAGTTATGTTTGAGTTGTGGCTAAGGCTCTGGACTGAATGAAGATTGAATCAATGTGAAAGTCTGTACTTTTAAGGCCTGTACTTGGTGTCTGCAGCCATACACTTGTAACCCCCTGTGTGATGTGTGAATTAGTGCTTTCATAGTAGCCGGATTGCACACAGCTCTGTACAAAGACTCTTTGTTGCCCATTGAGCTACTAATACAGAGTGATGGCATCTCACAGCATCAGTCCCTGGTGACATGCAATCTGAGATGACATTGGGGTCTCCTATTGTGCAGATGTTGGTGTGTGCGTGTTGTTCAGTTAAGTAGGAAATATGATAGCTGAGTTGATAAATATTGATTTGGAGTGGGTTTTTATTTCATTAGTCCACATGTAATTAGTTTTATCGTCATGTTGAGTAGCGCCCTGTATAACAGTTGTGCAGATTTACTCTGCTGGCTGTAGATGTGTTAGGATGGGTTTTTGTTTCATGTTAAAAGAATATGTCTGACATCTACATTTTATTATCAAGATAACAAATGACCAGAGTAGGAGTGAGAATATGGTGTTATTTGTTATGTAAGCTCTTTATGTACTCATACTGGCATAGATTGGACAAATTTGTAGAAAACCTCATCCACCTTGATGTGAGAATATTTCAATATATTTACATTTCACATTGATGCTCAGCTTTACATTTGATCAGTATGTGTGTACCCATGACCTTTTTCGCTAGTTGAACTACAAGAACACTATATTGAATATTTACAAAAGGAGTATTTTGTGCTTAAGTGGCAGGTATTTTTTGCACAATTTTGTTAATTTTTCTTGACAAAAGACATACAACATGCATTGAGAAAAGGTCAACTGTTGGAAAAACACAAGCTTTTAAAATAATCATCAGTTCATGGCTCATGTTTTTACTTTTTGTTCGGGTGTTGTGTTCAAACATCTAAAAGGATTCTCTCTCTCTCTCTCTCTCTCTCTCTCTCTCTCTCTCTCTCTCTCTCTCTCTCTCTCTCTCTCTCTCTCTCTCTCTCTCTCTCTCTCTCTCTCTCTCTCTCTCTCTCTCTCTCTCTCTCTCTCTCTCTCTCTCAGTGCACAACTGGACATTGGAGGATGCAGTCCTGTGGCTTAAAGGAGTCAGTGGAGCTTCCTCAATATGAAACAAACTTCAGAGAGTTTAAAGTAGACGGCAACACGCTACCTCGGTAAACTCACACCTATATACTTCAAGTTTGAAAGTGAGACAGAAGGTGGTGAACATGCATTCATTTGATTTATAAAGCAACATACATGCAGAAAACATTTAATTTAAAGATTGCTGGTAAAATTTCACCACAGGGAGGTCTTTAACAACAGTGCTTCCCCCTAGTGTTGATGATGTGTCAGTGCATGTGTGTGGGGACGTGCATGGGTGTGTGTAGATAGTGTTGAGTTTCCATTTGCTGCCACTTCTCCATGACTCATGAAATGATGTCACAGCACCAGATCACCTTTCCACCTGCAGCTATTCCCAGTATGTGTGTGGCAGCACATGTGATTTTTTTAGTACTCAAGTGCCACTTAAAATTAAACTTATGAGCTTGAACTTACCATTCATACACATGCACACACAGACACATCAGCTGTCCTCACCCACACCAGTTTACAATTAAAATAGATACGTTTGTCATTTGTTTTACTGAGATATTCTCAGACTTTCTATCCCCGAGAGATTTCTTGGATCATCTTCTGTTTATCTGCCTTCGACCCTGAGATTTCAAAGTAGCATTTGTTTAAGGAATCACAAACTATCCTTTTGCCAGTGTCACTAGAAACAGATTTTGTATGTCCATGACTCACATCCTTGCCCTCTGACCTGCTGTGTTTATACTTTTTGTTACAGAATAGCGGCCAATGAACCGTCGTTTATGTCAATGCAGCTAAAGATATTAGACCAACGACATAAACAGAAATTAAATTTAAAAGCTTTAGACGCAGTGCTCTTTGGACCTCCACTACGTAAGTGCCTTATCACATTATTTGCATTAAAACATGTTTAAAATAAATAGTTTACATAAATATTAAACATAATCAATAATTGTGTCATCAATAACCAGTCAACAATATTAAGCTCATATTCTGAATATTTTTTCTTTTATTTTTAAGCATCTTTTCATAGCCTTTGACAAACAATGACAGTTCATATTGACCATGTCTGTCAAGATCCAGGACAGGACAATGAAACACCTTTTTTAAAACATCTTTTCTGGTCATTTTAACTTTTTTGGGCCCCTTGGTCACCATAAGCTGTAGTTGTAACCTATAGCAAGAGCAATTGTTTAATATGCAATTATGCATAAACTCTTCAGTATTTTTACTTTTGTGTTCTATTAAAATAACAGTATACTGATGTGGAATAACATGAGTTATTCTATTTCTAACTATTTCTTTTATCTATTGATGTATTTGTAACCATTGCTTGTATAGTATAAAATCCCTCATTTATGTCTATTTCAACTTACAGTAAAAGTAAATACTGTAAAGCCAGCTAACAGAACCATTCCCATGACTTGTTTTTCTATGCCTGTAGGTCCACAACATAACTGGCTGAAGGACTTTATTTTAATGATCTCAATCATTATTGGAGTTGGCGGCTGCTGGTTTGCATACATTCAAAACAAGTCATCCAAAATTCACATCTCTCAGATGATGAAAGACCTGGAGAGTCTTCAGCATGCTGAACTGAGCCTCATAGAGCTGCAAAGCCAGTGAGATAACATAAATGGCATTTAATGTTACCTGATGATTGGTTACAAAACACATCAGATTTCACATGTTACTTGACTTAACTTGATGCTGTGTGGTTTTATAAGGTTGGAGAAGGCGCAGGAGGAGAACAGGACGGTGGCGGTGGAGAAACAGAACCTGGAGCAGAAGATGCGTGATGAGATCAGTGGAGCTAAGAAAGAAGCCAGCCGACTGAAGGAGCTGCGAGAGGGGGCCGATGTGAGCTCAGCAGACTTAAATATGCAGAGGAGGAACTGGTGCAGGTAGGAATCAATGTAATAACAGTGAGAGTTTTAAATGTCATACCTGTTATAGTTTATAATGTAAACATTAACTGTTTTGGCAGTTCTTACAAAAACTTATGGGATCTTTTAGGCACTTTAAATTCAGTTGTGAAGTTTCTCAGAGAACCGTCCTTTGCACCATCAGATCTTCCTGTGGCAAGTGAAGAACCTTATATGGTTCCTCAAGGATCTTTACATTTTTACAGTGTAGTCAAAGGACTTTTTGATTAAAACGACCAACCACAGTTTGTTTATTTTTTCTTAATGCTACCACAATAATGGACCAATAAAAGTTCATTTTGTGCTTATACATAATTTACGTAATATTTATAGACTCATAAATATTTTTTTTTACTGCTTATAGGAAAAAAGTACTACAGTAATTAACCAATACTGTAATAAAATGCATGAAGTTACTTGTTAATTGCTCTTTATCCACAATGTATTATTGGTAAAACAATTACTATCGATTTTCTGTTGCCATTCTTTATAACAGTGACCCTCTTCTTGTTCTTCTATAAATAACCACTAGATGGAAGCATTGTTCTTTAAGCTGTTACTGTGGTTTAATGGCTTGTATCTAACATGAACAGTGTTGATTGGAGTGTTTTTGTATTTGTTGGGTATTGTCAGGTGCGGATGGCACTGAAGAGAGCAGAGAAAGAGATGCAGTCGGAGTGGTCCGTACCTGAAGCCCTGCAGATGTGGCTACAGCTCACACATGAGGTGGAAGTGCAGTACTACAACATCAAAAAACAAAACGCAGAACTGCAGCTCACAGTCGCAAAAGATGAGGTGAGAGATTTATTTTGTCGCTTCCTGTCAGGGCTTCTTGTAAGACTCAAGGATGAAGGCATGTATAAATTACTTATAATACTTTGTTGTTGCTGGAGTTGATAAAATATTTTCTTTGTACTTGTCATTTACATATCTGTAAGTAAAATGTTAAACAGATTAAACTTCAGTTTAAATCTCCAAACAACCATTTCTCTCCATGACTAACAAAATGAAGCTGGAACTTCCCCCTTTAATTTAGACTTGTAATGATGCGGGTAAATGACTTTTTAACTACATAGTTTGTTTTGCCTTTTGTTATTTGCATCTAGAACGAGTCATCAGGCAGTAATGCAAAAGCAATTAGCAATCGCTGCAGTGCAAAAGATGAAAATGTGCTCAGTACTTTCTACAAATGCATAGATCCCATACAACTGCTGCATTTTCATGCAATATCGTTTTTATAATAGATGCTCTTCACCGTAGACATCACTATTACTGTTGCTTATAACCCCTAAACCATATCTATGGACTAGCACGAGCTTTGCATTCAAAATTAAATTAGTATATTATTTGGTTTTCAGGCAGAAAAGATCAAGAAGAAAAGGAACTCTGTGTTTGGTACCCTCCACGTTGCACACAGCTCATCGCTAGATGAAGTAGACCACAAAATACTCGAGGCTAAGTAAGCACACAGAGTAAACATCCACTCACAAACCACCCATCCAACCACACTCACAGCTCTAATAAAAGACCAGGCTAAGGGTTACCCGCATTACATGAAGAGAGGTCAACATTTCTTTTTTTCTATAGAAAAGCGCTGTCAGAGGTCACGGCTTGTTTGCGGGAACGTCTGCACCGCTGGCAGCAAATTGAGAAACTGTGCAACTTTCCGGTGGTTAATAACTCCGGCCTGCCCAGCCTCACGGCCTCACTGTACGCCGACCACAGCTGGGTGGTCATGCCGCGGATGTCTGTCCCGCCATACCCCATCGCCGGAGGGGTGGACGACCTCGACGAGGACATGCCCCCGATCATTCCACAGTTCACCTGTGAGCTTTTCTGTTTAACCTTGTATGGTGTTCATGTTTTTGTTACTCTGCCAATGTTCCTGGATTTAGTGGGCCCACAAGACAAAGGTTATGTAAAATGCTACATAATACAGATAATACAAATAATACTTTATACAACAACTTGATCCCAATTTCAATGAACATGGGATTCACAACCTAATATTAATATTTGTTATTTATTTGTAATATTATAATGTTAATATATGTATTTTTTATATAATTAATGTTAATATTGTATTTATAGATTTTATTTTGTATTTTTTAATTTACATCAAAAATGTGCTATTAATCTTTTCATAAGAAAATGTACTAAATAAAACAATTTTACAAAAAACATTTTATATGGAATAAATGTAACTGTCTGAGGTTAAAAAAAACAATTGTATCTTTTTTATAAATATTGAAAATACCCAAACACCCCAATAGGGTTGAAGGTAAAATAAAAAAATTGTTTTGTAATAAAGGAAATTAATGTCTTTACTGGTAGTGTTTACTACCAGTTCCTTTTATATTTTAGCTCAGACTTTACATCAGACAGTTCATACTGAATTTTTCATTAAGTGTCATGGCTTTGAAAGGCATACAAAAGCTTTCATTCATCAATCTTTCCTCACAGCTCCATTGATTCGACCTCCTCTGACCCGGAACAGCAGTGTGTGTCGTTCTCGCAGAAGTCTTCTGTCTCAGCCCTCGTCTCTCTCTGCTGATCCTGACCTGTTGTCTATGGCATCGGCCCCGCTGGCATACAGACCTGAGGGAGAAGATGAGCACATTTTCTTTACTGTAGAAAGGAAGGGGTGAGACATCTACAGCTTTTCACATGTATTTGTATCTTGCCTTTACCTGTTTTTTAAAAAATATGCAATTGTGTAATTGTTATTGTTTAATTGTATTATGCAACATGTTTATTTGCAGTTTATTCTTTTGATATTATGTGATACATTTTGTTGTTGTGAGTTTGATGTTTGTGTCGTTGTTATACAGGGACCTTCAAGACACATGCTCAGATTCGGACTCGCTCAGCTCCTCTTTGGGGAGGAAACAGTTCTCAAACACCTGTGCGACAGGCACGGATACCCCTCCACGCAGAATCTCTCGTGAGGAATTTCTCCTCCTGGCACATGAGGCCCAGACAGTCACCATGGAGACTTTACCATCTTCCTCATCCTCCCCTTCATCTCCACTTGACTCCTCCTTAGTTCACAAGGGCTCTCCTGACCTCACACGCTCTTCTGTCCTCCCAGAATCCCAAAGTTTAACCTTTCACCCTGGCACCAAAGTTGTGGCCTACAATGGCATTCTGGAAAAGTCATACAGTTTGGGGCAGCTGCCTGCCGGAGGGACGCCTTCAGAGGGACTTTACCCCTCGATTAGCTCACTCGATACGGAAGGCAAAGCTGTCAAGGAGCCCAAGCAACTCCACTCCTCACAGGACTCCTGCGACAATGGAGAGAAAAAACGCTCCAAGATCAAGAGCTTGTTCAAGAAAAGCAAAAAGCTGTGAGGAACACTAGAGGAAAGATTGAAGAGGAAAAGAAGCCTTAAAACAAAGCAAACGAGAGGGATGCTGTCAACCAGAAGCCAAAACATTTTTCAGTTTCTTTCTCCTTTTTATTTTTAAAGGAAATGTAGCTCCATCTAGATACAATCATGGGTTGGAAGCCTTTTTGTAGTCTCACACAAACCTTTAATGGCCAGAATTTTGCAGAACATGGTCTCTTCACTGTCTTTATTTGGGTAGTGTTTGTTTTTTACTGAAGGCACTATTATGATGTCATCTGGAATCAGGGGCCAGTTGCATAAACTGATCCTTTATAGCTAGTTACCAAACATTTTCCTTTAAAACTGGTCATATTTTAGATCAATTTTTAGGAATTTTAGGAAAACAGAAAGGTAATATGAATCTAAAATGTAAGACTAATTAGTTAATAAACTAATTCCTAATTGTTTAGACTAGTTCTATGTTTATGCAACTGGCCCCAGGAAGTATACTAAAACACACAATAAAATATAGCCCAACATTATCCAAATCTCCAGATTCTGAAAAAAATATTTTCTCCTACATAAAAAATACTGTAATACAGTAGAATAAAGTATACTTCAATGAAAATACTAAAGTATACTACAGTACTTTTCATGTGGGCTTAAAGAATAGTTCACCCCAATAAGGAAATACTGTCATTATTTACTTAATCTGATGTCCTAAATCAGTATGCTGTTATTTTTTTATGGAACACCCTTTATTGGATTAGGTTGTTTTTTATAGGCCAGCGTTTTTCTGAAAGTAGATACATTGCCAGATACCGAAATGGACTTACTTTTAATTTGTCTTTATCATTTTTATCAACATTTAAAGAACATGAATTATTTTACATTTATAGAACATTAATGTATATTATTTTTTATATTTTAAAGTTAAACCAGACCTAACGAAAACACTTTCTGTATTTAATATTACATTTAACCTGGTCATGGTTCGGTAGAGAAATAACATTTTACTGTAATAAAGCTCCCCCTTAAAGGGTCTAGCAACTCTTATGCTTGACAGATTCTGGTTACTCTGAACTCTTGTTGTATGGCAGGAGTTGTATAACAATTTATTTTTCAGAAACTTCTACTACAGCATAAGAATAACATGGGGGTAAATAATGACAGAATTACCATTAAACTGTTTCCTTTGAACTCCAAACTATACTGTAAAATATGAAGTCACAGTAGTTTAATCGGCAGCTTGTTTTGTATTTAAGAAATTGCTGCATCATCACGAAAGCAGTGTTTAATATTTAGTTAATTAGTGATTTACATTAATGTTGCCATATAGTGTAAAAAATCTAAAATCTCTTCCTCCAGAGAGCCCAGGGTAAAATGTGGGCTTTATGTCACTTTCTGTTTACTGCCACAGAGCTCCTGTACTTGACAATTTTCCTTTAAGAAAAAAAGGTAACACTTAACATAAAGCAGCATGTCAGAACGCCTACATAGAGAAATAATAAACACAAATAAATACTTAATTAGTCAATTAATACAAACATATGTTAAATACATACTTCAATTCTCATTACACTTTTTAAATATCTTTTAAAAAGTTTGATGTCAACATACTGTGTTGACACATTAATTTTAATGAAACAAAAGCTGCATACTGTACAGTACAGCTGTGTTTTTAAAGTGTTTAGTATGCAATATAAGGCGTCGTGACTAACTGCTGTGTGGAAAGCGCTACTGAATTATCCTGCTAAAGGTTGTTGCACTACTGCTTTCCTCATCAGGAAAGAGTCGCTTATGGCGACATTAGAGTAAGTTATGTTAGTTAGAGTGAGGAGAATATTTGTAAAGATGCGTTAAAAAGCAACAAATTGATATAAAGAGCCAGAAAATACACAATTTGATGCTTTTACCACGTTTCTTACCACATTTATTCTCTAAAATATATTTTTATTTTTAGTTATTAAATTGTAGAAATGTGATTTCTAAAGGGTATCTAAGGAAAGTTTTTTCAGATGAGATATATGTTATATGCAGATTTTGACCTTAACCCAAAATCCCTCTATTCTGGACTGAGTGCCCTGTTTCAAGGGTATTACCATCACTGTGATCATTATATCTCTCTTCCACTCATAACAGTCATCCCAAAGAGGCACTAAACCCATTCTGTTTTGGCAAAAAATTTTACATCTTTTAAAAAAATATATAAGTCCAGTGCCAGAGAGGACACAGAGACAGTGGTGCCTAAATTTATTTGTCTCAAAACTCATCCACTTAGCATTGTTCACGCTGATATACAGATGAAGGATACAGGACAAATGATATATGTATATACACAAAGGTTATGTGTATATTAATATGTTTATACAGTGACTGACATTGAGATGAATGTTGAGATGATTGAGGTGTTTTTTGTGTGAATATTTGTTTACTGTAGAACAAATTAATAAAAAAATGAGGCAAAAGTCTCATTTGTGCAATCACTTAAGTGTCTGTGGTTTATTGGAATCAACTTTCTTGATTTTAAACACAATTATAAAAATGTGAAGACAAATATCTCACTCACTTTCACAAATTCAAGCAGACATACCCAAGACAGATAGATAAATAAATATATTGTTGAATGTTAACGTGTATATTATTAACATTGATTCAAGATTAAGTCAAATATCTAAAACCATGTACCAAAGGCTAGCGGGATTATCATTGTATTCCTATGGAAATCAATCCCAGAATCCCCCTCGGCAGCATGCTGGAGCCTTCTTCTAAGAAACTTAAAATATTCCGCCTACATTCGCACGAAATCGGACATCTGACCTGTGAACTTAGGGTTTTTTTTTTCTTTCTTACCTGTGAACTCAGGTTAGACCTCAGTGGGACACATCTTTTGACGTCATTTGCTTCCAAGGAGTTTGGGGTGGAGCAACAATATGTGTATAAACAATGTGTGGAGTATTTATTTACACAGCACGAAATTATTTCAAATGATAAGATAAAAGTCTGTTTTGAAGTTTTGTTACAAAATTCAAACAATAAATAAATTTTCTCGCTCTTTAATGTAACGTGACGAATTAATGTCGGAAATGGGACATTTGAACTCTGACCTCAGATATATCTTGAATGCAGCAGTATAGCCACGACCTTAACAACTAATAGGATTTAACTGGAAAAGCGTTGGTGTCACATTCACTCATAGCGTAAAGCTAATCCGTTTTCTTTTATGACCACTGCACAGTCCAGCGTGAGCGCTGACGGACGCATTCTACGCATGCGCATTAGAAGTTCCGATACCGCCCAGACACATGCGCGACAACTCAAGCAACATACCTGTCTAAACACGATTGAACACCTGTTAAAAACGATTTTTAAATCCAGAGGAAAGCGGACAGTCAAAGGCATATTGAGAATTATTGCAAAGCGCATCACATGCGCACAACACAACTGATATTTGAAGAAAATTTTGTGAGCTTTAGTTGAGGACGTGGATCGCACGATAAGGATTTATTTTGTGGTACTTTTCTGGCTTGACAGCAATCGCCATCATTTCTGATATTACTGGATATCATGTGGGTCATACCGGTTTGGAGCAACTTGATTAGGGTAAGTAAATGATGACATAAATTCATTTTAAGTTTGCAGTTGTGCTTTTAATGTAAACAACTGTTTAAGACGTATCAGACACAAAGAAAATGATTATTTTGTGGATACTGTAAGTGATTTTATAATTAAAATGCAATACCGTGTATATAATGTACACAAATATAATAGAACCTTGTGTGCTTGTTTCATTTTTGAATGAAGGGCCTAACTTTCCAAAACAACATAACAGGATAAAGTTTTAAGTGTTATCATTGGTCAGCAACAATACTTAAATAGACAAGAAAGTGAGGCAACTTCTTAGATTTTGTTCTTCAAGCCATGCTGTGGATTAACTTTTGTATGTTAGTGGAACAATTCGTTTTGTTAGCAAGAATAGACCTGTCATAGCTTCTCCCTGTGGGAACTTAACTTGTGGGATAGCCAAATTTATATACAACGTTAAAATGTAAATTTAAAGGTAGGAAGAAACTGCATCGTCAGCCTGTTCTTACCTGGTGTACGCAGGCGATATAGGAACATTTGTAGCAAAGCTCTTAAATGCGCGCTGCAGTTATCCACTGCACATTTATGGCACTTTTAGCTTTCTGTCCCCTCAGCCTGTCTCATTGAAAATGATTTGTATCCTAGCAGGCAACTTTTCCAAGTCTTGTGTAATTCCCAGCACACCTCCATCCACCCTCTTACTTTTGCTGAGTCTTGTCACATGCTATAAGTCAAACTCGTTGAAGAGATGAATGTCAGTTACATGATGCATGCCGATTTTAATGCATTGTATAATATGCATACATGATATTGTAGCAGGTGATTTTCTTTGCTGTAGATTGTACTGTGTCTTAAGCTATTTTTAGTTCACACTGTTTTTAATTAGACATTCACACTGTTAGAAGAGCAACATGGATTTTAAGACTTGTATTGAAAAATTGCTATGTTGAGAGTAATATTTGTCCCCCTTTCTTTTTTTTCGCTCTCTCTCTTTAGGCAGCTTAAAGTGTACATTAAAGCAATAGAAAAAAGCAAAGATGTGTTTGTGTGACATGCCATTTATCTTATAAGTGGGCACTTGTGACTGGAGGAGAAACATGCATGATTGCTTTATCAATATAAAGAGAAAGTGAAGAGAATTGTGTTGATGGTTCATCAATTCCACACTGAGACACGCCGAGAAGATTCATATGATGAATGTGCTGTTTAGAGAGCTGAAAGAGAGAGAGAGAGAGCAAAAAGAATTGTTAAAACACAACACGGCCTCGCTCTCTCATATTTTTTCCTGTCTTTCTTTCTCACTCTTATTTCTGTTAAAAAAAAATCAGTGTCTCTTTCTCTCTTACACAAAAAAATTTAAACAATCCTGCGGTAAGCAATAACAGGTGTTGCACTAGATGGCACTAATGTACCATTTAAGTGTGTTGAAAAGAGTAAAGCCCACCCTACCACTCCCAGCTGTATCACAGGTTTAACACATTTTAGGTGTGTGTGTGTGTGTTAATGTACATTGTTTCACTTTTCCGTCTTCAACCAGAATGAACCAGTCTGGCATGCTGTAAAAAGAAACGTGTGATCTAGAATAAACGAGCTTGTGAAAACCTTTTGTTGTTATTGTATAGTGAGATGCACCATACATTATCGAGTTTATAATATATGCAGTCGGCATGAGTGCATCATTAGTTTTATCAGTAGCTGGGCACATCTGTAATGAGAGCAGCAAGACAGTTAAGAAGGTTGTGTGTGTGTGTCCTGGTGACTGGCATCAAGCTGGTTTCAGGTTCGAGTCAAGAAGTCGAGTAATGAATGTATGTTTTTGCCTACGAACTGTATTATTCTTTGAACAGGGCTATGGTTTTAAGATATAGCAGTTTTCGTGATGATCCTAATGGTTAAGCAAAGAGAGAAAGAGAGAGAGAAAGCACAAATAAAGCTCAGGCCTCTAGAGAGAGAAGTAACGCACTCTCTGGACACACACGTACTGAGCACTCATCTATTCTGCCATGAAAAAAGCCTCCCTATTGCCAATAATAAAGCTCACTTTATCAAATGAATGTCTCTCTCTCTCTCTCATTCTGTACAACAAGAATGAGAGATTCGAAAAAGCAGACACAGTGTATAGTGCAGGGTAAAGGGAGAGAGGAACGAGATAAGGCTTCTCCTCCCAGGGTTCTGGCAATGGGGCGACGGTGGAAGCAGGCCTGCTGGGGGAATCGAGGGATGTGCGGGAGATATTTAATAAGGAGGAATACGATGAAGAAGAGAGGCATGTATTATTCATCCCGGCTCTCATCCGCAGAGTTTGCGCAAATCAAATAGAAGCTCTCTTTGTTTGAGAGATCAAGCCTGTCTGTTTGACTTCTGTAGAATTTATTAAATTCATTTGATCGAAGCAGAAGGATGAGGAGGACGTACGCGCTCCAGTCAGTGTATGGTATGTGTGGAGAGGGAAATTTTGACCCTTAAATGGGACAGAGTGAATTGCAAGTGAAGAATAAATTTAGACAAAGAAAGGGAATGATCTGAGCGTGTCGCTAGAGCTCTGCCTCGCTATCCGACTCAATAGAGGACTCGGGAGCGATTTTCTTGTGCAGACGCTGCAAACTTGAGCTAAGAATGTAACACAAACGCTCTCAGATTGAGATACCAAATGTGCAACATCTAAATACGCAGAGCCTTCCATTGACATCACTATAAATATTCCTCTGCACCGTGGGAAAGCACGACGGTGTGAAAAAAAGTAGAAAGTGTGCGTAACACGCTCTGCAACGAACGAGTGAATGTGCGAGAAACTGACAGAACATGTAAAAGAATTCACAAAGCCTGCAGAAGTGCAATGCATACTATATGTGTAAATGTTTGTGAAAATAAATTGTCCTTACAAATTAACCAAACCTCTAGAGATGTCCTCAATTTAAACAATTCTGAAAAATAGAGCTAGGTTTATTGTTGGGTTAGTTCTATATTATAGTAAATACAAGTAGTTGAACAAAGTCCCCTGTGCATTTAAATAGCTTAGTAAGAGTGTGTGAGTGTATGTGTGAGAGCAAGTGCGTTTGATGACCTAAGCCTTGGTTTGTCAGTCAGTTATTCCATCAAGGACAGACAGTGCTAGAGGGTTTCACTGAGTGCCGCTGTACATGTGTGAGTCTGTGTTTCAGAGTATCAGTGTGTGTTGACTGTGTGCTTTGTCTCCCCTTTGAAATGCAGAGGGAAATAGACCTTCAAAGATCAAAGACGGCTTTTTCTTTTGCTCAAAGTGTGCCGGCATCTTCGTCCACATACACCACTGTACTGTGTGTTTGGTTTGAGTATTATAACATTGTGTTCCTCGGACCAAAGGCAAGCACCTCTTTCAGTGCTTTTAATCTTACTGTCCAGTTTTTCCATTAATGTAAAAGTAGAGTTAAGCGGAATATAGTATAATACAATAGAAGAGATTCACAGACTCATACACATACAGCACATTTAACTGATTTGCTTTAAAGAACACCATTTACAATTGAACACAACTTCTGTGAATGCTTGGGAAATGTGTAGGGCTGTGTAAATGTAAAGTTTTGCATTTTTGAACAAAATGTGAGTGGTGTTTGCCTGAGCAAAGTTACAGAGATGTTCGGTGTTGTGGGTGGATGGCAGCGTGTTGTTATGTGCTTGCTTTGGTGTTCTGGGCGGTTGCTCAGAAGAGTTGTTCTAGTTGTTTTTTAGGTGATTGCCATTGGCCCAATAAATCAAAGCCCACTTGCAAGTTTCAATGTTATCCGGGTCCCACTTTTAATGTAATGTTGTGTTCCAGACAAAATCTGAGAAAGGAAACTGATGAAAAAGACATGAATGGATTGAATGTGAAGGATTTTTCTAATTGAAAGTCTTCATTTCGCAGTCAAATGTAAACATAACATGCAATGTTATTTCTTAAGTCTATGTAGCTTTTAAAGATGGATTGATGGATTTGAGGGCAAGCACTTCTAAATGTAGACATTTATATTTATAAATATTACATGTAATCTAATGCAATAAAAGTACTTTTAAGTTTATTTAATTTGGCAGTTGCCATCTTGGAAATGATGTCAAATAGTATAAATAGGAAATTTAGAAATGTCTGGAATGCACCATAAATTTGTGGAATTTGCAGCATCAGATATAAAATGGTTAGTCTGATCACTTAGACACATCATAGCATGCAACAAGTCGTACAGTTTAAGACATTCATTATGTCCACAGTGCAAACATCCAGAACAAATTATGTGCCCAAATTGAATGTGTAAGGTTGTAGGGTTACTTAAAACCCTAAACACAAGTCTGAGCGATAGTAATGGAGATAATTTCTTTAGCAAGGGCCACTAATAACATGAACAGCATACTAAAGTCTCAAAGGAAGCTGAGTACAATGTCTTTATTTCAGCAAATCAGTGAGAGATTTCTCTTCATTCTCTGTTTACTTCATGTAGTCTGTCCTCCTCTTCTCCATTCTTTCCTTCCATAACTATGACTCTCAGCTATGATTTTAGCTGCTCTGCTGCATTTAATACAATCACATAAAAACATTGAGTTTGAGCTTCAAAAGAAAAGCCTTTTGCTGACTAAATTTGAAAGCGTGGTGGGCGTCATGAAATGCTTCTTTTTCTCTGAGCAATAATTGTGAGCTGAATTATTGGATCTGACAAAATATGGAGTGATTCCTTAAAAGATATCAAAGTCCGTAACGGCGCATGGGAAAACGCGACTCGATCAGGCATGATCAAAAGAGAGTTGTTGGGTGTGCACACACACAAACGCAGCAGATGGCTTGGCACATCTCAGGATACACATTCAGTAGAAGAGACAGGGAGGTGTGGGAGAGCACATCATTACCACCATCACTGTTGTACTGCAAAAGGAGCGTGAGCAGATTCACACAAACAAACACACCTTATGTTTCTAGACTGGTGTTTGCCATGGCTCGTTTAGATATTTCAACCGGTTTTGTGGGTTGGTGTTTTTCTCATGCCGTTCTAAAGCGAGACTATAGATACAACATTCACTTTGACCTGACTTCATTGATTCAAGGCCATCACAGTGACCTTCAGAGATGATAGAAGTAGAGTATGTGTGTGATTGTGAGGCACTTAATGAAAATGTCGCATGAGATCTCTGGTGTCAGTGGTTAAGAGAAAAATAACAAGGGAAAGAGAAGGAGCAATGATGATTGATATGAACAATGGATCAACTCTTAACATTCCCTTTTATATTGCGCTTGAAATTCTCATCACACCATATCCAGTCACTTAAAAGTCACTCTTCTTTTCTCTCGGGAATCACAGTGCAATATTCAATATATTACAGCAGCCATTTGGAGCCCCTCAAAAAACTTCTTTAATTAATTCTATAGTAATCCTAAATTACACCAGCATTCAAAAGGATGATGCGCCGCCTCTAGTGGGCTGTAAAACATTGTGCTTTATTAAAAAAAGGAATAGAGAACTGTTTCAGCACATTCCCTGATAGAGAGAAAATTGTAAAAATACCACTTAAATTTGTAAATAAAAACAATTTAAAAACTGCTGTGATGCTTCTATGGTGTAGTTGTTTTGGATGTTAATATTTTTTAATGGTTCATGATAAATGCTACCATAATACTGGTATTGCTATTGTTTTCAAGCCTTCCCCCAATTCAAGGAATAGCATGAATGTCCTTGTACAAAACCTACATTGCTTCCAATTTAACCGTGCTAATCAGAAATGCGATAACAATGATATTATCTGTATTTCGACGAGACACCAAAACAACATCCACCGAGCCGTTTCCCATGATGCTCCACTGACGGTTGGAGTACCATTACCCAAGAGTGTCATTTTCAATTCTCCCTCCACTTACTCACCTTGAGCCTGTGCACCTTGTACACATACACACAGACACGCTGGATTCAAAAGATTCACACCCAGACATACACACATAAACTGCAGACGATTCTGTCGCCTGTTAAAACCAAACAGTTCACATAGACAGACATTTGCTCGTGTATGTGTGCGTGTTTGCCTATGTGTTGTGTAGTATAGACTTTTGTTTCCGTGTTTGCTACTGTGCATTTATGATTCCAGAGGATATATGTATATAGACTATATCATAATAACAGAATCAGAATCTGCTAAGGGGTATATACTTAATCATATAAAAAATATTTTCTTTAATTGGACAATTAAATAACATTATTATACTTTGATAAATGCCTTAATGTCTCAAACAACCAAAAAGGTTATTTATAAAAACACCTCTGCTTCTCGTAAATATGTTTGTCTATTGTGCACATTATTTTTTGACACATTGTTGTGATATTCAAATAATGTGGATTTGAAAACAGATGGGTCGTTAAAATAATTATTATTTATTTCTTAGCCAGCAAGTATTCAGTGATTGATTGCCCATGAGTTTTAATGTCAGTGTTTTTAATTTTAATATTTAAACAGACAGCATATGATTTTGACGGACATCATAACGTGCGTAAGGATAAAAACCTGCTGGAGATGTTTAAAATGATTTTCCATACTGTAGTTCCTTTTACTTATTTTACGTAATCAGTTTTTGGCTTGAATATATTAGATATTACTCAAAAGCTGTCACAGTTGTTTTTACAAGGAAAGAAGTGTTTTTGATGCACAATGTTGTTTTTATTACAGTATATAAGGGACATTGTAGCTTGTCGAGTTCCCATGTGAGCAACCTATGTGATAAGTTTGGCGAAAAAAAAAAACCCTGTGATTTTGTTTTCCCTCTATTTTGTGATTTCACACATATATGCACATGCTTCATTAGAAGCAAATAGTCTCTAGCGATTTCCTCTCTCATGAGCCATAGCACACAAGTAAATGACTGAGCTAATTTGATGGCCTCCCTGTCCCTCTGCCCTTCTTCTTCATCACTGATGGTCCATCGGGTCGACCAGCTCTCCTGTAATTCTCCTCCTATTTGGTAATCCACGAGCCCTGGTTTCATCGGACGCTTAGCAGCGCATATAAATATGGGTTGATGTATGTCAGAGTTCACTACGTGGCTGATTGATTCTAACCCATTGTATTTGGGCATGCCAGAATATGATTGGCAAGCCATACAGTAGCAATTTCTAAAAGCAATTTTTTTAAGAGGAAAGAAAATACTATCATTCAGAGGTGAATTGAAGGCGGCTAACTGTGAGATTGAGATTAATGAGCATTATAGTGAGTTGCCATTAGCCTGTAAAGCCGGACGGTGAGGGAGCACGGACCTCTCTCACAATGGAAAGTGGAGTGGACCAAACAACTATAATCAAGACAGCTTGGGCAAACATTCGAAAAGCAAAGACTGTCAAGAGCGGGTGTGAGCGTGCATGCATTTCAGCCACATAATTTGAGTACAGACACCTTATCACAGTGTGGATGTATATTTTTGTGTGTAAGCTACAACATGCTTGGGTGTATATTTTTACTTGAATCATAGTTTTTGAGCAAATGAGGCTCTTGCAGCAAGATGGAAAGTACTTTTTGTTCAGCATCTTCAAGCTGTTAACACACACACAAACTCACATCATCAGCAAATGAGATCAGTCTCTCCCAAGAGATGAACTGACTTTAGCAATGTTGTGAAAGCTGCTTTATAAAAGTGTACCCTTCCGAGATACAGGCTACTCATAATTTAAAGTAAACTACAGTCAAGCAATCCATTTAAAGTAGACAGATACACATGTAGCTATCACAAAGAAGTCGTTACCAATATTAAAGCTATTTAGAGGAGCAGTGGTATCTTATGTAATTTAATCAAGGCAGTGTGTATCTGGCACAAAACCAATGAGAGAGTTTTTGCTACAATGTAGGTCCATCAGGGAACGCAAGAATGATAAATGATGAAATAATAAAACTAACTGTTGTTTTGACCCTTTTATCCATGCATATCATGCAAAAAGTATTTTGATGTAGTTTTTGTTTCTCTTACATGTGCAGTAGTCCAGGTAAAGTTTGATCACTGCATAAGAGCATCAAGCCTCCTCATATTAGTAAACCAACAAATCAGAATGGATATTTAAGCGACGCAGCATCATTTGCTTCTGTCCACAATGCGTTTGAAAAAGGCAAAGAGCATTTCCGCTTGAATAACCAATCATTAACAAAGGTAACCTTTCAAGCCAATTACCTTTTAGTATCACTTTAACGCATCATCAGGCCTGTCTGTGAATAACACAGCAGGTGTAGAGAGACTTTCAAATGAAATTTGAGTTATTGAAGGATTCTAAAACAAAGATTGCATGACAGGGCCATATATAAAGAGAGTAAAGCAGTGGAGGATTGTGTTTCTCTTGGATGGGGCTCACTTTTCATTTTAAAATGTTTGAATTGATCAAGCATTAGATGTTTTTTTTATGTTTAAATTCATATTTATTCATTTTACAGATGATTTTATCCAGAAACACCCACAGTGCAAATGTTAATAAATACAAAATATTATTATTATTATAGAATTAAAAGTGTTGGGGTGGTGATCACAAAGATACAAAAGACATGGTGACCACTATTTGTAATCTTGCGGACCACCTCATAACACACATAATAAAATGAATACCTGAATTAATCCGGTTCTAAATTGGCTTACAAGCACTACTATTAGTCATCAATCCAAGCTTATAAATTTGCACACAAGATTTATTAAAACGAGGGCTAATCTGAAAAATTATTTCCATAGCAATGGAAAAGAACAATGTCATCTTTACTGAAAAAAATTTAATAAATTCAATGTAAATAACTTGACAATTGAATGCAAATGTTAATCAATATAGGTCTACATATTCTTTTGAGATTATGTTTACATGAATAAAATATTAATTTTGCCTTTCCAAATTGCAGTACCCTCACGGACCACTAGTGGTTTGACTTGTTTGAATGACTGCTCTATGTTCTGATTGGCCAGTTGTCAGTCCAAGATGTCCAAGACTAAAACTGCCTAAAATGAAACACAGGGTCATCTTTTTTCAATGTAAATATGCCTAATTAATAACACTTTTGAGATTACGTTTACAAATAATTAATAACTTGAACGCCATGTCTTGGCTGTCAGTCCTGTATTCCGCGATAACTTTGTTGCAGTTGAGCTAATAAAATATAAGCAACTATTTCAATATTTATGTCCAATAATTTACTTGTGCGCCGAGCTGTTTAATAAGTGTTAGACTATAATGTACGGCGAGTCGGATGTTATTGCAAAAATCAACCCCTGATCATCCTGTCGGCTTGTATTCTGCAATAACAACCCTTTCTTATAACGCAATAGTATTTGTCAAGACTATTTTAAGGAATCTAATTGGCACATTGTTAACAATGCAGATCCAGTTTAACAGAAGTCAGCACAGGAACACAAAAGGTGCGTGTTTGTTAAATTAATCAACACAATTAGGCTTCTACAAATGAAAAGCTGGTGTTACATGCACATACATTTACTCTTTCTCTCTTTATAGGGACAGATATAACAGCAGGTGGTGGGGCGCTGTGCCGTGATGCAGTTAGTTGGTGAGTTGGCTTGAGAGACTAAATTAAACGTGTTTGTGTAGGTGTTTTAAAGATTCACAAACGGAGGACTTGAGTTTCTAGAGACCCTGCAGGAGACAGTGTCCCACCTACACACTCATTCACTTACTTTGCTGGCTGAAATATTCAAACACTCTCACGCATATGCGTTTCTGTTTTTCAGTGGGCCTAAATAAATTTGTAATTCTAAATGTGTCGGGGGAAACAGACAGTGGCGAATGTCTGACAGAAAAAAGTCCAAAATGGAAACAGAATGAGAGCGAATCCATTGAGGAAAGTCTGATATTTGTTTGTCTGATCCTCTTTCACTCCAATCTTCCTTCCATCCCTCTGTTCCCTTTGGGTAGGTTTGAAATAAATAGTGGGCCTTTACTCTGTAATATTTCACACATGATCGAAGGTGATGTCAACAATGAGAGGCCGAGAGAGATCATCATCTCTTCCTTTCCCTGTCTAACGGTTTTTACTTCCAGGCTGAAATCCTTTTTTCTTTCGGCCACAGATTCTCTCCACTCGTACCCATGTAAGGACACCTGTGGTTACGATCTAAACAACTGCCACTTAAAATTTAGAGTAAACCTCTGGAGCAAAAGATTGAATCTCGTAAGATGAGATGAAACAGACTATCATATAGATGCATGCTGATCTCTCAGCTCACTTTGCTCTGTTTACCAGCACTGCTTTCACATCTCAAAAGAACCTTCTAGCAACTAATTGGCTGTGTAATATATAAGAGGAACATGGAAAAGGGATAACAGCTGTGTGCTTTGCTCTTTCTAATGAAGAGGCAAGAGGACTGAAACTCAGAATGTGTCTTCCACCTTTCCAAACAACTACTACTTTCATATTTCTTCTGTTTCCAGGCATAACCGCACTGAAATACAATTAACACAGAGCATTGTACAATGTTTTATTTCAAGGAAAAACATGTCAGAGAGGCAACGAAGACAGTAGTGTTTAGTGGGGCTAGACAGACAGACAGATTAGATTAGATTTAAAGATCTGCACAGTTACTTTATTTCAGATAAATGTGACCCGCAGTTACTGAGACTGCAGTCTTGCTGTATCATCACTTTGTGGTCTCTTGGTCTCTAAACAAAGCACTTAACCCCGGGGTGCTGCAGGTGGACCGTCCAGGTGGAAGAGCTTTGAGATGCGAATGAAATAAGACTGTGATGCTTTTAGAGTTCAGCCATGTTCTCATTCACACCTGAGGAGGTATTTTGGCACAATAACCTGAATACAACTACTTATTTAAATGTTCCATCTTAACAATTTATTTTAAATAAAGAGTAAAAACAACATCTAGTTCTCTATAATTGTTAGATAATGTGATTGTAGGTGCAGGAAAGGTTTGATGTCTTTTATTTTTGAAATTGTCATTTCCTGTTTGGTACGTCACTTGGGCTTAGGTGCATATCTGCCTGTTAGTTCTATGGTGTGGGTAGGAAGGAAGGGGGTGAGTAGCTGGAGCGCTCACTTTCTGTTGACTGTTTAGTTTTTGTTTAATCTCTTCTTATTATTAATTTTGTTTATACTTTACCGTCATCATTTATACTTTGTTGTTTTGTAAATAAAACCTCCTGTGTTTGCATCGAAACGCGTCACGGATTCACTTCCAACTACTCAGCCTCTCAGCGGATACTGGTTGCCGCTACAGTGATCATATGATGATTTGTATGACCACTGTAATACGTTTTGTCTTTATTGTTCATTAAATGTGATGATTGTTTTTGTTAAAATTGTTGCTCTTTCTAGTTTAACTTTAATAAATATTCAGAGTACAGTAGAGTACAGTACAGCATTCAGCTGTGAAGAAAACTCTATGTGGCTCTTTAAAAGCATCATTCTGTTTGTGCATAAACAACATTAACTTAGCAGATTACATGATTTTGATGAAGGATCTTTTTTGCGGATAGCAAGAGTTTTTTGGAAGCCTTGTAAATCCAGATAATTGGGTTTCATTAGTGGTGCTGAAATTTAGTTAAAAAACACTTCCCCTTTACATTAAGAGACAGAGATCAACTGTCTTTGTAGATGATTAGACAGCCAAATGTAAAACAGTAGAAATGTAATCGCATAATAAGATATTACATTTGATAAGATGAAGTAAGATATAGCACCTATAGGGTTGCAAGCATAGAAAATCACTTTGAGATCGAAACTATCAAGGTTGAAACTTACAACCTTTAATGAAAATGACAGACAGTCAGTGCAGTTTGTTTTACATCTCTCTCCTGATGTCTTATGACCCATCTATTTACTTCTTCCTTCAACTTCTCAACCCCTATCATTCTCATGCACCACATTACTTTTTCTTCTGCATCCTTTTACTCTCTTTCTGTTCGTCATCCTCTCCTCTATTGATGAATGAGCTGAGTAATTGCAGGTACGTCTGAAGCGTGTATTAGTTCCGTTTCAGCTAAGTGGAAAAGGAAATTATTTTAAAAAGATTTTATGTGGTATGAATTTCAGCATACAGTTTAAGGTAAGATTTGAATGTGATTAGGCTTAGATAACAAAGAAGTGTCATAATTAAACTCCCATCAATCTTTGCTTCCCCATGCACGAATATTATATTCACATATTCACATAATACATTTGGAAGGTAACTACTGTAACTTTGGGTACTTCAGTCTAATTTTACTTGTTGACCTTGGGCAACTTCTTTTCTCTCTTTTGTGGTAATTAATTGGGGTATTCATGTTTACAGATGCTTTCTGTAATTTGCTGTACATGACTTGTGCCAAATTCTCATATATCCTTCATGAAAAGACCAATCCCATAATGCACTGCAGTGAGTTTAAGGAAAGCAGAGATCTTTGTTCCCAGGAGGAGACAACAATCTCTGGTCAAAAACCCGTAACGCAGTGAGATCCCAACAGGGAGACCAGAGGATGTTCTGCCTGAATTAAATTAAATGGGGGAGATGCATTTGTACCCTGAACAAACTGCTTTTGTTTAAAAATAGTTTATCACTTTTATTGCCTTGCTGCAAATCTTCAGCATTGTCGTGGCCTATTCATTTTGCAGTGAGCTATTAAATGTCTTCTGTTTTGAACAGTTTTATAGGATAAAGCAGATTTAGATAAATAAATACGACTGAAATGCCTAACAAGCTGTATTTCTAAAAACAATTACCATAGCGTTCGCTACAGAAAGATTTAAGCCATCCCAACTCACAAACTCGAGGTATTAAAATGATCTACAGGTGTGTTTTAGTTTAAAGGCTATAATACTTTTATAATCTTTAACTACTGGATTTAATTATTCCTCAAAATACTGAAACATTTTGTAGACAAATCAAAATTCTTCCAATATTATCAAATTCCATTTGGTTCAAAACAGCTTGTGGTATGTGTAAATGATGTGCTTATAGACATGTAATCATTTCATTTGTAAAATCTATTGGGAAACACATAGCACTGTTGTGTCAAAATAACATCACAGAGAAACATACAGCAGCTGCTTGCTGACCTGAGTTTTGAATGGTTTCAGATATCCTGGCGGCTGATGAATCCTCAAGTGAAAGAAATGGAGAGAAGAGAGAAGAAACAGAGAGAGAAATATTAAAGGTGCAAAGCTAGTTACCAGAACCGCAGTTTGGAAGAAAATTGAAATAATGGCTGCTGAATCCCCAACCATAAGGTATCTCCGGTTGGTCGGTGTCTGTATTTGATGTGATGGCAAAGACTGGTAACGGTGAGGAGATGAGCTTTGTGCCTGGAAGTTCTGGGTTGACCGAGCGTGGATACCAAGGAAGGCAAACCGTTAAAAATGATATACATCTTTGCAATGGTGAAGTTGTAAGCAGTCTGTTTACTGTCTCTTGTTTTGAAATTGCAGAAATGGAAAAACTTGGCATGGAGATTTGGATGACAGGCATATGACAGATTTGACTCTGTGGACCCGGTTTGTTTTCACTGAAACTTTTGGAAGGAGTGGAGGATTGTCATCGGAGAGGTGCTTGAGGTCCATGGAGTTTGACAGGATTCATGCCTGAAGGACACGACCAAATACCAGACGAACTGTCGCAGGAGTCAGGTAAGCAGCCATATGCATGTGTTGGATATTGCAATTGACAGACAGAGGAACATTGTCCTAGTGTACTTCCATTTGGAGCTTTGGAACAACAGCTTTTAAATTCTAGTGCAGCTTTGTATGACGCTTTAGTATATTTTTATTTACATTTTTTAATGGTCTGTTTTTTGAGCACTACTTTTTGGGTTGGCTAAAAAATTTACAACATCTGCATTTCTGTTTGTAAAGGAAAGAACTGTGAACTATGCAACAGTTTTCAAATTTATCGTATTGCAAACTCTTTACAGTGAACTTGTAATGAACTTAGTGTTGGTCACTATGGGTCTGTTTTTCCTACTAGAAGGGACAAAATGATGTTAACTGGTTAGACACTATTCTGTTACAATTACAATATCAAGAGCAATATTTGAGATTTATCCAGTTTGGCAGTCCTAAATATGTGCGAAAAGACTGCAAAATAGTCGTAAACACATTACATGCACGGCACAATAGACAGCTGGTCAGCTGGCTAGAGGCAACTATTATATGATCTTGTACTGAGACATAGATTTAATAAGGAGGTCTAAGGTGAAGGGAAGATGATTTCAGTCTTGTCAGGATTCAGCTTCAGGTGAGGGGTATGTCAGAGAGATGCAGCGATGCTTTCTGAGATCACAGATGCAGAGACAGAAGGAGGGAATGAGATGTGTAGCTGAGTGCTGTCAGCACAGCAGTGATGTGAGAAGTCATCTGATTGGAGGAATGATCTGTGCACTCTGATGTAAAAAGGTTCAAGCACCTTGTGATGCCCTAGCGTTGGTCTGTCGTCCAGGTGTGTTTTGAATATTTTTGTTGACAGTATCGGATACTGTTGTACTGTATGTTAGCAGGATTTGGTTTGCATCCTGATTTTTTTTTTGGTCAAAATATATTTTATATTTTTTCAAACTTTTTATGTATCCACCCTATAAAATTAGCTAGTGTATGAGTATCTATGTTGTAGAACAAAATTAAAATCTGCATTTATATTTGCTGAATTTTTAAATATATTTGAACATTATTTGTATATTTTAAAATGCACAAAAATCACCAATAATTATAAAAAATAAATATATGAATACACAGAATACTTATATATATGTATATTTATGTTATATATAATCTTTCTATACTTGTATATTGACCATTTTTTAGATTTTATGGATGTTTGGGTGTTTGAATATACAGCTCAAAGCTAAAGAGAACAGGATCAAAACTTGATTGCAGAGAAAGAAAACAATAATTTTTTTTCTTGTATGGCTAAAAGCAAAGATGTAGAATAGTTTTTCTGAACTCGAAATCTGTTATTAGAACAGGATATTATATTATATTATATACAAGTGCAGGCACACAGCAACTGTGTCTCAAACATTAAAAAAATCACTAAAAATGCTAAAACCTTTCCAGCACTTTCAGCATGTTTTTTTTATTTTTACACATTTACATTTAAAATATTTGTTTTTGAGATAAATCTGTCAGCTGATAATCTGGAATCTGTTTTGTTATCATATACTCTGGTAACACACCATGTCTCCTTGCCAAGTGTGATGGATTTCTGTTTGCTCAAAACTTTGCAGTATACAGCTAAAACAGGATAATGCATCATGAGTATCTGTGGATGCATGCCACTTTTCTATTGCTGCACAATCAATTGTATTACTGAGCCATTCATGTAGCTCAGTGGGTAGCACATGATGCTATCAACTCCAAGATCTAATTCATGACATCAGTGATGAAATGTCTTTTTAACCTAAACAACTAGAAGTCTCTGATCAGTGTAATGCATATTCATATAGAAATAATATGAATAATGTTATACATTTGGCATTTATGTGCAAATGTTTTCCAACTGTGTGGATGTTTATAACCCAAAGTTAAAAGAGATTTACTGTAGTTTAGATGTAGTTTAGATGCATGTTTGTTGTTTTTACCTGCCAACTTAGTAAGTTTGTTTTTGTCTTTATGACATGGATCTAAAAGCTGACAAAACTGTACAAATTCTCTTTTGTAAATGTTTATTTAAAAACTTTGTATTGATCATTAAGAGTGTTGCCATGTGCTTGTAAAATTTCATACTTTTGTATAAATTCATACTTTTATATGACATTTTCAGCATTACTTGGATTGCTGTTTGTAGCAATCTGCTTCTGTAACCTTTATAAGATATAATCTGTTTCCTCACAGCTAGAAGAATGTTCGAATATGTTCTCCTATCCATCTTTTTTCAAGAAAAAAAGAGAAAAATAAACTCAAGCCCACTCATATCGCAGCCCAGTATATAAATAGCAAACTGGCGAGCAAAAAAGAGGAAGCACCCCAGAGGCCTGGAAGAAACTGTGCTTTAATTTCTCTCCTTTTCGATTATTGTCGCGCGTTGGCTTTACTATCAGCCACTGCACGCTAAGCCCTCAGAGCAGCTGGTCTCCACCAGTATCGCAAATGCAGATGGGCTTGTATCTGTAAAGCCTAAAATATGGATCTTATTTTCCCTAAAACCACCATCTTTCCAATTCCATTTTGTTTTTTCATGGCAGCTGAAAGCGCCATATTGTAACTTTCCGACAAGGTAGACAGTCACGGTGTTGTCTCAACTCATTCTGTGCTCTTTTTTCTCTCACTTGTTTTTCTGTCTTTTTTGTCTCACTCTCATCGCTCTGTGCTGAACTGATCAAAAAGATTTGGGCTATCCTGCCATGCTTTTTTGATTGATTCCAGTGAAACTCTCATCATTTTTTCTCTTGCTTGCTCGCTCGCTCGCTCTCTCTCCCTTCCTCACACCTTTTTTTTTTACCTGTCGTAATTTGCTGTCATCTACGCTGACTTTCTCTCATCTGCTTTGGTGCTCTCTCTCTTCTTTACTTCCATCTACAACCTCTCACTCTCTCATCCTTTCATCCCAACCAGGAAAAGCTTTTAGAACAGAGCAAAAGGAGGTGGAGTACAAAACCATTGTCTGTGAGGTGATTCTTTAATAACCACATTCACCGTGATGGGTAACATTTGGATGGAGAAATATTTCTGAAAAGAAGATGAACTTTTTAAGCAGCAATCCAAGAGAATCAAACACATAAAGAAATCAACCTCGATGGCTCCAAGAGAACAGTGAGAAATATCTTGGAGAGAATAACTTGATATGATCATTTGAGGTTTTAATTGATTACCAAAAATTAGATTAATAGCATACACACATTTGCTGAGAAAAAAAATCTCAAATGATGTTCTTGTACTATCTGTGTTTCTTGTTTTATGTTGACTGTTGACATGAAGACGTTTCTTCATTTGCTTCTATTGCTCAAGTGGTAGGTAAATCTCTTTTGTGCTGGTCAGTTATCATTATTATAGTTAGGATTCATTTATTTACCGCTTATTTTTTATAATTAATCGCACCAATGCACTAAATTGACAGCCTTGGTTTTAATCGCATACCCACATACTCAATACGACGTCCCAAGAGCAAAAACAATCCACTTTACAACAAACAATATAAACAATCTTCACTCAGTTAAACTTTCTTGAAGTCATGGTGGGCTCATCCATGTTTACGCTCCACGACCCAGAGATCTTGGCCTCCCGCTTGTATTCGCAAACTGTCAATATACATTCGGGGGCCAATGAACAGAGCGGATGAACGCTAGATGTTCTGTTATTTAGCTTCCCGTGGATTGCTCTGAGAGTCCGCATGCAAGTTGTTTGTCATGAACCAGTGATCTTTGACGCGTTGACGGTAGCATTGTTCATGGTTTTGGTCTACCCCATGGTGTCAGCGATGGGCTGGCGATTCTAATATGGCTGAATGGAAGTTAAGTGCAGCTCTCCCAAGCACAGCGGGGGATGACAGTAGTGGAAGTCCAATTTAGTTTAAATTGAAGAAACAAAAGAAAGCAATGTTTATTTGGACTTATGATTGCATATTTCAAGGGCAAAATAAATCAGTTTGGACCCAGCAGCATCTAAATATACTTTAAATGATGACATTGATAATTTTGGCAGTTGTTATGTCATGCAGTTTATTCTAGAAGTGTATCACCTTTGTCCAGACGCATCAAAAAACGAGACAGACAATTAAGTTGGTTGCTATGACAACAAAGTATGCGCCATTCAACGTAAATGTGTCATGATGTACAGTGATTGAGGATGCATATCATAATTTGTATTCTAATCGACACAAGGCTCATTTGTTCCTTTTATGTTGTTTTACACGTACAATCCCTCCGTGCCCCAGTGTCACACATTCTCTATATGAAGGTACGTTTGAAATTATAAATTAAATGTCTATTATTAATGTTTGTTGTGTGGGAGTATTACTGACAGTTAAAAAGCACACGGAGAAAGAAATGTATACCGTTCAAAGTACAGAGAGCAGAAACGAGGCTAAAGAATAAAAAAGGAATAAGAGAAGGTGAAAGGGGTTGAGCGAGCGAAGAGAGGGAGTCGTCTGCGAGCGAATGAGGTTCTTCCAGTGTAAGAGAGGATTTGGGTCATTTGGAAGAATATGGCTGAATCAGCAACGCTCCGTCTCACAGCCACACTAAACCTAATCTACTGAAGGGACCTGCGGGCAGAGAGAGAGGAGAAGAAAAGAGAAAAAGGGAAGAGATAAAACCTCAGGACACAGAGAGGGGAAAGAGATTTCCTTTAATGGAGGAAAAGGAGGAGGTTGAGAACCGAATCTGTCCATTTAACTGAATTGCATGTTAATGAAGGAGTCGGAAGGCGGCGAGAGGAGAGAGATTCAGCCTCTGAAAGCAGCAGGGATCCCATGTTTCATTTACATCATATGTGCATATTAATGTACGAATGCAAATTTGTATGATAAAAATAATCAGTGGAGGGAAAGAAGGCTGATTTTTTTTTATGGTTTAAAATGTGCAAAGACGGAGGATTTGGCTGTACTTGTATGGCTCAAATTTTGAAAATGTGCTCACAAATATAGCGAAATCAACAAATACCTCACACGAATTGTCCATGTGGGGAGATTTGAAATAGTTCTTACTATATAATTTTGCTTTAAATCTTACAATGTCAGCAGGTTTTTGTAGTCAGTAGGTTACTTCTTATAGAGAGGACATTAGCTGTGTGCGTGTGTGCGCACATTTAGATACAGAAATGTCCTCAACTAGACAAAGTCGTGGGTAAAATGTCCATTAAGACAGCCTGAATAAGCCAAGTCTATTACACACTTCTGGCTTTTGTCAATAAAACCGGATTATTGTGTATTTCTCCTTCCAGTAGGGGTCTGTATTGCACCACAGCATGAAAGTACAGCCGCGGTACACCTCGATCCTTCCAGCTCTGAGCTGGTATGGCAACAACAGTTCCATTGTTCTAAGCAGATAAGATATAAAGACAGACACAGAGAACATTGAAGCGACATGACTGGACGTGTGTGAATAAGTGTGCAGGCAAGCGTAGGTGAATGATCGTCTCTGCGTTGGTGGTTGTTTGATTTTTGCTTTCTTTAGGTAAAGATGTAAAGACTATTAATAGGACTGTTTTGGTGGGAATGTCTGGGCAGGAAGAAGTGCTTTTATATCATCAGTGGAATGAGATAATGTTGTGTTTTGTATTTGTATGTGCGTTTTACATCTTCCAAACCCATTTACTCTTCGTCAGATGGACTGTGATCCCTCAATTCCCCTGATCCCTCACATACTGACACATGCTAACACACAGGCTGCCATTTATATGAGTGTTTATGTATATGTGTGTGTTTTCCTGACATGTGGGAAAATGCTTATGCACCTTTAAGTAGGTTGATTTTTGTTCAATGGTATTCGTCAGGAAGAGAAAAGAAGGAAGCGAGCCCTCAGTAATGCTCATGCATTGATTCTTCCTGTAAAATAAGGCAGTAAGTTTAACTATTCCCTTGGTGGTTCAAGCTGAATAAAACATGACCGTTGATGGACCTTCGGGGAAACCCGCTTCAGATACGGTTAAGAGGACGTTCACTAACAGTATGGACACCTTGTAAATCCTTGTAAAACAGTATTTTTGGGAATGAAGGTTGTGTAAAAGCTTTGTGAAGCTTTCAGATACTGTTTATGCTGCAGTATGTAATAGTTACATAAATAAATGTCAAATGTACACAACTGAAAGTGATGCATTTGTTGGTTAATATCTGAAGAGTATAAAACATTGCACTGATTGTTTGAGCCTCGCACAACAAGATTGGATCAACCAATGGCAGGGGTTTTTGGGGTGGGACTGTTCATTTGTCTGAGCAATGAAAGATGATGTTTTGGAAAACTTTTTTCCAGATTTCAAGAAGCTACAAACAAGATATTTCCAAAAATGTTGTGTGAACTACAGAAGTAGGCAGTACTTCCATAAGGGGTGGGTTAGGCTTGTTTGTGAGGTTAGTTTTGATATGTATACAGTATCTGTCAATAGAAATAAGCCACTCAATCCCTCTCCTATGATTTGGAGACTTTATTATAATTGTAATGAGAGTCAAGATCAACTATGGGTGATGATCATTATCTTAAAGCAATTAATTTACAAACTGTATATTAGCAGCAGATTTACAGTATGTTTACAAAGACTCTCTCTTGCTTTCTCTGTCATCTACAAGCCAACTGATGCTTCAGAATGGCTTTGACCTTTGTTTGAGGGACAGAGGCAGATGTGATCTGAAGAGAATCAGTGTGTGTGTTCTGCTGATATCGAGTGACCCAGCAGTGATCGTCCATTCACTCACTCCTGATGGGTCCTGATGCCCAGCAGTGACACAGTAGAATCATCTCAGCATTCCACTTCTGTCTCTCTATCTGTCCCTGTCATCCTTGGCAAGTCATTTCTTTTTTTTACCATCGTCTTCCACATCTTACTCTGTAGCTTTTTCTTGAGCTAATTTTGTGACGATTGCTCTTAGTCTTTCTCTATTTGTGCAGCTCCTACTGAAAGCTCAAGAGATTTATGTTTATAAAACACAGTTGATCACAACAAAAAAGCATATAAACAGTTGCTCGCCTCGCTCCTTAAGAGAATATTTCAGACATTAGGATCTTTTCTGCATAGTTATTTCCAGGAAAGAACATTTAGCTGGAGTCATTTTATGCTCGAGTGCCATGGACTGCAAAGCTCTTTCTGTGCACTTTCATATTCGCATTTATTTCATTATCTAAGCCTCTTTTATGTTTTATATTTATTACCTTCAGGTCTTTGTTTTTTCTCTCCCATATCTTAAGACCCCATCATTTGTACCTCATTCTGTTGCAGTAAATCTATGAACATGGGTCATAAAAAGAGAAAAAAAAAACAGTTTAATGATCCGCTGAGATGTTTTTTTTTAGTGGCCCTACAAACCTGCATGTATATATGTACAATATATGGCCAGTATAATGAGGTATGTGGCTGATATAATGCAGACATTCAGTAAATAATCATTACCTAAAGCACACTAAAAAAAATATTAATTTCTGTTAGCCATTAATAAAGATTTTACCTTGGATTAGACCTGTTTAGCATTTTTGCTCAATGCAGTTAATCACAAAATATCTAAAATTGCTGATACACAATATATTAAATATAAAGCAGCTTTTATAGCACAAAAAATACAGAACAAACAGTAGTTCTTAAATTAGTTAAAGAAATACCTCAAATCATGTATGTAAATGAAACAAAAAGTCATAGATTCCATCTTGGACAGGGTATTAAAATATTTACCAACAATTTTAAATATGGGTAATTGCATGCATGTACAAATAGGTTTTTAAACAAGGCTTAAAAGAAAGCATCTGACATCTTATTTATCTTGGTATAAAGCTAATAGAGAGACGATGCTAGGTGATTAAGATCTGTTAAATGCTATGTTTCACAGATCCTAAGCAGTTCTTTAGAGGTGGGAACAAATTAGTTTTTTGCTTCTGTGTAAGCAAAACCAGCCTACACTTTATTCAGTGTTGTAGTTGCACGTGTGTAAGTGTGCGTGCTTTTTCCTGATGCATTAAACATTAATGTATCCAGTATTGTGTATAGGGTTGCTGATGTGGGGTCTATGGAAATAGGTCCCAGGATGTCTTTGAAAATGCTGCTACTTCCTCAAGTAAATCCAGATATTCAGTACAGCTTGTCCCATGTGTATGCGAGCATGCATGGTGGAATGAGATTTTAATGAAAGCCACTGAGTGATACAGTCATTTCAAATAAACGTGCCTGAAAAAATATTCATGTCGTCATTTGTCTGCAACGGTGGTCATTCGCAGAATCACATTTGGGAATTTATCGCCTTGCGCGCGCACACACGCATACACATGCACGTAGCAGCAGCATATCATTATACAACCCACTTTTGCTTCGTTCCCCAGGGGTGATTCATCCTGCTGTTGGCTCACCTCCTCTTTTCTTTTACCCAGCTCAGAGCACAGGATTGGGGAGCAGCAGCCAGCCTGCTGGAACCACCAGAGGGTTCCTGGTGGACGTGGGCACTGAGGGAAAGGAATGAAAGTTGAGCAATGGAAACCAAGCTTAGCAAGACACCTGTTTCATGGTACGTTCAACCATAGAAATGCAGAAACTGGCAATAATTATCATACTAATGTGAAATAACGAAAAATGAAATAAATCGGCTGAAATGGCATTGAGGTTTCTGACAAATAAGGCTGCAATCTTAAAGTAATAGTTCAACCAAAAACAAATAATATTTTGAGCTTTTTTAGCCAAGATAGGTCACATCAGAATTGAAACATGTATACATATTAAAAACTACATCCATAATGATGGCACGTCAACTCCATGAATCTCCTTAGTTCTTTCATGTCAGATTTTCATGTTGGTATTTTTGTGCCACCGTATTGATTGTAGTTCTCTTATATCTAGACATGTAAAAATTCTGATGTGACCCATCTTGTCTAAAAAAGTAATGGCTTACTTTTAGTTAAATGTGTTTTTCCTCAACGGATTTGCTGAGGCTTTGAAAATTGACACAAAATGTTTCATGTAACCCTTAAGAGAAAAGCAGACAGATACAACATCTAATAAATGTAAATCATTAGACTTTTGTAATAATAAAGAGGTGCGTGTGTGTGTGGGAGAGAGAGGGCGAGAGAGATAGAGGGAGAGCAAGCAATCTAGCAGAGACATATTTCCACTTATCGGCTCAAACTGACACAACTGGTTCTGCCAGATTTAGATATTTATTCCAGTGGTGGCGAATACAAAATAATCCCTCTGCTAATCGCAGCATGAGAGACATGTCGGTAAAAGTTTTTGTGTAAATTACCAAAAGATTAGTCCTGTGACTGCAGTTTTATCTTTTGACTGAACGGAGGAGAGAGAGAGATTCATACTCATGCTTGTTTTCTTTCTCTCCTTTTTTTAAAATTTATTTTTTGTGGTCCCTTTTGCTACAGATATCCGTGTAAATCCCGGTTTCTGGCGCAAACAGATAGTGGACATTGTTTTTGACACCAGGATGTGTCTTCCATCAGAAAGGAAAGAGTTTGACCAGTGTGCTGTCAGTGACATGTTCTGAGCAAGCAGTACATACAGTTTGTCAGGGATTATACAGCATTAGGGGTATTAGTAGTCTGTCTGAAGAAGCCAAAACATTTTAAAGAACGCTGTATCTTATTTTTAGGTATGTTTCTTAGCTCTTGAGTTAATAGCATTGCCCTGTTTCAATAGCAGTCTCATTTGAACATGAACATAAACGGCCAAATGCAGTCAATCTCAATAAACCCATTAAGTAAAAAACACACAATACATTTACATTATTAGCTGAAGAAAAAAGAAGCATCAGGAGGAATATAGTAAGCCAGAAAATTGACTAAATTGTACAATAGAGAATAAATTGGAGATTTTGGAGTTAAGGAACTTTGCCTTAATAGGAAACAAGGAAAAATATGTTAAATTCTTTGTTGGTGTGCTTGATCTTTCTTGACTTGTTCCCAGCAGATTTCAGCAGGGGACCGAGTATTGCCTAGTGACTCATACATGGCGTTTAAAGGCATATTGATTTAGAAAGAGAGAGCGAGAGAGAACAAACAGCTCGGCAGGCCTATAGCAATAGGAGTTCACACATTTGTTCATGTACAGCAGGTGTTTATAAAGCAGGAGATGAATAGACTTCATGAAGTGACAGTTTAATTCCTGGTCTATTAATTCATTGTATAGTTATCTCATAAAATGTTAGTTCTGGACAGAGATGATAATCCAACTCTACCCGCTGAGTCTGGGAATAAATGGATCTATTATGAGCGCATGCAGCTGTGCTTAGCCTCAGTGTTGTTAAGGGCCAGTTTTAGAGTTGATTTGATGTCTTTTTTTTTTAAGATACAGTGGTCCATAAAAGTATTTTGACACTTATGCCATACTTAATGAAAAACTGTCTAAGATAACGGAAGAGAAAAGTGAAATGCTGAGAAACATCAAGAATCATTTTTTTAGCTGCAGTGCAGTGACATTTATTTATATTTAAGTGTGGCTTAAAGGAATGGTTCACACAAAAATAACAACTTTGACATATACGTTGTTGTTTGCTTTATGTTGCTTTAAATATATATATAAATATAATCACCACACATATTAAGTATACATATGAAAGTGCAACTACACCCGAACTACAATTCTTTAAATGTTTGGATATTCGATTTTTTTTATAAATTTTTATAAATAACATTAACTGTTTTTATTGATTTTTTGTATTTATTGTTATAAGAATTTGTCGAATATTAATTTTCAAGTCTTATACCTTTCCATCAATATATAAAATTTGTCATGATTAGATTAGAATTTAACTATAAAATATTAAAGTTAAAAGTGAAATAACATAGATGTTCCCTCAGGAGTGACAGTTAACAGGTTAAAGAATTGTACTTTCTATTTATTTCCTTTTTTTAATTGCAAAACAAGACATGTTTTTGAACTATTACTTTAAGTGTATAAATACTTTTTGGCACTACTGTGCAATATATATGCTTAAATCAGATTTGTAGGCCTTCTTCTACATGGCTTATATCACTGTTGGTGCTTCCAAAATAAGTCTATTCATCCATATCAGCAATCATTATCTCATAATAAGCTATTTCCATTTCATACAGACCACTTTGCAGCAGGCATCCGCCTAAAAAATACACTCTAAATCAAGAAGCAATCATTGTAAGATTCGAGACAGACGGGCAGGGGATTGGTACAGTATAAGTGGGTTGAGAAAACGTCCCTTGCTGATTTGCCTCATCTGTTGACATGACACCCAAACTTCATAACCTCTCGAAAACGGAGTGCTTCCCATCCGTCTCAGTGGACCCACCCACAAAACTTTCATTTGCAAATCATCCTTTTAACAGTTTGAATAGCTTTGATGTTTGATTGCACCCTTACTTTCACTTTCTCCCAAGCATCTTGTTCTCTTCCTCGCCATGCTTCCATGTGGGCGTAAGAACATCAACTGCTTCTCAAAGTCTTTTCTCTTATTGACTTTTTCACTTTTTAAAACCATCTTTCTTACAACCCTCTCTGTCTTTTCTCATTTTCTTTTAATTCTATTTATTTCATTTGCAATTTTAACAAGCTTGCTTACGTGCCCCATGATCCAAGTAATTTATGGAGATAGCGGTGCTGGCAAAGCCCCTAGTGATCTGGAGTCCCACTGATGTGCTAAACGTGTTCCATGCTGTCAGAACTTGAATGAAAGCTATAGGAGAACTGGGATAGAGGACCAGCAGGTAGGACAGATGCATCAGTGTGTTATGAAGTGGAGATTGAGGGAGGCGTTATGTGTTGAAGCACAGTGAAACAATACTTTTGTTGAAATTCATCTTCGCATAATAACATATTTAAATTTGATTACAAACACTACAGGATTTGTCATAAACGGCTACAGGTGTATAATGTCATAAAATAGGAAGTTTATTGGTATATTTAAAAGAGAGTTTTGAATTGTGTATTTGACATAAATTTGATTACATTTGATTATTGCGTACTGCAAAACTGCTCAGTTTCCATTTAGCTGGTCTTTATTTGCTTTCCTGTAAATTGTATTTTCCAAGCATACATTGCATTGTGTTTTATTTCTATTACATATTCATAAATGAATATTTCATTTATGAAAAATATAATATGGAATGGTAAATGATAGTTTAGCTCAACATATATATAGTCATACTTAAAATATAAACATAAATACAGTCATACTTATGCTAATTTTATATACTTTTATTTTAATTGGACTTGAAGGACCTGCACATTTTCTTCATGTTTAATCATGAAGTTTAATGGATTTATTAATACCCAAGGGGAACGTTTCAGTTTAATCTTATTTCAACCTTGTATTAAAAACGAGTTACAATAGATATGATGTTGTTAGAATTACAGTAAGTAAGCACATATCAGCAATTTTTACACAGATTTTAAAAATACTTTATTCTGATTGCTTAATTGCAGTACATTTTTATTATATTGACCACTAAACTATATATTGTTTATGTACTAAGTAATATCAAGTATATATGTCCATGGTAACATATTAGTGCTACCTTATTTTAGCTAATATCACGCATTAGAACGCTAAAGCTCACTAGTAATGTTTTTGTAATGTGAAACGAACAACTTCAGTTCAACTTTGAGATTTGAAAGTCTGGAGATACGTGCTGAAATCCTCTCGAAAAGAGTAGGAAGTAATATGAACTTGAAAGTAAATAAAACTATTCACTGAAATATCTGTACAAACAAGTTTTTACTTGGGAGACAAGTGCTAAGTAATTCATGAAGCATGGGCATCTGTTTGGTCGGTTCCCAACCATGTATATAAAGCAGCTGGCACAAGTGAGTATTGTCACATTAGCACAACAGGTGTTCTCATTGCAATGGCATTGCCAAAACTCAGCGTGACAAAGAGTAAAACTTGCAAAGTGAAACATGGAAAACAGTCCTTCTCTCATTCAGGGAAGTAATTCTGTAAGTTGATGTCTGTGAATGTTTTATTCAGGAGTTTGCCTGCTTGGTTAGTAAAAACTGGAGGGAAAGTGGCTTTGAATCCCCGTAGTGAAGCAGTCAGAGTGATGCACAGTTCTGGTCAGAATAATCTGTCTTTGCAATGAGCGTCGGCTTAAAAAGAAAAAGACATTTTCCTGCTAAACAACGGAGATATCAGCCATAATTGTAAACCGCTGAAATTGGCTTGACGTTGCAAATGCATAGGTTTGTCTGTAAAGCCTCCTGAGATTGTGATGTATGCAAGTGTGTGCATCTTTCAGGCCCACATGCTATTCAATTCCCAGTAAACCTCCAATATAGTGGCACTATTCAAGTGTATTTGTGTTGTGGCTAAATATTATGTCTTTGCCGTAGGCATTAGGCCACAGGCAGTAGACGAGCTGGGACTACACAGGTTATAAAAAATCCTCTCAAAATGGAGTTGGAGTTGCGTTAAAGAGATAATCATTTATCTATTTACAGACCTGTATGGCTTTCTTTCTATCGCTGAACACAAAAGAAGATATTTTGAAGAAGTTCTCAGAATATCTTCTTTTGTGCTCCACAGAAGAAAGAGTTAAATACAGGTTTTGAATAACATGAGAGTAAATGATGATTGATTGCTTACGTGTTCGCCGTGTGAGGATTTTTATTTTTTATTTGATTGAGAATATGTTTTGCTTTCATAAGACTTGATGTTGCTTTATAGATGTTATTCAGCTCTTAACTTTAACTTTCTTATTTTAGCCATGCTGCTCACTTCTATTCACAAAGTAAGAATTTAAGGGCCACTCCTGATTGTATTTGGGAGGCAAATGTATTTGTTGCTGTTTGTTTGCATGTGAATTAGCTTGATGAAAGGCCCAGCTCCTGTATATGTTGTCCTTTTGATAAAAAAAAAAATAGTTAGCTTGTGCCAGTACATGGACTGAAATCAGCATATTAAGGGAGAAAGGCTCAGACGGAGACTGAGTAAAACACAACAGTGGTTGGCAGGTAACTGATGTGACCCCTTGACAAGAGATCTATACTGCATGCTGTGAGAACAAACATCTCTTCATTGGATAAAATCAGCCATGGGATTTACACAATTAGGTACACATGGACAAAATAACAGTAACAGGGAAACAGGAGAGAGAGAGGGAGCAGTTAGCAATAGAGGAAAACCTTATACACACACATTATAAATGACATTTTCACAACTGGATATTAAGTTGAACAGCTATATTAGCTCTTTAGATTAGCAGGTTTCCCACTCACTTTAACAACAATATTCCCATGGCTCGCATTGAAATAGAGGGTTTCCTTGGATACTGTGAATTTCTCTACTGCCATTATTGGTTTATTATTACAATTAATACTCATATAAACGTATAATTTTTTTCAAGCTGATAAAAATGATGTACAGTACTGTGCAAAAATCTTAGACACCTTAGTATTTTCAACCCCAGAAAATGTTTTTAAGCCAGTTATTTATATCTTTTGTTGTAATGTGTCAGTAGGAAATATCGGTTTATATTTCCAAACATTCCTTTTGCCATTATTTGTAATAATCCAGTGAGATTTAGAACAGTGTTTAGGACATTAGTTTAAGACAGAATCTGTTATTATGACCAGATCAGACCTTCTGATATATTCTTTATAATGTTTAAAGCTGCAGTCTGTAACTTTTGCCTCTCTCTATATAATTGCAGTTTACTTTACATTTATTGAAGTCAAATGATGCCAAACATACATTACCCACGAAATTTGACCCAACAGTTTATAAATCATTATTATAAGCTTACAGTTGTGAATCAAGGTAAAGGTAAAGAGATTTTTGATACTTTTGTAAAATTTCAGAACGTGGAAAAACTCTGAAGTACAGTTTGGTTGGTACCACCTGCTTCCAGCCGTCCAGCTTCAGCTCATCCGGGTGATTACAGTAAACAGAAAGCATCTGTGTTCACTTTCTAAGCTGAAAACCCAATATTTGTGACCCACCAGTGCTTCTGGAGTTTAAAGAGCAGCTATGAGAGGATTAAGTGAAGATAATAAAAAATGGCCGTGTTTTTGTTAGATTTGGCATCAAGCATGTAAAAGCTGTTTTGAAAGATGTTGTGAAGGAGGGTGATTCTTCGCCTGTTTAATGACAGAGCTAAAATTACGGCTGCAGGTGGTCTGTCCCAATATTTACACAACACTAAACATAATTTAGCTCTTATGGAATCTGGAAAATGTGCTTTTCTGTGTGGTGTGTGTGATAGGATGAAGATGTTTTTTACACACTAACATTCAGGATGAAGTTCACACTCCATAAAATTGAAAGCCAAACTCTTCTTTTTCTCCTGGTATTTTCAAAATTACACCATCGTTGAGGGGAAATGATTGCCTTTAGGAAACCACAGTGGGGAAAAAAGGTCTTTGTTCCATTTTCTTGAACTGAAGGAATCATTTTAAAATTGAAGAGAAAAGATGTGAGAATATGGCGTTCATTTTTACACTGTGCAAACTTCTTCCAGGCTGACACCTGCAATTTAGGGTTGTGGTATGTGGATGAGGATTTCAGGTATATAAGGTAATCTACCTTTTGTACTGTTATTTTTAACAGTGTTAGGCCATTTACATATTGGGTTTTATATGACAGACACGGTAAGTGTCTTTCTTTAAAACAATCCAGCTGCCCGGAATCACATTTTCAACATTTTCACACAGCCACCTACGGTGCATTCGCCTTTTTCTACAGTCTGCTCTTTTAATGGCCCTTAACATGAAACAACCAGCAAAAAGTGCACAACTGTACATTGTTTACTTTCAATTGTCTAATGATACCCCGTGGGTCTAGCGCGGCTTTATAGCTGACATGCATTGAGCTCGGTCCAAAGATATCTGTGTAGGAGTGAATGTGGAGGCATATCTAACAAGTTAAGGTTGGTTAAAACGCTTGCAAACGTATGCATTTATAAAACATAAGGTGCTAATTTGTAACTGACATTTGACATCATCTCTCTTTTTCTTAATGTTGTTATTTTTGTATTTTTTAATTGATTTGATTACTCATATCCATTGACTGGAAATGAACATTTTAATGGTTTTATTCCGTGTCTAAGACTTATTAAAGGTCTTCGGATTATTCCTGTTCACAATTGAATAAAAATGACGAAACCACTTGCCCAAGGCATATTTAATGACTCATGTTATTGCAGAAATTACCTTGAGTGTAACTGAATTGCTCTTCTTATGCTAATGACAAAAAAGAGTATGTGAAAAGTAAATCTAAATCAATATGGCTGTTCGGTGACTGAATGAGCTGACGTGTTCATGAGTTCAGTCAGGCCTGTGTTACAGACTGTCTAAACACTGTCTACCGCAGCACCGGTTGAAGGTGTGATTTACATAACCTGCGATGAGCGGAAAAAAGACTTGAGGAGGGATGGATGAGGGAAATTAAGCAATTATCCTTTCAAGTGTAATTTGCTGGATATTAACCTATGCAAATTAATTCTTCCCAAAATCCCACTGAGAACTTCAGGTGATTCAGCTAATGGGAACATGCCAGTCCTCAAATGCCTCATGCGATTATATATATATATATATACACACATATATATAACTATATGTATGTCTAAGTCTGTCTGTACATGATATTGCAAGGAAATATAAACAGCCAGTCACAGTTATTTTATTTCATTATTTTTTTATTACTTAGTATAAAATATTCTTTAATATTAATTATTTAATAGTTAAATATTTAGTTATTCAAGTAATTATTATCAGCACCGATCTTACTACAAATTGTTTCTAAGCAAAATATGAAAAGAATTAAAAAAGTTATGTTATTTGAAAGCTATTTTGTTACATTACCCCCTACTAAGTAGTAAAAAAATGTACAAAAACTTCAAATGGAATGACAGCACGTAGTGTCAAACCAATTGATATATAAACTCTTTAAAACGCTTTTACAAAATATATATATAAAAAGTCACCTTTGTGGAAAACGTCAGAAATGAAAGCAATCTTTATCCTTTTGAAATGTAAATGTGCCAAGATCTGCCGAGCACCTTTGAAGAATTGTGTTAATAAAATCCAATCCAAATCTAAGTATGTGGTTTCTGTTGAGACCAACTTTACAATCTTAAATGATTTTTGACTTCCTCCCTTCTACGTTTTTTATATCTCTTAGTTATCCTTCATTTCTTTAAACTTTATTTTTTTTGTCCAATTTGACATGGAAAGGTCATTATACCCTTTTAACAGATAAAAGCTCATACTTTTACTAAAAACGCTGTTTTTAACTTGAAGTCTGCTTTCTGAATCACCTGTGACTTCAACTGATGAACATTTTTTCACATTCACCCTCAATTATCTGAATCAGACGACTAATACAGTTTTAATCCTGGAATTTTAATATACATCAGAAAAGCGTTGACGGCATTAATACATGAGGGACCTTGTGTTTGATTCAGCAATCGCAAAGAGCAGCTGTGGATATTACTTTTGATTATTTTCACCACTTTTATTTCTCTATTCTCTCTCTCCACTGCAATGTTCTCAACATCATGAACTAGCTGTATTTTTCCTTCTCAAGGGCATCAATTGAGTACATCGCCTTTCCTTTTTTGTTCTTCCTTGGAAGTGATGAGTTGCCAAAGAACTGTTGCTAAACTCTCTCCACTTTTTCTTTACTGTGATGAAGCACTGTGATGCCCTGTCTCTGACATACTATCTGTTTAACTGTAATTTTCTTTGCTTCTCAATAGTATGAGAGTATTATTTCTTGTCTTGAATGTTTTTAACAAGAGTTTGTCTTCCTGTCTCTTCAGTCTTGTCTACACCTCGTATTTCCATCTGTTTCAGGCGCGCTGATCATAAATGGTCAGCTGAGACGCATACATTTTTATACCTTGGAAATAATTGATATTGCATCACTCATTTGAGCTACTTCAACTTAAAATTGCCATGTAAAATAAAATCTTAACTACTAAAATATCTCATTGTAGATCAATATTTTGTGTACAGTTACTTACCTCTGTGGCAAGTAGCTGTTTTAGTGTACGTTTTTTATTTATAAAGCTCTTCAGGACACTTCACATCCTGATCACCCTGCTGGGGTTTATTTAGTGATGTTGACTACTACAAGGACATTATCTCGTAAGTAAATCACTGCAGCATATGGTGATAAAACGCAGAGAAATGAAAATAGAAGCACACAAATGTTGTTAAATTTTAATTTGATTACATCATGATTTTTTAAGTGGAGTTTGTTATTTTAACCTGATAACCACAACATATCGAGTATATACTGTACATTAAAGTTTAATGTATTTTTCAATATTAGATATTTTTTATTATTTATAGGCTATTTAAGTATTTTTTATTATTTTTTATTTTAGGTATTTTTATAAATAACATTAACAATAATTTTTTTAATTCATATTTTTATTTATCTTTATTGTTATGAAAATGTTTAGTCTTGAGTCTTAGACCTTTCCATCAATACATAGTTTGTCATGATTAGATTAGTGCAGTCCAACAGTGATCATATCACCTGAGATGGATATAAACAAGATCTTTTATTCTGTCTGTATTTTTCACTCTTCTCTCTGTCAATATTTAATTTCCACACAGTTTGCATATATCAGACTGTCATCACTTTTCCAAAATGAAGTTGTAAGCGTTCAGGAGTAGCTTGGTCAAGCGTGGAAAAGCAGTCTTCTGCCTATCTCCAGTCACAATTCCTCACTAGAGATAAGTACTCGTGAAACCATACGCAGACCCCACGCAGATTATATCCAAACTCATTATTCAAATATGCCACTGTGCACGCTACATCATGGGCGAAAATCTCGTCAGGCCTTTTATTTCTAATGGGACAAAACTGAGGCTGTTAAAGGCAGCATGCGAATGGGAGACCGGACTAAATAATTGATGTTGTGCCGCCTTGGTATTCCGGCGAGCACTTCTGGGGCGAGCCACCTCCCACACGAACGGGAAGACTGTCAGGCGTAATTGGAGGAATCGCGACAGCGTCGAGTTAAGTGTTCGCCGGTCCTGAGGTGAGGAATGTGACACCGTGCACTGCAGAACTCCAAAGCACACATTTTATTATTTATTTCTCCCTCTTTTTCAACATCCTTGTGTGCACTTTTACTTATTGTTTTGTATTTTTCTCAGAGCAAATCCCTTTTAGAGTTTTGCTTAAGCACGCTACAATTCGGCTGATGTGGCAGTGAGTTCATGGGCATCAGGGAATTTCATAGGTATGTCAATCACTGAGTTTTTTGTGCTTTGCATGACAAAACCTCTCTTGTTATGGAAGGGTTGCTCTTGAATTCTCCAACTTGGAGAATGCTTCTCTGTTATTGATTTAGAAGTGTTTTGATCTCTCAAGTACTCTTATACAGCATTTTATTGTTTCAGGCCTGCGTGGCTGTTCCGGCAAATCCACTAAAAATAACCTAGACCCGTTTTGACAGCATCTATCTGAGGGAAAGACCTAGGTGACCCTGAATCTCTCCCACGTTCGCATCACGTTCTTTAGCGGGAGCTCAGATTATCCAGCCCCCACGTCCACCATTCATGCTTCAGAGTAGTTGACGTTTTCTGAAGCCTCTGGTGGTCTTCAGGTCTGGATGGGCCAGTGAGCAGACAGCTCAGAGCTCATTCAATCCCCGTCTCCTGGCTGGAGATCTTGTGACCAGGTGGAGAAAAATAAGAGTAGGCGGCAGCTTGGAGACCACAGCACATCATGTCAGGAATGCCAAAATTAGAAGTTTATGTTTTGATGTTTTAACAACTCTCTTATGATTTATAAAGAATCACAAGGCTGGTTGTAGTACCACATGCTCTACCCAGTTTTACCGCTCTCGGTCCGGGTTCAAGGGTTTATGTCACCATCAGCGGGGCATGAGAGACAGGATGGCAGATGTAATCAGAGTATGAGATGAGCAGCTACACTTTTCCAAAACCTTGAGAAGCGAGTCAAAGGAGCATCTTCTACACAAGCCTTTTCACTCTCAGGGTTCTGGGTTCAGTGAGCTCAAATGTTTTTGTACAGTTCTTAGAAAATCTCTGTCCATTTTACTGTACATGTCAAGTGATGGTTGATTGTTCTCTTCCTGGAATTTGTTCATTTTGGTTTCAATATGTATGCAGAGCCAGCATGAAAAGAAACACGTTTTTACCATCTAAAGACATATTAAGTCGACTGAAACAGAATTATTTTCTGCCTGTTTCCCTCATCATCGCTTTCATTTTTTACATTCTCATTTTTAATCTTTTAAATGTACATTTATATATTATAATAATGAATTAAAAGCATCCAATAAGAGTCTAGCATAGATAGAAATTCTCACCTCAAGAAGCTGAATGATAAAATGCCAAGAATATGGTTTTGCAATTTCTAGACTACTTTTGAAGATGCTAAAATATAACATAGTGCTCATTTATTTTGGATGCTTTAACATAATTCCCCACTTACCTTTGTGTTATTTCCTAGTTTTCATGAGTTTACTATTATTCTGAAGTATGGGGAAAAATCTAAACAACAGTGAGTAAGTGTTTCCAAACTTTTGACTGGTACTGTATATTTAAATTAAATGTTTATATGCACAAAATATATGCACAAAAGGTAATGATTCAATCACCAATGGCGTTTGAAATGGCAAAATCCTTTAGTCACCTCACTTTAAAAAAAAAATTCAACATCGTTTATGATGTTGGAAAATAATAATAAGAAAACCTGACAGATTCTGCATGGCCACATTAAAAGCAGAACAGTGGGTTAGAAAGTCAGTGACAGACTATTATTATTATTATTATTATTTCATTCAAGCTTCAGTCAATGGCAGTGTGGGTCCATATTTGAGAAATTTAGCAATTTTGTTACTGTTTGATTTTTAGTTCATCTGTAGTATTCCTCTTCGTCCACACATGTGCTTGCCTGCAGACTTAAAGGGATAGTCCACCCAAAAATATATTATTATAAAATAATTTTATTATTTACTCACCCTCATGTCAAACCTGTATGACTTTCTTCCTTCAGCAGAACACAGAAGAAGATATTTTGCAAAACGCTGGTTACGGGCACCTATTCACTTTCATAGTATGGACACGAGGTACAATGAAAGTCAATGGGTGCTTTAAAATGATCACGTCTGAGAGGCAATTGATATAAATAGGCTCAAAATTTCTTAATAAAGAGCCAAATATTTCTCCTTTAAATGAACAAATGTAATTTTTCAACACTTTGAAGTCCTCATAGGCAATTTATAATGAAGAAGTCAGCTCCTTGCTCCTTGGACACAAATTCCTTATTACAAAAATTGCTGTTATCCAGCAGCCACAACACTAATGCCACCAATTTTATGTCAGAAGTAGGAGCAGGATTGAAAATAAACGCATGTTGACTGGAGCCTAATTGGCTTTTGACTGGCCGAGCTCTCGATGTTATCGCTGACTCAAGGGTGTCGATGGAAGGATAGTTTTCTTCTCAATGAGAAGAGAGTGGGAGGGAGGAAGGTCATAGTGGCAGAATGCAAAATGATTGGTTTTCTTTTAGCAAAAGCCTTTATGAAATGAGAGAGGAATTTCAAAGGTCTCTCTAATTGCAAGTTAATGTGGTGTGATTTATGTGGCTTCGATTCAGGAAGGAAGGATGATTGCACAGACTAGAGAAACACAATGGCCGTGTGATTTTTACAGCCACATCGAACGAGCAGTTAAGAACGTGTGATGATTATTCACTAAGATTTGCTGAAGGGGAATAAAATAAGAATGCATAGCGTCAGAGGGATTGCATGGTTATACTGTATCGCGGTGCGATTCCATTAGACTAATGCTAATTTGATGTTAATACTTTCAGCTGGAGGGGCTCAGTGTCAGCTTACATACAAAAACCTTCCGATTTTTTTTTGTAGTGGGTTCAATCTGTGACTTGAATAGAGCACCTGCAGAGTTTAAATGTAAGTGAATGTAGCATTAAATTGACCTGATGACCTCAAACCATCATCTCAGGTTTGATGACATCATCTTTGACCGCCACTTGTGTGTAATGCAGTTGCGTGTACTAGTGTATTAAAAACATACCAACCAGTTAGAAAATTCATGCTGGTATATATTTTTTATTTCCTTACCATTATGTATATGTAATATTAAAAATGGCTTGGTCCTGTGTCATTGGCAGCATAATTGACTAAAAGATGCAAAATTTTGTTAATATTTTTATTATTATTATATTTCGCAAACATGTTATTTAAAGCTATCCAATTTTTTAGGTAAAAAAAAAAAAATATTAAAACATTATTGAGTAAGTACATAAAAATCAGTGTTCAAATCAGTGTCCTTTACTTACCCAGATTCACAATGCTTTGTTTATAATAATAATTGGGTTGTATAGATATGTAAAGATAAGTAACAAGAGATGGTGATAGAGACACAAAAGTTACAGTCTGCAGTTTAATATAATTTATTTGTTAATAATAATCAATTAAACAATTCCTTTAATCTCAGGCATTCATGGCGGTTCAGAAAGGCAGCACTAGAAAGACGTCAGCAGATGCTGTCAAACTGTTTGACTCAAAGATTGCGTCTCTTGACCATAAATCTCACATTGGCTTTGCCGAACTGCATTGCAGGGATTCCCATGACTGCAACTGGGTCACTTTAGGTTTAAAAGGCACCCAAAATGGCAAATCAACTCTTTCATGACCCTGTCAAGGGCACCTCGCTTCAATTCCTCGTCAGATGAAGCTGAAACAAATTCTTCTTTGTCTGACAGAGAGGAGGTCATGATGTTTCACTTTGACATTGAGCCACGTACAATCGAGCTAGCTGGGCTTGAGGGGAGGTCAGGGAGTATTTCCTTCAGGTTCTGCTGGCTACACACGGCTATCTTACTCGAGAGAAAAATGAAAACGCTGTAGTCGGTTAGATAAATGTTTGTCAGCGTTTTTTACTTTCTACCATTGTAAGCTGACAGGAATAAACAAGAGATAAATAAAATAGAGGAAAGGCAGACTGAAGTATCAGCGATAGTTTTGATGCACCTATTGATTCTGGCAGTTGGACACAAACCTCCATCTCCCTGTTGTACTGGGATGCGCTTGATGTCAGCACACTTCTCTGTCTTCTGTGTAATCCTTTTCTTTGTCAAACTCAGCAACGGAGAGCCGGCTTCTGTATGAAAGAGAATGAGCGAGACTGCACACAAATCTGATTTGTTTTGTATGGTAAATGCGAACTGACTGTCCATACTGTCATTTCCAGGTGATGAAATCCGATCTGTTTGTTCTGACGGAGAGGTCAATATGTGGTGCATCTACATGGGTTGCTATAGTAATGATGTAAGCATCAGTATGATGCCAAGAGACTTTTTTTCATGCAGCTGAGAGCAGCTGTCAGTGTGGAAAGAGAGGATGGAAAACTGGCAATTTTGCATCTGCTCATGTCCATCAGTGTTGATCTCGGGAGAGAACAGCAGTCATTTTATATATTCATTCATAGACTGCATCCAAAACCACTCATTCATTCATTATTATCCACAAAGTGAATGCCACACAGTTGCTTTATGAGGATGAGTCAAACTAATTGTATTCAGATAGAGCTTTTCGACAGTATCGTGCATGACCATTCAGAGAGAAAAAATCAGATTTTAATCAGATTTCAAGCTACACGTGGAATTTTAAATATATATATATATGAATCAAAAATCTGTCAGTCTTTTATGGATTTGCTCTCCGTCCTCTGGAGAGAGTTGTGTCTATTTTGCAGAGAGCAGACATATTTTTGCTCATGAATCAGTCAAAGCTTGTGCTGTGACATCCTTGAAGGAGGCCCGTGGGAATTAAGTGATACTGGGTATATATGTCACATTTCTGCTTGTTCAGTCAGCTCAGTTTGCAGTCTAGCAACGCTAGTTCAGTACAAACCTTAATTTTGTGAAAATCATGTCTTTTAGCTAACATCGTGGCAAATTAATTACCACAGTTTAACTTTAATAATTATGGTTAAGCTATGGCTACTGTAATATAAACTTGTTTAATGTCATTTCTGGTTGTAATCGTTTGACTACAAATAAAACCAGAAAACTTGAATAATTTTCAAAACTAATCTCATATAATTTTATCAGTAATCTCCTAATGCAAACATTTTTAAGTACAAGCATTTAAACATAAAATTGATATAATAAAACATTTGTTCGGTAGAAATACTCATTTGACTTTCCTCCCTCTCTCCTCGTATTTTCATCAGCCATTAATTAGAGACTCAATTTTCCAAACGTCACAATTAACATCACTGAGACTCCGGCACTCAAAATCTCCTGCACCCGAATCAATTAAGGCTGTTTTTCACAAGTGATGTGAATGCTAATTAATCATTTAATATTCCGTAAGACCTGCCTGGATTTAAAGCTCACCCATCCGCAACATCAGTATGCAGGATGGGCACCGTGTTATACACTTGTTCTGCAACCGGGTCCTGTCGTTGTTCTAAACTCGGCGTAATAATGCAAGTCGACTAATTAATAAAATATTGCTGATGTCTCTTGGTGTTTGTTAGATGCAATGACACACCCTTATACAAAATGGCGGAGGCTCGGTTCAGAGACCTGTGCTTCCCCTGTGAACATTTCTAATTAAATGAGTCAACAGTGAGTGTCAAGTATTTGTGTGTGTATTTAGGGGCCCGTGTGCAATTTTGGCTTCGGATCGATAAGTCAGACAGGGCTTTAAAACACACTTCTCCCTATGGGGGCTTATGTTATGGAGCAAGCCATGATTTACGTTTCAGTCTGACTGGCTGCTTATAGCTTAAACTGACTGTGCCACCTTCCGTTTCTATGCCTTTGCATTCACATCTTACTTATGGAACGGCCTTGCAGATATGCAGCAGCAAATAACATGTCATTGTAGTTGATGTAATAAGGTAAAGATGATCTGGATGAAAAATGGATCTGGTGCTGACTGGAAAATCTCTTACTCTATGGGGAGCGTGTTTTTAATGGTGCTGCTATATATGGATGTTTCTTCAGCTTAGGGTACTTTTATATCCTAGGGCTTTGATTTATATTAAAACTAACAGGTCTTAGCTTTTTCTTATTGTTAAAGAAAGATCACATTAAAACTGTCTCAGAAACCTTTTACCTTGCCTTCATCGATCATTATTATGTGTTATGTGTTTGTTTATAGTTTTTTTTTTCCTAGAAACGTTTTAAGTTTTAAAAATTGAATGTAAAAGTTGTACATGTTTAAACTATGATAATCTAAATGAAATGATCATAAACTGTTTAGATGTATTTCAGTTAAGTTTCATTAATGTACATTGCATAGAGGATAACTTGCAATAATGTATTTTTATACCATATTTTTTCTGTATTATTTTTTATTAATAAAAATTAAAAATTATTATTATTATTATTATTATGTAAAAATGCATTATTGTTATTTGCAACAATAAAAGTTGTGAAAGATTTACATATTTTTCTAACATTTTTAAGTATATTTTTTAAGAGTTATGACTGTCCCACAGTTAACAAACTAGTGAAAGTGTAAAAAGTGTGTTTTAAGAGAGTTTAATTTCTGAAAGCCAACTAAGCAAAGAAGACCTTCAAGAATCTTAAAAGTCCACTTGCAAAACTTGAATATTTAATCATTTTCTGTGAGAAAGACGGTCCTTTAAAGAGTAATCTCAGTTAAATCTAAGGTCTTGTCAATATAAATTCCCATTGAAAGAAACCTTGCATTCCAATGAAATATGTGTCTCACTCTCTGTTACACTCCATTTCTCCCACTCTTATGTCTAATTATAAATGACTGGATAAAGACGGAGTAGTGCTGAAGGTGTTTTCAAGCACGTCTCTCTCATTGGTGATTTAGACCTGGTAATTAGAGACCCTGGCTATCTCTCTCGCTCTCTCTTGCTCTCTCTCACCCTCTCTCTCTCTCCCCACCGTGCTATAGCTAGATTAAACTCAGGGGAATGACCTGCCCCAGATTTTACGCTACATTGAACTCTTAACAAATTAGAGATGGGTTATCCATGGACAGCTTAATTGCAAGGAGCATATGGTGTATTAACTCATGATCAAGATTAAATTATACATTTCCGAGCACAGATTTGTTCTTCTCGCACTCCACAGCTGCCCTGCCCATGCCGTCCTTCTTTATTTTCATCATGAGATCTGAACATGTGGAAATATGTTTACAGCATGGTGATCATATTTGTCTGATACGCTGGGTTTGTAGGATATATACAATGCATGGAAATGCATATACCTTGGTGATGAATATCATTTGACAAACGAGCTAAAACATACAAAACTGTGAATTTTTTTATGCAAACAAAGATTATATAATAGTCCGTTCCGTTCATGGATTTGATAAAATAGTCATAAAATATAACTTGTCTCTACTCTTCATGTACTTTGTACTGAATATTATTATATTTGACTGTAGTCTTGATTGCTGATCTGAGGTTACATGAACCTCAAGTTAGAAGTTTTCCATGTAAGATTGTAATTTTGACAGATTGAAACACAAGGAAAAACACACATTATGTATCATTTGCCAGACAAATGATTATTTGTAATGAAAACTTCTCGTGCTGATATGAAAGTATGGCTTAATTATACATATTTAAAATTCTACTAAAAGAGGCAAAGCATTAAATAAATTAGTTATAATCTGAAAATTTGCCCACTGGTTACTTTATAGCTCAGAAAATTACATTTTTATCACGCTTTAATGTATTCTCTGTCTTTCCCTTTATTTGTTTTAATCCATTTTCATCCATGTCTTTTTTAGTTTTTATTGAACTTAAATTGGCTTTTACATGTCTTCAATTGATCTCTGTTTATTATCTCATTACCATACTATGATATGCGCTACATAAATAAACTTGATTTTCTTTACTGCAAAGCGTATCTCTCGCACCAGATGTAAGGATTTGCAGAAAGAGATGGTTGTTTTTCTACATGCAAACATAAATTTGTCAGGTCTCTTGCTCAGGTTTTACTAGTTCTTTTTGTTATTTTTTTGAACAGATATGCTGTGTAATTGATATTATACAGAAAACGCCTTTGTTTTCTTTAAATGAAACATTCTGAATAGTGTTCATGGTCATTTAGAAGCATGAAGAACATTGAAAAAACACAATCTTGTTGCATTTGATACTGTCATACTATCTATCTAACAGAATACATTACAACTTTCAATTCAAAACTACTATTCATAAATTGTTCTAAAACACTGTCAACACACTGTAAAAATTAAAAGATCCTGGAGGAATCAGGAGGTTCCCTGAGAAACTTCAGAACTGAATTTAAAGTGCTTAAAGGATCCCATAAGTTTTTGCAAGAAATGGCAAAACAGTTTATTGAGAACCACCCTTTTGTAAAAAAGTGCCTTGAGTTCTCCTGCCGGTTCTGCGAGTGTGGCAGTGTGAAGAACTCAAATGGTTCCTCCAAGATCTTTTAAGTTTTACAGTGAGTTATAAGCTATATAGACATATGTGACAAGCTGCAGAATAGAAAGCAGATAAATGCTGCAGACAGAAATATCTTACTGATAGTACTTTGATATTTAATTAAATCGGAGTGAAAGGCAGAATATGAAGAGAAGTTCACATTGGATACTGCGACAGCAAGATAATATCTCTTACACCTGGCAAACACGTCTTAGTTTTTCTCGGTGAGTTGCTCTTTATTTCTGTTCTCCTTCAGTAAACATCTCAAATGTCTCTCAGTACATTTGAGGCTTTAGCATATAAGGAAACTGCAAGTATACAAGTTTTAAATCTTTAAAGATCTGCATCAAGAGAGAAAATTGACATTTACTTAAACTACAAATCGACAAATATCCACAAAAACTACGAGTCGCCAAGGACTTTCCTATCTGTGTAAGTGACAGTTTTGCTTCCGTTAGATCACCTGGACATGATGCACTTGGATCTCTAGTCTTGTCTTTCCAGGCTAGTCCCTGTATGACAGGATGGAGTTATGATTTATGAAAGGTTGTGATGGTTTTTCACTGCTGTCGTGTGGGTGTGGAGAGCTGTCCCACAGGCCTTCTCTAGAGAAATCATTTGTTTCAGTCTCTGCTTTCTTACTGGATTTGGCGTCCATTTTTAAGGCTTCAATGCACGTCATTAGCCTCTTGCTAATTACTAAAGTTTTCTACTAAGTGTGTGTATGTAAAGAAAGTTCAAGAAGCTAAAAGGCCTGCAGTATATAACATAAGAAGACAAACATTGATTAGCGTATTATACAAATTTAAAAGAGGTTAATGACGATCAAGATACTGTGCTAATTTTGATTAGGAACAGTAAAATAAAAAGTTTGAAAGGGGAGAATTGAAAACAAAGTGTCCTGCCAGTAGACCTGACATTTCTCTTTTCTGTTATTTTAGTCTCACCAATAACAATTATCTTATAATTGTTGTTGTAATTACGATGACGCATGTGGCGATGTGCCAGAGAAGCACTCTCCTGTGCCTCTGAGCATCTTTATTTTCTATTGCAGCGTGTGAAAGAGCTGTCGGGAGGTGGTAGTCGGTCTGTGACATTTTTTGTTTATCCTAAATCTTTAAAGATTTCTGAAATGGAATGTAAATGCAGCTATTGTCCGATTTTGTTTTGTATCTTCACTACAGCAATGTATCTCTATTCTTTCATTTGACCTTAGCCGTAAAGCAAAGCTATGATTTGGATTTGGTGCCAAATGCTTATCAAACATACCTGAGCGAGAAATAGGAGTGTTTCATTTCAGAGGATAAAGAGAAGCAAGGAGAACGTCTCTCAAAGGAATTGCAAATCATGAGAGGTAGGAGAGGAAAGCTTGCGGCTAAATGTCTTGTCAGGCATTTTTTGAAAGTGGTCTCCCCTGCGATTGACCTTCTCTATGAGCAAAGCCAGCAATAAAACAAGGTGACCACAGCTGCAAAGCTTTATACGGTTTCTTCACTTCACGATATATTTTTAGCTGCAATATAACATAAAAATACAGCCTGTAAACTGGATGGAACTTTTTTTTCTATGTAAATGCCTGTCAGACTACAGATGCAAATATGATGCACATATTATTCTTTAACATGTTGTGTCCTTTTCAAGTTTTTAATCTTCATATTAATAGACCCACATCTCATTCAACAGAGCATTCCCCTATCCGCTGCTCTCTCTCTTCTCTTCTGCAAGCTCACATCCAGAGGATCATCAGCTAGCTCTTGTTGCTAGGCAACTCCATCGCAAAGATCCTCCCAGTAGAGTTTTGAAGGTAATAAAACAATGCCCCTAGATAAACAGGAGCCAAGGTCCGGAAAAGCCGCAAGGGTGGAGGACAACAGTAACAAACTGTAAATAACTTCTATAACTCCTGCCTACAGCGTTATACAGCGTCCAATTAAAACAGGACTAAAAAAGTCTTAACACCGACTGTCAAAGTCGATACATTAACGTATGAAATTGAATCTTAAAATCTTTAATTTATTCAATTTGGCCTTGTAACTGTTGACTTCTGTTCTGTGTGAAGGAAATTTGTTGTATTATTTTATTGTAGAGAACGGCACTGGGTTCGGCCTTTGCGTTTTCTGTGGGTTGTTATGCTGTTTGAGAAATACAGAATACAATTCTGTGAGAGCACTAAATTTTACTGGTGTCCTTTATATATATATATATATGCACATCTATTGTAATCTTTACAAATTACCGGAACAAACAATTTATCAAACAAGCATCTTTTTTGAATTCTTTTTGTAAAAAGGACAAAATGCTTTAACCTGTCAACAGCATACAGTATGGGGCGATTAATGAATTGGATTTATCATTTCTAATCCTTCCAGAGAAATTCAAATGAATCTTTTAACTATATTAAAGATTTAACAAAAGACTGATTGTTTGACAGAGTATTTTTTAACTAGTTTTATTTAGCAGAGATATTTATTAATGTGTTTTACCTTGACGTCTACAGAGACTGGCAGATGTTCAGATGATTCCATACAACCGAGTTCTCATTAACAGTTACTGAAGGACTCATGCACCACCTTGCTACATAATTGAAAACATATTTGAATAATTGATCATTTCTACAATGCATTCTTTTTCTGGTGCATGAGATTATGTTCAAAACAAAAAAGATGAACTTGGATTTATATTGTTTATAACTCGAAACATCATAAACAACAGTTCAAGCACAGCCCTTACATTTCATTTCATTCAAGGCCGTGTTTAATATCATTCTTTCCTCATAAACTGTCACAAATACCTTGAAACAGAGATACACTTCACACTGTAAATTGCCTAAGAAGACGACACAGAAAACACTTGCCGACTGGCAGAGGTTTCATTAGAGGTCATTCTTCTCTGTTGTCCATCTCCTGTAGCAGATACAGCACATCAAAGCGGCTCATCTTTACAGACAGTAATTGTCTTCTGCTTCCGAGCTTTCTAACCTGACACTTTCTATATACCTTCTATAACTAACACAGTGTAGGATAGTGCACTTTCAGATCTTCTACCACATACCAATGACACGCAAAAAAGCAACAGAAGAAAGTTTCAAGAAACCCAAATAAATGACCACTCAAGCACAAGCCCTCCTTCTGTCTTTCCTCTCTTTAGTCCTCAGACTACATGACGACAGCCTCTGGTCTGAACATGTGCAATTCTCCTAATCAACATGCAAATCTCTCTTTCCCTATTGGTACATTAATACATCACATCTTAGGAAAGAATATCTGAGCTCACATTTAAAAGATGATTAATGTGGAGTCAACCTGAATCAAGCAAAGCAAGCCAGACGCCTTGAAATTAAAAACATGCCAAATAAAAACAATTGAGAGAGGGTGAGATTGTTGTTAGTACCGCATAGAGAAGAATGTTAATGATAGGATGAGGTAAACAGATGTGTTTTTGTTAGAATCTTATCAGTTATGATCTTACACGTCACTGTTGAATGCAGCTGACCCTGACGTTTGTCCCTATTTGTGTACTGTTATCTTTCACAACTAAATGTGGCTTTATTTCATACAATAGCAATTCATAGAGACCTTCAGCTCTATGCCCATATGACTTCAGCGCTATAAGAACGAAGTCTTTTGAAGCCATACATGTGACTAGTTTCAATATGCACAATGAAGAATGAGATTTGAGACCATTTTCATGGTACTGTATAGTGTTTTATATCTTTTGTGGAGCTTGACAAACATAGTTGTTGTTGGAAAAAAAAACTCTTCTTCAAATATTATTCTTTTGTGTTTTAGATATGGTAGAAAAATTCCTTTATTTTTGAGCAAAATATTTCGTTTTTGAAGATGTCACAGTACTAGAGTGCCTAGATGTCTCTAGGGCTCTTATGCATGTGATGAACAGACTAGTGCATGTACAGTACATAGTAAAAAAAAAGCTTGGGGTGTTTTGCTGTTTGTATCACCCCCCTCCTGTTTTTTTTGCAGCGTTTCAGATCAGAGTATGTGAGCAGTCTGAACTAGAACCACAGTTTGATTTTTCCTGGAGAGAAAAACAGGTCAGAGTGTCTATTTTGTGATTATCAAGGATCACTAAGATTTGAGGTTTGTTTTACCAGTGACTGTCAAGTGAGGAGAAAATGGAAAATCTGGACCGGAGCAGGATCAGGAATGATTACAGAATGCAGGGTAGGGGGAAATGAATGATTAGATCCACTTACTGTACAGTACCAGTCAAAAGTTTTGACACAATTGACAAAAATGTTGATCTTAAAAATTTGTATTATTTATATTATTAATATTATTTATATGTATATTTGACGGTGTTAAATGTTTGAAATGTTACTAATTAGACAAAAATATAGACAAAATGTAGACAAAAACATAATTTTAGACAAAAAAAAATTTTTTTCAAAAATTACTTTTGAAATGAATGATTTGGACAAAATAATGAATAAAAAGCGGCAAATAAGAGTCCAGCATTGAAGCTTTCCAGGTTGAGACCTCAAGAAGCTGGATGATAAAATGTATGATTTTGCAAATTGTAGACAAAGAGTGACTACTTTTGAAGATGCTAAAATATAACATAGTGTTAATTTATTTTAGTTTTTAGTCACAACATAATTCCCACAGTTACAATTGGGTTAGTTCATGGTTTTGATGAGTTTACTGCTATTCTAAAGTGTGGAAAAACGAAACAACAGTGATGAAGTGTTTTGAAACTTGTTGACTGGTACTGTATATAGACCGTTACAGTCTGTATTGCTTGGTGGCAAACATTATGACCTTTATAGGGGAAAAGTAGTCACTAGTCAACATTTCTAAATGTTTGTTCTGTTTGGTTGTATGTAAAGTGGCAACAGCAGAACCGGCATTCAGAAATTACTTTATTTCAAAGCCAGCACACCAAAATGCTTAACCGGTGTAATGCTAACATCAAAGATTTCTGGATGCTGGGTTAAAAGATATGTGCTGCCAAAAGGCAAGATGGAAAGAGACACGCATGGTGTGCCACTCCTTGGAATGCTTTTCATCCGTCATGGTACAAGGGAACAGGGAGATGGTCCGTTAATATCGGTCAGGCTCTCTCCCAATAGAGCTCAGCGAGAGCACTCTCTCCGAGTCCGATATTAGCAGATCTCCTAATTTGTCACTGCAATGAGATGGAGGAACATTGATTGTGCGGATTGATGTCCTGTTTAAGAATCAGTCTGATGGCTGGACTGAGCCAAGCAGGAATTTTGGCTCCGGCATTTTTGCACGACATTCAAGTGTTTGTGCACTAAATGAATTCATTTGAATTGCTTCCAGCTTTTAACAGCACTACAGAGAACTTACAAAAGCCTCAAGTAGGTTCAAATTAAGAACAAAAAGCGTGCTTTTGATAATTTATGAAAATTCCCTTTCAGGTCTCTTGCTAAAACACAATCTAATACAGAGTACAAACTATAGCAATCTCTGTAATTAGTACTATTATGTGTTAGATTCTGGAAATAAAAAACTTATCAAAGTGTCTCTGAAGTTAAGATATTGTTAAAAACTTCAAATGCTTTAAATATTATCATCTTTACTTTAGGCATTCTCTCTTTTTATATAAGCATGACTGGCACAAATTGACAACAACCATCTAATCAACTAGAACAAAACAATGCAAAGAAGAACAGTAAATGACATAAAACTCCAGAATTGACTCCAATTCTCCAGAATTATTAACAAAAACCTATAACAAGTGCGCAAAGATTCATTTAAAAATTTCACACATATTTAAGGGTTTAACAGTGTTTTTTCTGCATACATAATTTGCTGTCATTAAAAATATTTTAAGACATGATTGTAAATGTAAATCTGTGTTTAAGTGGCAATCTGATTCACCTAATGTTAAACCCAGTCTGTAACCTTAAATGTGTTTTGGTTAAGTAATTCATTTTCAGTGTTAATTTGTTAATATATACATTTTAAAGTGGAAAACAGAATAAAAAATAAACATGTTTAACTCTACAGTAATTTTAAAATAAATTCTTCATTAGGATCATAAAAATACATACTGTCAAATATGGGAATATAATATTTATTTCATATATATATATATGCACCTGATTTCCTTTTAGTAATATTGTGTCCATATGGTTTCAAACTTTATAATGAGATACTGGAGTTTATTCCCAAGAAAGATAGCATGGCTTCTTCATCAGGACCTTTGAGGAACACATTTAAATAAGATGTGTACCCCGCAGCCTAGCAACAGCTGTCTTCCATGTGAAAAAAGCACACACACAATTCTGATAATCAAAAAAAACTTTTACGTCTATACATTTGGCCTATGTTTTTATTGCAAGTGATTAACATTTTACCTATACATTTATCAGTATGTGTGTTTCCTGGGAATTAGACACATGACCTGAGGATTGTGTTGTATCAGATGACCAAAGAAAAGTCCAACCTAAACCAGTGAGTATACGTTTTTTCAGGTCAAAGATATGAAACAAAATAACATATAACATAATTTCTTAAAAAACCGTAAATGTAAGAGAGAAAGTGTGTGTGTGAACTCGAGCAGGTTTGTTAAAGCAATGACCTCGCCGGAGCCAAGGACTCTAGTCCACCTCCTGGAGTAAGATGGATTCGGCAGCCTAGAATGGGCCCTGGATTATCTCTGCAGAACAGCAGTGGATGAGAAAGAAAGGATACGGGCTCTCCCGCTTCTCGGGGAGGTTGAAAAATGAGTGAGCAAGATACTATTTCTCCTTTAATTCGCGAGGGGTGGCCTGGCTCGGTCTGCGATAAGCCGCCAGTGATCAACTTCCTTTGAGTTCGGACGTGACCGTGTGACCTGCCCCCACCTACACCGATGCGCACATATACACGCGCACACAGTTATCATTCCTCTCGCCAAATTCTCCTGTCCGGCTCCACGCTACCTTAAGCCCTCTGTTTGGAAACCAGGAAGTATGGGATCTGACTACCTCTGTCTGCTGTGTGTTTATTTTGGATAAGAAGTGGTGAAGAAAGGGGGGCCGGCGAAGATGAAAGCGCACACTCATGCGGCTAGGGCATATGTTCGGTGTTATGATTTATGAAATGGAAGCGCTTCATACCCAGCTGGACGTGCTGTGAGCTGGACAGAGGTGCATTTTTTTTCTCGCATTGTTTAGCGGCACATTTACTTTAGTTTTATTTGTTCGGTTGCTTTTTCGTTTGGTTCTGCGGGGAGTATTGATACTTTTATTTTGCGTGCACCTTCTGTGGTGTTTAAGCACCTGGTTCACTAAAGGAATTATGGAAATCGAGGTAAAGCGTAAACATGCCCCGAAACATCTGTGCCGAACGTTATTTCCACTGCGTAATTCCCCAGCTCGTCGGCTGGTTCTGAGTGTTGTGTTGTGGAGGGCTACCATGATCTGGCATGCTTTGCTGGCCCACTGCAACCCAGAGCTAGCTTTTAAAAATGCCAAAAGCGAACATGCCTCAGCTACATTTTTAAGCATCTCAGTTTGTACTTTACTGTGCTTTGTTTGCAATGATTTTTTTCACCTTAGTCTAAGGACACATTTTTTATTTAAAACTCACGATGGCCTTTAAACATCACGCTGAAAACCTGTGTAATATGTCTAAATTATAAGTGATTCGGAAGTTTACAAAATCTTAATCTTGTACTATAATTTTCCTTTTTAAGATCACCAACACAAAACTCACGTCTTACTTTCTCAACTCAAGATACTAACTTTTTAATTAAATTGCTCTAATTTATTTATCTCACTTTATTTATCACTCTAGGATAATTGTTCATCTTGACATAACACAGCCATATATGCAATCCATCACAGCAAATAGCCCTAATTGCATTATTCCAGTGGGAGACAGGAACAAATTACAAGAAAAGATCTACATTTGACAATAAATGCTATAAACATTAACTATCTTATATGTGTAAGGCAGTGTAGTATATATAACATAAGCGTATAAAGAGTGACAAGTTCAGACGTTTGTTGTGGTTTTGACTGTCAAGTTAACATTGAACTAATTGTGTACTTGGCATTCTGCTTGTGATTTTTGTTGTCTCTGTGAATTAACTAAGGAGATCACTAATGTCTGTTCTTAATAGTATTATTGACTTTTAGAGTTGAATAAGAGGACAGTTAGTTATGTTGTTGTTTTTTCTCAGCTGTGAGGGAATTTGGTGATGTAGATAAAAGGTGATGATGTCCAATTCCATCTTTACACTGTTGAGGTAGAATCTACAGCTAATGTTATAATATATATATAATATATATATATATATATATAACCTAATACATGTTGCTGCAAAAATTACAGGTGTTTCATACTGATGTTTACTATGGCTTTCATTCAGCATTGTATATTTACACCGAATTTATTTTACATCAGTTTTGAATTAAAGCTTTAAATAGTTCATTTCAATAGAAATAACAGTAGCATGTTAAACTTTATGGTGTTGTATAACTAATGTCTACACGGTCAGTTTAACCCCAGCCATTTTACCTCTTCCATAACCTATCAAAAGCTTGTTTCACAATAACTTCCTGACATTTCAAACTCTTAAAGTTCGTACCATGTAATTTTTTGGACTTATTTCTCCAGTTCAGGTTCACCTTTTCTGTTACTTCCGTTCTTCTCCAGCGATATTGTTTAGTCTGAGACCGTGGCAGTTGATTTCAAGCATAATAGAGCGCAGGAGCCACTAAAAAGCCTCTAATTTTGGAGAATTGCACCAGCTTTGTGTGCAACTGTGTAGCCATCTTCTCTAATCACTCTGACATTTCACATTCTATATTTGTTGCGCCGAGTTTTTCTTCTACACTTTGAAGGTCACTACTAAATTATCTTAAAGCATGCAAATTGGACTGTCCCTTCCTCTGATTTTAAAGCCTTGGAAAATTGACCCCTTAAGTGTCTGCTTCCTTTTTGATTTTATTCTTAGTCTTTTATTTATTTCTTCCTTTCTCTTGCGGTAAAAGCGAGAGGATATTATGTGCTTTATTCTTGCAAATATTATACAGTTGTCAGGAGATTTGATCGGTAATGTATTGCTCTCTCACAGTATCTAAGTGACGTGCATTATAGGCCTACAATGCATATAAATATACATGCATATATATCTCTTGTTGTGTTGTAAAGCCTTGTTTTATGCAGTAGGTGATGAAGCTCTAGAAGCTGTTTACATATGCAGATATTGTGCGTTTGGCTTGGATTAAAAAACCCAATGAAAGATCTACTGCTCGTATTTCTCTTGGACTTTTAGCAGAAGATTTGTGGGTGGACTAAACTTTAGGATGTATGGCCCGAATATTGTTCTGTATAGTTCAGACAGCCATCATTTCAGTAATGCCACTGACTGGGCCATGTGTGCTTGAATATTTCATTGAAGACGGATGAATTTCTAATCTTAGCTCCAAGCTGCAGTATTTTGTCACAGATCCATTTCCTGTCTGTCTGGTGCTTTTTTCGCCCCGGCAAATGACACCAGACGCACAAACACACCGCGAAGCTCGTGAAAAATAATAGCTTATACTAGATTGCGTTTTATGTAATACTTCCTCCGCGCACGCAGAGAAGGATGATATCCTGAAATCTATATTAATGGCCATGTCTCATTCTATTTTTCACTAATTACGGTTCAATTACATGCTTCGGTGTTCATCAATTACCAATTCATGCTAACGGGTCACAAAAGAACCACATACTGTGTAATTATACATGTGCAGAACTAGTATTCACTACAGTTGTGTTAGCATGGTGAAATGTTACAGTTAAGACACATTTTCAATATACATTTGAAATCAGCAGAAATAAATGATTTACACAAAATGAAGATGGAATCATAATGAATTAGGTTCAATGAGCAGCTGATCTACATTAACACACATGAGGAAGTGTTTTTGTTGTCAACAGTTGGCATTATAAATTTAGAAGTGCATGCACCTTTCCTTTTCTTGTGATTATCTTGCATCTTACGTATATTATATTATAATATGATGGATGAGATGAGAGAACAAATCTAATGAGTACTGAGACCATTCTGCCATAAAAAAATCTCTCCAAGGTCCTTTTGTCCTCACTTGTGGACAGTTCAACTCATCTTTTCACATTTTAAATGAGGTTTAGGTCAAGAAACTGGGATAGGCATTGCAAAATCTTGGTTCTGTGGTCAGTAAGGAATTTATATGTTAAATTACAAGTATGCACTGGATTTGGTCTTTTTGAAAAAGCCAACCACGACCCAATCTTAGTGTCCTGGCAGAGGCAGCCAGATTTTGATCTTAAATCCATGTCTGTGGTGCTCTTTATCCTAGGGAGATTACCAGGGCCTTTGGAAGATAAAAAGCCCCACAACATCACAGATCACCACGATACTTCACAGTAGGGATTGGGTTCTTTTCTGCATGATCTTGGCTCTTTCTCTAAACTTACTTTCTAGTCTTTATAGCCATAAAGCTCTGTTTTCATCTCATCTCCAATGTTTAACGGACTTAAGACACTTATGTCTTTGGTTCAATGATGGCAGAGATGTTTTGTAAAGTGACAGAAAACCCCATTTTATTTGTGTAAGTTATAGTTACCAACAGAAATAAAATTGGGATTTGAAGCTACCCTGATGAACGTAACATGCAAAATGTGCAACTTTTAGTAACTTTTGTAAGTACTTGCCAAATAAGTGGATAACATGCCAAAAATGGTTTAGTTGGAGAACCTGCTGCTTGCATTCTCCTCCAGATCAGGCCATTATGACTCTAGTTGCTTGAAACCTCACAATTATTGCCTTAGTAGTGCAGATGGGAACTCTCTGGCCTCATTTCATTTCATTTCATTTATACATTGTGCCTATTATGGTGATAGATTACTAAATAGGTTTGGCATGTGCCACCTTACAGTACTATATGTGCCACCACTTTCCTTTTTACACTTTTTTACTTTTCTCTTATATTTTTATTGTAGTGCCTGTTATCAGTATCAAGTCAAATCTCTTTACAATATGGTACTATACAGCTGTTTTGCATCAATACAAATTGTAAAAAGCGATATACAAATAAACTTGAGTTTACGCTAGCGAAGCAGGCATTTTTACATGAATCCTGGATATTTGATTTTGTTTGCAATAATCAATATTATAAAACTGACTTGAATAGTGTTGCTAACGTAAAATTATTTCTTGATTTCTTGATTTTGATGAGGCTGTATTGCTGTCACATCACACAAGTAAACTGCATCGAAATTACAGCTTTGTTTAAGAATATCATAATAATAATCAGATGATAAATCATATTTTCTCATTTTATCTTAATTTTTCTTATGACTACAAATCATCATTTATTCCCTGGTGGGTAAGCTTCTGTGAAATATGCATATAAAAAGTGGTGTGCATAGCAATTTTGCCCACCACAAAAAGATTATCAACTAGGGATAATGATGGGGTTTACATGTGAGCGGTCTGACCTCAGTACAGTGGCATTTTATAAGGGGGTGTTACGATTGCTTTGTTGCAAATGCCAGGAGTTCACTGATACGACATTACATCAGCTTAAATCCATTATCTCAATAATTTGATGGTGGAAGAATCCATAATAGGGCTTGTAATGGAATGTTTTGGTTGGCTTTTTGATTTGTATTTAATTGTGTGTGTTGGGGTGAGAGAAGGGCACTCTGTTAATGGAAAGTGCTTAAAAGATTATATGAAAGTTAATAAAAGAAACCAGCAATAGACATTTTATATGGAAAAAAACAAATATGACTTGCATGACTTGTGTCTGTTTTTCAGTGTTAAAATACTCTTGATACGCTTAATTTACCTAGACAATAATGAGTGAGCCATTATTATTTTATTATCCTCAGACAATATATTGTGGCAACATTGGCTAAGCCAATGGCACGAGTTCAGACAGAGGTAACAAAAATTCTTCCAAATCTGTTGATATTTTATGAAAGAAAAATATAACAGATCAGCTGGTCTGATATTTGGTTGACTTTGTAGTATTTTTAAAATATACTTTCAAATGTACAAATGTAAAAAATGTACTTTCAAGTGTTGACCTAGTTTATAGATTGTAAATGTTGTAATGCTGTACTGGCTTTTCCAGACTTTTGTTTAATGTACCCCCACAGTCCCATTAGGTAATGTTAAAGTTTTTCAAACCAGAAATACTGGATTTTTTGTGCAAATGAATAAATCAGTTTTTGTTGCACTTAATGATTTGATTAGTCATTGATGAAATGAGACTATCAGCCCTTAAAAACCCCCAAACTTCAAACTAGTGTTGAGCAGCAAAGTGTGCAAAGTTGATGAAAAGTTTAAAATGTAATCTCTTTAAAACTTTTCTCAAACTCTTAAGTTGTGTTGTATTATTTACATGTCTGAAAATATTCTGTCTGCGTTAATGGCTAAGAATACAAAAGATACATAAAAAAATGAAATATTCACTGTGAGTAAATAAATTAATAACAGAGATTCAGACAAAATCTAAATCACTTCCACTTTGTGGAGCAAGTCATTGAAAAATCAATTTTGAATGAAGCTGCTGTTCATCAGTAGTTTTTAATTAGAAGGAAGAAATGTGAAGTGAAATGATGCAGTTTTTTATTGTGTAGAGATGTCTTAGAAACTGAAGTTATGTCTCTTGTGCCTTTGAAGACTGTCAGTATGTCCATATTCTTTAACAAAAAAGAATCTGTTTGTTCAGATTACATAGATTTGTGCATCTGCTATCGTTATAGTTTTGTGAATTTATTATGAAACGAGTAATTGGAATAGAACCATAGAAACAAAAATATCTACTTAATCGTTATAAACGTACATTCTAAAAACCTGGGTTGCATAGGTTAATATTTTACCTATGTGGGGTTGCTGTGGGTTGAAACAACCATAGATTTGGTTAACAACCATTTATAACCAAAAAAGTGTGTTTTATGTTCATATTTAATCCAGCATATTATAGTTTATACAGTATGTCATCAAATAAAGTTGTGTCAGATGATGTCTGCAAATGACATTTCTGTTAAAAATCAGAGCCAGTTCTCAGACATGCTCGCTGACTAAAGTGTTGTACTTTATAGTATTTATTATGACTACTATGTTTATGGTAGCTTGCAAGAAAGCATAAACTAAGCATGTTTACTGCAAACAAACCCCCAAATCCTACCTTAAACTCTTCATATAACCATTTAGGATAATGTAATCCTGGTAATGGGACTCAAAATCCAACAGAGGTAAACAAAAATGCACCCCGCAGTTACATACTTAGTGTTAAGTCTCCTCCTCTTTGAATCAAATTAAACAAAGCAAATGAACCACATAAATGAGGTAACAGTGTGGAAAAGGAAATCCAGATTAGCTTAAATGTTAGGCAAAATGAATTAGTAATGCAAGGTCGTTGGAAAGTTTTTTCCTCAACTTTTTAAAAACACTTGATGTGATGGAAGGTCGCATGGCAAATCACCCCCAATGCCTCTCCAGAACTCTCCATCTCAGATCTAATTTCTCCATGAAATGTACACAAGGCGACGCTAAACAGACAAGCTTCTCATAAACACATTTCTAATGCATTTTTGTATCAAAGCAGAAAAAGGCTTTTTGCCAGTCAAGCTCAGCATGTCTCCCCCAAGGCACCCTAAGTAGTGTATACTTTCTCAGTCAGAATCCTTTCACCCAGACAGACAAATGTTTACAGACTCTTGTGTGTTTTAAAGAGGCAAAGGTGGTGGAGCTTTGGATGTCGGTTGAAAGGTGATCCTGGAGGTGAAAATCTCTCTCAAGCAAAGACACAAGAAAAAAACAAAAATACTACTTACGAGAATGCTTTTGTCACCTGTCAGTAACCATTCTCCAGAATGCAGGTAGATGTTTCTTAAAACTGCCTGTGCTGTTTTGAAAAATAAAACGCTGTTGCACAGTTAAGATAATTCGATTTATGGCTGTTTTGAAGGGTATAAAAAGCAAGTCACACTTACAACGGATGATGTAAAAACATGTTCTTTGCCCTTTGGCCATTATTGTGCAAGCAAATAGCCCCTATGACCTATACCGCATAAAATATGTATGTTTACATGCAACACAGGAGCACTAGGGGAGAAAAATTAAAACCTGTAAACGGCAAAGGTGGCGTGATCGAACGTGTAAAAACGAGGGTGATGTGTTACTTGCATAAATACCCTGGACGCAGCCTATTCATCAGGCCCATATGCAGAGTCCGCCTGTGACCTAGATAAGTTTGAATGCAAACGGATGAAATATGTTCTCTGTTGGGGCTGGGAAGAAGCAAGCTGTGGGAGGAAGGCTGTGCAAAGACCCAGAGCTGATCTGTCACTGTCAGGATATACTATAGAGACCTCACAACACCTGGGCAATCTCTTGATGACACAGCGCAGCGGTGGATGTTTTAGACGGTGGATGTTGTGTGTTGTATCTCTCTAGTAAACACAACGGTGGGCATGACGAGGCTTGAAAGTCTGAATGAATGAACTCTAAATAATAATTTCAGAGTCCTAGTGAATGATCTGTCTATAGCATAGTCAAAATGACTCTCCATGGTTTATTTTCAATATGTTGCGCTACCAAAATCAGTAAGTTCTGCTGCCAGCCGCTTCTCTCATCTTCCTCATTTATTTTTCTCCTTTGTTGAACCGCACTATTCATCTACACAAATGTACGCATGCATTTTTTCTTGGCTTGACTGCATACGCTGCAGAACAAACCTCGGTTGAGATGTTTATTCTTTGTTGTTTATTCTGTTACGTTTTATTTCATCAGTGAAATGTTGCGGCACGGAACGGGTTTGTCAGAGAGATAAAGCCGAACGTGAAATGAGCCACACGCTCCACTCTGCTAAACAAGCTTTCCCAGATATAGAGATGCCATTTGTGAATGTATGTGTTTGTGTGTGAGGAAAAAATAGTGAGATAGAGACAGCAAAGAGAGTGATGTGTATCATTCATTAGTGAACAATCGGGGACATGCCAGTATATGTCTGTATGTGCTTTCAAACGAGTCCTCTGTGAATACTTCACTGTAATGTAGGTACCTTGTCACCCGGGCTTCAGCATCTTAGATAGCAGCACAATAAAGATACATATGGGCAGCAGGCGCTGAGCACAGAAAGATCGTTGGCGTGCGCTGGCCATGGAGTCAGGTGACTAATGAGAAGATTTAAAGTATGAAATGCTAGTTTTTCTTTGGCTGTCTCGTTCTGCTCTCTTGTTTTTATGTCATAAAACAGCATAATGAACACTATACAGCAACTAGTAAAGGCCTTAACGTATTTATTATTGGGACACTGGTGACTCGATTCTTAATTTGAGCATTAAACCAAAGCTGATATTTATCAACAACAGTGCTACAATATATACACACCATTATGCATCTTCAATGTAGCTTTTAAAAACAACAGTGCTTTAAAAAAAAGCATTTTTATTTAGCAAAACAGTTGTACATGCATAATAGAATTTAGATATTAAGCAAATATAATGAAAAAAAAGATCAGTGCATGCTTAAAAGAACAAATACATTAAAAAGAGGGGTTTAATCTTCTAACAACTTGTAATCCTGTGCAATACAAACAGAATTGTTTCTGTTTCATGCACATTAGGGATTAAAGATCTCTTTTAGAATAGAAATTATGGCTTTATATTCATACATTTATACTTTATTTACAAGTTACGCTTTGATGACTTCACAGCATTTCTTGTGACATGGTAATGTAGTGCACAGATTTTTACAATGCATTGTGGGAAATTCTATGAAGCAGATGTTTCATTGCACTAGAATTATTTCTTAGTGGCTTTTTTTAACATTAAACATAAATAAAAGGTTTAAAACATGTTTAAAAATAAATGCCTCTCTAAGGTAATAAATAGCAAAGTCTTTGTTTGAACGTCACTCTTGCTTCAGTCATGTTATTCATGCTTTGCAAATCAAACCTATATGTTTTTTCTTTTTTTTTGTAAATTTGGAATGATCTCATGACACAGGTCAGACTTGAACCCGGCCTCTCCAGGAGCACCACAACAAGCCTGCGCTCTACAGGAAAAAAATGCAACAACATATTTATCATTCACAGCATAGCAGGTTACAGCACATGCTTAAAAAACACAACCCACACCTTGTTAAAAATGCACTCTAAAAATAATGTGCTATGATTTTTGTCTCTTAACTGCGGTAATTGTGACTTTAATTTACTCAATATCACACAGCTCGCCAAAGAACCCTATTAAATATTTCGTATCATGCGTGGGTCAGTTCTTGTAGGGTCACTGTCCTTTTCTAGCTTTATGCAGAGTGAGTTCATTCTAAATGTGTTTTAAATCATTTTAGCTAAATGTGTTTTAAATCATTTTAGATCATTCGCAGAATCCCCTCAATGTCGGCCCTTATAGCGCAGCGCCTACGGCACCCTGTTGCCATGACAACCCTTATTACCTCTTAATTTGAGGAATAAGCTGAGGTGTAAAGTGTAGATTCAGTGTTTTCTTCTGACACTTTCTCGCTTATTTAAATTCTTTTGAATATAGATAATCTGCATATGACAGGTGTATTGATGTGCTTGGGAAAAGATGAGGGAAGAGGAACGCATTGATTGGAAATGAGTGGCTGGATGTGAAACTAAAATTGATCTGTGCTGTTGGCTTAGATAAAAAGCTGTGAATCTGTAATATCTTCCTTGAATAAATGATACCGGTAGGGGAGAAGGTTAAAGAGTTGACGTACTTTTCAAGTTCACATTTTATCCTGAAATCAATTTTGAATAATGTGTACTATCATTGCTATAAGTTATTACTAACCATTTCAATAAGTAAACAGAATGGGCAACATAAGGCAACATCTTCTTGAAGTTTGCACAGCTATTGGTCTTTGGAGTGACATTACGGGTTTCCTAACTGGGAAGTGCTTTCTAATTAAAAAAAGCCTTAAGGTCCATGAAACAAATGCTGGTAGTTGATTGTTGACCACAGAAAATACAGACCCTTCTTGTTTGGAGTACCTGGCAGTAAACAGGAATAACAGCGAGTGTCATCGCACACTCATCGTGAACGCTTTTAATTAGCAGAGAGCGACAGCTTGTAGAACCAACAACAGCAGCATCATCTTCTCATTGTCTCTTCCCCTCTAACGCACACTGCCGCCCATCACAAATCGGACATAGGGAATAGCCCGGGTAACGTCAGAGAGACGTGAGCGAGAGAGTGACACTAAATGATTTTCAAGTTGACAGGCACAGTGCCATGGCTTTGACAGTTTTTGGTCTCACTTGTGAGGTCTCTGTTGTCGAGGATAATTGAAAGTATAAGTGAGTTTTGAGAGCAGTCAAAACTGACAGACAGAAGAAGAAGGACAGGCAGAACGAGAAAGCGAGCGAGAGATGCGTTATTGTGTAGATCTTGTTTTCCTCTGCTTTCATTGTAAGAAAATAATGATGCGGTCCTGCCAAAGCTTGCAAAAAATGAAAATCAACCCTGTTGGTATAAAGGATGACTTCAAAGCTTTGCCACTGTCAAAGGAACAAAGTAAAACAAATAGATCAACTTTGCACCTGAGGGTTTTGTGTGCGTGTGTTGTGTGCATGATTTTGTAGCAACTGCAAGATAATCTCAGCTTGGATCTTTGAGAGTCGGGAGGTTTGATCCCAGGGTTGCTTAGAGGTGAGACTGAATCAGAACCTGGAGGGACTGGAAGATTCCTAACCAGCAACCGTTACTGCTCGACTTTGTTACAAGAGTCTTCTCAAAGTCTCTGAAAAATTGCTACAAGTCAAGAAAAGTAAATTCAGCAGATATACAGTGTGTGTTCTAAGAGTTGGCATATTTATTCCACCTTTTTCTTTTTACTGTAAGTGTCAAAAAATAACAGAGAAACCAAATCAAAATCGCAAGAAAGTAAAAGCAAAGTGACATTTTTCAAGTCTCATAAATTCATCCTAATATACCAGAGAAAGTTGAAGTAGAGAAAACTGGTAATGTGAAATACAGTACATGCAATATTATTAGTACTCTGCCTTCTCTCATATATTCAAATAGCACATCTGTGTACAAATAATTAGTATGAGGATTAGTTGCTATTAGTGAAAGTGAATTTGCTGACATTGTTTCAGTATTAAAAATTTGTGAATTCAAAGATTATCTTAAGAGCAGAGATCTCTGTAATTATACAAAACATGAGTTAACCTAATTACTGTCACTAAAAATGCACTTTCTGAATTTTTTTTAGAATTTTTTTATTTTTTTAATTATTTAATATTTTTACATTTTAGGTATTTTAAAATATCATTAAAATTTTTATAATTTTTTTTCATATAATACTTTGTCAAATATTTATTCTTGAGTCTTATACTTTTCTATCACCATATAGTTTGTCATGATTAGATTAGAATTCAACTTTAAAATATTAAAGTGCATAGAAAAATAACATGTTCTTTTTGAGAAACGGTAACAGGTTATACCTTTGATTGTTAAAGTTAAAAAAGTCTATAGTTACAATAGAGTTACAGTAGAGTAAATTAGCTAGGTTTTAGTCAAAAAGTATTCTTACCATTTTCCACTTCAAAAAAACTTCTTGGGAAACAAGGGCCAGCAGAATGATGAGAACTGAATGCAGAGAACATGTTGTACACAACCAACTTCTGTGTTTTTGCTGTTTGAACTACAAGACATCTTCACTAATATCTGGAAAGGTTACAGATGGCAAACGGTGTGAGCAGAGCAACCACCTGGTATCAGTACCAAAAATATCTTATAAGTAACCAAGTAATTCACATATACTTTCAAACTTAACACCTTGCTAATTGGATCGCTTTATATGAACTTCTGAGATAACGCTCAATGTTTTATTTTAATCACTAAAGTTAATAACTTGTTTGTGACTTTCTTGGCAAAATATGTATAGATTTACTAAACAGTTTCAGCTCAGGTAAACATAAAATAGATTGGAAACAGCAAAACAAACAAACAGAAGAACATGTCCTTAAAATAAAACAGAAACTCTCATCATTCAGTCCTGTTAATACGATTAGCCGCTGAATTTTTCATGTGAATTGGTTTAATAATAAATGTCAGGATTAAAAATTAACAGACTTCTTCCTGCTGAATAAGTGAAAGAAAAGCAGGCCTGTAAAATCACATGTGACCTGAAGTGTTCACATTTAAAACCTTTTAAAATTTGCACATTAACTTATACTAATATTAACTAATACTCACTCTCTGAAGGAGTTTTCTTAAAAGAATAAATAATAAAAACAAAAAATAATCACTTGCTCTGCTCATCTTCTCTCTCTTTTTCTCTCTGTCCTGCTTCATACTTTCTCTTCATTGTTAAACTGATTGCAAATGGAAGCCAGGACGGGGTCAATAATTTAAAGAATGGAGGCTTCTATTAATCCATCTTAGTGAAGCACACATACAAAATGTCAAAGGTGGAGCACACAAGGGATATGTCATGTGATTCATGCTCTCTGGGGAGAATTAGTTTTATGACACATCATAATTTAATAGATTTTAAAGAAGTCAGCTTGACTCTGGCAGAAGCTTAACAGGCAGTAGGGGAGGGATGAGAATCTGAGAGAAATGTGGAAATATGGGATATTAAATTATAGAGAATCTCAACAGAGCAGTTTGTCTTTTAAAGACGTGATTGTTGATGTTTTATAGAGTAATGATGGTCTGTTTATCTGAAACTGCTCTGTCTCTGTCTGATAGTGATACAAGCCCAGAATCATTTTAGTAAATCAATGGTAGAGCACAATGTTTAATGATTGTTTACTGTACGCATGCTATTTAAAATTATAAAAAGACCTACTTTAAAAATAGTCTGTCAAATGCTTTGACATTTAGATGTTGGTTGAACATAAGTATTTGGACATAAGCTATCACCAAGCTCCTTTCTTAATATATTATCAATCATCATAATTATTAAAATGAAGTTGCCTGCATACAAAAATAAAGATGATCCATGATCCCATAGAAGAACCATTTTTGGCTGAATGGTTTCATTAAAACCTGTTTTACAAAATGTTCTTTCTGAAAGATTATAAAAAGTAAGAAAAAATGGTTCTTTTAGGAACGCTTGAGTGAATGGTTCTGTGAAGAACGTTTTGTAGCACCTTTACTTTTTAAAGATTGTATCCATAAGGAAACCTTTTCAAAAGTGCAGCTCTGTCCAAATCATATTATACAATGACAGTATCTGTGGAAGAGAAAACCTACTTGCAGAAAAATGAATAAGACCAGACCAACCTGAAAATACAGTTTTAAATGTCTGTTTTTTATATTGAACAGTTTAATACTTTGATCTTTGTTAGAATAGATCAGCACATGTATTCCTGTTTCCTACAAGAAAATAGCTACCTGTGTGTTACAAGATGATCCTCACGCAAACCATTCTGCATGTTTACATTTCCAAATAACCATCATTTAATATGATTTTTAAGCTGTTTTCTTTGTGACGACAAAAAAAATGTCCACACAAAGTCAAAAAATACTGGTAATACTATATGTGACCCTGCCTGTGAAAACCCAACTAAAAAAATTTTTTATTTACTTTTTTATATGAAATCCTCCTACAGAATGTAAAGAACATTCTGTGAAAATATAACCTTGTTATCTTTAATATTGACAGAGTAATGACATGTCAAAATTGATATCATGGTGAAATTAAGAAGTAAAATCAATATTCGATGCTCGTTATTTCATAATTTGATTTTAAGACTTTAGCCTGGTTTTCATAGACAGGGTCACATATGTGTGGGGTCCCCACACTGTAGGGAGTAACAGGACCACACACACACACACACACACACACACACACACCATAATTTACAATGTATACAAATATAACCAACTCATCACAATAAACCATTATCATATCAAGTCAGACCTGAAACGCAGTCATCATGGATGCTGATGTATGCAGCTATGAGAACAGAGGACATTTTCCCAAAGTCACACAGTACTCCAGGGTCTGCACTGAGCAAAAACAGTCAACTGAAAACATCCTCAGATTTCCACAGGGGTTCTTGCCTTTTCTATCCCTCTCCACCCTTTTCCCCTCAAAGCCTCTCTTTCCCCTCTTCCCTTAAAGATAACAGGGTCACAGAGCTTTGTTTACTGTTTTCTCTCCCAGTTTAATTAGTTAAATGAGAAGAGGGTTCATTTTTCGGAGCTGTATATTCATGAAGGGTGCCAGGCTGTGACTCTAACTAGGGAGTGCCGTAGGGGCTTGGAGGCATTATTGGTGTAAACCCTGTTGAGTTCATTAACATCCGCACAAACAAGTGATTATTAACCTGAAAATCTGTGCCATTTGTCCCCAGAGCCTCCAAATCTTCTCACCAGCTGATGCCTTTGTGATTATTACATATTACATCCATCCGTCTGTTTTATCATTTGAATCTAGGCAGAAGGTCATCTGACTGCTGATTTTATTAAACTGTTGCTGTTCTCTATTATTTCTGTTAATTATTGCACATTAACTAAGTGACAGATGACGTTCAGAAATGTGAGAAGGGATTTCTTGGGCTGAAGATAAACAGCTGAGCAGAATAAATCTTTTTGAAGCGAGTTTACTAGCGTTATCTGAAATAGTGAAAACTTTTCAGAATGTCCAGCGCTTGAGTAGGTATGATGATAAGCTGTTTATGAAGACTTGTAAGCTGCAGCGAGTTGTATATTCATCCTGCTTTACTACAAATTTCTCTCAAAGAGATCATATGGTTGTGCTTTAATATGTCTACCTCGCTAAGCTAATTTGTTCTACATCATGTCTGGGATTTTCATGCTGTTCGGAATCAAGGTCAGATTTTGCACACCGCTTTCCACTGCTTTTAAACTTAATATATGGTGCTAGTTTATTTACCTGTGGATGGGTGCACAGTTTTTAGATATGCCTTTATTTTTTTAGATTTTGAGGACATCAATAGAAAGTGTGAATAATAAAGCACACAACATTTGCAGAATATATACTACTTAGGCGAGACATCTCTGGCTAAATACAAATGGCTTGTCTCTCTGTTTTCCATTTTACAGAGAATATTTACATTGCAACAAAAATTCGTAGGGATAAAATTAAGCAAGCTATACTCTTTACCGGAGGCGGACAGATTTCAGTTTCTGTGTATTTCTTGCTATGTAAGCTTAAACATTTATCACAGTGATATATCTGACACATCTAATTGAAAACAAATATGATCATTGCATTGCACAGTCATGTGTTTCACATATGTAAACTGTATCACATATATTCTGCATTGCTACGACTCATGCCTGACTCAATAAATCCTCCTGTTTACAGCAACATGTCACCAATACTGCCGGGTGCTTCAAATTATAAAGACAAATCAAATAAACCATCCTTTCCGTATTCAATTACCAGAAAGAATTATTATTCAATTCATTTTGACTTTCAATAAGATAAATTAATTTAGGAGTTTAATTAATTTGCAAGTTCAATCAGTAACAATTAATGAGCGACAAACCTGGTGTTTAATTTATTGTCTTATTGAAAGGAAGAAGGCAACATACCTAAAAATAATCTTTAAAATCCATCTCCTGTTAAACCTTCCCCAATATCAAACATGGGAGTCTTCTCATATTATTAATTCTCAAATGTAGGGATCAAAGAAAAGCAAAACTGAGTGCTTTTATAGCTCATCCAAATTGTACAGGAGATGGGCCTGATGGGATTTTTCTCTGTTTCATGAATAAGGAAAGTATAGTATAGCTTAATGTTGCATACAGTATGTTGCATACTATGATTTGCCCTTAATTCACCAGCTGTGGTAAAGCAAAATCTCCCCTGACGTGCATGGCTCCTGTCTTGTTTTGCCTCCCACATATCAGTGGTGTCCTAAAAGCCGCTGTGAATAGGTCAAAGATAATACAGAATATTGCAGATGGGATGTATTTTCAGAGCAGTATCGTAAATGACATAAATCGTTCTTCTTTGCCATCTGGAGACCTTTTACAATCATGTATTCTGACAATACAGACAAGATGATATATCTCCAACATTTTCACCACATTTTAACATATTGAGGTTTAGATACAAATCCAGTGAACATTCATCTTGATCCATGTCTTGTAGATGAAACTGATTTAAACTAGTCCAACAATAGAGCCCTAAGGACAATGTTGGAAGATAATCCTTTTATTGTAGTTGTACTTTATGAAAGTTATCAAAAACATAAACTTATTTTCTTCTGCTCCAAACCTATTGAGTACTAAGTGTATGTTCCTTCTCAAGAATTTCATGGTACTTCAATACAGCTGATTTGTTCAAGGAAGATTTCCTCTGATCAAATAAGCCCCATTCAACTTTTTCTGCTGTAATGAATACACGTCTATATTGTATGTATGAGAGGCAGGAATGACAGGATAGCTGTCTCTACGCCACATCTACATGTTGTGCAACCTAACACGTAAGTCTTGTGCTTTGTGCCTTTGAAGTGGCAGACTGTAGATGGAGGAGGGGAGCAGTGAATGAATCTTGAGGAATGTGAACCTTCAAAAGAGATGTGCAGACGTGTTATGAGAGAGAGAGCTGTTTGCTTTCTTAGTGATGCTCGTCAGCCCATTCGTTATCTACGTGACTTGTTGGAGAAATTGTGCGCCAACTTTTTGTATAATAAGCATTAGTTTTTCACTTACTTTTTCTTCACCGCAACTTTTCATGAACTCTCTGAAAATCTGTTCATTAGTTTTCTGTCTGTAAATCAGAATGGTTTGAGGAAATCTGTCGCGCAGGATTACAGCATCTTGTTTTGGACCATACAGGTTATCTTACATCAAAAATCAATATCGACATTCTCAGAAGTAGCCAGACAGGCAGCAAATCACTTGCACTATCCACAATCACATTTACTGCTTTTATATGTTCACATGACCACAATTCAAGGTCTTTCAGCTGGTAACTGATATGTATAATAATTAATGACATTCTCATGAAAAATATCTTCTCCATCCCACTCTGGGTCTTCTTTAAAGTGTGTGTCTAGATCCAACATTCGATCTTGTGACAGGTTTTGTACTATTTTACAAAGTGACTAATTCATATGATTTTCTACAATCTCTTTTATACCCTTTGGTATGATTTGCTTTTGCCCCCATTGTGTTACAGTAGGTTTAGGGGTCTGACTTCATGCTTCCTTTTTTCTAAACAATTGAATATTTTTGCAAGGATTATCCAAAATCACTTTTAAAATAGTTACATTTTCCAGTTGGATCATGTTGCCAGATGTTAGTGTGTTGCATGTGAATATGCATGTGGTGTTGATTATTTTAATAAAAAAAAGTCTAACAGTGACTAATGTTATATAGAAATGTAATTCTTCTCACGATCACAAAAACTTGTGCTTGATTGTTTCATGTGTAAATGTGACAGAACACAGCATCAGGTATGTAGCGCATGTTGAAGGTTAGGCTGCCGGCTGCAAACGAGGACAGACAAACAAAGCGAGCGAGGGACACTGAGAAAGACAGAGACGACACCTGGAGAAAGAGCAAAAGATATAGGTAATGACTGAAGAAGGGAACGAATGAGACAAAGAATAGAAGGAGACAGGCAGAGAGAAAAAGAAAAGAAAGGGAAGAGCACAGATGGTATCAGGCCTATGAGCAGGATAAGGTTTCGCTGAGACAGTGAAGTGGAGGACAGGACCTCGTAAGTAATTGAAAATCAGACAGACGGGATGTGGTGGTTACCCTGGAGATAGATTGTTCTAAACAGGGCAACGGGGACAAAACAAAGAGATGGTGTTTTTTCTCTGAAATCCATCAGGTAATAACATGAAAAGCTTTTCTAAACACCGTCAGAACTGAAAAAAATGTTTGTTAATGGAAAATGCTTTTAAATTCGAAGCAGATTTCTTTCTGTTTCAAAAACATTGCGAGTATTTTTACTATGCACAGACACAAAGGATGAGAATTAACTTTGACCTTTCTTTTATTAATTATCATCACTATGAAAGGGAAGGTGGCACCAGCCTTTTTAACATTTTGCTGAATAGACTGTTACGTTCTAGCTTTTCACAAAAGCTGCTTAAGCAACTTTAGCTGCCCTGAAGTTCTGCCAGACTCAGACATAGGCACATCCCTTTAAAGATCATACTTTGGTGAACCTTGACATTGTTGTAACAAGAAATGCAGGAGAAAAACAGCAAATGTCAATTGTAGCAAACGGTAGCAAAATAGACTCGATAAACTAACAGCTGGCAACTGCTTATGATATTGAACACAGTGGTTATTATGAATGATCTACTTCAACGACCACACTCTCAGCTTCCCTGTGAATGATTGACAGAAATAATGGCCTGTAACACAACTGATGGACAAAAAATACCTAAATGTTTTCTGATTGGCTGAACAAAGAGAACCTTAAGAGAACATAAGGCTGTGTTAAAGAAAGGTGATATTTTAGGATATGAAATTTAGTCATATGTGACTGGTTAAGAATATTTTTATTTTTTAAATAAAATTATAAAAATTATAAAATTAAACATTATAAAAAAACATATGAGTAATTATAGACTGTAAAATGATTAAAAAAATTTACTCCCTCTAATGGCTGTATCAATTATATGTTGTCAATTATTCCTTTTGCACCATAAGAATTGTTCTGCTTATACCACAAAAACATGTTTTCATGTCAAGACATTTTTGTAATTTTTTTGTGGTCGCTGTTTAGGCACCATGCTTAGAGCATCACTTTCAAATTAGCTTGGGCTGTGTCTAAACGGTTATAAGAGCAAATGTGACAGAGAGAGAGAGAGAAAGAGAAGAGTGTGTGTGATTAGCCGTGTCTGTCCCAGGCTACGTTTGACAGTGTTGGACAGCTGAGTCACTACAAATAGCAAAGCTATTAGTGTGATTACATTTCTCAGTTGTGAGGTTGGTACCATTGCTATTTTGACATAATGCAGCTTTTCGGATGCAAACCATTTTATTGAGAGAGAGAGAGAGAGAGAGAGAGAGAGAGAGAGAGAGAGAGAGAGAGAGAGAGAGAGAGAGAGAGAGAGAGAGAGAGAGAGAGAGAGAGAGAGATTCTTGACATACATCTGTTCATCTGATCATACTACTGTATATCTTAGCCTACTGTATGTCTCAGATTCAGAAAGTGATATAAAACATGTGGTTTTTGCAGTCTACCTCTTTTTTATTTATAAAATTTATTTATTAAAACAAGGAAAAATTATTGAAAACGCACCTTAAAATTATGATCAGCCAATCAATATTAAGATCAGCATTCACATTAAATCACAATTTTTATATTTGGAATATAAAACTTATAGTTTCAAATTATATATAGTTTTAAAACATTCAAAAGTAACATAATACTCAATTAGCTAACAATTTAGTTAAGGACATTTTTAAAATAGTTTAGTGCTTTTTTGTTTTAATGTTCCACTCCACTATGTCACAAAGTTGTTAGGGTTGAGTTTAGATGACGGAAGTTCATAATTTCTAATGCTCTAAATGTTTTGCATGCCACACTCCTTCCTGCTCTAATGATTCTTACTTAGACACAAGACTGAAAAATGAAAACATGCTGTCTAAGTCCTTCCTAGCGTGAAACCCATCTAGTATATTGTATAACACCACTGTCAACGTGTCAGCTCCCTAAAGTTGGGAGACATTTCAGACAGAAGTTCTGCTGACATTGGCATAGTCACAGTTTAACCTAAAGACAAAACTGGACTATCATCGTCACCTTTAATGAAGAAAGATCTAAGATAAATTAGAGAAGATGGAAGCTATGTAAAAGCCAATGATGGCCAGCAGCAGTCATTGACATCTCTGCCCTCACTTAAACACATGAAATACAGCTAAACACAGCAGTCATAACCTTTATTCATTCCAGCATCAGAAACAGTGTTCTCTTCATTATAATATTTTGTTCTGTATCACCTTCGATGCACAGAGTCAGTTTACAAACAGATGTTGCAGATTTACCTCACCATTAGAATAATTACCTAAAAAATGTATTATTCATAAATTATTCACCATCGTGTTGTTTTAGAAAACACAGAGGTCAAAAGATGTCCAAATATTTAATTAATTAACAAGCGTGCTGTTTTGTAACACACAAACAGTTAATGAAAGTTTTTCCGATATTTTCATGGAACTTCATAAGCTTTCAAGATTCAAAAAAGTCAGTACGACCCTTATGCTATTTTCTTCCAAGGCAACAAAGTAGATTTCTTTGCTGCAGCTTTGTCTGGAGATTAATGAACAGTTATTTCCTCTGAACGTGCTTTATGTATACTGAAAATGACTTCTGATATAGTTGTGCAGAAGGTTTCAGAGAAAAAACTCACGCCGTTGAGTGCAGCAAAAATCCATTAGCATGATTCTGTTGTGTGTTTAAAAAATAAGAAAATAAATTTCAGGGAAAAAGTAAGAGTACCAAACAGTTCAAAACATATGAAGGAGTCAACTAAGGTCAAAAAGGTGTGTCCATAGGCTGGCTTGATTCATGGCTATCATTTGTGCATGAAAAATTACTATCAGGGTTGATGAATTATCTGTGTTAGGCCTTTGACTAAATCATAGGAGCGTGAGCCTTGCCCTTCAATGGGGACTATCTTTGTCAGCAAGGTCGTCTGGAGCACAAGTAACTTCAGACAGATTCTCTTTGTAAAGAAGATGCAGTGCGTGCTTGGTGATATGCTGTATGACATTTAATCAAGCGGTCCCAGTAAATGCAAATCTGCTCTGCTTGCTTGTGTTTTAAGACAGAAACAGTATGCTACAAATGAAAACCATGCCTGCGGTGGCTCTATAGCTCGCATTAATGCATGGTTTATGATACATGACTCACATACATTTGCAGGTAATGCCACGCTGAATCTCATGCAAATAAAGATCAGTCGAGTGAGTTAGTTAGATTGCGATTCTATTGTGAATAAGTTCATTCACGCCCGCCGACTGCAGGGTCTCTAAGTACAGGCTTGAAATGAGGAGAAGGTTTCTCTTTGAAGTTTTAATGTCCTGTTTCCTCACGCGAAAGCCCGATGGAGTCTTGGCGCACCAGCGGTCTGTAACCGGCGAGGATGGGACCTGAATGCGAGGGGGGAATCGTGATTTAATTCTTTACCCTCTTACAGACCTCTTCGGTCTTACCCATTCAGGCACACACACTTTCCTAAACGTTGAGCATTACAGCTGGGAACAATAAACCGGTGGAGGAACCAATTACAAGAGGGATGATACGACTGTGGTTCAGAAGCTTCAATATGTCATTATCTCCGAATCGACATATCCAAGCTGCCCCGACAGTCCATTTCTGCCGGCTCGGCAGACAAGCCGCCGTGATCAACTGGCAGTCGACGAGAAACAGGAGAGAAAAATGAGCGGCCATCCATAACACAGCCACGCTTTTTGTTCTCCTTTTACATCGCTCATTTCCACACCTTACCGTTAATGCATTAACATTTCCTAAAGTTTCCTGTTTCTCGCCTGCCCTTGCCACCCCCTCTCCTTCATGTCAAAGCCTCCGTTAGATTACTCTCCTTAAATCTGAAATGGTAATTGTATTTTTCTAATCCAATCCTGTTAGAGCACTATACTTCCTCTGGAAACTGCCCTCAGGCAATTATGGCAAATGTCAATGAATTAAGTAATAGCTTGGTGAGTAGCCAGGCCGGCTTGTTGTAGATCAGCACTGTCAGCAAAAATGCACATCTGTCACTGGCCGGGCAAAAGGGTTCAGGCAAAGGAGCACATCGCACACACACGAGCACAACTGCTGCATTACACATCATTTAACTCCTGCCTAAATTGCTAACATTCTTTTCCAAAATAGGATGTCAAGACACAGAAGAGGAAGTTTATGGGAGGCATGCTCGCGTGCTTCTACCCATAGAAAAGAATAATACCTTAAATGATCTCTGAGAGAGCAATGAGATAAAATGGAGAGCAAATAAAAAACTTGTGCTTAATTCTCTTGCAGATTTTTCAGCAGAAGTGAGAAAACCTTGTTATCTGGCATATCCAGCCGAGACCCTGGCGATGTCAGAAACCGCTCAGACATGCCAAAAACTCTGCAATCAAAAAGTCTGAGATTTCAAAATGAACTCAAATTATAATCAGGCCAAAATTGTATGTGGGACGCTATCCACAATAAAATTTAAAGCTCTCTTAGTCTTCTATATAGGATAGTTTTAGGAAAACATTTACTGTAAGACAAAGTCGATAATCAAATAAAATCTCTTGAGCTATATATGAGCAATCTATGAGCTATACAATTTTCTCCTCTGTCTTCATGTGTTTAAGGATTTTATGTGACTCCTCGCAATGTCTTTTGCAATGTTCTTAAGGACCACCAACACATTTTAAGTGTCTCAGTATTGTGACACCGTATATGCTTGTTATGTCTTACGTCATGCACCACCACTCTCGGGTCCAAACTCTCTATCAGATGCCAAAGGAAAACAACAAACACTGCTAATATAGTTATTTGTGAATTATTAAAATATTGCTTTCAGAGATTCGGTCAGCATGGAGACTGTAGTTTTTAAAGTTAAATGTGTGATATGATTAAACAGTGCTTAAAACTGCTGTTTAAATAGTAGCCTCAATTGAAAACATTGGAAGCCTGGACCAGGAAATGGTATTCTTTACATCACGACTTAACGTGAATTGAGGTCCTACAGTACTTTATTATTGGCAAATGAATTAAATCCTGCTGGAGGATCTGTAGAATGACATTGAGAAACACTGTTTCTGGCCTGGAAACCTCACACGTACATTCAATTCATATTTAATATCTGTAATTGTTTTGATTTTCCCATAATACCTGAAACCCCTTGGTGTAAATGTTAATGTATGCTGATCAGCATAACTTTGGACTGACCTAAGTGATTTTGATTCTCTGAAATATTAATATCCTTCTCATAACATATCAATTTCTGACCCACGTCCAGCTATGTAATGCATAATTATATCACTATATAAATCAATAATTCATCTACAGTAATAACATTCATTTTTAATATACATACATAAATTCAAATTGATGATAGAATTTGGGTTGTGTGGTACCGGTGGCCTTCTGTATCTGGTTACATTATGTACATATTTTATCAAATAAGCCTGTCAGCATTTTTACAGGTCAAATTCAGACTCATGAAGGGTCCTATAGAGGTGATTAGAGCATTCCAGAATAGAGTCTGATAAGTTAGAGATATTATTTGTTTCAAATATGTGATTTGTTTCCACAGATGTGTATGTACATAAAATGTGTCAAATGATAATAAAAGCAATCTGAGGGCTGATTGAAGGTCTGTTATATCCTATGACTAAAATATTATTCAAGTTGGTTACTATAAAATGACCAACAGCTGATACAAATAAATAAATTATACTTTTTATAATTCATATAATTTTTCATATACTATTTTTAGGAACCGTTCGAATCTTGAAGATTTCACCTTCCTGAACTATTTTGGAGAAACAAAAAAATTATTTTAAAAAATGTATAGTGTGGTAGTCTACTCAATACAACTTATTACAATAGAATACTTATTTTATAGAAAAGCTTTTACCAGTTTAAACCAGTATTTTTACCAGTATTTGTTGAGGTGTCTTACAGGTATATATGATTTATTTATGAATTTATTTGTGCAAATATTCTAATTTCATAACATTCAAACATTTTTTTTACAAAATAAAAAATTGGCCTGATCATTTAATGAGTTTCTTTAAAGCAAACAAAGTAGTTTTTAAACTTTCAAAGTCTTATTGCAACGCTGTCCCATTTTCTGTCTTAATAGGGTGTCTTTTATTTGTTTTCAGATTTTGAATATTGAGCTACATCTGTTTGCAACCCTATTTGCAATCTACTTTTTGGCACCGTTCACCTCCTGCACCAGCCGGGAGAAAAAATGGTTCGGTACACCACATTACCATCGCAAACAACACTCTGAGAACATTGCTCTGGCAGAAACTCGTGGTGGTGTGCCAATTACGTCCCGACCGCTTTCTCTGGTCCAGTTAGCAGCATCTACCTGTGAGTTCCCGTTCGGCGGGTACGGAAGGTGCTGCGTGAAACTGAGAGAGTCACGCTGGCTGTGGCCCACTGGTGTGGTGAAAAATAACATCCATATAAAAGCTAGTGGTTCTGGTGACTCTGTGTCCGCACACAGTCTGTCACTCCTCATAAATGTCAGACCTGAGATAAGGGAGAGAAGAAAATAAGGGTAAAATGGGAATTTATGAGGGGAAAAAAAACACAGTGAGGAGATTCTTTAGTTTTTAGATGTTTAGTTGCGAGTCAACATAGCATTGCATACTGCTATATAAAAACAGTCTGTACTATCTATCGTTGTGCTGTGAAAAGAGATTTGGTTTGTAATTATGGGTGTGTAATGATCTGTTACCTCACTGAGTATTGACTGTCTGTCAAATCACTGGTGCAGGGCAAGAGGATAAACTCCCATAAAAGATGCATTTAATACTATTTATATTTGTTCTTCAATTTTCATTCATGTATGTTTCTATGTACTTTAGTACCATATAGTACAATAGATAGAAATACTCTTTACTGTATGGACAGTATCTCATCATTTATTTTTCACTTTCTAACACCTCTGTAGAAGTGGGTTAGAATTTTGAAGAATAAATGTTCAAAATCTTAAATATATGGTATTTGAACTATTTATATGTATGTATTTGGCAGACACTTTTATCCATGGCAATTTACAAGACATTTAAGGTAAATGTCTCTCTCTCTCTCTCTCTCTCTCTCTCTCTCTCTCTCTCTCTCTCTCTCTCTCTCTCTCTCTCTCTCTCTCTCTCTCTCTCTCTCTCTCTCTCTCTCTCTCTCTCTCTCTCTCTCTCTCTCTCTCTCTCTCTCTCTCTCTCTTTTTGTGTTGGTTAGCATTTAGAAAAAATAAGCAAGATTTGGTTGATGACTTTTGGTTCAATGATTTTGATTGTCAACCATTCCTTCTCCTTTGGGAGCTTGACTCCTTACTGCTACAACTGTCAGTTGAGTGAGAAGAAGGGTTAACACTGTTCACTGGTTCCTCCATCTGTGTTTTTTTGTCAACCCTGTTAGACAATGATGAGCTTTTGAATACTTTGAATATACTGATGAATACTTTTGTTTAAATTGTATAGGCAATGTATGCATAGTCAATAAAAATAGCTAGCCTTACATACGCAAATAACTACTTTTTGATTTAATACAATATATTAATTATACAGGAATAATATACATTGGTACAATAGGACAAGCATTATGACTCACCACACAATTAACACCAATGATGAACTCACCACATTCTACAGTTTATCGAGTAACATTAGTCCCTTTCAGGATACATTTACAGGACTCGTGAAAATCTTTCAACCTCTCTTATAACAACCACATTTTGAGTAGGGACATGTATGTATGTGAATATGTGGCAGAGGGACTTTCGTGTGAATGAAACAGGACCCCTGCAGAAGTCCCCAAAGGGATGTTTCAATTAGAGCCCCAACGATATCATCCACTGTGGTGTCTATTGATCATTGTGGTGCTCGGCCTCCTCGGCCCTTCAAGCAGACCATGGAGATGAAGACTTTTTTTACTTTAATAGGTGACAAAACTCATAGCGACTCATGGCTTTGCTTTACGGCCTCTCCTGTCCTCTCCCTTACTTTCTTTCTTGGTTTTTGCCCTTGCTTTCAGTTTCTTGAAAAAGGAGAAAAATAAAGGAGTTGGAAGGGAGAGGTTTGGTGCATATGTCAGACAGACTTTGGAGCTTCTGTCCTTTCATCTCTTTGGTTTGGAGGACTTTGATTATGGAACAGTCTCTCACATTATGAAGGGCTGGCTTTTCAAATCATGGGAGCCAATAATACATGTGTGGAAATGACAGTCCAATGGCTACAGTAAAAAGTTACCCAATAAAAAAGGTGTTGCCTGCATATTACTGTAGACAAAATCTGTCTGTCTCTCCGTCTGTCTAGCTATCTATCTGATTTTAAGCAATTTCAATTAATTTAAACTTTATATTGCAGATGTATGGTGTCATGCTTCATACAGTGCGAAACTATATTTACATTTGTAAAATTCTACCAGCCTTTTCATATGTTTATAATATTCAGTTATAGTCATATTCCCTCGGTGTAACGCTTTAAACCAATACAATTTGCTTCACTTTTTTTATGTTGTCTTTTAGTTTATTGGCTTTATCTCCCAACAGGCTTTATAATGCTATATATGATTTTTGTGCCCCAGTCTAGCACTCAACCCCACTGTGAGTTGACCTCCTCCATACAATACAGTTAACTTTGAAGATCAAATGAGATATTCTTCTGACATAAATATGTATTCACGTTTGCGGTGCTTAGGGAGAAAAGAAATGATTCATTTGCATTTTCGCTATTGATTTTTAGAAAAGATCCTGGCAGCATATCAACCGCTGGCAAAGTGTCCAAACTAAAAGTGGTGTGGTAGTGTGGGTGAAGACAGACATGGGGGGTGTGGCATAGGGGGAACTTTCCATCTCCATGGAAATAACATGCAATAATAAAGAAAGGCACGTTCAGCATTTTTATGGCAGCGGTAATGAGGCACCAGGGTGAAATTAGCAAAAGTGTATATTGCGTTAATCTGTAAAACGTGGTGGATAATATATTATATATTTTTGGGAATTGTCATTTTAAAAACTACTGAAAATATACTATAACTGTCCTGATGACCATTTGCAAAGTACAATTATAATAACCCTGTCATAAATCAAAGTAAGATTTTAATAATACTATCATGTATATTATACTAAAAGATACTTAAAAATAATCTGTAATAAACAATTTCATGAAACTTCAAGTAAAAAACAAATTTAAGACCAACATTATTGAAAGTAATGTTACTTGATTCAGTAAGTAAGTTACTTGATTCTCTGTAACATCTGTGCAAATACATTACTGCATTACTCATTTACTTAAATAATAACCATTACAACAATAACAATAACAAAGAACTTTTTACAGTGTTGTTTTCCACCTTTTGAATATTGTTAGTGACCTAAAATAAAGGTACAATGTCTTAGATTGGTGGTTGTCTGCTTTCCGTAACATGCTGAACTTCTGACCACCAAGATAAACAGGGTTTGTTCATACATTAACATATTAATATTACAAGAAAAGAGATATTTAAACTATTTGTAAGAATGAGGAGAGCAGAATTTGTCAGGTTTGCCTCCCCCGTCCATCTTCCACACTGGTGTTCATTAGGTTTTATTTAGTTTTTAATCAGATTTATTTTCTTCCATTATTACTGTACACTCATCAGACATTGCTGCACATGTTCAAAGGCTCACATTCTCAACATATGCCTGCAGTCACAGAAGTCCAGATTAACAGATGGTTTTACAGTGACAGGGGAGCACTCTAATGTTTCCTGTCAAGAAATAAATTAATAACAGCATACAGATAACAGATAGACACTTTTCTCACCAAGTATGGCTAAAAATAACAGCAAGTTATTTGTTTCCGAAGAAAGACTGTAGTTCATTATGATTTAATGAAAGTGAGAACTTTGCTTCATTAAGTGTAAGTGACAAATCATCTCATTAGGTCAATTAGGATAGCAAGTGTCTAAAATCTAACATAAATCATTTATCTATGCATCAGTTAAATTAATGCAGAGATTTAAAGTAAAAATCCTTTTTCTTCTGATAAAAGTTTGCTTTAAAAAGTATGATCTTTGTTTTGTATATTAAAGTTGTACATATGAGTTACTATTATGAAGCAAATTAAATTCAGTATCAGATTCAGCATGTACAGTACACCAGACTGAACATCCATCATTGTTTTCCATCTTGGCATAATTCCTAGAAATACAAGTAGTGTAATATTATGGACGTCAGTAACATTGTCATTGAATGACGATATATGGTGTGTGATGAGTAATATCTTGTAGCTCAGCAGTAAACATAAGGTGGTGCGTCATCTTGGCAGGTAGAAGCGTAAAGGTCAAATAGAAAGGTCTTAGATAAACTGCTTAAGGGTGGAGCATCTTCTCAGGTTCATCATGTGCCACATACATTATGCATAAGACAAACAGATGCTCTGTCTTGTTTGCATAATTTACCCTACACGCACCTTGAGCTGGGATCACAAACCACCACTTGTGTGTAGGCTACACACAAACACACACCCATGCATGTCAGATCTTTGTACAGTAAATCCTCTTTGACTTTTGTTAACTCTGACTTGCACACAGACATACTGTACCTGGGTCAATAGCAGAAAAGAATGTCTAAATTAATTAAAAGTAGACATTTTTTAGAAATCTAGATTAAAATGTAAGTGTGTATTACCAAATGTACCAAAATGGTCCAAAAAGTGCAAGTGGCATTAACAATCAGGTGCAACTTTTTTTCTTTAATTGTAAAACATGTTTTTAAAGTGATAATATAATATAAATAATCTAAAAAATGGATATAATAATATTATATGTATAATATTAATAATAAATAAATAAAAATGATTAAATAAAAACCTTAAAATCTTAAAAATTTTGACAATTACAATACCTAGACATTTTACTTTAAGTTAAACTTACAATTATTTTTAATAAATTTTTTGATCAAATGATTTTATAGAATTTGTTAACAACAACGGATCCTGACAAAAAGTAAATAAATACTTTTTTGTACTAATACTTCTTTGACCCATCACATCGGGTGAACTCTGATGTACGTTTTCAAATGCAAATACAGTATTTCTTAACCATTAACAAATATGCCGACATATCAGATAGAAAACAAACCCTAGGACCAAATTACCCTCCCACTTCTACAGGTTGTTTGTGGTTCTTGCACTGTGTGGGTGATATCCAAGGACAAGCAGAAGAGACACAATCTGTTCAGCTCTGAGATTTTACTTGCATTCATCCCATCTGGGAATTATGATAGGATCAGTTCACCAGAAACGTTCTGCACTGTTAGACTGATCATGGACCAACTCCTTAGACAAATCAAACTCTTATCTACTCCAAAATGAATCGCAGATTGGTCCCAAGAGAGATCCCACCAGCAGAAAATGGAAGACAGCACGAATTTCATTATAACCATAGCACTGCTTCAGTGTCTACCCAAATCTACCCTAGGTTAACTCTAGTCAATAAAGTTAAGTGCTGATTATAGGCCACAGGTGTTGATTGGTTGGACAGGGAGGAGAGCATCAAACAGATTTGCTGAAAATGTCTGTTGTCCAGAGAGAGTGAGTGAGTATCTTCACTAATGCAGTATACAGAGTGTGTAATGTGGCCACATCTGAATAATAAAGAGGGAAATACAGTGAAGGCATTAAATATTAACATGACAGAAAAGAGAGTTAAAATGAGGAAAGTGGCATGGCAGACAATGCGGATGAGTAGAAGAGGAGTAGAAGGTTAAATAAAGGACTTTTAAATATTTTAACCCCTCAGGCTGTGATATAAGCCAAAGGCTTGGACATACATCCAGGTTTTTGTTTGGAGAAAATTAAAGTTATTGTTTATTTAACTTGTGAGTATGTCATCACAACTGTACGTGTGAGAGAGAGAGAGAGAGAGAGACCTCTTTCGAAATTTCATTTCCTTTAAGGAAAATGATTATGTGCAAACCCTCTGCCTGAACAGAACATGAATTGTAAATGCATGTAGGCCTATTACATAAAGTAATAAAAGAAATAAAAAGGTTCATTTTCGGTAATAAATAATGAGGAAAAAAAAGTTCAGCACTTTTTTTATATTAGTTATCCTGAAATACGTCACATGCCATTTACTGTTCATTCATTTGTGGCTCAAAGAAGTAAGGAGGAGCTTCTTCTAAAACAGACACACATTGATCTAACGTACAGCTTTTCTTAGTTGCCTAGTTACAATGTTAATTCCCTTCTTTTATTGAGCCCCCCCAATGTCACCTTTGGAGGGGCGAAAACTATTCAGCACTACCCTGACACTAACATAGAAAACATTGTATTTCACACACCTTTACACATCTGTCCTCCGCAGCTGACTAACCACCCACACAAACAAGATCTACCACAAACACACACACAACATCCACCCTCTGCCCACACTCCCTCAGCAAATGTGCACTGTTGCCCTGAATAATTTAACAGCCCCAGCAATGCGGGGATATTTCACAGCAATTTACACCTGCACACGTAGACACATACATTCCCACACACTTGCACAGAGACACACACACACACAAAGACTCACTGAGGTCTTGCGTCTGAGCCGTACATACCTTTTGTTGCCACTGTTTTTTTTTGTTAAAGACTAATTCACTGTGCCAAAAGCAATACAACTGGCAACGCTGGATGTAAGTTTACACATGTGAGTGTTTGTGTGTGTTTTCTATGCTGGACAGTTTTTTGCTCATGTACAGATACTTAGCGATGCAAAAACACGTGTTGGCAAGTGGTACATTTTATATAAGCGACTGTAAAAGGTGTCTCTGGTCAGACAGTTTGTGCTTTCTGTCTAGTTTACTGAATCAGTCAGGTCATGCATATAAAATATATGGAAATCTCGACTGATGTAAAGATAGATTTGCATCAGCAGGTTTACATTAATGTCTGATGAGTCATGTATTCGACAGGCTCTTAATAATTTAAATACTCACGCTGCTAACGCTGTTACACACGTCACAAATCTGTCAGAAAATGTGGAAAACCTTGACAGTCTTCTAGTAAGAAGGTATCTTAACACACGTCTACTTACACATTTTTTTCAACTTACATTCAGTTTCTAAAACCCAGAAATCTTCATAAATCTGGCCCTGCATTTTCTCATTTGTGTCAGTAGATGTGCCTCTACATTGCTGTTAATCTAAGAGACGTGTGTCTTCCATCCATCATTATTTTCATAAAGAAATAAGGTTTTCAATAAGCAGGTTCTTGCATTACTGTGTGTGCAGAACGTAGGAGAGAAGGAATAGAGATCATTGGAGGTTATTCTGCGGGGAACAGGACATGTTGCCATCACAGTGAGTTTCGAAGCGGATAAACATACTTAATATAATAATGAATTAATGAAAGAAGCAAACAGAGATCACAAGATAGAGAGGAATGATGAGACAGTTGTGTGTGCTGAGGCATAACATAAATAAAATGGAGAATCAGAGACTGTCAGTTGGATTTATTTGAGTTTGATTTATGGTTGTAACGTGAAAAGAGTAGAAACAGAGTTTAGTACTGTCTCATGAGAGTACAGAAGCTTAAAGAGAGGATTTGTACAAACGTTGTTGCAAAATACCACTGATGTTTGTATGTATGCTATTTTCTTAAAAAATAGAGCCAGTAGTGTAATAAAAGCAAAGTTGTTATATTAAACCCATATGACTTGCTTTGTTGCATTGAGTTGCATCTAGCATGATGTTCAAGCTGCTTTTATTTAATAAAATAGATGTGAATGGTGACCACAACTGTCCTCTGTCTCCATCTGTTTTCATTGTACTGTATAAAATAGAGTAGATTGGACATTACACCACAAAACTCCCTCCACGTAAGAAAAAATGCCGTATAAAATGGGAACAATAGGGTAAGTAAATGATGACAGAAATGTCACTTTTGCATGAACTCTCTTTAAGTTAACTGACAGTTTAAATACACTACTGCAATTCTCCTCCATTATGTGATCCACATTGACAATATGCCATCTATAAAAGCATGCAAGAAATCCAATATTTAAACTCTCCCCTGTCCTTATAAAAGCAGTGTCTCATTGTGTCACAGAAAGCTGTGTATAATACAAATACATCGTCCTCGTCTCCGCACTTTTTATTAAGTGCACTATTCCACTAGGACCAATATTTTAGAGGCAGCTCAAGTAAGGGGCCATAAATAATACAGCATTAATCATGAAAGGCCCTGTTCGACTTGTCAAATTTATCACCTATCTTAATACCACTGTGTTTTAAGAGCAGTTTTCACACCAATATACCACCTCGGGAGTTTTAACGTCAACCTCGCTCAGTATAGTACCGCAGTCTTATCACCCGTTCCTTTCAAATAAACTGCAAATAAAGAGTTTTATACGTCTTAGAATAAACCTTTAAGTTTACCTTGGGTTTTAAGAGAGTGTGAGGAACAAACCTGTGCTAAAATGTGTGAAACTGAAAAAAGTGTGAAAAAAGTGTCTGCTCTTTTGATTTTTATGGGTAACCAACACAATTTATTTTTGCTGATGAATGTGAGTCTAATCTTAGGAGAAATAGATAGAAAAGTATTGTTTGTATGTAGTAGAAAAGTAAGTTCCAATGCTTTAAATATGTGATCCTGTCTGTGAAACCAAACTAAAGTCTCAAAATCAAATTATGAGATAACAAGCATACAAGTTTGATTTCACCTATAAAAATCACTAGGATTTCAATATTTGACATGTCATTACTCAGTCAATATTAAATATAAAAAAGGTTTTTTATCAGAGAATGTTCTTTACATTATGTAGGAGGATTTTATGTAGAAAACAGTGACACAAAAATATGACTTTAGATGAGTTTTCACAGAAAGGTTCACATACACCTACATGACTCTTTCTGTCTAACAAATGAACTTCAAATGTGATTGACTCATTCTCACTAAGTTTTATTTTTAAACACAGTTTGGTTAAATCCCCCTGAAACGTATGGACTGTCCATCGGAAAAGCATTTGTTAAATTAAAAACATACCTAAACTTCTCCATTTCTTTCTAACAAACCCAACATTTGCAATGGCTAAAACTGTTTCAGGAAATTAATCCTTTTGTACTTTGAACCAGAATAATTTAGTACACATGCTACTGTCAGCTTGTCTGATCTTAAGTGGTGGTAGAGCTCGGGTCCTGAGTATACATTTTAGATCTCCAAATGATTTTGGATTATACATTTAAAGGAAAGTAAGGCAAATAAAACAATATGGTAACGTTTAGTTGCTTCTGTATTAACGTTCATCATTGACCCACTACAGCTGAGAGGATTGAGTCTGGTCATTTGTAAACAGCCAGCAGGGGGAGCTCACCCTGTGTTCTGTGTGGGTGATTCCCCAGTACTGTAACAAAGTACCATTCTTTAAATAAGGTGAAAGATGTGAATGATGTTCACAATACAGCATATTATTTGGGATACTGAATCCCACAATGCAATGTGCTTAACTTGACCTTTCATTTCCAGTGTGATAACTGAACTTATATCAATTACTGATGGGATTTTAAATTATTTGTATTTCATCAAACTGCTGTAAATTTTAACTTTATTACTCAAAATAAAATAAAAAATGCATATTAACCATTTGCCACATGCATGCAACTTAATAAAATAATGTGCTAACTATGCAGTATACTGCTGTTTAAAACATTTACTATGTGCTAATGCCTAGCTAGTGTCTGGAGTGGCAGATAATCTTTATAAATGTAAGGAATTATTATTAATGTGCTTGATAGTACAATGTTAGCAGATTGCTTCCTCCAATCTGAATCAACAGCTGTTCTTGCTAATAATAATAATAAGTACATCTGCTGAGGTGATTAAAAACAATGTGATTGTCAGGTGGAGTGGCAGCATGGAGAGATCTCATCTACTGTAGGTGATAATGATCAGGTGCATGTAGAAGAAGAAAGTGTTGCTCATCAAACCTCATCACACCCTCCCTATTTACTACGCGGCTCTATTGTGGATCTGCATTGTATTGAGCTGTTGTAATCCAATGGGGAGTCAAATGTGGACAAGGAAAAGAATTGGGTCATTTGCTTTATCCATGCAGCTTAAAAAAGCACCTGGGCCATTGATGTAGCTTTTAAACAATCATTTAAACAATCATAACAGACAATATATTAAAGGGCAAAGAGTAATATCCTTCACCATACTTATTCCCATTTTTGTGGTCTAGTAGTGTCACTTTCTACATTAAAAATACATAAAAAGAAGAAAATAGAAAAATGATTAAGTGCTGTCTAACACTTAACAAGGAGAGACAAACAGAAACAAATTTGGGAAGAAAAAGTTAACTTTCAATGTTTTATTTTTTCATGATTTTCCAGTCAAATAATTAACATGTTACCTGATCTTACTTTGCATGATTATTCATAAGGTAATTATGATTATGAATTGTAAGCATTTCCCCAGCCTTGCCACGTCTGTCTGCACTTGTTAACACCTGGTTTATTCGCTGTGAACATCAAAAACAAATCACACTGCATGAGCTCTATTCCCCACTTTGTCTCGTCACAGCTAGACAAGCTCTCAAAACAATGCAAAACAACAAAAGACAGAAGCAATTACATTCAAGTTTTAATTGCAGGATTGTAATGACAATATTATTAGTGTTTTATAAAATTATTTGCTGCTATTATTATTATTATTATTATTATTAGTTAAGGTAGTGATCAAAACAGGTAAAATAGGATGTTGTAAAAATTAATCGTCTTTAACATTTTTTTTATTTGTATGCATTACCTTCATACAAATTTGTAAATTTATTGCTTATTGATAGTAATTTAAGAATATTTAACATCATAATTAAGCAGAAATTAAGTATACACATGAAAATTCACTAAATGAACTACAGTTGTTTTCATTTTTATATATTAGAATTTTTTAAACATTTTTAAGTATTTTAAAAATAATTTATAAAAATATATTTTATTAAAAAGATAGGTATTTTAAAGGTACTTATAATATATTTTTTGTTTATGTTTATTGTTATGAAAATTTGTCAAATATTTCATCTTGAGTCTTATACATTTCCATCAATTTATAGAGTTATTTTAAATCAATTTATAGTTTTATTAATTATTGGTGACAGTTAACAGGTTAAGTATTTAACTTTACCTATTTTCTTCATATTATTTTTATTATTTTACAAAATATGTTTATGCATAATCCTTTTCATTCTATTAAGTTTATTCCTACTGGAAATTCAAAATATCTTAAATGTGTCCCAGACTTCTGTGTCTACATCAAAACATAAAATAGAAAAGTATTGTGTTGACACAAACTTATGAATATGAATTAAGTGACTTATTACAAAAAATAGCTGTAAATTCTACAGTGCTATTGAATTATTGACACTAAAACTATGAACTTTCTATGAACTTAAACTATAAAATAATTCAGTAATAATTTACTGTCCATCATATAATAAGATAAGAATAATCATTCCTCTGCTCATGCTTTGAACTTGTATATATCTATATATCTCTATCTATTGTATATCTGTATATCTATAAATGAATTTATTTGACAGGCTGTGTACTTTATTCCTAATGAAAAATAGAATCACAGGGTTAATTGCTCCCAAATAAATTTCTAACAGTTTTTATGAAAAGATAGAAACAAGCACCTTCCCACATTCTAAAAATAGAAAGAGCATACACTTTACTACCATACTCCATATCTTCACACCTGCGCTCTAGTACCCTCATCCCCTGTTTAATTTGTTCCCCTCAATTTATGAAAACTTAATTGCTAGGTTATAAAATCACTCTGAAACATAATGATTGTTTCTCTTTCCTTTGGGCATCGTCAGTGAGGGCAATTATGGCATCATGCCTAAAGCTGCATCAGTATATCGCCTATTAGAAGGGCAATAATGTCTGAGACTGTATTTTTGAACTAAACAAATTGGCTTATCAGCGGTAATGAGATGGCATGGATTCATCTTTGTAATAGGAAAAGCATTAGTCTCTGTGGAATTAGTTAAGAAAAAAATATTGTACTTGAAGTTTTGACCTGTTTGCTGTTAATGCTGTGATGTTGGCAACAAAGTCTGTTGAAAGACAACACGATTAAATGGCATATCATGTTTTCAAACATCAAAAGTTTTCGGCAGGTGCCACCTGATCAAAGCTGCGATTGAATCTCGTGAAAAAATGTGCCATCAGTAAATTTGAGAAAGGAAAATACATACATACACAAATTTCTGAAGTTAAACTCAATGACGTGTTAAGTAATTGTGTGAGCACATAAAAGCTTTGTCGTTCTAATAATCTGGCCAACGTGTGACTCTGGTGTGCCATACTCTGAGCTGAAACGGCATTTACCTTACAACAAAACCCTCACGTTCGTTTGGGTTTTGGGATTGTAGCCAAACATCTACTCAAGGTCACTTTCCTCTAGGCTATCATACAGTATGCCAGAGGCAGCGGGCAGTATAACAGACGTCAGTTATTAGACCCTGGTCTACACTAACCACAGGCAATAGTGAAGAAATCTAATGTTTCTGCCCCCCATCTCACCCCTCAGGAACACAGGCTATCATTCAGCAGGCCGATGCTTTTTCTGGGTCACGCTCTGCAGGAATACACCCGAATCTTGTTGGTCTGAACACCGCCGACAGATCAAGGGCGCAGATGACAGCAGAAGATTGCTTGACAATTTTGAAGCTACTGCACTCTTCTGAAAGCTTCTCCTCGCAGGTTAGGCACTCCTTCTACATAATGCCCTGTTGAACTTTCACCCCACTTATCAGCATGCCCGGAGCTTATACGGCTGGATAGTAGAGGGCTAGCCAGTTTAATTAACCTCAGGTCCACAGTATGAGAGTTCTTACTAAAATGGGCAGCTGTCCAGTTTCAGACTATCAGATCCAGTGCTATGATATGTCACAATGACCTCTCAGGATGTATCAGTAATTGATGGAGAAGTGCTTTGAGTTTTTTTTTATATGATTAATAAATGAACGGATTGCGTTGTGTTTTGTAGTCAGTTCTCGTATAAGAACATATTTTGGATAAAAAGAAAATGTATTTCTGCTTTTGACTAACTACACACTTGGGAGTGTCAGTTTGGCAGACATACAAGATAAATGTTTTTTCAGAATAAATAATTAGTTTCTTACTTTCTTTTGGGGAACTTTTTGGACCACAAAATCATGCTCAGCCTCTATGTGGTGTCTATGTCAACCCAGCATTATATTTAGTTTTATTATCCATATACTGTAGTGTCTTTGGAAGATGTGGTGCCCTAAAATGACTGGCAACTTCTAAAGGAACAGGCCTAGCCAAGTCATATAAGATATATGAGTTATGTGTATTTGTATAGGCTCCTATAAATGAAAGCACAAAGGTACAGTGCAAAGAAGAAAATGTAATTTCTCAGAGGTTGCTTTTTCAGATCTCAGGACACTGGATGAAGTCCCAGTTTGATTTCAACTAAATAATAGTTGAAATGAATAGTAGAATAGAAATAGAATTGTACATAATCTAGACAATATAGGTATAATTATCAGGATTTTGGTCAATTTGATGTAAAATCTTAAATAATATTTCGTTTTTATTGCAGAAAATCTGAGCTCAGCTTGTGTCACATTGTTGAGATATCCCCTCAAATATTCTAATGAAGACATTTTCATTCATTTTTGGGTCTTTCTCAGGAGAAATGATTGAAATGCTTTTCATTTGCTCTCATTTTAACCTCATTAATGTCTAGGAGAATAACTGAGATCTCATCTGTAATCTTTCTCATCTTAAGAAAAAGGGATTGCCTCCTTTTTTAACAGCTATTTCATTACAAAATATTTTTCTAATGTATATCTGTAAAAGAAAAAAGCATAAAAAATAACCTATGATTGTACAATCTTATGCGTAAGAAATGAGTCTACAAGTCATGGACCATTATAGTACACCTTGGTTATCATGGAGATGTGATTATAATGAGAGTAACCCATTGGTGGGCCTGTGAAAGACACGTCCACTTTACCCCTCTCTGACTTTGAGGTCCTTTATTATTCCATCTTTGGGATGTGAGAAGAATATCTACTGAGGTTGACTGTTATCCTGGTAAACTTTAACTATACCTTCTCCAGATTCCTTTTGAGTGTCAACATGAAAGAAAAACATATTTTTTTGCTTTTTATTTTTCTCATTCTCACTTTACTTTCTGCATAACTTACAGCTTTCACAGATGTCAGGAGCAGACATTTCTGCCTTGTTTTTTGCCTCCGTGGGGTGCCTTACATTGCTATAATTTCATACCATTTCCTTGTAGCATCTTTAGCACCAGAATCTTTCTCCAAGTATGTGTCATATCCCTATGGGGGAGGGAGATGGGGAGAGAGACAGAGGTAAGGGATGAAGGGGTAAAGGGAAAGACATGAAGTTAAACGATGCTGAAGTGGGCCGTGGCAAGCAGGTGTCCGGCTTAACAAGCTCCATAAGTAGCTCTGCTATGAGGTTAATTTCCTCTTCAACGCCACAGTCCTACCAGGCCTCTCCAGAGCCTTGACACAAGATGTAAAAAGAAAGAGAAATAGAGCTAAAGGGTTTGAGTATTTTAGATTCCATTTTGGGACCAGTGGTGAATAGTGGAGGGGAGAGGTGGAGGTTATAATGGAGACCTCTGAGCCCATGACCATTTCCTTTCCCTGTCCTCTTTCTCCTTGCTGTCTCTCTTCTAATGGTGTACTTAGGGACAGCTAATGGTGTACTAAGTCAACATTTCTAGAAGCAAAGTACAGCTCTAACTGCAGTATGGCAGTGATTGGATAAAAGCTTGTGAAAGGAAGCATGTATGTGTTAATGCAATGTAGCTTTTGCGTCATTCCAAATGTGTAGCGTGTTTGTTTGGATGTGTTTACTCAGACGTTCTTTCTTTGTATGTGGACACAGCATATTTCCTTTTTTTCTCTGATCTCAGTCTAATATAAGCTTTAAAGTTAGCAGGTTTGATGAAGTTCATGAAAACTGTTAATACTGCAACATAGTGAAATGAAAACACATTGTCTTAAGCAATGATGTCCTTTTAGGGCGGGACTATTTGCTTCTCTGACCAATAATAGTTGTGAGGTGTTTTGAAAACCATTCGAATATTTACACACTTCATAATTAATTAATTGTCTTTTCTTGAAAACTGTTACAGTGATTTTAAAGACCAAAGGTGTGATCCATCAGGTCACCAATATACCACATAGGCTGACATGTTAGACACTACCTTTCCGTGTCCTGTTTTGGACCTCATCAACTCTCTCCAGATTTAATAGTATTTTTAGCTTACTGGGAAACCAAAAGGGGTGAAATTTAATTTGTTGTAAAGTTGACATATGTGAAGCACAGTTGATACGACAGGTGTCTAAGGGTTACTAAATATATTGCATGATACTGCATTATGGGCAAACGGCCAAAGTCAGCAATGCATCTGCTCATGTCATCCTGAGACATGGCAGGTTTTAAAGAATGCCGTCGGAATACACACCGCATTGAACACCAACGACCCACCAAGATATACAATAAATAATTAGTTATCATTTTTAATTATATGGTACAACTTGGTAACTGGTAACTTGGTAATCTATTTTAAGTAGTGTGTTAACTTTTCAGTACAATATTTAAAGCATCATCATTTAATGACCTTGAAAGACCTGAAATGCTGAAGTACTGTCAAATGTTTTAATATTAAATACAGGTGTTGGACCCGTGGACTAGAAGTTTAATGACAATAAAAGAAACACTAAATATTTGATGTAACACATTTTTTATTTAACCAGATAGTAATATATCATTAATACGTTTTCAACTTTATTATCATGAGGACATTGAAGAGAAAGTGAACATGACATTTATATACTGTACTCTCTCCTCATTTATTTGCATGTGTAATACAGTTCTTGGCTGTTAAAAATGAAGCCAGCAAGATTTCATCTGCATCAAACAGCTGCCATATGCTTTCAGTGTGAAACAGCAACCTGCTTTGGTGTTTGTGGTACATTTATTATCACTGAAGAAGGACAAGCATGCTTGTGAACATGCAAATGCACAGAAGCACACGCATATGGACACACCCACACATGCGTACACACATTTGCTCATTTATATATTCTCCATGTGGGCTTGTAAAGGATGGATCTATTTGCATTTGGTTGCACATATGGCTTTCTGATCTCTCTCTCTCTCTCTCTCTCTCTCTCTCTCTCTCTCTCTCTCTCTCTCTCTCTCTCTCTCTCTCTCTCTCTCTCTCTCTCTCTCTCTCTCTCTCTCTCTCTCTCTCTTCTCTCTCTTCTGCTCTCCCTTTTACAAACACACATGCTGACATTATAGAGGCCCAACTAAAATTACCTGCTGCCTGGAAAGGACATTAAAGTTCATTTTAAATTGTAACGGCTCCCTTCAGCCAATGAAGTTGAAATGCTACAGTTCTTCATACATCACTTCCCCCGGCCTTTGATTTAATCATTCGAATAACTTTTTGCAGAACACCTGCCTCCTACTGGCACCACAAAGGCCCTCAACCTAAAATATGCTTTTAAGTGTTAAGAGTATTTAAAGCCGGGCTTTTTGTCTTCCGGTGGGAGCCGAAAACAAGCAAATCAGAATTTAAATTTAAGAGACGAAAGATGCCAGGAATCTGTTTCTGATAACACTCCCACAGCAGGTCATGTCGATGATCAGAGTCTTTTTATTAATCATTTAAAATGGTCATTTGTTTATTTAGTGTGATTAAATTAACATAAATGATAATAAATTATATTTTTACATAAATTATATTTTTAACACACTAAAATTATTATTTTTTAACATCGGAGCAATTATGAGTTTAGTATGAGTTAATGAGTTCATAGCCCTGTCCTAAATGTTACCATAAGCTTTCCTCAAGTCCTCTTCAGAGCCCAAAATTTGGTGACAATACTGCAGGCTGTCTAATAATAGTTCACTGTGGAATCCGCATCAGTGCAGCTACGGCAAAAACTAAAATATACAAGCCAGGAAAATTATAGAGTCATTTGAGTTTTTTCAAAATAAAAGTTTACAAAGGTAGACAATGATATTTTATTGTTTAACCCGTTAACGGTCAACCTGTTATTTCCCTATTCACATTAATATTTCATAGTTAAATTCTATTTGAATAATGGCAAACTATATATTGATAGAAATGTATAAGACTCAAGATTAAATATTTCAGACATTTTCATAACAATAAACATAAACAAAAAAAACATTTAATGAGCTTATAAATATAAATATTTTTATATTTATTTTTTTATATTTATTTTTACAAAATAAATATAAAAAATAAATATTTTATATTTATTTTTTTATATTTATTTTTACAAAATAAATATAAAAAAATAAATATAAAAATATTTATATTTAAATAATACAAAGTAAAAATATTTTAAAAATTAATGATTTGTAATGAAAATCATATGTGTTTTGTTACTCATATATATTCTTATTTAATGTTCATATGTTTAGTAATCCTAAAATGAGTTGTTCTATTGACATTACAAATAAAAGTAATTTATACAAATAAAAGTTTTGTTTACCAAAAAAATGCATGAACAGTTGAAAATCCAAATAAATTATGTGTTTATATTGTTTAAAAAAAGTTACAATAATGATTAGCCAACCACAAAATTTAAAAGCAAAACTGAAATCATTAATCATTTTACAGTTATGTGCATGTTGAGTTTGTACCATAGCTATAGCAACAGTTATCTGATGGTAAGTTTTCTCCCTCAGGATCCTCATCGGCTGGTAGACAAAAAAGTCTTATATTTTAAAATACAGAACAACTCCAAAGATCCTCCTAGAGATATGTTGTGCAATGCTTGGAATAAATAAATACATAAAGTACTATTATTAATAGTGATAAACAAAGTGATCTTTATTTCTAAACGTAGATGCTTATTTTAGCACTTATATCATTCACCTGTGAAGACACCATTGATTTGTTTGTACTGTACACAGTATGATTTTTCATATCCAATCATTAGGGCTGACTACTGTCCTCATTGCAGTTTTGCCTGTGATGAAATCGAATCCATTCAGACTGTTTGCAGACAGTGAAGTCAATATCTGGTTAACCTACATCAGTTTGCTATAGGAATGATGTAAGCATCAGAATGATGCCAAGAGTCTTCCTAATACAACTGAAAATCAAACTGAGATTATATGTCAGTGTGGAAAAAGAGACGGAGAACTGGAATTCATGTCTATCATGACATCTCATCCCAGTGCTGAAATCATACAGTGCACAGGAGATCATAAGTGACAATCATGCATATACTCTGTTCATTTATGGACACAGTCCATTTTGAATGACATTACATGCCTCTCATGCTCCTAATAACAGATATTACAATACTTGACATTTAATCTGCTGTACAGACTGAAGTGCATTTAATTTTGTATGGTTTTCTGTTGTTTGAACAATAAAAGCCAAATAATGGATTATGCCAAAAGGGATGAAAAGTGCTCCTATTGAATATTTAATGAAGAAAATTTTGTTGAGGAAAGTGCTAGTTTTAAGTCATAGATAAGGTTTATACACTGCAAGTTACTTGAAATAAATTCTTCTGTCATAAGCATGAATGTGGTTGTAATATAAAGCTAAATAAAGCATTGTCTGAAGGTGACTTATAAAATCATATGACACTTAATGCATTGTGTAGCAACCAATTTTTAAGAATGTTAAAAGAAAAAAAACAAATCCTCCATTTTTTGTTTTTAAAATGTCTTAATATCTATATTGCCTCAAATCCTTGTTGGCTTTAGTCAACCTCCTGCTTGTCTGATCAATGGGAATTAGCAGTTTTAATTGATTTCTGTAGTAAAGAAGGCCATCTTCATCTTTCTAAAGGGCCCATTGCTCTCCTCAATCAGCTTAAAGTAGAAAAGCTTTGTTGCTAGAGCTGGTAACTTGGCTTAATCCTCATTAAAAGTATTACAAATTTACAAATTATTTTATTACAAAAGTATTGCAAAAAAATCCATAGGCATTCATAATGTAAAATACATTATACATTTAATCTCATAATGAACATTAAATGAGATATATTCTGTAGTATTGCTCTTTAGCACGGCAACTGCTTAGAGAAACACTTGCTAAATGGGTTTTTTTTTTCGCCATAACATCATTCTTTTTTTCTGTCTGTGCTTTGAAAATGTAAATATGAGGCTATAATGAAATTGCTTGGTAAAAAAGCTGAAGGAATAAATAAGAACGAGAAAAAAACATTAGTCATTATAGTTATATTATTTATTTATTTATTTTATCAGGGCTTAGGAAGACGAATTTAAAAAACATTTAATTCGCTTTCAGTAATTGCATTACATTTCTGCAGGTTTATAACTTCTCCGGCATAAACTGTTGATTAAAAGTATTAATCCAGCTTTACGAGTTTTGCCAAAATAATAAAATAGTTCCATTATTTTGCAATTCCAGAGGTATTTGCTCTCACCTGAAATGAGCAGGTTGTATTATTCATTGGACTAAGAGGAGTATTACTTTTAAGCTTTTTTCAAATTTAAAGAAGGCTGAACAATCATGGGATTTGTGTTGCGTTTGGTTATTTAGCAAACATTATCTGCTTAGCATTTAAAACGCGTTCATGTCAGCTTTGACAGTGTCACATTAGCATATAGTGTCTTGGCATTATAAAAGCATTACACTGAAAGAAAAGAAGAAGATACTATTTGGAAGTATAATATGAATCATTTGGCTGTGAACTCATATTTGAACAGCATACCTAGCAGGCCTGATTGCATCTAAAGCATAAACATTCAGATGTAAACTGCCTTTAATACAAATGACTTCAGACATTGACTCACAACTGGTCGAGTTCACAGACACTGAAAGCCGTGATTATATTTATCAGAATTCATTTTCTGTTGAGCTGTTGTCAGACCCTTGACTTCCTGCAAAACAAGCACTACATAATTATAACTTTTGATGGAAGGAACTTTCTTCTTTCTCTCCTATGAGGCTTAATTCAGCGTCGATAGTGAAAACAGGAAGATTGCTTTGAAAATAAAATGTGAAATGAGCTGTGAATTTGTCTTCGCCAGATAACAATAGAGGTAAAGCCCATCAACTGGTTCAGGACCACAAAGCATAATCAAATGTTGATTGATGCTCATTGAAGATCGGTCTCATCTTTTGTGAATTATTTGTTCCCTTTCCTTTTTTTTATTTTCCATTTCATATTGAATAATTGTCCAGTGGCAGTTTGAACAAAGCCAGTGTCTTTAAATGAGAAAATAAAACTTGGAATAGTTTGAGTACTGTCAAAAGACAATAATGCAAATAGCATGAATCATCTATTGATGATAAGCATTTTAAATTTATTTTAGACTATTTAGATTTTTATCATTTATGTCTCCTAGACAGTCTAACGCTAACCTAAGCAAATGTTTCATCCAATGCATATTTTGTATTTTTGAGGTGCTCTGGACAGATGCACATATACAGCAGGCAAAAAGAAGGAAATTACTCACCTATCCATGATTCTTATTTGTCAATGCAATGCCGTCACATCGGTTCAGTGAGTGCACTATAGATGATGCATATAATGGTTTTATTTCTCCCTCCTTAGCATCACAGATTGTAACTCTCACAGCACTGGGCCGTCTGGCATCCCTTGACAACAGTGCCTCTTCTGCAGCCACTGATCTGGAAGCAACTCCAGCACTTCAAAGAACCTTGAGCTCCACTCACAGGAGAGATACTACAGCACAATGCGACAGGTCCATGGACTGAGCTGGACCTGTTATCGGGAAGAACTGCATAGGTACATTTTCCTTTCTCTATAAAAGATCCAGAGGTGACTGGGGTGGATTTTCTGGTGACTGGTCAACATTGTTTGATCAAGGGCATGTTTTTAGGGGTTGGTAAGAGCAGCAGGGTGTGAAGGGTAGATATGTGGACAGTGCAGTGTTTTGACATAGTGAGGTGTTGGATTCAAGTTTGTCCTGATTCAGTCATGATCGATCATATGCATTAATTTTTTGGCATAAAATGTATACAAAAAATAAATTTGCAAAAAATATACAAATAAGGCAAAATTTGAAAATAAATCATATTTTTATGCTGCGTTACATTAACATTTATGCATTTGGCAGACACTTTTATCCAAAGCAAATTATAGTACATTATACATTTTTTGAGTATGTCCAATCCCTGGGATTAAACCCATGACCTTGGCATTGCTAACTGAGCTACAGGAAAGCATTGTTATAAAATAAATAGATGAATGAATGAATAATAAAAAATATTTTGAAGAATATGGTTACAAGAGTGGAAGGGGGTAAGTTGTCACAGAAAATATAAGACACCTGAGACAGCCAACTTTCAATATGACTAAAGGAAGAGAGAGCAGACTCGAAAAGATGGTTGTCATGAAGTTAAAAAGTATGTGTTTGACAGTTTCTCTGTGCCCTGGCTGGACTCGGTTAACTCAGTGATCTGGGTAAGTCTATTTGTTTCAACACTGAAATTAACCGAAGGCTCTTGGCACATTTGTGTTTCTCCTTCTGCCAGGAAAAAAACACTTTCAGCCCCTGCGGCGCTGGCAACACCAGCTCCTCACAATCTGCCTGGATGGAAAACATATAAACTTCACAGAACTCATGAATGTTGTTCTCAGAATTCACAAAAACTATGCATACCTGGTGATGTTGTTGTTCATGCTTGGATTGGGCCGAACATCTGCATTGCCTGAGGAAGGTGCACGGTTTTGATGAATAGTAGTATTTGATAAGCATTGAACGTCTGTTGCCAAAAGCACAAAACAACAAACACATTTATGTTAACATATGCACTTGAAACATTACATTATTCTTAATATATAGTATTTTTTGTAGATTTTTCACATAAAATATTCTAGAACCAAAGCTGCTGGATAAGTTTCTCAACCTGGATGATGTGACAGCAGCAGTAGTCGTACCATTGACATACATATGACATGAGACGTGCGCTTCTTTGCTGTCAATCTCTAATGTTAGAGCTGTCAATATCTCTCAGGTTATAAAGTGGCAGAATATAGGAGTATTGAGCGATGTATATGGAGCCTAAAGTAGTAATTCATATACAGTTTTCATGTACAGTGTTTTTCTATCATGCTTAATAACTCTTTATGGTAAATGGTGATAATTTCCCTTTAATTATGGTTGATTACTGTCATTAGATCTCAGCTTACCGTTTCACACACACCACTGGTGGCATAGATTAATTACACTAACAGGATGTCGGTTTCTTAAAGCTAATTGGCTGTGTTTCTATAGATGTATCAGAAAAACATAACCTCATAATCAGCCACAGTGTCTCAGTAGTTTTTTCAGCTGTATATTTTATATGCCTAAATCTCTTCTCTTTTAAGATGAAATGAAAGGCTGAAAGTTCACCAACAAGTCACTGTTTTAAGTCCACTTTAATCAGATGATTAAACTTTGAGGGTGGATTCTGTGTCTGATGCCTTGTTTTAATTTAATGAATTCTCCTCAAGCTGAACGATCTCATAAAATTTATAAGCGCTGTAAAGGAGTTTCATGTTCTTACTTCTTGTGAGACTGAAATAGACTGGTCTGTACAAGGGCTTAGATTTAGTGTGATTCACAATTTAGTATAAACCCCAAATGTACATGAAGAATTTCAGTCTAGTTTTTTCTTATTTATGTGGGTCATTTTATAAATAATACATATTAGTTATGGATCAGTTCAAGGATCAATAATTGAAATAAATTGCAACTAAAATCCTCCCACATTAATCCCACATCCTTTCCTAATTTGCCATAAAAAGAAATTTGTGTCATATCTTATTTTGCTTTTTTCATTTACAAGAGTTGAATAAGGCAGATTTTGGGTTCACTGACACATAAAATTTCACCTTTTTCTCAGCATCTTTCCTTTCTGCATTTTTGCTGAAGGCTACACGCAAAGCAGTTCAAGGCTCACTGTTCAAATATTTTCTTTCAAGAACTGCGAGACAGTGAAAGAACATTGCATATTATCATGCATCTTAACGTTTTATGTATGAAGACTGCAGGAATTGATTTTGATTAGCTTGTAGCCTTGCTCATCAAATTTACACTATGAAGCTTGTGAAAGCTTATGAAACAGTTTGCAAATACCTAGGTAAAAATATAACATTAAATAATTGTGAAAAATTGCTATAGTGACAAAGCCACAGTGGAAAATCCAACCATCTCTGTCGGTTGAAGAATATTCTCGATTTATTTACGGAGTGAGCTGAGATCAGTGCTTCCGGTTCTCCTGTAACATCTCAAGATGTATTTGGAGGTGGCCTTTCAAGTCAATTTCTGGTGCACACAGCATCATTATCAGTCTTGTTTGTCTCTCTCTTCCTCTGCTGTAGGCTTTCTTCTGGCCCGCATTCAATCGGTGAGAGTTTAGAACAGGTCGGCCTGCCCGCCTCCTACACTTACGCCATCTATCTTTAGAGTTGATGCAAGCTCAGCACTCTTTCTGTGAGCACCTTTTAAAACATCAAACGTAAGCCTTCTGGGATCCTTTCAACTCAGGGAAAACAAAATGAATGAAACGGAGGAGGAGGCGGAAGAAGAAGAAGGAGATCAGGAAGGATGGGAAATTTTTAGCAAGTATGCATATTGTTTTGATCTAATATTGTTTCTGTATATGTGAAAGTTTCACGGTATCATAATTATTTTAGTACATTTTAATACGGTATATTTATTTAGTAGTATATTTAGTCATTTTTACACTAAACAGTATATGTCTAAAGGCTCCTCTAACATTGCCAAGGTCATGGGTTTAATTCCCAGGGAACACACACAAGCTGATGACATGTACTACTGAATGCATACAAACAAGATGTATATTTTAGTAATATTTTTTAGTCTTTGCCAAGCCATGCAGTTTATATAGCACTTTATGTGTGTACTTTTACTCAAGACGCTTAGGGTGCTGTGAGGTCTCCTTCTGCCATCACCAGTGAAACGAAACAGCGGCACCCATAGTGCACCACAACGCCCACTACACACCACCTATCAGTGGAGATCAGAATGCATGTAACCCATCCATATATATGGGTCATGCTGGATAGTCTGATGTAGAAAAATTGGCCAGTATGCTGGAGTTACACCACAACTTTTAAGTCTTTTCTAGAAGATTGTGACTTTTTGTGACTTTTTTGTTTTTGTGACTGAAGTTTAATTTCTCATCTGTGTATACCAACCAACACCTCTTTCAGTTTTAACCTAAAAATAAAATCATTTTTATAATATAAAATATTCATATATTAATATAATATATACATTTTAATATAATTTTTTTACGTTTTGTTTTATAAAAAGTTAAAAATAAAGATTCTTTCATCATTTACTCACATTATGTCACTCCAAACACATATGACTTTCTTTCTTCTGCAGAACAAAAAAGAAGATATTTAAAAGAATGTTGGTAACCATACAGTCCAACACTGGTCCTCATTGACTTCCATTGCCTGGATGCAAAACCACTGAGAAATTTCTCAAAATATCTTCTTTTGTGTTCTGCAGAGTCATATACAGGTTTTGAACATGAGAGTGAATAAATTATGACAGAATTTTTATTTGTGAGTAAACTATCCCTTTTGATTTCCCCAGGTGGTCACCCATTCAAATCCTGCAAATACTGATCGTAAATGGTAAACGTGTCATGAAATTTAAGTCGTAACATCACACTGTTCTAGAAAAACACTAGTCAGACCTTGGATCCCCAATAATAATTTTGGTTATCACTCAATGATCATTTTCTGCACTGCAAATTCTCCTCCTTCATACTGACCCAAAGATAGAGACCGCAGCATGTGTCTTTATTTGTGCCATCTGATACTGAATATAATAACAGGCTCCTTGCTAGGTCCCTTAAGGTCTGATATCTCCCGAGAGGGCCTGAATCACACAACATAATTATCATTAGTCAGCTTCTCCACTTTCTGAAGAACTCTAATATGGAGAACGTTGGGGATCATGAACCCAGAAAAGCAGTTTAAATGTCAATGTACCTGGTTGTAGTCAATTAGAAGAAGAAGAGGGAGGGAGGGAGGTAATAAATGAATGGGATCCAAAAGGTTAGGTGTAAAATCTGGGGATAATTACAGGGGCGGACCGGTGCGGAGGTAGTGTAATGAGATGCAGGGTGGTCTCAGAGATAAGATGATGAAGGTGTTAAGGGAGGTCATTGTGGGTGGGAAGCTGGTAATGGGGATTTATGAGAGAGTTCCAATAATACTTTATTGAGATCAAACTTGCTTTACAGATTTTACAGTGTTATTACACTCTAAACCCAGATTTTGTATTAATGAAACATTTTAAGTGGTCATTACTCATTCTTTGTCATTTTTAAAAAAAACGTCACTACTAAATCTAATTAGTTGTTTGCACTATTCAGGTGAAATAATAAGTGCAATGATAATAAAAATAATTACCCTAAAACAGTTGTTAGTTAAACATTAATAAGTTAATCGTTAATAAGTTAATGTAGTGTTAATGTGACGATCGATGCTAGTTTTTTTTCTTTTCTGTCGGTTCACAGTTTAACATTTAAATGAGCTATTTCTGTCAGGTCAAATTTTACAAGGTCAGCCAGTGTGTTTCTACATGTTCACAGTTTACCTACAACGTTTGTATTTCGTTGGCATAAGGTTTTTTTCATATAACAGCGTGTGTATGCATATACATATACTTGTCACTAACGCTAGCATATGTGTCCTGTATTAAGATAACCGTTCAAAAATATTTCATAAAGTTTCTTTTGAAACTTAATATTTTTTTGTTTGTTTGTTTATAGTAGTAACTTAAACTGTTTAAAAGATGTAGTCATTAGCAGATGTTCAGTAACAGTGGATTTGTATCTGCAAGTGATTTGCTAATCTAAAAGTTTTCTTCTGCTCTGTTTTCACAGGTGCTTTTGAAGATGCAGTGGAAGTGTTCTGTACGTTAAAACTGCATATTGTTAAAAAAAAAAAAAAAACTGCATATTGTTGCTCTATTGATACAAGTTAACAGTTGTCAACTCAAAAGTTGTCAACAGTTTGTGCAGGAATGTGTGCATGTGTTGTCTTTTCACTTTATTTTCATCCAGTTTAATGCTTGTCTGCATATTGTTGAATAATGTATGTTCCTCTAAACAATTTACAATTGTTAACATGCAAAAAGTTTGGCAAGTTTAAGAGGTTGAGTACATTGCAGTGTTACCTGTTTTTTGTCAACAATAATAATAAAAAATAAAAAAATTGAAATGTTGTTTAATTTCTTTGAGATTTTATTTATTAATTCAGTCCAAGTAGTATAATTTAAATTATAAGACATTACTTAAATATAACATTTATTTCTACTTAAAAATATTTGTTTAACTTAATAGTTATTTTATAAAACGTATGCTCAAAAACATTAATAATGTGAACTAATGAATTTCAGTAAAGACTACTAATGTAAACTTGATTTGTCTACTGCACCGCTTAAAATTCTATGTTCATACAACTTAACCTGTTTAGTTTCATCCTGTGTAAAAACTAAAATTGTTTAGTGCAACGGGTTTCCATGCAATTTTCTAGTAATGTCAACTAATCCGGGTTAAGAGTGTAGTAGTACGAGTTTATAGTTAAAAGCAGCTTTAACACAAAGAGCAGAAGTTAGTAGATAAATGATACTTGTTGTATCACTGGGTTGTATTAAGTTTTTGTCATCCATCTTTTCACCACATGTTATGACTCACCTTTTTAAGCAATGTTTGTATATTATGTCCATTTCTTTTCAAATAAGAAAAAAAAAAAAGAAAAGCTGCATTTTAAGAACATACTATAAACTTTTATTCAGTCGTAAAGTATTGAATCATATGATGATAAACATTATTTTATATACATTATTGTAAAATATTATACAATAAAACATATTTATATACATATAAAATAAAAATAAACATTACTGCGTTTAAAAAAAAAACATAATAAAATATAATATTAATATAGAAAAATACCAATACTAGCAAATACAAATTAGTATACAACAGTTCTTTTCCCAAAAAATCATTTGTACAACATAGCAGTCAATCAGATTTGGATTCTAGCAGAATCCTACAAGAAGCATCTAAAACATTTAGGCTTCAAATCTACAACCAGAGGGGGAAAACAGAAAGTCGAAAAAGGAACAAGATATTAAGTGATTTTTTTGCTTTTGTGTTGGAATAGTTCATGTGCTTTGAACATCAGAGGCAATTACTCCATGTCCTGCAGAGTTTTTTAAGGGGTTCGCAAAAGTGACCAAACTCAAGTACGTGATCAACATTCCTTAAAGCCAATTTAATGGCTCAGAGCAAGCACCGTCTGACACCACGGTGAAGAAGCCGCCTGCCGCCCCAGGCCCTAAAAGAGCTGTGTGCTTCTGAATGTGTTTACTTTATTACCACTACAGCAACATGCTGAACCCGTGCTAGATGACATCTGTGTTCTGATGTTCTCTTGAGGGCTGCAAATCCTTGATCTTTAAAAAAAAAAAAGAGTTTGATGTATTATAAAAACTTATTGAAACTTTCAGAACTCAATAATTCCTCTTTACCCCAACATGACCCTTGAAATGAAACTATAAATGTAGGTTGTTTGAAACTTCCACAGGGTTCTGATGTTAGTTAGATGAAGAAAATTACCTTATTTACATAATAATAATAATATTTGTTTAAAAATATTTTTCATTTTAACTAAAAGTAAACCATTATATACCAAATTAATGGGATAGCAAGCATCAACATTTTATTTCACCTATAAATATCACAATGATTTCAACACACATTTTTACAGAATGTTCTTTACATTATGTAGTATGATTTTATAGAGTGATGATTTTATATAACAGTAAATCACAAAAATAAATAAACAGTGTCACATATAGTGTATGCCAGATAATTATTAAATTTACTCTTAATTCATTGCCACTAAATACAATTTTTAAATGTATTATATTAGTGTTTGCAAACAAAAGCATTGAACAGACATCATTAAAAAGTGCACTGATTTTAAATGTAAAAAAATATATGACCCATTACAAAAATATTAATGTAACAAATGTGATCTGCTAATATTTTAGACCAAGTGCTACAATAAAGTTTTAGACACTTTTTAAAAGTGAAAATGTATTACGGTCGTCAACTGGAGTATCAAACATTACCAGCTGAATATAGACAAACAGAAAATGCAAATACAAAATATAAAGAATTCTTAACTGATTGCCCTGATTTATGAATAAATGTCCTTGTTGAATGAATTAGTCAGCTTCTCCACTTCCTGAAGAACTCTAATGTCAATATTTGAATGAATGTCCGTCCAATAATCCAAGTTCAAAGCAACAAAAACCCAAAGTGTTCAGTGTCCTTAAAACTCACAAAAAACTGTCTCTTTAATGTCCTTGGCAAGTATTTCCAGATGCCAATTCCAAAATGTCTGGTCACAGGCCTCAAATCAGGTAATCCTCCAGAGAATTAGCTTTCAGCACAGCACGTCTTAGCTGCACGTCACACTGCTTTCTTGCTGTCATCACATCACAGCCTTACTTCCTATATATTAAGCAGGCCTTCCTGTGCTCAGGTGTTTCCATTTCAAAATAAAGGTCCTCATTTCTCTACCAATTGATCTTATGAAGTGTATAACTGCAAAATAAACACAATGAACAAAATAATTTAACTTCAACTTAATAAATTGACCAGAAAAAAAACATCACAGTGAACAAAAAATGAAGACAAAAATAAAGGCCACTATCTTTTCTGTATCTTTTCTACTTAAGAATATATGAAAGGCATTTTTGCAAACATTAACATGGTAATGTTACATTAATACAAAAAATGTAAGAGGGCAGAAAAATGTAAAAATGCAAAATCTGCCCTAAATAATTTTTTCCATGTAGCTATATCTGCTTAGACAGCACATCATTAAAAATGGAAATCCAATCACTTGCTCGCCCATAGACACTTTCTGTTTACAACTGAGCAGAATTTGTACAGCCATTGGAGGATAAACAGAGACGTTACCAGAGCGCTATATTTTTCATCGAACTTTTGGCACTGATTGGGCGGCTCCCCGCAAATGGTTCAACTGGGGGCTGTATTAAAGCAAGCTGGTGTAACAGGCACACACATGAATAATTGAACATCGTGGGCCTTCTCTGATAGTGGCCGATTCATCTGCCGCCTCAGACCTGGATGAGGTACTGCCAATTATTTTAAAACCCTTGACCATTCTTTCGCCCGCATAAGTCCTCACCCCATCCTCGCCCTCCACCATAATCTCTGGTCTGTTTTTACTGTTCCACGCTTGGTCTCTCTCCAGGCTTACTGCGGTATTGATCATGCCGTGAAAGTCTTGCTAACAGACCCTAGGCCCGGTGTTAGGGCTAACAAGGTGAGAAATGATAATAGAATAGTACGGAGCCACGGTGCGTGAGGGGTCCGCTCTGACCTCAGCTGGCTATTAGTATTCTCTCTACAAGATCATCCAATTTATTGCTCTTCTGGGGATTCGGGAGAAAGGTCTTAGCCTGAAATCTCTTTCTGTATTCTCTCTCTTCACCTTTGGTGTTTAGCTCATCCATACGACAGCATGTCCAAGAAAAGATGTGGCCATTCAGTAATCCTAAGCATCGAACTGCGAGATTCTTAAAGACAAAAGAAAGACGGACAGTTTACGGAGTCATCAGGAGATCTGTGAATAGACAGCTTTGGAGCAACGCAAAGCTTTATCCTCGAGCTTTCTTTCAGCACATATTTATTCACTTGGCATCTGCAGAGCTGAGCCATTCCACTGTCTTAAAGGGATTAGATCTGTGCCAAGGTGAGAGAGAGGTCGCTCGTTGTTGACACTTAATCAAGTACACAGCAATCAAACCTCATGTGTATCAACAAATATGACTGGAGACGCCAGCTCAATACATCTTTGGCACCTTATATTATTATATTACTGCTATTTTGCACTACTGATAAATGTTTTAAGCACTCCCACAAGATGCGGCACTAAGAAATATTGGGTTAATGAAAAATTATTAAAAGGATTTTCACCCTTTTACGCAAAATCACACTGTGAAAGCAAAAAAGAAAGAAAAAACAAAGAAAACAAATAAGAACCATACAAAGAAGGTTTTCAATTTAAGATAATAGACATAGGAGCCTCTGGGACCTTCAAGTGCTGATGTGCTGTATCTCATCGGATGGATTAAACTGAAGATGCCTTCTCTGCAGGACTTTTGCTGGATTTTCATTTGAAAATGCTCGAGGCCAAAACGACAACAGATGGAACACAGTTTTAACCTTGTGGTCGTACTTTCAGACGGGTGAATTTAAAGTTAGTGTTTTGTTTTAGTGTTATCTCAAATGGACGGTGTCCACAGTCAGCATGGCTGGCAAAGATAAGTTTGAACTCAAACCTTAAAACTCAGTTCACAAGTCCAAACATTGGCTAAAATTAGTGCAAAAATTAGTGCAATGAGGTTGAGGCTTACATTCCCTTTCACTATTATATTCATATTAAACAAGTAGGGTTAGGTAGTATACACAGTATAAACATATATAGATATATAATGTGCATGTATTTATATTAGATATTGCTATTTATTCATTAGAATAGGATGTCATCACACACAAAACTATACTATAATCTATAATAAAGTTTGACAGAAGTTGTTTTACCAAAAAGATGTGTTAATCATAACACATAAAGAAATGAAAAGAAAAGTCAGGAAGTCTAGTTGTTAACAATTAGTTATTGCATTAGTTAAAATGAACTAACAATGAACAATACTAATACAGCATTTATTAATGGCAGTTCATGTTAATTTTAGCATTTACTAATACATTATTAAAATCAAACATTGTCACAGTTAACATTAGTTAATGCACCATGAACTAACGAATTGACATGAACTCATTTTAAAAAGAATTAATAAATGCTGAAAAACTAAATTGTTCATTTGTTAGCTATTGCACTTACTAATGTTAACAAATAGCACCTTATTGTAAAGTGTTACCAAAAAGTCTTTATACGTTGGACTTTGGGCATAATGACAAATAGCAATAAAATATTGAATAGAATCATTTTGGTGGAAATTCTATAATCCACAGGTCTATAAACTGTACATATCTATAAATAATATATGAATTACATAAATAATAATATAATCTATGAAGACATCAGACACAAACAGTAAGCTTCCAGCAGCATAGTCCTGTTGGCATAAGACCAAAATATGCATTTTGTAAAAAAAAATGCAATAATGCGAGAAATGGCAAATACATTTTCTCAGTTCACTCAACATTGGCAGGTAGAGCAGAAAGCTAATTTTAGATCTTGGATTTACATCCGCAGACTCTAAACACGTGAGTATTGATTCAGCAAGTAGATAATAGAATTACAATAAGTTTATGACGTTTTTGTCTCCCCACAATATACACACAACAGAAATAAACTCGTTTGGCTGCTCAGCATATAAAAACAATAAACGTATATATACAGAAGGGAAAGAAACCTGTGTTGTACTCTTGAGTGAATAGGAATCAATTGCTATGGTTATCATATATCACCTGACTAACTTAAAATGCCTTGAAAAAAGTGACATGTTTTGTGAAAATGGACATACTTGGCATTCCAGTCTGATTACAATTGATTTTACCCCTCGTAAAATTCAATTATCAGAGTATACGATCGATATGGGTATAATTGCTCCTGTCTTGGTACCACCCTATCAAAGTCCAGTTCATCTTGTTCAGTCTCTTCCATCTTATTTGATTGTGTGATAATTGGTGCACTAATGGAATTTAATTTTAGACCAACGCCGTGCTTTGCAAGGTAGTGAATGATCCATACGCAATTAGGGAATTATCTGATTTTATCAATTATTTTTCTGAAATTGTTAATGGCAATGCTATGATTGCAAATGAGATTTGAGCATCATTACATTTTAGGAATCCATCATAGAGTATATATATAAAACAAATCATACACTGACTTGGACTACAATGTTATTGTTTACAGGTTAAATCAGGGCATTTCCAAACTATAATGGAAACGAATCTGAGGAGGCTATTTTCTGCCACATCATTCTCAAAACAAAGCTGCCTCTCCACCCGGCTTCAGAATGAAGAGATTTTTGCTGGTTGGAGATGCTGTGGTGTGATTTTCACAAAGCTTGCATTGTCATGCTAAATAAAACACACACTACCAGAGGCAGAGACAATACATAAAGATGGATACAGCAGGTCTTTCTCTGCTGTTCTGGGTAGGCTTTACTGTTCTTGCTTTCTCCTGTGGGACACAAAATGACATTTATAATTTTGTCTTTGTGTCTGGTCACTGAGCTACGTTATATAATGAAATGTCCCACACTATACAGTAGTGTCTAAATAAATAAAAAGCATTACAGATAAATTACTACATTCCTTGTAAATTCTTTTACTTTAAACCTTCAATCGATGCTTTCATGTAGCTCAACTTTTGGAATGCTTCATAAGGAATGCCGTGTGTTAATTTGCTCTCGATTGTTAAAGACACTGTGTGATAAAATCAACGATTTGCTTAAACGTTACTCAAGGTTAATGCATAAAACGCTCACTTAAATTAAGCTGTAATGATGCTACGATACAGTACAAATAAAGCAAACTGAAATAACCCCAGCAACAAAAAACATACTCAGAATTCTTGAATTTCATTCCTTGATTTTTACTTGGTTATGAAAAGCTCATTGATTTCTGTAATAGTTTGTCAAAATTACAACATCCAGACAGCCATTGGCATACAAAAGAGAGCTCTTTCTTCTAATTACTTATAAATGAAGGTGAAATTTGGTGTAACCTAAAGTTGTAATTGGGAGTACGTAAGGTCAGTATTTTGGAAATAGACAAGTTTGTTGATAATAATGAAAAATGTATGAAACAAATGTTTACAGATATACTACACTCTAAAAAAGGATGTGTTATTTTTTAACACATTTTTTGTGTTATGCTGTTTAACACATAATGTGTCATTTTGTGTTAAATACATAAAAGGGACAACACATGTTGAGTTGAAAGTAACACAAGTTGAGTTAAAAGTAACACAAAATGTGTTGTTTTTAAATTAAAACAAAGATGTGTCTACATCTGTGTGTTGTCCCTAACTAGACACATCTTGTGTTATTTTTAATACATCTGTTTTTAGAGTGTAGTGTGAAAAGATTTATATAAGACTGAAACTAAAGCAGGTAATCAAGACGGCTGGACTCTTTGACTTTTCAATGTATCTCAGAAGTTTTAACTACAATAAGAGAGTGTTTTCCTAAGAAACTCCTTTGGATAGGAGTAACCTAAAAAGAGCGAGGCAGACATAATGTCAAATAGAGTAAATTTTGTAATAATGTAACTGTTTTAAAGATATTTACTTTTTTCCATCAGGCTGTTGTTCACCTGTAGCATGTTGAGAGATCTGATTAGTCTTTTTCTCTTTCATCCAGCTTGGAGGGAGGATCCATGAGAAACCTAGAGGCTTTGAAATGTTTTACACCCATTCGGTGACTTACACCATCCCACATTTATCTCTCATTATCTGAAAGTACTTTTCTGTCTGTTGTGTATTCTTTGAAATGCCCTTTCAAGCTGTGAGATCCTTTAGAAACATCTGCTTTAATTTTAAGCTAAAATATTAATCATCACATCTTAAAAGCGCAACCCGCTTGCTTTGTTGTGTGATCATTAATGTGACTAATTATACAAGTTTGTTTACAAAGTTTATAATTGTTTTAGCTCAGAGATAAACCAATACAGATACTATATGTTGTGGTTCTGTTATTTTTCTTTAACTATGCAACTTTGTTTTTAAAAGCAACTTAATTTTTATTACAATTATTTTTAACTTTTATCATCAAGTCAAAATATAGACTTTAACATTGACCAGGTAGTCATTTTAACTTTTTGGAGTTATAGAGATGCAAGCCAAATCCAGGACAATTGGACACTAAAAGTTTTTTAGTCCGAGAAAAGTAAGAATAAAACCCCTCAAATTATTTTTTTGTTTAATCTTAAAATATTTTAAAAATATTCAGCAGTCATACATCAAATCAAATGCTACAATATTATTCTGCAACTAGCAGAAGGTAAAGAATATATGCAGACATGGACAGGTTGTGTGGAAACCTCTTATTCTCAAAACCCATGAAAAATTAATACAAGGTAAAAGAAAATAAGGCCCTGATTACATTACAGATTTGAAAGATAAATATTGTTTGTGTCGGCCACGGTGTGTTTTGTGCAGTGAATTTTTGGCTGCTAAAACATGAAACCACATTTAGAAATCAAACCATAAAACTCTAAAGACAAGCCTGCAGAGTTTTTCAAAGGAAAGCCACACGATCTGAACATCACAACAAATCATTAAAACCGCACACTGCTCTCTGTGCATCTTATAAAATCACGTACCAAATGCAAAAAAGGCACAACGGCAGATTTACACCTGTGGATATTGACAAGGTCAGAGAGTTTCTCTGCACTCCCACTACTAATAAATTAAAATTGAATTTTGACAACTATGAACGCAATCAGATTTCTGGATATCTAGGTTCGTTTGGACTATGTTGTGATACTATGTGTAGGCAGAACATTGGACAGGCCACCTAGTGTCACGTTCTGATAATAATCTGTCTAGCCAGGTGACTTATCTTGATATTTTAGACCTTCTTAATAAATTGTGGGAGAGCCCACAATCTGAACAAGCAGATAAAATCTGCTAAAAAAAGTTAAAAAGTTGCTATTGGGGCCGAACACAATTCCAAGGGGACACTGGATATGTTTTCCAAAGTCTGCCAAACGCTTTAAAAACATTTTTATATTTGTTAACTTACAATTGTATTTGTGAGGAAACAAAAAACGGTTAAGAACCCAAATGTATTTCAGCAAGTGACAAACAACAAACCAAAACAAGACATAAAACTAAAACTCCACAGCGTGAAAGTCTTTACTTGACTTGTCAGCTGTGATACCTGCTGCATTGGCCTACGGTCTCATGCCTATGGCAGAATCACAGGTGATCTTATTTTCAGTGCAGCACAGAACCACTCGGCATGTATTGCTTAAGCCTGGTTGTCAAGGAATCCTTAGATCATCGATTCCCGACCCTGTTCCTGGAGGACCCTCAATAGTAAACACTTTGGATGACTACCTAACTAAACACTTTCTGATTCAGCACATCAGCTTGACTTCTACAAAACCTGATATGGATATCTGTGAGAAAAGGGAAACATCCACATTGTTAGTTTCTCCATGAACAGACTTCATCTCAGCTTCAGATCTGTGTATGAAACTATTTCAAAACTACCTCTAAGCAGCTAAACTACACCACCAGAACAAATAACATACCCACCCAATGAGAGTGCTTTTCAATGGGGTCTCAGCATGCATGAAATGAATAGAAACCGCATGTATTATTGAGAACAAAATGCAGCACGTGCATCCAGAACTGCAGCATAGAGGAAAAGGGTGTGAGAGAAGTGTTGAACGCTGCACAAAAATGGCAAGCAGGCATCTCGGCTCATGCAATTTCACAGTTCCTAAAAATAAATAAATAGTTAAATAAACAACCCGGTGTACAAATAAAAAATGCTGGGTCGGAAGTGAAAAGCACATGAAATTTTTATAGGGGGAGCATTATTTTGCTGTGGTTAGCTGGTTGATTGTGAATTCAGGGAGAGGGTGTGGGCCAAATAAAGTGTGTTCTGTATGTGCAAGATTCCCATCCAGTAGTCCCATATGTAAGTTGTGAATACAGTGTAGCTTTTTCTGGATTTATTAATTACATTCCCTAAATGGAAACAAAATACTTAAAAATGGAAATGTCCAGATTAAAACTAAATGGTTAAATTATCATTGGAAGTCAACAAGCATGAAAATATCAGATCTAATAATCAGACATATGCCTGTTATTTAGTTTTCCTGGTTCTGTATAAAATATGAAATGTGGGAATAATCATGATTTAATGTTTTAATCAACAGCCCTAATTAAAATGAAATCAAAGATGAACTTTTAATATAAATATCTTATATGCCATAAATACATTTTATAAACTAGTGTGCATTGACAAAATTCACATTTAGAATATATATGCCTTCAAAACGTACAGTTATCTCACTTCTGACAATACGGAATAACCATTTTTGACATCATTCTTTAGTTTTAGATGTTAGGCTGTGAGGTAACCTAAACGCTATTGGCTGTTTTAAAAAGGGGAGGAGCCACTCAAAATGTCCTGCCCTAACTTTCTGTTTCATTTGAAACGGTCAATGCATGGAACAAAGCTGCACATTTCAAGGAACTTCAGTATTTAAAAAAAATGTTATTTCTAAACATATATCTAAACATATATCTAAACTATAATTACATTGCTTGGATCAAAGAGATATTCTTTCATTTGCACATCTGTAACTTTATGAGACCATGGCAGATGGAGAAAAGCATTAAAGGAACAGAGACAGATGCACTTGAAAGCCTCTGGAGCACATGGCTAGATTGTCTTGTTCAAGGGCACCATGATAGTGGTCATTGGAGGTTTCTGATTCAATTTGAACCATGGCTTTACTGTCCATCATGCTATATAAGTCTCCAACATCAGAGACTCTAGACACATTGAGGTATCTTTCTCAAATGTACCATTAACTTGGATACATCTGTAGCAAAGCGCATTTACAGTATTAGCATTTAGAAATATACTCACAGAGACGCCATCCATCAGCAAATGGCTCTATCATGTTAACTGATGCAAAATAAGACTGGGCTATATACGTTATCCTTGCCTCAGAACAATATGAGTCTAAGCTTAAACTATGATTTAAAATGGAAATCTGTCTCTTCCATTCCCTAGTGTAAAGGGTCTAGACTAAAGTCTCAGTAAAACAAGGGCTAAACACTGAGAGATGAACACCGGGTCAGACAGGTTACCCCTTACAGAAGTGTGAATGCCACAGACTTGCATTAGATACACTGGGGACAGCATGTTTCCATTACACGGCTCTCTAACTTACTTTACTGTCTGGCTTTTTGCTGATGTAATGTTTGTATAACAGCAAAGTCAAAAGACCACCTTCAATCTTACTTTAAGTGTCAAGATCACAATACTGTTAAAAGCCAGATGAATGCAGTGAAATATTTCATGTTTTTCATCTACTGATGTGGTACAAAGAATGCAACAGGATAATGGATACATCACAGTAAAGGATGTTAAAATATGCAACGTTACATGGCGTATCAGCGGGACAAGGTTTAAAGATTAATTATTGATTGGCAGGGAACTGAGTCTGTAAGAGCAATTTCACATCTGTTTACAGTCAATCCTTTCTCAAAGATGGAAGAAATTTTCTCATTTCTGTTTCTAATTTGTGCCACTTAATTATTAATAGAGCATAAATTGCTATGGGAAAGATGCACGTGTACCGGCTTGCTCTGATGTGAGCATCACTCCCAGTGGAAGGTTGAAAGAAATTCACTTCCACCAATGAAACTGCAGAACAACTTAGTTTAGCATTGAGCGCAATTGTACTAGGTATATTTTATAGGTTTTCTCTTATAGCTCCAGCAGTCGATGACAACAGCTCTCAAGGGCATCAGACCTTTTAACCAATCTGTGCAATCAACACACAAAATGTGCAAAAACATTTGATCTTAAGCCCTGCCATAGTTCTGAAATGCTTGAGTGATAACTACAGCTAAAAAGGTACAGGAGTCAAGGTTCACCTGACATAAAAACTCATACCTGACCTATGACAGATTCATCATAATCAACTCTTTATAAGTGTGTGTATCTCAGAAGAAGAATAAAGGTAAAGTTTTAGTAGAATAGAGTTGGAAATGAAAACATACAGTTTTAAATTCATATTAAGATTTGAAACCTCAAGTTATTATTATGGCCAATTTTAATACCACTGTTCCTGCAGTACAGTGTTCACGATAAATTACTGACCTGGATATCTAATTATGAAATTATTAATAAACTAAGCTAGATTCTACAAGTACATTATTCCCAGTGTTTAGATTTATCAGAGAATGAAATTACACGTCTTGTTTAACTGCATGCGTAAAATTTCTGTATTTTGCCCCGATCATTTCCTAGACATAAAAATCAGGCTCCACTCCACAAGCCTAATTGATGTTCTCAAGTAATGTTTCATCAAACAGAATGGGTTGCCCTCAGCCATCACGAGTAATGCATCATAAATTCTCACAGGCAACAGACGCTTTTGGCTTAATACACCCATAAATAACAGATGAAAATCATTTAGATGCGAGAAGAGAGAAGAAAGAAAGAGAGAAGATGAGGCAAAATAAAAGACGCAATTAAATTTTTCTTGCATATTCAGAATTGGTAATTGTGTTAAAGAAAAACAGAATCAAGAGAACAGCGAATTGAAAATGAGGCTCGTCTTGAGACAAATGCCTGTTATTTTCACTTAAACATATTCTCTAAAATGCCCCCGGAGCTCAAAAAAGCACAATTCACAAAGGGGATGTCATGGATTATTCCATAAAGAAAAGCTACATCAGCAAATAGCAGGATGGCAGATATCAGAATGCATGAGACTCTCCTGGCTTCACTTTACATACAAATTGCTGTCAAAATAGAATAGGTTATTTTGAATCCGGAAATATGGGATGTACAAAATAAACAGCCACGATTGTCCGGTGAGGCAGAAAAGGGTGGATTAAACTAGCATGATAAAAGAATGTTTAATGTTACTTACATTGCTTTATACTGCCTATATCTATATCTTTAGATCTTTTAAGACAATGTTGAGATAACATGACGTCAGCATTACTCATCCCTGAGACGTCTCCGTGGCTTCTTCCCCACTACCCACAGACACTGTCAAGGGCTGTGAAAAATGTCCCTGCATGTAGCTGAATCACAGGCTTCACTGGTCCGGCCAATTTTGATGCATTTCAAGGAGAGTGTACTTAACACTTGATCACTCCAATGGAGGTTAATGACACTTCATACATCCAAATCTGACTGATGATGGCTTGACCTTCCCACCAGGGCCAAAGGTCAAAGAGTGTGTGGGGTGCCTGATTCTGCTATAGGGGCCATTAGACAATCTTGCTGTCTTTTTGTTCATCTGAAAAGGAATGGATAGCATAATGTCACTTTTACATGGGTAATGGGAGCTAATTGCTATTATATTGCTGTTCTGTGGCATAGTGACATCTTTTGATCTTTAAATGGGCAGTTTAAGCAGTGGACATATCTCTATTCCACAGACATGGCTTCATTTAGAAAACTCTTTTAGACTGCTTCACCCCAAATGAAACTTCTGTCATGATTTAGTCAGTCGTTCCAAACCAGTATGGCTGTGGGACAGAGTCATTCTACACCAGTATGGCTGTGGGACACAAGATGATACCACTTTTTTACCATACAATTAAAGTAAGAAAAGACGTACTGTCAATTTTGTGACATTCAGAAAAAGGTTACATGGGTTTGGAATGACATGTCTGCCAACATGATTTATCGACTTCCACAGAAGATCATATGTGACCATGGACCACAAAACCAGACATAAGTATACATTTTCAAAATTAAGATTTATACATCATCTAAAAGATGAATAAGCTTTCCATTGATGTATGGTTTGTTAGGATAGGACAATATTTGGCCGAGATACAACTATTTGAAAATCTGGAATCTGAGGGTGCAAAAAATCTCAATATTTAGAAAATCTTTCAAGTTGTCCAAATGAAGTCCTTAGCACTGCATCCACAAAACAGGAAATTTACAAAATATATATATGGAACATGATCTTTAAATAATATCCTAATGCTTTTTGGCATAAAAGAAAAATTTATCATTTTTACCCACACCATGTATTTTTAGCTATTGCTACAAATATACCCGTGTAACATATGACTAGTTTTGTGGTCCAGGGTCACATATACAGGTTTGAACGGCAAGAATAAACGATGACATGATTTTTTTTAGTGTGAACCATCACTATCCAATTGAAAAGAGTCTCTGCATGCAAATATTGTCAGAAGTTAAAAATTTCTACTGTATGAATTTCTTGTCTGAAGCATTAAAATGATTTGAACTTTAACAACAAAGAGACAAAGCAAATAGTAAACCAAAAATGGCACTGTTATTCATTACAGATGCAGGTGGTAAAAAAGCAGTATTACAACTAGAAAATTCATTGGGTGTTTAGCACTAGACCCTGATATTAATTTCCATGTGATTCACTACAACTTCCAACAGACATTATTCTGGAAAGCAGCCTCCGAGCAGTCGGTACCCGTGATGAACAACATAGAAGACATAGTAACGTATGATAAGTGAGGCCTCACACATCCAAACAAATATTGATTGAAATTAATTGCTGAAAGAATCCTGTTACCAGCAGGCAGGTGAAAAGGATGAATACCGAAAAGTAAAGAAGGACATTTATCAAGGGCATTGGGAAGCGAGAGCCTGATTTGCAGCTGAGGCCGGAGCACTTTGATAAATTGGCACCCGGGCTCATTTGGCCTGAGTATAAGAGAGCGACGCAAGCATATTTTAAACCATTAAAGGCTAAAGTTAGCCTCCTCTTTCTTGCCATCAATCACAGACCTCGAGCCCCTTAGTTTGAGCTACAGCTTCAGTGCTGCCGAGGTGCTGTAGAGGGCTGCAGAACAAATGTTTCATTTTCATTTGATAAACGGCTCCGTTGCTACAGAGGCCTGGTAAGATGGGAGGGCAGACGAGGGAAATAATGTTAATCTGAGTCTGCATTCACAGACAGTAGAATGAGATGCTAGCACGTATGTTTAGAGAAAACAAAGGACGGTAACAACTGTCCGAGAAATTAGAGCTGCAACTAACAACTGGACAATATAAGCAAGAGACAATAATCCAATAAATGTAACAAATAAAGAAATGTGCAAATTGCTGTACATACAATGCATTCATTGTGAACTCAAAAATGTAAATGCTCATATTTGCATATAGTAGTAAAATGTACAAGTAAATTTGGTTTCTTAGAAGGTTTATATTGAAAGGTGTTAATCAATAATTCAATACTTAATAATAAAATTGGTTGTCAATTATTTACATTTACAATTAACCAATTGGTTATTGTCTTTATTAATTAGTTGCTAGCAATTCACCCTATTTAAGATATTGTGTGGCTTGTATCTGATGTTTAATGTCATGTCAAACCTGTATGACTTTCTTGCTTCAGCAAAACGCTGGTTACCGGCATCCATTCACTTTCATAGTATGCACACAAGGTACAATGAAAGTCAGTAAGTGCCGGAAACCAGCGTTTTGCTAAATATCTTCTTTTGTGTCTCACAAAAGAAAGAATCATATATAGGGTTTGAATGCCATAAGGGTGAAAAAATTATGACACAATTTTAAACTATCCCTTTAAAATGTCCATATTTGACCCAACCATAGATTGAAACAACCCAGCATTTTGGGCTAAAACAACCCATTCTATGGTTTCCCCCAGTTGGGTTTGTCCCACTTTGACCCAGCTATGTCTGATACATGCACTACCAAAAATGCAATATGTAATTAAGGTATGTAATCAAGATTTATAATTTTAGATATTTCCCACTATTGTGCTCACCAATCAGGATGCTGGTTGAGATGATTTTGAAGGCTTTCTTACATTAAACTTACATCCCAAGTTTATTCTCGATTAAGGGCAAAGTTCAGATAATAAAAATGACAGCAAGTTGAAGAAACACAAGTGAGAGATAAACATGTCATTTATTCTGTGAGGATGAGGATTAAGGGAGGATGCAGCGTGCATGTGCTAATTTGCAGAAGAACTGCAGTTTATCCGTTCACAGTAATCATGTTTGGTACTGACCTACCCAGTGTCATAAACAGGCAACCTCGAGGCCAAAGCAGGATAACAAAATATAAAAAACAGATTTTTCTGTAATTGGTGGGGATACTGAAAGCAGCTCTGAGGCCTTCTAGGAATTGGAGTTGAAGCTGGGTAATGGCTACCAACTAAAATGTATATATTTATTTTGGGCTTAAAGCAGAAATGCTAGCGCCAATGATCACCACAACCAAAATAACAAGCAATTTCTTGCTGCACAACCCTGTATATTATCACTGACAGACATCAACTTCCTGCTCTTGAGGAAATGAATGAAAGCAGAGAAAGAAAGCACTTGATTACAGGAAAATACAAGATAGGCCAGTGAAAGGCAAGCCTTTAAAAAAATCATGAGAGTAAAATTTGCATTAACTATTTGTCATTTTAACCTCCGAAGTGGTATTTACTGAAGTTGGATGAAATTGTTTTTGTGAGCAGAAAATTGTGGTCGTTTGAAGTTGAATGTCAGAGGGTAGCTATTTTAAAACACATAAAAGAATGGGAAATGTTGGACCTGCTTTAAATATGTGTTTTTTTTAAGTATAATAGAAGATGATGAAAACAACTAATTGCTCATTGGCTAGAAAATGGCAAAAGTATATTGTGTATTTTTAATTATACAATTTTAATTAAGATACTTTTAATATCTGTTGAACAACAGTTATAGTCATATTAGCACACTGTGATTACCTCTGTATTCTTATGTTTTCTCCAACAATTCTATCATGAACAGTTTAAGGGGGCTTTTGAAGTGTATGACCAATATATCAGCATGAGACCACAGGTAATAACAGTGTGAGAAATGTCTGCCCATGACAGAAATGTTGAGCAATCATAAAATGACAGAGGGATACCACTGAAAAGAAATAATTCCTGTCATGTGTGGCTTGATTGTCACTTGGGTTAGACATTAATGGTTATTGATTGTATGAGATGGAGCTGTCAAAAAACTCAATTGCCTTTTGCAATTACTGCACCCTCCTTTGATATCAAAAGTGAATAAAACAAAGCATTCATGACCTGAGGCAAGATCAGTGGTTTTTATGAAATGAACATTTTGCTTTCAACCTTGTTGCCCTACAAACTTGATTGAAGTATACAGTGCAAGCAGAAAGACTGTGCAAGGCATGGGGTGAATTTTTATATTATACAGTGACTTTGACCTTTCTCTCAAATGATGAACTACAACCAAACGCTAAACCTGGCATACATGATATTGTGGAAAAGCTGGAAAAACCAATTGAAGATTTGGATGGAAGAAAACATTTTCACTTGGTGCTTCTGTTGGAACAGAAAAAAAAGAAATCAAATTCACTTACATAGATGGTTTGATACTGTTTAAAGGGTAAAAGCACAGATTAGCATATCTACCAGAACTGAAAATCATAATTCATAAAGTCTAATATGTGATTAATTTTGGACATGTGAGATAAACTTTGCCATCTTTATCTCCTGCTAAAACAAATGGATTTGGTTACGGCTGATTCTTCATTTACGGGGCTGGCGTGTGTGCGCTCATGTTTAATGCATTGTGGAAGGGCCGCTGTTTATTGGGTTATGAATGTTTCTCCTGGAACAGCCGCACGGCCTGCTAAACAGACACTGTGATTTAAAAAGAAAATGACATTCACCGCTGTTTAATTTCGCCTGAGCTTCAACATTACTGAAACGTTCACCATCATTCTCTGCCAAAATAAAACACTGAGTGAGACAGACTAAGAATGTCAATGCATTCAGCTGCGAATAAAAAATGACATACTATTTTCATTATTACTTAAACTGATAACTGCATGTATTAAGCATACACATGAAAATGCACTATCCGAACTACAATTTTTTTACATTTTAGATATTTGAGTTTTTTATAAAAGAGGTATTTTAAAAATGACATTAACATTTTTTAATACATCAGTATTAAATCAATATTAAATTCTAAAAAAAATTATACATCACATGATTCCTGACATCCAGTCATATCTTATTACATAATATAAATTTTCCACACATATTTTTTGAATTCACTGTAATATTTAAGTTTCATTGTGCCTCGGTCAAGTTAGTTTAATTCAAACTCATGACCCAAATTGATTTCCAAAAACACCACAACAAAAATAACAATTTGTTAACAATAGTAATCGTAATGTTATCATAGTAAATAATGCCACACATGGACAACAGGCCATTTTTTCATTTCAACATGTCTGTACATGTTTCACTTTCAATAAGGATAAAAGCTAATCAACATGACAATGTCTGACATAAAAACAGAACCTCATTTGGTTTCGGCAACTTAATTTCCTTCGACCTGACAAACATGTTTCTGCAGTCCGCTGTTCATTTATTGGTGTGTTTGTTTGTTTAGTCATCAGAACTGCGATCTGTCTACTGTTCAAAAATGTGTTTTCAGTCTGTTTTTCAACCTCCATTAACACTTGGCAGAAACTCGCTTTCAGAACGTTGTCCAGCACCATCTCTGGCCAAAGCAGAGCTCACACTGGCCTTGCAACATCAAAAACGGGGCACTGAATCTGTGTGAGCGCATATGAAAGACAGACTGGCAGGAACGAGAGTCTGAGAGAAACTAGCAAAAGAAAGTATAGAAATAATTTAGGAAACCAAATTCGATAACCAAACGCACACACATTTCTGCTGGCACCAGAAAATTTGATGCAACACAACAGACGGGAGCGTATAATTAGGTTCGAACTAGTGAGGTCCGGCTGAGGCAACACTAGCGGATGACGCAGATTGACACGAGCGTTGAAAAGTGTGGAACAAAATAAGCGTGGGCAAATCTTTTTCAAGTCACCATAGACATATGATTAGTTTCTACCCATGCCAACTCTCTCCATGTTTCAGTTTTGCAGCCAAAACTAACAGATGAAGGAGTATAGAATGTTTTACCAAATATAAGATTTTTTCTCGCTATTTTTTCATCCTGGGTGAGATTTTTTTGTCTGGTATAGCACAATTTGTCCGTGTATTTGGTTTCGTACTACTATATGAGAAACTCGTGGAGTAAAAGATAAGAGTAAAAGAAATTTTTCACCTTTTCTGGCAAGTAGGACAATCAAGACACACAAAGTTTTCTGTTTATATATTGTAACATGCAACTTTTCACAGTGTTAAAACTCATGAGACACGAGTGAAACATGAGAAACTCTTAAATCGAGATTAAATCAATAACCTGGATTGAATCAATATATTTAAGTATCTTTTCCTACTGTACACTTTATGTTTATTGTGGTTTTTCTTTTATCTTTCTTTAATGACATATCATACAATATCAGGCAAATTTTAAATAAAAGTCATATTAAATGAATGAAGCGTATTAAAGGATTAACATGTTTAACATACAGTACATTTTGTGGTGCAGAAATCTTTCTATGAAATGAGATTCATGGCTTTTCAGCAGGATATTTTCCATCTCATTGTTAACACTACACTGCTGAAACGGAAGCTAGTGAAAACCATTTGCAAATTCAATCAAGAGCAATAGTAGCACTATCAAAATTCTGCTAGTGTAGATGGGTTGCATTTGTTATTTTGATTGCTCCTTTGGAAGAGAATGAGTGTGATGTTGATGTCAGGGGTATTCTGCCAAATGTGGCAACACAGACGCACATGGATGAGGTGTGATGTGAAAATAGGATATTATTTATTGGATTTGACAGGATGTTATTGAGAAAGTGGAACGAGCGGAGAATAGGCTTATGGCTACTCGATGTCTCCGCGGAGATCAACATAGCAACAGTCTGTCTGCTGTTGCTGATGTGACAATCACTTCCGTGCATCTGTATCATTAAAGTAGCATGCTGGCATCGCCTAAGAGAAGAAGAAACATGTCCATAAAGCACAAGGCGTAAAACAAACAGTCTCACAGACAAATCTTTAAAAAGAAAAACTTCTGACTTCGTTTGAATAGATGCTGCCATTTTTGATGTCACTATAAGCGCTAAACTGTATTAATAACTATTTTAAGCCGTTCTTAATAGTTTTTCAAATCAAATCCTGTCCTTTTTAATATTCTTAAACAAATAAAAGCAACCGCCTTAATGGCATCATCCTCAGGAAGTGACATCAAATTCTCCTTTAAAGTTCACAATGTGTGCTTTGCCACGTTTTAGCACTTTATTTTCTCATCTTGTTAGACTTCGTTCTGTTAAGCAAACTGTTAATTTTCTTGCTATTGTATAAATAATCAAGTTTTAATTGAAAAAAGCGCCAGTGCCTGAGAATGCCCGCGCATATTTTTAACATCTGGCAAACACTTTAATAGAAATGCTTCCTTTAATTTAAAACACAAGCATATTATTTTTTAAATTCATGTATTTTTAATGAACACAAATAAGAATAAAATAAGTAATTTTTTTTTAATTGATTGAATTTAGACCTGGAATATTGGCATTATTAATTTCAATCATAAGAGTTTAAAGTATAGAGTGCTTGAACTCTCTGAGGTCTGTTTACCTTTCTGCTGTGACTGAGAAGGTTTCAGTTTGTTGTTTGAGGCTCATGACAGACGTATCTCACTGGCTTTATTTGCTGAGCACTGAGTCACATGCCATTTGCTCTCTGTGTAGCAGTAGTCTGCTGTTGATTCTGTCCTCTTCACCTCAGCGTGTTTAAAACTACCTGGTGAAGAAAGAGATAGAGGAACAAAGGTTTGTTCTTAGTTATTTCACTATCAAATCTATTATTTATTTGTTTACCTTAAACAATAAATGCATAATGCCATACACATCTAGCAACTCTCCTCTAAATCCTAAATCCACACTGATTGTAATTTACCTTTTGAGGAAACATATGATTCATCATATCATGTTAGAACATAGTTTTGTAGGTCATAAATCTCTTTGCTTCAGATTAAAACATTAGATATTTGGTGATTAATTACAGACAACATTTTTATTTTTGGGTGAACTGTTTCTTTAATTTCTCAAGGCAAAGCTGCTTCTCACACAGAATATTTAACAAATCCCTTTGGAATAGGGGTTGCAAACGAGCATATCATTTTGCCTGTAAATAAGCATAAAATAATGATATCCTCAGAAGCCTCAGAGGACATAGCTGTTGCTCTAATGTGACAATTAGCAATGAGCCATCAATGAATATATAGCGTTTGGTATTTGATAGCTTCATGGTATTTAACTTTGCATTAAGTTTTTTGGCCTTATTTGTCCTGCACTTCATTTCTACTGTATATTATTATTCACTTACACGACTCTCTGGAACACTTAATTGCAACTGATAAGTCACATTATTTTCATCAGGTCATACCATCACAGTTTTGTTATCTGGATATAGCGACGTAAGTCAGAGCTTACCAATACAGAAATACTCCAGATCAGGTGTGTTATTTGCTGTTTCTAATTCCAGCATATCCCATAATCAGTATCTGCCTTTGATTGGGTTTAACTGCGATAACCGGATGAGAAGAGGGAGAAAAAGAGCAAGCAATCAGAATATTCTCAATTGAAGGAGACTCTGTTATCTCCAAAGTTAAAAACATGTTTTATCGCCTTAAAAAGTTGCGCATGAAACAAATTAGAATTACTCAATGTGATTGTCCTTACAAGGTGAAAAGGAAGATGAAAGAGGACGGTGGCCAACATTACTCCTACCATAAAAAGTCTTTGTTCTGTTTAACAAAAGTGAGCATGCATATTTGGAAGATAGTGCTGTTTGATAGGTGCCCAGACGGCATCCCACAGCGACTAAAGCTTGTTATGTGTTTTCATAGTGGCCTGATGTTCTTCTGCTTCTTTGGTGCCAATCTTTCTTGTATATTATTTTTCAATGATCAATGGAGGGCCTCAGGGATGATATATTACAGGATTTCGACCTAGGCGGGTATTTACATTTGCCTGAAGAGAAAAACCTGTCAAGATTTTATTTATTTGAGTTAAAGCAAAGCATCTTTTGGAATATTGCTGGAGGATCTCTCAGTATTGTCTTCTAATGATTTCATTTCGTTTGGCTTTGTGAAGAACGGCAATAGCAGGTGATTGCCAGGCACCTGCAGAGACGCTCTGAACGCTATGTTGATTTGTTTTGCATGGTTAAAAACCAGTTTCTTCCAGCTGCTCTGACTGGAAAAGAGAATGAAAGTTAGATCAGGAGTCACTAGTTTTGTGAAATACTTTCGCTCTGCCAAAACCGTCTTATCGGAGTACGACTCTATGCCAAGAGCAGCTGATATTTCCTCATAAACTCATGGTGAGAGAAAAGAAAACATCAGATGCTGACTGTGTTAGTTTTCTGTGGCTTTTTCTTGGGATTTTGAAGAATCTGTATCAACAAAAAGAAGCTAAGCCAGAAGGGTGAATCCCTGTTGAAATCCAAGCTTTAAATTGGTAGCAAATACAAACACTTGTTTACAATTTCTCACCTCTCGCTTTTACGCTTTGAACAATTCTTCTTTCATTTTTTTCGTTGAGCAGAAAACTGCAGATCATCTTTTCATTAAGCCAGATTCGAAACACTTCTGAATGAATAAAGGTATATATATATATGTATATGTGTATATGTGTTTGAACAACATATACATATATACATATATATATATATATATATGTGTATATGTGTGTGTATATGTATATATGTATATGTGTATATGTATATGTGTATGTGTGTATATGTATCTATATATATGTATATATATATATATGTATATGTATATATGTATATGTGTATATATATATATATATATATGTATATATATATATGTATATTTATATATATATATATGGTATATGGTATATATAAGTCTGATCGGGTATCTCATCTTTTAAGAAGTTTAGGTTTTTCATCCCAGTAAAACATGGAGTTAACCAAAAGTTAATAGCTGGCCAAGTCTTGGTTGTATTTAGTCATTGTACCGTGTCCTCTAATTCCTCTTCATCAAGGGTTGAAAGTTAATGAAAATACAAGCGCTCAGCTGCCTGCAGGCCACAACAATTAACTGCTGGTCCGGCTGCTGTCGTCGCCCCAGCAACAGCCAATACCTTCAGATAAACTAATCCTTCTCACAGTGTGTGTAAATCACTGATCGTTTCCCAATATTGGTTTAAGTGGAAACATCCCAGACCTTTGATATTTAAAAGGAGAGTGATTTGCGGGGTATTTTTGATGTTATTACTGCTTATTTGAATGGAAGCTTAGCCGAACGAGTCGCACAGAAGCGTGCGGTGTTAAAGGCTTTCAGGAAGTGTGCTCACAGGTTGTCAATGAGAGGTGATCGGGGGAACGTTGAGAGATCAACAGAGGGAGGGAGAGAGAGATATGATGGAAGGGATTTGATCAGTGAGGGTGATTTGAAACCATGTTGTAGGTTTGATCTCCATTAGGAGTCTCAGACTGACACGTTTGCCCTTGAAACAGTCGGGGATAATGGAGAACACGGTCCTGTATGTATTTTCATAACACTAATAAAACGATAATTGCAAGCCAATGTGATGCTGACGACAGAAACTTTATATAGATCATCTCCTACAAAGTGAAATAACTGTTCGGCTTCTTGAAAACAAAACAACTAACCTGAACCAAAACTAGGTCAAATCAGTTTACTAACACTACAATTCCCGTAGCTATTAAACCTTTTTATTATTATAAATGACTGTTAATATCCAGTGTCTTCTCATTTATGTATTTTCTAATAGATAAATGCCATATAACACACAATTATGAACTCAAACAGAGGTTTAACTTTCAACATTACACTAATAAACAAGATGCTGAACAAGTATGTGCATCCTTTTTTCAGTTACAGAATTGGAATATACAGTAATAAAAGCATTTGTAGGCTAATTTCTTAAGAAAAACATTCTTGGTAAACCTTCTCTGGTGTCTTTTAAACAGTTGTTCACCAAGAACAACTTCTCTTCTCCCGGCATCATTCTTTTTTATGGGAGTTTAGCATTTTGGGATTAACTGCAACAGAGTAACATTGGAGGCTGAATGAGACAGAAACGCATTTTGTTTGGTTTCTGCCTGGATAAGAACTGAATATCAGGAACGCCGGATGTTTCCGGCCAGTCCAAATGATATGAATACATCAGTCATGCTTAAACGGTCTGAAATGAACTGCTAGCCAGACAGCAAAACTGCTTGTTTTTAACCATCACTGCTGAAATTTTATAGCTTGAATATATTTGCTAGATTCATTTAATAAGGAAAACGGGGTAGATATTCCAATTTTTTGTGAAAATAATGTATACTTTTGTAATCTTCACATTTTTAGGATTAAAACAAAATATTTTCTAAAAAAAAAAGACAGAGTGCAAAGAAGTTCAAACAAATTTAAGAGTGAATCTAAATAATTTTCCCAAAGAGAGGTCAATAAGAGGAAAGCATCTTGAATCTCAGTATATATCCTTAACAATCAACTGGGGACTTCATTTGAGGAAACAAACAGCTTCAGAGGAACTAATACATCACAGTTGTTTTGCCCACACAGGTCAAATCAATGCTGGGTTCTAAAGGTGGACAACTCCGAATAGCTCGCTGAGAAACACTTAAAACACAAACAGTGAAGCAAATAGCCAAGCTTTACTTTTGTCTGACCTCATTCACTTTTATCTTGCTGAGATTAATCAACAGCTTATGCAAACAGAAGAAAATAGATTTTGATAATGTCTTCACGTTATTTTGGTTTGTTCTTGACGTTTTGAATTGTATGTTACAATGCTTCTCAAACCTCTTTGACCAAGTACAACAATTAAAATAATATATAAAATACTGTATAAAAATCTCACGATGTTTTAAAAATGTATTGAATATACGGCTGTGAAATCTTTTTAACCCCTACTCCTGTATGAGCTCCATCTTAAAAAAATACATAGGCATACACCACAAAAACAAAATTTAGACAAAATTAAACTATATTGCTGTCAAAATAAGAGACAGCTGATTTTAAATGTGTACAGTAAATGTTTGTAAATGAGTTTTGCCAATTTTAAAAGTATCCGCTGGATAGATTCCACTAGCTAACATACATAGAAGTCTTTGATTTCATTGGTTTTAAATACTATAAATGCATCATAAAACACAAATAAAACCTCGAACAATAAAATTAAATTTTCTGTACAAGGCATTGCTACAGTATGGGTTATTAGTGGGGTTTTTTTCTCAATTACCCTCAAACACATTTAATATGTCACATATGAAGGTGATGCTCTGCTGTCCAATTGAATGTGAATGTCTTTTTTAATATAACAGGTAGGTCTGAATCCAATAGAAAACCTCAGGTAATTTCCTTTGTGTTATGAAAATCTGGGTGGATTTTTTTATCAGACGTAGGCACGTTCAGTCTAGCTGTTATTAGTCTCTTGAGGGCAGCCATGTTCACATAATCTCCTCAGCATCATTGTGCATCTTTTTCCAAACAAAACAGCGGAGCAGGGAGTTGCAGTAATCAGACCTGAAGAGGTTGTTTTCACGTGAGAAAAGCACGTAGTGTACCTGAATGTTTTTTTCATAACGTCAGTTGCAATCTCTAAAGCACTTGTGTACAATCCTGGAATTTAGTTCCAACCCTTAACAAACACACCTGCCTGAAATGTTCATGTAATCTTGATTAGTTGTAACTCTAAACACACCTGTGCTAGAGTATACAAAACCTTTTCTGAGACAACTGAAAAAGTATTTTTTCATTTGCTAGTTGCCATCTGAATACAGACACTTTCCAAGCTAAACTTCTTTTCCCAGTTTTGCTGAATGTCGTAATATTACAAAGCCCTCGTTTCACCAGAAAGTCTTCTTCAGAGAGGAATACCTTGATCACAATGGTAAAGCCAGGTCACTGCGCTCACAATGAATCAAATCACTCCAGAAACGCTGACCACAGCGTGGTTATTATGCCAACGGTCAGGTTATACAGCGGCACTGAGACTCACATACCATACAACAAAGCACAGGCACATGAAAAGTCATGGCTCCTCTTTTTTGACAAGAACGCAGTGCTCAATTTCTCTTTTTCTCAGAGAAACCCAAAGCCTTAATCCGCTCAAGTAAAGCAGTTGAGCGAGCGATGCCAGTCTCTCGTGCTGTACCGTTCTCGCTGTACTCTTCAAAGTGAATACTGGCACCTCTTCACACAGGATTTTGTTTGAAAAGGTGTTGCCCATTCTGCTGCGGAACAAGCTTTCTGTTCTCTCATGCCTCTTGAAAGATAAGTGAATGTTCTTTATACTCAATACGCTATATGACGAGCCCATAGCACGGGATGTGAAAGGTAATGTCTCGAGTCTCATAAGACCTACGATTTGGTGTGAGGTAATAATAAATTGTTATATATTAATATAGTTTTCTTTTTTATATAATTAGTTGGCAGTAAAATTACTGATATTTCAAATCACTGTGTTGTTATATTCACACTTTTACATTCAGAACCAGTCTGACTGATTATTATGACAAAAAATTATAAAAAAATTATAATTATGACAAAAAGTCAATATCTCTTATTCTTACGGGACACAAACAACGTGACCTTTCATTTGAGTTAATGGATTTTAAATGGAAATCAATTGATGATAGAGCTCATGAAAGAAACTAATTACTATAAAAAGGCTAGTCGTATTGGGCAAATAATAAAAAATGAGTAATGATAAAAAAGATGAAATACACTCATGTCAGCAATGCATAAAATCATACATGTTGCCTTGGTTACAAAACATCCAAACCGTTTTATAGATATTACATTTGGTTTATTGGAAACTAGATGCACACACTATACTTCAACTTCTATGATACTAAGGGAAAATAATACGTTTCCCTTATTTTTTATTTTATTTTGGCGTTAAAATATTTTTGGCATCACAGCAGGTCACTGAAAAATGTATTTATATATTGAGAAATTGTTGTTTTAAATCTTTCAAGTTTCCAAATGAACTGTTTTGAACATTGTTTGATGGTCGGTGTGGATGACACCTACACAGACATAACTGCCACATTCTGAACAGATGGACAATTGCAGAGTGACACTAATGATCAGGTGGATGCTCAGTGCTGTCAGTCAACATTACTAAAGTCAACATTACAGTCAGATTCCCTAACACAAATAAAATAAAGCCATATTCGCTGGAGACTGGTATAATGAGGTCCACAGGTAAGGGTAACAACTTCAATATCAGTGTGAAAATCTAATTCTTACACAGGCCTTTAAGCACTAAATGTCCCTTTGGAAATGAGGTGCTGTTTCAAAGAGAACTCTAATGTCTTTTTTCACATTGGACACTTAAAGAAATGCTAAACGCTCACAGAATCATGGTCTGTTCAGCAAATGGAGTTAATTTTTTTCTGCTGCTTGTCTTCATTATCTAAATAATGAAAGGAATGAATGGTTTAAAAGTTAGTCTTCACAAGCTGAAACTGGAAAGACCATGATAGTATTACTCATAAAAGATATCGGGAAAGAAGACAGTCAAACAAAAACAAGACTCTAAACTTAACTACTCCAATGCAACATTAAACATCGAACATAATCATTTATTTGGTAAGTAAAAAATATGTATTACACAAATGTAATATATAACCTTGCCTACTGCAACACAATTTACAAACCAACAATTTAGTTTTTGTCTTCATAAATGCTTATAATATTCCTATAATAATAATAATAATAAGAAGAAGAATAATAAGAAGAAGAAGAAGAAGAAGAAGAAGAAGAAGAAGAAGAAGAAGAAGAAAAGAAGAAGAACAAGAAAGAAGAACAAGAAGAAGAACAAGAACAAGAACAAGAACAAGAACAAGAACAAGAACAAGAACAACAACAACAACAACAACAACAACAACAACAGTAATAATAATGCTAATAATAATAATAATAATAATAATAATTTCTATAGGAGAAATGAGAATAGGCCTGATATTTGTCCTAAAAAAATAGGCATGACCAAACTAAAGGGAAGAAGAAGCTGTTAGCTGATTGCTGTGCCACTGACAAAAGCAGAAGAATGACCAGAAAATAAATGTTTTGTGAAAGATGACATATTCTGGCTTTCACATGACAGGGTCTTTTTCACAAGTAAAAAAATCATACTGACTTATTAAGGGCTAGCGGACAGAGATGTTCTCTGTGTTGTCTGCATGTCAAGAAAGATTTAGGGAGAGGAAAATTTGTTGACAACCAGCTCGGCTGATGGACTCCAAATTACGGACAGGCTGACCCAAAGCTCAGAAAGCATTATAGATTAAACCAGTCAAATGCAAACCACTCTTCCTGCTCTTTTATAGCAGTATGTTTTGACTGACTCACATTGCTAATATGGGAGTAATTGCGTTCTTTATGTCTGATTACAAACAGAATGCAGCCTTTTGGTTATTCAATTTGTTTTGTAAATGGCATCCAGCATATAAAATTTAAATGATTTTTTTTATGGTCATTGCACAGAATGCCACATCCTGACCTGACTGCTGCTGTCTTCTAATGGTTAATGATTTTCAACAATCTGTAATGAACTTTAGCTTGACCGTGTTTTTAAATTTTAATGTTTGTTACAAACAAAACCGAGGAGGAAAGCTCCAACTCTCCAACAACATCTGTGAGCAGAATTTTAAAATGGAACCAGTTGCTCATGAGATTTGCACCAGTTATCTGGGTCTCTCAGGTGAAGAATTCTGGGTTGAGTTATTATTAAACACATGTTTGTTAACACAGAACAGGTCCTATCTTTGAGCTATGAACACTGTCACAAATAATAAATTCGATGCAAATGAGGATGATCTATGAGTAAAACAGATATTTATGACTTTAAATTTTGATTGGATGAGCCTGCTTAAAGATGTTGTAAAACGCCCATTATTTTTGATTATTTCAATAGATATGTCTGTGTTATTTAAAATGTGGAACTAAAATTAGTAAAATGTGGAAAAATATAAATGATGTAATAAGTAAGTGACCTTAAACTTAAAAGTTTTTTTAACTATTATTTGTTACATAAATACTTAATTTAAATTTTATTAATATTAATAATACTAAATTAATATAAAATAAGTTTATAAACCACAAATTACAATAATGTCAGTACTGTAAGAATGCCTTCAAACACCCCAGTTCAAGTGTTGCCTTGTAATTAGTTATTATTAAACCTTCAATACTGCCTTTTGAGCTAATCCACACAAGTGTTTTTCTAGGATCTGGGAATTAGTACTGACATTAATCTTGTACGCATCCACTAATATAATAAGCTGTGGATCATGCCTGACTGGCAGAGCAACATGACATGCTCGTGCTCGCGATTGCAGTCTGAGAAAAATCACAAATCAGACAGTGATCCCGGTTCGAGCTTACACGAGCATGTTACACATTCCACTGTCTAAAACATCCGAAATTTTATCACTGACAGCCAGCTAGCGGGATGTCAGGCATATATCACTTGGAATTATCTACCCACCCACCAGCTCCCTCTAGACTGAAAAAGAACGAGAACAAAATAATAAAAAAAAGAAAAACAACAGACCACAGGGTACTCCATCATTTTTTTTTTTTTTTAGCTATTTACGTATACGACATTGACAGGTCCGTGGGGGAAGTCATCTTTTTTTGCGCTTCGCCAGGGACGACTAAAACAAATCTGTTTTAAAGTCACAGGTAAGGCGGCGAAATTACCTGCTTGGGTTGTACTGCGTGAGCGGGAATTCCCAGCGGTGGCAGGCGCGAGGCGGCCATGTCAATTGTTTGTTTACATAGAGCGTTGCTCCAGGCAGTACGAGTGTGCCTGGGGAGGAGGCAGCTACTCGTCACTACCCATGAACCACTGCCACGAGGACTGCCAACTTAACAGAGGAAAACAGAGAAAAGAAGAGTGATGTCATAAGGGGATGCACGTCTTATTACAAAAAGTAAAGTCGGAGGCATTTCAATTCATCAACCATACTGAAATACACTGAAATCTGACAAATGTTTCAAAGTATAAATTTCTGATAATATTTCCTAATTAATCTTTTCTAACTGTCTCATTAAAAGTTTTTTCCGTGCTAAAACAATTTTAAAGATGATACTTCAACCCGCACTTTGTCCTCGGGTCCTACAGCAGTAATTGTCCATAACAAAAACGGTCATAAAATGATACAATATACATTTTGTACGTTCTGATGCGGTCAAGAAAAAATCTCATTAGTGAACGGTTAATTTTGTTATTCCCCATCTTAAAAACGCTCTAAACTCACGATTAAATTGAATATTAATTGTGGATGACAGCAGGTCATGCTTCTTGGCACCAGATGCATTTTAATGTTTCATAACTTTTCATCTTGTAGCTCACAAATTATATTCTTGCACACGTGCAGTAAAGCTTGATTAAATTACTGTACATTTTTGCCAGATATCAAATGCCTTGTGGCTTTTTTTAGTCTGGGGTAGACACAAGGTCAATGTCTTTTTTTTACATTTTTAAAAGTTATATCTTTATATCAATTGACAATGGAGAGACACAGGAAGTGATTGCGCTACGTGTCTGGAGCATTGTTCACACAACCACAGTCTCCAACAAGGTCAAGGTCTTTATCTGGTGAGTACCAACCTTCTATTCATTTCATTATAAATAACATGATCAAAGAGATAATTGAGCATTTGCTCTTGATGGTAGAAGATGTTCATGAAGAAACCACTTCAATCAGCTCCAAGATCAGATGTGCCGGACTGAACTCTTATTGTCTACATCATAGAGAGAATACAATATCATACTACCTCCTGGTCCAGGCTTTGATGTGAATGAAGATTGAATGGTGGAGATTCTCAAAGCAGTAGGTTTTCTTTTGCCATCACCATAACTATAACTATCATGAAATTTCAGTGTCTGTGGCAACCTGGGGGAAATCAATAAAATAATACATTGGTTATTGGGAAAGATGTTTTAAAAGGCTCTTGTAATTTATTTATACTTCTTTCCTTTTGAAATGAAGCTTCAGAAATTGTAGACTTGTCCTCGAGAACATCCACCCTCCATCTAATCATTGAAGCATCTACTGATTCAACCAATTTAACATGACTACCCTGCTGAAAAACCACTATGAATGTCCTTCAAATCTATATTACATTTCAAATCATGCTGTGACATGCATTAAATATATAAAGAAGAACAATTAAGCAGTAATTTGTCAGGCTTTAACACAGTTAACGTGTGGTTAACTTCTTTACACAGTACTGCATGAACACTTCCTTGTCGGGCCAAGGAACAATCTGGTCCCTACAGGTAATTAGTGTCTGTTCTGATACATTCTTTTTGGACATTCACAGAATAATCTGTTCCTCACAATGAGAACAAATTCACCACAACAGCATGATGATTTAAACCAAAAGACTGTGGAAAGTAGGGACACTTGAGGAAAAACCATTACATTTCATTTTGCATTTCTCCTGCAAGTTTATATACTATTTGATTTATTATAAAATCATTTTGGGGAATGACAAACATGGTTTTTGATGGGAAATAAATTTGTCTATCTATATTGTTGATGTTGACCCAGGAACATGTCTTATTTTGCCAAATCAGAATGTGCAAGAAGTGATTTTCTGTGAAATTAAGGAAAGAACATTCTAAGGAAAATGCATAAACATTTTCTTTTTTATATGGAAAGGACCATTGATTAAATATTAATGTTCCAGATGTGTATATATGTGTTTCATAGATCCATATTCATACTATATTTGAGTAGCCTACTACAAATCTTCTTATTAAGTTTACAAGTGCAAGACAACGACAGAATTAAAATATTGGTTTTCAATAGACCTGATGCTTACAGATTTACTGTGGATCCTTCACTAAACGTTTAATATTCTGGTTATTTTAAAATTAAATAAAATAAAAACAAGTTTGTTTCAAATAAAATTAGCTGAGCAATATCCAACCTCTTAACCTCTGTTTCCAAAAGCATAACATCATCTGAGCTATAATGGGTTGATGTTAGGAAAAGGAGCCGAGCCTAAATAAGCAAAATTCTGAATTTCCCCCTGCTGCTTATGATTAGCACATTGATTTCATTGCTTCATCACTAACATAAGTGTAAGAGATACTTAAGTATTTTTACTGATTGTAAGTATACTTCACCAACTTAAACCTTGAGAGAAGCAAAATGAAGAGATTATGAAGCAGACAATGAGTCTGGTTGCTTCAAAGCAGAATCCTCAATGCTCTCTGACTTTTTAGTCACCTTGTTCTTGTGAATAACATCCATTAAAGCTGGGAAAAGATCTGTGTTTTCACTCACTGCTCTCATTCTATGGTGGAGGTCAAGATGGTGGTACTTTTAAAATGGTCTTTTCTCTGCCTTTTATACAGATGATCAAAGCGTTCACGGCTATTTAAGGCGAGCGTCGGCTGTGTGCATCATTATTCCGTCTATAATTTAAGCGTGAGATATTTGAAAGGAAGAGAAAATGTGTCGTTGCAAAGAGGTGTAATTAAATTTGTTTGCATTCCCAGGAGTGGATGGGTGTTATGAATTCATTTCATATGGGGGGGAATAAATATTAAATGTTCATCGTTGGAATTCTCATTACAGTTCGCTAAATGAAAAGCAACCCGGGACTTTCGAGAAATTTACTATATATTTATTTAACAAACAAGAAACCCTGTGACTCATACAATTATAGGATGTTAAATCTTTTCCTCTCCTCCCTTCTTCTGTACAACATATGCTAGATGTAATTAGTAAAAGCAAAAACACTTAGTCTTTCTCATCATCGATGCAGAGCGCCCATGTCTGCAGCTCGGTGGCTGGATATGCCCCTTGATAATAGGAAAAGAAATTTATTTCATTTGACTGTCGCACTGCAGTAGCTGAAATTAATTACGTAGCTGTTTGATGAAATATACTTCACTGCCTTCATTGAAAGAACAGCGTTGTCACTGTGTGCTAAACCCCGAGTACTTGCAAAGTGAGCTGGTTTATGTTACGCTAGGATTATACTCACTCAAAGTGACTGATTTATTCTTTGTTCATTCAAAATACCAGAACTGGGATATTTACCTTCTCGTTATATGATGCGTTCAAGAGATATGAGATAAGTGTTCAAGGCTGACAAGAAGAGAAATGACAACATAACTTTATAAATACATAAATTAAAGTATGCTGCATACACTAAAACCACAAAACTAATTGTATACCTATACAACACCAGTTAAACGTTGGAAACACTTTTTCCTCACATTTTAGAATAGTAGTAAACTCATTAAAACCATGAAATAACACAATCGTAGCTGAGAGAATTGTCTTGTGTGACTAAAAACATCCAAATTAACACAAATAAACACCTAATGCTATTGGCATTTGTTTTATCTCAACCTGGGAAGCTTTTTAAACAGCCCTGAAGGAATTTCTATCTATGCTAGACTCTTATTGGCTGCTTTTTATTCATTATTTGGTCCAAGTAATCCATTTCAGAAAAAAATTTTAAGTAATATTTTATTTTATTACATTATTTTACATTACATTACACTATTTCTAGTGTAAATTAAAAATGAATACATTGGCACAATTATACTTTTGTCTACAAAAGTAATTTCAAACATTGAAATATACACCTTCAAATATAAAAAATGTATATCTTGAGAAACATTTTGTCATTTAGGTCTAAACTTTTGACTGACACTGTACCTTACAAAAATACTTTACGTACACTTTAGAGTATGACTAAATCTCAAGTTTAACTCAACTAAAAGTAAATGAAATATAGTAACATAAATGCACTAATCATATGCATTTGGTTTACACATACAGTGAGACATGCAAAGAGAAGCATTTAGGCAAATAGCGTAGATGTATAGGAGCACAAAGCAGTTTAAAAATTCAGACACTTCAGACCTTGCATAGTCTGGTGTACATTGTATAAAGGTTACAGTTATGTCATGGACTCGAGCAGACTGTTTAAATGAGCGTGTCTAAGATAAAAATAGTTGTTGGATAATGCTGAAAAATGTTCTTTGTAGCAGAACAAACTACAGTTCACAGTAAGATTTATGCATGACATTGTGTCTGGTTTTTAGATCTGACTGCAAATTATTTTAATTGTGACAAAAACAACTGACATGAGAAAAACAAGGATGTGAAAAAACGTTCTCTGGTGCCCATAAATGAGACTCTGTTTGAAGACTCAGTCCTGCTAAAAAGTGACGAGAATAATACTTCAATTAAAATCATGCTATTTAGAGTCTCTCGAACCTTTCTCCATGACAGATGTGTCACAAATTATTAAAAGTCTCTGTCCTTTCATATTCAAGTCTCTTACATGCCATAGTCCAGCTAAGTATGTCTCACCAACCCTGCAGCGGTGACAGCCTTTCTTATTGAGCGACTGTGATGAAGCAAGACAAAGCTAATTAGCCAATGTCATCAAATGACATTCTAATCACATGCTTGGAGTAATTACCCTAGTTAAAGATTTCTCATGTTACCGGCGTATGAAGCGAATCGACTGTTGAAATGAGTTCTTTAAATACATTTAGAAGTCTCCTGCAGTTTCCGAGATATCTACACTTCGGTTTTAGGACCCTGGGGGACGTTTTAAATAGAGGACATACCACCAAGATCATTTCAGTAGGACCTTGAATGTGCATTTAGTTTATGAGCCAAATGAAAGGTAGTTGGAGATGGACCGTGATAAAACCGTGTTGGTTTCTGTGCATCATGGTAACAGTCCTGATTGTGCTTGGCTTCAAATGTAGCCAGACTGCATAAAACCATGTACTGAAGGATGCATCTCAATATTCATGCAGCATACAGAGAACATGTAAAGATACATCATGCATGTAACGGTTACTCTAAAACCACAATATGTATTTTATCTGTTTTTTATAGACTGCAGGGAGCAATGCATTTTTACAGTCACGTCAAATCAACCCTACTACTGGTATTGTGAAAACTAAATGTCTTTTTCTCCTGTTCCTTCAGGCCCTTTGAGAATACACCAAAACGTCATTGTTGCTTTAGACACCTAAATCTGATCTGCTGCAGTAATGCGGTTACATGAGCCGCAGTAAGATTCTCTGATACATGCAGATGTGCAGAACACTTTACAATAAGGTTAAATTTATTAAAATTAATCATATTAATGCATTAGCTGAACATAATCGTGCACTTTATTACACAATGTATTAATCTTTGTAATTCATACAACTATGTTATTTGTTCATGTTAGTTCTATGCACATGAAAATAACAAATAATGTTAACAGTTAAAAAAAACTTTTTATTAGAAAATGCCTTACAAAAAAAGTCCATAATGTACAAAATCAGTTATTGAGCAAGTACATAAAAAGTTTTTTTATTAATGTCATTTGCCATTTAATAATGATTTATAATTTGAGCTATCCGGTAGGGCTGGGCGATATGGCAAAAATGTAAACTCTATAATTTTTTCCCATATTGATCGATAACGATATATATTTCGATATATAAACTGTTAATGCTGCCAGCTTTAAAAGAGTATCCCAACTATGACTGAAGCCATAAAAATTTGAGGGTTCATTAATTACATTTTAAAGTATAGTTTTTTGTCCACAATTTCATCATTTTTGGATAATAACTCGAGGTTAGTTTCACTTTGGTCGCTGCTTCCACTTATTTTTGTCATCCTCGTGCCGAGTTTGCTTTGCAAAGTGCCGTAGGAAATTGACTTTGTTCTTTGACGTGAACGTTAAAAGCTGCATGCTGATTGGCTGTTGTCGCATATTTCTGCTGTGTGATTGGCTCTTATATTAATCCATATCGAGTAAAAATGCCTAGAACTTATCATCGTTATCGACATATATTTTATCGCGATTCGATATGATATCGTTTATCGGCACAGCCCTACGATCCGGTGAGTTTTCACAGGAAATGTCAGGTGTTTTTGAGAAAAGTTAACTTTTGCCTCTTTATTTCCATCACTGTTTTGAAACAAACTTAAAATTTTGCCGCTGTAAAAATATTATATTATATAATATTATTATATAATATAATATTAAAAAATATTGTTCACTTTTCATGTTTATGTTAAGTAATTTACCAAAAAATGCAACCTTGTTGTAAAGCATTAAACAAAAGACGTTTCTATTCAGATTCTTTTGACAGATGGGAATTTCATTTTGGTGTGTTTTTTGGATCCTTAAGTTGATTCCACACAAACATTAGCAGTTTGCAGTAGGTTCTATTTCTCTGCAAATAAATATTTCAAGACCAGAACCCTGTCAATATATTAACAACAACAACAACATCTCCTGTTTATACAGAGTTTCCCTCGTACATTTACACGTATGTCCACGTATACACGGCATCCAAATCTATATCCAAACCTGGCCAACAAGCACCATCAGAATCTTTCACAAGCTAAAGCAATGCCTGCTCGACGCTTACCCTGTTGCCTTGACAGCACCTGACCACGTTTCTCATAGCGGCATGATTAGCGAGGTGAAACACTATCTCTGTAAGACTATGTGACAACTCTGGCACTTTATCTGGGCTCCGGCTCAGTTGCCCTTAGCACCCGGAATGGAAGGTATGGAAGTGTGGTAACGATGAGCTCTTAACAAGCTGTGCTGGAAATGGAGAAAGGCTCTTTAAAAATAGCGCTGGATTTGTTTCCCTCTATTTCACAGCCCTGCCATCGAGACGTATGGATGGGCTCCTGTGGGGAAGCGGTAACTAGGGGACGTGACTGTGACATCACCTGAGTTTGCATTCCTACAGCCTCTCGGGGTTTCTGAAAAAGCCATCGAGACACATCCGACATTAATTCGTTTTCTTTGAACGTACGTCTGGTTCTTATACGCATGCAAGACAAATGTGCGTGACAAACACGCACGTGCAGGTGGGTGTGAGAGTTTCCACAAGAGAACGAGATTGTCCCTTAATACGCAAACTAGACAATAGCGCAGTTGTGCATGTGTGGCGGGCGGCAGGCATTATGCTAAAATATGGCTAGGGGCTCATTAGGGGGCATGTTGTGAGGGCTGGTTGCCCTTGTTTGTGAGACACTTCGTGTGTGCGCGTCTGTCTTCCCGCACGCACCTCTGCTTCATTAGAGACAACAGCGGCAGGCAGCGAGACTGCGGGTGGAATCGTCCCCCACCTGAGATCATGTATAAATCAGTCCACAATGCAGTACGTGGCCCTCTCTCCCTCTCTCTATTTCCTCAATCTCCCTCTCGTACGCTTTTATTTTCTGCTGAACCCGCAGAAACCTCGCCCGGCTTGCCACAGCTGATACTGTTTGTATTTGTTTATCCTGTCATCGCCTCCCTGTTCTCTCATTCCCTCAAGGTGTGACAGAGTGGTTCATCTTAAACATTATGGGCAGAAATACAGAAGATGAATAATGAAGTCCATTATGCTTAAATGGGTCGAGAGGAACGCATGTAAACAAGGGTATTCAGCTAAAGCCAAGACTTATGCTCATCACCTTAAAAGTCAGCTGCTAGTCTGTAATAAATCCCTGAATAGTAGGCTTCTCTTAGGTGTGTACTTGATGTCTTAGGCCTTATATGAACATGGCACAGTCCTCCTACAGTTTTGCCGAGCCCAAAGACATTAACCTGATTGGCTGAAAACTTTTAGAATTTTAACTTTCAACTTCCACAAAAATGCAGAGACTTTCTTAATTACAAGTATATGTACTGCACACACAAACAGTTAACACAACTATTTCTCTCTGTAAATTTACCATTTCCTTAAAAATCCTTAGACAGATTTTCATTCGTCAGAAGATTGAGAACTGTTTTCATTATATAAATAAAGACTGATGAATGCATCAGTGAACTGTTTTGTTAATTAAATACACGCTTTTCTAAATAATTCAATGACAGCTGGATCTAACAAATACAAATATGGGAGTTTTTTCTTACACTTTTTTGTTTACCCCAAATGAATGTAATATCAAACCGTTTGACAGCTCAGTAACATGCACTTAGTTTAGGATTTAATGAATGTGGTTGTAAAGTGATCTTCCTCTGGCCAGTTAAAGATCTCACAGGGAGTTCTCAGAGGAGGCATGTGCTACACAAATAGAAAAGAAACAGAATGATGAGCAAACCAGAGCCTCTAGGCACAAAAAGCTTGTTCAGCCTGAGAAAACAGATAACGCTTCCTTTTAATGTAACTCATTTAGACGACCACATTATAAAGCACATATTTTTGCTTATAGTTAAAACTGGGTTTAAAGTTATACTGCATACATAATCTCTATATATTTTTTTTCTAACTTTCTATTAATTTTACTTTTATGGTTAACAGTCCTAATATGTATTATTAAAAAATATATTGATTCATGATTTGGAAATAAATTGCTGTGGACTTTGAGCCAGTGATATTATGTAATGTAATATAATGTCATTTAATACTTTGTCTGTCACAATAATTATAAAAATTATAATTATAATAAGCAAATAAGCAAATATTAATATATGCAATTAATTCAATTAGTTAATCTGCATATTATGCACTTAAACCATTTAATCCAAAATTTTTCCGTGGGATTTATATATAAATTTGTACAGATATTAAACAATCAATGCCAATTATGTTTAAAAAATGATGGAAATGTCCATGAAAATATGTCCTTTATAGTAATAATTGCTTTTTAGTATCGCACTAAAATATGTGGGAAAAATTTGTGACCAGTGGGATTAAATGGGTTAATTTGATCAACTCTAATCTACACAGACAAAAGATTTAATTCTTACATATAATTAAATTTAACTGCTGCTAATACAGATAAACAAAATACCTCTTAGTTTCAATCTATACTTTGCTTCCTCCTCTCTCCTGTCATTGGCTCAGTGTTGTGATATATTAGTCTGTTGGCCTTGTGTCAAATAGCAACCACGGCCTCTGAAGACCTTGAAAGCCGCCTATGTCCTGCTTCTCTAGACCCATTCACCACCCATGTCCCTGCATCCATCAAAAACAGCTCAGCTCCGACACGAACACGCACGCGGTTTCTGTCTGACACCTGTGCTCCTCCGTGCAACATGTATCACACCAACTTAAATGGCCTGCTGCAGATTTAAAGCAAAACAATCGTCTTTCTTTTGGGCCATTGTGCAAAAACATTAAAAAGCAATTTGCCAGCAGGGCTATCGAGCGAACATGCCATTGTAGTGACCTGACATCATGCCTCATGTGGATTGTTAAAGCCGTTCAGAGGTTAGGAAAGGGAGGGAGGATATGGGAAAGCCACGCACAGGGCACGACCAGAATCAGCCGCCTGAGAAAGGACATCGGGTGAGATAGATAACTCACGGATAGATGAGTCATATTATCCAGTCACTGCCGTCATGGTCACAGACGTCTGGTAGCTTCAGTTGTAGGTGTCTGTGGGGAAAGCATGTAATAATCGTAAGGGTGACAGCAGAATGGATGGCTGTAATTGCAATGAACGTGACTAAAAATTATTATTAGTCTCAAAGCAATGACATTGGTTGAGACCACCAAAATACAAAGTCTTTTTACAGGAGACCAAAACCAGTTCATCACTAGGGGTGGGAATCTTTAGGTACTACACGATCCGATTCCGATTCTGGGACTCACGATCCGATTCCAAAACGATTCTTCATATAATTTTTGCAAATATGATAAATTTGCATTTTAAATAAATAGAGTTTTTATGCTTTTTGTTTATAGTTAGAATCTCTTTGACAGTATTCCCATCTTGAAGTTTAATTTTATTGCTTTTATTTTAACAAAGTTATATTCAGGATGAACAAGTTCTGACATAGAATCGATTCTGAATCTTTGAGAATCGATTCTGAATCGTTAGAGAAAGAATCCCGATGCATCGATTGTTTTTCTCCCACCCCTATTCATCACTTCATTCATCACTCTCTACCCTCCTCCTTCTCTCATCCAGTTTCTATGTTTATGCAGCCCATCCATACGACCACACAGACAAGTTTGCATTTTATCACGCCTTCATATAAATCACCCCCAATCAGCAAACATTACATTAAACAAAATGGGGAACAGGGCTGCTGATGTTTGACTGGGCCACCGGGACATCCATCAGTTAGATGGTGAGGTTGCATATGCAACAAATTCTAATGACATATTAGAAACGAGTAAATCATGAAAGTGAACCCCGGTTGGCAACTCTATTTGCATAGGAAGGTAAACAAAAGTGCTGATGGAGAAAGAGAACGACAGAGATTCGTTTCAATTGTTTCAGGCGTCATTTGTTTTGCGACCTCACTACGGTTGAGGTGTTGGCTGCAAGCATGTAGGGCAATTACTCCACGACACCCCTCAATCATTCATTCAGCAAACACAGAGCAGCTGAAGAATGATAGGCAGGGAAAGAAACTGCAGAGAAGAGAAAATACTGCTAGTGTAAAACAGAAAAGATTAAAGTGAATTCCTGCTTGTTGTGTGGCTTCACTTGAATGGATGTGTGATATACTGCACTCCATGGGTCAGTGACAAATAAGAATGTCTGAGATGATGAAAAGGTGAAATCTTGTAAAAATCTAGTTCGTAACACAAGCGACAAGCTGTTAGAAATGTCATGTTCACTTTGCTTTTACATATTTTTGAAAAACACTTTAAACATTGTTTGTTAAAAATAAACACCATAATGGTTTAAATATCACATAAAAAGCAATAAAAAATTTAAGTGTAAAATAACAGATTTAGATGAGCATTCGGAAGTCACTTACTCAGAACTCATCCAAACTATGGAACTTTTTGTGACTGAAATGTTTACAGTAAATAAATCATAACAATCATAATAAATAAAAAAGTCAAATATTAATCAAAAATGAAAATGTATTATCATCAAAAAAGTATTTATTTATTTACAGTTAATTTATTATCATCAGTGAATAATAAATAAATAAATAATAAATTAATATAGAACCACCAAAAAATCTTTTACCAAGATTCTTTTTAAAGAGCATCAAAGAAGTTTAAAAAAATATAAAATGTTTTTATTGGCTGCCTTTTCAAAATTAAATAATTTAAAAATATATTTTTCAAATAAAATAAAAAACCTCAAAGATAAAACTTTTTTGCTAATGAACAAAATTTAAATGTTAGCTAAAACATATTCGTCATATTAAACATATTCAAACATGTTAGCATAAACCTTCAGATTAAAAGGTTGTTTAAAATCAAGAGTAACATTTCTGTGAATCTATACTTTTAATTGCTAGTGTAGACAAAAACAAAACAATTGCCATGTCATTGACATAAAATCATAAAAAAATTGTTGATCGCAAGGCTTAAATCTGTCAGAAAAAGGACTAGAGAAAAAAGGTACTATTTACACATGCACAAACTGTGATATAACAACCTTTGGCACGCTAACAAAATAACCTTAACCTTAATTGAAACATTTTCTAAATGTGCAGCACAATTTAATCGTATTCATCAAGCAGCGCTGTTATAAGGACTGTAACCGAAAGTACAGAAGCTCTAAATGAAGGTTAATTTCACATCAATCGCCTGGAGCAGCCACATTATTGATAGCTATGAGCATCAATTTGGCATGAGTGTTAGTGTTTGTTTGGGACGAGTTATCCTGTGATGGGCTAATCTATTAGCGTAGCAGGCAGTGTAAACACAAAATTGCCTGCCACCCTACTTCACCCCTAGCAGATCCATACCGGGAGGCAGGGCACGAGAAGCCTGATTACGACTAATTCTTTCTTCCATTTTCTGTGTCAAACTTAATCACATTAAATGTGTGTTACTGTCTATCAGCCTGATAGCTGGCTATCGGCAGAAGAGACAGAGACAAAGCTCGGAGCTCAGGACTGCAGAGTGGCCACCAAAAAAATCAAATGGAGGATTTTATATCAAGTCAGTGTTTAATTATTGCTCATCTTTTCCTCCAGCCTGACCTACACCTGCATGTTTAGACTCAATGAATGCGAGTGTGCCAGAGGGAGAGAGAGAGATGTCACTCTTCATTCCATAACAGCGACTGCATTACAGAGAAGTGAAGCCCTTTGCAGGGTAATTACCACACTGTTTTCCATGGCTGCTGGTAATGTTGCCCGAGGGGAGCCGCGGGTGCACCTGCCTCAGAGCAGGGCCCAATTACTCACCCGTTTCCCCTACGTCAACATTTTGACTCAGGCGGAGGTTTTCTTGTTTTGTCTATCAGTATGTCTATCTTATTTTGTCTAGCAGTCCCACAATTTTAGTTTTTGCAATTGACAGTGTTGTTGTTTTATTAATGAAATGCGTGAATATTAAATAGTGTCTCTAGAACAACTGGAACCGATTAAATACAGAATACAGTCTGATGGGACTATTCTTGTGTGTAGGGGGGAAAAAGTCTGGTTGTCACACTTTTCTTCTCAAGTAAGTATTTCTCAGGATTTATTTGAAGTCAGGTGGTTAACGTACCTTAAAATCTTGCTTCTGCTGTTTTCAAGAAAAAAGGTACAGTTCAGTAAACACATATTTACTTCTTGTGACAACATGCCCCAACAGGAAGAGGTTGTCACGCTATATCAGGTAGCTCATCATGATTTTGCCAAGTGCGTGATGTTTTTAGATTAACATAGTTTAATCAACTTTTCAGTAAAAAAGTCCTATCCCCACCCTAACCATAATTTATCCTTAAAATCAGAAGGAAATGATAGTTAAATCTGATTGTTCGATTGGAGTGTTGTCCCATGGTCAACAATATTTGTCCCAAGAACATCTCCTAAATTTAACAATATCAGTAAAGCCATATGGGGTAAGTTGTCACACTGACACATCAGTCTATTGCACACCTTTTAACCAAAATAAAATCATCAAAATAATTATAATTTAAAAAACTATGAATGAACAATGAAATAACAATAATTCAAAAATATAAGATTGTGTCAATCTAAAATGCCGTCACATCTGGAAAAGTACTGTGCACACTACACTTAGTCCATTGAACTTCCTGTAAGTTGTTCAACAAACTTCACCAACCCCCTGGGGGACTACAGAGGGTCCTAATTTGGTCCTGTGATGCAGGATAAGCCTTGTTGACAATAAACTACATATATTTTTAGATGTATTACTTTTCTTCATTATTGGTTTTATTTATGTCACTATTCAAAATTCATATGCAGCAGGTTCAAAAAGATCACAGCTCAACTAAAAAGTCTTTCCACCTTCCACTGAGCCACACACATGCCAAAGCATGCTCACATTTCTTTCAAGCTGGCTTTCCTATGATGATAGAAGCTCTGTCTCTCTTTCCCAGCAGGGTGAATGAAGAGAGAGGGCAACATTAGCATTATCTGCTTTTTCTCTGTGCTGTGCGATATTTTTAAACCAACACATTTCACTTGCCCTCTCTGCTAAATTATTTAGTCCTACAAACCACATTAATGTTGGTTTACGTTTCAGCCAATTGGGACTGGGACTAAAAGCAGCTATTTATGTGCAAAACAGACAGAGCGGAGGGTCTGAAATAAAGACGGACGTAGTGGGGGGGTGTTAGAGCATCAGGCGGGGATGTGAGAGCTCTCTCTATTTTGGAGGTTGTTCTGTTTGTGTCCCAAGGGCTCTGAGAAACAAGTGTTTTCAAGTGCCAGGACAGACAGGACAGCCAATGAATAAGAGAGATGCTGGGGAATGGCGAGTAAATGACTGCACAACTGAATGAAATCTACCAAAATTTTGCTGTAATAATACAAATAATACAAACACTAATAATACAAAGTTATGATCATACAACAACAATAATTCTAATATTCTACTGACATTCAATGGAGATGATCATAAAATTAACATGCAGATCTAGGCGGAACAAGACACGCTGGTTGAAATATGCAAATGTACTAGTTTAAGTAAATCTCACATAAACTACAAAATATCAATAGCAATTTATTTAAAATGACTTTAAATGACTGAAGGTAAAAAAAAATCTCTTTTTCTTCCAGCAGCTAAACATCTGCAGGCATGATGACAGTACTAGTCTTAGTGGTTAGATACACTCACCAGTTAAGTTTCATTTAGTGTTGAGCTTGGTTCAGGAACATAATCCTATCAGACGCCTGTGGGGAAAAGGAGGAAAAGAGGCATAGAAGGAGGGGAAGGAAAAGAAGGAATCATAAAAAATTAGATGCAGCTCTAGAGAGAAGAAAGAGAGAGAGAAAGAGACAGAAGAGCAGAAGTCCCCATAACAACTTTTATAAGATCCTGCCCTGCCAACATGTCTAATAATTTTCAGTATTTATTGTATCACAGACTCCTGAAAATACTAATTGTGTTGTTACTTCCAATATCGCTTGTAAATTGTTCTGCAACCGCTTGATATTTTTTACATTCAATAGCTCCACTGACATTTTGGTTCTAGAAATTAAAAGTTTTGCCTAATAGTTGTAAATCAATGAGCAAGTCTGACAGTGCCTTTGGTAATTCTGACATATTGTATGAGACCATTATTATGCCACTTTAAAAAACATTTTTGCTGAAACTGGTGCTGAAATGTGTGAACATGTGCTACAAATGAATTAATACAAAAAACTACACACATTATGCAAACTAGAAATAAGAAAAAAAACACTTTATATTAATGAATTCAAAGCCTGCAGTGTGAAAATACTCCAAAGTCTCAGATATAAATATAAAGTAATACTGATCCAGTTTAAGTCTGTACAAGAGCACAAGAGGCAGATTTTCATGTTTTCTCTATATGATGAAATCTCAGCCGTGTATTGCTCCTCTCTTAGGACTTGTTGAATGATCATGTTTTGCTTGTTAAACAGAATCTGGCCAGTGGAGCCTGGGGTGAAGAGGGTTTGTCTGGCTAATGTGAATGGGTTTAAATGGGATCTTGATTTATGTGCGTAAGCCAGTGTGGAGAGTGTTCTGTCTCTCTGTTGGATACAGCCTGAGTCACAGCGTTAAATCATACATAGCACTTCCACATGCTCTTCACACTCTTACTTGTTTTTAGAAGATTCAGGCACAGGTTTTCTGCCTGTGTTGCAAAGGTTTAGCTTCACAGTCTCTTTACTTTTCTGTAAGTGTTAATGAAATCTCTCACAGAGGAGAGAGCAGATTCATCATGACACAGAGATCTGCCTGAAGCAGTGTTTATACTTTAATAAAAAATAAAAAATACAAATGTTTATTTAATGAGACTTTCACAATTTTGCAATTAGTCTCTTTGCCTTTTTTTACTTATTTCCAATATAATTTTACCAGGTTTGTTTAAGCTCATGTTTGAAATTAATAGTCAAGTTTTGTTTTAGAGGAATTCATGCAAGACCAGCCTAATCACTTAGGTAAGGTTTTGTAAGTCCAGCCAGAGACAAACAAGGTTATTTACATGCCAATCAGAGCTAACAATGGCACCCGTGAAACACAAACAGTAAACACAATGAAATCTCAGACTTAGACAAAAGCTAACACAAAATACATATATATGGTCAAGTTTTAGCTCTTGTTAGTTTTATATATGCTAAAGACAAACTCAAGCCGCTTTGATCTTTGGCTGGATTGGACACAGAGATATATGCAAATTTATTCTTAAGAAAGGTTGAAACACTATTTATTCTTAAATGTACATTCCCCAGGGGAATACAGGCCTAACCACTGAGCGTTCCGTCTGTGGAATCATATTAAAATCTGCACAGCAGTAAAAGAAACATAAAGCTGCCAAAAATAGTGTACATTTTGATAATGGAATCTGTTCGACGAAGAAATCTGTATTACCAAGGGGAGGCCTTATCTAGTGATGGCCAGGCTATGCCACACTGGGATAGAACAAGAAACACTGAGAGAGAGAGAGAGAGAGAGAGAGAGAGAGAGAGAGAGAGAGAGAGAGAGAGAGAGAGAGAGAGAGAGAGAGAGAGAGAGAGAGAGAGAGAGAGAGAGAGAGAGAGAGAGAGAGAGAGAGAGAGAGAGAGAGAGAGAGATGGGGAGTCTATATCTGTAAAATCTGCAGGTCATTTACGAGAGGTAGCTTGTTTCATTAGTCTGTTTTGTAATGATACTCTCCGATTCCCATCTCGTCCCACATTGATTTATGACTGGGGCAGTGGGGAGTTTGCAGAAATACTTACACCGACTGCTCAAATAAGATAAGAAGCGCTGCTTTCTTCATTGTTTGGTACACCATGTACATCAAACACAATGTCCAAAGGCTATTTTCCCTCTTTTTCCTTTTATTTACCATCAAGCTTTTATAGTTCTGTAAAAATCTCAGTTATCCCTGAAAAAAACAAACAGGATGAAGTTGTCAGGTGTAATTCGACTATTATGCAAGCTATACAGTATCATTTGTCATAAACACACAACATTATGATAACACATGAACGTATTGGCATCTGGGTTCAGTGTGAATGATACGGTGACAGTTTACTGTCTCAATCTGCCATCGTACAATTTGCATAGCCAAAAGAAAGAAAGAAAAAAAAGAGGGAAATCGAGAGTAAATGTGCAAAACGAACAGAAGGTGCAGGGTTACAGTGGTAATGTTACTGATTAAATGCAAACCTTTATTTCAAGTCACTACCAGGGAAAAACCAATCTGTGCAGATCTGACTCAAGCGGTAACAGCCGTCATTACTGTAAAGAAGGGAGACTGCAGCGATAATAAAGCAGATGCTTTGTTTAGAAGCATGAATATGTAAATCAGAAAGTTAGTATCAGTCTGAGGTTGGCATCATATGCCACCAGCTAGGTCTCGCAGCTGTTTTATCACCTCTGAACACTTTTCATAAATTCTCAGTTGACTTTAAAAATATCTCAGTGGGAACATTCAGCATAGGGTTGGGATGCTGTCAGCACTTGCGCGACCAGGTGAGAGCAAGAAAAACGCAGAGCAGATTTTGCAGAAGCAATGAGTCTGTTTTGAAACCTTGTGATCTGCCTCACTGCCTAGATAGGCAGCTGCCTCTTAAGCCAACATTTTTACACAGCCATTGCATTGGAAGGACCTTTAAAATGCTGGGGTTTACCAAGTGTCAAACAAGACAATTATGTTACGTTATGTGATTCTGAAGGAGGTGTCCATTGATTGGGTATCAGATGGTTGTTAGGATAGTCTTGTGTTTGTGAGCGTGTGTAATCACAGATGTTTATGGTTGTTTGAGCCAGTTGATGGTTGGGAGTTCTGTTGCACTTTAATTACTATGTTGACAGGTGAGAGAAAATGCTCAGCAGAAACCTTTTTCCTGCACACAATTATTTTTATTTTTAATATAAAAGATGGAATCAGGACTCTTATCCATCTCACCCCTGGACTATTGCCTCTTTCTTTCTCTTTTGTTTTCTTCCTTTATTTCAGTTTTACTTTTACAGTGGTTGTATTCATTTCTACTTCTCTGCAACCTCTAAATCTAAAGTTCTTAAATCCTTAAGGAAATTACAAAAGGCATAAACCTCAAACTTAAATTCTCCATCTTTTGCTCTTCTTTATTAAAGAGAGAAATTTCTTTCAAAAATAAAATTTCTGTCATCTTGTACTTACATTCATGTCTTTCAGAAATGTTTTTCTCAATGTTCCACATTGAATGTCTTACAGTTGTCCATACAATGGAAGTCAATAGGGCCCAATATTGTTTGGTTACCAACATTCTTCACAATATCTTATATTGTGTTTGGCAGCAGAAAGAAATTCATACAGGTGTGGAATGACACAAGGGCGAGTACATGATGACAGAATTTTCATTTTTGGATGAATTATCCCTTTAAGCTAAGCATTTGGTGTATCCATTAGAGTTACTTTGGCCCTCATGTAAGAGGGATTTCAGCACCATGGACAGGGACACACAGCACATCAGCACACTGCTTACAGGATCAGCACAGACCTGACACATTTAGTAGCTCAAGAAAGAATACCTCATATTTCATTTCTTTCCTTCTTTTACTTTTGACATTGACAAGGCCTCACTTGCAGGATTTATCTTAGATCTTACATTAGTCACAAGCAACACATATGCAAAGTCCTAATCTGTGTGTGCGTATTCCAAAGTAAATTTGCAGTTATTATGAACATTCAGGTTAACCATGTGAACATGAACAAGACTTTCTTTTAACAAGTGTGTGTATAGAATTACCTTTATATATTAAATATGTTTGTGTGTGTGATTGGATGTAATTCAGCTAATTCAGTGGTGTGTGTTATATGATACAAAAGAAACATAAAAGACAAAGCTCTGAGGCCTGTTTATTTCCAACTCGCTGAGAGAATTGAGGTTTTAACTATACATTCATAATTGCACATACATTAGTATGAATCTATTATTATGATCAATAAACAGTGGGAATGTGACAATGTAAAGGGAACATTGTGCCGCATTATGTGAATGTAGGCCAACTGCTTCTTCAGTGACTGCGGTGCACATTAGTTGTGTCATCACTCATGCTTGCCACCTACAGGAGGCATAATGCCGCTGATGGGCCCAGATCTTGTGTTTGAGGAATGAGCAGTGAAAAGATTAGCAAATGCAAATCAATTCATTCAAACATTGATGTTTACAGATATCCTGAAAACAGGTGTCCTGAAATCAATGTCAAAAGTTGACTGGCCTGAACTCAAAAACGCTTCCATAGCACATACTATAGCAATGTGAAGGCCCAAACCTACACCTGGCCACTTATTTGTGCTGTAGGCTGATTACAATCCAACAGTGAAAAATACAATCTAAATTGGAGACAGATTGCTCTGCGATTTCTCTTACCACATTGGGAAGTAATCTGAGATATGTTGCGGCAGTAGATTACCACACGTCTACAGTTTCTTCAAGCTCCATAAATCATCTTTCTCCTCTTGCTTAGTAACATGCGAGTAACATGTGTTTGGAAATAGCCTTCCTATAATCTTACATACTAAGTCAAAACAACAAGGTGATTTATAAGATAAAGCAAGAAATGTTCAGAATCACAAATCCAAAACTAACAAGGCCAAAACTAACAATGAGCACAAAAACAGCAATATTAGGGTTAATGACAAATAAATAAATGCATCTGCCATGTTACAATTAGAAGTTTGTGTCAACTTTAATTCTCCATTTCCAACTTGCTTTTTACTTAATGGTTGTACTGCTTGACATTTGTGGAGTCATTATATCAATAACGACTCAAGAAATGTCAGGTAGTACAACAATTACGTAAAAAGCACCAATATGCTTTCTTCAAATCTTCTTTGTCTCACATCCGTATTACTTTTGAAAAGACAAACATTTTCCAAGGAAGAAAATGTTTTATATATACAAAAATCAATATATGAATTAGGCCTAACCTGTATGGATGCACTTAGGCTTTGGAATATAATGTCATGTATTTGCATTTGGATTTCTATCTGGCTACAGGAACTACAGGTGGGCAGGTGTAAATGAAAGGTGGGTAAATTGTATCTGGATATTATCTGATATGAGAGGCCTAAGGTGTAAATGGTGCCAAATAGAGAAAATCATAATTTTGCAGCTGCTGGTTCCTCTTAGCTATTACAACTGACTCGTGAAACAAAAAATCATTTGTATGCTAACACTGATATGACCACATTTAGACGACATCATGCAGGGTTTCTGTGACACAATCTTCTAGTATTAGAAGGAAGTGTGCATGCTCGCCACCCGCTCCCATTGATGCATTACTTCATTAAACTCTGAGCTCTAACTGGAGGAGGTGCAAGGTCGAGTTTATTTTAGCAAGCAATTTTCCTGCTCCCTCAAGCATAGGAGCTTTACTTTCTCTCTCTTTTCGTCTTTCTCTTGTTCATCACAAATGAAGACGTAAAGGTAACGCGCAACTGAAAGCTCAGTCGATCTACTGAATTCTAAAATAAACAAGGAAAACTGATAGAAGGGCAAGTTATAAAAAAATTCACATGATTGTGTGGGACAATACAAAACATCCTTGAACTCCATGTGTCCTTGAACTCTTGAACTGCTACTGTGTTTGCTAATGGTGAATAATGAGATTAAGGAAGAAGTCACAGTAATGTGATTTATTTTAATAAATTAGTGCAATGTGTTGCGTTACAAATACTTCATTTCACTTCATGACTTTATTTTTAAGCTTAAATTACACGTCATTACATTTAACACTGTTCTTTCATGTACTTGCTCAATAGCAGTTGTATGTATCTTACGAAAAAATATGGATTGCAGCTTTAATTTAAAAAGATCAGCTGCCAGTGGTACACTGTAAATGATGTCTCAGTTGAAACCTTAAATGAATCAGCTTTATGAAGATTTATACTGTATATTATTAAATGATATCATTACAAACTCTAAGCAACGCAACTACAGTACCAGTCAACACAATTTTAGACACAATTGACAAAAATGATCCTCATAATGATGTGTATATTTTAATATTTAAAATTACTTTATAGACAAAAATACATTTGTGCCTTCTTTAATTTTTAACAAAAAATTAACAAAAATTTTATTTGGGCCAAATAATGAATAAAAAGCAGCCAATAAGAGTCCAGCATAGATTTGATACTCCTTCAGTTCTGTTTAAAAAGCTTCCCAGGTTGGGACCTTGAGAAAGATGATAAAATATATATATATATAAGTCAAAGGGTGACTACCTTTGAAGATGCTAAAATATTGCATAGACTTTTGTAATTGTGTTATTTGCAATTTTGCAATTGTGTTATTCATGGTTTTGACTGATACTGTTTATAAAAGTAATTTACTTTTTAACTCGTCTTAACTTTGTAGCGCAACACCATTAATTTGTTTCTGCCTCAAGTTTACATACCTTTGATATCTGGGTGACTCACTAAAACGGCATCAGGCTTCAATGTCTCACGAGTTTAGATGGACACAGATATCCACCTGTCTGCCATCCTGACAAGTCAACAAACTTACCCTTTCAGGTGAACGAAGAAAACAAAGTTCTCCACTATAAAAAGCATTGTTTATTTTCCATGTCAAGTCTCTCTCACTTGTCTTTACTTACTCTCTGTTGTCCCTCTCGTCCCCCATCCCTCACTCTCAAAGATTCACAGGCTTAAATTATTAATACTCTTCCTTGCCATAGATTTGTTCAGCCTGACACTTTTATTAAATTACATGTGCCATCAGTCATACTTTGGACTGGTGTTCTTTTAATTTAAGAGGTTCGGGAGATGCTTCCAAACTCACTTTTCAAGCATGGTGTCTTTGTTTGCTCTCTCTTCTTTACATCTAAATAAAGCTCTGTGTCTCATACATGTGTGCTACTGTAAATCATGTCCTTCACATAATAAAAGAGTGATCTGATAACATCAACAATGGCTATGTTAGCATGCAGCCTTATAACGCAATTAAAGCAGGACTGCAATTTAGATGAAGCTCATGTCAACAGAATATTGTAATTATGTTAATGTGATTAAGCTCATAATTAGAGTTACCATAACTGTTGTCATAAAAATATGTGATGTACCGCAGTGTTAATTGCGCTATACAAGCATATATATTCATGCTTTAATCAATTTTCTTTCCACTATGGTGAAGTGCTTGTGCATCATTATGCTCACCTAGTGTTTGGAAACACAACAACATGCAAAAGGTCACATTTACAGAGTCATACTGTAAGAAACATACAACAGCAAAACAATTGTCTAAATTTGTCTGTTGCACTTACATATAAAAAATAAACATTTTACTTCATGGATTTGGGTACAATGGAATAGCATACAATGACTATAAGTGGATTTAAAACGAATATCGGCAAATAGCATGTAAACAGAGGTCAAAATGTTTTTCCCATATCATGTAAATCTGTGTAATTGCAAATGCTGATTGTTGACAATAACCACCATAATAATCACAGCAATAAAAATCAAGATGTATATGTAATACAAGTTTCTATTTGATGTTTTTGAAAAGTCTTATTCACCATTTGTAACTGTCTGAAAAAAGAAATAACTCTCTTCTCAATATCAGCTGCCAAAAACACCCGCCGGGCTGTCTGTAGACCATATTAAATTGTTTCCTCTATGACCCTCAGTGACCAAGGATTTATTTTGCTTTCAACAACACTAGTGTCACACTTGTTTTATCAGAGAACAAAGCTCTGAATCTAGTATGTGTTATACCTGACAGTTTGTTTTTTACCCTACTGAGAGGTTTAATCTACTTCATCCTGCCTAAGGCAATTCTCCAATGGTTACTTGCCAACAACAGGCTTCTATCTAATGCTACTGCTGGATGATCTACAATGTAAACGGTGGCGATATATACGGTATTCCTTCCTAATTGCTCTTTAAGGATCACTTTATGATATAAGCTTCGCTTGCAATGCAAAAGCAAGCGGCCAGTGTTTATGCAATGAAAGTTTGTGTTAGTTTGAGCACACATTCTATACACAACAAACAGAAGAGATCTAGCCTAAATAAAGGTGGGTTTACAGAGATTTACAGGCTTGTAAAGATGGTGGACACAGTTGGCCATCTGTCACCCAAGGTTAGGCAAGGTTTTCAAAGCACCGCAATGAAAACAAATGTCCTCTCCATCCTATTTTGTGAAGCTAAGTAAAAAGACCTACTTATGGGGTTGAAAAAGTCCCTCTCGCTCTCCCGTGCTCATTTACTCACTAATACGATGCTCAGTGAACCGTCGTGAGCCAGATTGACACCACTTTTTTACAGGCTCCCATTAGTGCCATTCAGACTTGTCTCCGCATATTATAATAAACCAATCATGTATGCTGCGCAAATGGCTCCCTTAGTATTCGTTAAGCGAGGAAGACAACTTGAGCCACAGTGATAGGACAGAGTGATCCTTGCGATGACAGAGCTGTTGTCTTATAGAGCTCGGTAATTAGTACAGCCGGGATGGATCTCTGACTGAGTCAGTGATGCCTGATAATTGTCTGTATACACACAAAACCACCTAAGCTTTTGGTATTCAAAGTGAGGCACAATCTGATGGAGGACGAATACCGAAAGCACACAGGATTAGAGCTATCTCAACACTACTGATAGGAAATCAATGCCTGTGTGTGTGCACTTGTGCTCCTGTCTGGAAATACAGAAAAACTATTTTCATTCCCATCTTTTTCTGGATAAAAGTCACAGGGGTGATTTCACCAGAAGTTTTAGTGCAAAACACCTTATTCACTAACCACCTGCTGAGGAGTGAGCATTCACAAAAGTCAGCGGCATGCAAATTGCAGATTTTTTGGGGCGTGTTCATGCTGTTACCTAAACTGCATAATTCCTTTAGTGAATCGTGTTCTAAAACAACACAAATGCCACACTGTAACAACAATTCTGTTTTTACATCATGTCAACTAATTTAACCTGTTAACCGTCACCGTTCCTTAGGATGAACACCTATGTTATTTCTCTATCAACTTTAACATTTCATAGTTGAATTTTGACAAACTATAAATTGATGGAAAGGTTTAAGGTCCAATTTTCATAAAAATTAACATGAATAAAAAGTTAATGTTACTGTAATTTATAAAAATACCTAAAATGTCTTTTTTTTTTAAGACTTAAAATATATTAAAAATATATATTATAAATATTTAAAAAATATAAAAAGTGTGTTCGGATGTGCACTTTCACTCAATTTTTGCTGTGACAGGTTAAAGTCATTTCAATACATCACTTATTTTTATGAGATTTTAAATGAGTTAAAAAAAAAATCTAAAAACAGTTTAAATTACTTGTGAAACCAAGTTAATTGGACTTAAAATTTTAAGGCAATTTTCTTTACAGTGAACATATAAATAAACAACGCTATTAACAAAACCTGTTTCACATTCTTTCATACTTATTCATTTAATGCAACCTTTTATCCAATTTGACTTACAAACAGGCAAAACACAATTTAGAATTTTGAATAAATCTTAATCTTAAAAAAGAAATAGCAGCACGATACCAAAATGTCAAAAGTAAACCAAAACAGTATACACAGGTAGAGAAAACAAACTGTGAAAAGAAAACTACAGAAGATTACTTTATGGTAATGCAAGGCACCGCTCATGTGACACGCTCCCTATTTTGTCTGATTTAGGACAAGACGTGCTGCATTCCGGATCACCTGTAGAGACTAAATCAAACTGGAAGGTCAGTCAACATGTCACTGCACTAGTGCAGTGTCGAGATGACCACTAGTCTGACTTCACTGTGGGCCGTCTGATTTTCCTGATGTTGTAAAGCGTAAATCTGTGTAAAGAGGCAGCTGTTGAGATGTGGGGAGTGGGAACTATCAGTCTCGATGTCCTCAGACGTCTAGTTTCATGACAGCTCAACCCCTGAACCACGGCTCAGATGAAGGCACTAAAAATTTTCAGCAGACATTTGAAACACACGGGGCTGGCAAACAACTTGACCTTGTGTTTACAAGTGCTGCAGCCACACCTCATCTTTTCTTACTGTGGAGCATCTATACACCCGTGTATAGATGGCCTTAAAGCTATACATGAAGGCCAGACAACTAAACTTCTTTTGGATTTAGCATGTTTATATGAATAATTAGTAAACATTTGATGTTTGGTTGGAGCAGGAGTAGTAGTGCACCTTGGGCCTAATACAGAATCAGTTTTAATTTACTGTAGGTGGTGATTTTCGACATGCATCTATTGAAAAATGATTGAAAAAAAAAACTCACAAAAAATATCTTGAAGCCCTCTGAATTCCAAAACTTATTCCACGTTCATTTACACTTATTCATTTAACACCAGCTTTTATCCAGTTTCACTTACAAACAAGGATAACACGATAAAATCTTAAAAAAGGTATAGCTTTACAATACCAAAATGCCAAAAGTAAACCAAAATAGTATAACACATCAACAATTCATCTCAAGCCCAGAAAAATGATCATCCACATTCTTCTAAAACACCACTATCACTATCTTTTAACTCTTCTTGGTCATGTCTTGCCACTAAACATCTCCAACCTGCAGCCTCAGCAGGTCATTCAATCAAAGTCTGACACTGCCTGATCTTCTCCTCCTCCACAGGTCATTCCTCTCATGAACTGCTCAGAATGGAATGGACTGCAGCTTTTTACAGCCAACTGTGCAACCACCTGCCCACTTAATCCTATTCCCTGTCCTCTCCGGTGGGATATCTCTCCTGACAATCTCCAATACACACCTTCCTTTTGTTCAATTACAATAAGTCGGTGTGCTATACACAGTGTGTGTCTTACATGCCTCGTAAAGTGATTTACACAGTACAGGCACATTCCTGTAACGTTGTAAAGGGTCCAGATTGACTGCTTTCCACATTATCTCATTGCAGGTGCCTAAATAAATATTATTTAGAAAGATACCAACCATGCCAAGTAGGGCTTTCCAAAGCAAAATCATAGTTTTAAAGACAAAAAAAAAAACATAATAGATTTTGCAGAGAATTTCAGTTTGACTTCATTTGACTCTGAACAGAACATAACGTAACCTGCTATTTTACGTTTTAAACAGAGATGGCGATAGAGAAGGAAGAATTACAGAATCAAGCTTTTTTAAGCCTCTTAAATAATAAACATGAACATGAATACTAGAGAACCCTACAGCAATTTCCCATAAACAAGCAGTCACAAGTGGACATGAAATAACTACTTGTTATTCATTCGTTTGTTTTAGTCATTTTATCAAGCTCACTCAAACGGTGGGAGGCAATACTGGAGAAACCCCAAAGGCAATTTAACTCAGAAAGGGTTAACCCAATCACAAGAGAGTAAATGCAAGACCATTCATTTTGTTATCTATCAATTTCCCATCAGAGACTTTAGAACTTACATGACAGTCGGGCCGGGGCGAGCGTAGGCGACATTGGAAATCTAATGGCGGATGAGGAATGTGTTGTATATATGCAGAAGCTCAGCCATACAAGTCTCCGGAGTCTTGTGTGCATTTTTTCCATAGTTAAATGAGCTCACAAACGGCCCGATGCCATACAGAAAAAAACAACATTTCACCAGGAACATTGGAGAGCACTTTGGGAAATCACAGCGTTAGAGGAGTGGGAGTGTTGCTTTTCATTACCTGTGAAGCCCAGAAAATCCAATTCCACCATTCTAAATCTCAGCTGAGCCCTGCAGTGGTGTGGGCTGCAGCAAAGCATGATGGGAAATCTAAAACACAGGTAGAACGCTGGCATGTACGCACACGCTTGCACAAAGTTGTATGGTAATGTCTCGAGGTTCTCATTATGTAAGTGCAGAAAAAACCCACCACACTCATTACAGTTCTTCCAGGCAAAAAGAGCGATGCCTCGGAATAACAGCCAAGACTCGCCTTGAGAGAACGGGTAAATCAAAACAAACACAAGACCTGCATTTCACACTAAAATGTAGATGCTAAACTCAAACTTTCCAGTTTTTCTCTGTTGTTTTGTTCTTACTGCGCTCACCCCCAATTCACCATGTGCAGCCCGCATTCATTACAAGCCTGTGAATACCTAACCATCCATCTAAAAAGAAAGAGGGGGTGGCGTGGGGCATGAAGGGAAAGGAAGTCAACTATGGGCATCATCGGAGGCACTATTATACATCGGTTGTGGCATGAATGCTCCCCTGGCCATCTTATCCAGGTTAAGCAGGCACGCTATTCCTGGCTAGAGGAGTTGTGCCTGAAAGGCCCTGGTGGGGCTTTACTGTACAGCGCAGGGAAAAACGATGGTAGACTGTACCGCAACAAGCCACCAGCAATCCTGAGAGGAAACTCTGAAAGGCTTATTATGCCCAAAGTCACAGAAATGCAACTGGGAGCGAGAAAGCATGTGTGAGAGAGAGAGACGGAGGGAGAGAAAGACAGAAAAAGAAACAAACACTAAACAGGAGGGCACTGGAAGTTTCATTTTGAGCGCATGCATGTATTTCAACAAGATTCGTTCCCTCAGTATTAGTCATTTTAAAAGAACAGTAATGACTGTTGTTCTATAATCCCTAAAATAAAAAATTATAATCTGTATAATTGCCTGAAAAGTAATGAGAACAGTGGGATTAGAGTCACAATACGCATATTATCCATCCTAAAGAATATCAAAATTAAAAATCATATTATATCAAAATGAGCATACTTAAAGTCTGGATGGTGTACTTTTTCCAGTGAGGTGCAGATCCATGCACACACGGCTGATATTACCCACAATTCACATTGAGAGGAGGACACTAAATGAATAAATTCCTGAATGCTTTGCTAAATTAAATTAAATTTAACAGTAAACATTACATAAGAAATAATGAATGAAGAAATGCTTAAATGTAAGCACAAATGTGCCCATTACGTGTTTCTATGTCTCAGTACTTGCATACTCTTTTGCTATACACTTAAACTTTAACAACCAAAAAACAAAAATAAAAACAGATCAATGTTAATTGCTTGCTTTGTGTGGCAGTGGTACAATCACATATCCCACATCAGCACAAATCAGCTACTAATGACTATTCAGAAATTGCTCCAATCAGCAATAATGATCCGAGTGTCAAAATGATGTTAAATGACAATAAAACAGGTCTTCAAATGACTGAGTGTAAGGCACAATCTAATCGGCATGGATCGTTGATCGATCAACAGTAGGAGCTCAGAGATCTTTAGTTTACTGAACTTGAATGACCTTACCTGCACCACGAACAAAAGAAAGCTCAACAGTGCCTCCACATTTGACAGTGTCTGAAAATGTGCCGGTACTGCTGAGGGGGATCTGACCGGTGATTTCACTATTGTGTACTAAAGCATCTGGGGATGTCAGGAGAGTACGGATCCTCCCTCGGGCCAATATGGAGAAATCTTCTAATGAGAGTACAGTTTGAAATTTTGTGAGTCCTGATAGCTGGTTTAAAAGTTTATGGGTATGGATTGTAAATATAGGGGGAACAGTTTATAAACTTCAGACCCTTAAAAATAATTGCTAGTAAAGGGCCTGAGGGGGATATTTAGAAGAAACCAACTAACTAAACGCATACATAAATAAAACAAAAGTCCTGACAGAACGCTGAATTCAAATCCACTGTATTTTTATGTATTCTGTACAAATTAATAGGCAAACATTAGCATGTCTATACAAATAACAATTTGGTATTTGTTATCTACCTGTGAAGCAACCAATGAAAGCATGAAGAAAAGTCAATTTCACTATTAACTCACCATTAACTCATTTAAAGCAATCATATTTTCATTATAAATGAATCCCTGATAGCCGGGCACTTCACCACAGAGTCACATCCCCTGTGTCCAATAGCTCTTCAGCTCATTTGCTTAAGTGAATCTAAGATGAATCAAACTGATCTGAAGATCATAACGGCACCCTGCAAAAGGCAATTAAGACTGATGAAAATACAATGATGGTGTCAAGTGAGAAAATTAATTCTATGAGAGTACATGCTTACATGATCTAAACATGGCATATTTAAAGCAAGACATTTGTCATGTAACACGTCTTAATACTTGGAAAATTTCTAAAGTTTCTAAAACTTCTAATAACTTCTAATAACTGTTTAACTTGTGAGTCACATTAGAATAATTAAATAGGTTAATTAAAATGTGTCACCAGCAAAATTTATAGGTAGTTGACATTCTTTGGTATATGCTGCAATAAATTGAAATCTAAAATTTGATTATCTACAATAAACAAAAGTTAATTCATGACTGTAATTAATTTTACGCAATGGTTTTGATCATACCACAAGACTACTTAAAATGTTATAAATTAATGGAAAATTCTAAAAGAATGTTAAAAGAATTGTGAAATAGTCAGAACTTATATCAAACTTCTGCTTTCTCAAACAAAATAAACCCACAATGTAACTACACGCACTTTTACAAACGCACAGAATCCACTTTAACTAAGTATACAGCCATTAAAATATGCCCATAGTTGTTTTTTGTTGATGAAAATATTAGTGCATTTAGTGCAGATTAGTGCAAGTATTTTGGCACCATTATCTACTTAATTGTAACAGGCTCTGCGGTTTACAGGTAATCAAAACATACACTTCCACCATCAAACTAACATCCAATTGTCTTCCAAACAGTAGAAAATTAATATCTACATGCCGGTCTTCTATTATGATGATTACTTTTGTTTTGCAATAGTCATTAAAAACTGGTTGCAGAGTCTACCGCTGTAGGTGCATGCTGCCAATTTACAAAAACAAATATAATACACCTGCTATTTTGCTTTCTCAAATGATCAGAATAAGCTCTTCATAATTCTGATCACATCTAATCTTTTTTACATGTATTAAATAACTAAACGTATCTCTAAGAATCGAATCGTTTAGACATTTTATCGATGACAGAGATACATGGCGATAACGAAAAAAGCATGTCACCCTTTGCTTAAAGAGTTTATACACACCTCATCAAACACACTTAAATGCAATTTAAGAGAATCACAATGCTCTCTGGAAAAGCAGGCAGCCTCGATTAAAGGGACTAATTGCAAATTAGGCATTCAGCACAGAAGAGAAAGAGCAAAAGAGGGTGAGGAAGGTGGAACACAGGCTGTACTCATGCTCTGCTGATGCTGTGACATCATCACGAACATCTCTTGGGGCAAACAGATGTTAACCGAACTCTCCCCGGTGATGGAGACGTTGAGAATGAATGGTTTCCGACGGCAGCGTCTTCCCAGAGGAGGTGAACGGGGAGATGAAGAGAATAGGAGAGTAAAGTTTTGTGGGGAGAATGAAAAGAAACGATGTGCCGGTTTTCACACCTACAAATGTGTTGCACAAGTTACACAATCATAATATTTTGTTATATTAGATAATTTCTTAGAAGCACATGTTTGGTTTAAAAGAAATATCTTTCAGTGTTGCAATACAGATGGGGGTGTATTGGGACAGAAGAGGTAAAGGGACCAACAAGCAAGAGAAGAATTTTGTACCTTGGCTGTGTGTCAAACACACTGACATCTGGTACATTTGCATGGCTGTCGAAGATCCACGGATTATGTGCTTACGAGAGGACTGCAGTGTCTCACTGAACAACATAATCATCTTATGATGATTGCAAAAATGTATCATCCTCGCCACTTCATTAGGCCTAAAAATCTCAAGTTTAAGGATTGCTCAGTTCCAACCTCACCATTAATTTCTCCCTTCTGTATATTCATCCATCAATATAATTTTAAAGTGCAAACATCTGAATATCTTATTGAAGATCTGTGGAGATTGTGGCTTTCTATACCAAACGCTATCTAACTTCAAAGTTTATAACCAGGTTCACATTTAAACACCCACACATGCTGCACAATTACAGTACAATCTAAATCAACAAAACGAAAGAAAAAGATGGAAAACAGAAAAGGATGATGTGAGAGGGAAGAATCACAAAGACGTGAGGTTTCTTCACAAGATGACAATCATTCAAACATATTTTTATTAAACCGGTTCACATTGTTAAATTGTTTATAAGGACAGTGCCAAGGACAGTGCTCGCTGATCAATAACGTGTTTATTGTTAAATTCCTCAAAAGACTAGTAACAAAGAATCGCTTTTCTTTAACAGTATTGAAAAGGTCTAAAATTAAAAGCCAAACTTGAGCCATTGAAAATGTCCTTTTATGTCTCTCTCGCCCCAGAGTCACCTTAAAAAGTCTTAGGAGAGGCAACAGGACCGTGTGAAATTGCTGATGCTGGTGATTCTCCCATCAGCGAGAAACATGGACGTCTATTAGCTGCAACAGTCGCCCTCATTGGTGTGCAGTCAAACTGACACACGAGCCTACTGGAGGATTTGATGGACAGCTGGAGAGTTTGTTTTTCTCTTTTCTTTCTGTTAAACTCTCACTTCTTTCAAAATAAAACAACTTTTACTGTCGTAAGAAAAACAGCATCCGTTATTATTTCAGTAGTAGAGAAAATTGTGCTTTTAAAATGTAAAGATTAACATTCCTTGCAATGTGTTAACATGTTCCTGTTGTATCCTTCATTACAGCCAACATTGGAATCACGGATGTTAAGCCATAGAAAGGCATCTGCTGTATCTCAGTGTGGGCAGTCAGGAGATGCCAGGCGGTCCATTACGGTCTTTCTCTAATTCCTAACGTATTAAAGTTTGTCTCGACCGGTTACCCACTAAACTGGGACGTCTGTACATCGCCCTCAGTTGCTGATGAACCTGGTTTTCAAACAGCTGTGCTCCAGTTTACCAGATCTACCTGTGAGATGTGTGCTGCATCACGGGGGTGGCTGTGCGATTCAATTGCAAAAGATTAAAAAAGTCTGAAAAACAAATTTACCACATAGTTGTGCCAATTTACAAGTGGGATTTCAGCACAAAACTTTGCATGGATACAGCACTACACCATGAGTATATAATATGTTAAGGCATATATGTAGATTTGAGGTGTAATCAAGCACATTGTAAGGAGCTGATTTAAGTGTTTGGAAGACAGTGGTGAAGTAATGCAGCCCATTATCTCACAGTCTGGGGAACTGCACCACATAAACTGCGTTCAACGCAGATTTTCAGAGATCTTCATAGTGTTAGCTGATTTGCATAATGTCTTTAGTAAATTTGTTGTTGAAACAACGTCGAAAGTGTGTGCAAACAAACAACTATCAGTGGGTGCCAATCATTCTTAATTCTGGAATTTACATCTTTAATATCAGACCTGAAAACAGCATGGATGCAAATACAGATTAAAACAGTGACTGATCAAGAATATACCTGCATACAGAAACTGTGAATAAGCCAGATCAAGGATAATTGGTGGCCTTGAGTTTATCAGAGAGCTGGAGATGGTTTCTAATGGTTAGCGCTACTGCATATGGTGGCTGACTACAGACAGGTTTGTAGAACAGGTGGCGGCTTGGCTGTACATATGAAGGACTGAGGAATCCCTCCGTGTGAAAGCTTGGACTAACAGGGAAATTCCCTTAGTTCTGAATGGATCTCTAGAGTAACCACTGAATGCCCCTGGATGATAATATTGAGTGGGGAAAAAAATCTAATAAATCAATCTATGAGGAAACCCTGGAAATTTGAAAAAGTAAAATAAGTTTCTTTCTTCATTCTTTACATTACAATAAAACTACAAGAAAGTAGAAACAGAATATGTTTCTTTCCTAAAGAGACGTTTGAGGCTTTTTCTCCATTTAGTTATTTATTAGAGCAGTTCTTTGAACAGGACATTGCTAAAACGATCTTCACCATAAATCATAATGAATAATTGTTTCAGGTTCAAAACATGATATTCAATGATTCACTTTCACTGTTCTGCTCAAGCTATCCTGATAATTTTTCACGCCTGGCTGAATGCGGCGTCTGTTTGTTTCTGTGAAAAACTTTCGGTATATGCCGAAACATATTTTAAAAGTTTCATTTGCTGCCCTGCACCTCATTACATACCTCAACACAAGAGACTAAACTCTTTCTTCACACAGTAAATCTTGCCACAAGACTCTGGAGAGAAGCTCTAGATTTAGGGAAATGAAGTCAGGCAGAATCTATGAGGTTTGTTGGGATGTTAATGAGAATTACAAACTTTTCAGGCATTCTAGCTTTCACAAACGATTTATATTACCCGTTTAATAATGCTGGGTGATATTCTAATGTTGTTTCTAGCTAAAAAAATAGAAACTGGCTTATCCAAAGCATCTTAATAGTCTCTTGACTTTGAATAGGGTACAAAGCAAAATAATTAATAAAATACATAAAAGTGTTTGTTTCTTTGTTTTGTTTTGTTTTTAGTTTAAAATATGCTAAAAAGTATTTTTAAAATGCAAAAAAATACCTAAAAGATAATAGTGTTAAATGTCCATGATAATTTCCCAAATACATGTTAAAAATTCATTTCTCTGAAAAACTGTAAAGATTTACACATGTCGGTGGTGTCACATTGATGTCACACTGTATAATGTTTATGTGAGAAGTTTTAAAATAAAACAACAAAACTCAAATTGTTAAATTTCTAGATATCAGTAAGGACTTAACAATAGCAATTACAATATCAAAGTAAAGAATTAAAGAAAAACTTTATTTTATAAGTCAACATTTAATAAAAAAAGACCCAAACACTCCTTTTATACTTACAGTAAGTGGAAAACAAAAAAATCCTCTTCTTTCTAGGATTGCCTTTAAGATAACCATTTTCTACATCTTTTGCTTTTCAGTTTACATGCCTCCACATCTCTTTCTACACACACCAACGCTGACAGGACTGAATGCAGTGTGTGGAAACAGCCTCAGGCATTGGTTTTCCTGAAGCAGCATCCTGTTACTGCAAACTCATTTGTTGCGATTATATTTTTCAGTGTACATTTTAAATTATTGCTTGATGTGTGCACGTTTGTGTGTGATACAGGGCACAAGGACCGAGAAATGTATTCAAAAACAGGACCGGTGCTCTGTTCCTCCTCATCAGGAACATCTGGCAGTGTATCACATTAAAGATTTCAGCACACCGTTAGCCGACTCAAAACTCAAGGGAATTTCTCGCTTTTTACCAAAGTAAGGCACAGGACATGTGGTAGATCAGGAAATGTTAACTTTTTACATGCACATACAAATGTGTTTGTTTTTCTTAATGATTTATAAAATGTAAAAGTGCTAAATGTACTGTCAGCATAAGATAGGTGGGAAAATAACCGGAATTAAAATGTATACATGGGGTCAGTAAATTAGTCCCTGTTGATAAATGTCCTAACTGTGCTAAGCAACTACCACTGAGATTAATATGCTAAGTTGAGTTTTCTCCAGGTATGATAAACCTTCTTGGAACCTACTTAGTTCATATAAAAGAAACTAATAAGACTGCTGGTAGTAGCTATATATTTTCATTACCAGTGTATATTTCCGTTAAAGTATTTCATCACAGCTTTTATAACTGTGGTATGTAGTGTAACATAACCTCAGGCATGTTTGAGTCCCCATTGTCATAGGCACCATTATAGTTCAAATGGATCTCTCAACTCTGTCATGAGGGCCATCATTAGCCAGAAGCATCGTGTCAATCCACATACAGAGAAAGAGTGAACTACTGCTCCTTTCGGGTTTGGCTCTCTCTGCAAACAGTGTGCAGCACAGTCAGAATTTATTGGAAAGTTCTTATGGAACACAGGTTTTTAAATCAATATTACTGGGATCATGACACACAACCCGCTCGATAGGACTATATGAATTAAGAATTTATAAGTCTGTGTCAAAATGCATACGTATGTCTGAGAAAGAGACTGGCGATCAGCGTGGTGTGGTGAAAAATATGTTAGAAATATCAAAAGTTAAGAGGTCAGGAACCTGTACTGCCCATCTGGAAGATAACAGACTCCAGGTGCTGATGTGGTGAAGAGAGGACACCTTTGATCTCACGGGTTCACGAGGGAAGACACCACACAAGTTGTAGTCTGTATCTTCTTTATGTCTTGTTGACGGTACTAATCATTCATTCTAAGAGAACAGTCATCTTTTCCCATTTTACTCCATTCTCCAAAAAGCACTTTTACTGTATTGTTTTTCTGTTTCTCAGACTATGCGTCTGTCTCCTACAGTATCTAATCTGGTCTCGATCAAGCTGACCGACCCGACCCGACTCCACCCCACCGGTGCGGCAACAACTGATCCAACTTCAGGCTTCAGAAATACCTCGCTCTCAATCCAGCAATAAAACAGAAGGGAGACTTTAATCTTGTTTGATATATTCCAATAAGCCCTCCAAATGAACCTTAAACACTTCTGTTAGGATCTGTGTTTTCAGGGCATTTTAGAAAGTATTTGTCTTAGAGGATTTATAGAATGAGAACACTATAACCTGCTGAAGGGTGAAAAGTTTCTCTTTGCTCTCCTCTTACTGTTTGCCACAATGATAAATTTTATTATTTTATTTAGCCGAGGCTGGAGAGAATGAGGTGTGATATTACGTTCCCTGAATGCATCTCCTAAATCGGTGACTTTTCTGTTTCACTCACTTCCTCTCTTGCTATTCCCACGGGCCAAATTTGCAAAATCGGGTCATCCAGAATATTTTTTCCAAACCGCACTTTTCCCGTTCGTGGTGTACTTTTATTCATCCATCAAAAAGCCTCTAGTGTTCCCCTAAGGAGTCTCCCACCCCTGTAATGTAAATCGGGATGTTTCCTCAACATGCAGACATTTTACAAGACGCGTTTAAACTCCAAACCCACCTCATTGGTCCTCCCCACCCACCCGACCCTCCAGCCCCACATCCACTTCTCTTATCAGTCTGGCAGTTTTATCTGTTAGATGAGGTTAGGTGATTGGAGGCAGATGGAGCGAGATAAAGAGGAGAGACCAGATTAGGTCAAGGGTACAAGAGGCACGCATCACAAATAACCTTTTTTTCTCTACGATGTATTAAATCATTGCTATTTCTGAGTCTGTCTTTAGCCCTATATCCTTCATATTTAATACTTTTACTGACACTACTATCTACATCCTAGTTGCCTTACTGCAGCTCTTAATCATTACTTAATTAAAATGTTCAAATTATAAAGCTTGTCAAAATGTTTTTATTCATCTGAAGTATAAAGACACACCATCGTATTGTATAAGTCCGGACAATAGAATCACCATTAAATAACAGATAGAACTGGATGCAACATTAGTGTTTTGTTGCAATTACACTTTCTTAATGTTTAACTCTGTGGTCTAAAAAATAATATTGCATTATAATTAATAAATCACAGAAGATCTACATAAAAATACACTATAAAACATTAACTTATGATAATGCACACGTCATGAATGTGGAATATGAAATAATTTCACTTTAGCTACTTCCATATGAATAAAATAAAAATGCTCATTCTAGTTTCTCAGTTGAACACAGTATTTGAACAGTTTTGAGGAACAGGAAATTATGCCTGTTCAAGGTTTAAAGAGCACAATACTGGATGTGCCAAAAGCCAGAAGAGAATTTCTGGAAATCGTACAAGGTCAGACGTGTGGCCAGTCAAGCATTTCGGCAAGACTTAATGTCTATTCCAAGCTAGACAATCTTGTGATCCGATCTAGAGGTGATTTTATATGACCGCATCACATCTGTAGTCAATGTGTCCTGGGAACGTCTCAGTACTCTTCACAAATCGTTGTGCCAAAAAAAGATGTTAAAACTTTGATAAGGTGACTTAGGTGACGTCTCTTTTCCATATAATGAATGTGAATGATGACTGGGCTGTCTCTAAAATAGTTAAGAACAGAAGCACAAAAGTATCATAAAAGTATGAATAATGACTTGATGTTTTAGATATTGTATGACTTTAGAAGACCTGGAAAATAAAACATTAAGTCTGTTTTTCATCATTCTTCACCAGAAATTGAACAACTCCAGTCTTCATTCATTTTCATTATATGGAATTTTTTTAAAAAATCTTTTGTGCACCATAAAATAAAAATTATATAATGGTTGGGTGGCTTCTGTAAATGATGGCAGAATGGGTGAACTCTTCCTTTAATAAAACATCTATGGTTTGCCAAACATAAGTTCACAGCAATGCAATGATGTAGTGTCATAAAATCAAGTGGTCACAAAAAAATGCATTTTAAGACATGTAAAAACCATGACAATTTATCTTGATTGACCACTTGAGATCACTAGAGACACATGTTAATAGTCAGTGCAAATTATGTCTTCAATAAGTGTTCAATTCACATGGAGGGGTGTAAAAAAGATAAGAATAAGAATAAATCTAAGAATAAATTTACATAAAGAGAAGGAAAAGGACTTCATATGAAAGCATTCCATCCCAAAATAAAAATGTAATTTTACTCACATTCCTCCCATTGCAAACTTGTGGGACTTAATAAGATGTCAGATGTCATGACATTTATAAAGTATAAAGGGATCAAACGTTCTAAAAAAAGACAAAGTAATTATTGAGTTTTACATGAGTTTACTATTTCTTTAAACAATAATGCTGTGGAACAGAAAAAAATACTTTATTCCTGGTCAGAAAACTTTATGAAATTCTAATGCCAAGCAAAAAAAGGAAAGAAAAACAAATCTTAGATGTGGAGCTCCAGAGAATTAACAAAAGAGCGGAGGTTCTTACTCGAAGAGTAGTTCAACAAGAGCGAGCTGGCAGTAAGCCGTTGTTTTTCCTCAGCGAGCGCAGCTATTTTACGGTTGAAAGGAGTGCCTAGCATTCAAATAGGACTCCGAATCCTGGAGATACTGTCTGTTGGGTAATGGCTTTATTTTCAAACCCTACAGTTGTTGCAGAAGTGATTGACACAAATGTCAGGGTAACTGGGTTGTACTTTACACCCGTTACCAGCCTATAACCCACACCAGTTATTAACATCCATCTCATGTGGTCAGCCAAGACAGATGATCGTTTACAGTTAGCATGCATCTTAAATGTGTATTTACTGATCGCTTGTGATAGGATTTTATATTAACCCTTGATGGATGGTGAGACCAGGGGGGAAAACTCCACATATTTACCTACAATTATCTACATAGTTCTGTCATTCATTAAATTTTACAAATCCCAACCAGGTGCTATATTTTACAATTGTTTAAACACATTTTTTTACACCCTTTCAACAATTTTTTAAGGTTTAGAGCTGTTACAACCATCAACTTTGAACACCAAGTATTTCAACTAATCAAGCTTTGATTTATTGACAAATTTTGGATGACACAGAAAGACTTATAAGCTTTAGTGATCCACTCATTATTAAAGTTATAAACTGTCTACTTTCTGACACATCACTGTACTGTACAAGAAATAATATAGCCTACATAAATATCATTTTAATATTGACTATAGGCTTGTTTGCATTTGAACACCAACAGAGTGTCAAATATTTGGTAACTTATTCGAGACTGAGCCGAGGACACAAAAAGAGAAAGAAAGATAAGCCAGAAAACCAAAAAAATAAAAATTGTTAAGTGAACAGAAAACTAACAAACAAACATATTTCGGTGGCATTCGCTCTCTCGCTTCACTCAACGAATGGGACCTTCTATTAAATAATTCAAATGGAAGCTCAAAGATGCCACTCAAAAATACTACTTCCATAAAAGGCATGTGTATAGCTGGAGCGGCCTAGTATCCAGTGGTGAATAAGGGCATTAATCTTGTTGTTCTCCTGAGGAAAAACAACTGCTTTAGCACGCCTTCTGTTTATATTTGTTTCTTTGGTTCATTTTTTGTCTCTGTGAAATACATGCTGTCTGGCTGAGGGGAGAGGAGAGAAGATGCTGCTCCATCTATTACCATTTGAATAATGTCTTACTATTACGCTTGAGGTGAACAACTCTTAAATTTGGGTGGGTGAGCTTGCAGATAGTCAAAGTCAAAGTCAAAGTGGAGTTTATTGTCATTTCAGCCATATACAAGTACAAGTACGTTTCTCCAGGACCTACAGTACAACACAAAATGTACGGTATATACAAGTTGGGGGTCTGAGTGCATCTTTAAATTATGGTGTTGTTTGCCAATGAGTGCAAAGCAACTGGCTTTCTACATTGAAATAGTAGTTTGGGAAAATCTAACACACTAAACACATACTTATTATTCACATACATGTGAATAATACATTATTGGCTTGTTAAGAAAATGTGTGTGACTGCTTTCCTACAGTAAATGGTTTGATTTGTTTTTTTTTCCAGGTGGATATTAAACTAGATGACGACGTTCAATGAAAATATTTTAAATAGACCTAAACCACATCTATTATACAGTATAATGCAGACCACCACTGAGAAGTTTTAAAGTCATGGGTTTGATCGTCAAATATATAACTTGTAAATGCACTGTACAGTAAATTGCATTGGATAAAAGCACCTATCAAATCCATAAATGTAAAACATATATTTATATTTTATAGTATATATATATTATATATATATTTTTTCTATGGATAGGCTAAGCAACTATTGTAGAGGTATCAAAATGTGCAAATGAATAAATTAAGACTCTAAAAAGCATAACATTACTATATTAACAATTATATATTCAGTTCTGTACATATCACACAGATACAAATACTGCTCACCTAAAAAATGTCAGAAGTGAATTTGGTTATGAAACATTATGTGAGTAACTTCTTGTGCCAATAAACATCCTAGCAACCACTCAGCAATGTGCCAACACCTTAGCAACAGCATATCACTCTGGCAACCACCCAGAGCAGTTTTATTTGTAAACCCTATTTTCAGATTAATTCACAGCACAGCAGAGAGGAGACAGAAAACAAGGAGAAATGTGATAAGGAAATGTCCGATTCAAACCTGCATCACCCACACAAGCACTAGTCATCAATGTGTCCACACTGTATGCCATCATATTGATAGAATAACTCTGCAAGAGCTAATAACATGGCAAATTATTAGGAAATCTAAGCTTATATATACACATTTAAGCCACTGCTGTATACAGTATAATCTCCACAGTATATTAGTTGTCTTGCATTGGTTGACAGGAGGAATGCCAGTAAGCAAATCCATATAAAATGAAATGCAAAGATAAAGTTTGCATGTGTAGGGCTGTATCTGAGCTATTTATATTCACAGCACGATGATGTTGCTTTTCTTGGGGAGAAAACTAAGCCTGGCAACAAAACAAATGGGTTGGAATCCCAGGTAGGAATTTTTAGAAAAAGTTGACCATTACAGCACATACAATCGCTTTACTTTAAAACAATATCACAGGTGGAAATAAAATATTTTGCAAAGTTTTAAAATTAAGGTCACCTTTCATTCTATTAAAATTCTTAGAAGTTTGCAAAACATCACCCTGTGCCACAACCCACAATAACACAAATAAAACATTCACACAAATGTTGCATTTAATAAAGCAATCCAACAGTTTCCATATTAAAGAACAACATGACAAGCATTAGTCCAAAACATTAAAACAACACACTTTAAAGAGGTTTTAAATAGAAAGGCTGTCACCTAATGTGTTGTTGTTGTCATGTAAAATTGTTGGCTTCCTGAAATGCATCTATCAGAAATCTTGTCTTGTTTCTTCATAAAAATATCATTTACCAGGGCTTGTTGTCATTAAAGCAAACATATTATTCAATTATTGAGTGTCATGTAGGAATTTTGTTTTACATTTGCAACATGTTACTGCCACAGCAACATTTTACACGGCTGAGCTTCAGGAAAGCCTGTGGGTCTTGATGTAAAGTTCATAAAAGGATTTTCAGGGCCACCTTACACTCTTTATTTTTTTATAAGAACTGGGTCATAACAGCTGTGTTTGTGTGGCCTGACCCGAACGGCCGTCAGGAGGAAAATAACTTGCAATGAAATGGGATAAAAATGCAGAAGGTTTCTCTGAGGGAAAACAACACAACTGCATGATGTCCCCACCATGAGAGAAAGACAAATATGTCTGTGTATTTGTGTGTGAGTCTGTGACTTTCGCAGACAAATCTGTGTACAGAAAGGTTTTCTTAGTATTAGGGTTAGCCAAAAGTAATTGCAACTAGTTAAAACAATAACTAAAAAAAACAATATGATACAGTATGTCCTTATTCAGGTATTCAAGTAAACGTGTGTCTGTGTGTGTGAGGGAAAGCCGTTGGATATACAGGCACTTCCCCAGGCGTTAAATAAATCTTTAAATGAGATCTTTAGCTCTTTCTGTCCTCAGTCTACAGTTACCCTACCCAAACCTGACATTACAGACATGACTGACATCACAATCAAAACAACATCAAAAATGTTATGCATTATGACTATCCCAATTCATCTATCTGGCTAAAATCCTCAGAAACAAATAATCAATTGGTGCTAAGAAAACAGAATAAATCTGCAATTTAATGAATGGCTCAATTAACATAAAATGAAAGTTTTGCAGTGTGCAAAAGAGAACATCAGTAATGCACAACTCACGGGGAAAATAGCTAGATATTTCTCTCACTTGTTATCTGTCAACAATTAGACAAGGTAATGGATATTTGATTGTTAGCTGCAGAGAAAATAGAAAAGTCAAAATCTGATGTGTTATGTTGGCTTTGCGGATCAATCCAAATCGCTCATTTGTGCAGCCTTGAGATTAATTGTACTTTTTTTACAAAATTATCTTATTATTACTCATTTTAACCCATATGCATGTTTCTTTACAAAATTCACTATGACCATGTCTGACCAAAAACCCCCATTATAAAAGCAGTGTAAGAAAGCTTTTGTGAGAGAATCCTGAAAGTTAGTCCCATTAGTCAGCCAGATCAACTAGTTCATCTGATATGGCTTTTAAGAGTAATTCATTGACTATTCCAAATGATCTGATTTTACTTCAAAGTGGTTCTTGAGTGGTTTGTGTAGCTGTTATGAAAAAATAAATAATCTACTCCAGAAATAATAGTTACCTGAAGCACTACTTCTGATGGTTGACTCCCATAATAAAGTGTCTATTCATTTTATACGGTTTGCAATAGGCCGGCTGAATTATTAGACGTTACTGGACTTGAGAGGATTATCTTAAGGGTTTCCTCACTCAATTAGGACCTAATAGCAATACAAACTGCACTGCCTAAAATTAAACGTGTCTTGCAAATTCTTTTAATCTTTGCAAATAAATCCTTTAGCAGCAACAACGGTGGGTTCAAATCCCAGGGAACACACACATATACATACCTTGAATCGCTTTTTTTAAAAAGCACTTGCCACATGCATGAAAGTAAAATGTAAAAAAATATTAAGATGGAAAAAAATGACCTTTATTGAATGAACCTGGTTGCAATAGGTTTTTAATTGTCTAGATTTGAAAAATACAAAATATTATGGCAACACGAAATTGACAATAAGTACCATTTAAAACAGATAATCCAAAAATTATATTCATATCCCTCTCCCTTAATCATTAATAAGACATAATGAGAGATTTATTACTGTATTAAAGGACACAAGAGAAACACTCTTCGTATATACAGCTTGTTGGTTTTCTCCCTTACCAGCGTTGATATCCAAGTCATAAAGTGCCTCATTTCTTTATAGTTTCAGAACATGCACAAAGCCAATTAGTTAATCGTTAAGACTAGGCAGGTGGTGCAGAATTACAGGATAATAATGCGCCTTGGGCATTCTGGTGCACTGCGATGCAAAAGACCTCGTAGCTACAGGGCACGGATCGGGTGCTTAATTGCCTTGTTGAGCAGGGGGCAAACCGAGGATTGTTGGTGAACAGAGAGGTATTCTACACTGTTATCAAGAGATACATTTTTTGTGTATAGAAGCTGCTGCAAAAACGGCCAAATTGTGTGTTTGATTTAGTGTAGCATTACGATGCAAGTGAGGGGTAAAGGGGGAATTCACCGGTGTTGTTAAAGTGCACTGTTTTTAGTGGCCACTAAAGGAATTATGTGTATGAGGTAACATGCAAACGTTTGTGTTTTAAGTGTTGAGGGATGCAGCAGACTTACGCAAACTTTGTTGGGACCGTACAGCATCATTCCATCACTGCGATATAGGCAATTAATCAGCCTTAAGTGCACTAGACTACACCACACGTCTGGATATATTCTATCATTCATGATTTGATACAAAACTGCTACAATGAGTAATGGAAAATGTACAAATGTGCTTTCTGTGTTTTGGAATGGTACAATGTTAATCACAACAGGCAAATACCATATATAACGTTCCTAACTTGCATAGAAAGGTGGAGCGTTTGCATTGAAAGATTCACAATGACTTACTTAATATACAGTGCAAATTCAGCATCGGGCTGAACTGGGTAGTGGAAATAGTAACACACAAATAGTGGCGCAACTGTTGAGTTTGCCTCAAGATGAGCGCACATTGTACAATTTTAGTAGTTCTTTTCTATTGTTGCTCGTCAGACTGTACAAACATGATCCCAGCTATAAATCATGTCAGACTATGGGATCTCAGTTGTCATTAATGTCAGACTGTATGACAATCAAGACTTACTAAAACCAGACATACGCAAGAAGACAGGAGAAGTCACAGCTGTCATCTGGGATCTTCAAAAGGTCTTAAAATGTACCATTTACATACAGATTTTTTAATTTTGAGATTCCAATATGTATCTTTGAGCAACTAATATTCAATTCAATTGTATTTATATAGCGCTTTTCACAATTTTCATTGTTGCAAAGCAGCTTTACATGTGTTATAATTAAAAAGAAGAAATAAAACAATACATTGTGGAATATAAAAAAGACAATATACAGTTTTTACAGTGCAAGGTGTTAAATTAATAATATGCACTCTTAAAATACAAAGTATACTTTTTGAAAGGGTACCGTCCCAGTGAAAGCATTTATACCATTTTTTGTTAGGACTGTGTCTCAAAAATGTCTGACACTGGAAACATTTTTATTGCAATGGTTATTAATTGGCTTTGACAACTAATGATCAAATACTACAGATTTTGAATAGTAGGAATCTCTCAGAATTGGTCTCTGATGGCCAAATCGTGTGTATGCAGCTTTAGTCAGTGTAGTTAAAGGCATTATGCATAACAGATGTATCATGCTGAGCTCCTTCCAAAACAACAAACATGTGCATTTTGCCCATTTGACTACATGAATTTATTTGAACAAACAGTTCAATTAAACAAAATAAATATCATTAAAGTTATTCAGCACTATACTGTATGTAGAAAAAGAAGCCAAAGTTACTTTAAGGCAAGATGACAATTCTTGTAATACCAAAGAAGAGAGGACAAAGTATTTTTATATTTCCTCACAATCCCACAAGTCATTAAAAAAGTTTAACCTCAGTTGCAGGATGTGAACAAACACAATCTGCCAATCCTCATTTTCATGAACAAACAAGCGGACAGACCGAACCGCAAAATGATGAGCTGCCTGCCTTGTACTTTCTAGAGTTTGATTACAGACGAACATGACAAAAAATAAAAATGAAAAAGATTTTGCTTTGAAGTTTCAAGTTTTTCTTTGGTTTTCCACACGCTTGTCTTTTATGAAGCTCAAATAAATTAAATAAAAATATAAAAACTTGCCTTGGCAAATATAATATCTCTTTAAAAAGGAAAAAAGGATGAAAGTGAGTTTGTTCTTGAAAGTCATAGACGAACCTTTTACAAATCACAGTCTTTCACTAGAGAATTACAGCAGTTAACACTAAGATAATCATCACAGTTTCTGCTAAAACAAAATCTGTTTGATCAAAAACAACAAAGAAACACTAGCTAGACAAGAAGAGAGAGGAAAAACTAAAGACAGGGAACAGAGTTATGCTAAATATGTCCTTTATTAATATAGTTCAATTAGTTTTAAGATTATTTGTTTGCATAAAAGATCTTTTTAAAGTTGCTCTCTAAAAGGCTTTAGCCAAGCAAATTTGTTAGAGCTTTCAATGAAATCTTTTTTCGCATAAATAAATTCTGTGCACACTGTTGCTGCCAACACCAATTAACCATCTTTATTTAGTACAATTAATAAAAGAAATACAATGCAGTTGAATCATGCTATTACTATCTGTACTTAAATTTGGCAAATAATGAATGTTTCTAATAAGTTATTCTTAACTGATGTACAGTACCACCTAAAGGAAAAGCATGGTTTGCAAATCAGCAGTCAACAAAAACTGTTATTACAAAAACCAGATGTAGCCTTGGGAGCAAAGAATTTTGAAAGATGTTACAATAATTCTTGTGACTTTGCCTTGAGAGAGAGAGAGAGAGAGAGAGAGAGAGAGAGAGAGAGAGAGAGAGAGAGAGAGAGAGAGAGAGAGAGAGAGAGAGAGAGAGAGAGAGAGAGAGAGAGAGAGAGAGAGAGAGAGAGAGAGAGAGAGAGAGAGAGAGAGAGAGAGAGAGTGTGAGAGAGTGAGAGTGGGGGACGGAGGGAGGGAGAGAGTGAGAGAGTGAGAGTGGGGGAGGGAGGGAGAGTGAGAGTGGGGGAGGGAGGGAGGGAGAGAGAGAGAGAGAGAGAGAGAGAGAGAGAGAGAGTAAGGAGAGGGAGAGAGAGAGAGAGAGAGAGAAAGAGAGAAAGACAAGAGAGAGAGAGAGTGTTGAAATGGGGTGCCACTTGAGACTAATTATGGACTTTTTCGAGCACACAGGCTGTCACTCTGCCCAGGACAGCACTGAGGAGTGTAGAAACAAACTGCTGACAGACAGACAGGCATCTACACTGACAGAAATTCAAAGACAGACAGGAACAAAAGTAAAAGGAATAAAAGTTAAGATGTCATAGAATGTGTCATATTTATTACATAACTGAATGAGTGATGATGTGAAAAATCTGAAGGAAAGGTTGATTCTTTATTTTTCTGATGAAAGCCTTTAAAGCAATCCAGAACTTTTGCCTCTCGATTGCCATCTTTGTTTGAACCAATAAACTGCAAACAACTTCAAATGGTGACATTTCACATGAAATTCAACCTAACAGCTTAACTCATAAATTATTATTATTATGAAATGACAAAACAAGGTATAAACATGCTAAATCAAGTACTATAATCAAGTGCAATACACCTGACTCCAAACTACTGCCCATATATGCAGATGTAACGCTCACCTGACAGGTGTTTGGATGTGTGCGTGTGTTGGCCTTTCCCTGCATCTGTCATCCAGCTGTGCCCACAAATCCACCTCACTGCATTATGGGACAGTAACAGCATGGTGACAGACCCAAACACAACCCACAATTACCTTTCATGTCTGGCTGCAGTCCAAAACGATAAAGCACAAATTCTTCTCTTCACATTGCAAGTATATAGCTATAAATCTGTACTTGATAGCTCCATATATCTAAGCTGTATCTATGTTTGTGCTCATTTGTTTTTCACACTTCTGGAATTTAGATGTGTTGTGTTATATGCCAGTGGTCACTGTCAGATTAGCATCTAATAATAATGCACCATATGCACACTGTCTTCACAGCAATTAATCCCAGCAAAGTGCTGAAGCCAAGCAGATGTGGGCTTACAAAGAGAGAGAAAGATAATTTTTTTTTGTTTAATTGGTGTTAATCTATGCTACGCACTTGGCAAACACACTTTTATCCAAAGTGCAGTCAGTCCAGGCGTTTCCTGGGAGTAAAACCCATAACCCAGACATTGTCAATGCCATGTTCTACAAACTGGGCACTGTTTAATTGCTGTAAATGCCAGCTTAGAAAGTTTAAAGACCCTATGAGTTCATTTGACAAGCATACTACCCATTCCAGTGCTGACATTTTACTTGTTGCAACAGAATGTCTGCGTGGGACATCTGGAGAACACTCCTTTTTTATGTAAGATATATAAAATGTACATCACATGAACCATGACCCCAGAGGAAAATTAGATTTTTCTTTCACAGTTCAGAAGATCTGATGGAGTTTTCAGTCATTAATTTAAGTTTCAAACTTACTTTTAATCTTAAAATTGCTTAAGATAAAGTAAATTAGAAACAAATGAGCCCGTACGGGGCTGTAAAATTCATGTAGCCTAGTTTGGTGTACAGGGAAAATAATTGGAATTAGGGAATAAATTTGATGAGAAATGTTTAATATCATATTAAAATCTTTTTTTGTTGACTTTTGTTAACAGACAGAGTTCGGCTCGTGACGCTGTTGTGATCTTGCATCTCTAATGGAGAAATTTGTGGAAATTCATTTAATCTCCATATAATTTTATCGATGTCTAAAAGAAATAATTGGGATATTAAAGAGGTCATATCTGTAATTTTTTTTCTAATGGGATTCCAAAAAAACACTAGTACAAAAAATAAAATTCACAAAACTCTCATTTTCATGGGGTCTTTTAAACTGCTTAATAAAGAACTATTCCAAATAGATTACAATGAACACATGCAAAACAACATGCAGGGTCATTACCACAATGCAATTCCTATTCATGAGCTCTAGCTCCAGCAGCAGACCTTATTAAATACTCTTCCACAATGTCAATACAGAGTAAAAATCGTGCTATAATTAAATAAGCACAACAGGATACCTCAAAAGCCTGTGTAACGCATCTATGACCGAAAATGGTCCAAGCATTAATGACTGACTAAACCACCCAGGCTGTAATGACAGGCTGATGGTTTGGCTTTAATGACAGCGTGCAGTGCACCAGCTAACCCGAGCCGAACCACCTCCTCTCATTGTATCCATAATAACCCTCCTCTTGAGTACCGCCTCAGTCAAATGACACTTCCAGCGTAGTGAACTGAGGCTAGCAGCCCTGCTTCAGTGCGTGCCGCTATCACATCCCGCTCCGCTATTCTTCCTTGAGAGCTCTTCATGATGCCTTCAGCGCACCGCCACCCTGCCTCATTAGGGCTCCTTCTTGCGCCGTCTGAAGGATTATACAAGCAAATCTCATTGTGGCAACACTTGAGAAGGAGATAAGGAAAGTCATTTTCTCTGAAGGAGACGCGGGCAGGAGGCGGAGTGATTAATGAGCGTGATATATCGCTTTATGTTTGATTAATTCTCAGCCGTGCTTGTTTGATTGACGTGATTCTGACCCTTGTATGTATTGACAGAGCGAGTTGAGTATGTGCTTGCGGTAATGAAGGGGAGTGAATGGCAGACCGCATTCCACTCCAAGCTGAGAGTGACAGTTTTATTGTTTATTGACATTTCATAGACGTAACGAATGGCAGACTAAGTGTGTGTTTTTTAAGGCTACTCAAAAGTAGTAGATACAGATTACCTTAAGGTTACCTGAGGAAACTGATGCTTTAGTCTGAGTCTTCTATCCATCTCATTGATGGAAAGTTTCACTTAAAAATGATGTCATTATTTACTGACCCTCATGTAATCTAAAATCATCTGTTAGGGCTGTCAAACGATTAATAGCACCCAGAATAAAAGTTTGTTTTTACATAATACTTGTACTGACCATATACATTTTGTATTTATAAACACAAAAACACACATACATATGTATATATATTTAGGAAATATTTAGATGTGTTTATTTATATTTACCAATAATCGAAATTATATATAAACTTTTATTAATTTTTATTTTTTATATTTTTAAATATATATGCATGTATGTGTATGTGTCTACAAAGCCTTTTAAAAATTATTCTAAATTGAAGAGTCCACTATAACGATAACAATACAAAGAAACAATATGATTGGGATACACTTTCAGATAAATGTTTTTCCAGCTTAAAAATGATAAACCAGCCAATCAAATTCCATTTAGTTTAAAGGACTTGTGCACTTAACATATTAAACATACAAGCTTTAAATAAACATTACATTATTGTTTATTAGTGTGGGAGCTAATAATAAGACTAAAATGTAAAGGGTTTACCCAATTAAAACTTGAGAGCCAGAACAGTTGGATTTGTGAACCATCTCAAAGGACTGAATTGTTCACAAATCAAACTAATCCAGTTTTAAAGTTCAACAAAACTCCATGATCAGTTACCAAATTAACAGCTAACTAAAGGGCAAAAACAACTGTTTTCGTACATAGAATTCTTATGGCTTCAGAACTTTCATAAATATTGTGCATGAGTCATGAATAATTTGTTGTCTTTTTTAGTTGCTAAATAAGAGAAAACATTCAATTATTCTTTACTGTTCCACAGAAAAACAACAACATACGGGTTTTAAGGTGAACTTTTCCTCTAAGACTTTAAATGATAATGAAAAGTGTTGCTTTCATCTAGTATGCATCGGGCAATGAAGGGACTGCTTCAAACAAAACTAGCAAACTCACCACTCTGAACTGGAGCCGTGCCATCCCTCAAACGATCCGCTTTTCTCTCGGATCGATGTCTGTCCCTACTCTCAATGCCCCGAGTGACGTGAGCGCTGTTGACAGACAGCATATCCTATCAAAAGCTGTCTCAGACATCCCCTCTGGCCTTGTAAAATCACACAGTGAAAGCTTAAAGCGGCCAGAGCATCACGTTTGAGTCCCGCACAGCCTTCGAGGGCTGTTGTACGTGAACACGGGGACAAACTAAGTAACAAGAAGTTAATCAATAAGTCAACGCAAATGTGTGTGTGGAACCTGAGCGCAGGCTATTTGATAGCCAACTTGCTGTGCAAGCTGTTGTCCGTGTCTCACGCACATCTCCCTATCTTTACTTTTTCATTTCGGTGTACGCAAGAATGCGTACGGATGTGTGTGGGGGGGGTTGTTCGGTGTGTCAGCCTGACTTGGCAGAAATTGATCTTGTGTATGCATTAGCAGATTGCCTGTTGATGAGATGGGGATTTATAATTCACCGACTGATGGCGGCGGTCTAGCTATATAAATAAATGAATATGTGCACTGTTTAGCTTTCAGATGACAATAAAAACTTGATTTGTAAGCCTTTCTGTGTTTGCAAATGCCTGTGTTAATATCTCTGTACTCTACTAAAGATGCTCGTCTGTAAGTCATCGAGGACCTGGCGGCTTTATGAAAACATCTAAACATGTCAATCAAAACAATCTGGTGATCAAAACCTCATCAATTCTTCAATCTCAACGTCCTGTATCATCATATTCCGCTATACAAAAAGACAACACTAGCACACATGCAGGAAAGTGTCACCAGAAATTGCATACACTGTACAGGAATTGTCTTAAACATATAAACCTACTCTAACAAACATTAATGTCCTACATCCTTAATTTGATCAGCAACGTCCATAATCCATCCGCACGTTGTACAAGTGCCAGGCGATGCAGAAACCAAAGCCACATCAGCCAAAAACACAAGGCACATAATATCATTTCATATCAATCACAAAACCCATAAATTAAAATCACATCATGACAAACAAATCGGGCAACATTGAATCGCTGGCTAGGAGAATCAATATAAGTTTGTATAAAGATAAAACTTATTTACACCCCTACTACCCATGGTGATGCATGTATTACTGCACTAAAAGCTAGTGTTTGATCTACTGTACCTTCTCAGTAGTTGTGGTTCATAGATCAATCGCATACTGTAGGTCAGTGCAGGTCGTTTATGTGTTATGTGCAAGTATTTGCAGAGTCAGTGATTTGGCTAAATGGATAAGCTCTTACTTTCATGATCAATATTTAAGTGTAATATGATCGATTGGAAAGGCATGAATTAATGTTACGGGCTTGTGGAAATGCAGTTAAACAGTTAACACTGCATAGCACTTACTGGAAGCCTTTCAGAAATGGTTTGGCTTTTTACGAAAGGTGTTGGGCTAAATGCATTAAATACACCTATGCTATCTAATATTGTATAAATGTTGTTGAAGCAAAGATATTTACCTCAGTCAAAATGAGACTTTAATGGCTCTGATACATTAGCTGCTAAAAATATAGTTTTAAGATGTTAAATTTTAATCTCCAATGGTAATATGGCTATAAAAAAGCTCTTTGAAAAAAACAAACATAAAAATCAGATAATCTTTCTCGACAGGCCCTCGATAGAATCCTTTCCCTATTCTATCTGGCCCACCGACTTCCTGTCTCAAGATGCCTCATGGTCCCCAGAACCGTGGTCAGGTCATTATTCTGACTTGCTGGGCCTGAACCAGCGTGCTCAGAAAGAATGCATCCAAAAGGGCTCTAAAAGCTTGCTTTGGGTTTTAAAACTTTAGTTTGAGGGCCACCCTTTGGGCAGAATGAGAGCATTCATGTGTGTGTTGCTTTCTTCCCTTCTAACTTTCCTCTTAAGCTGCTCTACATTGTCCCATTGTCTTTCCTCTACTGTTCTCCCAGCAGAAAAGCATGACTCCTAAGTAAAGCTTTGCTAATATGTGACCTAGAAATAGCATGTTTTTATACAGTTACAGTGTAATAGGAGCATTTTAATTACATTAACAATGACAATTAAGGAGATTGGGTGTTAAGATGTTAATAAAAACATCAATCAAAATCCCATAATTGTTTTTACTCAATTTTGCTCAAAACATATCATGCCGCCTGGGACACTGAAACCCCATGTGCAGATTTATCTATTTTTTGCTTGATGCATTTAAAACAGGAAAATTAATCGTGTTGAAGGATGCTTGTCAACGTGCCTTAATACAACCGGACTAAGTAGTACCACATCATAAATGTATTAATGATCAGCTAAAAATAAAGAAAAACCGCAACAGTAAAAATGGTCACTGGGGTACAGCAATACAAGTAAGGACCATGCATTGTCAGACCAGTAACCAAGCAAAGAACTGACTGCAGTACCAGAAAGAGAATTCAAATAATTAAAGTGGAAAATTACAGTACTTAAACTTATTTTCATTAACATTTTCATCATTGTACTGTAAAGCGCTTTAGTAAAAAAGGTGCAAAGCTCATGCTTAAAATTTTTACAGCTGTTAAGACTAAGGACGTGCATTACGACTAATTTGACTAATTTGACTAATTTAAACTGTAGTTTTAAAACCAACTAAAATAAATTATGAGTGCATTTACCGCGTTGTTACCAAATGTTTCGCATCTTGGATTCTATACTCTTTGGCTACTAAGCCTTTAGTTTAAGAAAGCATAATGTGTAGGGGTGGGAGAAAAAAATCGATGCATCAGGATTCTTTCTCTTACGATTCTGAATCGATTCTCAAAGATTCAGAATCGATTCTATGTCAGAACTTGTTCATACTGAATATAACTTTGGAATCAGATCGTGAGTCCCAGAATCGGAATCGGATCGCGTAGTACCTAAAGATTCCCACCCCTAATAATGTGCCCCAAATACAGCTAAAACAGGTCATAAATATAGTGCTTTATGATTTTATGATGTCATAAAAAGCATATGTTCAACACTGGCCAACACATTTCTTAAACGTTTTTTTTCTGTGTAGTCGAATATTGTTTTCAGAGTCGACTTTTAGCAGCTGTACCGCTTAGACGACTAGTCGACTAGTCTCGCACATCCCTAGTTAAGACCTAATAGGCCAAATTTAGTATTTTTTGAAAAGGAGTTTGCATTTAATCTCATTGTACTATAAACCAACAGAAGCAGATCACAACTGCTAGACACAGTTTATCTATATCTAGCTTGATTGAGCTGCAAGAGGAGATTAAATAGATTCTGTGTGTATAGCGTGCATATAAATTTATGAACGATTCTGAAAGTGAATGAAGGCACTAGAGTAAAGTCAACTTTAAAAAGCAGGGTCTCCAGAAGCAGCTCTCTTTTACTCCATGTGGCTTTGTGTTTTGGGACTTCTCTCAGGCTATCATTAACATTTAAATCCCTGATATTTAAATCTCTTAGACAAAATGTTTCCACCTCACTCAGGTTTGTATTGCAGATACTCTGAGCCAATTGTACAATCCTGGTGGCAATTTTGCCTTTATTCCCCTCACAGAAAGAAATTTCAAACAGAATGTTCTCTCAATATTTTAGTTTTACTCCTTTCGGTCCCTATTTCACCACAGGCGAAGTCTACCTGCACAGAACAAAAACCTTCAGAACAACTTGAATACTTTATTCTGACAGCTGACAGACCTTTAAAGGCATTGATTAATTTCTATAACTTTTATGGTTGCGTTGTGATTTAATACCATATTCCAAATCATTTAAGTTATAATTGGAAGCATACTGTATCCTAACCTAGCGAAAAAACTAGAAAAGACATTGGTATCAGCCAAGCAGACTGGATAAAAATGACAAACAATTTCATCTATATTGATGGAAAGCACTCACTTTCTAACTCTCTCACACACACATAAGCTTGTTGGCAGAGTTAGCCAGCAACTTAATCAATAAAATAGTTTTGCTATGGAAAAGCAATATTACTTTAAAATAGCAACACTGCCACCTCACTACTGAGAAATGTAGTTAAACTAATAGCTTCCATATTTAGTAGTAACGCTACTGCCCAGTATTGCTGAAAGCCAAAATGGATGCAGAAATAGCACGCTCTCTCTCGCACACATAACCTTGTTACTAAAACCTGCTTTGAAACATCCCGTGGTGCCACTAGCTTTAAAGTGACACTTTCAAGCTTTGGTCTTACGTTTCACAATACATATCATGCCAAGGCAAACATTTTCCTATTCATGCTTTATGAATAAAGCTTCACACATACACGCACCAGATGACATTTTTTCCCATTCTTCTTTAAAGTAGTACATGCTTAACCTGTACTTAACCTGCCTGAGCACACAACTGTGTGGGCCACAGGTGCAGAAATTGAAAGATGTCAAAGAATTGCCAAGGGTAAGAAGGTCGGTTTCCGTAAATAGCCGTATCAGGTCTGTGTAAAAGCACCACACAGTATCCTCATTTTTCGCTGCTCTCCTCCTCCACCACATCCTAACCAGCCTCAACGCGACAAGATTCCAGCGACAGGTAATTTATCTGTCCACAGTGAACATAAAAATGCTGTGCGACGCCACCCCATCAATCACAAATCAGAGTCGGTTACAGCGATTACCGAATTAACTTCTGACTCACTTACTGCACTGCCACAAGTCATGACTGTCAGCCATGTTTGATTCCAAATTAAGCAACAAATGTTTTGTGTACATGTTACCAAAATAGTATTGGCTTTTACAGATGCCACAACAATTTGTAAAGATATTATTTGTACTGGAATACCCACTCAACCTTTCCTCATAACTCTGTCTTGATTACCACCTGTTATGGTAAATTAAAAGTGTCAGCACATTAATGAATAAATAAATGATTATATTATTTATCATTTGCAGGAAACACAACTGTTGGTAGTTAAAGATAAAAAGCAAAATGCCAGATAGCTGCACAGATGGCTGAGTTAGTGTCAGCACAAAATGAAGGACAAAATGTATTGGAACATTCCCGCAATGTTCATAATTATAGAAGCAATGCCAAAGCGTTGTGTTAAAAAAATTCTTTTGCATGTCATTTAAACAAGCTTTTATAAGTAGAATTTCTTAAATAAAGTTAAGCTACACTATGTGGGCAGGATATGACGGTCGACGATAACAAATCCAAAAGTGTCATCACCTGTCAATACAAGTAAGTAATGAAACAGCAATATTTACCTACATACAAATACAAAAGTGCAAAAGTTTTATGCACATTATTCCACTCCAAAAGGCCAGCTACTTATATTGTTTGCTGTAGCGTATCAGTAGGAAATATCAGTTTACATTTCCAAACATTTGTTTTGCCCTTATGTGTAATAATCCACTTAGATTTTGTATGTATGCACAAGAAGTATGACAACAGCCGGTGTGCTTCATATGGAGATGTGATCTCTCCATCATCCCTCCATCAAAGTCATGAAGAAAGAGAAAAAACAGGAAAGGACTAAATCCAGAAGAGGTGTGGCAATGTCTCCAAGACATTTGAAGAAAACTACCTATAAAAAAATGCATGTTTAGAAATGTAAATTTATATAACCTACTGACACACTACAGCAAAAGATAAGATTTGGGGTGAAAATACTAAAGCCTAGGACTTATATATTATACAATACCTTTTTTTGTAAATTATTTTAATAAATTAAAAACATTTTTAAATTATGACATCAGAGGTTGTGATCAATCTACAGAGACAGTTTGAACAGATTTTTTTGTTTGTTTTATAGGTTCTGCTGCATGAGAAATGAATTAAAAAGTATGAACAAAGAGGTCATGAAAATTTCATGCACATTAATTATTACAATTTGCTGTTTAAAGTGAATTTAGATGGAGTTAAGCACTAATCAAGTTAATCTGCGACTTAAAATACTAAGCAAAACTTATTTCCAAAGCATTCTTTTACTGACTAAAAGTCAAACCAAAACTCAAAAGTCTTCTAAGTCAAATTCAGTAGGTGTAAAAATTCCCGGTCCAAAACGGTAGGCTGTATCAATTTTATTTTATAAAACTTTGTCATTTTAAGACAATACAGTAGCTGCCTATGACGCCAGATGTGCTTTAATTTGATTTTAACAAAATAATTTAATGATATATGCTATTCTGAAGGCAATCTAGGCTGAATTTCCATATCTCTCAAATTATATGATGAAATTGAAAAAGTTGATTATAACAACACACAATTTTTCATGAAATAGCAGTACATATATTTAAAATATTTAATATTGTCCACATGAAAGAACAATTAAAACATAATACCAAGTCCATACCCCAGATATAAAGCCAGAGCTATTTTTCCAACATTAAAAAAAGAAAATAATAAAGAACGTACTGGAATCAACCCTTAACATTTTAAAGTACAGTTGTGCAACCTTGTAATAGTAAGCCACACAATACTGACCACACAATGAAAGACCTTTTCCACTCCAAAATAGAAAAGATCATTTTCCAATGATGCTAGATGAGTCGAAGGTTGAATAGAAATCTTTCTTCACCGCTAACAAGGCTACTTTATATTCCAGTGTCATGAGGTAATGATTGCAACAAGTTTCTCCAGAGCACAAGCTATAAATAACATAGAAACAGTGTGACCACTAATGTGGACATGGCCTGGTAGAAGTTCTGGTCTGGGAAAACACACCCACGCACACATGGCACTTATACTCTCGAGTATATACTTGCGCTAGATAAGTACGACAATACAGAAGATGATTACACACATACGGCCTCTCGTCCAAGTACACCTAGATTCTCCACTTCAGGTAAATAGATGCTAAACTCTAAATGCCCATTTGAAGAGGGGTCTTTTAAGATCTCAGGAGGTTATGCACGTCATCCAGAGATGAAAACAAGAGAGGAAAAACAAGAATATCTAAATGAATCCTCTGAAAAACGCTATTAGCAGCTACACAAAATTTCCTACTCTCTGTCATGCACATACACACAAACAAAACGACACACGCATTATACATTAACCTGTGTTTGTGGTATACTGTTGCACATCAGACCTCATTTGGCCAGTGTTTTCAAGGCTGAGGTAAAATAGTCTAATCCTGGCTTACGTACACTTGCCAGCACCACTCCTTTTAATGTTGTTTCTACAGTCGCTTACACAAACAAAAATAAGCCTTGTCTTCCAGACAGTAATCTTCAAGCGGAAAGACTAGCGTTGCCTGTGTTACACAAAAGTATTAGGTTTCTCGCTGAAGCTTACTGGCCAGAACCCATGCTGAATTAGATGCATGTGTGTTTACAAAGAATCGGATTAGCCGTGATCAAAGAATGTTCATCGACATTCAAAGCATTATTGCTGCAGTGACACTAAGAAACAAAAAAACACATTTTGGTGGTGACAGCATCACCTCAGCTTGTCATCAAGAGCGGGTCAGTTAATCCAGCATGTACTGTAGCAGAAAGTAAGACTGTATGACAGCCACTCTGAACGGTGTGTTGTTGGCACACACACTTATGCCATAGACACACTCAGTCTTAACAACTTGAAGAAAGTGTCTGCAAAAAATATCACAAATTTCAGATTGATGGCATGCTGTTACACACGCATGCACATTGCACACACATCCACTGTCAATCCAACTACAGAATAATGTGATGTCAGTCTTGGTTGCAATTCACCAGGGACAGGGGCAGACCGACTTGTCCGGTCATCATTTGTAGCTCTCACTGCAAATCTCTTATCCGTTTCTGTTCTTCGCTGTATTTTATTTACTCCGGTGTACATTTTAGCTACAAACATTTTTCACATCCCTGTGGACTTCTCAGCCACCCGTATCTTGCTCTAGCAAAGGCAACAGCTTCAGAGAAGGATTATTCTGACACCTTATTCTCTCCCTCCTGTTAATTCATAATGCTGCTTAAATCTCCCAGGCAAACTTCCTTGTCAAATGGCATTTCTCTTATTCCTCCCGATGACAAACCTTTGTGCCGTGTCTGTGCGACGCAATTAGCGCATAATAGATTGCGGATATTCGGAGACCAAAGACGTGTCGCGTTTGGAACAATGGATGGTAGCGGGGTTGCATATATTTGTAACAAATAATAATGTCTTGCAATTACCAGCTTTGTGGTAATGTCATAATGCCACCTGATGACACAGCTGCATAATCAGTGGCTCTCTCTGGTCTTTGGCAAATGGACATCACAGGGAGCACTTAGAGTAGACTTAATGGAGCGTGTATGACCCTGGAAACACAATTACAAATGTGTACCGATTTCCATAGCTCTACATATGACAGCCAATGAAGCTAGCATTAATCCTAATGGCTTTTCCTGCCTAGGAAATCATCCAGTGTTTTTCTAACCCTTCTTCTGCCATGCAAATGCATGTTGGAGAACATTACGCTAGCCAAAAAGGTTAGTTGGAAGCACATGTAAAATAGACAAGAGTCTGAAAGCTGTTTAATCAAAGCTGATGCTCTTACAACTAAGCTAATGGTTTTTTGCGATGGCTTCCGGAGGAAGAGAGTGTGAGGGACAGCTTATGAAATATATTAAACTTTGCTTTCATAATTTCAAATAACCATATTTTGGTACACGTATAGTGTTAAGTCTGACATATTTGGTGAGAAGGCCCTTATAGGAGTAGCCTTCAAGTTTTAAGTTTTACTCTACCAAATTATTCATCTGTGATCACAACTGGCCATGAATAATTGAGCCGCCACACATTATAGTTTTCTGCCTCTTGGAAGCATATAATGCATCCTGTGTGAAAGAGAAAAGGCCTTTCTGTTCCCATGGAGATGCTAACACATTAAAAGCAAAGTGGAAGGTGGAACACGCAGAGAATAAACAGGAAAAAAATAAGCATTACAAACTCGCTATATGCTCATTCAGAATCAATCAATCTTCTCTCTCCCTCCTTCCGAACGTCAGCACACAGTGCAATAGGAAGCATATTTTGGTAAGTAATAATGTTGTGGTAAGATAGCGGAAATGAAAAAGAAGGACAAATAAATTTCATCAAATAGCAATAAACTGGTAGTTAAACGGCATCTGAAAGGACTGGCAAATGCAAACAAACATATTGAATATCGGAAACGATATCATGACAGGGAACAAATTAATAACATACAAATAATATATGCCTGCGTATTAACGCCTTCACTGCCAGGTGAGTATCACATTCACATACACTGTTGAGGTTTATGGGATGAAAAAATTGTTTAATAGTGGGGGCATATAAATGACAGTAGGGGGTTTAACAATACAATTTTAAAGAAATAAATAAGAATATCACATTTCCAGCCATTCCATGTGAACATAAAATTTAGTCATATTAAGGGGTAAATAGAAGAAACATGGGGGAGAGAGTAGTTAGGAGATACACAAGACATACTCGCATGTCCTTGGGATTAAAGTGTATACTGTGGTCTCGCATGTCCTTGGGTCTCAAGTGTACACTGTGATGTTTAATGTTGTGCATCATCAATGCTCTGTGGAGTAGATGGGAGCAGATCAGTCCGTGGGGTCTGCTGTTTAATAGCCCTTAACCGCTTCACTAGAAACATCTACAGAACCCTTAGGAGCAGCGTTCACACGCACACATACTGCACAGTCAGCCATGTCAATAAACCACATACACAATCCGAGATAACTCGGATCTCAAAGCGATATAACACACACATAAACATAAACACTGTAGCATATGCGAGCGAGCTACATTCACCTGCAGCATGCATAAATCTCGGTTTATGTAATCTCGGTCCCGTAATTGTCTGGGGAATATAGATACATCTATCTGTATAAATATATAATATATAGAACACGTCACGCAGTGCCATCTACAGATTTGATCGAATTTTAACATTGACAGATGAATGGAGGGCCCCATTCCATCTAACATATTCTCACCTGTGTATGATAGGTCTCCACCCTACTACGTGTGTATGAGGCATGTCATTTAGTGCATAACTGTATATTGGATTTAGTGTTTAATATTGATGCGGAAGTAACTTTAATTCTTCCGTTACCGTTAGACGCATTCTGGGTGGAAACGGAATACGTGTGCGTCATTTGAATATCCATTTTTATTTGGTCCGGAATCTTTAGGCGATGCGTCTGTCATTAAAGTATCGCGAGAGTGATTTAAAGGAAGACTGCTCGATATGTTCTCGCGGTATTTCTATACGCCGATCAATCTGCCCAGCACCGCATGAAGTCCAACACAGCAACATTTTATAAAGCATTAACAACTTTCCTGACATCAGTATTGGTTAATATGTGCCAATCCTTGCACTCCTTAAAGTTTCAGTTAATCAAGAAATACATCTTTCATACATTGCAGACCGAGTAAAATATTTCTGATTAATCCCTGTCTGTCATCTGTTGAGAATCAGAACTAGCGATGTCTGATTCATGATTCATGACGATGTCTGATTCGTGATTCATGACGATGTCTGATTCGTGATTCATGACGATGTCTGATTCGTGACTCTTTTGGTTTTCTTATCGGTTCTTTTTAACGAATGCATTGAACGAGTCAAGCAAATCGGTTCGTGGTCCACACACTACTCGGAGTGATTCGTTTGATCTGTCCTTAAAAGTGCACAACGAAGCGGAATGTTTACAATCATTCAAACAGGTAATGCAATATATTATGAATATTTTGAAACTGTTTCTTGTAAATACTATCACACACTAACGACAATCTTTAGATGCTTTATACTGAAGTACCATAGTGTCATATGATATCGTACTAGGCTACTGTTACTTGAGACAATTTTTTTTTTAAAAGTGATATATGTAGTTTTTCAAGTGTGTCGAAAATAAACTACTGTAGCCTATATATCTGATTATATCTGAAGTTTAAATCGATCTTAGAAAGCTGGAAAAATATCCGAAGTTACAAAATCACCCACAACTCATGTCTGAAGTCTTTCATGTGCAGCAAAGCATCAGAAACTCTGATAAACTGCATACAGTGATTTTAATGTAACTGTCACTATGATCTGTGCTGACAGAAAGCCTTTCTTCCATACTGTACATTTAAATATGTATGAAAGTCCTCTTGGTGCTCTAGTCATTAGTTCTTATAATGAAAAGCCTGTGTCAGAACTGACTGGTTGACACTGAACTAGTAGCCCAGCATATATTCTTGTGGCAAGATTGTTAATTTATGCATTACATTGTGGCTTTTCATAGTATTTTTAAATTATTGTTGTATTTAAAGGGGTAGTAACTTGATTCTCAGTTGGTAGACACTGTTTTTACTAAATTGTTATTGTTCATGTAGTTATAGAAAGCATGCATCTGTACTCATTTCTATATAACTTCGTAAATATAATTATCTCACGCACAGTATTAAATAGACTACCGGGGGAAGTCTGATTACACATGGATAGGTTTTAGTCATCTTGTTTTGTCTGTTTTTATTCTAAAAAAATTGCAGTTCTGCAAACGAAAATGGATAGATGAGGAGTGTTTTTAGTGTCTTAATGTTTTGCTTCCTGTTTTTCAGCCTGGTGGACAGTTTATTTCAGGACAGACATCTCTCAGGATCTGATTTACTGGTAATATCCGTCATAATTGCTGTAATCGCCATCCGGGCCTTTCTAAATAACCACAGTGTTTTGACGATGATCATTAAATTGTCAGTTAACAAAGTTAGAGATCATTTAGATATATCCCTTCATTTATTTACACATAAATCAACATGCTTGTTTGGCAATTTAAAAACAAAATAAATTTCTGACGTTGGTGATAATGCACTTCAGTTGGTTTTAGTTTTTTAGTACTTTTTGCTATAGGTTTTAGTACTTTATTTCATACACGTTACACCCCAAAGTCCATATGGTGGGACTGAGAAGCACTATGTAAATCATAGCATTCAGGGCTGAACGCCAAAAGCGGTTTGTCTGTATTATTTTTGATCTTGTATTCCAGATCTCCTCGACAGCTGTTGGAGATAATGAATTAGCTAAATATTCTTATGTTATGTTTGTTCATAAGCTTCATTTTGTGGAGTGTTTTATGTTCGTAAAATATTTATTTAATCTCTCACTGTTGGTTATGATTGAAACAGAGATTATTGGATACATTGGTTAGATTGGAGTTAACCTTTAATATTTCCTCTTTGTTATTTAATTTGATGCTCTCCGCTGCCAAATCCCTCTTGAAATCGAATTCTTCCAGAGTGCCTTAAATACATTTTTGGCTCCTTACCAGGTGTTATGAGTCTTTTTATTTTTGTATCTTCGCACATGCAACTGTAGGAAACAATCTTTTACACAATTTGTCCCATAGCTGTGATTACAAATGCAGCGTGTACGTCATCAGGTTATCTTAATAAGTCAACACAGCATTGTTATTCAATTAAAGGATATTTCAGCAGGCACATTTACAGTTTAAAGTGCTCACTTGATAATGTCTCCTGCATTTGTGTCTTCTTGGTCATATTTTGACATGCTTCTACACTCACTCAACTTCCTCATTAGCAGGTGTGTGAGTTGGTTCTATCGCTCTGTCGTCCTCTGTCTTTTCACACCAGTTAATAGTTACTGTTGCAGGACTAGGACACCTGGAACATAATAATGAGCGTGTGACATATCTACAGAAGCTGTGTCAAAAAATCCCTCACACACAGCACAATTTACCATAGAAATGCTGTCCGCCATCTCTCTTGTTCTGGCTGTCTCTGGCCGTTACACTTACCTCCACTCCTGCATTGTTCTCCGTTTCATATTTTCTAGTGTTATCTTCTCTCTTTTCTACAATTACATGTTTAATGTCTTTTTCCTTTTTAGTCATGCTGACCTTAAAGCGAGGTCAGACCATGGTTTTCTCACATGCCCTTTAGCAAATCTACAGCAGACTTCTATGAGGACATTCTTTTAACCAACTTGGAAAATCCTTCGTGTCGTTCAGTATATAAGTCAATAGAGGGTGTATTCGTGGCTCGCTTTAGCATTTTTTTTTTTATCTATGAAAAGATATCTTATTCTCACTTTAAATAGACTCTTTTCACCACACAGTCATTTTTATATTGAACTTTACAGACCGGAACATGCACATCCCATGCACGTTGCTATGCTGGAATGAACAATGAACAGTTTTAGAATGTGGAAATATTCCGGAGGAAGATTTTTTCGCTCTGAGGTTGCTCTATCATAGCTCAAAAAATAATTTTGACTTGTGATTGCAGACTTGGCAGGGCTCAGTTTGTGACATTGTTGAGAGCTCTTTTGAATGTATAGTTGAGTGTCAGGTTTTTCTTTAATGAGAAATATCTGAGATCTCTGGAGACTTAATCAGAAGTTTCTGTTTGCTGTCCATTTAATCTTACTGCTATCCAACAATTTATTCAGAAACAATAGAGATATTAAAGAGATTAGTTTTTTTTTTCTTATGGGATCATACTTGTTTCTAAAAACATACTTTAAATTTGGGTTTTAAACTTTAATAAATTATGCTTAGGGATATATTTTTAAAAATGTATTTATTGTAATACATTGTCACAGTTTCAATTTGTAAACTAAATGAATTTTCTCTGCAGTAGTCTGGAAAAAAAGTACTGATTTAAAGGGATAGTTCACCCAAAAATAAAAAATATGTCATAATTTTTTTTACCCTTATGTCAATTTTCAAACCCTGTATGTGATTCTTACTCTTGTGGAACACAAAAGAAAAGATTTTGCATTACGCTGGTTACCGGCACCCATTGACTTCCTTGTGTCCATACTATGAAAGTGAATGGGTGCCGGTAACCAGCGTTTTGCAAAATATCTTCTGCTGAAGCAAGAAAGTCATACAGGTTTGACATGACATGAGTGTAAGTAAATAATGAAAGAATTTGTATTTTTGGGTGAACTATCCCTTTAAGTCCTGAATCAAAAAACTTATGTACAGTAAAATATAAAAACGAAAAGTAACTTGACACAATAACAAAGAAATTGTCACACAGAAAGAGTGACAATTAAAACGGTAGATTTACATGGTAAGGACATTAAAGATATTCCTTCACTTCGTTTTTGCAGACAGATGACACCTTTGTTCCACTGGGGTAGAGGAGGCATTCTTCTGGAAAGTACATGTTGTTTTTTTCCCCAATTTTTTCAGCACATTTGATTTACAAACCTCTCAGGGACTTTTCCTGCTCTCTCTAAGTGTCTTCTCCAGGTCCCTGTAGTTGATTAATCCTCACTTTCTTTCTCCATTTTCCCTCTTTTTGTTTTACTCGCCGCATGTCAAGTTTGAGAAAGTTTTTTTTTCCTCTCCCCGATGGCAATCAGGGGGAAAATGTGCAGCGCTGATTGACAGTGCTATGCTTGTCACTCACATTTCCAGAAAGGTGTCTGTGTATGTGAGAGAGAGGAGTATGTGTCTCTGTGAGTATAGCTCTCTGTGACAGATTGAATGTGAGTGCGGGTGGGGGGTGCTCACTGCGGCGGAATTTTTGGGAGGCTTCTCGTTGGCATCTGGACAGCGAGGTGCAGGGAGAGATGGCTTAGTTCTGTCTAGTTGTATCTAACCAAATCTCTGTATGAAAAGATCAAACTTTTAGACTATACTGTATGTGTGATTCAAAACGAATAGGCATTAATAATATTACTACAACATTAACAATGTAATCCTACTGTACTGATTGTTAAATGTAAAACATTTTATGTATGACGTATGACGCCTTTCTATCATCTTTCTCAACAGTTTGTAAACACAACGGCAAAAATTGTTTGGTTTTATAATCTGTAAGAATAATAAGAGAATGACATAATATTTTGGAATGGGAGTAAAACATTTAAAGCTTTGGATTTCATTCCAGTGCATGTATTTTTATATACTGTAAGTCAAGTTTTGCATTTCTTTTTGTAATTTATTCCAGTTTAACGCTAACAAATTTGGTTCTGATGTTTTTTCTCCAAACTTTATGCTTTCATTACATCCCATTGCTTCATGAGAACCAATAATAGTTTTCAATTTGCAGTCAGCAAGTACATATTGATTCCCCTCACACCGCAGTGTTGTTGTGTTATTGAGCAAATCAAAGCTGTAATTTAAGTGTTACCTCTCTGAATCACATGGATTGCATTTGAAAAGCATTTATATCACAGAGGAATAAATTACAGTAAATTGCCAGACCTTGAAATCGGATGAGGTGTAAAATAACGCATGACTCAAACCCTGTTAAGGTTGGACACAATGAAACAAGCTCTTGTTTAACTGTATGTATGAAGCGCGTCAGGACTGATATATAGTCACTGCACGTTAAGGACACACTTTTCATGAAAGTGTTTTGACACAAGAATGTGATACCGAAAGTTATTTATACTGTTAGAAAATTATAAAGCGTCTAAGATGACTGCAATCAAAGAAACTGTGAAGTAGACAGAGGTGTTGCCCCGGGCTTTGTGGACTCAGTGTCTTGTCTTGTCTAAGAGCACCCCAACACGCACCTCAGGGAGCATATTACAGCTTGAATCGGTCTGTGGAACATCTTAGTTGTTTAGTGGACGTTCTGATTCAGTGCCTGTTCTCACACGTTCTGAAACCAGAACATGTTCACCCTTCTCTGTCCCTCTGTTAGGAACTCTGCAGGAGGGTTTACTTGAAGTTTCAGCCTCAAAAGGCTGTACCAGCCTATAAAGTATAAGTATACATCTCTTCTTCTTTTTCTTAGATTTATAGATAATATAGATATTTATTTTTTCTATGCCTAGAAAAAATATGTTTTGTTATTTGATCAACCAGCTTCTTGAGGTCACAATTTAAGTTTTTTTAATAAAAGAAATGAACATGTATGCACAATTATATTTTAAGATCATACTATGAGGAACTTTTCAGTCAAGTGACCCTAAACTTTTAAGCAATAGTGTACTTGGGCAATTCCATGCACTACACATGTCAACTATGCCATAAAAAATTTTACTATTTTTACAGTTCTCATAGTTCAGATGTTAGTATTTGCTGGTATTTGCTTTTAAAATGTTTTTTATGTTTAAAGCATTGTTTTTCATAGTCAGGGAAAGTACTGTTTTCAGAATTGTCACATCCATAAAAGTTGTCACAGTCCATATTTCTGATCAAATTAATTAGAGCCATGCCTAACTAAGTTTCATCTTTCCAATTGTTGGGTATTATTGCTTCTGGTTTGTGATTTTAATTTACAGAAATTCTACAAGAATGTTGCCTCTCAAAACCATTTTCTTTTTTGTCACATCCATAACGCATGTGTCTATTTTTTAAATAGATGACTCATAACTGATTTTAAGACACTATCAGCAAGGCTTTAGTTAAATATAAACCGATGGTTCAGTATATTGATAATAAATAGATATATATTTATATTTCATGTTTTGACTGAAAATATCATGTCCATAATGCTGGAATTGCCCATATATAAAAGTATCAATAACAGTAGTTAAAGTAATCATTTTTGAAAAAGCGTTTATTTGTTAATGTGTTATTGTTTATCTTCCAGATAATTAGAGATAATTCTCTAATCCTACATCTTTTTCTTTTAAATAAAAATCCCACTTTGAACATCCCAATTGATTTAAAAGGTTATGACTATCCTACTTTATCTTCTTTTTTTCCCTCTCTCACCCAGTTGGTCAGATAATCACATCCACACAGCTCTTCTTTGTTGCACACCTCACCCAGCACTGATCCTGACAGAGAAGAGACTCCTCCCCTCTCACAAACCCAACCGCTGGAGCTTAAGTAGGTTAAGAACTACCACTCACCTCACTGGGGAAAATACTGTCCCTTAGGACTAAGGTATGAAAGATCTCCCTGATATTTCTATTTTCTGCACAACCCATAAATCCTGCTGCAGCTTCTTTAAGAAAGATTATTTTTGCAGTTTACAATACGTGATGATAACTTTGATAAACGTTGATGTGAAATACAGTATAATTGCTTTTGAAGGGGATTTGCCAGTAATGCATCTCGCAGGGCCGTTCACAGACTCACCAGTGGCACTGGTACGCTCTGCGATAATACAAAATGAATGGCAATTAATAGGGATGTGCACTTTAGATCTCCAGGACTGCAAATGCCTTCATACTCTCCCAGGAACATTTAGTGTTTAGTGGTAAGAAACACACTGCAGTTCGGCCTTAATGTAGTCTTTGAGGTTTTAATGTCTTATGTGCTGCAGTTTTTCAATCAGGGACAATGAGGAGGGGGATGTAGAAGTAGATTACCACCGACAACTGTGACTGCAGAAAGAGAGTGAGGGAAAAAGAGAGCAAATCATCCTTTCGTCTGACCGGCGTGTGGAATAACTGATGTGATGTGGGGATTTGGAAATGAAAGAAAGAAATTGTGACAGGGCTCTTCATAGAGATAGGAACGGATTGAAACGAGAGAAAAAAATATAAAATACCTCAGCACAACCAAGCCAGTATGTCACACTCTGACACTGGATCTGTCCAGGCATTTCTTCTGGGCACGTGAACAATTCGGTTTTATACGCCAAGGCCAAAAGAGTACACATGCGAATCTTATTCGCGCTGTGACATTAAACATATTATACTGTACAGACGCTGTGTCTTTCTTCAGACCCACACTGTCATGTATTTGATGACTATTACGGTTTCTCTGTGAATGTGGGTGTGTTGTACTAGATAATGTCAAATTTCAGTGTTAAATCTGAGAGCCGTAAGCTATAAACACGATGCAGTCAGCAGAGATATAGCGTATGTTAAGTGCCCTGTTTTTTTCACATACAGGATGTTGCATTTATTAGCATGCTTATTTCACAGACAGATGAGTCCTGCGGTATCTGTTGACTTTCCTTCTACATTTCCAAAGCAAAAATCTTATTTGTTTTGTCACTCCACCGCCATTTCACCCCATAAGTCTCTTGTTGTACAATCTGAATTTCGCTTTGTGTTTGATATAACCTGAAAGAGACAGACCAAAGAAGCGTAACGTTTCTCCTTTTTGTCTTCTTAAGGTTGTTTTCCTTAGAGAGGAAACATCCAACAGATTTTTACTAAACCTTGACAAGTACACATAAACAAGCGCAAAGAAACACAAGACTGAAACTGTGGTTGTTTAGAGAAGAGTTTGTAGTATGTTGTGTTGTTAGAAAGACACGTATGTGGTCAAACGCATAAAGCAATGGGACACAAATGGTTTCTTAACATCTTAACATAATCTGGAAATTCATAAATTTGATTAATATATATATATTTTATGCGCATTGTATTTTGTTTTTCTGATTCTTATGTATCTTTTGTATCGCCGAATGCAAATGACATCTTCATGTTGTAATTTGCTACTTCAATATCAACAAGATTTAAACGTGTAAAATATGAAAATCCTGTTCACAAACAATTTTCAAGAGTCTGTTTAGTGCCATGACCACCACATCTGAAGAATCCATTACGATAATTAAAATTCCTGCTTTGTACATTTAAAAAGTTTTTTTATGTAATGCAAATTGATCTTGCTGAACACATTGAGTAAGCATCTACTGAAAAAAAATCGAGGTGAAATAGTTTTGGTGTAATACTGCAAAGAAGACCCTGAAAAATGTTTGCTTCACTTTCACAAACATCTACACTGATAAATGGAAATGGATACTGTAAATAACTTATAAGAATCTCTCTGAATGCTTTATATAATGAGAGGACAAGCTTGAGTGGAGAAGACATTTCTCCTTTTGTGAAGATATTCTGTTTACAGGTATTGAATATTTATAAACGAGAATATTATAAATATGGATAGTAAAAACTTCCAATCTTTCATTGATTGCTGCATAACCAGTTATTTCTATTGATCTAAGGACCTTGCTAGGAAAATCAAGGACTCAAATTGGCATTCAATCAATGAGTAAACGCATAACAAACAAGCACATGCGTCCTGCCCTTTGCATGTCACTTATCATTTTCTGGACATTGTGTGGGCAAGTTTATCTCTGTTCCTGTCCTCGGGTCAGGGGCTGTGTGTAGAATATGAAGCACCGTGCTTGACTATATCAATCTGTCTCTCTTTTCTTTTTTTTATAGGGTTTTGAGCACTTCAATCAAACGTTGCCCAAGGTTGCCTTTGTAGAACATTGCTACATTAAGTTGCCGTATGTGCGCAGTGTCTCCTTTAAACCACCGATCACAATACAAGACGAGAAAGATATGCTTTTTCTCATTACAGTGGTCAGACCTTCATGTTCTATAAAGGTTATTGGCTAGCATTTCTCTAACCTATCCACACTGAAATATAATACATAAATAAGAAATACTATGAATCATTATTAGGTTTGAGAGTTTCTCATACCAAAACAGTAGCAGATAAGCTTCCACAAGGTTTTTTTTCAACCGATTTTTAGAAAGCATTGTTCATTTAACTACATGTTCGCATGATCTATAAAATGCTGACAAACATCTATCAAACGTGTGCTGCTTTTGCGCATTGGTATGCTCGAACTGCTTTACAGGTTTGCATCTTATAAGTTTATTTTCTCACATGAAGAATGACCAAACATTTCTGCATAGCCAAACCCAGTCATCAACGATCCTTGATCTCCAAGTTAGAGAAGCAGAGACCTATTGAATTAAGAAAATGACGACTTTAGAGACATCCCGGCATGGTCCGGACCAGCAAACCCGATATGTCTCTGTAACGCACGAAGTGATAGTGACATGGTGTGGAATTTAATATGATCTGCAAGGATAACTCCAAGGTGCAGAATCAGGCATGGAATATATAAATGGATTTCAACCTACCCCCTAGTATGGTCAAATAAATCTTAATTTAGTCTTATTTCTCCCGCCCTCCTTCTCTGCCGTCTCGGGTCCGTCTGACATAGATCATACGCGCAGCCTAAGATCAGGATATTAAATGCAAGAGTCATACGGGTCTCCTTCCCCCCATCTAATTACATGCACCGTGGATCTCAGGCCTGCAGGAAAGGTTCCCTTAAGTCATGACACCCCAGAGGTTGTTCTATAATTCTTTAGCTTTTTCCCTCTCTCTACTTCTTCCTAATTTCTTCCCTGCCCAACAGCTTCCTCGCTTATATCGCCACATATTAATATCATTAAATTAATTAGCAGGTGGCCCGTTCGGAGATTTGAGGGATAATGAATTGCTAAAGTGGCCAGCGTTAACGTCTTAACTTTTTCAGCTCTCTGAGGGCTTTATGTGTAAACTTTCATTTCTCTCAGAGAAAGGATTTTCTTTTTTCTCACCTCTCTCACACAGCGCTCACATATGGCGGTGTGCTAAATGGACTAAAAGCCAGAAAATGTTGAAAAGTGAAAATAACAATCCTCTCACTCTCCTCTCCACAGAGAACACTGAGGAAACTTAACAAGCTTTATGAGGCCTTTGGAGGTTTAGACTAAAAATGTTCAAAATACAGGAGCATAAAAAAGACTTTTCTTACACTGTCTCTTTTTTTTTTTTTTACTTAGGTGGTTTGGTTCCATTAGTGATTTGTGTTATGGACGGATGCCAAAGGGAACTCAAGCTGTTGGGAGTATGTGAAAGAAGGTACAGGTTTCCCTTTTAAGCTAATATGGCACTTTCACATAATAGTCAAACCTTATTCTGTATAAAAACATGACACAAGCCAGTCTCGAATCAGCACTTCTGTTCATATGGTACAATAGACCGCCTGGTATGAGGCTGTTTAGCAAAGATCGCCAACATCCAGTGAACTCTATGGGGAGTATGTACATGTGTGTTGGGAGAGTAACTACATGTAGCAATGCTGTTTTTCAAACCTTTTTCAGTAGCAAGTAGAGATATCGTGTTTAGAAACACCAAATCAGTGTTTCAATGCTCGAAGTAAAGCATTAATGAAACTCTTACATTTGTAGTATTGAGAGGTCCATGTTATTGTTTTGAGCAGATGGTTTATGTAAATGCAATGTCTTAAATGAACACTAAATAAACACAAATTTATTAGTCTGTTCATAGAGGTTCTTGCATTCTCGTTTCTTTGTTGCAAACTATTTATTTATATAAATTCTGTTCTTATGTTTTTGTTCTATAAATTATGAAATGTTCTAATTTTACACTCTCTCAGAAATGTAATTTAACGCTGCTTCCCTGAGTGAGATCTTTATTAGTTTTGTGCCAGAATAACAATGATCCGAATGTAAAAATAAATAAATAAATGTGATTTATTTAAACATCTATTATAGCTTCCTCAACACTGTTGTGTACACAGGAGAGAAGCTGTGTGTATGTGTGGATATTATCGGGGTGGATTTGAGATATAAAGAATAAAAGGAGAAACAGGAAGAGGGGTGTATTCAGGGTAACACGAGGGAATATTGTCTGTGCATACACATTCCATAAATAGACCTTCCAGTTTCCTGTAATAAAAAGCAATGCAAAACCCCAAGGGCCATACTATATATGAACCCAATGTGTGAAAACAGGTGTAAATACAGACACTGTGAAATTACATTACAAATGATTCTTATATGCCAATTTTTATATGCATGTAACTATATCTAAAGTATCCATGAGTATTTGAACTGTGTATATGAATAAATAATTGGATAAATGTAATGATGGATCCGCCCCACTTAATATCCCGCAGACCACCATATGAATGTTTATATGAATGTTTATAGCTACAAACAAGAGACAGAAAGAATACTGTAGGTCAGGGGTTTTTTTTGTTGAGATTTCTCAAGCAAGTATCCAGTCAGCCCAATGTCTCCAGGTGTAAGGAAAAGAGAAAAACAAACAAAAGAAGTCTAATAATCCATTTTGTTTAACATTAAAAAGGAAAAACCCATTCTCAAACTATAAAAAAGTCACTACATGGTTTTTTTGCTTTATCAAGGTCTGATACAAGAACCAGGTCAGTGCACTTCACTGACTCTTCTTCTTTGGTGTACACTACAACTGACTCCCTACGCACACGCGCAATACACAATACTACATGTGGGAGGAAAAGAGAGACCACAAAACAATAACAACATGAAGTGAGTGCATAACATGTCCAACATTTATACTACATTTCACTGTTTGTACTACAAAACGGTGAATTCCCTCAAAGGCACTTTCATAATTGATGAACTTTACTGTGAAACCATCTGTATTGTTCTGTAAATGGACTAAAGTATATATCCCTGTTTGGACCTCCATCTATAAACACTTAAAATGGGTACCAAACATTTTAACCAATCGAGTGTAGAGTTTCTAGTCAGATTTGAAAGGTTACATCTGAATTAAAGGAATTTCCACAGGTTTTAATCATGTTATTAAATGCACTTAAGCCAGCAAACTAAGCCAGATTATACACCTAAATCAGATGAGCAGTGTATAAAATTAGTCCATATTTTATAAATACAGAACCATGTGTGGCCTACTGACCATCATGGTGGACAAAATGAATATTGTATATGTTTTCACTTGATTTATTTTAGGTGTTTTATTATTTTTTATTCGTGCTCACATGGGTTTGCATGCCTCTATTTGAACTGTCTGAAGCCATTCCTCAGCAATAATGCCATGTACTGAATTGTATTCTGTATGTATTCTATATATTTAATAATTTATAATCTACATGTAAAGGTGATTCAAAACAATGCAACATTATAAATAAATATAAAAAAAATATATATATATATTACATGGAACATACAGTACCAAAATATAAAAAATATTTTTTAGATGTATTTTTGGGCTTTTTGCCTTTATTTGAACAGTACGGTGGAGGGAGGACAGGAAGCAAAGTGGGTGGGATCAGGAAAGTACCAGAGCCGGGACTCGAACTCGGGTCACCCAAAGCGCACATATGTCAGATCACTGCCCACAAAGCCATCACCTCCAACCATACAATGAGTATAAAAATGTATGTGTTTTATAGAGAAAAATTTCTGATTGAACCCCTTCATTGCCAGTAAAGTCTAAAATCAAATAAAAAATCAAGGCTGAAGGTCATTGTGAGGTTTAGAATCAATTAGCTCGTAAAAGAAGCAAACGCTACGCTGAGATCATCTACACATACACACACAAACAGATGGCTGAGTTTCCTATTAAACAGACATGAGATAATCTTCTCAGCTTGACCATGGAGCAATCATATGGGACTCTACCAAATGGAGCCATTGTACAAACTGTGCCTGGTGGAGGGAAATTAAACAATTAAAGCAAGTGAAGAAGCCCTGATGTGTGAGTTGCATTGATGCCTGTGTATGTGTAAGCGTGACTTGTGCGGTATTGCTGTGCCGTAATTACACCACATCGGCGAGACGTCCGCGGTCATGTACTACATTCAACTGAACGTTCATATCTCATGCACATTGAAAGCTACAGTAATACCCCTCCATAGTTCCATGTGCTCATATTGTTCTCGTCTAACTAGCGTTACGCTTGATAGTATTTCACAGCAAAAATAATCCCTCTCTTGATTAGACCCATTTCCAAGGTTTACATGACCAGCCTGAATAGGAAGGCAATGGAGGCTGCAATTTGTAATTTTCCAGTCCAGGAGTCCATCTATTGCAAAATAATAATCCGTAGTTTGTTACGGGTAAATGAAGAAGTTCAGAGTGGTATTAAGGAGCCCTGGGAAGGGGGGCTAATGGACAAACTTGTAGAGAGAGATCGAAACAAGAAGACAGAGTGCTTTAACGCTCCACCGTTACTATGACTGGTGCTATGCATATTACGGAAATACTCCTTTAGAAACATCTACTCGTAATTTACCAGAAATTTCACATATATTGGCTCTAGTTAATTTCTTTCTGAGCGGGTGAATGTGTTCGAAGCTTTATGGTCGGTTGGACTAAGATTAATGAGTAGTAGTGTTACCCAGCCCTCATAATGAAAGTGTCAATTTTAGTAATCTTTACTGCATCTAATGAAATTTATTTCAACACACCACCTTCGACTGCACATACAAAGAATTTCCCACTATAACAATCATTCGATCATGAAGCTACTTTCAAGAGTTTAAGGATTCGGAACGGATGAATAATATTCAAAGCTCTACAATGATAGATGGTTTTATTATCTCCGTATTTGCTTTTTGTGACTTAATCTTCCCATACGTCCATGTCAATATTGAAAGCACCCATGATTTCACCGCTCCCCCCTTCTGCATCGGTGGTCTCGTGACATGGTTCAACAGAGACAGCCAATCAACAGTCATAGATCTCCTTGATGAATTCCAGTAGTCTTGAATGTCATTTGGGGACCGTGACACGAGCTTGGTTTTTCATCTGGCTCCACTTTTACATAAAGGTCAAGCTTACCCAAGAATTATGCAGACGACCTTTTTGGATCTTCAATTAAAATGTGACAACTCTTGAATGGAGATATGGAAGCACAGGGAATTAGTTGCAACAATTTTTGCAATGTTTTTTAAGGGTTCTTTCTAGGGGGGAGAGGCTGTAGGGAGGGGTGGGAGTTTAGGGTTGTCATTATATTTCTACCAGGACTGAAAATGTAAATAAGATAGATATTTGTGGTGAAATTTGAAATATAAAAGCTGTGTAAAGTATTGGTTTCATTTAATTAGATGCTCTACCAACTCCAAAAAATTATGTCATCATTTTCTCACCCTCATATTGTTCCAAACATGTATAACTCTTACTTCTTTGGGACATAAAATAAGATTTTTTGAAAAATGTCTCAGTAGTTTTGTGTCCATACAGTAAAAGTAAATGTTTGGTTACCAACATTCTTCAAAATATTTTCTTTTGTGTTCTGCAAAAGAAATTCAAAACATATTTAAAATGGCATGAGGGTGAATAAATGATGACAACAATTGTATAATTTAATGTTTATTGTCTAACTTATGAGCTTCCATTGTGTGTCTACTATAATTACACTTTTTTTCTGAATGATGAGACACAATAATTTTCTGTGATAATCAACACCACTACAAATGCTGCTGATTGATCTTAACTTGCATTTAACCTTGAGCTTTCCTTTAAGCTGTGAATATTTTGTGCCACTTAAATGTGTCACTTCCAGCTGAAATATATATAAACTTAACTAGCTGTGGTGACACACGTCATTCAATCTGTTGAATTGTACAGACGGAATCAATGCAAGAACTCTCCATTACGCAGACCAATAGCTGAAATCATTTTAATGGTAATTTTAAACTACAGATCTACTCTGTGAGTAATATTAAAATAATAGCATTGTCAGGCAGCTGTCCTTTATTTGACTAGCTCTGTCCTCTGCCTGTCCTTTCTGTTCATGTGATCTAATGGAGTGGGGTTTGAACCGTATTGATTTTAAAAGTGAAATGTTGGGATGAAGTGGGACTTGGGGGTTTGCAGCACAGCGAGAAACACGGACAGGCAGAGAAAGTCAATGGGATAAATCGTAACCATTATGAGTCTCAGTGGTGTCTTAAATGGCTGCAATTATATAGAAACACTTGAATGACCGATTTAGTCGGTGTGTCTGCTGGTCGGGAGAAGACCACCGGCCTGGGAATTACAAGCACGTACACAAATACAAGCATGCATGAAAGCATATGCTCACACACGCACACCATCAAAGAATGTCTGATATGTCTTAATTCCTTGTTTTCACATGCACAGAGGGGTAAAGACACGGGCAGCTGGAGGACGGGCAGTAGGGGGCGCTAGTCAGTTGTGGAGGTGTAATCAGTATTACAGAGTATCACAGCATCATTCATCCATGCAATAAAATCCTCATGAATGAGTTGTATACTGTCTGTTTTCGCTCAGTGATAACAAATATCTCTTTATTTCTTTTTTAATCACGCAAGAAAGACAGCTCTAATCCTACAAATCAAGTAATTTTGTCTTGTGTGTGATTAAGCATACATTTATTTGAAATGAACGTGAAATACATACATCATTATATCTCGAAGGGATCCCACCCCGCTCCCATAACAAGTGTGCATAATTTGTAAGGGTAATTTATGGTAATGTTGGAGAGAGTATGATAGAAGAGAGATTAAACTAATTAGACTTGCATGCTTTGGGAAAATACGTTTCACCCACGTTAACAGTGCACACTGGGAAGAGAGTTATTTTTCAAGAGTCTCAATAGGTAAAACTGTAATACAGGTTCTGGTTATTAAAGGCATTCGTGCTGAGTATAGGGAGTTTGTTTGGGCCTGTTGGAGCTGATACTGACACTAATATTGTTTAATTATGTTTTAATGCAGTATAGATGCTTGGAATTTGATTAGTCGATGAAATGAAAATAATAATTTTTTAATATTAATATTTAAAGGTCATGGGTTCGATTCCAGGGATTGCACATGTACATACAAAAAATGTATAGTATAATGCAATGAAGCCCTGTCTGCCAAATGCATAAATATAAATGTAATATCATTGAATGCAGCACTAATAATAAAATAATAATGAGTTTTAGCAAATTGGAAAGATCAGGTCATTCAATTTCAATTCATGCAACTTATTGTGCTTGTGTTAAACATTTACATATAAGAAATAATCCACAGTAACATACAAAGATACAAAAGCATAAAACATAATTACAAGGATAAAATAACAGAACAAAATGTTCAACCTTTTCTTCCCAATGATCCCAATGATCTCTTGTACTGTATTGTGATTTATGTATGTTGAAAAACAACACAAGAAAAAGCACAAGGGTACTTGAAATAAAATGCTACACAATTTCCTCCTAATAAATTACATTGTGATTTTGAAGTGTTCCAGATTACTTTTAATGTAGCACTATGGGCAGTCTGATTAATTAATGTTTTCTTGTTAAATTATAAGACTGGAAATTGAATATCAAGCCAGATGTAATTATGCTAAATGGAAAGAGAGAGTGAGACAAAAAGAGTGTTCACAGGCTCTCTCTCTCTCTCTCTCTCTCTCTCTCTCTCTCTCTCTCTCTCTCTCTCTCTCTCTCTCTCTCTCTCTCTCTCCCTCTAATCTGCCCTTCCCTAACACAAACGCATGTTTCTACTCATTGGCTGAAAGGCAAGCACCATTAGTAATCTCTGTCTCATTGATTGAAATGGTTTTAAACTTGCATGAATCCAGTAATGCAAATGGGAAGATGGAGGATGCTGCAACACGTTTACTTCCTTGGCTGCAAATTAAATAAAAAAGATTCAGTATGTTCCAGTCTGTATATGTATATAAGAAATGTGAAGGAAGACATCATTGACGTCCAGAGTGAAGCAAATGATTCATGCTTCTTTAAGAACCATTTATAGGTCCATTTTTATCCCTTATTCAAGTGATAAATTATTTTTATTTAAGTTTTCCTGCTTTTGTTTGTGTGTCAAAGGACCCATTTCAACATCAAGGAATAAATGTTTCAGTAGTCAATGTTTAGTCGGCAAACCAAGGACGGAAGTTTGTTTGTCATCAATGTCATGGGAGCAAACAAATGCTTTTGTATTATTTGACTATAAATGAAAGACCATAACAGTTATTTGGCTTTTAAAAAGGAGTCCTCAACAATGAAAGTAAAACGCATTCATTTTAAAAACAGGGATAATCTGTCGCTATGGTGATGGTTCCCAAGTGAACAATGATGCTCTGTGCCAGGTTTACAAAAGTTTTCTAGAAGTAGTTGTGCTGATCATAATGATGCTGATACAGGAAACATCATAACGAGATCGAATGGAAGGAAACACTATATCACCTTGTACTGAAACCACAGGACTTGATAGCAGTGAATAAGAAGTTCCTGTTTATTAATTAAAGCTTGGCTACTTCCGGTGACACGAGCGACACAGCATCATCAGGATGGTAAATGTTTAACTTTATGCAAATGAGGAGAATGTGAATCTGTGGCTGGGTAAGCAAAGACAGACAGGTGTATTCTTTGGTCTCTTTTTTGTGTGAGAAGGGCACACATTTAAGATTCTCTATAGATTTTCACATATACAAAAAAATGTCAATGGCCAAATAGGACAATGGTTTGTAGATTATGTAAAAAATGATTTTGTCATTAATAAAATGAATTAAAACCTTTCAGGGACACAGGAAGTGTTCATGTTTTTAATTTCTTTCATACAGAATTCAAGTGATCATTTAACAAATGGGCTGGAATGTACATTAGTCATGTTTAAAAGCACACAACAGAATCATTGGCAGCTGTAATTGATTGACCTTTGCATTACAATGATTATTCCCATTTTTGCAGCTTTCAAGTGTTTGTTTCAGTGGCCACTTTAACTTTATATGAGTTTAATTGGAAAATGCTATTCATCTTACTGAGGCAAATGAATGAAGGAAATCACTTAGATGAATGCCACAGTTCTACATGCAATCACAGGTTTTAATGCTTTTTAACATCTGATGATCAACTAGAGAAGTTGTTTTATCTATTAGAAGGACAGAGGTGCACGCTGTGCTGGTTACTGTGTTTGTTTACTCTTACACCTCATCTTTCCTATTTAATAAAAAATGAATCGTTACAACCAATTAATCATCATTGTGTTTCAGCAGTATAAAACCCAGGAGGAATTTCATTGAACACTTTAGTGTGCGTATCATTTCTGATTGTGATATTCTGCTCCACAAACTACCACACACATCCAGAGTCTGCAGTCTGAAACCATCTAATACATTTGAATGATTTTAGCAGTATGTGGTTTGTGGTACAAATACCAGTGCTATGCAACACCTGCTAACCACATTGTATGTAACATGTTCTGGATGAAAGATTAGCAAAAAATAATTTATGCATTCAAAGATGTTTTAAAGTCATTGGTAACTTTTACTGTGAAATTTTGCCAAGGGCCAAGAGTGCTACGCTTAAATACATACTAAATATATGTCTTTGCCAAGTAACTCCAGGGGGGCGGGGTGTTGGGGTTAAAGGTTATATTTCATTGGGATCCTAAAGGGCATTCAAATAGAATGTGATAACTGTACTAAAAATGCTAATCCTAATATTCCTCCCCCATGTGTATGACCTGTCAACCTCCTCAGACTTCTGGAAAGCTAAAGCTGAGGTTAACTTTAGAGGGCAGAGATCATAGCAGGTACAAATAACCGTGCATGTATACATGTGTGTGTGTGACTGGCATCAAGATCTAACGAGACTGAAGTAAGACATAACTCTGCTGATCTCTGTGCTGTCAGTCGAGAATCTAAAGTGTCTTTTCCTCCCATCCACTCAGCAGAAACTCCCTTCCATCGATTTGTTTCCCCAAACGGTGGATCCATGTCCGTTTTGCTGCATTAATATTGAAGTGTTCTTATTTATTAATGCTGTGTTATCTAGATATTTCCATCTCTGCTTGTAGACCAATTCAACTAATGGGGACTGCTAACTCTCTCTCTCTCTCTCTCTCTCTCACGCTGGGAAGCTTTGATAGATCTTATGAGTGTACTTTACTGAGCGAGCTCTTGTCAAGGAATTACATTGTTCTGGTAATTAGGATGATTTGCAACAAAGTTGTTCTTTCATTATTGCATATAACAATTAAAGTCTCTTGTTGTCCAGATACTCACAACCTGCAAGATATTTTTAACGGTGGCTCTGCACAGCTACTTAAATAGCTGAAATGCAGTGAAATTAAATAAAAATAACAATGTGGCTGTTAGACCATGCCTGTTAGCTTTAAGACCATTAAAGACCATATGAATATGTACTCCTATTCACATAATTCACCTGACTTTACAGTTAGCAGATATACACATTTAAATTTCTGTTTCTCTGTACTGGGAAAACATTTATTAAATTTATCATTCATTTATTATTATGAATTTTTTTATCAAATTAATAATGAAATAAATTAAGATATATGGATCTTTCATCTATTAACCTGTTAACTGTCACGGTTACACAGGTGGCTATATTCACTTCAATATTAAATAGTTAAATTCTAATCTAATCATGACAAACTTATTTATGAAAAGGTATAAGATTCAATATCTGCAGTGACAGTTATCAGATTAAGGCTCTCTCAAATGAGAATTACTTAAATAACAATAGCATATAAAGCATAAATGATGAGCATTTATGGCAAGAAATGACTGGAAAAAAATAGTAGATTAGAAAAAAAAGTACATTCTCATGAAATTTTATATATGAATACATATGTCTAGGTTGTCATGTCTAGGTCTACATTACACATACATACAAATATATATGACAGACAGCAAAGGAGCCAGTTAGAGGTTAACAATACAGTCCAAATGAGTCCAGAGTGACTGTACAGTATGGGTGCACTACTTTTGAGACAGAATGAGTGCGCTTAGAAACATTAAATGTCCAAACAAGATACCTCTGCTGGAGCAATGAAATATAAAGCGACGAGCCGCTGCTCTCCTGCCACTGATCAAGGACAAACGCCGGAACCTTGAGGGACAAGCACAATCAAACAATGGACACAGCTATCTGTTTTACTGAGCGTGGTGTGATACAGAGAGAAACAGAGAAAGGAAAAAGGCAATAAATAAATAAACGTCTGTGGTGTGTGGCAAGCACGGTGAAAAAAAAACTTCAGTGGTCAGTCGGTGGATGTCAGTAGAAAACTTTAGCTCATTTTCACAGTGAGGACACCACACACACTTTAATATGGACAATATATTTTTTACCACTTTAATACCATTTTTAAAAGTAAGGGAAAGATAACCCACAACAAAAATTCTGCTACATCATTTTCCCTCATATCATTCACAACCTGTATGACTCTTTCTTCTGTGGAATATAAAAGAAGATACTTTGAGAAATGCCTCACTGGTTTTGTATCCATACAATGGAACTTAATGGTTAGGGTTAGGTGTTGTTTAGTTATAAATGATCTTCAAATATCTTCATTGGTGTTCTGCAGAAGAAAGAAATGTATACAGGTTTGTATGACATAAATGATAAACAAATTTTAAATGATGAACTATTTATTTTATGTTTGAGTAAATCCTTTGATCACCCTGCCACAAGCTAAACTGAAACAAGTGTTTAAATTGTAACTATTTGATTGTATTGCACATATTGTGATAAATCAAATGAATCAACAATTTAGGTGCTTTTTGTTGTCTCCAGAACTCGTGACTTTAAATGTACTTTTTAAAAAATGTTTACAGTCTGAAATACCGTGAGGTGGAATCCCGTGTGACCTCTGATGGTCGTCTTAAATGGGTTACGTAGTGCCCGTATGGTTCAGTGTGGCGTCTCTGTAGCAATTTCTGGTCTCCACAGTTGCCATGTTGGAGTATTCAGATCCCCCTTCATATTCTAGAATCAGGGTCTCGGCAGCAAACTGTGTGAGTCAAAGAGGAAAATCTCTCATCAGTGGGGATTAAGGCAGAGGAGTTTAGACATTTTCCATAAGGTAGCATTATAATCGGACTCAGGGCCTCATAATACCCGAGATCTGAGTGGATTTGCAGGAAGGAAATGTTATTAAAGTCGCCACATGAGAAAAACAAATTAGAGCCAGCGGTGCATTCTCCAGAGCAGTCGTAGCGAGAGGCGAAGGGATAGTGCTTAATCATGATGCACTTCTGTTATTTGTTACAGTTTGCCGACAATGATTTTCTGCCTTTACTCTGTAGGGGGGTTAGCAGGGGGCCAATATGCACTTCTAAACTTCTAAAAGGGAGAAAATGTGATCGGCAGCACTCAATGCAAAGCAGTTTTGTATGGAAAACTTTTCATGCTGACTATGGTATTGGAAAGCTTATCGTTCTCTAAGCAAACAAAAATTTTATGCACACAGGTGTCTGACCCGCTGTTTGACCCAACACCTGTGAAGAGATGATGCCGACCCCTACGAGGACTTCGGATGACGCCACCGCTGAATCAACGTATAAAACTGCAATGTTTTACTTGCTATGATCTCGGCATGTTTTCATTGCTGCTCATTGTTTGCTTTTTTATTTATATACCATACATTCTAGTTTTGTGTTGTACTGTAGGTCCTGGAGAAACGTTGTTTCGTTTCACTATGTACTTGTATATGGCTGAAATGACAATAAACTCCACTTTGACTTTGACTTTTTCTGCTTAAATTAATTCACGATGTTAGCCAACTGCATGATTTGCATGATCTTAGAAGTGTACATTCCTGCAATATGGACATTACTTTGACAAAAGCTAAAACTGGTTTGCTAACAGATAATTATTGCTTGTAATGTAGAAAGAAGTATTTTTTATAAAGCTAAATAAGTTTGAGTGGGATTAAATCTGCTGTCCATCCATCTATCCAGAAATGTATCCATCTAATCTAATCTCCTAACAGAGCTTGGGTTCATTTCAGCCGGACAGATTCATTTATACATTATGTTTGTTACTGTCCTCGGTGGAGAGCAGAGCTCAATGTGTTGAAGCCTCTTGCTCGCTGCCCCTGCCCGACGTTTGGCATTTACATGGCTTGAGAGAAAGAGAGAGGTTAATTACGCTCAACCCCGCAATGGCATTAATTATAGAGCCAACAGTAAATAAGCGGATGATATTTCTCACAGTGGTAGGGGAGGAATAGAGATGACATTCACACACATAAGAGAGAGAGAGCTGGATGCACGTGTTCAGACACACACTCGCATGTGATTTACAAGTGGAAGAGTGACACGTAAACCGGCGCACTTGATGAATTAAAATGTTTTCTCTCGTAAATCTAAATTAAAAATCCATCTGAATGGAAAAACAAATAAGAAATTGAGACGTCTGTTCGTGCGAGAGGGTGGCAGAGGCTGACAGACCATATTCAAAATCATTAGTTTAGCAATTAGCTTTCTGCATTCCTCAGGGCCTTATGCTGCTCAATACACACACAGCCCAGCCAAGTCATGGGCATTGGTGTATGACGAGGGGAAAAAGAGATAATTGTTCATTTTATTCCCCCAACATGACGACTTTGCGAACAAATCAACTCGCTGCCCTTATTTGGCTTCTCTGTTGCTGGAGATGAAGAAAAACCAAGTATTGGGGATATTCTGGAGTGATTTTTTGTAAAGAGGACAGCGTTAATGACCTTTGGGGCTGTCTGTAAATGATGTTAAATCACCAGTGTGCTGGGAGACTGTCTTATTAATCGTGATAGAGGACACTAGTTATCAACATGTTTAAGAGTGATTCATGAAGGTTCTTTTGGATAGTTAGAGGCGAACATTCTAACATATCTATAATTGTCTTTTTTAAACAGCATCCACTGAAAATGAATAGAAACAACCTTTAATGCCATTCTGGTAATAAAGATTAGACATACTAGTTAGTGTCATTATGAAATACTAAGATAAATTGCTCTTGTTCTGTTGGAAATACAGTACTACAATTTTGATTAGTCATAAAAAACTATAACATTGCCTGTGTATATAACAGCTTTTTTCATAAATAATTAAAAAATGCATATTGATGGAAAGGTATACGACTCAAAAATAAATATTTAACAAAATTTCCTAAACAAAAATTGTTAATGATATTTTTATATACCTAAAATAAAATAATTATGTAAAAAAATATAGTAGTTTAGATTATCAGTTATTAAGTTAATGGTACATATTTACAAAAAAGAAAAAACACAGTGTTACTACGGTATCATGTCCAAATCACCAAGCATCATTAAAATGTAATCAGAACAAATTTGATTTAGTCTGTAAGAAGCATTTGGCTGTTTAAAGCACCTGTGTAAACATTTAAGGCATTTGTCTCCAACAGGTCACATTCGGTTAAATCAGTCAAGGGTGTAGCAGGAATTATGTATTCTGTTGTGGCTGTGCTGATACCTCCCTCTCTGCAGCAGTTACTAATGGCCATGTGCCCTCTGTGAGATGTGTAATGACTGTGCGTTAACTGAAAACTTGCATTGACGGCATGGGTTGGCACGGCTGGAGGGTGGATCGCTTTTGCTTTGAGATGTCTACTCTTCCCTGGCCATATGGCACAGGGTGCAAGGGAGTGCCAAACTCATGAGTCAGATGGCCCCGGCAGCAAAGTGACCACACGCTTACCCATTGTTCATTCCCTTGCTTTCATTTGCTATATTTTTAGTATGCTTGTTTGATAGTGCAGATTTAGAGCAACAGTGTTTGCAACATTAAAATGAGAATGAAAGATAGCTCCAAAAGTCATATGCTTGTGATTAAGTGCATGCGACAGCTTGTTAGTCAGTCAGAGCAATTATATGACTGTCGGCATAGCTGTGTCATAAAATATGTAAATTGTAAGGGTTGTTTGATTTTAAATCACTAGCTTTTCACATCAGGATGGGTTGTGTGATTTATGTTTTACTTTTCAACTTACTGTCAGTGTCTTCCCAAGCACTTTGTGGATTGCAATGATTAAAACCTTTATTTTCTATGCCTCCAGGCCTGGGGTAACTGTAAAAGTCCTTTGCCATGTTGGCTGAAGCACAAAAAGTCTTGCTAATATCTATTTCCTGCTATCACCTAGATGGTGGAAATCAAGAATGGATTAAATGGTGTTGATGAATTTACACCGTCAGGGAACATTACCAAATGCATTTCTTTTACAGGTTGAAGCTGCAAGCAAGAGACACATTATGTTCAATTACTGGCCAAACTTTTCTCTTTAATTGAATACATGGTCGAATTAATCAGACTTCTTCCGAGATAGAAGAGTGATGAAATGCGCTGTCTGTTTTCCTTCACAGCAAAGACAAAGCTCTAAAGGACGTGAGAGACAAAAACAGAGGATGATGTTGGAGACAGTCTAGCTTCCGTGTGTCAAATGTTCTGTGGGGCTATTAAGAAGCTGTTTAGGCCTCCACCTTCTGTTTAAAAAGCAATTATAAACATGTTTAAGAGGATGGAGTCATAAAGCACTGCAGGCCATCAGAGAGATAAACAAGCTTCTGATGGCCATGTCGGGTCATTATCTGCATCTCTCTTTTTCTGTCTTTATTCCATCATGAAACCTCCCAATGTTCCTCTCGCTGCAGTGTTGACAAGTCCCTGAATGATGATCGCCTCAAACGACTGTGAAGTGTACTGTATTGGGAGATGCAGCTTTTTCCCTTTAAATAAAGGAAAGTTAAATAAAGAAAGATAATAGAAAATTAAAAGATAATATATTATAGAATAGATTATTAGATAGACAATTACAAGGCCTTAAATAGATATGTGGACATATACACATAAGGACATATAACAAACATATCAGAGACATAGACCATCTGGTGGACTGGACGGCTTGGCCTAAAGCTCATTTGAGTCTGATATTTGCACTATAATCTCATCCCAAAGCCCTCAGCTTTAATGGCTCTTAAGAGTATTTTCATACTAACTTTTTATTATCTTAAAGCTTTTTAGCCATGTAGGACATCTTTTGACCTGATCTTCCTGGGTTTCAGCTTTCAAGGAGGGCATTGTAGATTTTTTAATATTAAACATTTCTTCATAACATATTCTTAACAATAGTTGACCTGAAATTAAATGAAAAATGTCAAAAGAAAAGTTGAGCTTTGATCCAACATAAGGGTATATCTTTATCAGTATCAAGTCAGGGCAAATCGTCAGATTTAAAAAATAAAATTTCAACTTAAACAATTTATTAATTTGATTATTTGATGGCCATTTGATGGCCAAAAACATTTTACTTGACAATAGCTCTTATGCAGCCAAAACTTTGATTTATAGAAATTAACTTTCACAACAAACTATTTTGTATTCATTTAAGAAAGAAGTCTAAGAATAAATGTAATACTATGTTTTACATAATGTTTATACTAAAACATACAAAAGAAAGAGGGATTTAGGATTCATGTGGGGTTAAAATGCTTTAATCTCTTTAATCCAGTTTTTAGCTTTTGAATCTGTATAAAACACAGTTAAGTGGGTGTACACATATATAAGAATATTATATTCTCTTTCAATAATCACATCAAATCTGTCAAAATATGGATTCAAATACATGTTTTTGGACGAGCACTATACTGTAGGTGGTGCTTTCTCTCACTTTCTCACATTTTCATGTCAGGTGTTTTTTGTCATTATTAAAGAAACTCAGCACTACAATTTGTTTACAGACAAAAACATCACGAATACAATCTGCTGTAAACTCAAATATTCTCCGGACAACCCAGTTAAAAATGTATAACTGTCAGCAAATAACTGTCCTCTTTACAATGACAGGCTTCAGAGACATGTTATTTTTATTTTTGTCTGTTTTAACATCTATATACATTAACTAGTCTCAAGTACCTTATTGCTTTTATAAAACAGTTACACACAATACAAATATTACAATTCAAAAATTTGTATCAATGTAACTTTCATAAAGTAAAACCAATAAAAGCTTTTCTTCCCTTGGAAAAATATTCCCCCAAAACAGTTGGGTAAAGCGTTCATAGTTAGTGCTTTATCGTGAATAAAACACAGCTATTGACCAAACAGAATCAAGGACTAGAATTAACCATTTTATAAAATATTATATTATAGTATTTCAATCCAAGGCTCCATTGGAAACCACAGATACATGGGCTAAGCCCTAAATATCCAATGACCACAGAACCGCCCTAGTGAGCACTAGATATAAACAAAGCAATGTTAAAGATGGACATTGTATTTCTGAAAACTCTTCACATCTGTAGATTTTACTACAATAAATGCCATTAAACAGCAGCAACACCTTTTGGCTTCCATTTTCACATTGTTTTCAAGCTTGGATCTTATTCCAGGGGTTCAAACAGCTCTGTCCCAGCAGGGGCAACTCCAGGGAGTTCGCTTGTTGATGCTCCAGGGGTGCTTGAGAGGAGTAGACTACAAAGAGTCCATTTACAAGTAGTTAATACACTTCTGCAGTACAAACATGTACAAATGATGGCCCAACTTAATTAACCTACAAGCACACAACATATTACCATAATATCAACATCATTCCTCAGTGTGTTTGAAGAATCAAAGCATCACACAAACAGAGCTTTGTTTTGACTTTGCTTGCCAGCTAGATGCAATTTATGATACATGATTTAGCTAGCACATGTTCCTCGATTAGCATCCTTTCATTTAACTAACATTCTAGTCATAACCATAAACATATCTCTACTTATTCCTTCAGAAAGCGACACATTTTTAAGGGTGAGCAACATGGGCGGATGGACAGATAATGAGCTCTGGAATTTTAAATAGCAACTAATTAATATTCATTATTCATAAATTGATATCCTACATAGATGAGCTTGAAAGGTATGATCGTGTTAATTGTTTCACACTTGGCTCAGATATATTTTCATTACTTTTGAAACTGAAGTGTCAATAATTAAATATGTTGCTGTAAGATCAAATTGAAATAATAATAATAATTTAAAACGTGTTAACACAAACAAAACAAATACATATTTGTGCTGGCATGCAGAAATGAACCAATCAACGTTTTGTTGCAATAGGATGTTTTTTCAATAACATCTTTTTATTTAGAAACCGATTACAAATTTACAATCAATTATTTTTGACTAATATTAATCCTATGAAAAACGGGATTCACTCAAATAGAACAGTAGGAATATTTCAGTCTGATTACAGATGTACACAGAGTTTTGTCAATATACTTCTCATTAAAAATATTGCAATAATACCATGTATTATTTTCTATATTTTTCATCATTGCATGTCTTTACCTTTGATTACTACAATCTAGCAGCTGCTTTTAACATTGAAAATATGTATAAAAGTGTGAAAACGCTGCTTTGCAACATTGAAATTGCTGAGAGAAGATTAAATGGTTAATATGAGCACAGTGAGCGCTTGGGAGAGAGGTCATGTTACTCTTGTGGGTTTCTCTCTGCAAAGTTATAGCACAGCCTTAAGACTCTCTCTCTCTCTCTCTCTCTCTCTCTCTCTCTCTCTCTCTCTCTCTCTCTCTCTCTCTCTCTCTCTCTCTCTCTCTCTCTCTCTCTCTCTCTCTCTCTCTCTCTCTCTCTCTCTCTCTCTCTCTCTCTCTCTCTCTCTCTCTCTCTCTCTCTCTCTCTCTCTCTCTCTCTCTCTCTCACACACACACACTAATAAGCCATGATCACTGTGTTACTGTGGTAATTAAATCAGATATTAAGCTGTGTTATAATCCTCTTGGCTGGCTGGTGCTGACACAAGGCTGTGTGTGTTTCTGTGCATGTGTGTGTATGATGCTTCTGTGTGTAAATCTGACACTTTAATACTCAGAGTTGCAGATTCTTGAGGGACACTTCTAAGAAAGGGGAATGAATGGCACTCATTTCATTAAAGATAAAGAACGTTGATATTACACTGCGACATGTACAATTGTCTTTTATAAATATTCACAGACACATCTGTGTAAGAAATGAAACCGAACTGAATAAATTACGCTCTTTATGGAATATTTTTCTGTATATCATGATAAATAAATACGAATAAATACATATGAATGAGTCAGCTGTCATAAGCCCATACAGACTTTATGAGGTTAGAATTCTAGTTTGTGTACAGCAGCTTTGCTGATTCAAATTTATATTCAAAACTGCAGTACTGTATGTATCAGGAGTCTCAGTTCCAGCCTGTCTTTTCTTTTGACACTTCCACAATGCATTAAATACTCTGTTAGTTGTACAGTTTTGACCTATAATAACAAAAAGATTATTATAGTACCCACACAGCATTAAAGCCCCAATATACTTGCAAGGGTAATGTCAGTTTAAACAAAATTATCTTTTAATTGCCATTGGTGCAAAGCTATAACATTAGAACTTTAAGTATATCAGGGATTTGATACCGTAGTAAGATAATGTACTGCAATTTTGCACATAAACGTGATTCAAAGAATAAATTTTTTAATACTTTAATATGACCATTATAGGACATAACATTCTGCATGAGATTTTTTTAGGGGTGTAATTATGCACTCGCTCATGAATTAAAACGATACTGGGTTTACAACATACGATTTTAAAGGGAAAAATGAAACTGAACTAACATGAAAAAAGATATATTTTCAAAAACTACTTTAATTTAACTTGTTTGTTTGTTATATACAACTGTTGTGAATTGACAACATTCAAGGTTTAAGTGAACCTTGTTTATGTAAATGAATAATAACTGAACAGGAAAACTCTTGACAACTGCTTAAACCAGGAAAAGCACAAAATCACAAAAACAATACATTAAACTGTTACTGTATATAGTGTATGTTGATGCAGATCACATGTTGGCAACTCAACGAATAGGACTAAGCAGACGTCATATTAAAAAAAAATCACCTAAAAAAATACAATGTATCGTGATTTTTGTATCACGATACATTGTGCCATGATACATTATCCCCCCAAGATTTATTATTAGGTCCACTGCAACACTTAACCAACCAAGTGTCTAAATAATTCCCCAGTGCAGTAAAGAAGGCATGAGACATAAAAGTAGAGAGCCTGTCAATATGAGTAACAAATATAAACAGAGCTACTGAGAGACAGAGAGAGGAAATCGCTGAGAACTAGATAGTCACCCATTAAAAGTTTTGTGAAAGTACACATTTGCCATGTCTAGACTACTCAATCTGACATGCTTATTTTTGGTACACTATGTACACTACCATAAATCTTCCATAATACCTACGCATCAATCCTCTTTCCCTTTCTGAGAAAAAAGTGATGCTGTTCTCAGAGCAGCGAGCGAGAGAGAGAGAGAGAGAGAGAGAGAGAGAGAGAGAGAGAGGTGGTCAGACAAACACACAGTCGTATCCCTCAGGCATAAGGCTAGCGGCACACACTGTGCCACCTATCTGTTGACAAATGGAGGGTCATTACCACATACAGAATGCTAATGCTAAACTGAGTGATCTGGGCGTCCTCTTTGCCTCTGTAATGGGAGCATGATTTTTTTGGCAACTAAAGGCTGAACAAGGGACCAAGCGTAACGGTGTGTGCACAATGATTGAAGAGGGAAAGGTATTTGGAGAAATATGGGGAGCCTTAGTGACACACTTTAAAGCTCAGGCCTTTTCTCTCTTTCTAACACACATGTTCGTTCCTTGTCTTGCACAAACACATGCACTTGTACAGCAATAGGGAAATAAAAACTTAAAAACTTTTAGACAATCAAAACCCAGCTTTTGCCATATAAAATGCTTGAAGTTTTGGAAATTATGGAACAGACAAAATACTTTTTTTTAATTTAGGGAATATATTCTCTGATAAACCTGCTCTCCTCTAAGCTACATCTGTACCACACCCCATTTGGTTCCCAACTACTCTCTACTGCACTTCACTAATAAAAAAGCCAAGTTGATTTGTTTGCTTGATCACACATAGTGGTTCGGCCTTCTTTCTCATCAGTATCACTCATCGTGTTTTCTTCATGGCCTGGCGATGCACTGAAAATGCAGGGGGATGGGGTGACCAGCAGAATGATTGAGGTGAAGCCTTCTCCACCCATTGGATCAATGCAGACTGGCTCTTTTTGCACCTTTCTTCACCCCCTATATACCCCGACAGTCAGACACTCTACTCAATAAGCGAACCGCCTTTATCGGCACGGATCTGAAATGTCAAAGCAGGGGCGAAGGCGGCTCTTCGAGTGAATGTTTGATGTTTGCAAGCAAAAGACTGTGACTGTAACTTTATCACTCAGTGCCAGTGCTGGATGTAAAAATATATCTGCAGCTCCAGGCTGAAATGAATTTCAGACTTATTTCATGATTTTTCATAACTTTCATTATGTAATATAATACTGTAAGAGGCATTAAGACGTGAATCTATGTAATTTGACACATTTTTTGCAGGAAACATGCCTGAAAATCTGGCCTTTTCTGTATTTGGGTGCAAGAAAGCCTTGGTAAGATAAATATGCCCAAAATTTAATTAGCTACAGAGAAGAAATTGAATGGGAAAAAGGCAATAACCATTGCCTTTTTAATGGCTATTTATTTTTTTGCAAATATACAACTAAATAACATCAGTACATCTGCATAGTTGCCCATGGACATACTGCATCCCTTGAAATTCCCCTATAGATTTGTGCTTCAGTGTTCATCAATGAGCCGCCAGGTTTCTCATTTCCTCCACCCACACCAGGGAGAAAAAATAATGGTCATCCTCAGAGTAAAGACTCCGTCCTCCCTCCATCAAAGCGATAGGGCCATAATCCTGCCTAAAGCGCTAAATCCTCTGTATACTGACATAATGCCCTTTAAGCTCACTAATTCCTATCTCTCCCTTCCCTTTCTCTTTCTCTCCCTCTCTTCAGTCCTACATTAAAACAAAAACAATTGCAGAAAAGTCATCAATCTAAGCGGTTGCTAGGTAACCTCTGGAGCAGTCTGATCAGTTTTCATTAAAACTATAGTCAGTAATGACTTCACTGTGCAGTTTATTGTGCGGTTTATTGCACAATATGAGCACAAAAACAAGTGCCTACTGATCAGCAATTCTGTAAACAAGATGCTTAAGTTGTATGGGACAGTGTAATTGCACATGAATCACAACATTCGTAATGTATAGTTTTGATTAATCAAAAGCATCAATACAATCCAGCATGATTAAACACAATATGCAATCCTTGTTCAGTAACAAAAATCTATTTATTTCCAGCCAGTGGTGGTCTCTGACCAGTCACACGCAATTACAATCCACTTGAAACCTCACGACTCTATGGTAAAGTTAAAAGGATAGCCACTGAACTGATAGCATGTGATCGCAGCCTTCCAGTGGACTGGATTAGTTGAAGTAGAAAATATACCCCCATTGTGTTTTGTTTTGTTCTATCTGAGTAAAATTCTGATTTAAGAAGGTAAAGGAAAAAGCTGCAGGTGAATTTGTGTGCGTCTGTGTGTGTACTACAGCTTCATCCCTCCCCTGCTGTAGGGCAGATGGTTTCTACAGCAATCCAAGGCTTGAGTTATGACTCCCATATGGTCATTGTGCAGGCTGCCATCACTCCGTAGCCACTCTGGGAGTGTGTATGTGTGTGTATGTGGCCACAGACAGCACCGAGATATTGAGAAAAAGAGATATAGCGAGAGGGAGAGAGTATTTATGTTTTTCAGAAAGTGAGAGGAAGTGAGGGAAAGAGAGAGTGATGACAATGGATGTGCTTGGATTGTGTGCTCGGTCAGGATAACCTGTCTTTATTTTTGTGTGTGTGTGCAATTGCACGCTATGAATAGTAAAAAATATTTTTGCTAAATGTTTTTGCAAGACAAAAAAATCCAGATTCTTTGCTTAGCACTTTTGTTAATACTTTAATAAAACCCTAAATTAAATGATCAAACATTAATGCTTAATTTGTTCTGCACTGTGCTACTGTAAGCTGAACATTCTATTGGAAAGCAATATCTAAACAACACAGAACACCCTAACAACCACAAAGCAACACCCTGGCAACCATCCACAACAGCGGCACAATTGTGACGGCAATATTTCCATGGACACGTGCCTCCCACATCTCACATTTAAATTGTAAAAATCGATTTCATTTCCATTCATTTTTTACACATCCTTGTGTGTTTCCATCTGCGATCTTGTGTTTGCGATGACGTCATGATGATGTCACAATGAAAATATAGCCAATCATGATCACGATTGGTGTGCATTTCCATCTACACTTGATAGATGTGTTGCATTCGGGCTAAATGATTAAGAGTAGAGAATTCACTTATGTTGTTGTTGATGAGGATGATGAGTGCTTCAAAAAGTAGATGAGCCGAGTGTCACGGCCTAATTCAAAGCGTCAATCACACACGCAGCCTCTCAAACTAATGCCTGCATAAGTGCACTACACACAGCAGCACCCTGCCATACACTTTAACATACATTAGCTTTATTTCAAGTTATTTAATATCATAATTATTATAATATCTTCTTTCAGATGGTCACCACCCACACACACAATAAGCGCTAGCAATGAGCCAAATTGTTCATAAAACATTGATTTCGGATTTATGCATGTGTGAGTGTATAGAGGGGGTTGATCTCAAAACATTATTAATGTGAATCTATTATTATTGCTCTCTCCCTGACTGACTCTAACACACACACACTTTTGGTATCTATCCATCAGAGAGCTAAAACTTTTGACACCTGAGAATGTGTTTGTGAGATAAGAGAACTGCACGCTTAATCCTATACACACCGACACACACACACTTTTCTTCCCTTTGCGGCATCCGATAAGGACGTGTCTGTGGAAATAGCAGATGAGGGTCAAGAATGAAAGTATTACAAACACTGTGAAGAGAGGGAACAGAAAGGTATTGCCTGTTAATCTGTGCAAGAATAAAAATTCTCTTATTGTTTACTCATGCTCATTTTTTCCTAAAACCATACTCAAACCATGCACAAATGTAGAAATTGTAAAACTATTAAGAAGCTCTTCAGTGCAACTACATGCAATAATCACCACATCTGTCAAGCTTCTAAAAAACTAAACGGCATAAATGTATTTCAGCATCATTATTCAATGCTAATCAATGCCCTTCCTCAGCATTCAACTGTTTTCATCCAGATTAAAAAATAGCACATTTGGACACTATGAAACACACATTTTTGTAAATTGTTTTTTAAAGCAGCTTGTTGGTGTGAATATACAGTATGTGTGTCACCACCTCCTCCTCCATATGTTAGGACTGTGTAAAGGCCTCAATCATTCTGGAACAGATGTGTGCAAACATGAGTGTATAAGGAAACATCTGCTCATAATGTTTTAGGTTAGTGTGGTTTTCTTTAGAAGGATAAACTATGTTTAAACATCATAAGTGGCTTCCCACATACTTTAGATTCTAAAGTAGTAAACAGTACTGTGGTTTGTTATGCGTTTGTATCTTCACAACATGGACGTGTACCACTTTATCATAGTAATATTACCTCTAAATGTGATTTTTTTTTTAAACAGTTGCAAGCAGTGGATCACACAGCTATCTATTATACAACTAACTTGTTCATCTATTAAACGTTCTACCATGTCTGTCTGTGACCCTTGTCATTCATCCATCTCTGCACTTAAAGATGTTGAAGACCAAATCATATTCTCCATCATTCAAACCAAGGCCAATGGTCACTGTTTGTATATAAATCTTTAAATCCATTTATTTCTGGACCATTTTTACAGAATTTAGATGTGTGTATGTAAATGTGGAATATCAAGAGTTATTTTTTAGGGAATTTAAAGGTTTTGATTATTAATTTACTGACCCAACAAAAAGGAGTTGAAAAACAGGGTTTTGCTTTAGCTAAAATTCATGAAATCTGCCACAGTCACGTGCATGTGTTCAATTAAAGCCATTTGCTGACATCGGCAAAGCTAAAGCTAATGACTTGTTAGTTAGTTTCTGTTAAATGATGAGGAAAATGTGCATATGACTACTTGTTTCACAGAGGGTTTCAAGTATTCTTAGGTCTTTATTTGACATTTCGTAGCTACATTACCACTTCAATAGTTTAGTTTTTTAAAGTCCCACAGTACCATTCTCAGTCAGAGGTCAAATTTGAATATCTCTTTTAAGGGACAAAACAGAAGTATAAAACTGCTGTCTCGGTGTTCAAAGGTGCATTGACCTGGACAATGTCAAGTCGTGAGTGGCAAGAATTGACTCATAGGATTCATAAGAAAAAAAACTTCAAATGAATAGCACGTGATCGAAATTCCGCACATGCCGTTTATTATACTTGAAAGGTGACTCGTCCCCTGAATCGTGGCTAGCGGCTTGTTCTGACTGTGTCATTTCAAACTCAAGGACTCACTGAATAGCCCCTTGTAATCTGGTCGATTTTAATGAAAGCTGGGAAGTAAGTGATGGGATTAAAATACTGTTAGTGCCAGCACAATGGCAGTTCTTTAGTATACATAGTATATATTGAACTCTAAAAGTCAAAACTCTAATTGCCTGCAGGCATGCAGAGGGCAGAAATGTCACGCTGGTTGGCTTTTTTTGCTTCATACTGGGAGAAAAGTTAACAGTGGAAAAACACTGATTGAATTGCCATTTCCCATCTCTACATCTAGATTATCCTTTTGTTTAGCAGGAGCGGGCTATTCCCAGGCTCATTTAAAGAATATATTACACATGAAAGCATTCGGGATGAGGGCTGTTTGGGTAGGAAGCAAAGAAAGGCACGTTCTTTTGCAAGAGTGACAAGGCTATTGCCTCTTTCTAACTTTTCATTTATCCCTCGCTGTTGCACAGTCATGTTATATCCACATCTGAATCTAGCAACAGTCCTTATTCTCTTTTTGACCTCTGCCGCTTAGCCCTCACGGAATCTCTGAATGCCAAAAGCTGCTATAACATAAACAGACTCCATGCCACCTCATTCCGAATCATTTTAATCATTTTTCACTAAGTGCTGTATTGACTCCTTTCACTCTACAGGGTAAGTGCTACACAGCTCCCAGCATGCATTGCAAGCCCGACTCAGATAATTAGGCCCGGCTGTGCCGATCAATAATGTCAGCTGGAAATAGGGTGGACAACAGATCACACCCCAGGCTGAGAGTGGTAACACCAGAGGGAAGGATAGGGAGAGCAGAGAGGAAAAGAAGAAAGATCAGCAGGTGAGGTGCTTTGGAAGTGCTGAGTGATTTGTTCAGATATACTGCAAGGTACTGAAGACATGAGGAGAGGACCGGGAGAGACAGAGGACCTGCGGAGAGACTGTGGAGAGACATACACCACTTGCATCCTTTAAACACAAACACACACACACAAGAAGGCTGGTTACAGGAAAACCTTATTCAATAGTTACAATATTTAGTATTACACAAATCAAAATTAGCCATGAGGCATGTGAGAGACTGAAATACAGTAACTCCCACACATTGATAAAATTGACTTAGCAGATATACACATTTAAAATCTATAGTCTTTCTCTTCTGGAAAAACACAAATATTAATGAATCATTAAGCACATTTTTGAGTTTCAGCAAATTCACAACTTTTAGGTCTAATTTTTACAGAAACACATTTTCTTGCTTTTTTTGGAGGAAAATATTTAATTATTTATTTATTTATATATTTATTTTACTGACTTAATGATCAAGCCTAATACACAAAAAGAATGCATGTCTATACCTAACAGCCTCATTTTCATTTCAAAGCATCTAAGGTCTATACAAAATTCTCACACCATCGCACAAACACAGCACTGAAAACGTGGAGAGAGACATGCACACACACACACAGACATTTCGAAACAAACTCTGTCAGATAAGCAGAGTCCTGATTTTCCTGCATGATGACTGAATGATTAAAGGGAAGCTCTGCAAATGAGTGCTGTGAATCAAGCAAGTTAGCAGTGGGTAAAGTCTGAACCATAAGCCACATCACATGTAGAAATCACAGGCAAGATTATTTTAAGAATTATCTCTGGAGACAGGTATATAAGATTAGGTGATGATTGACAGCACAGAATGATCAGGCTCTTCTAAATGTAGGATTAGAACCTAGTGCCTTTCATGTATAGTTTTGTCAACTACAATGTCGTAGTCCAGAATGAGTTTGGTGGTGATGCAAGCCACTTGGTCTTTTATTGTACAACAGTTTTAGTTTTTTATCCTCTCCATCTCTTCCCTATGTCAGAATGGGATTGATTTTCAAACCTGGGAAATACAGGGGGAGGATCCAATCTCAAATCTCACACTGTTGGTCTCATGACAATTACAGGACTGAGGCCACGTAGCCTCTCCTCTGAAGGTGTTTACTTGGTGGACCATCATTTTTGGAACTTCCCATTGAGTGTGTATATTTAAAGTTGCCATCCAAGAATTGTGTCTCTGTCTCAGGTGAGATGGCTCTCTTAAACTTTTCTTTACACTCTAATCAAATGTTATGTCCAACAATCTCAATCAAGCTTTCAACATATAACAAACAATCCAACACTACGTTAACATGTCTTCATTACCCAAATTATTATTATTAAAATAACATTATATTTGACCCATTTCTCTCTACAAAACTTAAGATGTTAAGCGTTTTGTGAAAAAAATTTACAGAGCCACATATTATTAGATTTCCACTTTACATATCTTTATGGGAATTTACAAAGTCCAATTATATAATCAAAGCAAATGTTTGAGTAATTTTGTTATAAATTCTGTTTGGTTAATAGAACTGTTTGATAAAGATATTGAAGTGGAATGGGGCTAAAACCAAGGGCTTAGTAATTAAATACCGAAAGAAATAAAGTTCACAGAATTAAACTGCAGAGTAAAAACCAGCAATAAAAGAAGTCTGGTATGTAATGCATTAAAAATATACTGAACGTATTTTATCCCAAAAGGAATAAACCTGTGCCAGAAATGTACAATGACTGTAATTAGATTAAACTAAAGTTACAACAAATATCACATACGGTACTTAAACAGATTAATTAAGTATTTAAAAAAAGAAATAAAAATGCTAAGAACCCTGTCCACTTTGACTGACACAAATCAAGAACCAGATTGACAATGTACAAGACACCGCCTAGAGAAATAAATAGGCAGATGCAGAAAAAACATGGCTGCTATAGGAAAACGTTTTATCCACACTGCATGCACTGAAAAATCAGGTCAAAGCATGTGCAAAATATAAATAATACAAAATAACAAACAACAAAATATATTATATTAGCCTATCAATAATATATATATATATTATATATTATATTATGATATATATTATAGATTTCTTCGTTTAGATACACTTTTTATACTGTAGCTGCAAGTACTATATGTAAGAGAAGAACAAGAGAAAGAGAATAAAAAGTAACAGATATCTCAATAACATTATAAAAAGCTCTGCAAAACTTCCTTAAAACCAGCATCCTTCAAAACTTAATCCCAGGATCAATCCCCAAGATTGACTTAATCCAGACGAATTGGTCACAACAGCACTGCCTTGTAAAGGATTATGTCTGCAAAGCATGTAACTCCAAGAGATCTATTGCTTACCAAATCTTTTCATGTGTTTCTGCTTTTCTGCTATTAGATGAGTGGGTCTGAGCTTCAATTCATCTGAAAGAAACAGTAAAGGATAAGATTAGTTTTTTTTTTGCAAATATTTTTGTAATATGCTTTAAATGTGGACTGAAATATTTTGCAATAGAATTCATTCTTAAAATTCTAGAGCACAATGACTCCCGAATGAACCACCTGGAAAATTTTAAACATTACAAGCCAAGTTTAATGAAGAGGACTCAATGCTTTATTCACCAGCATATCAATAATGTTAATAAGACTTACATCAACACAATATACTTTTTTCATTCAATCAATAAACTTGCCAGTTTTCTTGATCAATGTCTTGTTTCCACAATGCAAAAGTAATTAGACTTCTCAGAATTAATAATGTAAGGTTGCACTATGCTTGGAAATATACAAGCATGTTGCAGATGGCTTGACAGGCCGTTTTAAATTGAAATGGCTAAATATCATTTTAAGTTAGAAGTCTTGTTATCTTCCCACAGTTCCCACACAACTGTTATTGATAACCAGAACAAACGTGTCACATACTGCAATGCTATTTTAGACATTATTTACTTTAAAATTAAAAGGAACAATTTATTCATTTATTTTTTCAGTCAAAGTCAGTGTTGGCAGGGAAGTTTAATTTTTAAAAACATATATTATTACCAGAGGTCATAAAACAACAAACAAAAAGTTTTCAACCACTTCTATTTTTCATCTCTGCTTTTCTGTTTAGATATAGTTCTATTTCATGTTCTGTGTCACATTAACATCCGTCCTAATACTAACACAAGGCATTGTTTAACATTATACATTGCTTTCTATGCCCCAGTACACTAAACAATATCCTTCAGTCCATTGTATGCAATAAAAGTGAGAATGTAGCTTTATCTTTCATGCATGTTCTAAGATTTGTGAGGAATCATCCACTGCTACCCCAACAGATGGTGTTAAAATCAGATTTACAAGGCCAAATAAAGCTTAACAGCAGCAGAAAATGAAAAACCTTGATGTTAATGAGTGGCACAAAATAATGCCATATAGCTTAGCACAAACACCCCATGATTTCTTGGCCAAAACAGCAAAAGATGGGTTGTTACTGTCAAGACTTGTAAGCAATTATTATATATGAAGAGCTACTGCGGTTTTAAGACACAGGTGATAAAATCCACTATGAAGCAAAAAGGAAGAAGTAAAAGTTACTGGTTGCTCTTAGATAAAGTAGTTGAGCATGTTTAGCTCACTGTATTAGTACTGGTGTAAAAAAATTTTTTAGCACTGCATAACTAGCACTGCATAACATTGCATAAACTTAGGAAAGCACTTCTTAGTACTATTGCTGCCACTTCTGATGTGTCGCTTCATTGTCTCCTGTTTGCTTTGGATAAAAGCGTCAGCTAAATGCCTAAATGTAAATGTAAATTACAAAACCAATTCATGTGATGACTGACTTAGGGTGTATCTGGTGTTTTTGGAGTGTTACAGTACACCATAATATAAAACATCACTGACAAAGTCATGATGTTTCTTAAAGTGTTTTTATGTTCCTTCTAAATAATATATTCAAAATATAAAAAAATAATCCAAATGTTCTATAAATGGAAAATGGCCATATTAACAAAACTGATAAGAATATTGTGAAGTACAAACAATAATTAAGTACCTCCAAGTCAATCCTCTTCCTTTATGTGTGATTTACTTACAAACGATAAGTTCGTGTTGTATGAATAGGTGATGGACTTCATGTGGCGCTGCGCAGACCGTTTCGTATGACGTCATGTCAGAATGTACCGCGAGAGCAATTCGGGACCTGTGCTTAAGAATTGCTCTCGCGGTACAATGATGTCATATTCCAAACGGTCTGCGCAGTGCTAAACAATATTAAGCCTAGCCAAAACTTTTCTGAACAGACTATATTCGCCACTTATCTTCATGTTACCCCTGTTAATCGTTTGCTTATGACGTTATTTAACCACAAGGAACAAATTAATTGGTATATAACTTACAACTGAAAAAAAAACTAATTGTTAAAATGTTTTTATTGTGTTTTACCTGGCTGAATCTGACAGCTCTACAGCTCCCGTGTCCTCATGAGTCATGTCAAGTGTCAATTTTCGCAAAGAAAAAATAATATCCATGATGTACTCTTCTACTCGGAGTTATACATTTCCGTGGCATGGTCAGTGGTCAGAACATAAACCAATGTCTTTTGCTTACGTTCACACAGATTTTGCGATAAGCCATTAGTCTAACTTTAAAACAGACTACTTTGACTCCTAAAGTCGCCGCCATTTTTTGTGTTTTCGCATGACGTTGCGGAGGTCAGGTGGTACAAGTCTGAGCTCATAAAATCAAATTTATGAGAGTTAGGAGTCCTAGGAGGACGTGCATGTACATTTTTACATGTCGGAATCTCCTAGTTAGGGTAATTCCGACATGGATCATCTCACTTTATATTCTGGCGTCTTTCGCCTGTAGCCCCGCCCACTCTCGCGTGTATAGTGAACGCGTTACGTTATCAATGAAAGGCTGACTGTGGAAGTTATCAATCGGATATTATATCAACATCCATCAAGTTTAAAACAATATGGTGAAGCATCACAGGAGTCATGAAAGTACAAGGTATGTGTCTGGCTGTCATGTTTTTCCTGTGCAGGTGCGAGAGAACGCGCAGAGGATCCGTTCATACACGTGTGTGATCAGCTGTGTTTTCCGATTTATTGTGTCATTGAATAACACCGTTTTTTCCCCAGCAGGCACCAATTAACATTGTATTTGCATACAATATGTATATTCTTTCCCCAGGTTTCTTTGAAAGTTGCTCGTAACCAGCAAAGTTTACAACCCTTATTTTGGTGTAGTGCTTGATTGACAGGTGGATAGAGATCGATGGTGCTTTGCTGCAATACAGGACATGTAATGAATTAGCATGTACATGAAGAAGCGTTGGCACAGGTGCTTTTCACTGCCTCTTTATGCTGTTTCAGAAATGTTTTTGGGCCTGTATTTAGTATAGATTCAATTTCAACTTATTTAATATCATCCTAACGAATAATCTATGATTTACCGTCAGCATTCCTAAAATATGTGATTATTTGATGTTTACATTTGCTGAAAACAATGGCTACAGTAACATCTTTTCACTCTCAATCCTTCCCTACTGATCTTTAGAGAACTTTAAAAGTTATTACACTTAAATATTTCGTTTCCCATCAGACAGTGTCTAGTAGATGTCTAGCCCACTGTTTACTAGGTTTTGATGGATTAGTAAGGAATCCATGTTGATCCTTGTTGACTACTGTGATTCCCAGTATTCTCAATACAACAGCCAACTTTTTAATGTTTGTTGGCATCTCTTGGGACAGTGTGAACCAGCCGTCGGAAATAGCTGTCAATTTGCAGATGGTTTTATGTGTGTATGTGTGACTGACAGTGAACTGAAAAAGACACGAGTGTGTCAGTAAAAGGTCTGAAATCTCAGCCAGTTTATGTTTGTGTGTGAATTTCATGGAGCGATAGAAAAGTGAGAAAAATAAAGGAAGGCTGTGTGTGTGCGTGTGCACTCACTCTTGTGTGCTAAAGGGGTTCGAGTGTGTCTACCCCATGCCATGTTAGAAAGTGTATGGAAGAGAGGGGAAGGGAAAGATTTGAGGTAGTATTTTACACCTCACGACATTTTGACAGGGTGAGCGCTCACTCTGTGGAGTGGGTTGTGAGGAGTGGGGCCTTCTTTGAAGTTTCACACCTGTGATAGGAGAGAAAAAGGGAGAGGTGGGGGGAATAGAATCATCTTCAGGCCCTTCTCAACATCTTTTCACATTCTCTGCGCTCTCTTCGATTTCTGACAGTTGTCTTGGACTGAGAGAGAAATCTCCCCCCTGTGGTTCTCCACAAAAATACAAAGATATGTACTGTCGCAGACTGCACATTTTTTCACGCTTGGTCTTTTTCGCACATAGATTTTTATTGCATTATGCTTTCAGTTCCATCCCTTTTCTCATACACCCTCTCTTTCTTACTCATCTTCACACTAATGTTTACCTTACAACACACAACACAAACAAACACTTTTGGAGAAGTTGCAAGTGACAGTTTAAAATCTGATGCCTCGCCACTGCATTAGGATGAAGTGTGAAAAGAAAGTTGGCACACTGACTGTTGCTTTCATATATGCTTGTATATTTTAATCACACGGCATATGTAATGTTTTAAACAGATGCTCATTGTTATTTTAGTTGAGAAAATGTAAAACAGAAAGTTGTGTGATTGTTGTCATTGAATGAGAGAAGTTTCTTAAAGTTTTCTGCATGTATACAGAATGTGTAGTGTGTTCCCATTCCCATTTTTCTTTAAAAGCTGCCAGCAAAGTTTACCAGCTTTGTTTTAGTCTAGTGCTTGAATGACAGGTGAATAGATGATCTTTTGCCACTGTCCAGGATGCACTCGGATGAATCAACATTTACAGAACAAAGAGGTCATGTGTGTTTTTGCCTGCCTTCATATGTTGTTTAAGTGCTTGGACCATACCTTTCATTTCGGCCTCTTTCATTTCATCCTATATAATAACCTATGATTTTAAAAACTGTGGTAATTTGATCTTTCGCTTTTTCTGAAAACAGTGGCTGCAGTAAAACTTCAGTTCATTTCATTTAAGATTTGTTTTCCCGTGATCTGTGTTTAGTAAAAGGCAAAGACAGCCCTTTTAGCATAGCCCTCTTATAATTGGTTTATCCAGAATGGATGCTAACACTGGAGGTAAAACCTGTAATCTCACACCCAGTTGCCATCAAACATGATGTCTCTTATTCTGTCCTCATGATAGGACAGACTAAAGAACTTTTGGGGTGGCTGATGGCTGAAACAGAATGCATGCTGTGAGCTTTCATAATAATGTCAAGTGTCAACCTCAGCATCTGCACATTACGAGCGGATCAAAAGGGAACCAGAACTTTGTGTTAGCTTTTCTCAAACAGTTTTCCATAGGCTTACAGTGGGAGGACAGAAAAATCTGAATTATTTATTACAGTCTCTCCCTATACAAATACCGCTTTACTACTTTAAACAGTTTGACAGAATATGTAAGGTTTTTATTTGGAATGGTAAGATCTCAGGTAGATCTCAGTTTTTTCGGCATTTACAGTTACGACATTTACTTTGTACTACTTTTGGTTCTAGTACACAGCCTCCTAAGACAGCAGACATTCATTGTATGATAATTTCAGCATATGGGAAGGGTCATGAAGCATCAACATACTACTCCTGGCTGATTCAAAATCATGGTGATGGAGTGTTATTAGCTCTTAAGAAAATATGGGAAAGGGACTTGAATTTAACATTTGATGATGATGAGTGGTATAGAGTTTTAAAAAATGTCGAAACGGCATCTAGGGATGCAAAAATACGTCTTATACAGTTTAAGATAGTGCACCGTTTTTACTGGACCCTTTCCAGACTGTTCAGGCTTGGGTTAAAAGATACACCATATTGTTGGAGATGTAAGACTGAGGATGGAGACTTAACTCATGCCCTCTGGTCCTGTACAGGTATTCATGATTTCTGGATAAGGGTTCATGAACACATTTGCACTGTTTTGGATACTCGGGTTTCACTATGTCCTCAATTGTTCATATTAGGTGGGTGGACAGATAGTCACATAGGAGACAAACACATAAGACACTGGGTACAAATCAGTTTAATGATTGGCAGACAAATTATTTTTAGGAGCTGGAAGTCAGAGGAGGCCCCTTCCTTTCAGGAATGGCTGCATTTGAAAATATGTCTATAGACAGATGGATAAATTAAATTTATTTTATAAGAAATGGTCCAGATATTTATCTTATCTGGAAAAGGGGTAGTAATCATTTTGTATGAGAAACATGTTCACATGTTTTTTTTTTAATTATTAGTTATTTATTTTTTATTAGTACTATTATTCTCCTTTTTTCACCAATATATGCTGGAAGTTATACTTATTGTATTGAATTGTATAGCCAAGTTGTAACCTTAAGCTGTAGTGGGGATTCTTGTGTGTGTGTGTGTTGATATTGGGGTGAAAATGTTGATTTTTATACAGATGCATTACGTTGTATTCTGAAAAGTGCCTGAAAATTAATAAAAATGTTAATCACTAGGACAGAAAAATCTGATGGGGACAGGAGATGTACTGAGTCATAAAGAAAAAAGTAGGCTATGTGAGAGAAGATCCTAAAGAGGTAAGAGAAACTGAGAGAGAGAGAGAGAGAGAGAGAGAGAGAGAGAGAGACTAGAAAACTGACAAGAAGGTGGAGGAAGATGAAAATGAAAAGAAACAGAATGGTGGGAGAAGACAGAGGAAGTAGAGGGAGTCATGAGAAGGGTTCTGCAATTCTTGTCCATCTTCTCCTTGATGTATCATTAATGTGGGGGTTGGTGAGAACTGTGAGTCAGGGACAGAGCTGGCTACATTGAGTGACGTGGGATTGCTTTGCTGATTTTACAGGGAAATAAATATACTTGGATGTCTAAAGGATTACTGACCACAAACGATAGATGTGGCTCAAAGTGTAGAGTTGACAAGCCTGTCTTGTACATCTGTGAGTTGTAACGGTATTGACAGAGTAACACCTTGACCCGTCTATCTTTTTGTTGGTTTCTGTATTTATTGAGCAGGATGTGAGAACTGACATTCCTGTTTGTGCCTTCTGGGTACACGGTAGCTGATGAAAACACCCTCTTGAAGATGGGACTGTTGTGACACACTTAAAGAGAATTTCGTTTTTGATGAGTCAGTCAAATGCAGTGGCCTTAGAGTGTTGTAGTGGTATAAGAGTCGAGTCAAAAAGGAAATGTAAAGAATATTGTTTTTACATTACAACAGCTCTGGAGTTTAACAGTAGTAATGTTTGTCTATCTGTCTTTTGAAAAATACTATGTAAAGGCGATGTGAAACGGGAGTATGTTAAGTTTATAATGAATGTGACAATCCTTTCAAGGACTTGCATGCATTAGGCGATGCATTAACATTTAAAATTGGCAGTGCATATTTTGTTGACTCAAAGTCGATCTTTGTCACCAGATGGTATTAAAAATACACACACGCTGTAGTATGGCATGTAGATAAGGGATAATCTAAATACAATTCTAACTTTTGGGTCTAATTTGATCTTGTAAAGGAAATGTGTGTACTGTATGTGACTGACAGCTTAGAAATAGTTGATACTAAACGTACCAACTTGCCTCATCTGACTACAGTGTAGCATATTATATTTTAATATGTTTGTATTGTATATATCCATGTGTGTAATTTGAGTTGAGATTACATTTCTTTGTTAATTTTTCAGCACTGTGTAACCAATTACAAGACAATAATCATGAAACAATGAGCTGCCTTATTTTTGCCCCCCTTAACTTCTAAGCACTTAAATCTTAAAATTCCTCATACATTTATATGTTCGTGCTTTTAACACAAATGAAATGAGTAAATACATTAAAAAATACATACACAAAATATAATACCAAGGTGTAGATCATTAAATAAGGAAAAGCATAAATAACCAGTTAATTAAAGGAATAACAGAAAAATTGTCTGCTAAGCGTAAGTATCTAGGTAATCAGAACCAAAGAAAGGTTTCCATATTATGTCAAAGGTCTTTAAAGAGCCCTGTATTAAAAATCTAATTTTATACAATTGACAACTTCTTTGACCCACATATCAAAGGAAGGAGGTGATATGTTTCCATTGTAACAGGATGAGACATCTCGCTAATAGGATTGTAAAAGCCAGAGCTTTCTGGGTTGACAGTGACAGGTCAGCATTAGTTGGTATCCCAAAGATGGCAGAAAGTGACTTTGGATCATGATTTATGTCAAAGGCCTTTTGCAGCATTTTAAATATTTTGGTCCAGTACTTCGGCTAATTTTGGACATTCCCACAAGCCACAACATTGGAATAATTTCCTCTGGAGAGTGTTTGCAGCGATTACATGCGTCACTGACAGCAGGGTATATCTTAAAAAGTCTGGCATTAGTATAACAAGTCCTATGTAAAAGTCCTTTTGTATCACTAATTTGAGTTTATATGTGCAGACCCAACAGTTCAGACCCTTTTAGCTGGCACTGAAGTTCAGATTAAATTCAGGCATTTTATTATCAAGCATGCTTAGATCCCCATCACAGACTGATCGAAACTAGAAAAGAGACGCATCAGGAAAGCAGTTGACAAGAATAGTGATAAGTACTAAGAAGTATGACAGCATCAGGAGAGTCTGACAGATGAGGTCACAAAAACAACCAGAACATCTACAAACAGAGACTGAAGATAGAAAACTGATTACCACCATACTGAGAAATGTTAAGATATTACATTCATTCATTTTGAGTATTGTTGAACGATTTAACCCTCAGAGACCCGACCATTAGTACTAAAGATTTATTTTCCTTGAAAGGAGCCATTGGTTATAAAAATCGTAATATGCACATATTTTGTCTTATAATTTTGGAAGATTGTAGTGTTGGGTTGAGCAGTCTTCTTCCACTCCCTAAAGTTTTCTGATGCTGGGATATTTCTGCAGTTTACTGAAAATGCGTATATAAATGGAGGCTTAAAGCATTTGTTTTGACCTTAAATGCCTTTTCAGTAAGCTGGAAGACTGAAACTGTTGTATGTTTATCTCACACCAACCTTCTGACACTCTCTAAAGGGATAGGCCTAGTTTTACACCTCACTGACCCTCTGGTATAATACCTGAAAATGTATGTATAGACGCCTACAGCACAGATTTTCATGACCTTTATGAAATGCATTGCCAGTAAGATGGCTGAAACTTCAGTATATTCATCTCATTTGAAGATTTATTAGTCTAAATGACAATTATATGGAATATTTATCAGTGGTTTATTAAATCGGCTTCATTTTGTGATTTTCAAAAACTTTAGATATATTACTTAATATATTACTTTAGGTATATTACTTGGATATATATAAACGCATTCATCAAAATGTACATTTTTGGGTATTTATCATGTCGATAAATGAGGAAACATGTTATAGGTCAATTGCTTGAATTTGAAGCAGCTATGCTAATAATTTGATCAGTTCACAGTGATGTTATGCAACTTTCACATGCTGAGAAATTCCTGCCACATGTATAAATATGTATTATTTATTTGCCTTAAACAATTTTGCAACATGGGAAGTTGCTGATAATGTGCTGGTAACCGAACAAAGAACGTGTCAAATCTTTCTTAGTATTCTGCTAAGAGCATCACAAATGCACTTGCAGCTGTGAACTTCCCACAAGTCTTAGTTAAACTCGTGCCGTGCTGGAGATTGTGTGACTTTGACACATTGATGTTCTTTAAGCCGGCCTCCCGTTCATACGCACTTTCTCTCATTCTCTTTCACACTTTCTTTCTTTCTATCTCTCACCCCCTCCCTCATATTCATTCTCACCCACTCGCTCTACATCACACTTCATGTGATGATGCATGCCTCTCATTATGAATATAATAATTGTTTGAGATTCATATCTTTGACGTATCTTTTTTAGTAGTAAAATTGACTCATTCATGTGGTACTAACATAAAACAAACATGCATATTTTTGAAATAATAGTGACGTCAAAAACAAATGTGCACGTGGTGAAAACTGTGGTGAATTCAAGCTATTTTTAAGAACTAATGGTGTTTCTAGCTTTCTGCTGTACCAGTTAATCTGGTGGTATACACATAGGTTTTAATTTTTTTATTGCAGATGTGTTGATTTTGTTAGATCTGAAGAAAAAAATGGTTTGGTTATGATGATAATGTAAAACGTAATGTTTGCCTGTATTTAAAAATTGTGTGTTTTTTTATTTTATTTGGCCTTTATAAGTATTGCCGCTTGTAAGATGTTGATGTTGTTGTTAAACTAAATCAGTGAACAACAACAAATAATACATTAGATGCTAAACAGTAGTGCACTTGCAGAAGTGCAAGGGTTAGGTGAGGGGAAAGGGGCTAGTTTTGTTTCATACATTGCTCTCTGTATGACTAAACTATGACATATCAGCTGACATGACACAAATTACTCCAATGACTGAGTCATTCAAATGAGCAATGTGTTTTACAAATCACTGAACAAAGCACTCAGATGAGTCAGTGCCAAAGAACAAATCATACACATGATTTGCATTCGGCCATGTTAAGATATTCTGCACAAAAGACATCAGTTAGATTAATGAACATTTCTACAAAGCCATCCTTGTCCCTGTTCTCTCTGTATGTTCTGTCATTTTTACTTTACTGTTAAAGATCAGTGTGTATGGTTACCATGTGAAGGTCTCTGTTTCTGTTTCTTTGGTCAGAAAAAACTGGGAGGAGAAATTGTAGTTATAAGTAGTTATAGTTGAGGGCCGTTGAAGAGAGTAAATCTGGATTCATGTGTCACAATAATAACCAGTAAAACTAATTTTAGTACTCTGTTAGTAAGACATCATGCAGAGTAACTGTAGTTTAAAACGGCATTCAAAGATTTTGATTCAGATTTTGTGGCCCAGAGACGATGTTTATACCATTGTGGTACAGATCAGGGTAGAACACCTTACTAAAGATTATTTCTTTATAATATAAAAAAATATTGTTGCTTATTTCTGTCAAACATATAAAGAATCTTACAGCCAATCCATCTATCTGTCCCCAAAGAGCTGGTCAACAGCATCGCCCCTCTGCCAAACTAAAGCACCACAGTAGTTTCCTTTTGCTGGCCTGCAGATATTAAGACTAGGTTCACCATTAATACAAAGTCCAAGTACGCAGCAGGTGCAAGTTTCTGCCCACACACCTTATCCAACAACACTGCAGTAGACAAAAGGAAAAAGATACAGAAGAGTGTGGGTTTGTTTATGGCTCTGAGGATTGTTTTGGTTGCTCTGCAAAGGACATGACAGATCCAAGATAAAAATGATGCTTTCATGTGGAACGATGCTCAACTAATTAATTTCCAATTTACTAGTTTAAAGACGATACAATTTCAAATGACCACAAGATAGTATCTGCCCCTTCAAAGCGGTGATGTGGAGCAAATGCTTTTCTTTTTCGGCTGTCTTTTTCTTTGTTGAACTTTAAATAGTCTAGAAGGAATGCTTGAATGGTCTTTTTTAAGATGCTGATGACAAGTTGTTGAGCAGTTATGGAAATGATGTCTGCCCTCATAGCGATCTTGTTACCCTCTTCATGTACTGTGAAAACATTAATCAAGTGAAATACATGGTCCAAAACACATGCTTCCACCTGCGTCATTCTAGATTAGCTCTAGTCTGTGGAATAAAAAGATTAGGCTTTCCAGAACAGTTTCCATCACATTTGTAAAAGTTGAAGTGACACCTTTCAGCAGCACCTCTGCAATGCAATGTGTTGAAGCAGAGTTATTCTCGTCGTAGGTTCTCACTCTCACTTTCACTTTCAGATTTGGCACTTTATTATCAATCATACACAAAAATGATTCTGTTTCTTGCTCCTATCCCCCGTCATCTGCATACCTTGTTCAGTACAGTTATATAGCTTTGAGGCTTTAATTTTCCCAGACCAGTTTCTCTTTTTATTAACAGTGGTCAAAACTCTATAAAGCTTAAGGCTTTCTCTGATTCCATAGCTTCCATAATGATCTTTCAAGATTCAAACTGAAGAGATTGTTTGTAATCTTTAAAAAGTCAAAGGCATGTTGACATCCCATCAGATTCAGTTGTCAAGGCAACAAACTGTGCTTTTTATGTTTTCGTATGTTCTCTTTTTTGTTGTTGTGTTTTACACTTTTGCCATTGGCTCATATGTTTGTTTCAGGGCTTTTTATGCACAGTAAATTGACAATGTCTAAACCTCAATTTTTTTTTTTTAATCAAAGCAACTACTAGATTGTAAAATGTCTGTCCTTGCAACCCATGTTGCATACTTGCTGATGCAATTTGCTTGTGTTCAAGTTATAATTTATTATAATAAATTATTTGGCGCAATTGGAAATCTTTGTTGCATGAAAAGTTGCCATGAAAACTAACTTGCTGTAAATAACCTGATCTTTTATTGCTGACAAAATGGGTTACAACTATCTCAAATCCTGGGTTTATACAAACCTCTTGTATAATTTTAGTTTAGCTGTAGGCCTATTCCCAGCAGAATATCACAGTATTGACTTGTTTACAGCAATGTTTACTGAATAGGGTAGTTCACCCCAAAATTAAAATTCTTGCATCATTTACTCACCCTCATGCCATTCCAATCCTGTAAGACTTTCTTCTTTAGAACACAAGAATATATTTTGAGCATGTTGGTAACCAAGCAACATTGGCCCTCATTTTGTTCCATTGTGGACAAAACAACTAAAACATTTCTTAAAATATCTTCGTGTTCCACAGAAGAAAGAGTTATAGAGAGTTGGAAAGAGTTTTAAAGGACACTAGACTATCCCTTTCATTATTTACCTTCTGTTTTAGGTGTTTTTTTAAATTACAGAGTATGTCAGTTGTAACTTAAGCCTGTTTCAACCTGAAACATCCACTAGAGATGAGCCTAGAAATAAATGACTTTATATTAAAAAGTTGACCTCTTAACTCCTGTGCACACCACACTAAAAAGGGTAACACCCTCTAGTGGCTTTCGAAAGCACTCATTTCAAATGTCATTAACGCCCTAATGAGTGACAGTACTTTTAAATGAGAAACGGACTGCAGGGAATAGGAGTGAAAATGGTGCCCGAATTGACTCGCAAATTGAAAGGGAGTAGATATAGATTATAACCCATACACATATCTTAGGTAAATCCCGCTCTGTACGTGCTACACACATTCAGTCCAACATATACACACAGTAATGACTAATTTGCTCAGTATAATAACAAGCGGACGACAGAGGGCGCTGTGTAGCGACAATTGGCGCACCGTTCACATTACGACTGGCTGGGGCTTTCTTCTGCACGCGGCAGCTCCAGTCCACACTCATATACCCTCACCGCACACTGGGGTACAGTCAGCTCAGCCCCTCAGTCACAATATAGCTGGCACAAACCGCACAGTTACACCCGTGGCATAAAAAAACAGTCCCTCCATATTTGAAGTAAAAATAAAATGAGCGCATTAGGATTTACCTGCCTCGAATAAGTATTCTACGGTTTAAATGCTTTGCAAAATGCGGGATACTAACTGAACAGGTGTGTAACTAGGGAATATTAAACCGCGCTGTGCATTTCTCCATCAGACTGCTGGTCACGGAGGAGAGTCACCGCACTCGCACTTTTTTACACCAGTGAGTCAACCGTGCGTCGCTGTCCGTGGTGCCTTTCTGCGCAAAAAAAAAGCCCATAACAGATGAAGAACCGTGAGTGTGAAGTAGTAAAGGAGTACACCGCATACTTACTCTTGCAAGGAAAAAATCTCTCCACGACCACACACATTTATATTCTTACAGACCGGGGAAGCCACAAGGGGCATCGAAACCGAGACGATTTCAGATGCGCGGAATGGGATAATGAATAGAGCGCTGTTGGGATGCACGGACTAAGGAGTATAGAAGAAAAAAAAGATATTTTGACATTAAAATGAACCTCGACAGTAGAAATTATATTGTAGATTTTAACATAAATGCATTGCTTCCGATGGTGGAGTTAATATGCAGGGACATTACTACTCTTTAATAAAATAACACATTGAGCTACATGCTACCACAGTACAAATTTCCCACAATAAATGCGTTTGCCATGTATGATGCTTACTTTAAAAACAAAAAGCTTTAAATTAATATTTCGCATCATCTAGCTATAATGAAGCAGCATAAGCCCCTCTGTCGCGCGTCTCCAAACCTGTCGGTCACCAATTGGTCGTTTAAGGACCGTAAAACATTTAAATAGTATTATGCAGTAAACAGGAACAAAGCAGTGGAGACCCTCCTCAAACACTAAAACTAAGCGATCAAGTTGAGCCTTGTTTGTCGCACAGGGAGCGCAACACGAAGGGGGTGGAGAGAGAGAGAGCGATAGTGAGGGAGCGAGAGACTCGCGCGCAGAGTGCCGCAGATACACACGCGCTTCTGCTGCAGGTGAGAGGCGCGCGCTGGACAGAGGGACAGTCCTCGCGCTGGAATTTTAACGACACATTCCTAGCATCTCTGCCGGGATTATAACTCATTTTCGTTCAGTTTTGTATTTTGCCTTTACATTGAACGGCACAGTGGCACTGCGGAGATTTTTTCCCCACTCTCTAATTCGAGAGAGAAGTATTAGACGTTGAGTGGACTGGAGAAATGTGTGCGCTTCTGTGTACGGACGAGGCACACGATTAGGACAGATCATTTGAGCTTTATATCCGTGGCATACGGAGCAAAGAAGTTCGGCACCTCCGCTGATGTTTTAGTCTTTATTTCGTGTGGTGGGATATCATCTGTGCAAGAGAGTTTGGATCGGGGAAAGCTGGATTTAAAACGCGTTTTACTGATTTCGCAATGGACTGAATATCTGGCTTTGCTGACTTTATTGAAAAGACTTTCGGCGATGTCAAGTCGTGGCAAAGACGGAGTAGTCTCAGCAAGTAATTTCTGGCATGTTTATTACAAGCTTAACATTTAACGTGAGAGAAAATGCCATTTTTTAAAAGTCGTGTATATTTTTGAAGGACAAATCGATTGACGAAACGGAACATTAGAGCACAAGAGATATGCGCTATTCCTGACTTTGATAACCACAGAGAGCTATCCTGTCGTGAAAACACGCGCACTGAGAAACGCGATTTAACCCATCAAGGAAGGTTAATATTTGTACGCAAACGACAAGAAACTGTTGAACAAAATTAATTCAGTTTAAACCCGCTAGGAACAATGAGGACTACAGGACTTGTGGACTGTTTAAGCTACAGCTTTCTTATTTTGCAGCTGCTGAGTCAGCCCGCAGCCAAGCAAGTGCTCCGGTACCGCCTGGCTGAAGAGGGTCCTGCCGACGTGCGGGTCGGTAATGTAGCCGGAGACCTCGGCATAACTGCTGGCATGGATGTGACTTTTACCCTCGAATCCGGCTCCGAGTACTTTAAAATCGACAACATGACCGGAGACCTGAGCACGAACGAGCGACGGATAGACCGCGAGAAGCTGCCGCAGTGTCAGATGATTTTTGATGAGAACGAGTGTTTCATAGATTTCGAAGTGTCCGTGATCGGACCCGCGCAAAGCTGGGTCGATCTTTTCGAAGGGAAAGTGATTATTTTAGACATAAATGACAACACGCCATCGTTCCCCTCTCCTGTTCTCACCCTCTCAGTGGAGGAGAACAGACCGATTGGCACACTTTATCTCCTGCCCACGGCCACCGACAGAGATTTCGGTAGGAACGGAATAGAGAGATACGAGTTAATTCAGGACAGCGGCGATGTTAGGCGAGTCGGTACTTCAGGCGCAGGCGGTGTTGACACTCACGGAGGCAAGCGCAGATTTGACGAGGGTGCGAGCCGAAGCAGCGTCTTTGAACTTCAAGTTGCTGACACCACAGACGGCGAGAAGCAGCCGCAGCTTATTATCAAAGGCGCTCTGGACAGAGAGCAGCGCGACTCTTATGAGCTGACTCTGCGCGTTAGAGACGGGGGCGATCCCCCACGCTCCTCCCAAGCCATTCTTAGAGTAATGATCACAGATGTTAATGATAACACCCCACGCTTTGAAAAGAGCGTGTATGAGGCAGACCTGCCAGAAAACAGCTCCCCTGGCGCACCCATTCTCCAGCTGAAAGCGGGCGATACCGATGTTGGGGTCAACGGGCAGATCGAGTACGTTTTCGGGGCAGCCACAGAGTCGGTGCGTCGTTTGCTGCGGCTGGATGAGAGCACTGGCTGGCTCAGCGTTCTGCATCGAATCGACCGTGAAGATGTGAGCCAGCTTCGCTTTACGGTCATGGCACGTGACCGTGGTCAGCCCCCTAAGACCGACAAGGCGACGGTGATCATCAACATTAAAGATGAAAACGATAACGTTCCTAATATTGACATTAGAAAAATCGGACGCATTTTTCTTAAGGATGGTGTGGCCAATGTGGCAGAGGATGTGATTGTTGATACCCCCATTGCTCTGGTCCAGGTCTCGGATCGAGATAAAGGACCAAATGGTATAGTGACGTGCACTGTAGTGGGCGATGTTCCGTTTCAGCTCAAACCAGCTAGTGAGGTCGAGGGTGAAATGAATAAAAAGAAATACTTTCTCCATACGTCAGCACCACTTGATTATGAAGCAGTGCAGGAGTATAATGTGGTCATTGTTGCTGTTGACTCTGGGAGCCCTAGTCTCTCCAGCAACAATTCATTAATAGTGAAAGTGGGGGACATGAATGACAATCCACCAATCTTTAGCAAAAACACAGTTGAAGTTTCATTTCCAGAAAATAATGCTCCTGGCGAGCGTGTAGTCACAGTAGTGGCCTTAGATGCAGACAGCGGCAAAAACGCTGAGATCTCATACTCCCTGGACGCCTCTGTGAGCGGAATATTTTCCATTGATGCAGACACGGGTGACATTCGTGTCAACACTATACTTGACAGGGAGCAGACGGAGAGGTACGAGTTCAAAGTTATCGCCAAAGACAAGGGCCTGCCTGTTCTGCAGGGCTCAGCCACGGTGGTCGTCCTGGTGGCGGATAAAAATGACAATGAACCAAAGTTTATGCAGGATGTGTTCACTTTCTATGTAAAGGAAAACCTGCAACCCAACAGTCCTGTTGGCATGGTAACGGTCATGGATTCTGATAAAGGACAAAATGCAGACATGAGTCTATACATTGAGGAGATAGAGGATATTTTCTCCATTGACAACAATACAGGCACCATTTACTCCACCATGGCTTTTGACCGTGAGCAGAAAACCACATATTCGTTTCGTGTCAAAGCTATTGATGGAGGTGATCCGCCTCGGTCTGCTACGGCCACAGTGTCTCTTTTTGTAATGGATGAAAATGATAATCCTCCCACTGTTACTTTTCCCATGAATAGTTCATACACGCTTCTCCCCCCTTCCAGCAACGTGAGAACGGTGGTCAGGACCGTCTCGGCGACTGATACTGATACAGGAGTCAATGCTGATCTTAGCTACAGTATAGTTGGCGGCAATCCATTTAAATTATTTGAAATTGATGCGGTGACTGGCGTGATCTCATTAGTTAGCAAACTAGAACAGAAACATTTTGGCCTGCATCGTATAGTTGTGCAAGTGAATGACAGTGGAGTTCCATCACAAAGCACCACCACTTTAGTGCACATCTATGTCAATGAAACACTCTCCAACTCCACCATCGTGGAGGGGCAAATTGCCAGAAGCCTTGGTACACCGCTAAATGCTGACATTGCAGGTGACCCCAACTATGACTTGGGAAAGCAACGGCTCAGCATTGCCATAGGAGTCGTGTCAGGCATCATGACAGTCATACTTATAATCCTAGTTGTAGTCATGGCCCGCTACTGCAGACCCAAGAACAAAAACGGCTACGAGGCAGGAAAGAAAGACCACGAGGACTTCTTCACACCTCAGCAACACGACAAAGGCAAGAAACCCAAGAAAGACAAGAATAAGAAAAAGTGTAAACAACCTCTGTATAGCAGCATAGTCACAGTTGAAGCATCCAAGCCAAACGGGCAGCGCTATGATGGTGTTAATGAAAAACTGTCAGACAGTCCAGGAATGGGCCGCTATAGATCTGTCAATGGCGGCCCTGGAAGTCCAGATCTGGCCCGGCATTACAAATCCAGCTCGCCTTTGCCCACTGTTCAGCTGCACCCACAGTCACCCACGGCGGGGAAAAAGCACCAAGCTGTTCAGGATCTGCCACCGGCGAACACATTTGTGGGCACTGGAGATAACATATCCATCGGATCAGACCACTGTTCTGAGTACAGTAGCCAAACCATCAACAAGTACAACAAACAAGTGAGTGTCACAACTTGATATTGATATGATGATATCATTTTTTCATATTTTAATGTTGAAGCTTTACACTATTCAGCCTCCACTGTAATATCATGCTGGTATTATGAATTTTGATGTATTATGTATTTTTAGCTGCTTTGTTTTAGAGTGCCATGCTAAAAATTACATTTTTTAGTCAGGGATATCACGTACACCAGACCACCTGAGGTGCAGAGGCCACGCTGTGGACGCGTTGGCACGTCTTTTAGTGCGTAGTTGCAGGGCAGATGTGGGTGTTAATGCGAATGACCTTTGTCAGTGTGCGTATCTGAAGATCCAGTGGGATCACACATGGCTCTCGTTCACAGCTATTCCATCTCAGCAGTAGGCTTGCAGCTGGAGATTGACCCTAGCTCTTTTATCAAAACATGCTTACTTTTTTCTCTTCCTGGGAGGGGAGGATAGAGGATGGGTGAGATTGAGCACAGGGGGGGAGACTGGAAAAGGTGGAATGTTAGTTGCGGTGTCATGTTTTAACATGCTTGTCCAAACAGACTGGGAACATCTGGGCAGGAGGTTGTATTTAACATTCTTGTGTCAGGACCAGTTCACTGACCTATTAGTGAAATCTGGTCTGATCACTCATTCTCTCTCTTATCTCACACATTCTTATCTGTGTTTTTACCTCGTATGGCTTTAACTCTTCTTTGTGCTTAGGCCATTATGTAAAGCCCTTTATTACCGCAGGCATGAAGCAGCCTTTAATTTTCAGGGCACATGCGTGAAATAATCGATCCATACCATTATTTTTCCCTGTCCCGAGAAGCGCTTTGAATCTAGGTGAGGTTAATACAAAATGAAGTCAGCCCTTTCATTGTCCAGATTTGCCAGGAAAAGAACACTTGCCCTGTCGTTTCATGTGTTTTCTAAGGTGGTTAATGCATTATTGATTCCTATCTAACATGGTGTAAGTAGTGCCCTCCCTTGCATTCCAGAACAATGCCCTTTAAACACAAGCTCTCTCTCTCTCTCTCTCTCTCTCTCTCTCTCTCTCTCTCGCTCTCTCTCTCTCTCTCTCTCTCTCTCTCTCTCTCTCTCTCTCTCTCTCTCTCTCTCTCTCTCTCTCTCTCTCTCTCTCTCGCCTCTCTCTCTCGCTCTCTCTCTCTCTCTCTCTCTCTCTCTCTTCCACGCACACACTAATTTATTTTTATTCCAATCTCTAATATTTAATATCTTCTTTCTCATTCTTCATTCTGTCAATTTCAATTTACGTGTGCTCTTTTGGCACAACATGTACATTCAATTTGGAGAAGCATTGGAAACAAAACCAGTGCAAAACAATGTTCACATTTTATAGATAAAAAGCTACTATATACAGTAATTGAGGGAAATGAATAGTAGTACAGAATAAAAATGCATTTAGAAGAAAATAACAGTGCGGCACGTAAAATCATCTCTCTCTATCAGTGTTTCCTCACACATTCATGCTCCTTGCAGTTTCCTTTTTCTCTTGACAACTCTGTCCTGTCTTTCATCTCTCCACCTCCTTTCTCTCTCGCTCTTCTCCTGCCCTTTTGAACAGCCGTCTGATGTGCTGTGTTTAGGTGTCTGCACTTCTTTGTAAAAGGAGTACCATTGCCTATGTGTCTTTCGGACATCTCATGCATATTTAAACACAGCTTCCATTTGCTTCCCCGGCACATGTATTGTGTGTCGAAGTACTCTGCTTAGATAATTATTTATTTGCTTTTTATTTGAGAGCTGAAGTGCTTTCTACAGACCATCCATTTGTTTGTCCATTCAGATATGGCCTGTTTTTTTCATAGGGCGCTGAGTTCTTCACTATTACAAGTTTGCAATTACACCGTCTTTGGCAAGAGGCAGGATCAAGCCCGGTGTCATCACGTATATCCCTTCTGACAATTTACTAGCAGCTCTTTAGATGTTTTATTGGGCATTAGAAGAAGTAGCCAACATTCCCTCGCACAAGCCCATTAAGCTTGTTGTGTAGTGTAATAGTCTATATCAAATACATTATACGGAATAGTCAAATTAGATTTTTGTGCCCATGTTCCCAGCTTGTTTTTCAGAGCAGAACAGCCTTTTTTGTTGATAAGATTTAAGCTAACCTTTTCTTAGTATTCTTTATGCTTTATGTAGCTCTCTTCTCTTTTTGGCTGGTATGCTAAACAGACGCCAGCCTCTTGATTGAGTCATTGAATTTATGAGGGTTTCACTGCTGTGAGGTTACTGTGTGATTCATTTAATATAACTGTATTTAACGTAAGGGTTATGTAAAAATAATTGTGTTGAGTGGGCTTCTGCTTTGAAATTGTAAACAACACTTACGGATATACAGTAGGCAAAAAAGTTAAATTAATGTCATAAGATGCTTAAAACGTTTAGGTTGTGTGTCATTTTGTATTGGATGGATATAAGCTGATAAATAAATAATTGTGACATGGGCATTTTCCCCTAGTCATACATTTTACTTCAAACATCTTACTGGCACACATGTAGCTTTTAAATTAATGATGCTGAACATATAGTGGTATTAATAAAGATGTCTTGTAGCTGAATTGAAAAACCTAGTTTCTCCTATTTCTGGACAGGTTTAATTTTTTCTTCACAGCACAATTCCCTCCGGTGAAGTCATCCGTAAAAACTACCTGTGTTTTTCTCCTTGTGAAAAGGCCCGGCTCTTTTGATCGTGTTTGATTTCAGTTCTTGCCGTCTGACATCTGAGATGGTCTCTCTCTTTCCTCTTCCTCTCTTTTTTCAGTCTAGTGGAGGAAAGGGTAAAAGAGACAGACTAGAAAGAGGGCCCTGTTAACAGGCTAGAGAAAGGTCTCTACTGTTCTCCGTTAGTGTGTGTGTGAGTGTTGAGAGGGATCGAGTGCAGTGGCCTCGTAAATGTGTGGTCTGGTTTCATGTTACTTACATCCCCCTAATCTCCTTACACACAGAAACACACACAGCAGGAAAGTACACCACACTGTTCGTCCCAGACAGGTAACTGGACGACACCGGTGTTTCTATGTCCCGCTGCACATGAGACATTCAAGCTGTCGTTAATTTGACTTAATGCAGGTGGGAGACGCCGCCTTCCTGCTTGCCAGAAAGCTAATATATCAAGGCCTTTTACCACTCGCAACACTTCGTGCCCTTCGTCTGCATTCTCTCCAAACTTGTGTGGTTGTTTGCCATTAACGGGACTGTTTTTAGCTGGTAGTTGATTGTACATTCAGTTGGTGTAAACACAAATAATGTGTCTGATGGGAGAATGTCTTCCCTTACCGTCTGCAACTTTTGGAGAGTGTAGTTGGGTGATTACAGAGAGTCGGCACTCTAAAGACACGGAGGTGAAATTTACTGGAGAAATAAAAGCTATCTAGAATTGCTAATGTGTTCAGGCAATGCATACACAAATACAGTCTGCATTCAATCTTTAATCATTTCCCATAATCTGAGTGTCATTTACCGATGAAATGGATTCTGGCCAATTTTGTACAAATAGGACTGGAGACAGCCTTTGTTAAATTGTGCCAAGAGCAACATTTGAATTAAATATCCACTGATTGTTGGTATCTGGAGTTTGTTTTGCATGTCCGTACGTGCTCTTGCTTGAAGGTGTTTCGTAGATGAATGTTTAGTAAGTGGTTTTGAGGTCAGGTTTGGTCAGTGGGGCATTGTTTGTTGTGGTTTCAGCCCTCGCCATGCAGTTTGTTCCATCTTGCATGTGATTTGAATACAACGTGCCTTGTTGACCAAAGCATCACCCACTTTGGACACGTGCAGCACAAAAAACTTGGCAATGCAAATGGTGATCACGTCTACAGTGTTTATGAGTTTGTGCTTTTGCTCTCAGCTCGTGATGCTTATTGAAAACACCCAGGCAAATCGCAGAAGCTTTTTTCAGTGAACACAAATGCTATGGCTGTAGAGTCACAAGTTGCAACACAAATGCAACGCTTGGATGTTAAGCATCCATCTGCATTATTTTAAATTAACGTTTAAGATGAGGCTACATTAGAAATATTCTCTATAATTTAAGTGACCCGAGGGTTGAGAATTGCTCTACAATCAATGAAGCAATCAGGTTATATTTACACCAGCGATATATACTGCTCATCACAATACAGAACCGTAAAATTAACTACGAGCCATCATGGTCACGTCACGTTAAATTACACACCATGCGGTGGCACAGAATTGGTTGTGTGTGGGTAATGGAGACCAGGACAGAATTAGATCAGCTGAAGACTTGATTGCTGTGTTATTAGGCAGAGCTTGTCAGTTAAATGCCAGCATTGAACGGCCAGCGCTGACCGAATCTGTCACAGGTACGGATCTGATTCAAGACGACGCATGTGTGCACAGACTGTAGCTTCTGCTGAGAGAGAGAGAGAGAGAGAGAGAGAGAGAGAGAGAGAAAGAGGGGCAAAAACAGTATATAAGGAGAGAGACTTTGAAAAGTATATGAATTCCAGGATTAAATGCAGATGTATTTAATTTTACAAACTACCTGATGCATAAAATGTAGTTGTTTTCTAGCTAGATCATTAAATAAAGAGTAAACTGCACTGATTCTCGTAGCCTGAAATATAGAGGCCATCTTTTAATTTGCATGTACAGGCCAATGTGTAATTTGTGCCCAGTGTCTTGTATTGACATTGCCGTATGTAAAACAGTAATGTAAATGACCTTTGAAACTTTAACCTGGATATAAAAGCTCTTTGATACTGTGCCGGGCCAGGTTAACAGGGAAAACTGTTCAAAATACAGTTGCATTTTTCCTTCTTTTTTTTTTTTTGGAGTGCATTTGTAGCGATTGCACTTGACCTTTTGCAATGTCGCTTTGATTTTTTTCCTCTCCATCTGTTACTGTAAGTAATCTATCCTTTCAGCTGCCTGTTGACAGCTTGATATAGCTCAAGTGTGCCAGGAGTCTCTCTCTCTCCCTCCCATTCGCTTCCATTGCCGCTCTTCCTCTTTTATTCTCTATTATATTCTCCCTCACAGTGGTTTGTTCTCTGTCATAGTGGTCTGTGAATAGTTGTGATTGAAGCTATGGAGATGCACTTGTAACGTTCATCATGCTAAAATGATGAAAGCGACGATTGCAGGTCGGAAAAAATGCGGCAGGGGCCGGAGCAAAGCAAAAAGGGAGATCATCTCTTGATTGGTTGCCGCTGTGCTGATTGTAAGTGCCGGTGTCATCGCCATGTGTGCTTAACCCCCGTCTGTACTTCAATTCTGATGGTGTCCAAACTCGCAGAGTGAACTAGATTATAACCCGTAAAGCAGACGCACACACATACACGGTTTCCAACTGTATCATTTTCTGCAGTTCACCTAAGTGTAATATTGCAGATTTTTGTCCTAAACACTTATTTTCTGTCAGTCATTTGCATGTTGGTTTGTCTGTCAGCGTGAGTGTTTACTAAAGAAATAATTCACTTAGTGAGGCATTTAGTGATTTTCACCCTATTTACTGTTTTAAAAATCATTGTGATTTATGACATTGATTGGCTTATTGCTTTTTAAATGGTGGTAATAGACAATAAAAGTTTTTAATTATATTATGGAATTTTTAAATCTCCCATTTGTCAAGCATTGATTTAGCTTATTTTCTTACCTAAATTAGAATTTAGGACAACAATAAAAACCAAGCACAAAAAAATCTGAAGAATCACATCGAGCATCCTCATAGTCAATGCTATATTTGATGTTATTTACATTTATGCATTTAGCAGGTGGTTTTATAAAAAAAGACTTACATTTATCAGTTAGTAACATAAACAAAAGTAATACTAAAAATAAAAAACAGAATAAACAAAGTATCATACTGCAGTGATATTTTGCCAAATAACATTTCTTTATGTTGGTTTTCGCCAAGCAACGTGCTGTAGCAATTTGTGCATTAATATAAAATTCAGATAATATGTAATCACAGGTGTATATTGGTATTTCACAATGGCTTTTAGAGTGGTTCATCTAATTTGAATTTATAGTTGGATCTCTCCATTTTCTGTGTTGTGTTTATGTAAGTGGTTGTGAATTATCAGCTCACCTTTCTTTCCACACCGTCCGGATGTGAGCGTGTGTTTGTGTGACTCCACGTGTGCACATCTGTCCATTTGTCTGTGCTCTTGTTATTGTTTCTGCCGCTCAGGCCCTGTCTGTGTTTACGTAAGAGGCGCTTGTAAAAAGGCACCACCACTTAGCATTGTTGCGGACTAACACGGGGGAATAGTTCACTGTCAACACAAAGACTGCAAACAGGGATCAACCGATGTTCAAAATGGCTCTTTTGCTTTAAAGTGTAATGTTGTGTTTTCACGGTGCCGTGTTCACGTTTGTGGCCTGGGGCCTGTCTCATGGATCTGTTCAAGTTTCAGGTTAGTTTAGGCAAACTGTGGTTAAGTGGTTATTGTTTTTATGGAGTCATGGTAACAGGTTAGCTACAGTACACGGCTAACATGATTCAAAGCAGGTTTTGCTCTGGGATTGCAAAGTTACTCCACTTTTGAAAGGGAAATAAATGAGGCTCTTAATGTATTATTTTACAAGCTTGTACATTTTTAAATTAATAAATTAAGTTTTAAATTAAGAAAAAAAACTTTAGCTGGTAGTGCAGTGGACCATGGGTTTGGTTCTCAGTTTGTTCAGAATGCTTTGTAAGATCCTCTGATGTGGTCTTTTAGTAGATCTTTCTAAAGTCAACATGAAACGATGTTTGCAAACCATTTTACTGCTGTATTGTGATGTATTTTCAAGTGGTAAAGGATATTAAATATGAGGTTAAAGAGGAGGACTGAAAAGAAATTTATCAGCTGAAAAAGAAAGGTTGTTAATAATCGAGTTGCTACATTTTGATAAAAGATTATGAAGACATGCTTTGTTTCTTTGGAATAATGTGACCTAATAAATCACTTGAAATAGCAAATTAAATGACATCCGATTTGATGTCGTGTTGGCTTTAATAATTTGCAGGAATTTTATTATGGTCATTACGGTTTCTGTGAATTGGAAAATGTTTGTGGTTCTCTGGAGGGAAAAACCACTAAACATGAAAGTCTTTTGGGCGTATAAAGCCAAATGTTTGTGTTCCAGAGTTCTAAAACTGAAAAATGTACACTGTGTGTGTGTTTGGCTATACTTGTAGGTCCATTGTCAAACATGTCTGAACATTTAAAGTGGGAAAAATCTCGTAAATCGGACCACATTGTGTTTTTTGTTAAATCTAATAAAGCCGGTAGGTTTGTGTGAGGGATGGGTTTAGTGATAGGATGGTGTCAGGGGATAAAAGATACGATTAGCCTGATATGAAGTCTTCAAAATTTCCCCAGTAATATAATGAAACAAACCTGCCTATGTTTGCGTTGACATGTGAAAGCAGGTAATATAATTTTCCAGATCCAGATGGGTTTATAAAATGTGACCTAGATCTTTCACCGCAGGCACAAAACCAGACTCTTATACCTGCGCACAATTTATTGCCAGGCATTTGTTTGCCTTCTTAACATTTGCTTTGCCCCAGCGAGTGTGATGGCCTGAAATCTTAAGTGAGTTGTGATCTCTTGACTGCATTAGTGGAGATTAAACGCCAGGGCCGGTATAAATAATGCACAAAGTCTTACATATTTGTGTAAAAAAAACCCTGCTTCCCATCACTGAGACCTCATTGGTATGGAAAAAAGCTACGGCTGAAACCGAACAGACTTAAACTCTGAGGAATAAGTAGGTAGAACAGACTGGGCTCTGCCAATAGGGATCCGTTTCCTTTGCCACAGTGTCAGTTCTGCGAGCCACAAAAAGAGATTACAGCCGTGTGTGTCCAGTCTGTTCCCAAATGAGATTATGTGTATGTGTGGGGCAGGAGAGAGAAGGTTCAGCGGCCATCCATCAAGTTGCGGGAGCGCCGTGTGGCATTGCATTGCAAGAGCCAGAGCAAGGCCAAGGTGTGTGTGTTTGTGTGTGAGGGAGAGAGAAAATGCACTGCAACAAGGGCCTGTACGGTTCAGCCATTCCATCACAAGAACACTGTCACTTAGCTACATGCGAGGTGTCCGTGCGGGCGTGCGCGCACGCTCAATTCCCAGAGGATCTTAGAAAATAAGAAAGCTGCGGACCCAAAAACTATTAAAGGCAGAAGAAGAAAACTAGATCTAGTCTAGTCTTTTATTGTGTATTAAGTTTTTGCCTGAGTTTACATTTACATTGCGAAACATAATCCAGACAGTTTACAGGTAGTGAAAATATTCATTATCACATGCCACCTCACCTGGCTAGCCTAGGAAGCATTATATCGATGAAAGGCCACCCAAAAGAGACCAGGCTATTAGTGCTGGCCAATAAATCTTGTCAGTGCATGAATTGCAGGGCGGCCCTTGAAAAATGAAGGTCACGCTCAGGAGTTTATGAGAGGCTGTTATAAAATCAGCTGAATTATGGAGTCTCCCGGGCCTTTTCAGTCATGTTAATTTCAGCCTCAGCGATCTAGTGTCCTCCCTCTCTTGCCGTACTGTGGAATAAGATGAGTGATTAGATGAATTATATTGTGATTTAGGATAGGTTATGCCATGAAAGTGTGCTTGTTCACCCTGTGAATGATGATCGGGTGTCAGACTGTGTGAACACGTGTTGGGGTCATATTAGACTTTAAGGATGGGAAACTCCAGTGAAATGTTACGTTTATATAACGATATATTCGGTTTATTAAACTTATTAAACGCCATGATTTCTTACGTTTGTGTGACAACAATGAAAAATGAACGAGAAAAGTTAAGAGTTAAGAGTGATTGATTGAGAGATTGACTTTTGTGATGCCATGAGAAGGTGATGGCTCATGAATATTAATTAGGTTGGGCTAATGTTATGTAACTTTATTGTGCCATTCATTTACATAAGATGTTTTCGTTTTTTTGTTTGTTTTAGTAGAATTGAAATGAATAAATGTTAGACTCTGTGCAGATACAATTGAGCTGAAAGGTTCAGATTTTTTTTTTTACTTTTTATTGTCAGACCACCACTGCATTTGAGTAAATATTTTGTAATGATATTTTATAGGTATATTTTAAATATTGTGAGTATATATCAGATTAAACGGTTTATTTATCTCAGCTGACTGATGAAATAAAGTTTATACAGGTAAAAAAGTGTGTTTGGGGGAGTAAGTGGTGTGACAGGCGAGCAAACTCCTCTCTAATAAAGTCTTTTATGGGCTGAAAACAATTCCTCTGCAAGTATTGGACCTATGGTCATTTAATTTTCACCAGCTAGCAGATTTATTGAGTCTATAGAGCGCTCTACAGAGACACTACCCTGAATTAAAACCCCAGATAGGGGACTGAAATATATATCAAGAGATTGTTCTCTCTCCCTACATCACATCTTTTCCTCTTCCCACCATATTTTCTCAATCCAGCTTCTGTAATCACTGGGTTGTGTTTGTCTGGTCATTCAACCCCTGTGATCTTAAATTTTCACACCAGCAGCCCCGCCAATATAATAACCGGTCCAGAGAGCCAGTATCTTCAGTAGCCCTTGTTTTTTACTAGGGGAGTGGGGTTATAATCAAAGCCTCCTCTGCGACTCTTCTACAACCAATTTACTTCAGAGGTGGGGGTCACTGCAACACTTGGACATTATTGTGAATTGTGGGAATGCCCAGAGGAGGAAAAAAGACTAACATGTGCCAGAAAATAGCATCCCGCCCTCAGCTCATGTTTGTTATTGGCCTATTAGCCAGCTGCTAAATGAAATCAGTCATGGAAACAAAACCGCATCCATTAGAATAACAAACAGATATTAAAAAAATATTTTGCCATATTGGCACAAGAAAGAGAGATGTTAAGCAGAAAAGAAGTCCCACTGAAACGGTGGCTTTTCTTTAATCAATTCATTTTTAATCAGCGATTATTAAATTCCATTTAGATCTATTACAGAGCTATAAAAAAGAAATGAACTATTGAGGAAAGGAACACGATTTCTTTTGTATAATGGTGGCTACAGTCTCTGTGGCTCACCATACATCTCAGGAATGCACGTGCTGTGGTCTATAATAGATGACATTGTAATGGGCTATTCCCAAAAACCTCCAGCTAGTTATTAAACCCCTAGTCCTCCTGCGCAAGTATGGTGAAAGAATTGGAGCAGGCTTTGAGAGGACCCTCATTTTCATGCGTCACGTGGTCCATGTGTGAGATGAGATTATGAGCCCGTGCTGCTACACAAGAGGCGACACCCCCGTACCTTTAGAATGTGCCTGAAAGATTTACAGTGTGCCTTCTTATTATTCTCCAAAGCCCTTTTGAAAAGACTCTGCCCTCCTGCCCTGTTAAATGGAGAAGACGGCATTACAATCAGTGACCTTTTTTAACAACACCGCACGTTATCTGCATTTACATGATTTGGATTGGTGGGAACTTCTAGATTTAATGTTTGTATGCTAAACTGAATTTATGGCTTGTAGTCACGTTCATGTTACTATAGTAATGGCTTTTCCCCAGCATGTCATCATCTCCCAAAGACCACCTAGAGAGATTCGTATATATGTATATGTACTTTGTACATTATCTTTTTATATATTGTCTGTCTATCTTTTAGACACACATACATTTATATTATAATTATATACAGTGAAAAAATGTACTGGTAATTTTCTGCCAGGTGATACTAAAAGCTAAAATTATAAAAGAGTATGATCTGTATATCTCAATGTATGATCAAATACTGTATGATCATACATTAAATTTCTGTGTTAAATTATAAAGATGTAAAAATAGATGCTAGGTGATAAAGAACATGTCCATTTTAATATTATATGTTTTTACGTTTGCCGTGTTCACTTCCTGGCTCTCAACGTCGGTGGCCTTTTTAGCAAATGACCGGTCGGCTGATGTTTGTGACAAATCTTTTCAGTATTAGTTTGTTGTCCATTTAGGGGGCCCTCCTCAGGAGTGCTTTTTAAGACCCCCAGATAACTTGTGTCTTCAGTTTTGGAGATCAATCAATTCAGAGGATTCAATTAGCCGTGAGAGAGGGGCACTAGCTTTTACAACACGGGCACATAACTCAACAAAACACTTGCAGACCTGGCTAGCTCTCCAGCTCTTGGCACACAAGACCAAGTTTGCTAGCCAGCATTGTTTTTCTTTCCTTTATACTGCTGTTATCACAGAGAGACAGAACAAGAGAGCAACAGAAGAAAGTTTCAAGGGCTATACATCTCCACGGTGTCCTGGAAATGCTTCAAACGGGGCGTTAAACAAGCCCATGAAACATGAGATTTAAACACATTCTACCCAGTACTCAACAATCATAAATCTGAGCCTGCGAGGCCTTGACTGGCTTTAGATACGGACTGTATTCTCACAGCCTGACCACCATAGTTGATAATAACAAATGATAACTGTGGCTTCAAAGAAGCTGTTGTGTTAAAGCATGAAATGATGCTAAAATTCAAATGGGTAGAGCTTTGATGCTTTGGATAAATAACCATTCCATTGAATGTGTCCAGGTAAACTGTGTATTAAAATAGGTTAGGGTATCAGTTTGGGCATTAGGATTAGTCTGTTTTCAGTATAAAGTTGTACACACTTTATACACACACACACTGAGAAAAGCTAATAAGAGACCAACAAATTTCTCTTCTGTAAAAATCTGTCGAAGCAACTGTTGAGCGTAAACACCCTCCATATGCTTCCATGAAGTGTGCACTGTTGAATGTCTTTGCTTCCATTTGTTCTGTTTCTCGTCTTCCCTTAGAGCCAAGACATTCCCTTGTTTCTCTCTCCATTCTGTCAAAAAGTTTGCCTGAGTTTGGCTAGTGGATAAAGGCTGAGCCGGAGGGAGATGAAAGGATGGGCTGAGAATGAGTTTGAATACAAGCATTCTGGGTTTGGATAGATGTAGAGCAGTCGGTCCAGAGGGCTGCACGGCAGTACAGTCTGGATGTGAACTGCTACTGCTCATGCAAATGGAGAGAAAGAGAGAGAGAGAAGAGATGCTAAAAGCTCACTTGTATAGCGATTTTACATAATGCTCTTTAAAGACCAGTTTCAGGAGTTGCATTGATATGCAGGCAGGGAAACTGCTGATGTTCAAAGTGTAGACTGGCTCTGTTAGCTCACATTAAAGGAATAAAGCTTCATTTGTATCAGTGAAAACAGAATTTTAGTAGAATGTAAAATATAATACTTTTCCATATAGTGACATCATAACCAACCCTCATTGAAAAGTATTTGCAGCCCCACTGCATGCAGGTTTGTGTTGTAGTGTTTTTTTGTGTGTGTGTATTCAGAAGTTCTGCACACAGCAGCACATCTCAGCGTAGAATGTGTTATTCAATGCATGTCAACAGCGCTAGCGACTTCCACAAAAATAACATTGGCAGCCGCATGCAACCGCCATGAATGCGTATGCACGAGCATGGGTGTGAATCTGTGTCTGTCTTAAGCAGATGTACTAAAGAACTGAGAGATTTGGAGAACAGGCAAACAGGAGGTGCTGCGAGCGTCCTCGGGGCCTCCATGTTTTGAAGAAGTGTAAATAATAAGAATAAGACAGTAGGAGAAATCTTCAAACTTTTATATCTTTTCCTTTTTCATTCCCAGTTGGGCTCTTTGTCTCTCCCTTTGACATCCCTCTCTCTCTCTCTCTCTCTCTCTCTCTCTCTCTCTCTCTCTCTCTCTCTCTCTCTCTCTCTCTCTCTCTCTCTCTCTCTCTCTCTCTCTCTCTCTCTCTCTCTCTCTCTCTCTCTCTCTCTCTCTCTCTCTCTCTCTCTCTCTCTCTCTCTCTCTCTCTCTCTCTCTGAGCTACTTTTAAACACAGTTTCTTCAGTAGTAAACAAATATGAACTACATACTGTAGGATGAGGGGTGAAAAATAAGAAAGTGAGAGAGAGAGAGAGAGAGGCTAGCCACATATTTTCAGTCATGCATTTTTAATGTCTACTCGACGCTTTCGTAATTAAAACCTATGCATCAGAATATACTTTAGAGTCGTATTGGCGTGACTGTTCATAATGCATAATCTCCCGTGAAGTGTCTCGAAGATGTTTTGAGAGCAGCGGGGTTTAAAGCAGAGCTCTCTTTGAAAGCAAAGCAGATAACTAGCTAAGGGATGGCCTGCTGGGGTTGCATAATCATCGCCTGGACCTTAGAGAGATTGAGATATTGGGTATGGCTGCTTGTAGGGGGTTTGATCATGGTTAATGTGGCTTCAGAAACTGGATGAATGGTGACCCTTTGAGAATGTGGCAAAATCTACTAAATGTTTTTTTAAAGATTCATGCCTGCTACAAACCCACACACAGGCGCAGACAGATTGTGTCCGCGCATTGGCTTGCATTTTTACACGCGTCAAATCCAAAGGAACTCAAGCGAAACACACACACACACATATACACATATTTGGCCTCAAATTAATTAGTGGCAGGTGAGAAATGAGTGAGCCGTTTCTATCCTGAGCTCAAAGCTCCCAGTAGATTTGCTATCTGGTCTATATCTGGCTCATAGGTCGCCGGTTCGGGCCAGCTAGAATGAACGAAGCCCCCAAGAGCCCCTTGAAACTGGCCTCAAGATGGATATATGTACATTTCCATTTAGGTCCGGCCCAATTCCCCTCTCCTCCACTCTCAATCTCTCAAATAAAAGTGTGACGATGGTGAGGTAAATGACAGTGACATTTGCTCGGATTCCCTGGTGTTTCTGCTGTGTTGTCTTTCAACCCTGCACTCTTTATAGCCCATTTTTCATTTGTACTTGCTTCTCGTTTTTTCTGTAGCTCTCTCTTAAAGCTCTCTCTGTAGCTCTCTCTTACTGTACAGTAAGAGGTTTTTATTATTTTCATTTAAGGTCTTTATTAATATGTGACATTTTTCTGACTCATTTTTCTTTCTTGTCTTTCTCTCTCTTTCTCTGCTGTCTTTAAACCCAGTTGCATTTTTGTGGATAGATGTACTGTATATTCTGTACTGTATAGATATGCAATGCTCTACAAATGCTTATATATATATTATATTGCAATCAGGCAACACTTTTATAGGCTTACCATGTGCTTTTAACAAACAAACAAACAACAACATCTTTACCCCCACTGTATGCAGCAACATACAGAATTCCCTTAAATTACATGATACATGCAGTGTATGTATGTGTTTGGAGTGAAACATGACCAGCATTTGATTGCTGTATCAGTGCCAAGGGAAATTTCTCGCTTGTATATATCCATATATTATTTGTTTGGTAAGGAGAGGTCGAGATGTGTGTTGGCTGTCTGACTGTGTAATTGTGGAGTTTAATTGAATATATGTATGACTAATTGAGGTCAAGCTGCAGACAGTCTGGTGATGTAGAAAACATGATGTGAGAGAACATACATATATGTATGCCAACACACTTTCCACAATTTGTGGATAAAGGATGTGGGTGGTTTAAATATATATCAGTGTCCTGCTTTTGCTTTGAGGACAGCAGATGATTGATTCGACATGGACTGCACAGGTTTTTGCAAAATCTGATGATCCATGTTTTCTCAGGATGATTTGAGAATGTGTCAATGAGCTTGTGGTGTGTTTCAGTAGATTTAAGGAAATCTGACCTTTTGTACAAAGACTTTATCATGGTCAGTGTCATAAATTTACTTAGATTTGACTAATGGATTTGAAGTAGTTTTTTCATTATTTTATGGTAATGCTTTTACGTATTTTTAAAAGTTTTGAACGTTTTAATTGAACAATTTTATATATTATTTAGTCATTAATTTACTTATATATTAATTTATAAGTTTCAAATTTTAACATACTCTCAAATCTTGGATCCCGAGATGTCATTTATGTTGTTTATGTAGGTTCCCACCGAACTTGCCCCTTATAAATATTCATATCTCCTTTTATCCATCAAGCTCCCAAGAGTGCCTGTCTGCTTTTATGAGCCCTTGTAATAGCCTGTTAATTTCAGGTACCTGTCTGAGCCACCACGGTTTATCAGGATACTCCTAATGACCACTGAGATCAATTTAATAAACACCAGCGATCATATTTTACACATATATATATAAACAAACTGATGTGTGGATCTCTGAGGGACGTTTACATTAAACACCCGGCAGTCTCAGCCTTTCATCTTCACCCTCCTCCCTCGACTGACAGATTCCCTCTTGTTTTTATAGGCATGTGGACAGACATGTTCCAAATCTCAGGAGACATTTTATACAGCTATTTGAAGATAGAAGCAATCAAACACTATTAGCGTACATGTTCCAAAAGTAATATGAAGGACGACATTTCAACATCTTTGGATGTGTAACGCTTTATTGTGTGGAGCGGGTGATATCAAACCGCGGCAGAAGTTCGGCCCGTCCCGCTCCCAGCAATTGTTATTTTTGGTTTCTGCGTGTGATGCGAGATAACGCCAGATGTGTCAGGCTGTTTGATGCAGATGTGTGAACTGAACACAAGCGCTTCCTTCTGCCGCCACTCTCACGCTCGCAACTTCGTCCGTCTTAGCATTGTGTTTATTTATTTCTCTTTTCTTCCCCCACCCTATTATTTTCTTTCCCATAAGCTGCTTGTCTGATTCATCAGGAAGAAATCATGCATCTGTTCGTTCTTGTTGTCCCAGATATAATACAAATCCCAGTCGTGCCACAACCAGGTCCAGACTGAACCAGACGTGTGAACTCGGGCTAGATCTGACGCGTGCAAATCACTGTAAATGCAGCTCAGGTTGAGTCAGATGAGGTGTGCAGGGCTCTCAGGCAGAAACTGAGAGATTGGAAGAATGATAAAAGACCACAGGCCCGGGGAGCAGTTGTGTACTTCGGATAACCGAACATCTGCAGGGTGCAGGACATTTTCTGAAGTGGTTTTTTTACATTGGTTCCTCACCACACCCACTGTCTGCAGGCAGGCATAAACTAAGCTGGATGAAAAACGGTCCCCATTGGTATTTTTTCAGCTCTTAAATTAGAAGTACAATACAGCCTTAAGGGTTTAGATTCCAACCGGGCAATTACAGTGGCCATTTAGGGTAAAATTACAGTACAGTGTTTGTTTTGGGGAATTTAGTAGGGGAGAGTATTATTTTTGTATTTTGAAAGAATGTAAATTGCTGTGGGTTGTTTTATGTGCATTACATGAACTAGAAAGACCAAGGTTTTTTTTTTTTCTTGAGACAATATATTGAGCTGTAGAAGTGTTTTAGATATGTTGTTTGAAGTGCAGAAATATGAGTTACTGTCTTTTTATGATTTTTTTAAAGCCTGAAATATGTTCCATATGGGTGAAAAGTGACTCTTTCGTTTCTCATAGATTTGGTTACCTACCAAGTGGCCCATCTAAACCATACATGCTGGCATATGGAATATCGTATATTTTATGATATAATTGTGTGCAGATCTTTATTTCTTTTCATTTTGTGGTACTAGAAAAGAGCAAACAAAATTAATAATTTGAGCAACATTAAAAAATACAGAAAAGAATGTTTAAAAGTATTCCAAAGCTGCTCGTATAAATCCTCCTGCAGGACAAACTTCACCACCCATTTACATCAATGCCCTGCTCTGACGCTAAGAAAATAAGAAATATACGTTGTTTTATTCCTGTAATTGCTTTGTCAGCATTTGCTAATTACCAATTTCAACCAAACTCTTGTAAAAAAAAAAACAGACAAACACGAAATACAATTATTAAAGAGCAATTCTAATGAATGTACTATTATATCATTTGCATTAATCCTCTTTTACAGAGGATTTTACAAAAGCAATGGAATTAGATTCATGGCTTTCTATGATTTTCTAGATGAGATGAAAGAAAAGCTAGATTTTTTCAGTTGTTAACTCAAATCTTTTTACAAACTGAACTTAGAAGCTGAAATAGAAATGCACATTTGTTGAGCAAAATACACAGACAATGCTATGTATTAGTTCAAAGAAAAAGTCAAAGGTTGTTTAAATATCTGTGTGTCAGAGAAATGCATACTGTAAGTATAAATGAAATCTTCATGAATAGGGCAAGGCTGTGGCCCTTTTATAGTCAACACTCTGAGCATCATCAGTTCAGTGTCTCTAGTGAATTGACAGGTTATTGTGCATAGCCTTTTTAAATAAAAGAAAATGCAGTTTGCTTGTTGCTTTTGTTAACCTTCAAAAAAAAGAAAGCAACACCTTAACCTATTTTATTCAGTTTGTTCTCATACATTTTGTTTCCAAAATGTTATTTAAATTTGGCATCAATATCAATATCAGCATCAATATGTGTTTCTTTAACTTGCTATCAGTTGGTCCATTTGACCACAAAAAGCTTTATTCTCTCTCTCTCTCTCTCTCTCTCTCTCTCTCTCTCTCTCTCTCTCGTGTCCCCAGTCTTCTTACAACCTCAAGAAGGCAAATGACACAGTAGGAAAACCCAGAGGCCCACTGCAAATAAATGATATGGAGGTATCAAGGGACTGCCCTACCTGTCATAGCCTACAGCTCGTGCACAGAGCCTGGCCTGATCTGTAATCTAGCCTGGGGATCGAATACGGGCCTCTGTGGGTGTTGATAGAGGGAAAACTTGTGAACAACAGCTGCTACCTGAGCCTCAGGCTTTCCCTTTTCCTCTCTTTCTCTCCTCCGTCTTTGATCGTTGTTTAGTCTGTGTGATGGTACTGTACCTCATGTAGACAGGTAACATACAGGAACCGAAAGCATATGGTGCTGATGAATGAACAACAGGGACACGTACGGCCACACACACACACACACACACACACTTGATTTTTGAAATCAAAAACAGTGTTGCCGTCTAAACAGGATCTTTACTCCACAGATTTACGTTAAGTAGACTCCTCCGCACGCAAAGCAACCACCTACGCCCACCTTCAGCACAAAGGAACATAATAACTAACACAAAAGCAGACACAAATTGGCTCTCACCGGCCTCATCTCACACTCCGTTTTTAGCGTAACAAATGAACAACTTATGTGGCTATTATATGCAGAAAATATGGACTGCTGAGCACTGCGCTTTCTACATTCTCCAAGAAATGAGAACAAGAAAACAAGAAATGTTTATAACGAAACATTATTCAGTTAGACAGGAGGGAGGCGGATGGTGGTAGTTTTCTGAGGGAAAATCTCACCATGTGGTCTGGAGCTAACCTGGGTTTTCTGCTGGTAAGACTTAAAAGGAACAGCAAAACTTTCAGACCAGGTACATCGGCTGAGAGGAGGTTTTGTAAGATGGAAAGAATAACAGAAAGGGGGGTATTCTTAAGCCTGTGGCCTCGGATATACATTAAGAACAACTCTTTGTTCACCTAGAGATCTTAGATTGGTTTGTTTGGCAGGTAACTGTCATTTACCTGCGTGATGTTGTGGTAAAGTTCAGGTTTAGCTTTTATTTTTTGGATTTAAGATTGACAGTGACATTAAACTCATGGAACAATCATTGTGCTGAAAGTAATTAACGTCTGAAAAGCTTCAGTTGTGGTGACGTGGTTGGAAATGTTGCTTAAAATGTCACACGAGAACATTTTGTAAATAGCAGGCTACAACCTGGAGAGGTTTATGAAAGATTAAAGTGTCTTTAAAGAAACTTTTTTACAGATGGAAGTTCATAGACCAGCAGAATTGAATGCGATTCTCATAACTTTGTTAATGTTGCCCTATTTACTTATGACATATTAACGTCTCGTGGGGTTTTGCCACATGAAAAAAACATTATTTTCAACCTCATTTTTATGTGTGTTCATATCTTTCAATTTATGTTTCCCTGTTATTTCTTTTCCATCTTCTCTCGCTCTGTTTCTCTGTTTGTAATGCCGGCGCCCAACAGTTTCATAACGTCCCCAGAACAAATTACAGTTAATTACATCCATTCCCTCCATCTCCCTCAGCTTGACATAGACGACTGGACCGCAATATTCTCCGCCAGCACACACACTTACATATACAACCCACTAGTTGGCAAATATAGATGCACACATTAGCTGAAATTGTTCTCTGTTGAACGCAAGAACACAAAAGGACATATAAGAAGGGAAGCAGAGCTGCATATGCTTTGGAGATGTTAGAAAAATCCATAGAAAGGGATGGAATAATGCATGTGTCTGGAACAGTGAAAGCTTATCTCCAAGAAACATACTTTTTGTGTTTTGGGAACAGAGTGTTAAAACAAAGAATTCTATCAGAGCTCGACTTTCGTTTCACTCCTTGATTTCTGGGGATGTTAGGAAAGACAAAAGCTTATCGTGTGAGGTAACAGCTCTTACTGGTGTGTCTGAAAAAGAACAAAACAAACAAGTACATATATACACATCCTCACCGTGGAGATAGCAATGTATCTTTAAGACTGTTTTTAAAAATCACAAAACCTGCATGTGCACATCCATAAAACTAAAGACTGATTTTTTTTTTCTTTTGTAAATATAGGTACAAATCAAATCATTTTACAATTACATCCAAGCATGCATAGTCATATAGTAATGTTAAATGCACAAGGTTATGATTTTTTATCGTAATTTCTTTGAAGTAGATGATGAATGGAAATCACTTGCAGTTTTTGCATGAGCAGTTTTAGCCTGTTATGTTTCAAATAAAAGACATTTTGTACCATTTTAAAGTATCTTATATGAAAGACTTCATGTTGGATATTTTACACATCATACTTATATGAAATGATAACAGATGTTTAACTTGCAAAAGCAGACTATTAAACATAAAAAAATGTAAGTTTAAGCTTTTATCTTTCAACTCTCTTAGTTTATGTGCTGAAACATTTATGGCATATGAGATACTTAGTTTGGCAGCGGTTCTTAGATATTGTTGGCCGGACAAAACAATCTTTTTAAACGTGAGCAATTTGCTAATGTAAGTTTAATTGTTAATGTGGTACTGAATCATCCGTAAGGAATTTCATTGTTTGGATGTCGTCTGCTGTTTTAAAACAGATCTTGGAAGTGAGAATGACTTATGGGGAAGTGCTGCCAAAGATCTAGCACCAGCTGAAAGCCGACATCCTTCAGGGACTGTGTGTCTGGGTTACAGATCGCATATCTCGATAAAGTTTCCACGATGTGTAATGAATGTTGAAAACATTGTAGCCAACGTCTACAGGTGTTTTAATGAAGGACACATGGCTAAGACTCTTCCGTAAACAAGAGATTCCTTTTCAATGTCTGGAAACTTGGCAACCTACACAGAAAATAAACACGGTGAATCGACCTGAATTGGGCCGGCATGTTGTGAAAAGGTCACAATGCATTACTGCAAGCTAAGATAAATGATTAACCTTTAAAGTATCAATTTCTTGACAAATATCTCATAAGTATTTAGTACATTTTTAGTGATTGTTTGATATTCTCGTGATCATTTTTCATGTAACGCCGTGATTCTAGGAAACAGCCCTTATAGCTGAACCGTGTGCAATAGCATAATTTCATACTGTGTGACCTCCAGCCTTCTTGCTTCTTACTTTTTTCCTCATCTCTCGGGGGCAAATCGACCCCCGCAGTTCTTCTGCACCCCCGTTTGCGGTAAAGGTAAATCGAAGTCTGGCTTCATTCATACAGATGCACTGTGCCAACTTTGATGTGGAAGCTCCGTCCGGGCTTTGATCCACCTCGACTTGGCTTAAATTAAACTACCTGAGTGCCTCTGGCTGGACGCAGAAGTAGCTTGAGGCTAAAGCAGAGGCTGGAGGAAAGACCTTGACCCAGAGACAAACACCAGCCAGCACAAGCTGAATAACTCAGACTTTGGCCATTTGGGGACAGAGTGTATTTTACAGACATCTACAGTACAACCCTTCTGATGGAATTTGGAGATTGGTTGTTTGCTTTCTAAACATAATGGAAACTGTGAAATAATTTGGCTTAAGCTTAAAGGAATAGTTCACCAAAAATGGACCCCATTGACTTGACCATACTAATCTTTAATCCTACTATGGAAAGTCAATTGTTTGGGTTAACAATTCTTTTAAGTTTGCAGTTTCCCTTTAGTTTGCTCCAAACTTTATTTCCCTTGTTTATCATTGGTTAGTTAAAATGGCAAAAGCTCATAATGATGGAAAAGCCTTGCATTATTTACAGTAAATAAAGGTGCAGTCACACAAGGCTTTGAAAATGCTAAATTACTTCAGAACTCAGTGAATTTAGGCAACAGGATATGATGTCATAGTCTAGGCCTTCTGTTCTTCTTACTACATAATACATTGTACTATAGCCTAAATGTTGGAATGTATTTGACTAGTGAGTTAAAAATAAACTTGACTATCATTTTTCCCAAATTCACTAAAATTATTATTCACTGTAAAATTTAGTTTATTTCTATAGTGCTTTTCACAGTTTTGCATTGTTGCGAAGCAGCTTACAGTAAATAAAACAGTAAATACATATTGGTACAGTAGAGACAAAAGGAAAGCAGGAGAATATGAAATAAAATTTATATTTAATATAATATAATATAATTTCTCTTTCTTTAGTCTGAATCTTGAAGATGAGTTATACAAAATCTATAAATCAGATAATGTTGACGGCTTTTTAGAGTGTTAATGACTTAATATAACAATAGGAAAGTCTTTAATCTGTTAGTTTTAATAAAAAATCCCCCCTGAGATATAAAAATGCCCCACAATTAAGGAAACACCCACAAGTGGAAATAAATCAAATACAGTCATTCATCTTTCTGGCATGACCGCACCTTTATACTGTACACCGTCTGTCAGCGAGCCACACCTGAGCTAATTTAAGACCAGCTGAACTAAATCCAAGTCTGATGTGCAAACAAATCAAGCTGATCTTTGGGTTTCCTTTCGTCCACAACAGACAGGAAATGCCCAAACACACCGTAATGCCTGGCACACTGCATCATACAAAAGGTGTAACATACATCAAACGCAGTGACATTGTGTTATGACAGCCAGGTTTTCTATAAGGAATATGTTGTTATTGTTGTCTTTATCTCTTTTTTCCTCTCTTGTTTCTTTAATCTACACTGAGTGTCAGGTAAGAGCTGCTGAGGTCACAAGGAGTGTGAGAAATGGGTTTTCAGGAGCTGTCCCCTAAGACTTCTCCCTCCGGCTCGGGTCGATGTTGTTCCAGTGAACTGATAAAACTGTATGTGAAGTAAATGCCTTTGGGTCGGTTTGTGTGCGTATGTGTGTGTCCTTGGCTGGGTGTTCGGATGACTAATCCATCTGAAGACCATGAGAATGGGAGAGGAAGATAAAGATGCCAAACTCAGTCTTCATTTAAAACTTTTTACATTGTTGGGGAAAAAAAGAAAAGCCTCATAAGTTTCTATGGATTTAACCTGTCTGGCACGGCTTGCGTTGCATGGACATGCCCTTAAATCAGGCCCATGAATGTTTAGACTAAACTAAAGCGGAGGGGATTTTGCAGGATCATGGTGTATAAAGATTATGACTTGTCAGATCTGAGCATAGTGAAAGAATTGTTAAGATCTCACCATTGAAAGATTACAGGTTTCTGTTTTGCAGGAGAAAAACTATTAAAGTCTCACTTAAGCAAAAAGTTGCATTTGTTTTCTCTAAGGTGGTCATAGTTTCTCTGTCAATTAAGGACAACTTTAAATACAACTAAAAAGTATAGTAAGGCTTCTCCAGCGGAAGGCGAGTTCATGCAAGGGATGCCGTGATGTATTTAAGCACATGTCAAGCCACTAGTTTGGGTGTGTTTTACTGGGGTGGGGTGTTAAAAATGAACAAAAGAGGGTGAAGAAACCACCTAGGAGAAATGTGTCCTTTTTCGAAGTCCTGGTGGAATAGCATTTAGAAGAAATCAAGTCTGATGAGTTAAAGAGAGAAGTGGGGAGAGAGAGACAGAGCAGCTCTATGGCACAAAGCTCCAGTGTCTAGAGACCTCTAGCAAGCGTTTATGTGTGTGTTTTCATGCGTGTGTGTGTGTGTGAGCGTGTCTGCAGCATACTGATGTGCCGAGCGGAGCGCAGGATGAGGAAGGAGGAGAGAGAAAATGTGTTGCCCCAGGGCAGTATCTCTGTCTATTCTTCATGCTCACGATGAGAGGACACAGCATGTTATTTTTTTTAATTCTTCTTCAAATTACGAGCGGGGTTAACCTCTTTCTGTGCGCATGGAGGAGAGGCGTTGTTTTAAGCGTGCATGTGTGCTTGTAAAAAACGCTACGGCCCGTGTGCCAGTTTTAACTGGGTGTGAAATGATTTGCTGAAAAGACATTTATAAACATATTTCAGTTTCGCAGGAAACCATATTTGGCTGTGTATTGTAGTAGTGAGCGTTGAATGAACACGGTAGGGAAAATCAAGGGGTTGGGGGGGTAAAAATCGATTTTGAGCTGTGTGTAGTGGAGGTTTTGCTGTCATGGAGTGATATGAAACACTGCAGTATCACACAAACAACACACACACTTTTAACACTAATTCTTCACCCCTTTAGTTTTAATTTCCTCATGTCATCCCCCATTGTTTCTATACCCCCCAAAAGGATGATGGAGCAAGATGGAGGAGTATTTGCATTGCAGTGAAGGTTTAGAAAGGCAAATAAAAAGTATTTTTATGTCATATTTCAGGCGTTTTATTGTTCGGGAGCTTTCTGAGAAGTATAATAGCACATCATTGATTTATACCGTCTGTGTCTCAGTTTCTGCGTCCTGCTCTATATTAGACCGCCTATAGATAATCTTTACACAATCTGCAGTCTTCGCTTGCATTTTCCTCCAAGGTTCATCATTTAAATAGCAGTGCTATTCAGATGTGGACTTTGAGCTGTGCGTGCCGGATAAAATGATGTTTTTTGCGAATCTTATCTTTCGATGTGTTTTTTGATGGGAATGTTGTGTACCGGGGTTTCACCAACTATACACAATTTTCTCATACAGTGTTTTCAAAACACACTAAATGATGGCATGTCATATATCTTGGTATGAAAAACAAGCTTATCCTTCTTAATCTGCATAGCAAGCTTCGGTTTTAAAGCCCAGTGATTGTTTTCAGAAAATTATGTTTTTTTTCATCCGTTTATTTATTCTATTTTTCTGGGTATGGTATAATCCATCTGACCCATATTACGTATCCAAATTTGATTTGATTTATTGCAAAATAATCAAAAGGGAACAGATGAGTTTGACCAGATTGGCTTGATGGATCCGGCGAATTACGTTCCTTGGAAATTCCTGAGCGGATTTGTCTTGGGTATCGCATGTGTGACCAGGAAATGACTTGCTTGCAATAACAAAACGATAACATAGAGATACATCAGAGCAGTTTAACCCTGCAAATATCCTTTTCATTGTTTATTCTTCTTTTCACAGTGGTTAGTTCTGGCACTCTAATTTCATTGGACAAGCAGTGTTTCATGAGTGCTTTCATCTGAAGTGTTTCGCTGTTTGTATCGCTCATCTGTGATTCCTATGTTCTGGACATGTTGTCAGTTCTTGTGTTGGCGATACTCCGTGTCTGACCCTCCCTTATTATATATATTTTTGTTTCCGTCATATTGTGTCAGAAAGTTAACCTTTTGTCGTATGGCACAACAATGCACACCTGCAGCATTCTGAGATATAGTGCTTATATTTAGTCTTTACATTTTTTCAGTTGTTTCTGTATTTAGGTGTGACTTATTTTGCAGAGATTAACATGGCCAATTGTTATTCCTGTTTCACACAGCACACTTACACAACTGAGGTGCTGAGTGTGCGCATGTGATTTCGTCTGCGTGTGTAAATGTATTCTCTCTCTCTCTCTCTCTCTCTCTCTCTCTCTCTCTCTCTCTCTCTCTCTCTCTCTCTCTCTCTCTCTCTCTCTCTCTCTCTCTCTCTCTCTCTCTCTCTCTCTCTCTCTCTCTCTCTCTCTCTCTCTCTCTCTCTCACAGCTCCCTCTCCACTCGTTATTAATTCATTGTCCGAATCTGGATCCTCATGACAGTAATGGTGCTATTAACCAGCCCTTCTGCTGAGCCAGCACCTCTCTCTCTCTCTCTCTCTCTCTCTCTCTCTCTCTCTCTCTCTATCTGTCTGGATCCATTCATGCGTTCCCATACAGGGGCAGGTATTACAGGAAGAAATAAGATTTCGCAATTTGCTCCTTTTGAAAGGGTTTGGAAATAGGAATTAGGTGGATGTGCACGCTCGGCATGAAGATTGTATAGGCGTGCAGGTATAGGGAATGATTTGTTGTCTGTGGTCAGAGGAGGAGCCCTGGTCCCTGCTGAGACTGCCTGGTGTAAAACATTAACACTCCCAGAACATTCTCCAGGGGAGATGCATAATGCCCTTAGGAACTTATATATTATACATACACAAACCCATATGTTCACCTATACCTACAGCCCTGTGTAGTAAACGAGAGAGAGAGAGAGCGAAAGAGAGAGAAGGGCTGATAGCAAGCAAAAAGACAGAGATTTGTCAATGTCACATGTAGTTGTATGTGTGTTTGCTGTATTCTGACACATATGTATGTCATTTTAGCCCCATCGAATCTCATACATATCTACTCTAGACATGCTACATACTCTCTCTTCGACAGGAAAAATCTTTTTTTATATTATTATATGACTCACAATCAACTTTGCAATATCAGGTACCGGCAGCAGCAGTCATAGGTTATAGTTTATAGCTTTATTTGCCATTTGAATGCGGTTAGAGAGATTATAAGAGCGAGCAGAGAGTTCATTTAAGGCAGGCACAGTGAGCTTATAGCTGTATTTCTTTGACTGAGAGAAATACTGTCATTTAACTGAAATGAGATGAGTTTAGAATATCAATCATTTCCCTGCTGTCTCTCTTTCTCAAAATGAATTCAGAGGACCACCATTTTCTTTCTACTTTCAGCTGGTCAGTAAACTGCCATTTAGTTTGTCTTACAGTAGAATGAAAAGCTTACTTTACTTAGTAAGTCCAGATATTTCTGGTGGTTTCATTTAGTTTTGTTCCAGTAGCACAAATTGACTGTCCGTTGCTTTGGATAAGAGCATCAGCCAAATGCATAAATGCAGTTTAGCTTTGTTTAATTCTAATATTATAATTCTGAACATTTATCAGATCCGTCCGTTTAGTTTTCCTCCAAACCTAAATTTTGCAAAAATAGCAGCTAGAATTCAGTTCATAAGAGTGTGAGCGTATGTGTATGTGTGTGTTTTGAGCCAGTAAAGCAGGTTATTTTCCTTTGGCAGAAGAGATGAATCATATTCCTACTGTCATCACAGCAGTCAAATATCAAAGTCCGCTTAACATCAATCATTTCCTGGAGTGGGCAGGAGAGCTGCCACGTCTCAGCCAATCAGAAGGTTGCTTTCATGCAGCTATGGATTAACCTCCGCCCACCATCACTCGGTGACTGCGGTAAATACGTCTGTGTGTGTGTGTGTGTTTCGTTGAGAAAGTCTACCTCTCAATGTGTGTGTTGTGTTCTGTACCTCCTTGTCTTTTCCCTGTACTCTACGCACACGTGTTTGTGAGGTCTCTAACAAAACACACACACACACACATTTGGATTCACACTTGCATTGATTAATATTCTGTTCAGCACATGCATTGCCCCAGTGCGACTAGATGGCTGTGAAGGAATGGAGTCTACAGTATGAAATTAGATCATGTGTGGCTTTTCATTAATGTGTGTATGTATGTTAAGGTTTGTCACAGAAAGGATAGTTAAACATCAAATGAACAACAATTAGGGAAATAGCCTACCGTCTCCATGAGGAAATGCTTAATAAACATATTAAATAATGTCCTGATAAAAACCAAATTAGACCAAATTATTCGAGTTATGCTTTTCATGTTCATTTTATATTGTAGCTGCACAGTATGTCATATCATATACACTGTATGTCAAGAGACACTCAACCCCTAATATTCTTGTTAGTATTTTTATCCATAAACTTAGAAAGGTTTTCCTTATTCCTAATAACTTCCCACCTTTCTTATTTGCTGTCACCTACTCACTTGTTTCCACTGTTTTTGCTCCCTCATGGCCTCTGTGTTTTTAGTAGTCGATAATGAGAATTGCTCCATTGGCTGAATGGATTACTCCTCATTCCCTCAGGGCTCAGGGTTGTTTGTTTGAAGGCACCGTGGTGTCAAATGAAACTGCTACGCCACACACACAGACACACATCCTACAAGCGTATCTCTCACTTTATACAGTATACTGCAATTCCTTTGAATAGGTTCATTTTCTTTCAGGGAGATTGTGGCGTTAGCTCACTGCAGAAGCTTTGAAAAAAATGGTGCATGGGCTTGTTGTAGTGTTTGGGTCAAAGCAATCAATACGTACACACACATGCTCAGACACAAACACACACACATCATTTTCCAATCAATAGCATTAAAAGACGTATCTAGTCTCTGTGCCTCATTCCAGAGAGGCTTTGGCTTTCTCCGCCTCATGCTTTATTAAAGAGCTCTAATTATGCAGCCCCTCATTCTTTATGTTCCCTTTTTTGTTTGCGAGATTGTTTTCTGTCTCTCTCTCTTTTTCTTTTTACATGCAAAACGTCCCTCTGATTCTCTGTTTTGGATTTGGCAATGATGCGTAATGATCAAAGATTGAACGGGGACATCAATGAGTGTCTGTTTAATCAGTGTTGGAGACACACACATGATGGGTTTTCATGTTTAATGGGGACATTATGACTTTATTACAGTACAAAGTGTATATTGGATCCTCTAAACCTAACCTTCACACAAACCTTTCTGCATTTTTAAATGTTCAAATAAACATCATTTAGTATGATTTATAAGCAGTTTTTCTGATGGAGAAACCTTATTTACACTATACAGTATGTCTTTTTATATACTGTACTGTAAAAATGACTGTTCCAAATGTCCTCAGGTTGGTTTGAAATTTGTTTTACTATATTTAAAGCACATTCAATAAGTATAGCCACAAAATTCAATAAGTATAACCACATGCACACTGTTCGCTGACCCACATGCACATACAGTATGTTTGGTTACTTTAAGGCATACTCTAGAAATTGGAGAAAAAAGCTCAAATGTTAACAGAGCATGACACAAACTAAATCTTTTTTCCCTACCTTTCTCCAGTAAGCATTATTATGACACATTTGAGGAGAAAATTGCTCTCTTGGAAATCACCAGCAACACAATACATTGTTTGGGTCCGGCACGCAACCTTGGGTTTAATAGATTTCACCTATTTTAGGCCTTATTTTGGAAGAAATGACTCTGTAATACAAATTCTCCACTTTCCTTTTTAATTCAGTACTATAATAAATCAGGGCAAGTTTCCTTTGAGTCTCCTTTTCTGCCTGAATCATAACTAACATTTCAGCTGTAGTTGCCACTCATTTAAGTCTAAGTCTAGCCTAGTGACACAAACCATGCCAGTCTGGTCCCGGGTTATTTTATGTTTGTTTTGATTTGTTTGTCGTCATGTAAATCTTGTGCACCCTGGGCTAGTGTTAGCCGCGATTACATCTAATGTTTTTTCTGCCTGCCATACACTGATAAACAGAGTGTCAGGTAGAGTAAATGCAGACAAAAACCAATCCAAATACATCTGACCGCACACACACAGAAACTTAGAAAACGTTTTCGTATAGAGACAGAGTTTGACAATTACAGCATTTGAAAATTTACATAATGTGTTCGCATATGTGCCATCTTTGCCAACATGTTTGCCTCTATTATGGCTTGTGTTTATTATGCAGTGATTGTGTGTACAAGCTTGTTTTCAATGGGTGTTTGTTCTTGTCAGTATGTTGATGCATTTGAGTGATGTGTTAGCATTGATGTATTAGTATTGGGAAGCTTTGTATTATGAAACAAATATTTCTGAACCTAAATGCTGATTGGCCTATATTCCTATATATATCTATATTCCCAATGTTACTGTACAGCAGGATATTATTTTTGTCTTGTAGCTTTAGAATGGCGCTTAACCAATTTGCTTAATAATGTTTTCATTAAAAAATGGTGTTCACACAGTAGCCATTATATATATAGGCCTAATAAGCAATCAGCAAAATGTAATGTATAAACAACAAGGCACTCAAAACATTTATATATTAAGCCCATTGTTAGTGGTGGCTATCGCTATATTCATAATAATTGTATCCCAATCTCTCATGTGCTATTGCTTTAGCGTGTTATGTGACTTGTTGTTGTTCCTGAATCCTGAACCAAAGCGATAGCCACCATATATAACAAGGAAAGTGAGAGTGAAAAAGAACGAGTAAAAGAGGGAGCTGTATTTGTTTGCAATGGGAAGGGCTTCACAATCTCTGCAGGGCTTTCAGACACCATCCTCAGTTGACCCAGCTTTGGGTGCTGTTTGTAATGAAGGTTGGAATTGAAAAGCATTTGTGCAGTAAAATCTGTCAAAATCAGCAAAATGTCTAATTTGTATTGTAAGGATACATGTTAAAATGTGATGTTTAATGTAACTTATAGTATTGCAGCAAAAAATCTGAAATCTGAAAAACATTTATAAGCTGGTTTCTAGCAGCTTTCTTGCTGCAATGGAAGAGATAAGGAAAATAATTCATCTTTTTTTTCTTATTCTAATTTTAATTCTGCTCAAAGGAAAGATGAGAGGCCAATGAAAGGTCCTCATATCCAATTAAACTTGGCTAATCCAACAGATCTACACACACACACAGGCTACTCAAGATCAGGTACTTTCTGCATTGCTCGTCCTTAGCATAAATGAGGTCTGCTTTAAATGCTTGTGTGTGTGCGTATGTGCATGCATGTTGTGTGTAGGTTGTGTGTAGGTTGTACTTGAGAGGAACATTTTTTGACAAATATCCCCACAAATATAATCAAACCTACAAAGCTGAAGACATTGAAATGGTTTTTCCTAGTACAATTTTTCAAAACCTTGTTTTAATTTAATTTTAACAATGACACAAGTTTAGGTGTGGGTCAGGGTTGGGGGTAGAAAACATCATGGTACAAAACCCATGAAAGTCAATGGAAAGTCACGACTATTTTAGTTAAAAAAACAAAATAGTGTGCGAGTTTAACAGGAGAATTTGTCTGGGAAGAGAGGGAATCGCTCTGCGTGATGAACATTTTCTTCGTCTGTCGTTCTTTGAGTTATGAAAAATCATACAGCTGGTCTATTATTTATTCATGGGGGCTCTGCTGAGGGTTTTCTCTCTCCTCATTTCCTCCAACCAAACCCTGTATTCCTCAGCTCATGCTTTAAGCAGAGTCGCTGAACTCAAATTAACAGTAGCTTGTTAATTCCTTTTGAAAAACAGGAGCGTGCGTGTGTGGAACAAGACCAAAAATGAGGTTAAGGGTAAAGTTAATATAAATGTAAAATGCATGTAAAAAGAGAAGCGGCAAGGTTTCCATTTGAGTTTTTAATTGCTGTAGCTCATAATATGACCCGGAAATGACATGTCCAGCGGTAAGTGTGCAGTACTGCAGATTAGCCGGTGACTCACTTCCTGCGGATCAAGAACCGTTTCCTTTTCACATTGCTCTACAACCATTTTAATGGCCTTTCGAATAATCACATATAATGTGGTAAAGAAAGCTAGACTGCTGGTGTCTGGTTTGCAAATAATGTACTAGTTTAGTGGTTAAACCAGCAAAGAAACCCTGAAACCTGGGAACATATTTGTTTGGGTGCAGCCAGTGGAGGTTATTCAAATTTTGTGTGGAAATTGTTGGAGGTAACGAAATAAAAGTAGCAATACTAAATCAGTGTAGTAAAAATGACCAAATCAAATAAATGGCAACAAGTCTTGTGGAATCTCTTTGTTTAAAGCTTCTAGTATAGCGAAGTAGTTTGAATGTATAGTTATAATGACGTATATTTGAACAAATTTCCCAACACTGTTTACTTTAATTTGTGCAAACTTCAATCATTTGAATTTACTGGCACTGAAAACCTGTTAGTAGAAACATAAGCGTTACTGTTATTACTACATGTAACCACAATGTCCCTGCAGCACTTTTGCATAGTTTCGCATAACTGAAGTATCTTCCATCATATGGACATAAAGCAGACAGCATGATGTATACAGTACAGTCCAGTTACACATCCAAAGGTTAGTTCTGCCAGTCTTCCTATTTATTCTAATCAGTGATGTACAACAGGTACTATAAATGTCTTAGAAGATCTTTACACGTAAGCCAACATGCTGATACTTGAGCTAGTTTTAAACAGTTGTCTAATTTGATAAACAGTAACAGACCTGTGATGTTGGAGGTTATTCTGTAATGCATTCCAAAGTAGAACACTGGCACCGGTTTTGTTTTTCATGTAAGATGTCGTGGGGCCTTGGACGTTGTGCAGTACCAAAATATTGATAGAACCCTGAAACTGTCCTGATGTGTGTGTGTGTGTGTGTGTTAAGCCAGATAAATCATTATTAACTCTATACTTTTAAACTCTTTATTATGGTTGGCCTTTCCCCCCTATATTTAAGCATTTGAGGATTTCACTCCACTTCTAGATTATATTTCTTTCCTAATTTCTTTCATGTGTAAGCAGCTGCCAAGTTACATTTCTTGTAAGCGCAATCTTCCATTGCCAGTAATATCAGACTTGAGATCTGATTCTAATCAGACTTGCACAGACCATCATCTACCAAGTTTAAATATTAAAATGTTATCTTCCAATTTGAATATATTTGACGGAAACTTGGAAAACTGCCTTTTGAATTTCATCAGTGTGGTTTGGTTAAAGAGCATATGTAGAAATGAAAAGCTTCTTCTCTTTTATTATGAGCCTAGTCACGACAGGTAACATTATTTAAGATAGCTGTGTTAACACCTATTCTATGGCTCATTATTGTAATTGGAGAAGTGCCGTCTTTGCTATGTAGCTGTAAGGGTGTGTGTCTTTGTTAAAGAGAGTTAAGTGTGTGCGTGTGACTGGACGTCTGTGCATTTCAATTTATAAAGAAACCTGCTTTTCAAGTTCAAGCGTGTTGTAACACACAGGCACAAGACTGGCCACATATTTTTAAACCACAATTGGACAATTACATAGTTTTGTCAACATTTTTATGTGCCGTCAACAATATTTTTTGGATGTAAATGTAATTTAGTGTCCTTAAGGATCTTATTGTTTCATTTTCTAGGCATACTGTGAATTAAAATGTACAATTTATTTTTATTTTTTTTGTAATTTATTCTTAAAATATATTTCCTTTTGCCTGTATTTTGGTGAGGTGAGCTTGGGGATAACATCTGATATCCACAAGAGACCAGTTTTCCTCATTATGTCTTCCTCAATCAATAAGCATAAAACATAATCGCCTCGCCACCGGCCTGTGCTTAACTCCAGCTGCACAAATCTTAACGTTTGTGTTTTCTCACATTGTGATGCTTGTCCTCTCTATCTTACGTTGCTGAATTATTGCGATTACCAGGTGGAACATTTTTCTTTTCTTCCTCTGTCCATATCTCTTTTATCCAGCAGGGTCCTTTTGTCATTTGATCAAGCTAGTCCTCATCCCTTTGGCCATTAACCTGTCAGACCAGTTGCATTTGTCTCTGGACCTGACTGCAAAAGGGTCTGATGGTTACACAGAGGTTAGATCTGACCAACAGATAAATGCTACCCAGCTTTTATTTTCTTTGTTTTGTAGTTTAAATTCCAGAATGATGCTCGAGTCTTCGGTAATGGTGCAAAAGTTTGTTTAATTTGAAAACACTCTCACCTTGTCATTTGTCTTGTTTCCCATCTTCTCAGGATTGCGTGTGTGTCTTATTTGTTTAGCTGGCCCCAGGGATGTTTTCTACGCAGCTAATAATACGCTTGACTCTGCATGGCCCTCAGGCAAGGAGCTATTGAGTAAACCCAGCACAGTGACAACATGGAAGCCTCATGTTTGCCACTCAAACAAATACAGTTACCCGGTATGATATCTTGTTACCTGTTTCATGTTGTTTGCCTAGAGAAGGACAGAATGACAGCTTCTGTAAGAGCGACGGCTCCAAAGGCACACAAACTATATCCTCAAGTTTTCAATTAGACGAATTCTAAGGTGAATTCTAATCTTAGTGGCTTAGATCTGAGATGGAAAGAGAAAGCGAGGGCTAGTGTGAGCGGAAGGCAGGAGATGTGTAGTGCACTCGATACAGTCCCACAGGCACTTGGGGGTTTTTCATTTTTACATGGGGATTAGGATCTGTATCTTCATCATTGCCGTGGCGATGATAGTGTCTGATAGCACCTTCCTTTGAAGCAGGCTGATGTGTGGAGCTACTATCCTTCTATCTTTAAAGAAAGTGAATCTCGCATAGCTCACAGACGCTCGTTTGAAAGCGGCAAAGACATGCGAGGAGTGGATATGAGAGTTTTCGGGTCTTTGTGGCCAGTGGAATTGTTGATGAAAGCGTGATCCGTCTGAAGCTTTGCGTATGCCGTGCATGTATACGTGACTCTAACTTCAGAATAATTCCTAAACATTACAAAGTAATTCAGTGTATGTTTTAGACAAATTTAGGCTGGTTTATTTGCTCATTTTTTCTTTAGATGTAAAGCAAGTTGCGAGTTGAATGAAACAAAAGTCTTTCCCACTCAAAGCGTTTTGTTATCACACTGACATTATGTCTTTTAAAAATCCTGCTCCTCGCTCAAGGAGAAATCACACCCTGCTTCCACATACACTAGTGCAGAACGTGGCAGACTCGGATACAAAAGTATTTAAAAAATGGCACACTTCACTTTTAATTAATTAGTAAAAGTGCATGAAGCCTGTTGATTGTAAAGAGAGGCCATGTCTCATTAAATCTCATAGAAAAAATTGACCTTGTCCTTACATAGGAGGTGCTTCATTACTAGCTCTCAAATTATATCGCTTTTTGTTACGTTGTTCGATTCACCTCAGGGCCGAGGGGGAACTCGCAGCCCAAACCAAGATACGTTTCCTCTTTTTGATAATTATTATTATTTCTTTTTCATTAAAATCAGTGCATTGATCTTGTTTTAATGTAATATAATGAAATAATAGCAGAGCGCTGAGGTTTTACCCAATGGAGCTGTTTTACTGCAATATACAATAGCGTTTTGTGTTGTTTCCGTTTGATGTGACAATTGAAATTAGCAGCATGGTCAGAATGTAGCATTTTGTTTGTGTTTATTTATGAATATGTGCATATTTTTGCAAAAAATGACACAGGTGCGAGCGTTAAATCGTCCTTTCCCAGGGATGCTTGAGCGTAAGCGTGAATTAGTTTGTATGATGTTGTTGCATCAGTAGTCTGATCACTTCTTTACTCCCTCTGTATGTAATGGCCATCACAGTGTGAATACCAAGCTAATCTCGCACGGCCCCGGGCCCTCTTTTTTTTCTCTGCGCTTCTGTTTGTTCAAACATTAGAGGATAATTACTTCTCTGGAATAATTGTTTTCTTAATCGCAGCTATCATAATTGTCTTCTGGACCTGAGCTGAGACTCACAAATGGCTTGTTCTATCTAAACAGTGGAGTGAGTGTTTTGATGAAGGACGTGGCAATGACGATGCGCTCGTGTCTGTACGTATGTTTGAGGGTGACACGGCGGGGATGTTTTGAGTAATGTGTTCACAGCCCCCGGAAATGGAGTTCTGCTTTACCGTCACATTGACATTGATTTATTCATGATAAACACCTTCTTTTGATGCAGCGTGCCGAAAGGTGTTCGAATACACAGGAAATGAAGTGCGTAAAAAAGGGTAAAGGAAAGAAAATAAAACCGGTTAGAATAAAGTGGAACATATGGTGTGTGTGTTTAAGCTGTGTTGACTGGTTTCAGTTAGGGTTAGCTTTAAAACGATCGTTCATTTATTCCTTTTTTTCTTGTTTTTACAGTCATATACTTGATGAGAAAGAATATATAGAGGGATTTATTAAGGATCACTTTTGGTAATCATACACGAATTAAACAATGTTTAAATTATTTTCATGTATATTCAATTGTGCATTGTTGCAAAGCAAACATTGTCAAAATAATAATACAGAAATAGAAAAGGTATATAACAGATGCATGAAAAATATGTAAAAATCATTAAGCATGATTTATTATTTAATCATCATTTAGCAATAAATACAGCCGTGGCAAAGATAAATAAATAGCCTCAACATACACAGATGAATCATTCACAATAAGAATTGGAACATTTTGATTTATTGTTGACCTAATACATTATTATCAGAATGCAAAACAGCTATTTATAAACAAACTGGCAGTCATAAATGTTGCTGTCGTCAGTTAAATCTTTTCATCTGTTTATATGCGCAAACAAGGTTTGTGACAGCTCCTGTACGCTGTATCTGTCCACAGATTACATATTTCTGTCATTTTCTTCCTCCTTACATTACCACTTGACTTAGATGAAGGTTAAATACTTTCTCTGAATCAGATAAAAAAACAACTTCTCTTTTTACAATTCCTAAAGCAGTAGAGACATCTTACTGTAATACATAGCTTGACGTCTCGACAGCTTCTCTGTTTGCAAATGTATTTAATAGACTGCTGCTTATGATCTAGATAACGCAGCACGCCAGCAAACATCTCTTACCACTTTGTTAAACCAGTCAGGTGTCAGTCATAATCCTGCTGAAGTGTGAACACATACCCTCTTTTGTCATTTCTCTCCTCAGTCTGTGTGGATGGGGGTTTTTTTTGGCTGCCAGATATTTGCTTGGGAAAGATTCGACGGTCCGATTCCACAGAAAGGAAACCGGATGGTCCGAGTTGTGATATCCAGCCCGCCCTAAGGTTGTTTACACCCTGTGCTTTCGCTGACTCTTAGGCCTCTGTCACCCCTGACTGCCATAGCTCCTGCGATTAAAACTGTCACTCCATGACATTAGTGGGTCAGTTGTCAGATTGACTGCTCGCGCTCGGAGTGAGTTCTGCGTGTTCCGTGTAGCGCCGTGCCATAGGCCGATGACTGACAGGTAAAGGGACACACAAGAAGTTTCAAGATAGTGTCCTTTGAGCTTAAGGAGAGCGTCTGAAATGGTTTGTAATGTGATCGTGTAAGTCAATTCTAGACTGTAAGTTATATGTTGTGCGTGTGTTTGTGTTTATTTGTTGGTCTGTGTGCATTTCAGAGTTAAAATGGAGTTTAACTTTCCATCATTATTATGTTAGGAAAGGCCCTTGAAAGCATTTTTGTGTGTTTGACTGTTACCTGAGAACATAATTCATTTCTGCTAGCTAGCCATGATAATGGATTTGCAATCATGAGGTTAGATATTCTGCACCAGAACAGGAAACTGCAGATCCCTTTTACCCTTGACGGGAGAGAAAGCTTAACATTTTAAGCCTAAACAAAAAGCAAACTCGCAAATGCATCTACAATCTATTTGTTTAGCATGGGACAAAATGTTCTGGTGTAAAATATTTGTGGGGTTTGTCATTCAACTATTAGACAAACATTGGTGAGATGCATGCTTAAGGGTCTTAAGTTTCCACCTGCACCCTGGAGGTATTGTTCCTTCTTTTGGAACAGGGGTCAGAGGTCAACTAAGTCTTTGAAGCTGTTAGATCATCCCTTCAGAATATGGCCGCAGTGCTCAGGCTTAATCCTCCGCTTAAAGAGCAATTAAACGTTTAGTCAGGATTTGTGCATAGAAAAATGTTTTGAGATTTCCATCTGTCTGTGTTGGTTTTCCTCATCTTTTCAGCTCCTCTCAGGAATGTTAATGCGAGCTCTAAAATGTTAAAGGGAAAACAGACATATATGGGTGGAGTGGAGAAAAGATTGTGTTAAGTGGTGGGGCTGAGGTCCAAAAACACTTTATAAAGCTTAGGCGTTCATTAAGAGCCTAACTGCTAACTCAGACATCATCTTTATTTATTTGCTAGGGCAATAAGATGGTTAATATGACCTCTGGAGAACAACATCACAGCACTTTTTCGAGTTTTAGGAGCCCGCAGTGATCAATTGTTGTTGACAGAAAGTAGCAAAAGGGGAATAACATGTTCCAGAGAAGATACTGATGCAGCATTGTACCTAAATTTTAGATGATAAGAAAAACTTTTTAACAAAGATGCATTGCAATATTTTTCTTTTATAAATATATATAACAAGGAACAAGAGTTTTCTGGAACTTCTGATGCATTGTGGTTTTCTCATTTCTGATATGAATACTGGCTTTTAGATTAAAAGTGTATGAACGCTGATAAACGAGCGGCTAATTTGAGTACAGTGACTAACATCCTCAGTGATTTGTTTGGCAAAGGCCTGAACATCTGGAACTTTTGGCATGAGGAATAACAAAGTTGGCCTGAGAGGAAATGGACCGGAACGTCAAGAAACGAAGCGTCTATAGCAGAGAGTGTGAGGTGGAGTGGATGACAAGAAAAAATGGCTAGATGAATGAATGAGTGATCAGGCCAGGTGAGATATCTTCGCCTCAGTGCCTTTGAAAAGAATTATATTTAAAGCCAGCTAGCTGACATCCGCCAAGATGTACTGTGACGGTTTTATCTGAAGAACTTCAGAGGGAGGGCAAAAGAAAAAAAACAACAAGTATTTTTTTCGGGTCTGGGAGCTTTATATTTCTTTTTAAAAGAATGTTCTTGAAGTACTGATCAGTCCAGCTTGAGGCTTGTTGGTGGAGAGGACAGCTGATAGGTTAAAAGTGATTAAAGAGCTTGTAGAAAGCTGTGGAGATGTGGACTGCAATCAAAAGACCTCAAACTGGATAAACTGTTTGCTGTGGCTCAGTTTGGATGTGGTCAGGGTTTTCTTTGAGCAATGCCAGAGATCTGAAATGAAGAGATTTTGAGTTTGATTTTATGTTAATACAGTTTCTGCATTAAATACACAACTATCAACGAACAACCAATACCAAGATATTATAGTTTACAACAGCATATTATTACCAAATCATCTTGTCATCATAGTCTCACCAAGTTTTCATTTGACTTCATCTTTATTTGATTACCCATTGCAGTTTGACCCATTGCAGAATGAATTGTGAACTTGGTAGGCGTTGAGGTCTTCGAGTTAGACCAGTGTTTGGACACCGTTTGGGTTGACTGAGATACAACAGTCTTGGGTAAGATATCATAAAGGCTATTTGCAGAGGAAAGTGGTCTTGTGGTTAAAAATGCCCTGGAAGTTTTCAGCGCTTGCAGTAGAGTGTGTTAATAAATGGCTTGCCAGAGAGGCCACAGACCTGGCTAAACTCCAGAAGGTCCCAGGAGGTCTGGAGCCCATCTGGAGGTCCTCATAGGCAGGAAGGCTGGAGAGAAATGAAGCTTGACCGACTCCAGTCATCCCTTAAGACAAAGCAGACACCTGAGCCTCCCCGAGCTCCAGGATAAACAAAACTCCCTGACCTTCTCACCAGGGGCTCTGTTAGTCTTTCAAACACATATACGCATTCCTTTCTTAACACGTTCTACTCCCTTTTAAACATGGTTTAGATGTTTTCATCTTTTTTGTCATATCTAGATTTTGAAAAATGCTGTAACTTCTGAAACTGTCCAGGTAGGGGCCTTAGGGGATGTGGATACGTAAATACTTTTATACATAGAAACATGCCACTTGTTTTAGCTGCCTTATATTTAGTGTGTTACAGTAAATGATAATTCTTTTTTTATTGTTTTGCTGGTAAGAAAAAAGCAGCTCTTTTTTTATCCAATAATAAATTTAATACAAATCGAAGAATTGTAAATTTGACTGTTTTAAATAAATTACAGGCTTTACTTCTAAATAAATTACAGGCTTTTTACAGTTAATATGGGTGTGAAAAATCAAATAAATTGAAACAAATAACTTAATGGTATATAAATTATTATTTAATAAGCAATTTTATATTTTATCTTTTTTATCCTGCAAAAGATTAGAAATCTGACTCGGATCAGCATCCCTTTGAAGAATTTTAGCAATCACGCACGTTTTGATGTTTTATTTTCAGACCATAGGTCTTTCACAACAGACCGTTGCTCCAGAGTTTCAGTACGCCATTATGCCAATCAAAATTTTGTGTTAGTCATTTGTTTCAACTATGAGAATAATTAGTTAAAACAACCTGAAGCTCATTCCTCTACTGATTTACAGGTTATTTTGACATAGTTGCTTTATCCTTAGGCTGTTTTGTACAGTGCTAGCTCGATCAGATAGCATTGGTTCACCCTCAGGGTGCTTATGAGAATTTCACCAGGGGTTAATTACAGGTTCTACCACCAAGCCACCATTTCTAGACGCTAGTGGCAGATTAACACATTTAATTTGTGATATCTACTATATCTTTTACTCCACCGCCACACCACCAACCCCATGACTGTTACATATTGGTGCTGTTAACCATCGTATTTCATTATGTGTTAGTTCTTTCCGTCCCTTTTCCTTCGTCTTATCTTCTCCTTTCCTCTCCTTTCTGGTCGATTGCAAAAAGACACAGGCGGCTTTAGAGTTTGTGTTCTTTCTCGTTGCCTAAACCGCTGCTCTTCATGGGTCATGGATATAGGTCACTCCATTGCCCACAAAGATCCACATACACACACACACCTTCCACTTGAATACTACGAAAAATAAAGTTTGAAAGCTTAGGAAATGAGCGTTTACAGAATAGGGCTGTTTCTCTAATTAATGCAAATTTACTGGTTATTCTTCTGGGTGTTTAAAATGGTATTCCCACCTCCACGGCTCAAAAAATTAAATTACTCTTGTTGAATTATCATTTTTAATAGTACTGCAATAGCCTAAGCTGCAGTTTTCATTGCTGCACATTTAATATTTAGTTTGTATTGCTTCAGATTTTCCTTTCAATTTATCATTGCTTTGCAAGACAAGCAATAGCCCACAGCACTAATAGGAAAAAGAGAGATATATCCGACTGTGTGCAGTTATTGATGAAAGTTCAGCCGGAGCTCAGGATAGGACATAACATCAGATGTGCTCACCTACAAGCTGATGGGAAGTTCGATTACAATACCATAGCCCATTACTGTAGATCTGGCCTAGTGTTCATGCTTAGACGGTGTCTGGATTGTATATATCACAAGCTGATACGTTTTAATCAGCCGTGGCTACAACCAGCAGAGAGGGTGAAGATAAAGGGTATGTTTCTATTGGGAATGAAAGCCATGTGTCAGGAGTACTCCTCTCATCAGGGGGTCTTCTTTCAACCTGAATCTATCCAACCAGGCCTACAGAAAATAAATTAAAATGACACAATGCACAGACATGTGCGGTGAAGTCGTAAAATAAATCTTTCATATGGCAGGAGTTTGTCTGTTTCTCTGTCTGTTCATCCATCTTGTTTTTAGCATCTTTAATCACTTATCCTCTCTGAGCATCTTTTTTGCATGGCATTCATTGACTTGTTTATATCATTTAAAATTGTATTTCCACCAAGTGTAATGCCACACTCCACCGATTTATCTAAAGTTAATTTCACTTGTGGGTGATTTAAACTTCAGCTCTTCAGCATGGGACTGGCAGATGTAGCTGCAGAGTCAGTCATTTTCATTCTGGAGGTAAAGAGAGAGAGAGAGAGAATGGGTCTTTGATACATAACATCATTTTGATCCATTATTTCAGACCTCCCTCTAGGCTTTCGAAGTGAAATTTTTAGCCCATGAATATTTATTTCAATTCATTTGTTCAATACTGATTGTAATTACATGAAAAGATGATTTATTGTCCTATTTCTACATACAAAGAAATGAGGGAACAAGGGAAATAAATAACTGAATGAGTGTAGCATAAAAATGTAATCGAAATTAAATTGGGAAAACCTGGATTTAGAATAGTTTGTGGAGAGGTAATGGCAAAATGATGAAATAACAAAGATTTTGACAGGTCATGAGGGGAAGAGACATTGTACGTATATGCTGGAGATGTAAGATGTATAAAATATGAACGGTGGTGTCCAGAAGTAAATGTTTTCATTTTGCATTCATTATTAATTAGAAATTAATGTACAAACATTGTTAGTCTAACAACATGACTGAAAAAAATCCATAACCCTAGTACTAACATCCAGACATGAAAGAATAAAAATCCCAGTTTTTTAAGCCCTTGGACATTTGGATCCAACTTTTTTTTGTTTATTATCAGTGCAAAGAGGCAGAACTCAAGAAAGCTGTTTTTGCCGGTGTGTGTGTGTGTCTCTAACAGTCTCTAACTGCTGTGCACTCCTTTAAGTTGAAAGGCAAGCCCTGCTAACCTGACAGAATACAAATGCCAAGATTATGGCGACATGTCAAATTAAAGGAACAATTTGGAGTAATGATGAGTGTTAGGCCACTCAGTCAGAAAGGCAGTGAGTTGGAAAGGAAAAGAGAAGTGAATGATGGTGCTCCGTCTTGTTTAATATTCCTGAAAGAAAATGTGCAGTGACAGGAAGTGGGGCAGTGGGGAGACGGCCAGAGGCGATACTTAGAAAGGCCGCAGCTTTGTTAGTGTCTTTTTAATGCATCAGCCAACCTCCCGCTGCAGAGTTTAGAATAACAAGAACGCTATTGCTTTGTATTTATTTATTACATCGCTCTCTTCATCATTCCGGTTGGTCAATTGTGATATTCTGCATTCTAATATTTTTTATGGTGAATATTTAAGTGTTATTTCCCTAACAACACGCATAGATTGAACAGCCACAACGAACACCGTCTCAATGATCAGTGCAGGATGATTTGAATAAGTAATAGGCTGCAGAATGAGAGACACAGAGAATGATGGGAGGGTGGGGGATCAATTCTCATTTTATTGTCTTCTGTTCTTTCCCCCCTCTGCTTTCACTTACCCAGACAGGAAGAGTCAATGGTTTAATTACAAGGCACCAATGCTAGTTAAATTATCAAAATTTAATTTCTACCTTTCAGCAGTCTCTCTCACACTCTCTCTCGCTCGCTCTTTCTCTCTTCCATTTTCTCTCGCTCGCCCAGTCACTCATTAGCTCAGAGCCCATATGTATCAGTTATCACAGTGTACACTGGGGCAGGATCCTGCATTTCATTAGGATTTGAAGGGCAGAATAGTGCTGAACTTGTTTAACCCCCGTTTCCTCTACTGTAGCAGGATTTAAATCAGTACAACCTATTCATTTCCCGTTTAAAGCATCCTAAAGGGTATCAAGTAGAAGAGGATTGTAGGACTGTATCACTCTAGCAAGACTTGAATTACATATAATCGTTAAATTTAGCATTTCTCTGCATCTAATGAATTCATTTGATCAGTTTGCCATCTTGAAATGCTTGAGCTATGGAAATCATACTGATAAATGCAACAAACTGCAACTTTTGAACATGCTTGTGTTACAGTCTTGCCAAGATGTTGTTCAGCTGTTTTAGCTAGTCTCCCAGTCTGACCAGCTAAAAAATTGCCTAAAAACCAGTCAAAGTGTAGCGAATATCCTCCCACCATCTTAGGCCGGTGTGAGCTAAATTCAAAATGTGGTTGCATGAATATTTGGCTCAGTTTAATAAAAGAAACTGCACTGAGTAGACTTAATGTCCTTCCTAGTTTAATTTGTCTCCCCTTTTGCCAGATGTCAGCAGAAACTAAAGGAATTTATCACCCTTTCTGGCCTGCTGTCACTCATCTCTTCCTATCTGGCTCTTTTCTGCTTTTCCTCAATTGAGTCAACCCTCTGAGCTTTTAAAGAGGAGGAGGAGGAAATGAAAATCAGAGGTTGAAGCCAAATTCACATGAGATTTTGTGTACCAGTTTATTACTCGAGCGCGTATCCTTTCACCTATTCGCTCTTTAGTTACAGAAAAATGTGTGCGTGTGTGCACGCTTTTGTTTATAAGCCGGTAGCTATGTGTTCCGTTCTGTCTCCCTTCGGGACCGTACATGCTCCTCTTGTCCTGTTTTTGCTATAAAGTAAACCACACAAGGAGACTTTGACGTCCTTCAGACCTTCGCTGCTATATTTAAACCGCAATGCCAGGTGTGGCATCTGTACTTACTCCTGTGGGCATTGAACTTACTATTCTAACATTTTACTTTTTCATGGGAGAATACATTAAACAAGTGCTGTGCAGCTCATTAGTATTGTTTTGTTTATTTTTTCAGAACACTGCTTTCAGGCTACATGTATTTACTACAATTAATCCAGTTACTGTTTATATCCTTTTGTTACATAGACGGGAGTACGGTTATCTAACTAGAGCTAGAGAATTAGTTTGACTTAGATTTATCCCACCCATTCCCAAAAATATAAATCTACCCATCCACCCCCTCTTCGACCACTTCCGTCCAGTGACCCCCAGCAATCTCTTCTCTTGTAGCCGTTCCGCCGAGTGACCTTCTCGGTGGTGAGCCAGCCACAGGACCCGCACCAGGGCTCGCTGCAGAGCTGCTACGACAGCGGTCTGGAGGAGTCGGAGACGCCCAGCAGCAAGAGTTCGTCAGGCCCCAGACTAGGTGCCCTTCCTCTACCTGAAGACGCCTATGAGAGGACTACGCCCGATGGCAGTGTCGGTGAGGCAGAGCATATGGAAAATGGTAGGGGCAAACACAAAAAGATGAGTCAGAGTAAAGCTAAACAAGAAGAGACATAGTCATCAGTCAAAAGGATAGGAAAATTCTCACACGCCACACACACATATGTACGCTTACACTGATCTTATACAGATGCTAGGGTATGTGCAGATCGGCTTAGAAAGGTCTGGATAGGTGGGTTGTCGTGTATGCTATGTTTGATTCTAGTGTTTATTACGACTACCTAATTTTTTTTATTTTTGCGCCTTGACGTATAATGTTATTGTGGCATAGAGTTAGATTGTCAAAGGTACAGGCAGCTTGACTATATGTTTTTGTAGCATCAGATCATCCAGATCATACATTTTTTATTAGAGATACTTGGACTTACCGTTGTGTTCACTTGTGTATACAAATATTATTTTTGGCATGTTTCAGTATCATTGATCGTCCGAAAAAGCCACTATCCCTGTCTTTTATATTGTAGGGGTTTAACAGGTGAAAAGGCTTGAACCGTAAGAGCCTGTATCTCGTTTCATTGTGATTGGATTACGTGTCCCATGTAGAAACTCTCTGTGGTCAACAGTTACCTCCATTGTTAATGACTGGCCATCCAGTCGCTTTCAATGGAGCCGCTGTTCTCCAGCAGGTATCAGTGGCAGTTGTCGGGCATTGAGGGCTGTCTTGTCTACATTCGATACTTTATCAGCAACAGGTGCTTATTGTGTGAGCTCAGTGTGCCATATTGCGTGGAATGTCTGTTCTCATCACCCATCAGAGTAGGTTTTAGAAAGTGTCTCCTAGAGTCAAGTTATCAGGGTCCTTGACATTTATTGCACTGAATTGTGCCGTCATGATTTTTAAAATGTTTGTCTACGGACAAAAGATCTGGTAGAAATTCAGTGCAAAAATGGAGTAGACTTACCAGTAAAGATCTGAAAATGAGATTTTTAACTTCGCCATTTAGAGAACATTGGCCTAAATCTAGATTAAATGATCTGGGTGGAAAGGAAGTTGTTTTAGCCCGCTCACTCCATAGGTTTCGAGCTTTTTTTCAGGGCGATTTAAAACGCTTACATTTGGACAGTGCTGGGGAAAATTAGCCCCAATTAAAGCCTGGCTCTAATTTAGCCTGAGCTAAAAGTAATTGGTCACAAGGAGATCAATGCAAGCCTGATTAGATCAAAACTCTGTATTATTATCGACCATCAGTCAGTCAGATCGTGACTTTTTTACATTATCCTTGAACGATATTATTAAGATTAATTTTCTATTTAAAATATTAGGAAAGGTTAGGAAAGCTATCAGTGTTTCCTATTGTGCAATCATTGCATTTATTCAGTGAACAACAGCAGAATTATAATAACTGAAAGGATACTAGCAAAGTCTCATTTAGTTGGATAAACGCACGGAGATGTAGGCACACACATTTTCGGATGTCTTAATAGAAATCACTTAATGACCGCCTCTGCTATCTTTCTCACAGTATGTCTTTCATTTTTGTCTTGTTACCACACTCGTCTTTTCTATACTGTTTTATCTTTCAAGGCCAGATACAAACAAACAGATTATTTACTTTTTGGTAATTAAAAGAGATGACTCACGCTAGCGAGTCGGCGTCTGTGGTTGAGCGAGGCAGAGATTCGAGAGAGTCAGGAGACTCGGAGATGGTTGACTCAGAACCGCACATTAGTACAATAGCTTATGCATTCAATGCAGTTAGAAATAGAAGCTCAACAATTTCAAAGCTCATACATTATCAAACATCGCACACAGAGGCTCATACACACTCAAATACACAGCCGGTCACAGTAACCGCTTGCAAGCCAGCGAAGTCGCAGTCAATGTCTCTTTCATGACAGAAATGTCCTGAGTGTGTTTGGGGTCTATAATTGGCTTAGACATGCTGTGGGTTAGTTCCGCTTTGACAGGAGTCTTTCGGGTCGGTGTTAGGTTCGTTTAATGCTCCCTCAGGGGACTCGAGACAACATCCATGCACAATTTTTAGTGATCACACTTCTTCAGGAGATATTATTTGCCTGTCAATGTCTTAGTTACATCTTGATTTTACTGTGTAGATTATAGAAAAACACTTGGATATCAACTTGAATAGTTTGATAAGCTAAAATGTTCCATATTAAAATGTTTTATTTTAGTGTAGCTTAGTGAGCTTGATACATTGGCAGTGTTGTGTTTTAGTAACAAGGTCGTCTCGATCCGTCTGTGGTGGAACGAGACGGCTAAGAATGTTGTACATTTTTTCCATGTTGAAAGGGAAACATTCTCGATGTCCTTCTCATGGAAAGCACTTCATTAAAACTGTTAAATGGCGTTCGTTGCCCCTCGAAGCGCTGCTTCCCTAATGCCGTATTAGAGCTCTGATAACCTGGAGTCAATTAAAATATGGATGGGAGATCATGAACACACACACAAAGACACACACCCCTGCAGTTAACAGATGGGCAAAATGCCATCAGTTGAAAGAAAGAATCAGTGAAGGTCTGTAATTGTGGTCATTATGCTGTGAAGGATGTGTGTGATTGGGATCCCGGTGAGGTTTTTGTTTGGTGTGTGTTTGTTTGTTTTGGGATTAAGGTCAGGGCAGGAGTCGGGTGTCCCCCTAATGAAGAGACCCTGCTGTGAAGATGGGCTTTTCACAACAGGCAAACGTTCTCTCTCTCTCTCTCTTTTATTTGCCATGCTCTCTCTCTCATGCATAAACAAATGCGGTAGAAATGTTGAGGAAAGGTTTTCTTAGTGCAAACTGCGCAAGCACATCACGTATCGACACTAAGTAACGATTAAATATTTCCTTTCTTAATATGCACATGCATATATTTGTGAAAGAGAGCTTGAAAAAGAGAGAGAGAGAGAGACGGATTATTGACTCCTGGGGAAACTCGTTCTTCATCTTGCTTGTTGTCAATCGATGATCTTCCAGTCAATGCATTTGCTCTTCTCCCCATTACTGATCTATTTTTCTCTCTCCTCCCTCTCCCTCGCTCTTTCTATTTACCTGGGATAAACCACGAATACATCTTATTTTCATAGTGTCATATAAATTCTTAAATATACAGGTTATATTTTCAATAGCTATACTGGAACTGCACATCAAATGCCACTGATAAGACAACCTTCCAGTAGGGTAACACGGTGTACAATTACTGACCACTGTTTGAACCCTGAAGCTATCTGTCTGTGGAGTCTGCTTGTTAGGCGTTAAGTGTTTCTGTAATCTTATCATGACTACGGCCAGATACCGGGTGTATAATATGTCTCACGGCAATCTGTCCCTTCTTCTTATAACCTTATATAATCAACAGCTGATCTTAGATCTGTAGATGCGAATTCAATTTTAGCTCACCTGGAGATCAAGCAATAAAAATAGCAGTTTAGATTTGCGAAGGGTAGATTAAAGATGGAAAGGAATTGTGTTGCAGGCGTCAGTTTCAGTGTTCCACGTTGATAGATGCATATTTTATAGGATTGATGTAGTATTTGATATTCAGTGCTGTAGAGAGTGATTGGTGCTGAATTGTTCGTTAAAGATTAAATTGGAGAATTAGATGGAGCTAAAGAGTAAAAGATGGAGATTATTTTTCAGGTATGAAGAAAAGGGTCTGTAGCTCAGTTGGCAGTACCTAGCGGTAACAACATCAAAATTATGGCTTCAATTACCAGAAAAAACATACATAAATTGTATACCATAAAAGCACTGTTAAGTTGTACTGGATAAAAGCGTCTGCCAAATCAGTATGCTGTATTATAGGTATAACTCATTCATCCGAGCAAGACATCACAACCATTTGCAGTGGCTTTACAACTTAATTTTATACAGATACCAGAATTTTAGACAAAATATGCTTGTATTACTAAAAATCATATTTGTTAACCGTTTTTTTTTGGCTTGTCCCTCTCAAGTTTGTCTTTGCAACTTGGCCATTAGTAAACACACAGATAAATAAATAAATAAGAGAGTAAACTCACTTCATTAGAGAAGCCTGATACAGAAGGCCAGATGGCAGTGCCAGCCGCTTTTAATTAAAGCTATTCATATTTCAAGAGCGCGGTACAGCCTCAATCCAATAACCCTAGTTTTTTGTTTCACCAGAACTGAACCGATAATTGCGAGGAGAAAGATCGCCGAAGCAGTGACAAGTAAAAAACATCACAGCCACCTTCGCTGGCCTTTGCGCTTATTTAGTGTATAACCTCTGCGGAAAAGAATAATAACAATGATAAGGAGATCAAGGGCATATTCAGTGGTTTTTGTTGAATTGGGAACAGGTTGCCATGGTGGGTGTGTTCTGCGAATTTCCTGTTGTCGAGCCTGAAGCTGAAGGTCATTTGTTATAGTCACAGAGTGCTAAAGAGTTAATAGAGCTCTTCTTTATCAGAAAATTGGAATCAGGTGTAGGATTATAGGCAGGTCGCAGGTTGAGTGAGGGTGTGTGCGCGTTGTTAGATGCGTGATCGGTGATCTCTTTCGTTCTCTAATTCACCAAAACATAAACGTACATTCTCACATGCATTTTATTTTCACAGATCATTAACCGGGATTATTAATACCCAAAGCATCTGTGAATTTGTTGATATTATTCAAACGTTCTGCTGGCAGATATCTTTCCCAAAGAGATACTTGTTTGTTTAAGGGGATTAATAAAAACAGGTCAGTCTGGTTTTGAAGTGGTTTGATTTGTGACGTTTTTTTTCGTTTATTTTTCCAGTATTGCAGTAAGAGCATGAATCCATAAAAACCGCTAGGAGACAGGATGAAAAAACAAATTGCCTTGTGAAATTTAGGCTTTGGGAGTTCAGTAAAGTAGCAAAAATAATTTGGGCTCTGTGGCAAATTAGACCCGAGTCTGTACTAAACAAGCACAGTTTTACTGCATTTCCTGCCAAGTGTTTGTGCGTCACCTGGCTTTTGTGAACAGGTGGAGCCTGAACAAAGAAAAGGAACGTTTTCGACGCTTTGCAATTATGTAGGCATTCCCTATGTCTAATACTGAATAACTCACTAAAGTTTAAAAAAACGGTTTCGCTTTTCGCCTCTGAATTGTGGCTGCATTGTTCCAGCAGCTATAACAATGTCTACGATGTTGCGTTCAGCAATGTGTCTCTCATTATCTCAAATAATCCCAATTTTAAAGTTCAAAGGGTGAAAGGGAGTTTTACAACATACTTAAAAGGGTGTTTAACTGAGTTATGAGAGGAAAAAGCGTTCATGCACGCAATAGCAACAGTGAGTCAAACTTGTTTGTGCTGATTCAGTTTCAGGCCGTTCATTTAGTTGGTTGATTAAAAGGTGGAATAGTATCAAGGCTGATGCTTTTGTGGAGAACAAAACCAAATAGTTTCATGTTTCCAATTATGTGTTCCTTCAACAGATTGGGAATTATTTGTTATCATGTTTGTCTTGAACATGTCTGTGTTTGCCTTGTGAATAGTTTGTAACGTGGATCCGCAAGCATGTTGTGCTTTTGTGATTTCGCTGTGTGTAAATGTACTTTGATCGACAGAGCTAACCTTTTGGCTTTTCCTGCAGTTTATTACTTACCTTTTGATGTCCCGTTGTCACAGGCATTCATTCACGAAATTCCCAAATTCTTCGGACTGGAAATATCCCCAGGGTAAAAAATGAGTCAGGCCGCAGCTGAGCGACTCCCAGGATAAACCTGGGCTACATATTCAGTATTCCAAGGCTTGTCAGCGGGTTGAAGGAAAAGCACAATAGCTTCACAACACAGCAGCTTTTAGTGCTTTGAAATCATCTTGGCTGCATATGATATACAGTACGCAGGATTCCAGTGCTCATTATAAAACGATGCGATTCTTTCATGTGAGGAAGTACTTTGAACCTATAGAGAGTTGCAGGAAGCAGTATAGAATATATGTTTGAATTAAAAGTATTTCATAGTAACAAATGCATTTCTTTAAATAATCTGACTTTATTGAGGTATAAATAACAGTAAAGGAGAAATGCTCAAGAAATATTTAAAGGAATACTTCACCCAGATATGAAATTCTTTCATCATTTACTCACATTTGTGTCATTCCAAACCTGAATGACTTTCTTTCCTCTGCAGAATGCAAAAGAAGATTTCTTGAATAATGTTTAATAACAACCAAATAACCAAATAACATTGGCCCTCATTGACTTCCATTGTATGGAAACAAACCCCTAAGACATTTGTCAAAATATCTTCTTTGCTGTTCTGTATAAAAAAGTCATATTCAGGTTTTTGAATGACATGAATAAATGATGACAGAATTTTTTGTATTTTGGGTAAACTATCCCTTAACCTTGTTTTAATGGCATCTTATATACGGCTAGTTGCGACAGTACGTTAAATATTTGGATAATTGTCCTTTTGATTTAATATGCTTTTATTAGAATTCAAGACAAAACTAACTGGTATGGTTATAAGACCTATTTAATAAATGAGACACTCAGCATCACTTTGAGTACCTGCAATCAGGTATCAGATTGGCTAAATTGGAGAGCTGGAAATTTTGCATGATAAAATAAGAAGGAAAGGGTATGAGTGAGAGGGTAAAACTGGCCGTTGTTGCCTGCCAACCTTATCACATGACTACTGTTTGCACCAGTCAGACAACAGAGCCAGTTCGGCATCTGCGTTTTGCAAAGTATGATGGATCGCCTTTTGTGGTGACAAAGAGATTAACAGCGGCGGTGAAGGTACTTTCACTATCTGCTCATATTGGCCCTTATATTTCTTCTCTCACTGCAAAATGTGATCCATTCTGAAAGGTTTTCCAGCAGCCCCTTTGGCATTGTCCTAGTATAAATCTGCCCCTGTTTTGAGATGTATGAGGAGACTACAACGCTGCGGGAGCGAGAGCTCAAGGCACATGAGGAAGATACATCCCTTTTTACCAGCAGCAATGCCACAGAGGCCTGTGGTTTTCTTTCTTTATTGTTTCCTTTCCTCTTGCTCTTTTCTTCCTATTAAATAAGATACACACTAGTATTTGGAACAGAGATTTTGTGTAGTTGAGGCAGAATGTTTTATATGTGAACTGATGAGTCGTTTTGGGGTTTTGTGTTTATGCAAGTGTTGGTGGCATTTAGGCGCGCCTTGCCTCAAAGCTCTTACTGTGTGTCTATTCCGCACCCCCTTTGACATTAGCTGTGACCTTTCACAACCATCACTGCAGCTTCTTGAATAGAAGAGTGACAGTCTTTCACACTGTAACCTGGAGTCAGAAATTGACCAGGGTTGGGGGCAAAATGTCACTGAATTGACATAAATGGCACAAATTATATTTATATAATTATATATATTTTTGTATATTTTGATTTACTTTTATAGGTAACACTCATAAATGTCGAATATTTTCAGTTAATTGATTTACGATGAATGGCACATTGTGTTTTATATGGTTAGATGAAAGATTCATTATGGTTGAAAGAACGGCCGTGAAAACCAATTTCTCAGATGTGGCAAAATTAAAACAATTGCCCCTAAATAACAGACGATTTCCTTTATTTCCTTTGAAATCCTCATTTAAATTCTAAAAATAAATATTCTGTCATAACTGTTCCAGTAATGCATTACCACAGTATTTCTGTTTTTATCAGAAGCTGAATGTTTTCTAAGCGAATGCCTTGATGTCTAGAAATTGCATGTCAATTGAAAGGAAGTGCAAGGTCAGTGAAAGAAAGGAATTGTAGCAGCAGCAAGACAAATAAAATAAACACCTGACAGGTCTGGAAATTATTTTTGGCATTGCTTTTTATTGGGTGCTTGTTGTGAGGTGAATATGCATTGGCACATAATTATTGAAATGTCATGTAAAATATGCCCAGGGCCTGACAAATTTCATTCAAGTCTCTCCAACAACTGCCTGCTCCCAACTGTGTTCGAATGTTTAGTCTTTTTTTATTCTACAAGTAATGAGGACGTGTGGCCACCAAATGAAGAGAATGTACGCACACACATGGGGAGCCAGGTGACAATGTAAAAAAGCTTTACATCACCGTGTCAAAACATAGGAAAAAACTTTCATCTTGCTCGTGTGCTTCTCTCCCACATACCACAACACACAAAAGGGACGATTTGGCGAACAAAAGAACAAAAATGTTCAGAGGTACAAAGAGTCAAGACTTTGAAAGCGGATGAGTGAGCCCTAATGGGAGAGGATGATTGTTTTTCATTATGTAAAGAGAAGCTGACAGAAAATACTCTAAGATGCAGACAATTACCTCGAGATCACATGACACTAACCGAAAATACAGAAGAAATGGATTTCTAACCATTTCCGGAAAAAAGGATTAGCTACTTTAACAAAAACAAGAGAGACACACCTGTTTGAAGGCACTCAGCATGCAAACAAAAGGTGTGTTTGTGTGCGTTTCAGGGTTTTGTGTGATTACTCAGAGGAAATAATGGCTGGCCATAGGCAATACAAGACAGGGCTGTGGGGGAGTTTAACAGCGCCTATGGCTTTCTGACTTCAGCTGTGGTCTTCATGAAAACTGTTTTTATATTTAGTTTTTTATCAGAGGAGATCTGTGATGTGGCTTTTGTAGCTCAGCTGGTACAGCATGGCACAAGGTTTGGGTTTAATTCACATGTATACCTCAATTTGAAGAGCATTTTCCAAATGTAAAATACATTTTTGTATCTCATTGGTGTGCACCTTCCTGTCACCTAACTTTTATACTTTAATCTCAAATATTAATAATTGATCCTGCACATTGTTCATTTCCTTCTCACTTTTCCCCTTCTGCCTCTCATCTCTCAGCTCAATGTTTGATCCTTCATGCATAGGCTTCCTTGGGCTCAATCTTTGCTGATCTGAAGGGGGCGGAGGGTAGTGAGGGGGTATGGGAGGGGTTGGATTGACACAATGATAAAAACCACCCACACTGATTTAGTGCCACAGTGCTGGGATGATCTGACAAAACCAGAGAGAGGCTTTAATCCGTAGGATGGGCTTCTCAAATCCACTCACAATACCCACAAACAATACACCCACCCTTGAGGATGCACACACACAAACGGCAGCAGAAACCAAGCGACAAATTGGAATTGAATTCTGCATAAGGCCAAGGCTCAGCGCAAGTAGGCCATGGCAAGAAATATTTGTGTCCGATTTATCTGTGGAAACACAAGAACGAAATGACTCCCCACATGCACAATTCTCTGCTCACATCCTCGGCCTAGGCTTGTGTTTTTTTGATAGTTAGAAAGAAAAGATGGATAAACAGAATTAAGCACCATCATTTTGTTTAAGCTTTGTTCTTTCTTTCACTCTATATCGCTTTTAATGTTAAAATGATGGTTGCGGCAAAAAAAGCCTTGGTCAGTATTATAAGATAAGCTCCATTCTTTAAAAGTTTTGCATAAGGGTGAGGATGTTTCTCTAACAGGTGCAATGCTTGCAGTCTCATTTGTCTTGGAGAACGCTGCTGTGATTTATTTGATAGCGCAGGTTCCCTTTGGAGGAAACCGCTAGCTCTGCTGTTACTGAACAATATGGCTGACAATGCCTGTGTATATATAAAATATTGGGCTAGCTTGCTTTGCAAGGCATACCATTAGTGTTGAGGATAATGCATTAGAAAGAAATGTGTTACTGTAATCACAATTCTTTTTCTCGAATGCAGTATTGTAAAGACTATAGGCAGTAATCACCTTATAATTACTGCATATGTTAGTATGGAAATGCTGTCAGTTTGTTAGATATGGAAAATCGATCAATTATGGTTAATTAAACAGTGTAAATATTCTATTTAGAAGCATAATCAATTTTTAGTGGCAGGGTAATATTGATAGAAGGAGTATTGTGACTTCCTCAGTTATATCTGTGTACTGTTTGTGCTTACGTGTGTGTTTTTTTGTCTTTAGCAGGAACAATTTTAGAAAAGGTCTACATATGTCATGTGGAAGACACATTTTAGAAACTAAAAAAATCATTTTTTTTATAAAAATGTTTCTTTTTCTTAGTTATGTAAAGGTCACTTTAAAAGTGTTTTAAAAACACTTTATTTATTATTGCCTCTTACATGCCTTTATATATTTTATATACAAATTGTATAGCTTTGCCCTTGTCCCAAACCTAGTGTTTAATTATTAAATGTGTTTAAAAATTAATTAATAATCCAAGAATTTTTTTAAATAAAAAAATTTAAAAAATTTAATTATAATTGGTGTGAAAAACTATGATTATAATTTTATTATTTATATACATTATATTTATTTTAATTTATTTTATAATTTTATCATTTATAATTTCACATAAAAATCTTTTTTTATGTGAAAATAAATATTTATGACTTTTTGGAAAATGTACAGAATTGTTTTGTCATGAATGACACTATTAGCAGACCTTTTAAATAAAACAGTGGAAGTCTGAAAAGCTCGTTTTTCAATTTTCTAAACACAGACAGGGCCAAAGTTTGCCAACAGACGATCAGTTGTGTTTGATTTCTCCTATTCAGCTGTATGCTTGCCTAGACTGTGCTGAATAATATAAAGCACAACAGAATAGAGAAATTATTGACACAAGACTAATTTTAGAATAGCAAAACGTCTTGATCGATTTATGATCAATAAGGGATGTTTTTAAAGGGTTTTAGTGTTGCAAACAACACTACATTTCGCCTGAGATGTTTGGTCCAGTCCTTAAATGTCGTAATGGTTTTCAGATGTTCATGGTCACCACCATTAACTGGCCAATTGCCCTTTCTCAAGCGACTAGATTTGGGTAAATATTTTCCTCTTATTATGATCAGACGTCAGGCTAGAAGAAGCAGGCTAAAAGCTTTCCACTGCAGACATCAATCAATGCTAAAACAACATAGAGACACTTTCACTTGTCTGTCAAAGTGACATGCCGTCACGCTGCAGGTGAACTTCTGCTGAGTTTAGACAATGTCATTGTGTTAAAGTCGTGAATACTATATGGATTTAATTCACTGAGTGAATGAAGTAATAGATGATTCGCAGAGCTTTGCTCTGGGGGGTGAGGCGGAGAAGAAATGGGCCACGTTTTAGAGGAGTTGAAGAAAGAAATGGTAATATGAAAGATGAGAGAATATATTACCCCCATGTTGTGCAAGGTAAGGCATGCCAGTAAAGCATTCATCAATTTAACTCGTATGAACATAGACTTGCGCACCTTATCGTGCTGTTCCATGGATTTCCAAATAACCTCTGAATCTGCCTTTCTTTATAATAAATAAGAATGAAAAATGGTGCAATTTTAATACCCGCCTCTTATATATATTAATAAAATTGGTCAACTGATAATCCGCCATGACCAGATGGTTTTGGGCTTGGAAATTACATTTTCCTGATGGTCTATACTTGTCTTTTTCCACTTCTCTCGTTTCTCTCACTGTTCCTTGTTAATTTCATTTTGTTTTATGTGCGTTAAGCTTGGCTTACTTTTGCTTATCCAACACTAGCTCTTAAACCTTCCTCCTTGTTTCGATGTAATTTTTGGCCCTCTATATAATCTGCACATATAAATTAATCCCACCCCTTCGCTTGGCAATGAAAGAGCTGATGGAGGCAACGCTGAATTGGGAACATAATGCTTTACAAATCTAAATTATTTTTAAGCTGACTGGCTCTGGGTGTCTTTGGGAAACTTTAATATCAGACATTCTTTATGTTGGATTTACAGTGATGCATGTGACAGTGTAGAAAGTTTCTTTTTGTGTTGGCAACGGGACCTAGACTTTGCACATAGTGATTAGGAGAGAAAGAGGTTTAGTGGTTATGAGCTCCTGAAATCTCCTTTGTACGCAGGTTAGTCTCTGGTCTGTTTATAGGGTGAAATTTTTGATTATTTTTCTCTAAAGCCACAGGCCCTAAGCAGCGTCCACATTTCTCAGAAAATAACTGTGTGCGATGGTGAACTGTCAGGAGCAAAGATACTACAAGATTGCTGCAGGTTGAGAGGACGGTGCATGTTAACTTGACACCAGATTTGTTTCGTTTCTGTCACATGCTGTGATTTACCTGCATTCACACTGTGGCGCAAACAAGGCATGTCAAATATGGCGGTAATTTGGTGCCAAGTCAATACAAAAATAATAAAAACTTGGCAACCATTCCAGTCTTTCTGCAGAATTTTATTGTTAGAATGAAACTATTTAAGATTGGCTTTTTTAATCCATCAACTAAAATTGTATGGTGTAAATATGTGAGTTTTTTTAAATGTGTATGATTGTTACTGTTGTTGAATCAGCTCTCTCTCTCTCTCTCTCTCTCTCTCTCTCTCTCTCTCTCTCTCTCTCTCTCTCTCTCTCTCTCTCTCTCTCTCTCTCTCTCTCTCTCTCTCTCTCTCTCTCTCTCATTTATATGACAAAAATAACAGTAACCACAACTCGAAACAACATCCCCAGACGCATTTCCATGTTTTTCTTCTCTGGATTCGTAGGTTAATTATTGCATCTTTTTTCCACTCTCCCCTGGTAGCTCAGGTGGTGTCTTCCGTCTTGTAATCATCTGTTTATGCTGCCTTCCTTAATATCGTTCCTCCAGTAATCAGTTGACCTACCAGTCCCACAGAAGCGCTATTCCTCCCGCCTGCCATTATTTAATTGCAAATCGTCAGGAGTCGGTAGTTTGGGGATATGGATGTGTCAAAAGCTTCGGAAACGGGAGTTTTCTCGACATCCAATTAACGAATGCTCATTTATCATGGCGAGGCATCATCAGGGGCCCGCCGCCACGCATGTTAATAATAGTATCATAAGCAAGTTCAAAACGCACATGCTGTCTGTGCTGGGGTCTCGGTAGGTCACCATGAAGCGTTCATTAGAGAGAGAGGGTGGACACGGAGGGAGAGAGAGAGGGAGAGAATAGATACTGTGTCCGATTTAGAAAGCAGAGAGGATGTGGTTCTTTATGTCCTGTGTGGTTGTATGTGGTTGACAGAGGACATTGGAATGTCCAAGTATGCAAAAGATTCACTGTCTTTGGTTACAGCACAGTTAAATAACAGACTCTATACTTTCTTTAAATTCTAGTGGTTTCTTCTAAAAAGGAATGAAAGCGCCCCGTTCTTGTGTGTTTCTATAATAATGTCACATTTGCATCGATTTCTTTTCTTTTTTTGCAGTTTTAGGGGAAACAATGTTGATACCTAAGTGAAACATAATTGAGAATTTTAACAAATTTCCTGAGCACTGTCACCGGATCTGCTGTATTTCCTATGTGACCACCAGTTTAGTTCCTTTTCTGATAATGTCCTTTTGACCATTGCCATTTTCCTACATCAAGGCACTTAACCCCTGTCTGCTCCAGAACAGCAACCCCTGCTCTTCACTCTTTGCCTGTGTCAGATTTCATTAGGAATACACAACGTGAAGGATTCCTGGAAAACGGAGAGCAATTAACCAAACAAAGGCACACCCAAAAATGAAAGGATAATTTACTCACTCCCATGCCAATCATGCTATTTTCTTTTTTCTGTGTAATTCAAAAGAGCATTTTCACATTTATACTTTTTTGTACTTCTTCAAGATTGGCTGTATAATTTACTATTCATTTTTCTTGAATTGAAAAATGGCTTGAAAATTCTGCCTTAAATCTCATCTTGCTATGAAAGAAAAATGAGGGTGAGTAAAAATTATTATGACATTTTAAGGTGAACTATTCCTTAATCTCTAATCTTAACCGCGTGTGTGTATATGTATGTGTTCTTCTGTGTCTGCCTAAACAAAACAAGCAGCTATGTTTTGATGAGCTCATAGACACTGGAAACAGAATGATAAGGGTGGCCTGGGTGTGTATCAGGGGAAATATATGGTGTCGTTTGTTGCTGTTAGCGTCCTTGGCTTCAGGCTCGAAAATATTTTACTCATCCTTTTTTCCATTTCTTCCATCTCCCTCTTTTCTTTTCCCCTCCATCTATCTCTCTCTTTCCGTCTCTCCTCAAGGTCCCAGGCAGTCACAAATAATTCATTTTCAGCTACAAAACAAGAAACGGTGAAAAACAAAGGAGTGTGGACATTTTAGATAACCAGTCTTGGATATGCAACACCGTAAAAGCAGTCAGATCGACTTGTGCCTTTGACCGTCACGCACTAGTGATCTAATGACCCGCTGGTCCACATTTACCTGATTGACATTCATCACAGTATTTCTCTTTCTAATTCACAATTCGATATCTTAATGTCTATTTTAAACATCTTCCAAGAGCATTCCATTCCAGTATTGACGTTTTCTACAAGCACTTGCACACATACATATACACACATGCACAAACGTTCCCTTCAGGGGTGAAGGTGTGTTATTGGATCACAGACCATTCCTGTAAATGGAGATCTGTGTGTTTACATCAGTAAGTGGATTACGGCCAACCAGTTTTCCTCACATCAGTACGTTAACTTATGCTGCATAAGGGGTTTTTACAGACATTAACACTCGCACAAAGAGAATAGTGAAGGGGAGAAAGTGTATAAATATATACAGTAAACAGAGACAATGGTCTAGGTAATAGTGTTAGTGTCGATCTAAACGCATGATTCTCCTCAAATCATTGGCCGTTGTTGCTTCATAGATACCATAAATCACACTTAAGACGTTTTGCACATCACCTAACCCCAAACATCACTCTGATCGGTCAGTCATTTTTAGTCAACTTAAACTGTATTTTTGCTATTTATAGGAATATCCTAATCATCACATTAGAATAAATGATCTTGTGCTAAAGAAATGCAATAATTATTTGATCAAATTAGAAGAGAGCTGAAAGGGGAAAGACTTTAAAACGAAGGTTTAAAATGGTTTCCGCAGGACCGAGATGGAACTCGAGCTCAGTTTTTTTATTGGGGTGATTACACAAGCTGACGGTCCGTTCTGTTGGCTAGTCATCAGTGTTGTAGTCAGAGAGCGGGGAAATAATCCTTCTCGACAGCCAGCCCTGCCGTGATATGAGAATATTTCTGAAGGATTCTCTGGTAATTACGGCCACTGTGCGAGGCAGACGCTCTGTGTGAGCCTTTAAACATCACTAAACACGACAAGATGTTGTTTACGTCTGTGTGCGTTTGCATGAGCGTATGCGTGTCTGACTCGCAAAAACTTTTCATTAATCTACACTTATATTATTCGTACGTTTAGATTCTGATACGTATGTAGTGTTTACATATGCACGGTGTATAGGTTCAATAAAATGATAAACAATATATTGACTTTTAAACCATAATATGTAATATCTATTCAGTGATTATGTTTATCAAAGGTACGCTCTTTGAAATATTTTTTCTTTGCAAATTTTATATACTGTAGTCAAAACTTGAAATTCTAAGAGTATGTATTTATTATTACCATATCATATATGTTCATAAACCCGTCCTGACGTCAGAAAAATATCAGTCTGTAGACACATTTTCTGTTTGATAAGAAGAAAATATACATGTTTTATGAATGTGACGAAGAAGGATGAATGTTTTTGAGAGGCAAGATACTTTTTGTAGGATTTCTGTTAATTAAAATGAAGAAGCAAAAATACCCAACAAATGGAGAATAGATGAGAATAACTTAAAAAAAAAAAAAAAACTCCACATTTATGAGGAATGTGGAGCATTATGTATGTGACAATAGTGGTACTTGCCTGACTATGAAAAATAATGCTTCGAGAGAGACCTCACTATTGTAATGATAGTTATTCAGCATATCTTGTATTTAGTTTGATATATTTTAAACAATTGACATCTCTTGTATAGCCTAAATGATAGTTAAAAATTATCTAAGCATTTAGATAATCCTCTCCTAATGCAGCATTGTGTTGCACTGCTTTTAATTTTGAAGGGTATCTTTGTCCTTTAAAGTAGAGATAATGACTAATAGCAGTATGCTCTCCCTGTTTGATTGACAGCCCATGGTAATTGAGCTGGATAGTGCGCCCCCTACTGACCCCCGCTGAGTGACACGTCCTGAACCCGAGGTCGAGTTCCCAAAGTCAAGGGCCTGCATTACCATACCACACTGTCAGAGAGACCGATAGAGAGAGAAGTTAGCAGTGAATGGCTCTCCTTCTCAAAGGTGTTTAATTATCTCCACTCAGGACCGTGCCCCACCTGCTCCCTCATGCCAGCTGACATAACAAACAACTGCCAGTAGATGACAGACAGATTAACCAAAGCACACCTGTAGAAAAGCACAAGATCATTCTCCTTTTCTTGTTGTTTAGCCCCTCTGTCGAACTATGCACCCTGCAATACGGCCATTACTGCGAGACAGGAGGAAAGTATGTTAAGGATCTCCAGCAAGCTGTAATTATTAGCAGCATGACACGAGTCAATGCCTCCCTGACCTCTCCGGTCCCCGCCCGGGCTTTCAGTCAAATAACCCTTTAGTCACGTGTGGCTGCGGCAGATAGCATAAAGAGTCATCGGGCGTGCCAGCCATGACGCCTAATCAAAACGCTCTTTGTGTCGGCTTTAATCTGGCTCTCGCTAGACTAGGCGAGCTGTCCGCTCTTCCTTCCTCGGCCTCCTCCCAAATGAATCAACACTGTTTGGGAAAAAAAACGAAATTGAGCTGCCGACGAGAATTATACAACGCGCGGGCCGCGACGACAGCTGGAAGGCCGACCTTGTTTCCTTAAGCTCAATGTCACTGCGAGAGGCCACTGCTTCCATCACTATACCATATACTGTTGACAGGGTGGAGAAATATTGATTTTTAACAAACCAACGTCTGTTAAATCCGTGTTGCCGGATAATAATTTCATATTGTTGAGATACGTCAATATGTCACAGCAGAAGGCAGAGCGAGCTGATGTATGAAACTTAAAATGTAGAACGTGTGCACATTTGTGACCCTGTCTGTGAAACCCAGCTAAAGTCATTTTTTGTGATTTATGTTTTCTACATAAAATCATCTTACATAATGTTAAGATCATTCTGTGAAAATATAACCTTGATATCTATAATACTGCCTGAGAAATGACATATCAAAGATTGTATTTATAGGTAAAATCAAACTTTGATGCTTATTTTATCATACAGTAATTTGATACATTACATTAATTTCAGTCTGGTTTTTACCGTCAGGGTCACATATTTCCTGAAATACCACAAATACTGTATGCCTGTTGTGAGTTAAATTATAAGATTAACATGGTAGTTATTTACTTAATGGTATTTCAAAAAATAGTTTTTTGTTGTTTTTAAAGCGGACTAGATCAGCGAGGTCAGGCTTGTCTGTCTGGAGTAGAGTTGGCCTGTCTGATGGCTTTCTTTAGCAGATGGATCCACAGGAAGTTCTGCTGAGCCGGGCACTAATGTCCACCTAAAGCTTCTAGGCAGTTTTCACCACTTACTCAATGTCTGAATCACTCTGCTGAAGCAGCTCAAGAACGGATCTCTCTCTTTATCTATCTCTCTCTGTCTCATCTCTTAATCTTTTTCATCAGTTCTCTTTTTATCAGTTTTCTTTTATTCTTAATACTCTGTATTTTTCCTTTTACAGTCTCTCTCTCTCCCTCTCTCTCTCTCCCTCTCTCTCTCTCTCTCTCTCTCTCTCTCTCTCTCTCTCTCTCTCTCTCTCTCTCTCTCTCTCTCCCTCTCTCTCTCTCTCCTCTCTCCCTCTCTCTCTCTCTCTCCTCTCTCTCTCTCTCTCTCTCTCTCTCTCTCTCTCTCTCTCTCTCTCTCTCTCTCTCTCTCTCTCTCTCTCTCTCTCTCTCTCTCTCTCTCTCTCTCTCTCTCTCTCTCTCTCTCTCTCTCTCTCTCTCTCTCTCACACTCTCTCCCCGTGGGGACGGCTGAAAGATGCTGACAGTATTGTCTTATGTATGATGACACTGGCTCTATAACTCCCAGCGCACTACTGTAAACACAGACTCAGAGAGAGATTTTATCCCATTTATCTGGATTTATCTGCATGTATGGAGGGATGCATGACATTTGTTCTATAGCGGGTGCACACAGTTGGTCTTCATTCCCGTTGCGGCTTATTCGTCACGGGTGGATTGAGCCCTGCCCTGTTGTGGAATTTGACTGTCTGTGTACGCAGGTGTGATGATGGATATTGTGTAAGACTGAGGTGGGGGGATATGTTTGCCTTAGGGTGGGCCAGGAGGTCTTTGTAGACCATTTGGCAGGGAATGGACTGGTATGATAAAGAGCTGCGTGTACGCATCACCGCAGACTGTGTGATGAGAAAGAGGGAGTTGGTGTGAGAAACAGCGGAGCAAGAGAGAGATTCATTTTTTGTCTTTCGTGAGGAATTCCTAATTTCGTGAAGAATGAGTCTGTTTAATCCATTTCTCCGTTGGTATTCCGGCCCCGTCTCTGTCTCCGGCAAGTCAATAGATTTCAATGTCAATTTAGGCTCCGAGCTGCAGCTCATTTTAAACCAATCAGCCTTCTCATTTATGAGCCGAGTACAGCAAGCCGATATTAATATCTCAAGTCAGTTCAGCTTCAAACTGTTCAACCCAGGTAATGGGAGCTAGCATTAGCACTCACAGCAGGACAATTTAGAAAGGAAGCAGGAAAGTTAATCAGGATTTTCTGTTTTTTTTCTTCATGTATTTAGCTGAGCCATTTCAGTCTGCAAACCTACAAGGGATTGTTTCCATCTCAGAAGGGTTTTTTAGACATGTAATCAATGTAAGCACAACATTACATGTGCTTTTTGAAGGTGAAACCCTTTAAAGTGAACTAGTGTTTTCAGCTCTGTGGTGCCCCCTGTTGTTGTCTTTAGGAACTGCGTTATTTTTTCTTTTATTTTTGTGTCTTTTTATTAGGATATTTAAACATGAGTAGTTGCAGTGTATTCGCTCAATCTCAACCACCTTCCCACATTGTATCACTTCTCTCTCTTTCTCTCTCTCTTTCTCTCTCTCTTTCTGTCTGTCTTTCTCTCCCTTTCTCTCTCGCTCTCCCACACACAAATACTTAAACACCACTTTCTAACTTGCGATCTACTTGCCAGCACAAGACGCAGTGGTAGGCATTAGTTATCCAGGTAGGTGGGCTCTCGCCCGATCCCCAGATAGGGGCCACATGCTGGGCCAATGCCCTGCTGTCAGCAGACCCCCCAGGGCTCCCACAGGCTGTCCGCGGCAGGCGAAATGGTTGTGGCCTGTTTAAATCAATGAGGCCTTTCCTCTTGAAAAGGTTAGAAGCAAGTGTTGGCGTGCAGAGAAAGCAACACGTGGTGCTTGTCAGGTGTGTTCGTATGAGTGGCCTTAAATGCCCTGTTTTATAATGGACACGCTTGGCATCACACGTGGCTTCAAAGGAGGGGAGGGATTAATACGGCGTGTTTTAACTGGTACAGATGTTGTGCGCTGGTACCATACTCCACTTTTTAGCACAACAGCAGGACATTTAAGCCCTAATAAATGTGTCTTATTATGTCCTTGTGCTTTTATGTCTATCTCCGGGGGGCTACTGGAGGGTACTAAGGATGCGTAAACCTCGTGGCCCACTTCTCATCGTGAAGAGCGAGTCCACTTACTTTATTTAGCCATCTCCATGGAGACCAGCCGGACAGAAGCAAAGTCAGACCGGACACAGTCTTCTCTTTTATCTTCACACCGCTTGGTATCACATTAATTCGTTCACTGATTTCAATGCGTTATGGATCAGATTCAGCCCAGTACGTGAACTTCTTTGCATTACAATTCAATTTGAATTCAAGAACCACTGCTTGGGAATCAATCTAGTTAGACTAATTAAGTTACCTTAACAAGACTTAATTAAATTTCCTCGAATGCATTTGACTGAAGTGGTATTATAAAATGGATAGTTACGGCTGAGTGGTTGGTGTGATGGGTGAGCCGTGTTTGAAGCTGAAGTAAAATGCTAATTAATGCACACCTCGGACCATCTCATTCTGTATTAATGTGTGCAAGTTGCTACACAACTTGGCAACCGCAAACAGTTAAAATAATGTTCCATATTACTTGGTGGAAGAGCTGTTTATACTGATAATTAGCCATGTTAAATGTAACTCTTTATGAAATGTTGGACTGTTGTTGTTTATATCATAGTGATGCTGCCTCTGTTTTGCTTATTGCTTTAGTAAATCATTTTTTACTAACACTAACGAGAAGGAAAATTGAACATGTTCTTAAAACAAAGTGTATGCACAAAGGATTTGCACCAAAACTTTTTATACTATATTCTGCTTTGTTTTTAGATAAAATTAGATTAAAATCAACTTTTCTTATATTCAATAGTCTGTTCATTCATTGTATAATTAATTTAGGTTCATAATCATATTTTGCCTGTCATATTCCGAGACTCATTTAATCTGCCTATAAAACTAAAGAAAAAGACAAGAATCTTATCTTTGGACACTTTTAATTATTTCATCTTAGGTGGTATTCATTTTCGTTCTCTGTTATTAAAAGGGAGTCCACTGAAATAAGAGAATAAAAGCCCCCATAAATCACGGGGATAATTCACGAAGCGACAAAATTTAATTTAATACTTTCTGACGAACTGACAAGTCTTTCCATACCTGCTCCCAGCTCTGCATCTACCTTGGTTGCCGTGGCAACGCCTTATATCCGCCGTTACCATGATTACAATGCTGGATGCAGACGTACTGTATGCACTGTCTGATTTCATTTTAGACATAAACAACTAAAGTTGTTTTTTATACCTGAGATTCTTCTTCAGTGCCACGTTTTCCACGTTAAAATGAATGACAGACATTCTTTTAACCAGACATTTAACACTACTCTGAAAAAAAACCCATTTCTGCTAATCCCCAGGTGTCCCTTTACTAAAGTAGAAAGCTCTGAGGAATGTGTAAAACTGACGAAAATTAGCTGTGATATTTGTTATAATGAAGTGTTGAGTTGTAGTTTCTATATTCATTACTCTTGCCTTTTGATTTTGGAATTATGACGAAGCCTAAAACTGACTTTCTCATCCTTAAATGCAAGTCAAGCCTCGTACTCTAATCTTTTGCTCTGTGCATCTCATTGATTTCTTCATATTTGGCCTCTACATTTCAAAAACATAGTCGTGTTAATAACAAACCTGCTTGCGGACTCTTGTGTTGGGATCATACCTCTGAGATCAGTCCTTAAGACTCCTTTAGGGGATTAATGTGCGCGGTAGTGGCTGTTTGCATACATTTGTGTGTGTATAAGTGTCAGCAAATGTGCCTGCTTTTGATACATGCATCTCTTTCATGTTTACTGCACCTAACAGAGGCATTATGTCTGAAACCTTTTTTAAGGTTTCTTTTTTCAAAGTTTTTAAAAAAGAAAGTTAACCTGAGTGTTTGGTAAAATCCCGTTAAGGTTCCCTTTTGTGTATACAGTTTAATTGCTCTTTATGTAACAAAATCTATTTTTATATTCTATTATTTTTTCTATAGCCTATATGATACTTGGACATATGCGTATTAAAAATCACATTTACTTACAATACCTCCTAGTGACTCTTCTATGTTACGCAGCTACCTACATATGCCGATCCCTCGGGTGGCAGGATCCCTAACAGCTTTTTCCCAAACAAACGCTCCTCCCTCTCTATGGGAGCTCCTGGGAAGGAGAGACCGAGACAGGAGGAGGTGGGGTGGAAGGGATTTAACTGTGGAAAGAGTGATCTCATTAGCCTTTGGTGTATTGTCTTGCAGGTAAATACACATTGCAAGGACACCTAACACCTCTAGTGATGGTGACTAATGAGGAGACTTTGTGAGTGTGTGTTTCCAACTACACCTTCCAGAATATGTCACAGGTGTTGTGCACGTGGGACATGTAGGATATTAGTCAGTTCATGTGTAAGGTTTCCCTGATGAAGCCTCAGACGGTTTTTAAGGTGTGATTGTAAATAGCTGAAAAAGATAGAAAAACAAAAATAAGGGGAAGCACAAATTTATCGCTGTGAAATAGTGGTAAAAGAAGTGTTTGTGCTAGATGCCCTGATCTTAACATGGAGCATCTGTGTTGGTAACAGTCTTGAAAGAAGCCATTGAAATATAAGCCAGGTGAGAGGTTTTCTAAAGCGACTCAAAAGGTCCATAAGGTTAAGGGATTGTGAGCGAAGTGAATGCTATTGACTGATGTCTGTAAATCAACTCTTTGATGGTCGGTAGCAAAGCTCAGAGCACAGGTGTTGTTCGACTGGCCGTCTGGATAGACCGCTTTAGAAATCCTGACACAGTGAAGGTCTGGTGGCTTTCTTAATGACACGTGTCTCGTATTGATTTTTTTGCCTTTGGACAGTATGGCTAGAGCTGTCATTAGCGAGGATGTTCACACACAGTTTCCTGGGTTAAAGGGCAACTGGGACAACAGGCTGAGCTGTTCATATTAGTGTCATTAGACAGGTCGCTCACTGGTTTTGTGACCTCGGTGATGTATAGTGGTCTATTCTTAACAGTGAAGGGTGTAATTTATTAGTTGTTAAAATGTGTTTTTTCTATCCTAGCAGATAAATCTAGAAATAAATTGGTAGGTTAATTTTAATCATTTTAATATATATTAACCTTGCTAACTGTCACTGCACATAATGAGCATGCACACGAAAATGCTTTATTCAAACTACAGTTTTTAGATATTAATTTTTTTTTACATTCATTTTTTATCTTTTTTTTTAATTGTAGGTATATTTAAAAATATAATAATTTTTAAAAAATCTTTATAATTTTTTTTAAATTGTAGGTGTTTTTTAAAATATCATTAAAGTAAATGTTTTTTAATACATTGCATTTAATATTCATATATTAATAAAATGTAAATACATATTTTAGTGTTTTTCTTGCTAGATGTCTAAAAATGATACACTTCACCTTTAAAAAAAAAAGTGTACCAGACCCCATAACGCATATTGTAAATTTGTCCTCCATCTTACTGAATAAATCCCATCGTATTCCAGTAAAATGTTAAGGAATGACTAACACTCAAAACATGGCTAACTTAAAAAGTTTTGATAGTCATTGTTGCATCTAATCTGCTTTTCCACTGGCCACCATATTTTTCTAAAGCAGGGATGAGTGAATGAGACACACATGAATGGCAGAAGGGCCTTTTATTTCAAAGCTTTTCTGTTCGGACTTGACAAGGCTACTTTGGTCTAAATACCATTCCCGTTAGGAAGAGGCTTGTCTGGGTGAGCTCTGCTCTCTTTTCCTCTGGATCCGCCTCCAACCATCCCTGGGATCATCGATCAATACCTCCGGATTACAGGGGGGATTATGGACTACAATGGTCTCCGATTTTGGTAATCTTCCTATTTTCCGTTTTTTTAGGGAAAGGGATAAATACATGGCAATATGAGAACAAAGTATCACCACTCTGCTTTCTGTACCTCGCACACAACAATAGAACACAATGCTCTCTGGAATTAATATTTAATGGTTTTGACTGGTTGTCTGCAGTAAGAGTATCATGCTGTTTTGTCTTTTCATCCCCACTTCCTCTTGCTTTTGAGTTTAGAGATAGGAGGAGAACGGATAAAGCGAAATTTGATGAGAGAGAGAGGGGGACAGAATCACAGTTTATCTGTGAAAGAGGGGAAATGGAATCTTATATTTCGCTGTTTTATATCAACATTTCATTTCCTGCTGTTCTGACATTGTGAGAGAAGAAGAAGGCAGAGATGTTTGGATTGAGTTTCTGTCTGTCGACTCCAGTGTCACACGGGTTTAATAGCTGACCTCCAGAGACGGTTCAAGATGAAGGGAATTGAGACAGAGCACCAGAAGGACCACTCGCATGCAGTCAATGACGTCGATCACCTCTCCCTTGATCTTTAATTAAGAGAAGACGCCTTAGTTTTTGTGTTGGTGTGTGTCTGTGTGTTCTAAAGTCATTAGGGGAACATTTAGCCAGGAGACAGGATGTGTTCTCTGTTGTTTAGTTCCCTAAGGGCTGTAAGGGAATCTGGGAAAAGTATTACAGCGGAGAACACCTCAGGCTCTCTGGGATTTAAGAGCCTTATTAGTCCAACCTTCATTCTGATAATAACAATAATTAGAACCATCTTCATTACCGCCATCATTATCATTATTCCTTTATCGGTTAATCATTTCTGCAGTCAATAACTATTTGTTTAACTAGCAGTGAGCTAAATAATCAATCACAGGGTCATGTGGACATTATCCAATGCTAATAGGGGATTTGTACGTTTTGTAACCCAGCTACAAAAATGTTAGATGTGTGAATACATTTAAAACCTTTGATTTTAAAATTTTTAAGCAATATATATAATATATATAAGTCCTGTTAATTTCTTATTGGGTGAAAATCATACGGAAACTACAAATAAACTATAATTATAATTATTGTTTTTAATATTATTCTTATTAACCATTTTTATATAATTTGCTATTATGAATTGAATGCCATTTGAACATATTATATCAAAATTTTATCTTTTAATATTTTTATATGATGTTAATTATTAAATGCAATCTAAAAAGTCAATCCCATGCTTTTTTTTTTTCAAAACAAAATTTGAATTTTTGGCTATAATGTTTTAACAAAAAAGTAATGGTACTCCAAAATGTACCATATTCATGGTAAGTGGCATAAATTCATAGCAGTCTGGATCAGTGTAGAAGAGACTTTTACTATTTCTAGTGCATCTCAAGTTGTAGGGCACGATTTTGCAACCTTTTGATTGACAGCGCTGGTGCGCGGATGGATAGGTGTGTTCCCTTGTTAATGGTGTCCGTTTTGTTCCACAGCGCAGTATGTGAGGAGCATGCACCATCTGAGCAACCAGCAGAACAGAGAGAGAGAGAGAGTTAAAAAAGAGAAAAAATGGTGAAAAGCAAGACTGCTACACGTACACGCTCACAGAGCCATGAGGCGGGAGGAAAAAAGGTTAGAGAGAGAAATAAAAGAGAAAGATACCATGGGAATAGAAAACTGAATCAGAAAGGTAACCATGTGCAGCGGTTCCATGCGCCGGCAGCTGAATCTGCCTTGACACAGATTCAACAGAGCAGAGCAGGGACAGGGAAGAAAAGGACAAGAATGAAAGCAAAATGAGTCGTAGAGAAAGTCAATGAATGAAGAAAGATTTGCCGTAACAAAGAAACGAAAGAAGCAAGAGAGTGTTAGACTGTTAAATGCGAGCTGTTAAACTCCACTAAGCAGGTAGACGTGGTCACCGGCGCTGCGGTAAATGTAATGGCTCAGATTTGCAGTGGGTAGTGTGAGCATCACAGTACGTCACGGCACATAACTGCAGTGCAGACTGTGGAGGAGGTCAGCAGTGCCGCTTCAGAATTCAGAGACAGTTTGCCTTTATGTCGAACGTTATCGAGCAGAACTGCTCCCATCACGGGAAGAGTGCAATGTTCATTAGTGGACATTCTTAACAGACCAGATGGCATTTTAGAATGCATGCAGAGCACTTCCACTATGAGATTTATTTTTATGTTTTATAATCGCACAATCTTCTTCTCGAACCAAAGAATACCTTATATATATATATATATATATATAAGATACTGCGTCTATTATTCTCTGTTACAAAGACGATGACTTGTTTCATACTTTTTTCTCTCCCCAGCGAGAAGATGCGTGTGTGACTCAAACGTGGCGTGTGTGAATTGCGTCTGTGAAACAGGCTGCTACTGAGAACCTTTTGTGCATTAATTAGGCTCAGCGTGTGCGAGGGAAGCAGCTTTGTTATGGCGTCAGGAGTCACGAACATTTGAGTCATGGTCACGGGGGTTGTATAGATTGTGGCGATCGGGATAGATAAAAAAGAAAGTTCTGTCGTCTCTAGGGTTTAATTGGCAAGATTAATTAGGTGTGTATGAAAGTAATTATTCATGGGGTATTGACATTTGTTTGTGCTTTGGTACAGTAATTGGGCAAGTCAGAGACGAATTGCCCTTTCGAGACCTCCGAAGTGCAACTTTTGGATTTACTAGTGTGAATGATAATTTGATTGGAAGTTTATGCCAGGTAATATCAAGTTTGAGGTGTCTTTCTTTGCGTGAAAATAAATGCACAGGAACCAGCTAACCTAAATGTTTTTATGACCCCGTGGCCACCCGTAAACTCAAAGCGTTCTCTGCTCAACCGGAGCTTGCGCAAGCAACAAAAGAGGTTCATTTCCCTCTGGGTCTGTACACGATTAAGCGCGCTACGTGTCAGACGGTATTCTTCCATGTCACTTCTTTCTTAATGCTAATTCACCCGATTGCTCTCCGAATTACTTAGTAAAACTTATTGCTCGAGACAGACCTGTTCATTCCAATTCATTTCATTCTATGGAAAGAGAGGTGAAAGTAGAGAGAGAGAGAGAGAGAGAGAGAGAGAGAGAGAGAGAGAGAGAGAGAGAGAGAGAGAGAGAGAGAGAGAGAGAGAGAGAGATAACTCACCCTAGTCATTCTGCGTGCTCTTTGTCAGCATGCACAGTCAGTTAGAGTTGATGCAGTATTCATGGGGCAGAAAGGAAAAATTGTGATGGTGGTGGTGGGGGGATTAGACCCGGAGTTAAAAGAAAAATGAGTGCATTAGTATTCAGAATATGGTCCAAGTTAAACTCCCACCCCATTCCTTTGCTTCGTTGCTGTTGCGTGATAAGGTATTATGTAAAAGGGAGTGTGATGTGCCACTAAATGAAGTCAATCAACTGAACGGGGATATAATGTTGGCTTTCTGCACAGCAAGAGAGGGTGCAACAGAACAGTAAGATGAAAGATAGAAGCTACGAAGAGATTTTCAAAAGTTTTATTGGTTTGTTTGGGGGACGGGAGCGACATAATTGTGGAAAGTGGGACGGAGGGTAATACCAGGGAGAATAGAAATGTACTCGCAAGAAAGTTTCACATCCGTCCATCAGGAATTTGCTGATGCTCAGACCCCATTACCTCAGGCCAAATGGAGCGAGAGACTGCATTCTAATTCAAAGAGCATAACAGGCCCTAATAAATAAATAAACAGACAAAACTGTCTCCATTATTGCGCTTGAGAGATTTTACATCTCAGACGTGCTTTTGTCCATCCTGAACCTAGCGCTAGTTAAGGCTTGTTAAAAATACATACAACTAGGTTGGAAAGAGTTATGTCTGTAATCATTTTTCTACACTAGGAAATATTTTAATATATAAGCAGAAGAGACGCAGGCATTTTGGAGGATGCCTGCTGTGGGGTCCTTCTGTCAGTGTGAAATATTGCTGATTGGAGCACACATGCGGTGGGATGGAGGGAGAAATGAATCAATCTTGGTGGGGGTCCTAAAGTCATCTGACTCTATTCTTCTGAGAAGGCTGTGACATACTGTACTGGAATTAAATGAGCTTTAGATTTATACAGGAGCGTAACGCTGCAAAATCATTTTTAGTAGGCAGTGCTTTTGTCTTCTTTTTTTAATAAAATTATGTAGGTGTCTTTAAAACACAAGCAAACATAACATTTTTTCAGCAAACATTTAAGCAAATCTTATTTACAAATTTACTAATGAAATGTGTGACCCTGTCTGTGAAAACCAGGATAAGGTCTCAAAATCTAATTATGAGATAACAAGCATCAAAGTTTGATTTCACTTAATATCACTTTCAATCTTTGACATGTCATTTACTCAGTTAAACACAGAATGTTCCTTACAATATGTAAGATGATTTTATGTAGAAAACAGTAAATCACAAAAAATTACTTTAGCTGGATTTTTACAGGCAGCATCACAAATGTTACAGATTGTTACAATTGCAATGTTACAATTATCTTAAATAAGGTCTTTTTGTCTACCACAATTTTTATTTATTATGGATATTTAGGCTGTTCTTATTTATTAGTATTTTGTGCAGTATGATATAATGGTAGAAATCCTGTGTTTCTGTGTTGTCTGTATCTGTTTGTGACTTGACAAGTGTTACAGTAAATCAAATCCCGAGCAGACGATGACACACACGCACACAAATGACAAACTTCCACCCACCATCCGCCCTCAGAGACAATCAGGTCCCATATTTTCATTGATTTTGTCACAAGTTACACCTGTGATCAGCCCACAAATGGCCATGATTGGCTCGCACCTGCTCCATCCTCTTTGAACCCGGCTTCCCGCGCTTTAGCCAATAATGTGGGCCGATCGATAATGCACCATGATGAATGCTAAGATGATGCGATCACACGCTCTCCATGCGTTATAAAGATCAATAAAAACAATAACTATCCTCCGTTCATGATCTCGGCATGTTTAGTCCCCCATCTGCGCCTGCTCACGGAGCTTTTCCATCAAAGCGCTATTACGGCTGGATGGTGGAAGAAAAAGCACAGGGAAAAAAAGGCAGAGAGAGCGAAGGGGTGAGTGAGAGAGAAATGCAATTTCACCCCCGACTACGGCAAGCCATAGACGGAAACAGTTTACAGATGAAAGTAATTTCATTTCATTTGCTCTCCATAAAAAGAGGGGCAACGCTGATATATTCTCGCAGACAGATGCACGGCAGCGCAGCTGAGACAGAAATAGCTTCTCCTATTGGCGGATAAGAGTCAGCGGCCTTCCTCGGTCTAACAATAAAGGCGGGATGTTCTCTGTTGCGGCACGAAGCAGAAAGGATGGTATTTAGGAGAGAGAGCAAATTTATCAAGTATTCACCTGCAGTACCAGACAAATATTGACTTTTTGAGGGAATTGTGTTGGTTGTATCTTTGAGAAATCTGGAGGCACTGTGAAGAACTGCTCTTAGACAACACTGAGATTAGACTTCTATCACCTTTATGCCGGCTGACACGTGGCTGCGTGTGATGAGGTCAGAGAGAAATGACCCCTGCGGGCGGAGGTTTGAATGTTTGGTGCTGGTCTGCATCAGAGTAAACTTAAAGCTATTTCCTGTTTGGAATGGAGGCATAACGTTTTATCCAAGTGCTTCAGCTTTAATAAGTGTATTGAGGAAAATGTTTGTCACCATACAGGAATAGTACAATAAGAGGAAATGACCCTGCCACCCCATCTCTCTCTCTCTCTCTCTCTCTCTCTCTCTCTCTCTCTCTCTCTCTCTCTCTCTCTCTCTCTCTCTCTCTGGTGACAAAACTCACTTTCTTACTCAAACACTCCGAACAGTCAGGTCATTTCCTGAGAAAAGAAGCTGCTGGGATATTTGTAGCTATCATTGATCGAAGCTGGATGTAATACCCATGATGCATTGCAGTTTAAATTAGGAGGGAGTGTGGGAGAATTTCACAGCGTTAGAGAAAGTAAGATACTGCGAGGAGTTTTCAAGGACAACACTGCATGTTTTCCATACAATCAGCAAGACATGGATGAAAGAAAGCTTTTCTTTTTTTTCTCTGTGTGTGATAAAGACACAAGAAATTGAATTAGCAATTCAGATTCAGATATGCAGTCTGCTATGTAATTTGCATTTTTAAAATTCCTGTGCATTTAAAAATGATTTCCAGAAAACAAAAAAGCGCAGTTACAGATGAGTTGTGCCATATAATATTATGGTAAAAACAACCTTCTCGCAAGACCTGTCAGAAACCAGAATTACACATAGTTTTCGAAATGCCAATTTATTCAGGTGCCATTATCTCCTGATATAAATATTTTTAAACCAGGAATTGAACCTTAGAATAAAAGAGAATAAAATCTTTTACAAAATGTCCTGGACAATTTTTTTAAATAATCATTCTCAAATGGAAAGTACAAAATGTTAGAATTTTTTTATCTGTCTCAGTGGTCTTAAAGGGGGAATAATCTATTATAATTTGTATATGATGAACTTGTACATAAAACACATTTCCTAGATGAACATTAAAGACACCGCTGTTTATTCTGACTGCAGATGACCATCATGTCAGCCAGATTTAAAGACTTATCCCTTCCTAAGGCTGTGATACAATTAAGGTATATTAAACCAGATTGAGAACCAGTTTACCATCATACAGATCAATTATGTTTTGTGAAAAGGTGATGTGACATTGATAAGCCCGGGGCAGGACAGGGTTTCTTTTGTGTATATTTGCTAGGGTCGTCTCTGATTCGAGTTGAGAATGCCAGTGTAAATACCATTCAGTCTTTCATTTTATTTGAATTTAGAAGAATTTTAACTCAAATTTAAACTTAAGAAAGTCAAATGTAAATGGAATAATTTATGATGTATTTCCAGAAACTGATGGTATTAATCTTGTTTTTATTTGGATGTTTATTAGTTCCTGTTATTCAAGTATAATTTTGTATATTCAAATATACAGTATATAAATCTGGCAACTCATGACAAAAATACTATTTTCTTAAAAACCGTTTGTAACGATTACTTGGATGTTAAATTTTACAGCACCAAAAGGCAGATTTCATTAAATAGTGAAAGGTTGGAAAAGGCTCATCTCTCAGAGCGCTGTGTGTGTGTGTTTATTTGTGTGTCTGTGTGTGTGGGACAGCTTTATGATGGACTGCTTTAGTTCAGTCCTTGAGGGTGAGGCGACAAGGATTTATCTATGTTGTGTCTGATATGCGGCATGTGAAGCGGGCGCTAATGTGGCATATTTATGGAGCAACTCTGTTCCATTATTATCCGTAGGGGAGGCCACGGGGCTGAATCGGCTGTTCCCTTAGTAAACACCAAGTCTGAGAACATATATAGAGAATGTGCCCCAAGACTGCTGCAGATTTGTACATCCAGTCATGTTTTTTTGTATTACAGTCACTTTTTCATACTGTAGTAGAGAAGATTTTATTTATTTATATTTATTGTTGCTTGTGATCTTCAATTCCCAGCTTTTGGTGTGTCCAAAATGTATTATTATATTACATTTATTTTGGCTATCTAGTTGAGTGACAGGGACCCTGCTTTGCTATAATTGTAAGCTCAAAGCTTACCGCAAACTTTGGCAAACATTCTCTCAACCAGTTAACATTGACAGAACATTTTCTGTGTGCTCTCTCTTTAATAAGTACCTATGCGCACCTGTCACATGTGTGACGCAAAGCCGTCAATAAATCTGGCCGCTAATGCACGCAGGAAATCTCTAGCTTGTCCAATATTAATGGAAGCTTGCTTAGCTTTGCTGTACTGTACACCTCTTTCAGACACTCTAAGTGGAAAAAGCTTTCTCAGCTAATGGTCCAGTAATACAGAATAAAGTCCTTTCAGTCTCCTACTTTTACCATACTTTGCTGTAAGAAATTTTTAAGTCCCCTATAACCAGCAGTGACCGAAAGTGAAATGAAAGCAAATAAGAGTAGCTCTATGAGTGTGGTGCATGAAAAAGGCCAGCGGAGTTTGCTAACCGCCAAGTAAATCAGGCTACAGTAACTCGGAAAAAGTACATTTAGAAACCAGGAAACAGTAGTTCGACGACTTCCAGAAAGTTGGAGCACAACCAAACAAATCATGCTACTTGATGTAGGTACAGCAATACTGTAGGCTCTAGATTTTTGGGTTGCATTTGCTGTCTTAATCTCTCCACATCAAGTCAGCATTTCCAATCGAGAATGTTTTCGTTTTCTCCACAAGCTTAGAAATTGTTATAATGATCACATGCGTGCACACCAGCCCTATTAATATTTTATTTGCCCAGAAAGATCACACGGCAGAAAATAATGCATTCTTCCTCACAGTTTATGTGTTTGTGAAGGTGTTTTCGAGTCTGATACACTTCCCCTGAATCGTGAGTAACATTACGCAGGCATTAATCTTGTTTTTGCAATTTCTTGCTTTAATGCACGTGCGGGGTCAGCCCCATCCCGTCACATGGACTCTCACCGGCCTGTGTCACTTGACTCTGAAAAGACAGCCAAGTGATTCATCATCGGCCAGCGATGGAGTCACTTTTCATCATTCCTTTAATAATACTAATGCACTCGCACCCCCTCCAACCCAGTGTACAACAATACAAGCCCTTTATGCCGTACAATGGATTAGCCGAGCCCTTGAGGGAGGAGAGCAAATTAAGTGAGCGTCTTATCCTCCATTTCTTATGTAGCAAATATATATAATGAACATGCTTAAGTGATGGAGAAAATTAAATGCTAATGTCAAAGAGAAGTGTAATGTTAAGATACGTTCCAGGCCTTCAGCTTTATCTTTTTCACACCGTCCTCATTTGCATTCTCGAGACCCTCTTCTGATTGCTATTACGTTCTCAATGCAGGTGAGAAGTCTTATTTAATGGCTTTTACTGCTTATGTATTAGTTGGGATACGACGCACCCATCACAGGAGTTCCCCAGTGGTCTATTAGAAAAGCTTTCATCTATAACATAATGTTGATATCCAGATCCGCTTCTCCTTGTAAGTGAAGAAAATGAACAAAAGCTGATTCTGTTGCAAGAAACAGAACTAAAGGATTTAAAGAGTTAAAGTGCGGGCAGCTCTGGGCCCGGGGTGGCACGGGGTCATGTTTAGACGCTAGCTTGGACATAGCTTTCAGTCAAGTGTGAGAGAGTTTAGCGAGAATGTTTTGGGGGTGACCGAGATAGGCCTGTCCTAAATATACACTCTCCATGGCCCAGGGTGAATTATACACTGGCAGCCTGGGCTGTGTTGTAAATGTCAGTGAATGCAACGGACCAGGAGACAGCTTGAGCAGTCATGTATAAACGCAATACACTTCACACAGCCCTGCTGCCGTACCGCACTGTGGTGGTCACCGCAAGTCTACTTTATTCATTCCCGTATACAGATTTACCATAGTTACTGTCAAAATACCATAGTGACATCAATTATTCTTCAGCATTTAAGTTTGTCCTAAATGTACAATATACTTCAAAAACAGAATATAAACACTCCTGGAGATTTGCTTGCAATGTAAAAGGTTGTGAGTTCAATCCCGGAGAACACGCATACTGATAAAATGTCATGTTGAATGAACTGTAAATTGCTTTGGATAAAAGCATCTGCCAAATGCATAAATGTAAATGTATGATTCAGAACACCTGTTCATCATAATTTTGTTGCATAGCAACGTTGTGTTATTAAAAGACTATATCTTGTAGTGAAAGGGTAGCACTTAATGAATTTGGTTAATAGCATAATGGTTTAATAATATATTGTGCCCTTAATGTGTTATTATTCTGATTTAAAAACAACATTGTGCATAACAAAGCCCCGTAGCCAAGATTATATTTACTATACAGCGCATGTCCACAGACCTTATTCATTAAATGAAGCCTTCACAATTCTTTTTGTTTCTTTTCATTTTGTATTAATGAGCTACTTATACTTATAGTTACTATGGAACTGTGACAGAAACCGGTTGCTATGGTAAAAGGTTTTCATAATAACTCAATAATTCTCTTTTAAGACATTAAGTCTGCTGTTGAGCTTTACACATCAAGCAATTTCTGCACGCTATATGAAGTTTGATATGACTCAGATTTGGCACTTAGATTTGAGATGTTTCCGTGAAAGTTTTATCACGAGCGCGTGCGCCAGGGCATCAATCTCTCTGTGTGTATACTTTTTTCCCCTGTGGACCGTGTTGATCGTGCGATAATACAGCGAGTTAGTCTTATTAAATTGCCTCACACATTTCCAGCATCTCTATGCAGCTCAGTCACTGCGCACGGAATATGGAGGGAAATGTACCGCTTATTAGATTTTCAGGTGGTGCATCAGCAATGTAAAAATCTATTGCTTTTTATAATGACAGCCTGCCGTTAGGATTAGAGCCATTTCATGGGCGCTGTTTCATTTTTATTTTGTATCCTGTCCATCTTTTAAGTCCACTACTATTATTGATGAACAGCCAAATCGTTCGGCTCATAATAAAAATAAAGGCAACAGCTCATTCTATTTACGGTGATCTACAAGAATGTTGAAGGCCAGATATTTCTCCAGCTTCTGGTGGTATTTTTATGGTAGTAATCTGTTTAGATGTTTCACACTATTATTGATTCAAATTCAACAGGGGTTAGCTTAACCGCAGAGATGTTGAACTTTCTCACGCTCGCTAAAGTAAAGTCACTTTTCACTGGCTTAGCCTTTTGAACACTGCGCTCTGTGGAATTCATCAAGTGCTTGCTGATGTTGTTTATTATGCTGGCATGACAAGTGATGCAGGGTGCAGGCCGGGAACGGGACAGATTTCCATATGACCTTGCCTGATACAATTGCATGCACGAGAACTTGTGGATAGTTTTATTGCCGAGAGATGATCGACTTTGTTGACTTTCTCTCATTCGGGCAGATTTGAAAGAGTCTGACTTTTAGCCGTCAAACATCTTAAATCAGCTTGCGTGTGTGTGCGTTTCTAGACTCATTCCCTTAAGGTCTCCCTCGCTGGTTTCCGTCGTGAGGTTTCTTAAACCTTCACATGTTGTAAGCTCGCTGGTGTCTACTGTAACCTGTCTGTCAGTAGCACACTGTGATGTGCGGCTTTATCAGAAGCAGCACGCTGAAAGATGAGCTTTTTCTCATCAGTTTTATCATTGTTATGGTGTGTGAAGCTGGCGCTGTCGAGACAACCTGATGGCATGAAAGTTTGATGCAGAAAATATCCTGTAGGTGTTGAATTTTTAATGACGTGATAGCAGACAGAATTATCAGCTCCCCCTGTTGCAATGCTCCCGGTAGCGGCTCCTCCAGCCCCTCATCTTTGCACGGATAATGTTGTCACCTCGCACCCAAAACACTCTCTCTCTTTCTGTTTTTTTCCCCTATGGTTGTACTCTACAGAATAGAAATCATAAGAAGACATACATTCTTCATCATGTGTTTGTCCACAGAGTCAATTGCACACCATCATGATTCAGAAATCCTCCCACTGAGAGGTCGAGTATGGTATTTTTCTTGCCGGCTCAGCCTTCTTGGCATTCACAAACAAATCCAAGTATTGGTTCTTAGTCCACCCGTAGCTGATTGATATTTAGAGATGTTTGTGGGACCCAAACTGTTTGAACTGCAGCGTTCATAACAGACTCATCAACCCCCCGGATCAATAAGGATAAATATTTCCCACAACCCAACTGCTTGAGAATCAGTGTTGCACCGCTTGGTGGGAATGGGCAAAAATCAATCGCTTGAAAAAGAAGAGAGAGAGAGAGAGAGAGAGAGAGGTTGAGAGAGAGGGCAGGTAGGAAGGAGAGACGGAAAGCATTTGTAGCACATATTGAAATGTATAGCTGGACTGCCAGTTTATGCCATGTTTAGAAAATTACAGGTTTAAATGGGAATAGACTATTGGGTTAAAACGACTAGAACCTCCACACTAAGAAAAGCAGCTTTATTGCTGCTCTCTTCTTCATCTCTTCATTTATTTTTGGATGAGTGTGTGTGTATGTGTGATGTAATTGAATCACTTTGCCAGGAGGAATTAGAGTCAAATGTGAGAAAGCGATGTGGCAAGGTGCTTTGATCGCTACAGACACGCAAGTATAAACCCCCTGTGCGAGTGCATTTAATAAAGTATGCTCGTTTTTCTGATAAGCTTGGGTGTGAAAAGACATTGGAGATTTCAAACTCTTAGTGTAGCTGACATTCATAAAGCTACCCCACCCTGGTGCAGAGGGCTTCCAGATATAAACTGACAGGCAACCGTGCCATGCACCACTTTTTTTCTTTTTTGCAAGGTCACCTGTGGAGGTCATTGCTCATTTAATGCTCATCAAAAGGCATAACCAAGGAAACATTTAAGGGTTCAGTCTGATGGTGCTAAATGGGCAATTTCATGCAAATGCCAATCTTTCCATGAAATTTTTTTTTGTTTTTTGCCAAAGGTTTTTATCATACTGGTAGCTCAGATCAGTCAATATTTAAAGTTTAAATACCTTGTGATGTCTCTAATCAAAGTTTTTAAAGCATTTTTCATGTTTAAAGCAGGATTTTTCATAGTCAAGTGCTGTTTTCAGAATTGTCACATCCATAACAGTCCATATTCCTCATAAATGGGCACATGATTTAATTAATTTTTAATTTGATTAATTTTTATATTTTATTATTATTTTTTTATTTTTACATTTTTTTCTTTTTTCTTTTTTAATTGTAATTTTTTATTTAATACAGAAGATTCAGTATATTGGTAATAAAGTTTTGACTGAAAATGTCACATCCATAATGCTAGAATTGCCCAAATGTACAAAATTTAGCATCATACACAACCCTTTTCTTAACAATGCATTTTTTATCTACAATAGATCATGTAATTATATATTTTATACAATTATTTTTACATAATTTTACATATTTTATACATAATTAAATATTTGTTATTTTTTGTAATTTCACCCAAATATTCATATGAATGAATATGTTCGCTGTATGAATATGACTGAATATGAACCTGTACACTAACACATAGGGCAGATGACCTGTCTGTGTGTGCACGTAGTGTCATTCTCTGACTCGCACGTCCTCGGGTACAGCTATTGATCTTTTAGTTCCAGCTCAGGAGAGTCCAGCAGTGACAATACACTGTGACACCAGCCTTGATTCAGCTTACGCTGCCTGCGGTACAGACAGGAGACACACTGGGGCACATCATCACGCTTACAGTCGTTTCTGATAACATGCCACACCTGTAACCGTGCTGTGGACTGTCAGAAAGCAATATCCCCCAACATCTGAGGGTCAGAAACTTTGAGAAGCTACAGATAAACGAGTCTCCATTCTCCCTTTTTAGCACACAACATGACTGCTATTTCAGTTTAAGATACTGTAGGTTGGAATTTAGGTTTTGATTGGGGATTTGGTCTTTCAAATCCATCCAGTTTATAAGATTTTAATGAATTTGGGCCTCGTGGTTATTATATTATTAATATTTGTTTTAATCCACATTTGAAACAGAGCTCACATGGAGTTTTTTATAGATGACAAAATGGCTGCTTGAAGGATGAAGGCACTAAAAACAGCTTGTTCTTTGTTCTCGCTGAATTTAACATCATGGGAGCACGTAAATGAATGTAATTCTTTAATCTGAGCGAAACCACTCGTACCGCATTAAGCCATTTTGTTATTACCTTGAAGCTAAGTTTGTAAACGACCTTAATGTGCCACCTCTTCGACTCCATCGAATTAAAGACAGTCTTTATTTTGCACAAAGGACCCTTCAAACAGGAACGACTTGGAGAAGTTGAAGTTTTTAGGTGCTAAAACGAGAACATAAAATGAGCGGCGGTGATGTTTTAGCAATTATCTGTTTCGTGCTCGCTACCAAGCAGACAAAAAGAATGTGCCGTTCCTCATAATGTCAGGGACCATGTAAGCATGTCCTCATTTTGTCTTGTCAGATGGTAAAAACCTCTAAAATATTCCATGAAAGGTGCTTGCAGTCTTGGGCCTGTTTGCTCATCCTTAATAAAATCCAAAGCAAGGTCTGTCTACACCCAAAACTTTCTCCAAAAGTTCACTCCACTTTTGATGAGGTTCTAGATGGAGAGCTGAAAGGACGCCTCGCCAGGACCTTACGGCTTAACCCTGCGGAAATATGAACCCCACTCATTTAGCAAAAAAGCTCAATTTGAGCAGGCCTGAAGGGCCAAAACCCTCTAGTGTTTAGGATCTGGAGCAGCCAGCTAGACTCTTTCCACCACCGGTTTACTTAATTAGCCTCTTATGCCCCTTGGCATGCTGGGAATTAAACGTGGTGACTCAGTCGGGTGATTTTTCGAGAGAAATATATGCTGGGTCCACTACTCGGGCAAAGGGGGGGCTAGTTAGGTCATCTAACAGAGAATATATGAGTCTGTATCTGCAGGGACGTTGAGGGTGTGTGTTGTTTTTGAGATTTATAATACAAACCACACTTTTTACAGAAGTATGGCCTTCTTTCTTTTGCACTGGAAAACATTTCTGTGATCATGTATAAATCAATTATTGTACATGTAAGTTCATCTTGTAGCATTAAGTTTAAAGACACTTTGTTTTAAATCAGTTCTGTAGAGTTTTATGGAAAAAAAGTGAACGCTAAGACTGTCTCCATGTCCAATCACAGTAGAATAGATGTTTGTCGTCCAGTGTTTGGAACTGTATGCTTAAAAAACTGTTTTCCGTTTTTTATTTTATTTTTTATGGCCTCTCTTTCTACAGTATGTATATGTATAATGTGTATAGAGAGAAAGAGTTCTGTTAGTCGTTCTGTTAGTTCCCTCAGTTGTAAGTGGAGCAAAGCACAAGCCGCCGGTAGGTTTGTGGGATTTAATTGAAATTGTATTTTGACAAATACGCATTTAATGGTGTAAAATAGGCTATTGTGTATGTGTGCGTCTGGGAGCGTGCGATAAGGCATCCAGTTCTGAGCCAATGAGACGCAGTCTAAAGACCAACAGTGAGGGAAAAACACACACTAACACAAACAACACATACACACATGTGAGATTTTAATCCCCCTCTGCCTTTTACTTTCTATATATCTGTCTCTCTTTCAACACACAGTCAATAGCAGCTCAAGCCCTACCATTTTCTAATATATATGTTACGTTTTTACTGTCTGTCCACCTCCTCAATGCTTCTCACCCTATCACTCATACTCTTTGTCATGGAAATTGTGTAATATATGTGTCAGCGCTGGCAATGCATTTGACCATTGAAATGTTTTTGACAAATGTGGGGAAAAAAGGCATTACCTAAGTTTAAATTCTGAACTTTTGTATTCAACAATGTATTATTGTAGTTTTTTTGCAGTGTGGAAATGTCATGCTTTCTAATGTAGACATGTGAGTTCTAGATGTGAATGCATATGAGCAGACGGATAGATGAGAAAGTGAGAAAAATGAGGGTCAGTGTCACATTTCTAAGACTCGTGACGCCTCTTATGCCGAGAGAGAAAGTTGCATTAGGTAATTGGCAGCGAGATAGTCGGCTGAATGAAATTATGCTAGTTAATCTCTTCTCAATTAATCATAGCTGGAGAGCTCCATCGCTAGACTAATTATTTCCCCAAGTGCTTTTCAGTTCCGTAAAGGGCCACCTATACCTGTTCTGTGGATCTTTTCTGTAAGCGTGGGTATTTCTCTGTGTGGTTGTGTGTTATGATGTATAGAGTGGATTGAGAACCCATAAAAAGATGTTATTGCTCTTTGGTTGCTCTGTTGTAGCTCAGGAGACTTAATAGAGTTATGAATTGTGATTCATTTATCAACTTTGTCTCACATGTATACAGATGGTGTGTAGGAAATAAAAGCAGGAACAGATGAGACAATTGGTGACATATGGTAGGAGTGCAAGGCTATAACTTTAATGGCGAGAGTGTAGCCTGGATAGTTTGTTCTTAGAAGAATTATTAGAAAATATCAAACACAGTATAACATTTTATGTTATAATATATATTATGATAATTATTTTGATTGCAGACTTGGGTAGAATATGATATGAGTGAGTCATTGTTGAAAACCGTGAAATTATTAACATATATGTGACCCTGCCTGCGAAAACCCAGCTAAAGTAATTTTTTTTGTGATTTACTGTTTTCTACATAAAACCATCCTACATAATGTAAAGAACATTCTGTGAAAATAACCGTGATCTTTAATATTCCTGATCTGATCTTTAATATTGTCTGAGTACTATTGTGTCAAATATTTAAATCATAGTTAAATTAATAGGTGAAATCAAACTTTGCAGCTTATCTCGGAATTTTTTGATGCCTGGTTTTATTTAACAAAAAATTATATTTTAAATTATTATAAAATTTATTACATTACAGGATAGTTCACCCAAAAATAAAAATGATGTCATAATTTTTCACCCTTATGTCATTGATATGATTTATTCTTTTGTGGAACACAAAAGATGATATTTTGCAAAACGCTGGTTACCGGCACCCATTGACTTTCATTGTACCTCGTGTCCATACTATAAACGTGAATAGGTGCCCGTAACCAGCGTTTTGCAAAATATCTTCTTCTGCTGAAGGAAGAAAGTCATACAGGTTTGACATGACATGAGGGTGAGTAAATGATCAAATAAATTTTATTTTTGGGTGAACTATCCCTTTAAAAACATATTTAGTTATATGTCATTTATGTTTTTTTAGGAGTGTGGAATCATAATTGGTTGGTGAACTAGATGATGTGGGTCAGATCTGTTGTAAAAAGAAAGAGAAGAAACGAAAAAGAAATACACACATCACTCATCCGCATCTCATTGTGTCATGTCGGACATGGTTCTTTTGCTGTTGTGTTACTGTACGCTCTGTTGTCCTGGCTTACTGATGCAGATCCTCTGAAAGCATACGCAGCCCAATGCTGAGGTTACTGATGCAAACCGGGTCAACCCGGCCTCAGTCCTCCTGAAGCTCTACCGGCTCATTCTCAGCCATCACATTAGCCCGACCAAAGCACTTGTGAGCTGCCACGTTACCTCGACTAATGCTATTAGAGGGCATTATGTTGTCACTTTACTGGGAATTTCCCTGGGAAAGCGTTAAAAGTTACTTTGTGTAACTAAATTTTCCCTTTTCTGGGTCACAATATGGTGGCTCTGTTGGCTCAGTGGGTGGTGTGTATTAAGGTGGGAATTTGTGTGTTTGTGTATGTAGCTCGATTGTGTGTGCGGAAAGGTGATGATCGGTGATAAATGTGAGGGCTCGACTCTGTTCATGCTGTGCGAAGAAATAGAGAAAGACAGAGGGAACATTAGATCAGCAGCGCTAATAAGTCAGCAAGGACAGAGCAACGTTATTAAATCCAATGAAGAGAGCTTTAACTGCAAGAGTTTTTCTTGTTTTTCTGCGGTGGCTGGTGACAGATGCATCATGCCCCCTCAGACTGCTTTTTGAACCTGACTGAATCGCAAGGATTGACCAAATTTCGACATATAAATGAATGATTTCACCAAGTGAGCCAGTTGTGCCACCGATGCCCCTTCAGATAAATAATAGGTGTATGATGACCCTTACTGTCATGTGTTATATATGTGGAAGGCCTCTGCTCAAGGTCGTTTAGTTTTCAGTGGTGAACAGAACAACTATCTCTACAAAACACGTGAAGCGTCTGCGGGCAGGGTAAGATAATGTGGTTAAGAGGGTTTTAATGTCTCTTGGTGTGGAGTCAATTAGTGGCTGATTTTAGATCCAGAAGAGACACATACGTTGTTGTAAAGGAATGCTATTTGGAGGATGTGCTTGTGTTCAGGCACAACGGGATTTAGTACACACTGTTTCTTTCACATAATGTGAGTTTTTGTCTAACCGTGCGTGACTGCAATGAGCAGCAAGAGGCTTTGTCGTGCCCACATTGAGATATGTTGATTTATATTAAATAATTAGCAAGTACTTTTCAGTTTTGATGTGTTGACGTGTTATGCGTGTATGCTGTAGATGTTGGATAATCCGCTGGATTGCGTTCACTGGTTTTCAAGGCTGTCCTCTCCGCTGTTCTTTGTTTTCCAGACACACACAGAGCGAGTGGACAGTAGGGTCAGCAGTGCTCACTGGCAGTTATGTTTTGGCAGGGCCTTCCATCCGGAAAACAGACCAAAAGACCAGCCTGTAGTTCAGCTGGCCTCTGAGGAACTAAGCTTAACTTCCAGGCGATGAAAACACTGACACATGCAGACGCGGAGCGCTAAAAATATAGAAGGAGGACTAACGCTTTCACGCACAAGTACATTCGCACACGCCAGAAAAGCAAGGCGTTAAGCTTTAAACAGCAGGACAAAATACACACACACCCAAACACACAGATTACAAAATCCTCATATCCCTGTCAATTAGCCGAGCCTCTGGCCCACTTACAGCTTTCCAGAACTCTGCCACCAGCCTCACAACAGCAAAGCTCCGACTGCGCCAGGGAATCCACTTTTGTCCACACGTAATTAACTCGCAGAATAGCTCTGAGAGCCGTATCTTCCGCACACCCCCCTCCATCTCTCGTTTTCAAACCCTCCGTCGGAGAAGAGTGGATTTTTTTGAGTTATTCAAAAGATCTGGCTGTGGAAAATGGCAGGCATTATACTCTTAGCCCCCATCGGCAGAAAAGCCCTCTATGTGGAGTGACGGTTAGCGTGCCACAGAGCTGCCCGCGTTTCCGGACTCCGCAGACCAGCTTCGCTCTCTCTGCCTTGGGCCAGGGTCCCGAGTTTGGTCCCTTTTGTTTGTCCCCTCCAAAGCTTTGCTTTTGAGGTTCAAAGAACAGAGTTTTAAAAGTGGCTTGGGGTCAATTTTAAAGGCAGGGAGACTTTGAAAGGAAGAAATAGTCTTTTGGGTTTTCAGGCCCATACAAGTGTGTTGTGAATGTTCTGAAAGAGGATAAAAATAGAGACGCCGGAAAGTGTTTTTTAGCCTTGTATGACTTCGGTTTGACGTATTCAGTCTTGGAAGATGTTCATTTAAATGAAACAAGTTGGACGTAAAGTCATTCCGCCGGCGATTGAATTCATCTGGATGCGCGATTGACCTGCGACTGCCCCGTCTAAATGCTCTGAATTATTGCGGCTTCAGAGCGTGTTTCTGAGTGACATCTTAAATGGTCTCCATCTTACCTCTATAATGAGCTGGAGGAGAGACAGAGATTGTGCAAATCGTAATTACATGCCGTTACATTACATTAGCTGAAGCCCAAATCAGACATTGTTCTGTTCCATCTGCGATGAGATTATCAGGCAAAGAAGTGAATCAAAAATAGGACCGTAAACTACAAAATGACAGAACCCAGAAGAGTTTCAGCTAAAAAAGAATAATCTTAAAGAAAGAACAAGAACATTGAATTGAAAATTCCTGTTTTTAATATCCAGCACTTACAAGTTTCATTTTAGCGTGACTAGAAATTGAAACGGATCACAAGGCAAAATGATCTAATGTATAAAAATTCTGTGTCTTTCCCTTCAAAGGCAATTTCTACACGCTCAAGTAAAACCATAACCAATTGTACATCGTAGGTCTTCGATGACCATTCTTGTGAAATTGTACTGTGTAATAATAGTGGTTTGTCTCAGAGTTACAGTTCAGTGCTGGAATACTCAAACAGAAGAATAGCCCGGAGCAACAGGCTGCATGAGACCGCCTAATGAACTACCACATTCTCACGCATGCCGTTCTTTTGTTGTTTCTCACTGGAGGAAACAGTTGCTGAAAACCGCAGAGTAAGCGATAGATAAAAGGCCAAGCGTACGGCCTTAAGGGGCCTTAACAGTGTACGAGTCAGATGCTGAAATCTGTAGAGACGTTGTACAGTAACGGGCTGAAATCTGACTGAAATGACATGTTCATCAACTGAACACTAGGGGTTCCTTCTTTCAGTAGTCCATCCAGTTTTTAGTCTGCAAGAATATTTTAGTTATTTACAGCAAATCTATATGCAGTTATTTTTCTTTTTGGTGTTAATTTTTTGTTTTAGGTTACACTGTTACCTTAATTGAGAAAAAATCTCTTGGCAAGCTACAGTTTCCAAGTAGTTGTTTAAAGCTGAACACTGAAGTAACACTACATTGAATTGTTAAATGTTGATCCTTTATGAAAGCAGAATACACGACTGTATAAAAAGACATTGAAAATCTTTTGTATTAGAGAGAGAGAGAGAGAGAGAGAGAGAGAGAGAGAGAGAGAGAGAGAGAGAGAGAGAGAGAGAGAGAGAGAGAGAGAGAGAGAGAGAGAGAGAGCTTAATCAAATAGCCATTAATGTACAGAGAATCTAGAAAGACAACAGTAATTTTTTTCTCCCTGCTTTTTCTTTATATAGATGTAAAACTTAATGTTCAAGAAGATAAAAATACAATGGTTTAAAGTGAAGAGCCTCTAATCTTCAAGTTTTCCTGACAGTTGTGCATGTGTATGACTTGTTACAGTGCCTAATTCCTCTGTGAACACATTAACTGTCATAAAAGATTTATCCAGCCATTTTGTAATCCCTGTCTGAAGCATTAACATTGCTCTGGCATATCGACTTCCTGCAGATCTGAGCGTGCACGCTCATCTTTGTTATTAGTGCTATTGAGGTAGCGTTGCTTGACTGAGCGCTCATTGGTGCGTGACCGAGTATTGTGTGGCAAACCTACTTCCACACCTCTCCCTAGACACCGGCCGCCGATCCAGCCTAGGAGGCAGCGTTGAACTGTCCGTGTGGTCAGCATCAAAGTGTCTCTAACTCGTACTAGCCCACAATGCAACCACACAGCACAGATGCCACTGGAGCTATCAGAAGCTCTGCTGGCATTTTAGTTGGGTCAGAATGACATGTTTGGGCTTTGGTTGAGGCCAGTGAATGGTAGGAATGAGATTTTGAATAGTTTATGGCTACTAATATCGTGAACAGGTTTTTTTGAGCTGTGGAAATTGTGTTGCTCAGAGGTTGCTCTGACGTTGCCCGCAGGTTCATAGTGGTTTCATTAAGGTATCAACATTGTTTTTCCCACAACTGTTCAGTAAGTATATTTAGGGCTACAGTACAGTTTATAATTAATGTGGATAATAATACAGCTCAGTAAATTTAGTTTGATTAAAATTGCTGTGACATTGAAATGACTTTTTATTGCAGGCTTTATAAATTAGAGCTTTTGTGAGATAACCGAGCGGTTTGCCGGAAATGTAAAATCTTTTGTAGAATTTGTAGTAATGGATAGACAAGTTTCTGTCTTTTGAGATACAGATGTGATTTTTTTTTTTTCTTAACATTCTTAGCCTTTGTCTGACTGGATCTATACTGTAAATGTTATCTCAGTTGTATTTGCAATCATGCCATGTGAATTCTTCGATAACTGTAACCCATCATTATTTTTTGTATGATACATTTCTCTAAATTAAATAATCTTACATATCATGCCACTGTGAAGAAATCAAACAGTGATTCTACCCTATTCTCTCTTTGCAGGAGAAAAAGAACATTAAAAGTAAGCTATGGTTAAAACCCATTTTGCTCTTCAACCAAAGGCAGCATGCTTTCTGTTAGATTTGCACTCACCCGCTCTTGCTTGTGCCATACCTCACATTGGGTCATTAACCGACCATTTCTAACACTGCAGCTTTTGTTCTTCGGCATCACAGAATCTTAGGAATCTTAACATCTTTGTGTGCACTTCAGATTAATGTACTACTGTATATTTAGCTGCGTTTTGTGCATAGTCTTCTCTCCGTATGTTTGATGTTTACAAGCATAAACAGACAATATTTGTTCATTGTGAAGATAAGAGACAGGAGATGTTAAGGATACTTGTGGTTTTGTGGCTCTTAATCTCAAATGATTTCTTTACCCAGTCTGGAAATATAAGCCATCAGTCAGATGTGTGAGAGTTACAGCCTGTAGAAAACGCTTCCATACGCTTTTTCTCACATACGTGTGTAAAAATGTAAGGCGTGTAAGTGCCATTCCTGCAGTATGTTGTTGTTAAGAGCACAAGTAGATGTAAGTAGATGTTTGCTCATGCCAGGAAGGGAATAACTTACTTTCCTGAAACATTAATGGTATACATCATAGCTTTTGTAGAGTCAGCTTGTTAGTCGAAACACACACAAACACACACATCAGCACACTCGTACACAATGCTCGCACAAAAATACATCAGCAGAACACACAGCCATTAGAGATGGATTCAGGCCATTAGTTTAGGAGTCAGAAGTCACAGGACAGTAGAATTGCCCCACGTTTTCAAAGCATGGTGTTGTTTTTAGAGCTCACATTATTTCTGTTTTTTGTTATGTTTTAGCTTTAAGTGTTGTTTGCGTATGTTTCCATTTTGTGTACTGTGGTATGTGTTAAACATGAAGTTACATTTGATTAAAAAAACATCCATGAATATTTAAAACGATACTAATTGATGATTCTAAAGCCAATTTCATGAGGCACATATCACAATAATTTTTTTGTGTTTTTTATTTTATTTTTCCAACTATTTAAAACTGAGCAAGATTATTAATATCGGATCTGTTTTCTGTGTTTTCCTCTCTGTGTAAGCAGACTCTCGGCCCCTGCCTGACGTAGCTATGACGGGTAAATGCACTCGGGAGTGTGACGAATACGGCCACTCCGATGCCTGCTGGATGCCCGTGCGCACCTCGCCCGAACGCAGACCCAAGGCCACCCCTCCCAAACTCTCCACCTTCATGACCTCCCCCGGTGGCAGCGTCGCCGATCAGCCCGGTAGCCAGGAGACGCTGGCCGTCGCCAACGGTGACCCCTCGCACCTGCTGGGCGACCGTAACCGCAATCTCCTCAACAAGAAGATGGCCTCCTCTTCCTCATCCTACGACGCGTTTGGTTCGGCCGGATTTTCCGCCAGCGAGGAAACGTCTCGCCCGACGGAGGAGATTCCGCTGGCGCCCACCGGTGAATATAAGCCGACGCAGTGCGGAACTCTCACCAGGCGAGAGGTTTACCTGTAAACAACACGCAGCGGCTAACAGGGGACAACAACAGTGACTCAGCATGGTCAGAGATGCTGTTAGCAAACCAAACCCTAATGCAAAAGCAACATGGATTTTCCTCTAACCGCTTGCACTTAATGAAAGCTACCTTAAAAGTTAAATAGATCTTTAAGTAAAAGCCGTGGATTTACATGTTGTAAATGTGCGTGAGATGGATGAGAAGAAGAGGGGGGAAGTGAAGGAGGTGGAGAGACGGGAATGCTACTTTGCTGCTAGCGTTTCGGGCCCTGTAGACTTCCCCAAAGTGCTGCCTGGTTTTCTGTAGACCTCTTTATAAACATGCATGCATCATCTTGCCCCGTAAGAGTGTGTGACAATGACATGGACCTGGACTTTACATTTTCGTCTTAGTTTTTTTTTTTACCGTTGCTATGGACTGAAACCGTCTTTTGCTTCTGGAGTGTTTTTATGTGGATGTACTATGTCGATATGCAATCAGTCCAAGTACTGAACTATCCACTCTGGACAAACCCATCACATTAACCAAGAAAAAAAGACACAGACTAATGAAGGACAAAAATCATCCCATGATGATCAGTGTTGGCATAAATAGATGTTGGAGCATTTGTTGTTGCGTCACGATTATTAACTTCAGCCTTTTACGAGGGTTTGTAGATACTCAAAATCCAAATGGCGCAAGTGAACGGCGATCGCGCTGTAAACTTACAGCGCAGGAAGCAAGTTTACCTGTGTGCCTACCAACTTCACTATACACACTATAAGGAACACAAGCATACACAGATTCAGTAATGCACGCTTTTCTCATGTCGGTGAAGTATTGTACATATATATACTGTAAACGTACTCTGGACACGTGCATTGAAACCATAAGCGATCCCTTTTCATCTCGCTCTCACCCGTCCTTTCTCAGTATACCTCTGGAAATAGAGAAAGGTTCTTTACGTCCTAGAGATTGTCAGTTATTTGCCTGAATGCTATGGATATGTGTAGTTGTGGTTGTTCTGTTGACCTTTCTCTCTAAATGTGTGCTACGGTTTTATTTTTTGGTCTCAAAATGGCCTTGGCGAACACACTCAAAATAGATCCACGCGTTGTAAATACACATGATCCCATAAAGCCACAGGAACACAATTTGGATATGCCGCTGGGGTAAATTAGTTTAATAATCCTGCCCCGCTGAAGCGCTTGGGCTGGCCCTGTGTAACATTCTCTGATCATGAATGTTAAATAGAGCAATAAACTCATTCAATAGATTCACTCAATCACACATTTCAAAAGAGTAAACGAGGATTCGAACGCGTGTCCCTTGTGTCATTCGTAGCAGTCGGAGTGAACAAACTACTTGTACAATCACGGAAAAACTTCAGCGACTACACGCACGACAGAAGCGATTACGATGCAACGCATGTCGCCGCTGTATAACCAAAGTATTGGATAAAACATGACGTATGATGTCTCAAACAACTTGGGAAAGATAAAGGTTGAGCGCTCCTGGAGAGCTCCTGTTTGGATTATGCGTCGCTTTAATTACTTTCCAGATATGTTAAACGGGAAGGAAATTTGTGAAGTATGTTTTATGAACCACATGCACACATATACATGCATCATGGGCCTATCCCTAACAATGTTTAAATAACACATTTGCAAGAAAAGGAGGCATCATGCTCGGTGGTAAATTATTCAGATGCAATTGATATTTTTTGTATGTTATTGATTCCTTCAGTTTGAATGGACTGCCTTTCTTGCAGGTTCCGAATCTGTAGTCTGTATGTACTACTCGTGTTTAAAAGAAGTGCTATGATGCTTACAAACTGTATACATAGATATGTACTTTTTATTGCACGTTTAAAGGGAATCTACACTTACTATGAAGAAAAAAAGTTTTAAAAAAAACGTATCAAAAACTATCATACCCTGTGAACATGGAAGTCCATTGCTTGCATTTGTTACAGACACTAGACATTGTAATATGACTATGTATATTGATTTGATAAGGATGAAAAAGAAACACACACAGTGATTCACTGATCGGTTTAGTGTCATATCATTTGTTACTTATTTATCTGATTTATTTATGTATTCTTTACAGCATTGGTTCTGTAATGTTTTTACTATACTCCCAAGAATGCAGTTGTACCTTTCTTAATGCACAAAGTAATTTGTCAAACTCGATTCCAAAATTCTAAAGAATTCTCACTTGCGGTACCTTAAAAACCTTAAAAAGTGTTTTATGTCTGTGTTCAAATACACGCCTGCTCATAACAAAGCCCTCCTCAAAACCCATCCTCATAGCTTTCCCTATTTGTTCCTGTGCTACTTTGTATATGTAGTGCTTCTGTAAAAAAAAGACAAAAAATCCAAACAAAACTATAGAGTGAATGCAAAATATGCAACTGTGCCTTTTTATACCTTTATTGGTATGACTCGTTGGTTTTAACCAGTATGAAACCAATTGTATTGAGATGCTTTCTAAAAGTGAAGAAAGAGTACTTTATGCTGAAACTACAGTCCTGGCAAATTTTACTATGATAGACTTTCAGATAACAAAAGCTTTTCTCTTGTGGCTTCTTTAAGTAAGCTCAGTCAAACTTTGTCAAGTATATCGATGAGTAACAACTGTACATGTCATAGGTGATACCCTGGTATATCCATCCATTTCAAAGTTAGCATGGTCACATGTCCAAAATACGATTTATACAGAGAGGATGACTTTAGACTTGAAGGAGAATATCAGCATGGATGGCAACATGGGAAAACGGAGAAAACACGATATTAATCCATTAGGGATGAAGCATTAACGCTTTGAGACACGCAGTTTTCTTAGTATAAGGAGCTAGAAGAAAGCACCAAAGGTTTGCCAAAGGGACACACCTCAGAGAAGATGTTTTGCTTAGAAAAGGTAAAGAGAATTGCGGTTGATACACTTCCTAAGCAAAAGCGACATCTTTGTCAATGTGGCAAAATGAAACGTTTCATATTTGCTTGCACTCTGAGATGTGTGTTCCTTAAGCTTTCAACTTAGAAAATATAAGACTTAAGTTGTAGCGCTTAGGTCATAGGACACCTCACAGATAATGAAAAAGAGACATCGTGATTTAAATCATACTCTATTTGTCCTTTGACTTGGATGTTGATGTAGAATTGAGGATTGAGTTTAATCATTGTTTTATTAGGAGTCACTATGCACGCAGCTTAGCTGAACATGGCAAATGTACTGAGCGCAAGCCCACCTCTATTTATGATCTATTTTACATATTTTTTGCTTTTGTACAGGTATTTCTGTAAATAAATTGCTTGTCATTTTTGTCTCTGCAGAAATTAAAATATACCATGATACAACAGTGACTGGATTGTGTTGTTTTAAATGTCTTCTGGGATGTTACTTACTTATAAAAAATAATTTAAATTAAAATAATTTAAATTAAATTTTATAATTATTTAAATATAAAATTATGTTATGTTTGTCAAATTACACCCTTAATAGAATACAAGCAATACAAGCAAACAATAAATAAATGTTTGTTTGTTTGTATACTGCTGGATAACATATGCTAATATATTTTGCATGAATGAATGGACTGAGTCTGAATACACGGCCATCACAGTTTACATTTACAGTTTATGGCAAAAATGCTGCAAATGAATAATCCGCCCTAATAATATGCCTGTAAATGAAGTCTTTTACATTTATGAAGCTGGCTTGTGATATTAAACACAGGCTTCACCATCTGTTGGCAGTATCCAATAGAGTTTGGTGGTGATTAGAGAGCAGATAACGTCTTCTATTTTCCCAATGCTGTTAAAACTTTCACAGTTCGCTCGAAGCAGACTCATTGAGTGTCAATCATCAATCAGACGTAATCATAGCACAGTTTAGTTTTAATGAAAAATTCCTAAACAGAATTAAACTCGGTGCATTATAAAACCGTCTAGACTGTGATACAGAACATCAGTCAAAACCATGTTTCTGCTGATAATCACTGCTTCATAAACTGAATAGATCTGAATTAGGGTGTGTGAAAGAAATTCAACATAACATAAAGTTTATTTTAGGAATATTTTAGTATTTTCAGTTTATTTACCCTTTGCCCAGAAACATTATATTGACCAGCTTGTTTAGGTCTGACCCCAACATGATTCTTAAACGGTATTCTAAACTTTTATGAACTGCTTTTTCTTCATTATTTAGTCTGCGTCATCCATTTAAATTCCTCCTACAGTGCAATTAACATGGGAAGATGTACACATTACAAAAACTATACATGATACATTTTCAGACAACAATATTGATAGTAATTATGTCTCTTGTCTAGTCTGAAGTGATCATTATACACCACGGTATTTTTCCATTTTGTTTCTGTTATGTTGTTTATTTTCTGAGAACTGAGCCAAATGTTAAACGTTCATCTAATTGTGCATTTTTCTCCATCAAAAGTCAAGATGAAACAAAATCAAAACTAATTGTGTTTATGCAATGCTTATGTGAAGCATTTCAAATGAATTGTTCACTCTGTAAATGATTTAGTAATGATACATATAAGATGTTATTCGACAGTAACATTAAAACAGTTCCAAAAGGCAACCCAATTGCATTCTAGATATACTGTGAATTTGTATCTGTGATGCTTAGTCACATAAGGATACAACCCTTGAGATGTGTTTAAAATATACATGAGTTACCCTCTGCCCTAGAGAGTTTGCTGACTTTTACTTTTGCAGAAGGGTGCCTAAACTCCCCAGAGGTCTCTGCTGTTCTCTGTTCAGCCTCATGAAGTCTCATAGCCAGCGTGATGGATGAAGCACTCACAGCGGACTGACCCTGGATCAGTAGCTCTCAGCTGCTGCAGAAATCCAACATGACCCTTAAGGTATGAGAGCAGGGCTATTACACCCTAAAAACTCCCTAACTTCTTTTGGGCTCAATAATACAACCTTTTGGCCGTGTTTGACCATGATTTATAAAGTGCTGCAAATACAGACTGCATCGGTGTAGAAACATGGAATAAAGAAACATTTAACTGACTTAAACCAATGGGCCTTCATAGATCCTTAGGCTGTTTATCTGTACAAACCATTACATAGACATTCTTAAATAGTTTGTGTTTATTTATGTTGGAAATGTGGTTATGATGCCTTTAAAGGTTTTGGAACACAATAAATTTCTCTAAGCGTGAAGGGACAGCACACATTACCTAAAGAGCAAATGGGACTACAAAGCAGTGTGTAAAAATGATTGTCCCCATAACATGTCAATAGCATCCGATATATCTTCATTACAATCAGATTTTAGGGTGTGGTAAAGGGGACAAATGAAAAGAAATGGAGATCCAGATAGAGCAAGAGAGAGTCAATACTCAGCAAGGGTAATTAATAACATCATTGATCAGCTCTCGCCACTGTTCTGTTCAAGATGGTGTTTTAAAATGAATTTGCCTGTCATATTTAACCCAGCCTCTGATTGAGAATTATATAAACAACTGATGTAATGCCAAAACATATGGGTACAGCCCTTGCCCGGCCAATGCAGCGTTATGTGTACCTGATTTATGATTTTCAAATATTCTTCTCTATAAATTCAATCAAAGGCTGTTAGCACTTTGTAAAATAGATTTTTTGGTATTTGTGTGTCCTAATTTTTCTCTCTTTCAGTATGAAGTAAAATAATTAAATCACACATTCAAGTGCTGTGGAAGAACCAATAGCCCTGATGAGGAAAAAATTCTGCAATATCTTTTGATGTAATTGAAACCGTACACATTATCATCTGTGGGAATAAAGCACTGATATTATTGCAAAATGTGCCCAACATTCAAAAGTGGGTATATAAGTCTGACAATACTGTACAGTATGTACGCACACAACGCAAAATTACACCTACAGTAAGTACCTACAGAATCAGAATTTTGACAGCTTTTTTGCCAGAAGCTTTTACATTGGATCACATAGAGATTTTCAGCTACTGTAGAGTTCTGTAATATCACCACAGACTAATATTGGGGCTCTATACTTTACAAAAATTTGATTTTAAAACATTCATTTTCATTAATACATTAAAATATCTCTTAGATGTTTTAAACATCTAGCATTTGCTAGATGAACTAGATAGGCCTATAAAAAACACATTTTCAACCAAGGGAAAACATCTATCTCCATTGACGGCATTTGAAAGTAGCCATGCATTTTGTCAAAATAAAATCCTTCTTGTAAACAGCATATAAATTGCAAACATTTCATTATATAGTGCATGTTTTGCCAGTGACTAATGGAGAGCTCTTAAAAGCGTGAAATTGACTTGTTTCCCCTGTCTGTTGCATTAGACATCACAGTGAAGGGCTCTGAATGTACATGTTCTTGTGATGTTTTCAAAGTTAGTATTTGTTTACAGAAATAGTGGTATTTTTTATCTGCTTTAAATCTGCTTTGAGTCATTTTTAAACAGCATTATGATCATCGCTCAATGTCATGTATTTATGCACTGTGTCTGCGTGTAATCATGCATCTGTAAATCTGATCCTCACAACTTTTGTCTATAACCTCTCCCTTCCCTGACCAGCCCATTTATCACATCATAATATGACAGACAGCATAGAAACCCTGTGATTTAACCCTATGAGAGTGTGTTTGTGTAAATGTAATGGAAAAGTGACAGGTAACAGGTATATATTCAGTCTCTTATGTCAACTAGTTCAGTGCTTATCTCAGACTGGGGTCAAAGTGCACTTATCTCTCTACTGATAGATTAGTAAACATGGGAAGAATCTTGAAACTTACAGAGTAGTTTATAGTTATATGGCAAACAGAAACAGAATCTTTTTATTTGTCTTTTAGTATATTGTAAATTAGGATCTAAAAGTCTGATTCTTCATATTTAAAATCAAACTTAACTTGGACATAACCAAAACATTTTCAAATGACTTTTCTATTCTTTTCTATTCTATTCTATTCTATTCTATTCTATTCTATTCTATTTGTAATATACTGTATTATTTCTAGGTAAGCAAACCATCATTAAAGCAAAAGAATAAAATACCAAACACTAAGAAATATTAAGCATTTAATTAGACAAAATAGTTTTTTAGCAAAATGCCAAAATTTTAACCAGTGGTTTTATACTTTTGAACCACATTATATGTTTTTAACTACATTTGTCCTTGACAATAAATGATATAAAAGACAATATCTGTCTGTAACTGCAACAATGTCAAGCAGAGTACAAAAGGAATACGCTATGCACTAACAAAATAAAAAAAGAACAAGTGGCCTAGTTTGCAACACGTACACTGACATGTACACTGTCTTTATAGCCAGCCCAGCTGAGGGTGTTGTCATTCAATCATAATGAAACAAAACAACGGTTGGGCAACCATCTCTCAGTCCCAAAGAGGCAGTTACTTTGACGTGATGGTATATCTGTGCATCCAGACCACCATTTGCAGCGAAGCATCTGAAATGTGCTACTTTATAATAAGGCAGTAGTCTAAGGCAGTGACATAAGTAAACTTATATTAGTAGTCATAGGGACTCTTGGGCATTTACTCACAGTTTGGTCAACAGCGGATCAAATGAGATTGGCTACATTAAGCATTTAGTCAAGGTTTGGGGAACGATTTTAATGGCGCAGTCTATATAAGTGATACACAGCCTGACCTTGCTGGCAATTCGATGTGAAGATGGAATTCAAAATGTCTTGCATTTTCTCACTCTCGCCCTCTTTCGCTCTGTGCGTGTCTGTGTGGGGGGAAATATGATGAATTCAGTCCACAGTTTGATCCCAAGCTACAGCTGAGCTTAAGAGACTTGAGAGCGTGGCTGAATCTCAAGAAGGGGACGTGCTCGGACTATACCGTACAGCCAGGTAAGATCAAATCTCTTGAAAAATATGTACTTAGTGGTTAAACAATGCAAAAAGTATGCAAAAAGGAGTACTGTGTGTCAAATGAGCAAGATACAATATCTGAATTTCATAATCATTCATCTGCTTAAATTCTGAGGCGTGCAACCAGAGGAGCTTTGCTATATCATAACACAACGGCACATTTATTTCCTAACAAATTTATGAAGATCTCCTATTCACACAATAATACACACTCAGGTTAAATAAGCATATAAAATAAACACCTCACGTTTCAAAACATCCCCTCCTACATCTGAAGGCATCTCTATAAAGCCTGCAAATGTATGGCCATGTAATGCGGTTATGAATAATGCAGTGTGTGTGTGTGTGATGATGGGCTACAAAGATGAATGGTCTTAGGGGAACGGGGCTTAGACTGACTGCCTCTTACCACTTTATCCCCTTAATTACACCACGGGATCCGATATAGGGATCAATTAATTCAAGTGGCTCTGGATTTGGCTGATTGGGGATTTCAGAGAGCCATAAAGCTGATAATATGAGCGCTCTCGATTCCCAGAAGCGATGTGAAAGTGAACAGATGCAAGCGGCCACAAACACACACGTACAGACACACACAGAGGAACAAACAACATACTGAGCGGTAAACTGTGTGGGCTGTGGATTGACATGATAACTCTTGATCTTAAGTAGACTTTTAAAATTGCCATCAGCAATATTATTAAAAATATTGTAAAAACTGTTTCTAGACAGCTTTAAAAAATAGCAAAGATGGCAAAAAATATATAATTGCGATATTTGTTTATAATAATCTATACATTTAAACATATGGAAATTGAATGGAATTTAGCAATACCAACAATACCAAGATTTCTAATGTCTCTCGTTGTATGTGATCTAGCCTTTAATCTCAGTTGTGTTTGTGTCACTTGTTTGTCCTCTTAGTTTAGTTAAGATCCCGGGGGAGGTTCACCTTCTGCTCTCCAGACACACATTCCCTCTGCTCACAACGAGCTCATAACTGACAGTATGAGAAATGTTCAATGAGTCGTCATGGGTAAATCAACCATGTGATTAACACACATACATTCGTCCAAGCAATAATCAGACATATGGCATATAAACATACACTAAATGCAAGACAGCCATATGATAATGAGTGCTCCTGGAATGCTCACGCTTCTGTGTTTACATAACAAATACCTGTTAACATTTATTCTAAAGCGTAGCCTAAACCTCTGTGTGCATTGACCTGTGATCTGCATCATGTAGTACATCAGGAATACTATCTCTTTAGCATCAGTCTGAATTTTTAGTCTTTGCCCTAATAAAGATTCTAGAGACGTCGCAGATAAAGCTTTAGAAGAAATCTCTTCAAGGTCTCAGACTGTGCTCACATTTGTCAGCACACCAAGTCTGCAATAAAAAAGGCAGGGATTTTAATATTAACTCCCACATTTCTCATCAAATTCTTAGAAAACCAAATTATCTGTGTCTTAAATTATGAAAGAGAATTTTTTTCTGGCATACTACACTACAGAAACCCACTTTAATAATAACAAAACTTATTTAACACTGACTGCCTCAAGCGACAAGATTTATTCTTTATCCTGTTTGGTGTTGGTCTCAATACTTGCATTCTGGCCATGAATTTACTGAGAGATTACTAGATTTCTGTCAGTCAGGGCTGGCAACACGACAATTGTAGAGAAGCATCCAAACAATATATACGGTAAGGTTGTGAGATTGTGTTTGGCTGTGACATACTATCTGCACACACTTACGTCACAGTTTTAACTTTGACAAACACACACTCGTATACACGAGTGTCTAAATAAACATGGATGTTGACAGCTCCCTCCCTGCTTTGCCTTGTGTTAGCAGAACCCAAATAGGGACACACACGTGCAGGAATAACAAATACGCAATAAAATAAACAAGAGGAATGTGAGGTGATACAAGGTCTTGCAATGCCTCATAAATAGCACACCCTACTTTAGGAAAGAGACAGAAAAACAAAATGGATGGCAGGAGAGAACAGAGTTGCATCACATGTTACCACAAACAGTACAGGGTGTGTATACCCTAAGAATTATCTATTTTCATTTGGAATCTAAAAAGTATTTAGTAGTAATTCAGCAACAGCTTAATAAAAATGTTTATGGATACAGTAGCAATAACATTAAATGGGCCCACATTTGGAGCAGTGGGTTGTTGTTGTTTTTTTAGTCAGTTATTTCTTCTTTGATAGTCAGGAATTTAAAGTTTATTCAATACCTATCCGATATTAAATTGTACTGAGAACAAGTGTTGCTATTCCTTTAAAAACTGCATGCAGTAATGGAATACAAAACTTAGTTTTCTGATTTGAAAGAACAAAATAAGTTTTGGATTTAAAGAATGAACGTTTTCTCTGCAGTAGTATTCGTTCATTGTGTTCTTCTTTCTTTTTCTCAAAACATGATGATTTACATAATCAGATTCATCTATTAATGGAAGCCCTTCAGCTATAAGTTACACTCATGATTCTCCTTATAAAAGAAGCATATGATTATTTAGTTTGTGGTAGATGATTTTTAATTAAAAGTGACTTGAATAATTACTGGGTCAGTCCCTCTGGAACTAGGGTTAAAGGAAAAATTAAAATGTTGACGGCAAGATGTTTGCTTTTCTCGATGACACATCATTCAGCAGGATTGTGATGTTACGTGAGATCCAGTTGCGGGGTTACACCTGTGTGAGACTAAACTATCCTTAACAATTAGGCTTTTGCTTAAGACTTAATTAAAGATTAAAGTTTTATCTGGTTGTGTGAACCTCACATCACAAGCAGGTAGACAGATAGCTTGCGGGAGAAATAGATATAGAGACAAAGAGAGAAGTGTATATTGCTCTCAGTCAGCACTTCTATCCAACTTAAAGGTTTATTTGTCATCTGCATCGGCATTTTGATGAGTCTGAAAGGTCAGCAGTCTATCATCTCCTGTTATATGCCCTCCTCCATATCGACACCACTGACCATCCAGATTCCAGAGTCTCTGGGCTTTATAAATCTGAAACATGAGGTCCGTCCTGTTCAATAATTCACTTCCTATGTATTGAGTTGTGACACACTAGACATTATGAACAAAGTAAGTCATCGAAGACATGAAATATAATACTGTGTAATGTAAATGTATTGGTAAGATTTTTACTTTATGTGTGTGAACTAAAAACAGCTTCCAAACACCTGAGCTTTGCGGTCAGGACATGATCGGTTCTGTGATTTTCATTGAAACTTTGACTTTGTAATAACTCTTGCTGTCATTAAAATGATTTGAACTGTGTTTCCTAAATGCATAAATAGATCATGGTTGTAAGAATTAACCATATTCTTACTCAGAAGTTTGGGAAAACTGTAAATAAATTGTATTTATTAATCTATTTTCTCTATTAATCTAATTAATAGATCTAGATCTAATAATCTAATTAATTTATTAAATTATTAAATTTTATTAAAATATGTAAATATTATTAATCATAATGTACATTATTATATTATATTATATTATATTATATTATATTATATTATATTATATTATATTATATTATATTATATTATATTATATTATATTATTATATTATATTATATTATATTATATTATATTATATTATATTATATTATATTATATTATATTATATTATATTATATTATATTATATTATATTATATTTATGTTTGATAGCCAAAAGCATTTTACACTGACATTTTACTATTTCTATCACCTGTCTTTAGCAGTGGAGCAAAAGCAAAAGACAGCATAGCTGAAGAAGAAAAGGGAACAGTTTAGTTTAAAAAACAAACATTAGGTCTACCTGTAACCTTTAACCAAAAGATTCTCTGAATAATTAATAAAAAACATGAAACTGGCACAACTTTGTTGTAAATACATGCACCACATCGCCAGACTGCAGAGAATAGAGGTGTGTTCGTCATGCGGCGCAGCGCTGCGCAGACCGATCTGCGTATGACGTAAAAGTACCGCGAGAGCGATTAAGAAAACAGACACACCTCGCAGTACTTTGATATCATGCGCCGATTGGTCTGCGCAGCGCCGCGTTAAGTCAAACTTTAACTACTAGTAAGCAGGCAAAAGTTTACTCCAGATAAGTGGATGCACCTCGCAAATACATTTTGACGTCGGAAACTTTGTGGAAATAATTTATAGGATTAAAGTATATATTCAGACACGTGTATCCACATTGGATTGGTTACCCTCTCAAACAAACCTGAAAGCAGCCTGCACTGAAATGTGGCGTGGAAATTAATACATCCCTTTAAATGTGAAGAATGAGTTCGACTCGCTTTCATCCCAACTTCCAGCAACTTTTCAAGTCGTGATTACAGCATAGCACGCGGATTTCAAGCATTGGATTGTAATGTTTTAGGTAAGACGGTGTTTGTTTATTATTTATGCTGCTGGGTGTCATGCTGATGGAGAACACATCACGCATAGTTGTTGCTCTTGAGACGCGTAGATAATTGTCAATATGACATGAGTGTGTCTGCTGGTGATCATCGGTGATAATAACAGTAAATATTCGGAGTGTTTTATGGGGTTTGAACACTACTTGTACAAGAAGACAAATTGAAATCTGTAAATTGAAGATCTTTTGTATATGGTACCAGATGACAGAAAATCTATTTAAATATGCTCAAAGAAAAGAAAAGAAAGAAAGTACAGTAAAAAGAAAAAGGTGCCGTTAACCCCAACCTATTGGTTCACTGTTTACTTTTACTTCAGGTGTTTATTGCATAGTGGTTGTCAAATTGTGAAATAATAAGTTGGGCTATGTATTTAAGAACAAAAAAAACATAAGAAATTCAGGTAAATTTACTATTAAATTAAAACAATGATCTATTTTAAGATGACATTTAGCTTACTCATAAAGAAATTTCCACTAGAACAAGTTCAAGCATAATCAAGCATTGTATGTTTAATAAATGTCTCATACAGTAGGCACCTTTAAGTGCTAATTGTTATCAGAAAATAAGATGTTGTTGGTTTGAATCATAGACAGTTTTTTCAATGTTTGCAATGCACTAACCTACAATCACTATGAAACATTCTCCCGTCCACCTTTTCTTGTGTGTAGAGGGGTTTGGATAAAACAAAATATCATAAAAATGATAATGAGAATGTTCATTGGCATTTCTAATCCTGTCTATTCATAGTGACACCCTATTTTGCTTTTCTCCTTTGACATTTATGTTTTCAATTAGTCATTCAGTATGGAAGATTCATTCTCTTTCTTTGTCTTTGGCTCACACTCACTTAAATACAACCTTGTCAGCCGTGATGTCTCAAAAGCATTTAACACATTATCAAAAATCTTCCATGCTGCACCATTACTTCATGACCCATGGGGAAAGCCCTGCTTTTAAACCTTGTCTTTTAGCAATCTGTGTAATCCAGAATATGAAAAAGACTGTTAACACACAGCTTTGAATGTTTTTGTTGTCTAGTGACAATGGTATATGCACCAGTTTAGGGTAAATCAAACTACTATTGAATAGCTGATTAGGTCCCTATTAGCTAAGAAAAACAAAAACTAAGAGCTGTATTAGAGTTCCTGGTACCAAGGCTAATTCTATACATCATTCTATAAGGGGTGTCGATTTGTTTTATTTGGTTAAGAAGTAACTGTAAATCCTTATTCTCATCTTTCACTGTGTGTATCAGAAGGGGGCTGAGATTTTACCCCAGGAGATAATCATTTCAGAATCCCACTGAGTGTAGACATCCCCTGAGGTTTGGAGTATCTACAGTAGCTGAAGCAGGGGTTGTTTGAGTCTTGAGACAGCGTCCTTTGTGCTGCTGAAAACTACTGTTAATATAGAAAGCTTAATTTTCATGCACAGTGGGGCTTAAAAGTCTAACGTTCAGATGTTTGATGCAAAATTTTAAACCTGGATGTAAACTGATTTTGGAAGAGTTTAAACAAATAAACACAGTTTTAAGGTCATTAATCAAATCTGCAAATCTGACTTTTTATCTGTACACAGTGTTAGATTGCATACTTCCATTGAAGCACACAGATGCCTTTTAGACCCTTCTTTTACCAATAAAGAAAACAGGGAATACTAAATACAAAAAAATTCTTTTCACTCAGTCTGTTATGCCAATATCATTTGTAATAAAAAAGTGAATTATAAAATAAAAACAAAACAGATGTTTGAGCCCTACTGTAGACATGATTGTCACATGAAGTTTTATTCATATTTTAATATTTTTGGACACGTAGAAATAGAGTACCAGTCAAAAGTTGTGACACAGTTGACAAAAATGATCTTAAAAATCTTTAAATCTGAAGGTGTATATTTCGGCCAATAAGAGTCCAGCATAGACAGAAATTCCTTCAGTGCTGTTTAAAAAGCTTTCCAGGTTGAGACCTCAAGAAGCTGGATGATATAATTCCAAGAGTGTGATTTTGCAAATTCTAACTATTTTTGAAGATTTATTTTGGATGTTTGTCACAACATAATTCCCACAGTTACAATTGTGTTATTTCATGGTTTTGATGAGTTTCTACTATTCTAAAATGTGGAAAAAAACAAAAGTAAGTGTTTCGAAACTTTTGACTGGTAGTGTATTTTACAGTAGAATGGACTATGGTAGGTTTTTTAAATTTTATGTCTTTACCCTGTTTTTTCATCATGTCACTACAATATGTAACGGCACTGGTAACGTAGCAGGTCATCGCTCGACAAAAAGGCAAAACATTAAAGGTTAAACTGTTGAAAGGGAGCATGTAGATGGGGAAAAATAGAAAATGCATGTACTCTCATATACTAACACTGCTACCCACAAGACTTTATGCGTCCAGTCACGTTCCCCCACACACAACAAGAATGGCCAATCGTTTGCCATTAAGATTCAGCTCATCGAGGCCAAAGTGCTGTTTCAATGGGCTGAAAGCAAATAAGCACAGCAAGTGATGAATGGTTTGTACACATGTCCATGTCCTTTTCATACAACCTGAGCATTAATTACATCAATTTGTTTTGCGGACTCATCAATATGAGTCTGCTTTTAAGAGAAGAGGAAGAGGAATAAGTGCAAAAAGCTGCTCTACACTTGACAGGGGATGTCAGATTGCAGCATTGCCCCATTTTAATGACATGAACTGTGGGAGATGTCAGCGACTGATAAAGAGACCACATTTCAAGTCAACCAAAACTAATAATGCAGCACAAATTCAGCTCCACCCATTGCAATCCTATTATTATGGATGCTATAGCTGTTCTCCAATGATGCAGAACTGCACAACATACAGCATATTTGTTGAATGTCCCATTTTGAAATCTAAATCAATATTATTGAACACATACAAATGTTGTCTTGTATATACCAGCCATGTTTGGAATAGCATACTAATACTGCACTGCACATGTTTTTGTTTACTGTATACACATTTTCAGTTTGCATGGAATACACAGATAATTAAGTAATCTTTATTTTTAATATAGTTTTCAACTCAATATTTAATAAGGTTGCAAACATTTAAGACAAAACAATGTAATTGCAAAATGTAACTGTTTGACACATTTATTGCTGCATAATTCCTACTTTACCGCTTACATTGTGTACTGTACAGTATTTAGTACATAATTGCATTTCACAACTACTTTTAGACCCCTTGTCGTCACATACTGTAGTCATGAGCTGGACCTTTCCGTCGCATGATCATGAGTCATGCGGTTTACATATTCTTTGACGTGTTACAGTAAGCAAGATCACAGCGGAAAACCTCAGAGAAAGAAGTCTTGCACCCTTGACTTTGGCTACAACTCCATCCATCTGCCATCTGTTCTGTCCTTCACCTCTACACACTGATTCATGCAAAATGCTTCTCCTCCTCATCTCAGTTTCCCACCCCAGGCAAAATTAGTTTGTCGGTCACTGAATTTAATCACGAAGTGTCCCATGAACTTTGTCAACATCTTGTTGTCATTGTCTCATGTAAATACCCGCTTGGCAGTTTGGCATGAAGACCTGAAGTCCTTACTTTGGACTAACTTTTCTCAGTATATATATATATATACGCACTGTATAGTATGATTTGTTTGTGGGTAAGGAAAACAAATATGTATTGTTTTTTGCAAGTTGGTTTTGCTGAAGTTCATTTCAATCATCAAATTGAGAGTTGATCTCTTTGCCTCAGCAAGCCCAATACTTTCATCTCCTCCAGTCTGTTTTTCTCCATCAGTTTTTCATTGTTAAATTGTATATTTAGACTTGCTTTCATGCTCTGCAGTGGTGTATAATATTGCAGTCAAAGTCATCTCAACTTCTTTTTCTAACAGACTGTGGTCTATAGACTGGCTTTATTAAAGTTGAAAGAAAATTGCGTGAGCGTGCAAAAAAAAAAATCTCTGCCGTTTCAGTGATCATCTCACATAGACTGAAATGTTTAATGTCATGAGTCGTCTTTATCTCCTACGTTCCCTCTTTCAGGTCACATAATTTGGAAAGTATGCCACTCCACCCCCATGATATTGTGAGAGATATGGCTAATACAAACCCTAGACATATTTATGAAGTCATTATTTACATTAGTTTTTCTGTCACTTAGATTCAATGGGGGCAAATAGAGAAATGAGTTCACCTTCCACAGTATGAAAATACAGAAACAGGAAGTATACAAAAAGAAAGTTGCATCAACATGTATAACACAAGCTTTGCACGATAACAAACGCCTCCCAATGAAATCCTATTCATTAGATTGATCTTCAATTCTCGTGATACGCGCAAAAGGCATCATCCTCTAAATGATCTGCTAATTCTTCAGTAAAGAAGCCAAATATAAATTGCGTGAATAACACGTTACCCGAACTAAAGGCACAAAATCTTTCTATCTGTGCTGCCAGCTGTGTTTTTAATTCTTATGTAAAACGATAAAGCGAAAACAAGAGAGAGAGAGAGGCGGAGAGAAACATATCATTTCTCTCTCAGTGATGTGTTTGAATGGGAAACGCAAGCGTACTAATTCATGCATGAAGGCATTGTTGATGCTGCAAAAACGGGGAAAAGAGAGAAAGAGAGAGCGAGGGGGGAAAGAAGTGAGAACCTTAAGCCGATCTCACAGACGTTTGAATGCACCATGGTATTATTCATTAAGACAACTGAAACACAGGAGAAGTCTGCGAGTGTATCTTCACTCAGAGCTTGCCATATGTCTAGTGTCAATATGACTTCACGGTCGCCCGAGTGGAAAATAGCTAGAAGGCCGCCAAATGCACTTTGAGAAGACTGGAGTGTTTAGATAAATAATCTTTAACAGGAATGTAGGAACTATAGAAGGAAAGGAAGGGTGCGGTCTGCAAATGTACAATTTTAATTAAAAGAACGGCAATATGTTTGGTTGGCCTTGTTTACGGTTAATCCTCTAATGCACAATGCTGCAGTGTTGGATCAAAATAATACAGCTAAACAACATGGTTCATTTAAACATAAAAAAGCGAATTTTTGTGAAGCGAAGCTGTTAAATTAGTGTCAATGGCTAAAGAAACTATGGGCTAAGCAATGTACAGTAGATTTTAGACTTAATTAATAGTACAACTGGAAGTCAAATCTCATTAGCATGCTGAGAACTGTGTTTTCGAGATTTAAATGTTAATCATGATTATTACCAATCGAGCAAATTTTCAGTGTAAATGTAATTAGTGTTTCACAATGTTAATTGTTGATGTCACGTCAAAGAGTGCTGACAGTTAATATTGATTCAGCAATAGATTCAGCCTGTTTTGCTTCAAAGTAAAGATCATTATATTGTTTGTTAGAATCTCAGATAATGAAATCGAAACTACCTTCTGTTTACCATACGGTGGGGTCATAGTCCTACAGCGTCTATATCGATGGAAGCGCAAGGTGGGGTTTACATTTCCTTAGAGCTTCCTCGCTATCAGACAATCGGCCTTTTAATGAATCCTTAGGGATGCTGTTGTTGACTGGCTTGCGTTGTTGCATGGACTCCCGGTGTGTGAGTGTGTTTGTGTGCGAGAGAGAGTGACTGTTTCATTAACACGGTGACTTTAATAGTTCCCTGAGGAGCCCAATAGAGGTGTGTTTACCAAATGTGTCTTTGGGTCTTGTAACGCATTTGGAAGGAAACCGAAAGGTGTTACTGGATTAACATTTCCAGAATGCATTTTCATATGTTAATGTGACCATATTTTCATAGGTAATGTCTTAGGTGACACTGTTAAGGGACAAAATGGGGGTAGCCAAACTTTAAACAAGTGCCTGGTATTCATGTTTGAGTCAATAGAGATGTTAGTGAACGTCCCCACCTGCTGCTTTTATAAGACGTGTAAAACAGATGATGTGACAAATGCTTTTACGTTCTAATTAGGGCTCAGGAAGTCTCGCAGGTGTTTAGGTTTAAGCCGTGTAGAATGAATCAGAATCAGTGTCATGCTTTAGATGATATTAGGCAATGTTTCTGTTTTTTCTATGAATTTCATTAATGGACATTTTTTAAAAATAATTCTCTGGGGTATATTTTAGGTTTCTTATCGAATGTTATAATTGTTTATCATTGCTATTTATCTGGTATTTATGTTATTTATCATTGTTTTTTATTATTTCTGCATTGTTATAAGCATTGTTAAATTAATATGAAGATTATTTTATGAAGATATTATGATACTTATTATGATATTTAATAACTTGAATTTGCCATGATAATAGCCCCTAATAAATGTATTGCCTGACCCTTGACAGGTGCAAGTTCTCAGAACTGTTGATTTTACCCACCAATTATCTGGTGGATATTTATACACAAGGTCAATTCTAAGTTTCAGCCACTGTCTCTTTCCTATGTCAGATATCTAACTTAACCCAGAGGCTCAGGCACCATCCCATCCTGTGGGCTCCATTGATTTCCATTGAGCTGTTGTGAGAGAGAATGCTGCTCAATTAAGCGCGTTGTGGATCTCTGGTTGAGCGATATCCCTGTTTTGTTGTTGAGTCACATATTCAACACCCCTCTGCCATCCTCCCATCAGAACCATTGACCTGACATTTTTAACAAAGCTTGTGTTTTGTGTTAATTTTGTCAGTTTTAAAATGCTTTCTACTCAGTTTAATGTTCAGAGACAACTACACAATATTGTAGGTTAACCTGCAGGTTGCGTGTATTGTGGTGCTTGTTATTGTTTGTTTGGGCAGTCTTTCAGCTTGTGATTAATTTGAGTTTGTACTGAAGGCCTGCTAGGAGAGTTTTACTGCACCTACAATACTGTATATACTACTAAGTGTATAGTTAGACTGACGTGATGTGACAAAGTAATTAGTTGTTTTAGAATTATGGTACTGTATGTGTCTAAAATAGTAATACGTGTCAGTAGGAGACTGCCTTTGACTGGCAACTGCAATTGTTGAAGGACAGATATAGAAATGACAAAGTTGCTGATATCAACTTTTTGAGCACTTTGTTTCATAATCCCGTTGTGCTGCACGGATATCAATATCTCAGGAACACTAAACTCATTATTAATTGCTTTGGAGTCCAAGCCCCTGAATACTAATTACAGCTTAATTTAATAATTTGTGTAATTTACAAAGCACAAGTCAAACTAAACACAGTGGGAATACCGACCAGCCTGGTCAAATAATAATAACAATGAAATTTCCATATGAAGATGAGCGCACAAAAATGGTCATTGTGAGCATAATGTTGCTGTTCTTGGTTGAATAGTCAGGTATGACCACGCTCTGATCTCCTCAATAACTAAATAGAGAATAATGACATGGAAGAAAGAAGAAAACACGGACAGTAAAGATTTGTGCTGCAGATTGTTTTGCCTTGTAGTAAGTGACCCACTTACCTGACCGGGTAGACATAAAAGAATTGGTTTGGTATGAGGGGCGGATAAGGGTGAATGTACAAAAGTCCTCTAATGGCACTGCATATTACCGCATGCTGTAATTGGAGAGGTCATTGAAATATTACATCAAGGAGTGTAGTTCAAAGTAACCCTATTGTTTGATGTTGAGTCTTTCAAAAATATGTGTACTATAAAAGTAAGTATACACTTTACTGTGAATTGTAAATCCTTCCAATACCGTATTGTGTTATATGTTCTTCTGTTGAGCATTAAATGCATGAACAATAATGATTAAGCATAGTTTACTGAAAAGTCTTTACAAAACCGTATGTACATTCTCAAACATTTCTCATTTTGTGTTCCACTGAAACAAAACAACAACATACTGGTTTAGGATAACATGTTAAGTAAATAGTGATTTTAACTAGTAAAGTTTTATTATTTTGGTCTGAACTATTTTTTAAACATTAGTAGAATAGCCTTCAAACTGCTGCATCCCATGAATTAACTATTAGTTAATTAACATAATACTATTCTATTCAGTTTTAGCCCACAGGAAGGTAAACGGAGATAAAACTTACTATGGAGAGGAGCTGAAAAACAACTTCTATACTAGGAGATCAATATGAAGTAAGCCAGAAAGGCAGCAAACATTGAAACACTTTCCTTATTTCTGTTGTTTTGCGCTGATATATTCTTCTGGCTCTGTCTTGAGGCCAAACACTTCTAATTTATTAAGTATTTTTGCTCCTACTTTTACTTTTTTTAAATTCTGTGTTGTTGCAGGTACATTTTTATTTTTTTGGATTTTTCCTTGAAAGACACATTTGTATTCGCTTTTACTTAATTTGTTTGCTTTTATTAGCAAGATAACAGATCACACGATAAAATAAAATAAGATTAAAAAATGGAATACTGTATCTGCACATGCACAGCCAGCCGTAACCACAACTGATAACTCAAACAGAGCTGTCTATTTCTGTCGTGTGTCACAATGCAGAAATAATCAGATAATTTCTTTTCCTGTATTAAGGAGATTACCCAGCAGTATTAAAGCCATTAGAGTCGATGTGAGATCTAAGAGGCTAATTTGGCTAATTGGGATGTCAGTGATACACTCTCTCCATCTGATGGCATGTCCTGCTGGTTAGTGGACACCGCGGGGAACGGCTCGCTGTGAGGGTTGATCACACAACACCTGACTGTCTTGCAGTAAAGAAATGCCATTGGGCTAATATGAAATTTTAAGGAGGTGGGTGGGTCGGTTTGCCCTGGATCATCAATGGGTGTTTTTCTGGAACCCAATTAAATTACTATAAAATTAATATATATATATATGTATATATATATATTATATTATAATATTATTTAAGTATCAAAACTACTGCAATTTATATTTATATAAATTAAAAACAATATATATTATATTATTTGCTTTACTTATTTGCTAAGTTTCTATGTTGCGTGGCAACCACGAACAGCCAGATAGGATAATTAAGTGTATTACTTGGCAGAAGCATTGTTTATTTCAATACGTATTGATAATAAATTGAACTGTTTATTGAACATTGGTGTATTTTATCTTTATTGTATTGTTACTTTCGATGCATGGACTCGAGTGACTTATTTTCTTTATAAAATGGTAGCAGCAAAATAAGATAAATGACACTGATGTTCAATAAACCTTGTTGAATGTGTTCGAAAAAGTACAGCTTTGAAAGAGCTTTGATATATAAAACAGAAACATTGGAAAACAATTGTCAGGTAATATAAAACATAATTAACCTGACTACATTAGTCATTTTAAAGGGTTATTCAGGGAGAAACTATTGTCTATATTAAGAGTTGTCTGTTACTTTGTGATAAGTTATCCTGCTTTTGAAGTCCTGTTAACAAACTATAAATAATTAGGGCTTAACAACAAAGATGGCCCAGGGCCGGAGGCCTGTTGATTTAAACATTTGATTTTCTGTACATTTGCCGTTCTGTATTCTAATTATTTAAGGTCATGTTACAGTATGTAACCAGCTGTAGTCTTAAATATTTATTTCAGTAAGTGCAATAAACAAGCATTTATATTGTTTAGCAAAGACTTTAAAAATGCTACAGCCATTTTTGTACATTTGTAAATTATTTGTTGTTTTTTAAGCAACCTGTTTACCAGATTTCTTTAGATTGTTTTTCCAAAAATAAATAAAGCTCCAAGCTATGGGCTAGCCAAAGCAAAAACAAATATTAGTTTTTAAGCTCTGTAAATGACAGTTTTAATGAGCACAGAACCAGACAGAAGCCATTATCAGAGCAAGCTGTGATAGACGAGGGGTCAGCATACACGACTGCTACATGTATGACCTCATGTTGAAACACCGTCAGGAAGTTTGGCACAACGAATCAAAATGATTGTTTACACAGTGTCTACTACCTTAAGACACATCTTTACCTGTCCCTCCAAACCTATAATGGTTTCTTTTTTGTCTTTCAAAAACAAAAAGGGCAAAGGAAGGGGCATGGCACCTTTTATTTCACTTTTATTTTACTCAAAATATAATTGGCAATTATAATTTGAACACGAATCTTTTTTCAGAACTGTCATGGAAGTATATATATATACACTGCCGCTCTAAAGTTTGGGATCAGTAAGACATGTTTTTTAAAGAAGTCTCATCAAGGCTGCATTTATTTGAAAAAAAAACAGTAATATTGCAAAATGTTATTACAATATAAAATAATGTTTTTTATATTAATATACTTCAAAATATTATTTATTTCTGTGATGCAAAGCTGAATTTTCATCAGCTGTCACTCCAGTCTCAAGTGTCACATGATCCTTCAGAAATCATTCTAATATGCTGATTTATTCTTAGTATTATCAATGTTGGAAACAGGTGTGCTGCCAAATATTATGAACCTGTGATTCTTTTTTCAATAACAAGTTAAAAAGAACAGCATTTATTCAAAATATAAATCTTTTTTAACAATGTAAATCTATGCTATCACTTTTTATTAAATTCACCCAACCTTGATGAATAAAAGTATTAATTACATTAAAAAAAAGAAAGAATAAAAGTGTACTGACCCCAAACTTTGAATAGTAGTGTATACTGTTAGAAAACCTTTCTATTTTAACCTTTTATTGATCAAAGAATTCTGAAAAAAATATCACAGGTTCCAAAAAATATTAAGCAGCACAATTGTTTCCAGCAGAATATTAGAATGATTATTGAAGGATCATGTGACACTGAAGACTGGAGTAATGGTTCTGAAAATTCAAATTTGATTACAGATATAAATAAAAATTTGATTTATATTAACATAGAAAAGCATTGTTTTACATTGTAATAATATTTTCTGTATTTATGATTAAATAAACACAGCCTTGATGAGCATAAGAAACTTTAAAACTTAAAAAAACATAAAAATCTTACTGATCCCAAGCTTTTGAGCGGCAGTGTATATGTTTTATGTTTTAGCATGTTTTTATGTCTTACGTGTTTTAGCAATGATAACAGTTACATGTGTTTAAGAGGTGCAAAATATTATGTTGCTGTACACATTGTACAATAACTTATTCAGGAGCAAAAGGTTAGGAGAAAAACAATCTGTTCCTACAACAAGTATTTTGGCCTTTAAACACCAAAAAAAATAATCACCACATCAATAAGAAAGGAAATACATATTACATTTCAGGCGCATTTATTTCAAAATGAGAAAAGTAAAAGTGAGAGGAGAGAAGAAAAAAGAACGTAATTACAAAAGTCAGCCAAGCCTAACGAAACAGGGCTTAAAGCCAGTCCCAGCATTGCTCCTGAGCGATTCCATTTGTCACTTTCATTATTCATACTCCGCTGTAAACAGGGCTGAATGAGTTTTTGCCATTCTGAAACGGCAGGTAATTTGGCCCGGGCTAGAAGAGCTGCACTAAATGAGGAGGCAAATGAGAGGTGGATATGTGTTCACATGGTTAATTGAGAGAGAGAGCACAAAGAATCCTGGGTAATATGAGTAAATTTGCATTCCAGAGTGGACCGCTGTACAGCTGGGTACAGCTGGAACGCAGTGACATGGAGAATTTAATCTTCCTTCATTAACTTAAAAAACCTCACAAGAACTGTTGAACTATTTTTTTTATGTAAAATCTAAAAAGTGGGTGAAATGCATTTGTGATAGCTGTTCTTGGGACACCTGGCACATTGACTTTGAATTGTAATTACATTAATCAGTCACATCAGAGTCAAGCAAGCAACTGCGTCATAAAGAGCCTGTAATGTGAATCATAATGATCACAAATGTGTTCATTTAGAGACATTGCACCAGGGAGTACCGAAATAATACAATGGGTGATTGGTCAGGTCACACATCCCCACACAGGGAGGGAGAGAGAGAGAGAGATGAAGGTTAAAGCTATAAAGGAGAAGCGGATCGCGCTGAGGCTTTGGGGCTCTGAAAGTTCTCGAATCACCCCTGCGCTATCACTCTCCACACAGCAATCCATCAGTGCAGACCAAATTCTTAATGAAAAGGAAAATGAAGAGAGGAGAGAAAGAGATCAAAACAATAGAACCTGGCTTTACACCTCCCTTCAGGCTCCGGCTGAAGACGGATTCATTATTCTCTCATAATACTCTGCCTATATGAAGCAATTAACCTGAACCGATTCTGTTTTGTCGTGCGTATAAATATGCATTTTCAACCGAGATGCCTCGCAAAGCCTGATATTTCAAAAGACGCCGATTTAAAAATGACAATTAGGTCCTTATTGTGGAGTTGTATGGGTCCTGATTACAGGTCTAGAGCTACCGCTGGGTGACACGTTCGGGGGGCCCATCATCTGCCCGTCAGTCAGAGTCAAAGCGTCATTATTTAGTGGTACTGCTGTCACTGGGCGGCTTCTGTCACCCACGTCCAGATTGAGCCTAATTGCTTCCTGTCTGCCGGGCCTGCCGTAAAGGGCTTTTCCAAAAAAAGTAAAAGTTGATGTGTGACAAGATTTGTTGTTGTGGACGTTAACCAGCACCTTGGAAATGACTGTAATCCGAGTTGCCACGGCGATGACCTGATTAAGCCCCGAACAATACCACATCCATGACTTTCTCTCCCCGTGCAGCACTTCCTTTGGCCGGAGGACGGCTGATGATATATAATATCTCTTGGCAGCGGAGTTAATTATAACATAGCTTCATGCATCGCTCCAGAGGCTTGCTGTCGGAGAGGCCTTTCTACCGGAGGACCACTATAATCCTAGCTGTCAGATTTCGACCGTCATTTTAGTGTGCAGGCGTATTGTTAGGGTGGTGTGTGTCTTGTGTCTTTCATTGGTCTATTATTCACAGTAGTTTATGTGCGCGGTGAAGATTGCTGCATGAGAATGTGCAATGTTGCAAAGTTTAATTAGCTACTGGTGAGTGACAATAAAACTGACATGTTTAGTGTCTGTATTGTTTTTGCTTTTTGTTTTGAGAATGTTGCTGACATCTACACATAGTGTCAAGTGTAATTCTGAAACAACACATTCATTCAGCAATTATAATGTAAACTGTATTATGAACATTTGGCAGGTCTTTAGTTGCATTATAAAAACAAACAGTTTTGCTTAGTGTCAATGACTCTGTTAATGTCAGTGGTAACTGAAAATATAGGATTATGAAATAACGCAAAGCTCAAATGGACCTGTTTCCGTTAATCCATGTTTAACTGCCATATATAATAAAGCACAAAAGTGGTTGAATGTGGATTACTACTGAATTTCCATCGAATATGTTATTAATACAGCAGTAGACGGTAAAAATAATTGGTCATTAAGTCTTTGTGGAAAAACCCGCTGCTAAAGGCTTTGCAGTCCCTTATGTCAATCAAGTCCATAGGCACTAGAGGAAAAGAATGGAGTAAAATCTGTTCTTCATGTGTCTTTCATTTATCTGACAAACTCCATCACTCCAGTGAAGTCGAACCGTCTAGACTAATGGCAGCCTCACTTCTCTGAATTTAATTTAATACAGACATCTGTTCACTCAAAATCCATCTCATATGTATGTATGTGTATGTGTGTGTGTGTGTGTGATGTACCTGTTTATCACACTAGAGTGTAATTGTCAGTGGGAATGATGGTGGAAATGACATGGAAATGCTTGCATTGAAACCACAATGGTGCAATGGAGTCTGGAGTTGATAATCTAACCAAAGATATAAAACAGAATGGTGCATAATAAACTGATGATTTACTCTTTAGTGTCTTAGCTCATACTTTGTTAGGGCCACAATCAACATAATTCTCCCAAATATACAAATTCTGTCATCTTTTATTCACAATCATGTTGTTCAAAACCTGTATGACTCTTTCTTCTGCAGAACACAAATGAAGATATTTTGAGAAATGTCTCAGTGGTTTTGTCAATGTAGGCCAGTGTAATACATTTTTCAAAATGTATCATCTTGTGTGTTCTGCAGAAGCAAGAACGTCATGACATGTTTGGAATGACGTGATGGTGGGAATGATGAAAGAAGAAAGGGTGAACTATCCCTTTAAATGCTTAGCCTCATTTATTCAGGGTCGGATCAAAGATCACCAGAAACGTCCCCTGAACCTAAACCAAATCAAATCCTAAGTAGGACTTACTTCTCATAAAACATAACAATAGGGGGTCTAAATGCCCAAGGCCGCTAGAGGTCTGGGTACATATTAACAAGCAAGTGTGTGTGTGTGTAAGAATGTGTACATAATACAAAGTTTTCCTCCTTTCAGATAACCTTCGCGTGCTCCCCAGGATTCCTGGCCAGGCGGTCTTTGGTTCTTGATTAAAAGGAATTCCTCTTCCTCTGCAACAGCAGGACAGACGTCCCGTGTGGAGTTTTGAGAAAGTCTTGGCGAATGAAGTACTCAGATGGTACGTCTGGGCATTTAGTACTCCACACAGAGAGAGCCAGTGTGAGAACATGAATGATGGAGAGAAGAACGAAGGGAAACGAGGTGTGTGGTTGGAAGGTGTACAGAATAAACGCATGTGTAGTTTGTATTTCAGCGAGTAGAGTTTGAGAAAGCGTGTGCTTTCTTTGTGAGCTTTTGTGGTCAGCGTGCATTTAAGTGAACTATGATTGTGTGTGCGTACGCGTAAAAGGAGCAGATTGTTTGGCTGCTAAAGAGGCATGCGGGTCCACAGAGTCCGCTGCAGGTCAACCATAGCCAGAAGCAGATGAGCAGGTAGTCAGTTGTAGCTGCCAGTAACCAGTAACCGGCATTCAACAATGTGGCCCGCCAAGCAGAGAGATGTGACAGCACAGGCCACGTGCTGAGTGCCAAGCTGTCCAGTAGATCCGCACATGGGCCTGACCGGTTTCAGCGGGGCAGCACCACCCCAACAGTGCGAAACCGGATAGATAAAGAACGTCCTTCAACGGGATGCTTGGGTGTCCTGCGCAGGCTTTCATACATCTGTTACGAATGCAAATCCACAGTGTCCCTTAAATTATGCCAAACTATTGTTCACTTATTCACGGCTTCCCTTCTTCTCTGTCATTACACCATATGCTCTCTTTCTCTCATTTTCCTCATTCATTTACTTTGATATTGACCTCTTCAGGATTGGCCTTATACAAGTGCAAATGTTTCCTTAATAGTTTTGTTGGAGAGTTTCTCTTCATTCAGTGCTATTTAGACAAAATTGCTTTTGCAGTAATTCTGTACAAATTAACAGGCCAAATTTAGCCGGAGGCGTTGGATACTTCGGTATTATTTTTTTGTTTATAGAATCGTTGTACAAAAGCAATATCACACCTCCAGTCATGCTTATGGCCAAATAAATATAATATTTAGTGCAGCAGCATGATTAGCATGTGTGATTTTTCTATTTACAAATGTTTTGATTCACAGGAAGCTTATCTTATATAACTTAACCACATTTGTCATTTTGTCTTTTTTTCCTCTTCGAATGAATAAAGTGCCAAAAAAGCAGTAGTATCTTTAGCAGTAGCAAAACTGTTGTCTATACTTCATAAATGCTTTAACTTTCCAAGTCCTCACACCAGGCCAAATCATATTGCTTCCCAATTTGCTTCCACTCGCTTACTTTGGTCTGAATGCTAAACAGAAATGCAGACAAGCAAAGCAATAGATCCAGTGTAGCTCCCCAGTACTGCTATTTTATATAACACCTTTTAAATCCCGCTTGGCAAATGAAATCAGAGGACTCCGGCTAAATGTTGTATAATTAAGTTTATTTGATGAACAATCAAAGGACAATAAATAAAATGAGTTGATGTAGCTTTGAATGGAGCCTGCAGAACGCCTCCGGACCGCCATCAGAACTGCACCAGCTGAGCGAAGGCTCTGCGTGGCTGCATGTCTCTGGCTCGCGCTCATTCTCTGACAGATGTCTGAGCTTGGAAAGAATGACAGGACTTGAGATAGGAGATGTCTGGATGCCACTGTGAAACTGCACATATGGCCACCGTGCGGAAAAACACGGGCAGGGGGCTAGAGAGAGAGAGAGAGAGAGAGAATGTGAAAAGAAAGGTGGTGTTATTCTCTCGCTTCAATGCTTGCACCATCTGATTGTGATGTAGACCACATTTGACAGAAATGGAAAGCACTGACATTATAGAATTGTTTTTACAACAGTCTCTGAATGTACAACTGAGTTCTGTAAAATACACACAACTCACAATGTACCACAAGTACATCATTTGGAATTTTTTTGGATTTTTTTGGAAGTCTTTGCATCTAAATCGCAATAATTTTTTTTAGTTTTGCCACTAAAAGCCATGGTCTTTTAAATTCTTTATATCCCTAGTGATTACATGAAGAACATGGTTTATGGACACTGATCAGCTAATATTTTGATTCTCAAGTCACTACTGTATGCTCAATTATGCAGATGTATCTAATCTACTGTACTTTAATTTCTCTAGTGTGCAGTTTCTGAGTACTGTAACTACATTAAATACACAAAGAAATAAGCACAAGAGTATCTCTGCATCTTATATGCTTTAGTTAGAGATTAACTTTAATTTAGCTTATTGTTTAACATCAACCAAGCTACCACAAGTGCTGTAGTATAAAGTAGTGCGCTGGTAGTCTTGACATGTATGCATTATATCTAAAAAATATAAATATAATATAAACAAACAAACAATAAATCCTATTATAAAGACTCTATTTAATTATTTCAGCAGTCAGTATTTAGTTAAATCTTATCAAAATACACTTGTAAAGCATCTAAAATGCAGTTAATCATATAAATAAGTAAAGATACTTATAAAACTTTTCAACTTGGCTCATGAATATTAATTATATGGCATTACATCATTAACGTTCAGTATGCCATGGCGTCCTGCCTCATTGGCTGGGAGATGTACCGTACCCATTTATTTTTATTTTTAGCCATACATGATTTGCACTTTCTTAGTAGTCACTTGTATGGCAATAACATAAATGTAAATGCACAAGAAAATGTTCACATATTCTTCACTGATCAAATGTACGCCCATATAATTAGAAAGATTGATTTAGGTGCAATTACGTTATTATGGACTATAAGCTTGTAATTAGAGAATTGTGCTTAAGTGGTGAGGTGTAGGTGGTGTTGTACAATTTCTGCCTCTGAGGGACTGCGTCTGATTCTTTTGACCTTTCAGAGGACACACAGAGAGAGAGAGAGAAAACCTTCACCCTTATAGCCCGTTACCTTGGCTACTAGCCAAATAGCCAATCACCACTCAGGGTTTTGTTTCCCACCCCTCCTTCCAGTGCCATTTTAGCCATCCTAGCACTTCCTGTGGGTGTCTGACATGCAGAAATTGTAGATTGACAAGTGCAGAGATGTTTTGGTAGACTGCCAGCATTCGACACGTATGGAGAAACATGCTGTAATAAACGTACACATGATCTCCGGCCATAGCTGGCTGTGATTACATGAACACACATATGTGGTCTACACACACGCACAGCATTAAAAACTTCTTTTTTTAACACTGTAGTGATTTAAAAGTAAGTGCAATGAAGTAAATTTGCTTTTGTGAAACAATGTTGAGGATTTAAAAGAGTTTGTATCTCATTATAATGTTGATATCTGTGTTTTGTATCATGGGTAGAGATCTAAACTATGGTTTGTTGCACCTGTCACAAGGTGGGCTCTACGACATTATTTTACCGGGCATAAACCAGCATAACCACAGCAGAATATACCCTTTTGAGTTAACATTTGAAAAACAAAACACAAAGTTAAAAGACAATGCATAATTTCAGGCTACTTTAGTCCTATTGGGATGCATATGACATTAGAGTGCATCAAGCAAAACAAATGATTCTTCTCACATCAGTGCCTCTGTTTAGCAGTACGCCATATGACAGCAGTCGCTGACTCTTTTCTCCTAGTAGCCTTAACAACCATACCACACTTTTGCAAACACAACAACAACATTTTAATGCAGTGAGCAGATGTTGGTTTGTTTACACTGAGTTTGGTCATCTGGAGACTTTAGTTTTCTGCTGCCTTCTGTTTATTGGAGGAGGTCAGTCAAATCGATGCTTGCTACCAATAATTCAATAGTATTTAATACTGTAGCCGGGATGTTTGGTTGTACGCATTTATTTGGACTGTGATTTATTTGTTTGTATTTGGTAGTTCAGATTATGTGTTGTATGTTGGTTTTAAAGGTTTTTTATTTTACAATATTTTTTTGTTAATTGTATCATTCAAACTAAAATTTAAATCAGATTTTTGTAATAGCTGTTATGTGAACACAATAAATACATATGTGACCCTGCGTGTGAAAACCCAGCTAAAGCAAGTTATTCTGTGAAAATATAACCTTGATATATTTACTATTGACTGAGTAAAGATTGAAATCATAGTGATATTTATAGGTAATTGTTATCTCATAATTTGATTTTGAGACATTTTTACAGACAGGGCCTGTAAAAGTGCAATTTAGTAGTAGAAACTTTGATTAACATGGGAAATATTCTTTACTATTGTTTATCGCTTATTGTGTCTGGTTGTTACACAATGACCTTTATTATAATTTGTCCAAAAATAATCTCTGCATTTTTTCTTTATTTTATTTTATTGTCACTCTTGTAAACCTATGTAAGGGTAACAAAATGTAAGATTTCATTATCTTATTTTTAAAATATCAACTTCAAAAAGCAAGTAAATATAATACTGTTTACTACAGAATTTACCCAGTGAAGGTTAAGCAAGTATAAATACAAAAAATCAGCTCCAGTCAAAACTTGATGTTTTCAAATCAGTTTCACTGCAATGCAAGTGCATTAAACATCATATATGTGTACTGGCTGCTCTTTTATTTTCTCAAGTGAGCTACAAGTGGTGCTCTGGTAAAGTACATGTGAGAGTGGGAGAAATAAGAAGCAAGCAAGTGCTGGAGTAGGATGGGCTGATGGTATATTTCAGGGTATGTGAGAGGAAAAATGATGGAGAGAGAATGAGTGGGAGTGAGAAAGAAGAGGAGTGTTAAACCTAAGAGAAAAAACTGTGTGTGAGAAAGAGAGAGGTTGCCAGGTTGGGAAGGGGAAAATAGGAGTCGCGTTAACAAGAAAAGGGAGAGACTTAAAGCAAAAGAAAAGTAATTAGTGGCTCTCTAATCATGAAGGGCAGACAGTGAACCATGTCTCATCAACAGGTAACAAATGAGCATGGCATTCATAAGATGGATAGAGAGGAAGTCCCCTCCAGGCAAGAGAAGATTAATCATGGGTAAAGGAGATGGTGCAGAAATCATGTTTTGTTACTTGGAAAAGTTGGAATGAATCACTTAACAAGTATTGCTTGTGTTGAATTTGCCATGATGGTCTAGGGCAGGGGTTCTCTTATGTTAGGCATAAACGGTTTTTTTTTTTAAATATACCATGAATAAAGTGAAGTTTAAAGAACTTTTTGTACCCCATGGTTATAAGGCATCAGTGTGATGAATATATGATGTTTCCTTTTAGAAAGGAAATCATAGTCAGTCCTAATGAGAATAATGCTTTCCTTACAGATTAAATCCAGTCATGCCCCATCCTAAATAATAAAAAGAAATGATAAAAAGAAGAAAACAAAACACAAGTGAATCTCATCTCGGTGACAAATATACAGCCAACACCACACAACCCCCAACCGCTCTATATTTATTCTTCCCGAATCTCAAGTCGCAAACATTCTGCTTTAGTCCATGTATAGGAATGGCAGTCATGCCTGTGTGCATTCGATAAGTCCATTTTCTACCGCCAACTTCTCTGTCTGCCACAGCTGATTTCACAAATGATGGGCCGGCGGTGGCAAGACAGCGGGGGTAAATGGGAAAAGATGAGGTTTTCATGGAGTGCCTGGCACCCCCTCCCTCCAGCTTTTCTCATAAATAACATTGTCTGATTGTCTGAATACTGTGAAGGGGGCAGAGTCATTTAAAGTTCAGAGATTTTTACCTCCAGCCACTGTGTGTGCTAGTTTGAACAGGTCAGCAGCGAAAGCCACTTGGGACTAAACACACAAATAAACACTGTCCTGCTTGCACATATTCATAAACACACACAAACAAACCAACACGGCAGACCAATGTAGATTCAATATGAACTCTAACTCTAGTATTCAAATGAAATATATTCAGTATGCAAGCAAACAAAGACTCGCATTCTGAGCGTCACTTGAAATTATTTGTTTACTCATGTCAAACAGTGTCTTTCTACTCATACAGCGGGCACGCTGAGAAATTTGGTGATGATGTTTGGTAACGGATCATTTGAGTTACTAGGCATGGACGTTTCACATACTGCATCAGGTCATGAAAAAAGCTTTGTTATTGGTGGTAATACATTCTTTGATATTAAATGTGAACTGCAAAAATAATGATTATTCTGTAACAGTTATGTAGAAAATGACCCTGCCTGTGAAAACCCAGCTAAAGTCATTATTGTGATGTACTGTTTGTGTAAATAAAATCATAAAATGCATAATATAAATGAAATTTGGTGAAAATTTAACCTTGATATCTTTAATATTGACTGAGTAATTACATATCAAAGATTCAAATTTATAGTGATTATATGTGAAATCAAACTTTGATGCTTGTTATCTCTCTAATTATCTCTCTAATTAGATTTTGAGACCTGGTTTTCATACAGGGTCAAACACCTGAAAAAATGGTCTCTACTAGAGATATTATAAAACATACCTTGAAATTTGTAACTGAGCAAAATTTTGTTTTGTATCTGTTAATAAAATGTCTAATTCCAGCAGATGACATTGGGAGGTTGAACATCTCACCCCATCTTACATCCAGTTCCATGTTGCACTGAGCACAAAAACTCCAGTAATATTAAACTGATAACCCTCAGTTGACTGATTCATCAGTTCAGCCTCCATTAAAAGGATCTGAAATCCCACTCTTTAATTTCCTCTCATCATGCAAACAAAATAGCAGTTTGAGCCTCATTACACTCTATCGTGACTCAATGATCCAAAATCAACACAGGCGCGCATACGCGCACGAACATGAATCAGAATTAGAGCCGGAAGCAATTTTGACATGTGAATGGACAGCCCCGCCAGATCAACACATACTAGTTAAGCAGATTCAGATATCCTCTGAGAACCCGGCGATCAATTAGCAGTGAAAATAAATGCATCCAGTGTCTGGAATAGCTATAAGGAGAATCACAGTTGGAGAAAAGGACATTATCCCCAAGTAAATTCAATACGTTTCATCACGTTCTCATTTAATGGGCTGGAATCGTTCGGATAGAAGCTAATGTAATGGAAAGGAAGCATGTGAGGGGAGAGGAAAGGGGTGGGGGTGTATGAGATTGTACTTTCCGGTAATCCTTTCACTCCTGGCTCCAAAGGTACGGTCTGCGCTTTATATGGGGAAATATGAGAAGGTGTTATTACTTTGCTAGTGCTGACAAATGCTGTAAGTCAACTAAATGGTCAATTAAAGCAATGCTGTATGTGCACACTCAGTTGATTTAAGCTGATTAAGGGACCACGTGCACTTTTTATTATCAGGGCGACTCCATATGTCTTCTTCTGCGATCGTTCTCTCTTTTTTGTATGGTTTAGTACCGCCAGGTTTTTGTATACATCAGAATAGCTGTGTAAGCATGTTTTGATTTTTTGTTTTTTTCATGATGAACATAACATCAGGATCTAATGTAAATTGCGTTTTTAGAGCCTCTGCAATCGTTTTGGTAGGGGCCTTGTGGACGGTCGGTAAATCTATGCTGGGCTCATTCAGAAATAAATAAAGAAGAAGGGAAAAATGCTTTCATGCACACCGTTTAATTAAAGGCTTTTGGGAATTATAATCAACGCTTTGAGAGACAGCCTGGTGATGAAGCATAAATCCATAGAGCCGCCAGCTGACGGGGCCCAATCTAATGCGTGGCAATATTGCTCATCTAGCAAACAACTGCGATGTGCGGTATGTGTTTGTGCGACTGCGTATACGTGTATGTGTGGAGGTGAATGTAGAAGTGTGGACTGGATGCGAGATATTGTGAAATAATACAAAAGCGTGCAGTGGTACACATGACAGCATGACATTTCTTTTTCATTTTATGCTGCCACTAAAGCCAGTGTTATTGGTAGAATCTCCCTTGCAACTGATATTGTTTGACTGCATCCAGTGTCAAGTGACATCAACCACAATAGTGCCTTATGAAAGCATACACTGTTTGAGCCTAAAGTGCTAAAGTTTGATACAATCTATTGTGACACAAATGTCACAGCATGTAACGTGAGGTAATGTTACATCACACATCGCAAGGGAAGATTTCTGCCTATTACACCAAGCGCAAATCTTTTTACTGTACATTCTGTCAAATTAGACCCATCGGTTTATTTTTATGTAGATGTTTGTTGGAGTGTGTGTCGTGAAGTTAAGCAGCTCTGTCAAAGCACCGGAGTTAGTCATTCCGCTTTTGCTGATGTGGCGGCTAGTGGCTATAAAAACAAGCTTTGCTCAACATAGACTTGAGTAAGCACTATATTACTTTGGCAGTAAAGCCTTCAGAATGTGGAACAAGAGCCCAATTAGCAAATTGTAGTTGGTAAGTGTTCACATACAGCCTTACATGTTCTATAATAAACCGACTATTTAGTATTATTAAGTAAAAGCAAGCTAAAACATCAGCAAGAGGCAGAAATGGACTATTTAAACTGATGGAAGCCATTAGGTTGCATTATTTAGCTCTGTCTGTGGTTGTGCCTGCCAAATCATCACAATAAAGGAGAATACCTTGATTAACTATTAATCGCTTAGTGTATTATGTATTGTGTTAGTCTAATAGCATTAGTTGATAAGTAAGATCCATTATTTTATGATGTTCTTTAAACAAGAAATGATCAAGACAAAAAAAAGTAGCAATCTGCATTGAATATTACAAAAGGGTTTTGATTGGACAAAATATGTTGATTGTTGCAGAACAGGATTAGGATGTTTTACTGTTAGTTACTATTGAAAAAATACTCTCTCTCTCACAGATCTTTAATTTATCAATTCTCATACATCTCTCTCTCTCTCTCTCTCATCTCTCTCTCTCTCTCTCTCTCTCTCTCTCTCTCTCTCTCTCTCTCTCTCTCTCTCTCTCTCTCTCTCTCTCTCTCTCTCTCTCTCTCTCTCTCTCTCTCTCTCTCTCTCTCTCTCTCTCTCTCTCTCTCTCTCTCTCTCTCACTAACACTAAGGTTAGATGGTTAAAAAGAAAGATCCTTTAAATATTTAAAATAGTTTATCCTTGAAACCCGAAACAACATCAATGGTTTTGTAAAATCATTTAATTTATCTAGTAGCAAGTCAAGTTTGAATTCATGAATGCATTAGACATGCCTTTTATCTTTCCGCTTGTTGGAAAATCTTTTTAAACCGCACATTTATTTTCTCTTATTCGTCACTTCTGGCAGGCTTTCAAAATGGTAATTCCCATGAATTGTATTCTGCTGCAGAATTGACATCTATACCTAAATGCCATGGTCAACAGAATGTATATTGCAGTAGTTTGCCCTAGGTAAAAAAACTGCATAGAAACATGGCTGATTCACACCAATTATGTTTCAAAGCCACGCTGATTTCCTGCTTTCTCTTTGTTGGATACCGCCTCTGTTTCTCAGGCAAGTGCACCAGACTAGATCTTTCCTGTTGAGCCTCTGTTGGACATAAAATCCAGGAATATAGCAGAGTGCCTTAAACTTCCAGCCAAGCATTTCAAAATACAGAAATCAAAAACCCAACTACCCCTCATGCTGGTTTTAAAGAGAGCTTGGCTAGAATAGAGTGATTTAAACCAAAGGAGTCCAACAAGCCCTCTGCTTTTTACAGTGCAGTCCAGAATTGAGGCTTTTAGAAATGGCCACGGTTGTTGGATACTTTAAAATTACAGCTATTCTCAGAAAAGGTTTTACTCCTTAGATAAAAATAAATTTAAATTCATATGCAACTTAAGTCATTGTATAAAGTGTATAAATTATAAGGCCGTATGAATGAACTTTATTGAAATTATTCATTATTCAGTGTTCTGATTGGTCTATATTGCAAACCAGTCTGTTTTGTTGCTGGGTGCCAAATAATTCCTCTATTTTGTTACTCGCTTTAGAATTGTCAGATCAGTGCAGTTGTTAATCTAATCGCCACAATGCACCGCTTACAACCGCACAAGTACGCACATACAAAAGCAACCTTTATGATTTCCTATTATACACAACTCATTCTCATGTACTTTCATGTTGTCTGAAGGGCTTTAACTCCTCTATCACCTGTGCACCCCGTTTCATCTCCAGTCCAATTTCAGGTTGTGAGAGCCCAGTGGTTCTTTATATGCACAGGAGGGGGAAAATTATTTGTCAAAGTGAATGTCATCTAATTTAGCCTCGCCTAAGCCTTCGTGCTGATAGGATCTCACCAACTGAATTGAGCTAGGGTTTACGTCCAAAATATATTGTTCGGCGGGTAGCCTTTTTAACATCTCAATCTAGCAAGAGCCGTGCTCCCCACCAAACCCCCACCTTTACATTTTATTACACGCAGGCCTGTTTGACTAATGCACTTCAGCCCTGGCTGGCAGCCACATGCCAATTTATAACACGATGGCTTAACATCCTCCATGCATACCAAGCAATGTCGATTAGTTGTATTGACATGAACGTGGCCCGGCCCTTTCTCCTGTTTTTTACCAATGAGAAAAAATAAATAAATTTGAAAATGGAATGTGGGAAAGACTCACGGATAGCCACACATTACATGGCAACATGTGAGACCGTGTGAGAAGATCATGACTTTAAGGGTTTTCAGAAGAGATGTAATTATCCTGTTCCATAACAAGACAAACTTTCACTTTTGTTTATAAAAAGAATTCAAGAAAGAGCACAAAAGGGAAAGAAAAGCATTTTCTCCGGTCGTGGAAATGTCACCAGTAAGCGTTACTGCATTTTTATGGTAATGTGATTTAATGAAAGCCCATCACCTATTTTTACATTGTCTATTTCTGCTGGCGTGAAAATGTCAGCAATTTTTTCCCAGGCACAACGCACCGTAGCTTGGCTCCCGATCAGCTCCTGCACTAGAACAGATGCATTTAAATATCAGTCTATTAGTTAAATGGATCGTCCTCACATGCAGCTGTCAGTTTTCGCAGGCATCTGGGCCAGGCTCTTAACAGTGTGCCAAACTTCTCTCGCTCAACCTCTCTCTATCCGTCTCCTTCACAATGTGGAAAAACATTTTGTTCCTGAATGTTAGAATTACACCGTAAAGCAATGGTTTGTTCCCACCGAGCGTGAGAGAAAGCCTTGCTGTTTGTGCGTGCATGTGTTTTGCACTGAAACGAAACACATTATACATATTAAGACTTGTTTTGAATTAGGTTTGTTTACCTGTTTATCTTACATTTACATTGCATTTATGCATTTGACAGATGCTTTTATCCAAAGCAACATACAGTGCATGTTATACATTTTATATAGTGTGTGTGTTCACTGGGGATAATGGGGATGTTATGGTATTTTAATGAAAAGCAAGATAAAATACTGATTAAAATAGATTTTTTGCAGCATGTGAGTAGCAAAAGAAACAAAATTCAAAGAGAACATTTCATTTATATGCAACGTGAAGGACAGGTGTTTGTATTATGCACCATATGCTGCCGATTTCTTTTTGTTTGTAAAAAGATGGATTATGCACTCATTTACATTTAATCATTTAGCAAAACAGACCATTAATGTGGCTATATCCACCATTTGCTATATCCAGATTTGTTTGAAGCATTGCATTAGTTTTCATCCATAAATGTACTGAAGTACTGTAGATAATCCTGTCTCCTCTTTCTCTCTTGAAGGGCTCGCACAACAGCTCTCGACATACAAAAACCCAACACCGTTTTCCGAGCCAGCTAAGCTCTGCCAGAGTTGATGGCTGTGGTAATCGTGAGGAGCACGACCCCTACGGTCAACAAGCGTAATGCTTGGAAGAAGAATTGGCGTAATACACAGCACTGTTTCCTGTGTAGTAGGCAAGGGGCATGGTGACCACGATGCTCTCGAACCAGAGAGACACAGTCAGAGGGGCTGGTTGGATGAAGATAAGTAGAAAAGGTCAAACTTATAAATATAGCCAACAGTGTGCAAGAGACGGAGGATGGGGTTCTGGTGGAGTTGAGGAGGGGGTTGTCAGTCATTGAGGCTTCGTTAAATGTTGAGGGATATTCGATATTTCAGATTTTGTTGCAGTGGTTCTAAGAGCTTTCTGCCTGTGCTGTCACCTCTCCTTCACCATTGCCTTGTCACTCAAGTTGTGGAGTTGATGTAATTGATCGTGTCTTGTCAAGAATGGAAGATGTGCCTGAATGAATGCCAGACAACAAATAAAAGACTGCAGTTATGTCCTCAGAGTGATACAGTGATGTCACCAGTGATGGAGGCTGGTTGAGATCAATGCCATGTCTGTGGCTATTCTTTAACACAAGTATCTGTTGACGACGGGGCAAAATTATGGATTTTTTAGTAACAGGATATTTAATGTGGATGGGACCAGGAAAGTGCATTAAAAAGCTAAAGCTTAACCTGATAACTGTCATTGCACATATTGAGCAAACACATGAAAATGCATCTGAAGTTTTAATTTGAGGTATTTTCAAAACATAACATCAACATTACAGTTTTTATTACTTTTTAAGTTTGTTTATTGTTATGAAAACTTGTCAAATATTTATTCTTGAGTCTTAGACCTTTCCAGTAATATATATAGTTTACAATATAGTTTGTCATAATCAGATAAAAATTCAACTATGAAATATTAAAGTGAAAAGTTAAATAAACTGAGGGTTTCACCTGTGAAACGATGACAGTTGACAGGTTAAAGTAAACGCTACATTATGGTTGAATAGGATTTCTAAATATTTGTTGTTTTTAGAAAAAAAATATTATTCATGACTAAAAGCCAGAATTTAGTCATAATACACATGAGTATCAAATCTTCAGAATGCTTGAAACAAGTTTTGCTTATATAGATGCTGAACAAATGCTAAAACATGGAAAAGCAAATTGAGTCAAGCTTTTACTTTGTATTCACAATTATCTCTCCTTAGATCGCTCCTAACTCTCTCTCACCCTCCGTTCATATTAGTGATTTCATTTTCATGACAGTGTCAAGGCCAGTTAATAGGGAAGGAGTGGTTGCATCATAAAAGTCTAATCATATATCAGCTTGTTACTCGTGAATTTAAATAATCAAATTGAATTAAGGTTTAACAGTCCGTGTGCTTCTTCTAATGCCACAACCTGTCAGCGATGGTTTCCGCTTCTGTGATGATATCACATCCATGACCACATTTATTCTTCAAGCATGGAAAACTAAACATATTTCATAATAATGAAGAATAATGATTTAATAATACTCCCTGACATCATGCTTCCTGACTAAAAATGTCCTGCATAACAGGTTGATTAATAAATAAGCATTGATTAGAGTCTCTTTTACAAACCTTATAACTTGCTGCTTTGTATTCAAGACTTACTGGCTGAAGATACATTCAGTGAAATAGAGGTTAACCTACAGTATGGGAAAGCTTGTCTAAAAAGGAATTTTATCTATTTCCATGCATCCGCAGAATGTTAATACGTTTTCTGAATGGGTGGAGATATGTACTTGGCTCAACACTACATTGAAAATGTGTAGCTTCATTGTGCATAGTATCTATGCAAATGTTGGGGTACATGCTTATGTCATTAACCTTATAGCTTTGATCACACATCCATCAAAACTCATCAATTTCTCATTCTGAAAAAATGTCAGAACTGATTTCCTGGTGTTTCAACAAATAGTGTTCTTCCTTAAATGGAAAATTACTGTCAAATTCCTGGTTCTAGTGTCCTTTCTTGGATTTTTCACCTAGTCCTTTCTGCAACTTTTGCACAATGCTCAGTTTGTCTGGTGTGAATCACAAACCCCGTCTTATTTTTTTCCCACTCCTGCCGGTCTGTCTCTTGGCTTTTTTGTGCTGGAGTTTTTTTTCCGTTCTTACAGTTCGCTTGTCTGTCCACTCGCAGTGTTTTTCGCAGTGAAGTCACAAAATCACACATTTATTTCAAGCGATCAAACTAGAGCTAAGACAAATTATCAGGACAAATGCCAACCTGACTGTATCTCTTGCTCTGGCTCATAAAGTCAGGACTGCCCTGGTTTTATTGGGACATCTGGTCACAGTATGTGAAGGTGTTGTGCGGTGTTCTTGTGTGTGTGTGTGTTTCACGATGTGTGTAGGTACAAAATAAGGATGAATGAGGGAATCTGTGTGTGTATGTGTAGCCCTCGAGGGGCTGTAGAGGGGCAGCTGACAGGTCTCTTGAGGGAGATTTCTCGTTCCCTTTCATTGCTTTTCCCTCCAACAAATGAACTGCACACAAACCTACTCTAGCCATTTGCCCCCATTAGGACCAAATTATGTGTGTATGTGTGAGATAGAGAGGTGTATGTATGTGCATGTTTAGGGCCCTAAACCTAACCCATTACCTGTGTGCACAAATTAAGTGTACATTTTCATATTGGCATTCAGTATTAATAGAAATACTGTGCCTATCTGTTGTGTTAATGTGAGAGTGTACATGTATGTGTTAGCATGACTCTCTCTCTCTCACACACACACACACACACACACAGAATGAGGCACTAATCACATGCTAATGGACTTTCTACCTGAGTGTCACTTGTCTGAAACTATTAGGCAGCAGTCTGTGGAGAGAGAGAGAGAGGGAGAGAGAGAGAGAGAGAGAGAGAGAGAGAGAGAGAGAGAGAGAGGAGAGAGAGGAGAGAGAGAGAGTTTTCCCTACACATGCTGTCTGTCCAACATGCATTCTCTAAGGTCAAAGTCACACAGATTAGTATGATGGCGAGATAAAGAAAAGCTACAAATGCTATTGTAACATATTTTGTGCCTGTAATATGTAATTTTTATGCATACACTTGATAGTCAAACTTGTTTGACAAATCACTATTTTGTACTATTTCTCAACTATCTTTTTATAGTAATATCATGATCCACAGCTGATCATAAGCAAAGATGACACTGACCCATTATTTCTATAATTGCATGTCTTTCAGTTACATATCAGAAGAAATTGTGGACTTTTTCAAAACATCTGCACTGATTTTAGTTGTCACTGTGTGAAAAGCTGTTGAATGGATTTAATGATAAAATGTGATGTTGAACTAATGGATATTTTCCATAAATACAGTAGCTGTTAATATTCATATGATTTTTAAAAGTATTACAGGCACCTGTTCCTTTTTGCAATATCTGTTTAAAATATGTATAAAATATATATTTTTGACATTTTTGTTTAAATATTTATTTATGGTCATTTTTAGTGAGCTACTCTTGGCAGAACACTGAAAATCGCTTTGGATAAAAGCCTTCTGGCAAATACATAAATGTAGATGTACATTTCGTTAATTTTGTCTTTTCATTTATTTTTATGTAAAGTACTTTCATTTTTATCGATATACATTTGCAAGATCACACAAATCAGAGTTTTAAAGTGTATTTTGACATTTCCAAACCACTTATGAATAGAAAACAAAACAATTCATAAATATTAAGCTTGACCTCCTGCAATTGTAACTAGTGAAGGAGGAAATTACCATGAATCCTTATTAAAGAGACGAATCACTTTAAAATTCTAGTAAAAAGAAAAAAGAAACATCAAAAGGGCACAAAAATCCCCAGAGTCCACATTTGAAACAACCTTTTCCTTCATTTATTTCATTTAGCCAGATAAAAAAAAGAAGGGCAGAAAAAAGATATTTTTTCTCCTGACTCACACTGAAGGAAGCAGCACAGCAGATACAATTATTCAGCTCATTCTAATAACTCAGACCCTTTCCATTCCATCACCATAATGCTTTCTCCATTTTCACTCTACAATGACTACTAGGACTAACAGGTAAAATGGTCTGCCTCCGCATTCTCTCCTTTCATTTTTCCTTCTTTTCTAAAGCTCTGTTCTTTCTCTGTAAGTAATCATGTTCCACACTCGCCTGTCTGAGATAGATGCATTTGTAGGAAATGGGAAATTGACATTAAGGGAAAGAGACTACTGTTAAAGTACGGATCAATATTTCTATTACTCAGCAAAAGCTGGTTAACCTCATGTATTTGTATATGCACACAAGCAGTTGCCATGGCTGAAAACGTTTTTTAACATTTCGTTGAACTGCAGTGATTATTTAATAGATTTTTCATTGTCTCATACTATTTCATCCTTTTGTTATCTTATACATGTTTTTATTTTTTACACAAACTTTCCAAAACAATATTGCAGTATAATGATAAGGTGATTATGAACAACAAATGGAAAAATTTTAAATAAAAAACTTTTTTTTCATGAAAAGGGTGAGATTGGAATGCTTAACTTTAACCGAGCATTGTCTGTGTCGGCAAGGTGTGATCGTTTCACCTACAGTGGATGTACCTTTTCATTTCCCTGAATGACAAAGCTGTTTTTCCAGGCACAGACCTTGTTAGTGGGATACAAGGGAGCAGATGGGGACCAGGCTTTTTACAGGGCTGTACTAAATTGACTGTGATTCCAGGCGTTTTGCTTCTCGAGAGAAATGAATTTGAACTGTTTGTTTGGTGGTCTTTTCTTACTACGTACCGAAGGCTTTCCTAGGAGAGAGGGTGTGTATCACAGACACATTGATGAATTTGTTTTCCACATTCAAGGTCAATTGAAGTGCTGTCAAAGCTCCATGAACTTTGGAACCCTGACGAAAGTGTTTAAAGTCCGTGTTTTGTTCAACAGTAAACATGTTAGCAAAAATCTGCATGTTTATAGCAAACCATATTTAGAGTAAAGTCAGCATTTTGAATAGTATGCAGGCATCAGTTTAGGATTTAGGGTTTGCACAACCTTCAAATTAATCCACTCAAGAAACAAGCGCACCAGATGGCCGTGAATGAATCCAGCTACAGTGACAAAAATCCAACTAATGATCACGTTAATCCTGCAGGAATAATACAAAATATACTAGCAGAGGGAGGATAAGAGAAAATGAAAATAATCAATTTCAAGTTAATTTGGATACTCTGCTAAATTCAGCTCTCTTGTGTTTGGTCTCCAAAGTACAACAGCCAAGCAGCCATTGAAAGTTCTCAGTGTGAGTCTCCATTTGTTTAAAGTTTGCCAACTTTGGTTAAAAGTGTGAAGATGATCTCAGGTATCCCATACGAAACCACGGGATATCTTAGCTATTCTCATGTTTTTAGCTGTGGTATCTTTTAGCAACTTGTGTTTACAAGTAGCTGTACAATGAGTACGCTGCTGTGAGGTAAACGGTAAAGGGATTTATTCCTGGTGTAGTCAATTTGCTTTCACCCGTCTCCAGACACGCATGAATCCCTGAGTATGCTTTCATTGCCTTTGGCAATACTGCGCCCCTGGAATATTAATCCACGTTTTGCTACTGACAGAAATCTCAATCGATTTTATTTTTACCAACAAAAAGGAAGATGACACCACAATGATTAGATGTAAAAAAAAAAACCCACATGAGGCTCTGTAAATACCTGCAGTTATGATCTAAAGTTTAGCTTATCCAAAGTTTTTATTTTTTTGCAAGCACTCAGTTTTTCTCAGTAGGGTACAATCAGAAAAACCGAATATACAAAGACAGTAATTTCCCAAATTTGCTCCCTGGCTTGGTGAAGAGCGTGGAAAGCGCTGAGACACGGTGACAGCAGGGAAGTGAACTCAGCCAGCAATGACAGCCAAAGGATTTCTGACAAAACACTGCTAGAGTTCAATGGAAAGAAAGCCTCCAAAATAGCCCCCTTTCATTACTAGAAAGTTTTGGTAAAATCTTGACATCAGAAAGTGAGAGGTAAGGCTGGAGAAAAGACTCAGAACTGATGCTGGGTTCAAAAAGAATGAGGAAGTGCAAACTAAGACATGTATCTGAGGCATAGTAGATACTGTAAGTACCCAGAAAAGACCTGGCCACATCAAAGATTTGATTAGTTTATCATTTGAATCATTTTAATTACAGTTGGGATGTCCTCACGAAGCCTTTTTTCAACCTATAATGTAAGTCAAACAGCACACAGAATAAATATCCAGTATAGAAATACACCACATAATGAATAATAGGAAATGAAGACTCTCATCAGATTTCAGACCATGATTTCTTCCTCCCAGGAGTGTCACGCAAGTGAAGTGGGCAATCATTTGACATCTGTGTTAAATGCACCTGTAGACAGTCTTCAATTTTAAAGAGATACTGGACCTGGAGGACTGTGATAAGAAATATTGAGGCATTTCCTTCACTTGAAAATAATTTTAGTTTTCAATACTACGTGCTAAGAAGTATGTTTCAAAGCAAACAACAGAGAGGGAGGCATAGAAAGACACAAAAGCTTATTAAAAATGTAAACAGCTGGCCAACTGTGAGAGTTCACTTTCAAAAACATGCATTATTGTCATTATTGTCTGAAAGTGAACGCCAGAAAGAAGGTCTTTGAATAATACAGTGAATGATCTCTTGACATCAGAGGATGAAGTTCTGGAGAAACCCTGAGGGTGGGATTTTTACCGTTCCACTTCTTAGTGATAATTCTGTTTATGTTGAAAACCCTTAAAGCATTTTTTGTCATCCAATTAGTTAGACACATATAGTGTGTAGGATACTATCCCATACTATCCCAATCTGGTTTATATTTTGACCCCTTTAAATATCCTCGGGTGTTCAGATAACATATGCAACCAGCTACAAAAGGTTAAAGCATTAACTGGATAAAAATGTACAATGCTAGAACACTGTAGCAAGCTATCCAACATGTGAAATGTAGAATGATACAAGACCTTGTGAACCCAGCTTACAAACTGTACAAAAAATTGTTATGTCACTTGTGTGATTCCTACCACAAAGTAGTTTATTTTGTCACTGTTTGCTTTGGGGAGAATAGCAATTACTTACATGAATATAAAATATGCATATATTTACAAAACATAGGGGACCCGCAAAATCAAATTCAGCATGATGAAATTTACATGTCAAAGCTCAAGGTTAGAGCTGATTAAAAATGCGAGCCATTCCCCGTAGGATAAACTGCAATCATTTGTTTGTGAGGATCATAAACTTCAAACATGAAATGTAGTTAATGAAGAAAAATAGAAAGCAGTGGGAAAAAAACCAAAAGATTAGAGATTTTTTTAGTGTTTTAATTACTTTATTCTTCTAATAACAAATGGTGTGTATGAATTTTTGTTCTCTAGAGAAATTGTTTCTTCTCTACAGTTCTATCAGCCATAATTCTTTAGCCATTTTTATATATTTATGTTTTCTTTCCTCGAGGGACAAACCGTATATTTTATGTACCACAAAAATAACAAACTTGATGTGGCCTTTTTCACTCTTAAATAAAATCGGTTGTTTTAACTTCATAAAGCGCCTTCAGTCTCCAGAGATACCTTTCAAAACACAATCATCGGCTTTTGAATCCGCAATATGCAAAGGACCTCTAAATCACAGTAAACCCAGCCAAGAATGTGTCTACCTAGAGAAAATGTGGGCACTGCAGAGCTCTCGCACCGCATTTCTCATAAAGAACAGATGTGCTTTTCTGGCTCTGCTCCTCCTAAATGCATCTGCTATCACCGTAGTCTACACTTACTTAACAAGGACTTTGGCACACTGTGTCCATCAGCGAAGCACATAGCTGGTGCACAAGGTACGTTATTAGAGACTAATCTTGGTCCTTGTCAGAGCCGCAGACTAGTGGTTGGCATACGTGCTATGACATATTGAGCATCCCCAACATTTTCTCTTCTCTCTCAATTATCCTCATAATAATAGTGCCAAAAGTAAAATAAAATAATGTAAAACTGTAATAGAAAGAAAGGACTTTTTTAGCATTTCTCTTGATAAAGCCTAATTTAGCAAACTTGGAGATAAAAATAATTGAGAGAGAGCTTGAGATATAAAATTTGATGAATAATTTTTCTGGGTTTATTCAATAGTCTATGTTCATTAGTGCATTATTTATTTCAAATTGAATATAATATTAATAGTATTTTTAATCAAGAAACTTTTTTTGCTGACAGAAGTCTGTTGGTGTGGGTGGAGACAAAAAAGAATCAGTCATGTTGAAACCAGTACTCTTCAACCACCTGTATGCTGGTTTTACAACCATTATTCTCATTCACAGACGACATGCATATGGACCGTCCACAATCTGTTATTTAATGTGCTATAATTTGCAATATTAGCGACAAGTTTTGTTCAGGTAATGTAGCCAGTAAAGTAGATATTCAGAACATCTGCTTTGTGTTTTAGTTATGTCTTTGAAATATGCTTTTCATTATGTTGATTATGATGTATTGTTATATTCTTGTTGGTCTCATTGTGCATGACAAAGAAAAAATGATCTTTGTGATCTTTTGGATTGTAAAAAATGACTCAATTTAATTGAAGTGTTTAAACGAGTTGTATATCACGAATCTTACTCACTTCTAAAATCCCCAACAACTACCTGAATGAAATCTGTCTGAATACAGAAGTAAAATTGGTTGCAAATGCGTTAACTATTAACTTTAATGGAACTCATTTTACTTCAGGTATGTTAGGAACTTTTCCATATTCAGCTGTTTCGATGAGGACTGGCAAACAATTTTCCTGGTTCAAAGCATTCTCGCCGCTTCTGAGAATGTTTCTCGGCAGCCTCTCGCATCGAAAGCAGCTGTGTAGGAGGAAAACTTCAATGGCTGCGAGCGCGTCGAAAACGGTGCATGTTATTTTCCTCCTAAACTGCGGCAGATGAAACGGCGGCGAGTGGCTGACAGAAAGGCCTAATTTAGCGAGGAACGTGAAAACCTTAGCTGTGTGTGCATGACTGCTCCAACCCCCCACATAATCGATCAACCACGTTTGGTGTCTCTGCAAAACTGTAAAAGAGATTTAAAAAAAGTAAAAGTGTGAATGATAAAGCCTGGAAATTAACAAGTGCAGATTGCCAAGAAACATGACTTTGGATGGCGAGTGTACAATAGACTGAAGAGAGAGAAACCACTATGGAAGCGATCAATCCTCTGATGTATTGAAACTGCTTCTCAACTTTCATACATGTCTAAAGTGTAAAAAAGCCATTGAGACTGAACATTCAAAGACTTCCTTATTCTGGGACTGGCAACCACAGACCCATCCTGTATCTCATAGTTACCTTTAGTTATGTACTGCATATTTATTTAGAAACATTACATTTTCTCTATAAAATATGTTATTTATTTTTTTCTCATAAAAAAAATCCTAACTGAACCCTTACATAAATATATGTAAAGTAAAATATGATATGGCTAATATGATGTATACTGTATTTTTTTACTCGCACGGCATTTTTCTATTGTTTCAGCATATTTGTGTGAACATTTTTAAATATGTGGCCAAAAGCACAAACAAACCTGTGCACACAAACAGAAATATGCATGTGTTTTTATACATTACCCACAAAAATGCACTGGATTACTTAACCCAAAACAAAGGGCTTTTTTACAGACAGAATATGCACAGTTGCGTGCATATATTGCATTTACATTATGGATATAATTATTTGCAAGCAAGGTGTCAGCAGCTTTAAAACCTTTCTATTTAGGTATAAACATATGGTGTACGGTACATTGAAGTGAAACAGTTTAGCAGAATTATGCGTTAATATGATAAATAAGGTCTTGCACACAGAGATGCGACAAGATTTATGACACCCTGTTGCAGCTCTGGCTCCTCTCATTTGATATGTAGATGAATGACAGCTTTGCACAGGTATCATCAGGCATGCATTGTCACAAGCTGACCTTAGACTTTGGCCTAAATCCAACTCAGACCGTGTGTGTGTGCGCGAATGTGTATGAATTTGTGTTTCTATGATGGATGTGTGGAGCAGAACAGCTGTTTAGGCCATTGCCGGGCTCAGGGTCAACAGTTTTGGTTGACAGCTCTGGACACAGAGATAGATAGAGACAGCATTTCTCTGGCAAGAAACGCACTTTGGTGAGTTACGGTTTCTTTGTGTATGTGTGTGTGGTTCTAGTAAACCCATATCATGTGGGGACCAAATATTTCACAAAGATGAAAATAAAACCAGTTATTTTTGATCTTGTGAGGGTTTTTTTTAGTCCCCATAAAACATGGAAACCTAAGAAAAAACTAAAACAAAATGTTTGTGTGAGAGTTAAGGATTCAGTCCGATTTACTCCAATTTATATAAATAGAAATGTGTACAAAATGTTTTTTACAATAAGCATCCATCAAAAAAAGAAAAAAACACCCAGTGCTGTCAAAACTGCAAGCAAACAACAGCAGCTTGTGATTAGGAAATTCCAGCGCTGTTCCTTATATGCTGTTAATGATATAATGATACTTCATTTCACAAATGAACAATTTCTTTTTTATTCTTACATATTTTGGTGCACTGATGTTTTATAATTATATGAGCACAGGGAGAAATGAGCTAATAAAATAAGCTGGGAGTTTAAATAAATAATCCCCTGAACCAAAATAACATTGATTTTAACAAGGCATTTCATGTTACGCTATGTGCTCGTGAGTGGAAAATGAAGTTAGATGGTACATCAACGATAAAGTTACTCTGCAGCATTCCCTTCCTCAGCAATAGTGACCTAATTTAAAAGAACGCTAAAGTCGTCAGATTGACTTACATATCTGAAATGCCATTCCTGGGAGTACAAATACTGGTCCCAATGGCAGAATGCCCCACCGATTTCTTCAAAATGACAGTGTTACACACAATAGATCATTAAAGTTTTTTTCTTGCATAGAATTAAGGGTCTGCAGTTGCCCCTAAAATCAAGGCATATGCCACTGACAGCGTGTGCAACTACCCCAGCTTTAATGTGGCAGCTGGCAATATCCAAATATCAGAAAGATTAAAATGTCAAGGGGGAGGAACTGAGCCAAAAGCAGAGGGATTCTGCAGGGGACAGGACACATAGACCCGCAGGCTTTTTTAGACCGTGTGTGTGGGGGGAATGTGTGACTCTAGAGACTAGAGTTATAGGCATTATGTTTGTGCTCATATCTGTACACAGTGAAATTTTCCTGTTTTTCCTATAGGGACCTGCACAAGAACAAACGTTTTATGGAGAGTGTTGATTCTATTTTGCCTTGTGTCAGTGTTGAAATGTGATAAGGAAACTGTGTGTTTAGAACTGGATAAAGCAGAGAAACAGTGGTGTGATTTGGGCTTGTTTGTATTTATGATGCATACACATGTGTGTGTGCATGTCAGTGTAGTACAGCTGTATAATGCAAATCTTTGACTGTTGACAATGTATGACTGTTGTGGTAAATCATCAAGAGTAATGAAATTGTAATGTCCATACACTGTCTGCATTTACATTTACACGTTTTTTCAAAGCAACAGTGCATTTAATACATTTTTGTCAGCATGTGTTCAGTATTCCCTGTGATTCAACACAATGCTCTACTAATTGAGCTAAAGGAATGTGCATCACATGTACATTTTCAAATATGGTATACAAATAAATTCTCCCTTGGTAACGCATTAAAGAGCATTACCACAACAACGTAAAATCCCATTCTGTAAATATCTGGCCTTTAGAAATTACCATAAACAAGAACACTTAACCTCACTATGATATGAGCACATGGAAAGTCCATGTCAAGAGGGCTTAACACATACATATTAAACTGCATAAATCAGCAAATGCATTCTTGCTCTGTAGAGACCCGCACTTTATATTATAGTGATGTGAAAATTGCTGCCTACCTTACAACAGAGAAAAAATAAGTAAATAAATAAAAATCCAGACAGTGTCTCAAAAGCATTTCTGATCCTTCAAAGGTTTTTGTGTTTTAATAGATAATAGATAGCTTCTGCTATCAATAATAGATGATGTAACTGCATGTATCAGATGTATTACTCAAACAGAGCAATTCAAACACAGGCATTTCATGGATGGACAGTTTGTACACTGGAGGCTTTTGTACACATGGAAGGCCTGTTTACACAAAGAATGATGGAAAGAAATATAACTGTAAAGATAACTTTATCAGCATCAGCACCAACAGGCATTATGTTTATTCATTTCAACATTTATAAGCTGGGCAATTTCATACTTTGTAGGATTTCTGTAAATTAAAATGCACAAAAGAAGCAGAAGCAATCAAACCCTACAAATGAAGAAGAGTTGACTCTTTAAAGAACATAAAATAGTTTTTTATTTTAATTTTCATGTGTGTATTTGTAAGGAAAATGGACTGTTATGGATGTGACAATTCTGAAAACGACACTTTTGTTTTAAAAAGAAATACCTCTCTTATTTGAAGTAAAACATGTCACTTTTAATTTAATAAAATGCCTTGATAAATCAAAGTTTCTCTATGATATGATAATCAAATCTGTTTAACAAATGTTTACAGAGGCAGATGTGTGCAGCACAGCATGCAATCATTTCTTTTGATAATTGTACACCTACAGAACACATGCTTGCATTGCTCTTTTGTTTCTTTTAAGTGTTTCGCAACACAACACTTTATAGTCATAAGTCAGAGATATCAATTAGAAAGCTCCACGTATCACGTTCAATGAAACAGAGCATTTAATGCGCTTTGCTGTCCTCACCGCATTAGCGCAGCAAATTTCACACGAATATGAACTCGGCGTAAACACGGCTCCCTGTGCCAAAGACCCATCCAAAGCAAAGCAGCTAATGACAAATAGTTACTACAAGTGCACTCCATTCACAGTATATTAAGTGTTGGAGCAGCGCTAGCGAACGCTAATGCTAAAGGGACCCGATTACTCATTCACCGCTTCATCAGAACCGTGTCTGTTAGCAATGATAAATAATATAGCAGCCTGGCATAGCTCACCGAGCCAGGCCAGCACTCAACTGATTCATGTGCGTTTTTGAAAGTCTTTTCATGCCAGCGGTTCCTCACCTACTCACTCACATTGGCGCTTTTTCATGCTACAGCAAATACATAAAACCCTCAACGGTAATTAATGGTTTTGAGAGCTGGAGGCCACATAGAGAAGGAGGGGTAAATATAGATGATGTAGGAGTGATCTTAATCCATGTTAATTTCTTTCAGAGATTTGATTTAATTAAAAGTCAGGAGCTGAGCCAAGAAAATAGGCATTTATGAGGAAAATGCATCGTCAGTTGCTCTTTACCCCAGAGTGTTGTGCTGAAAGAGTAATCTTGTGTAACTGTGCACGTGAACGTACTAAAAAGCTAGTTGTTGGCGTATCCTGATAGTATGGAACCCTATTATATATATTACATGATGCTGTAAATAAAAGTTGTTTGCTTATGTATATCCCACATAAAAATTATTTTGTAACCATTCTTTTTTTTGTGTAAAATCATAATACTGTACACTTTTTAAAATAAAGGTACAATTTATAAACAATGCTATAAAAGAACTATTTTTGGTTGAATGGTTCAAGATCCTTTAAAATCCAATGAACCTTCTGGTTCACAAAAGTAAAAAAAAGCCTCTTTAGACTATAAAAAGTATGAAAATAATAGTACTCCTTAGAACTTTGAATGGTTCTTTTGGGAACCAAAATGCTTCTTCTGTGGGATTACTATAACATTTTTGTGCTGTAACACATTTTGTAGCACCTTTATTTTTAAAAGTGTAACCACACATTTACTCTGGTCTCACCTCAATAACCATCTCCCAAAAAGCATTCATTTTTAAAAGGAAATAATATGCTGCACAACTTTGTTGCACACTAAGTACATGCAGTGCATTAGTATTTCTCCACTATACAATGTTACCGCACATTTGGCAAATGCATTTATTTACAGTAAAGCTGTCTTTAGTGCATCCAAAGTATACATTGTAAGACTCAAAGTCATGCTCTGGCACATGCCATGGTCTACTAGTTGAGCTAAAAGACCAGTATAAGTTTGATGATAACTAATAAGTAAATCATGTTATAAGGTTTATGGGTTTGTAGAATAGGGTTTCTAAGGTATTGGAATAAATGGAAGTGATTTCCTCTTTTTAGAGCACTTTGGAAAAATGTAAGGAAATATTGCTATGAGTGTGTGCGTGTAGCTTTAAAAGAGTTTGATAAGTTTGCTTTGCACTTGAAGACATGCTGACAAAACCCTTTTTAACAGCAGTGTAAGTGACACTATTGAGATGAGAGAACTGAAAAAGGAGAAAGGCACTGAATAAGAGTGAGTGAGGAGAGAGAGGAACATAAACGTGAACATGTTTTCAGGAAAGTTTCCCTTCTGTTTCATCTTTTGATTTTGCTGATATCAGCATGGATTAGAATATGTTTGTTCCCTGCATGCCCCCCCCTCTCTCTCCCTCTCTCTCTCTCTCTCTCTCTCTCTCTCTCTCTCTCTCTCTCTCTCTCTCTCTCTCTCTCTCTCTCTCTCTCTCTCTCTCTCTCTCTCTCTCTCTCTCTCTCTCTCTCTCTCTCTCTCTCTCTCTCTCTCTCTCTCTCTCTCTCTCTCTCTCTCTCTCTCTCTCTCTCTCTCTCTCTCTCTCTCTCTCTCTCTCTCTCTCTCTCTCTCTCTCTCTCTCTCTCTCTCTCTCTCTCTCTCTCTCTCTCTCTCTCTCTCTCTCTCTCTCTCTCTACTCTACAGTTCTCTGTAGTGTGCTGAAGAGAGAACAGCTGTGGAGGCTGCCAAGGTCGCAGGGACATCTGAGTAATGACATTCCCCTGAAATGTTACCTCAATGCTAAAACTCACACTCAGCGGGAACAGATCAGACCACAGGAAGACAATGGCCTACAAACCTGTGTGTTTGTATTGCATTGTACATGCAAAGCGTAAATGCAAAGTGAAAATGTAAAAGTGAATGCACATAATTACTCAAGAGGGAGAAACATATAAACAGGAAATTCTTCTAAAACTTTATTGTCCTCTGCATAACATAAAAGCTGCCAAACCATTAAAGAGCCCAGTTCTCTTAACTTTGCTGATATAGGGTTAGTATGGTCTTTAGTTTAGATTTTACAACCATGGTCCATCATTTGCTACTGCTATTACTTGTTAGAAGTGGTTGTTGTCAGAAGGAAGTACTTACATGTATATGCTTAAAGGTATTCAAAGCAAATGATCTTAAAGCTGGTTCTCTGGAGGTTTGGAGACGGTTCTAGGCTGTGTGTGGTGGTCCTTCTCCATCCAACCTCAGCAACCATCGTCTGTAATAATGATGCTTTCAGTCTTTGGTCAAGTGTGTTCATTTAACTTCCTCGCATGCAACATGCACTTGTGCGCAGAGATGTGTGTAGGTCAATATTTTATTATTTTTAGTGATTTTTAGTCTTATTTATAGTCTACAGAATCTCTACCAATGACTGGATAAACTCATAACTAACCAGTTTGAATGATCATTATCATGTCATGATAGACGGTGGGTGGTGCAAGACACAACCCACAGTCTCTCTCTCCAAAATAGCTTCTGTTGAAGATCAGTGCTGACGTTTTCCTTGGCAAAAGGTCCTCACACATGAGAATCCTTTTTGCCTTTAAAACCACAAGCTTCTGCTTGCTTAATGTCAGCTCTCCTTCTGTGCATTCAGCAGCGACACTGTTGGTAAAGGTTAAGCAAGTGCAAGAGTTAGTGAGAAGGGGTGGGGGGGGAAGGCTGGAGACACAGAGAGAAAGAAAGAATATATGTATTTGTAAGGGCATTTGTTTGAGTGTTTGTACCCTCTTTCTGTATTCAGCTGAAGTATATGTCTTTGTGGAAAAGGTTAAGAAGGCAGGGGCCTGCAGGTCGGTCTGTTGTATCCTTTCTTACTCGGGGTCCCTGTGGGTCTGTCGCTCTGACGGTGCAGTTTGAGAAGGACACTTTGCCCGTTGGTCATTTTAAATTTTAATGTTTAGAAATGAGATAAATTCAGGGACATGATGTCTTTTAGGCTTTAGCATTTTGGTAAGAATTAGACCTTAATGAGTGTATGCCTTGTGTCTCATATATCTTGATATATTTACATACAAACAGCATGGAGCATACATTGAAAGAAACATTCTTTTAAAATAACCCACTCTTAAAGGGATAGTTCACCCAAAAATAAAAATATTTTATTATTTATTCACCCTCATGTCATGTCAAACCCTGTATATGATTCATAACATAAGGGTGAAAAAATTATGTTATATTATATATTATATTATATAATTATGAACTATTGCTTTAAGATCTCACTTTGGCTCTAGGTCATTTAAATATCAAAGCACTAACACTCATAATTAATTTTATTTGTAAAGAACATTGAATCTGGCTAACTCAAAAAAAAATTGTCTTGTGGCACTTTTAACATTGATGACGCATTATCTGCACTATTTTTCACTTTTAAGTCACTTTGAATGAAGGCATCCGCTAATTGGGTGAAAAAATTTACTCATTTGCCACTATAAAAAATGATGTAATAAACTATTTCAATATTTTAACCACTTTTTGCAGCAGTGACAGGTTTTTTAAGTACACACTTAAGTTCATTAGTACAGAGACTCTGTAGCTTGTGATTCTTGTGTGATTCAGGGTTGAGATCAGATTTTGACTGGACCATTGCAGAACTTGTATTTTTTGTTACGCAGCCTGTGTAATAATAATTTGACTGCAGTTTGGGAATCATTGTGCTGCTTAAAAATGATCCATCTTTGAAGCTTACCAGATGATAAAGCAGACAAAAATTGGATAGTCTGTGGTTTTTGCAGTTTAACAAGACATGCGCTCCCTGTTAAAAACAAGCTTTACTTTAGAAATAGCGTTGTTGAGCTGTGGGGATTTTCCACTGATATCGCTTTGAATTTGGCAAAATCTGACCACAATGTCTTTGCCCACATGGCAACTGGTCTAATATTGGTTATTTGTGCAAACATTTTGAGTAATGCATCTCTGTAGCATTTCTCACAGGTCTTCTGGTTTGCTCAGAGAGTTAATGACGACCTTTGATAGGAGGTTTGATGTAGCTTCCACTTCCAGAGAATTAAATCAACAATTCCTACTGGGACATCCAAACAGTTGGATATTGTTTTGTACCCTTTCCAAGTCATTTGTTTTACTTTATCTCTATGAAGTTCTATGGAATGATCTTTATTCTTCATTTTCACAGCTGTACTTCAAATTCACAACCTAAATAATGATGCTGTAGCTGTGGGGTTGTAGTAGCCTGTGCAGTGATTCAGTTTATTTGGTTCTTTGGTCTGTTTGTGTAAAATCTGTGTAAAACAACATAGTAAATGAATACTTATGCAAACAGCTTACATTAGTTTTGTTAAGAATTCTGTTTAGTAAATAGCTGACACTTTGCAAACAGGTATTAAGTTTACATGCTACAAAAATAATGTATTATTCTTATCTAATTTCTGCATATACTTAAACAAAATGTTCATGATAATAATCTATATAATATAATTCATGATACCTAATGCATTAACATCATGCATTACCATATAGAACCTAATCGTAAAAATCTAGGTTTTTTCTTAACCATTAACAACAACATTTTTACTCTTTATGTTTATTTTATGGGCCATTGTCTGACCAGAGAATACAGGAATGTAAAATCTATATTTCAGTCATATGGAAGAATTGGTCAAGCGTCTGGATACCTATATCACCACAGATACTGTGCATACAGAAAGAGAGAAAAAAAACAGCAGAATGATCCTTGATGTCTGAGATTTGTAAATCTGTAATTGGCTGTCACCTAATTGCCCTCTAAAGGCCTGGTGGTAAATTCTGCCTCAGTATCTGCTGATAACGGGGTTTGGAAAGAGGACGGGTGGGCCAGACTACAAGGGTAAATCTCCTGCATATGTCTCTTTTTATATCTTGAACCTTTAGGGAGCAATTTACAGAGCTATGTAGACCACAACAAAACGGCAGGAGTTCTAGATGTGAAATCCCACCTAAGCTGTGCCCTGGGAGGGGAAAAAGGACCAGCTAGCCCAGCGGCACAGTTGATGGTAGTCTTGATACTGTGTCATGAAGGGCAGACACCTGAATTCAGCCCTTGTGTACCATTCCCACACCCTGTTTTCAAATAAGTGGATTACTTTTTCTTTGCTTCATTTAACCTTAAACATTAAGACTGAGGGATCTCACATTTATTAGAGGCTGAATAAGTCACAATCTCAAGAGCTGATGTGTAAGGTTATTGGGTTACTGCTTCAAAGGCAAACCAAATGCAAGATTAATTGAACATTGCATAGGTGGAGAAGATACAGATGTACCAATCGACCCTGTTCACACTCAAGAGAGGAGACAATTACATACTAAGGCAAGGAAAATGTAAGATTCTCTAATTGAAACCGTACCTTGTACGTTGCTTATAGCTGTTACATTAAGTTAGTTGTCTTGTTAGTCATCAGAGTCGGAGTGAAGTCAGTTTATTTGCAAATTATTGTCTCCATCTTAGTGGTTATTTTATGTCATCATGCAATGACATCATCACATCATCCCTGGCATCAAGGCATGTATTACATGATCTTAAAATATTCTAATAAGGCAGTATGAACAGCTTATAAAATCACAAGATTATTTACACCTAAATACAATTTCCATTTACAATAAACCAAAAAAATACTATTAGAGTTTATATTTACAATGTACATGATTGTGCTCCCTTTTCAAGACATGCAAAAATACATAAAAGATGGGCCTGTTTTTGGTCCAACCCATCACTGCACAGAGGCTAGAATTACATCATCTAAAAGCTAAATGATAACAAATAGGAACACTTGAGTACAAAAATCTTATCATAGCAACAAGAGGCTAATGTTTTCAACAAGATGTCCATCAAAGAATTAAGTCCAAACACCAAGTTATTTATTTAGAAGAACAGGTTAAGGGCGATGTAAGAGAGGGCTGTGGATAAATCTTGCTCCATCTGGCTTGATGCATTGTCCTTGTAGCTCAGAAAGAATCGAACCAGCCTTTTAAAGAGAACAAGGTGACAGGTGCCAGAGTCAGGCGAAGCTACGCCAAAAACAGGAGAAGAGAAAAGATATGTATTGGAAGACGTTACAGCTGGTCCCTTCCAGACACCTGCTAGAGTTCCCTTGACAGGAGCTGGAGAATCAAATGCAAGGGAACGAGAGGAAGACATTGGAAGGGGAGAGAAAGCAGTGTGTCAGCTCTTTGGGGGATACCTGTCGCCCGTGGGGATCTGAACCCGTGCTGGGCATAACAGGCTGTGTCCTCTCAGCATTTTAGCATCCCGCTGTTACATGGTGCAAATATGCCAGATCTCCGGCCCCCACCACTCCTTTCCTGGCACATCCTCTGGACCTCCCAAATGCTCTATTCCTAATGCCCTTCAGACATATAATCCACACATACTGTATTTCTATTGTTAGAGTAAGATGCCCCAATTTAGCCGCTCTGTTGGCATATACAGTAGATTGATGTTGCTGACATGGCAAATCTTATCATGTGGCATTAAATAGAAACATTTATTTTGTTTTGCTGAATACTTTGCAGATACTTTAGATTCTCTCCCAACACATTCCTGAATAACAACTTTCTATCCATATACTATTTTAGCACTATTGTGATTTTATTATTTTGTAAATATGTCATTCTTCTGCAGTTCTATGTCTGGCTGTTGTATTTCTGAGATTACAACATACCTCACTGTCATTCTGATAGGAGCATATGCTCTGTACATAATGCCAGACTGTGCTGTATGGATAATATTATATATAAATCTAGGCCTACATTCTTATCCACAATATCTGTAAATAACTATGTGAGGCATTAATTCAGGATTACAACAGTGCTATCAAGATGTATAGGTAGATTGAAGCCGTGGCGGTTTTCCTGCGATTATAAATCAGAAAACAATCAGAATAACTGGAGCCAGGAGGTGTGTAAATGAATAGAGCGCTCAGTGTGGGTTCAGATATAACAAGAGCTGCTACTCACACAGTGCGATTGGACACACAGGTGGGGTTCGGTCTTTTCATTCACTTGGAGAACTTGTTGAAGCATGCTAACTTGCTTGGTCACTGTTCTTTGAACCCTCGCCAGATCTGGGCTGAGGTATGCGCATCCTGGTGCCTCCTGGTGTGACTGTTTGTGTGCATGAACGTAGACTGAAGTTGTAAATCTCACCTATTTTATATTCTGATTTCATGATGATTGCAAAGATGAAATGTTTTACAGATGACAGCAGTCCAGACCTTTCAAAAATATCACATTAAAACTGTAAAAGTTTTCTAATAGAGTCTAAGATAATTAAAAAAGCGAACACATATTTATGATAAAAGTTTGCGCAAAGTATTAAATTGTGACCCTGTCTTTGAAAAACCAGGCTAAAGTCTAAAAATGAATTCTGAGATAACGAACATCACACTTTAATTTCACCTATTCATTTTTCTATGATTTAAATCTTGGACATAATCTTATTCTGTCAAAGATATATCAAGGTCATATTTTTTACAGAAGGTTCTTAACATTATTTAGGATGTTTTTATGTAAAACACAATAAATCACAAAAAATAACTTTAGCTGGGTTTTCACAGGCAGGGTCACAAATAATATTTGTTCTTAAAAATGACATTGAATATAGTAAATATTTTGTTTAATGCTTTAGTCTTTTTGGTTAAAGCAAAAATTGGTTATTGAGAAAGTACATAAAAAATCATGCCGTCATGTATAATTTGGCATCAAATGTTACTTTGATGTAAAGGTATATATATAAAGTAACATGCAATTTAATATTTTAATAAGAAATGGCAATATAGAGGCAAAGGTTACATACAGTATTAGAGCTTTGAAATTTTAATACATTATTTTATGTAATAATCAATGCATCAGTAAAATTACTGCATGCACAGAGCAAAGACGCAGAGTTCAGTGAAATCTATTATAATGTTGCTAGTCTGTCTGCAGTAAGTAAACTATATTATAGACATAATGCACTGCAAGATCAATCTTTTATTCAAAAGGACAAACCCCACAGAGCAATAGCCATCTGCTATGTAAGAGGTCCTGATCGCATGCCCTTGCTTTAGAGACGCTTTCAAATAATATCTCGGTTTGGTTCGTTCACTCAATCACACGCGTGATTGAATTGTTTTGGAGGTTTGGAGGTTATGTTTCACTGCAGGGCAGATGCTGAGGCAGTGGCTGTGATACTGTGGAGAGGAGAGGTGTCAAGCAGGTGAAGAGTTCTAATTACAACACCAGGGAGGACTGCGGCCTGACGTGACCTCTGGGTTATCTGTCATAAACTCTGCCATCACATCTGGAGTCAGAGCAGTTTTTAACCTGAAACACAGGGAAAATGAATTTGATTGATGGCTGAAGAGTTGCTCAGTGCCTTTGAAGAGTTGATATTTAAAGAGTTTAATTAAGCAGTAAGGTACAAGAGACTACTGTTTTAAAATTGGCAATGGTTTAGTGGTGAGTTATGAGTATACTGTGAATTTGTCAAGACTCCACCTGCATGCACATACCTGTACATCACTTATTGAAACGATCATAAAATGTGTATAAAATAAATTGGTCTAGCCTAGAGGGTTAAGATACAGCATGTTTTTTTTTTTGCAATGTCATGGTTAGAAAGCTTTCTTTACTGGCATAGCTTATGCCAAATCTACTAAAAGCCATGGTGCCAAACATTAGTAATATGGGAAACATACAGAAAAATTAACTAAACCAATACATCAAATAATAGCATTCATTCGATTAAGTTTTCATTATTATTGGCACAATCACCTTTGGCCTGAGAGATTTAGAGTTATTTTCTGTGAAACAACTTTAAAACAATATTTTGAAAAGCACACCAGTAAAAATGACTGTAATCAAACACTTTATGACCTTAACATTACATTATATTATACTGTATACTGTGTGGAAATGTATACATTCTTAAATAAAACTATATAAAACCTTTTTTATTAAAGCTCCAGTGGTCCCTACAGTGCATTACATTTTTAATTGTTTTGTTTGTGCATCATAATATGTTTGGTCTCTGTATTAAGCAAGTTGTTTCGTAGGAAATATTAAACTGAAATTTCACACATTTGTGAGAAATACAGTATGAAGCAAAGGCCGAAACAAATAGCATTGCTTCCCTAAATTAATATTCATGAAACATTCGTTCAAATGAATTTAGTTGCATCCTGACCTGTAAACGATAACGAAACATGTTCTTCGTGCGTGCTGCACAGTGGTACATACGGACAGGTGTTTCACATGATAGCTGTTAATATATTGTGTACAACCATCCACTGATCCACAATCCATTTCATGCATGTCTTAATAACACAGAGTACTGGAATAAATAATGGAAAGAACCCACAGGAAGGAATGCGATTGCACTGTACTGTATGTACTATATATAGGACAACATTACCTGGTGATGGGAACATTATGTCCAGTACAAAGTTGTTTAAGGTCTCCAAATAGGAGCACACAGAAAAACGGTTATTGCAAGAAGACGGTTCTAACCCTGCACTTACCCCGCTGCATTAAAAAGTTGAGCAAAAGTGCTGAGTTGATAATATAAAAATGCTGTGATATGTATTTACAAAGGACCCGATCTTTTGACCGGTCTCCACCTGCAAGAGGTTAAAAGCAGCGTCTGCTGTATATTTATACCATCTTTTAGACGGTAATATTTAAGTGACTTTTTTCTCATTTTGCTCTTGTGCATTTGGAATGCATGTTGAGATCTAAAAGGGCATCCGATATTTCTTGTAAACGCTAAGGAGACTGCTGCCCGCCCCTGGATGTAATTTAACTCGCAGTGCAACCTTCAAAGCCATCCTGACATCCGGCAGATAAAGGGCGTTGACAGCAAGGATCATCATTTCATTAGCTTGCAGCATAACCGGCTACAGTATAAATATTGAGATTCAAAGGCCATTAATTCATTCTTGTAAGCAAGACAGAGAAAGGGAGCCAAGGAGAAAAACTGAAAGCGTGTTTTGCCGGATGTGGTTGTTGTGGTCGGAGATTGTAATTTTGAGTCTGTACTGTATGAGGAGAAAAGTTTGTCAGTGATGACATTTGAATGACACTTTTTTCCAACACTTTCCATCCTAATGCTTATAGAATAACATCAGCATTTACAAACAAGTTGCTTTTATTCACGTTACTTAGTTATAGAGGGCCATCTTATGCATGCCGGAAAGCGTCTGGTCAAGCTAATACTATTTATCTAAGGCAGTTAGCATATCAAATACCTACTGTCAGTGATCATTTGCATAGCCTCTCGTCTTGTATTTCTTACTAGGGCACGAGTGAGGGAGGGAAGAAGAAATGTGCAATGCTTGCAGGATGGAAACCAAGAGTGAAATGAGAGCATAAGCCTTATTTGATGTTCATTTCTGAGCATTTTATGCTGTCAGGGCACCCGTTTAGCTTCTTGTTTAAAACACTTGGTATCTTAAATGAGGTCAGAGACTACAGCGTTGGAATTGATTGGAATGATTTGCAGATCGCAAATGGACACTTGTGAAATTGAGAAAGGGTTAATGACTGGATTTCATTCCAAGTCAATTTACTGTGGGGTTTGCCTTACAATAAAATAAAACATAACAAAACAAAAATAAAAAAATGTTGCAAGTGGCTAGAAGGTTACTAAGGACAATTTGAAATCAAGGTAAAGAGAGGTGGGAATTTAAAATAATACACAGTCTCAGAATAGTGCAATATGCAAATGGTTAAATTGTCAAAGATTTGATATTTGAAGTACTAAAAATCACTAAACATTTTTTCCAGATATTTTTAGATATTTAAAACACCTTGTATGTTGTACTTGAGATGAGACCATTTAACCATTGTCTAATATTTGTAAGTCACTTTGGATAAAATGCCTAAATGTAAATGCGAAGAATTTAGTTTCTCAAACCAAAGGGTGCAAATGCAAAAGAAATATCAAACTTTTCTTTTGAGTGGGAGTCACATAAGCTGGTTAGAGGGCTATTCGGGCTCAGTTCAATCAGTGTACCAAATTTCACAATTTTCTTCCAAAGAATATTAGTAACACACACCTTTGGTGCTGCCCCCCCAAAATTCTGCAATTACATTAAAAAATAAATCATATATCGACATAAAATGATATCAAATTCTGACTCAGCAGCTGTGTTGATCTGAGGGCATAGATTTCTTATAATGCAGATTGACTGTGAATTAAAGTGAACCTTTTCAAGGGCCTCAGGAGGAGTCCATTTTCATTTCATCTCTCTCACTTGGGATGGCCATTTTCACCATAATCCTGTCACTCGGCTCCTACTGTTTGAGGCTGATATTTTAATTTACGCTTGGCATGCTGCTCTATGGGCCCTGAAGGCTCCTGTCCAGGCAACCACAATGAGCTCGTGCCATGATAAAAAGCAGGCGGCACCATTACTGTTGTGATGCACAGGTGATGCAAGGCTTTAGAAGTCAACCTGAAGTCGGTCCGCTAGCTTCACAGCTGTTTGCAATAAGATAGCATTCCCGTCTCCCCCGGTGACCATCGACCGAGCTCTGTTTGGAGCATTCCCCCTGCATAAAAGATCTCAAATAGACACATTCTTCTGCACCACAGCCAGTTGTTTATTACTATTAAATCATATTTCTGCAAAAAGCCTTGATGATTTCTAAGCATTTTGGTAATGTGAATCACTTACTGTATTTCATTCTGGCAGAAGTTTCTATCAGCTCCAATGACACACTAAGCTCTGGATGTCGGCGATACATTCTCTTGATAATCAGATCATAGCTTTAATAGCCTGAACGTGTGGCAGAAACAGTGATGAGGCCCCTGATTAAAAGCGCTGTGCTCCATGGAGCCGTAAAGGACCAGAACGGTAACAGGGACCCCATTTCCTCCCCATATGGCGTTAGGCAAGACTTGATCATTTACAAGAAAATAAAACAAGAAAAAGGAACGATTCAAGAATATCTGTGATGAGAGTGAAATGTGGAAAAATATTAGAATATTTTTACATATTCAAATATTAACCTTTTTTGAACACAAGCCAGGAATGACACATCTAATTAAACTGCACCTAATGGACCATTTGTACTGCAGACATGATCCTGGGCTTCTTTGTAAGCAGATATAGTAGAAAGTATCCAAACTATAGAAAGTGATAAAAAATGTGTTCATATCAAATATATATTTTTATTTAAATTGATGTGTATTTACAGTAAGATCTTGGTAATGCCTGGTCCAAGCCTTTATAGTGTCTGAACATGCTTGGATGCAAAAATATATGAGGATGAAAACTTTTTCTAAATGAATTCTTTTGGAGAGTGCAAAAGGACAAGGTCTAATGTGCTGCAGTTTGACACCTTTCCCATCATTTATCTCTGATTAATATTCTACAGTATATATTCTACTTAATATTAACCTTTATGTTTAATAGCTCAGCCTAAAATAGCGTCTTTCAATTAAAGAACAAAATGAAACATTTGTGTGATGTTCTGTGCAAACTCAATTGCACAAAGGACATGATAGGACTGTAAATATCACTGTAAATGCTAGCTTAGCCTCATTCTAAACTTTAACTTTACCAAACGATTAGTATTAGTATTCTTTAAAACTTACTTTGGAACAAGTTGAACAAATGATGACATTTACTGTGCTACTTTATGGCTAAGACAGTGTGCCAGGCTGATTTTTGGCCTTTATAAAGCATTCATCTAAAAACAACAATAATGGCAACTTGCAGCACTTCCCCATGATGTTTTGGGCTTTGGGGCCATTCTAGCAGAAAAGAGAACTGCTGACTTCTGTACTGCCCTTAATTTGCTGAGTGTTTACTTGCAACACAAAAGAATTCAACACATACACGCATACACCCAAACATGCACACAAACACGGCAGATGGCATTGGACATTGTGTTGAGTTTCACAGGGACGTGCAAAGTCATTTGCCTTAGCAAAGGTCAATCCTCCCCTTATGACCAATTATCAAGGATTTTGCCTCTGCTGGGAAAAAAAGAGCAACAGCAACTACAGCAAGTCCACCTGTCAGGGAACTGGGTCTTATTTATTTTAATACACTTGTGCTGGTCTGAGAAAAAATGAACCAAAAAGAGATATGCAAACACACACATCTTCTATGTCTCTCATAACGCAACACAATTGCGTTTAGAAACAACTGGAGCTGTCATTCAAATCTGGTGAAGGTGGCAATTATGGATGCCGTCAGTGTGGTGGTGCTCTGTCTCTGGACCTGTGATGGGCAGAGCTTTCTAGATTTGACGCCCGTGCCCCTAAATGTGGCAATTGCATCTCCTTTTATGTTCCTCTTGTCCAGGCCAGTGCTAGTAATTCTGAGCCAATTTCTGCTGCTGTACTTCTACGCATGACAGCTTGGCAGAACGGTCTGACAATGTGTTTGTTGAGCTGAAAAACATGTTTCGAGATAACACACGTCCGTGTGCCATCTTTCATATCCGTGATGAAATGATGTGGTACACAGGGGAAAATCACAGTGATGCTAACCCCAGTGGATATTACCCAGGAGTGTTTTTCCTGTTTTGATATTCAGATCAAATATTAGGTTTTGGTATTTGGGCAATTATAATGTCGCGTAAACAAAGCATTTTAGCTTCATTTAACAAATGGTGTTTATTGTCAGATGATTTAGCTCTTTAAATACATTGACAAAATGTTAAATGCTCTCTCGTTTGTATCGCTTTAGATTAAAGGGTCTGCTAAATGAATGAATGTAAATGTAAATAAGCCATACTAATGTAATAATTATAATACAGTTTTTTGTAAAATATAAATGTTAACAATCAGTGCAGTTTTTATGCATGTATACTACATCTTTTTTGAGCATTATTTAGGAAGAATTAAGATAAAGCTTGCCAACACTACTTATAAGCTAATAGCATGAAAATGATCAAATGCAGAAAACATCAAATATAAAATCATCAATTGCATACCTAATGTGCATCATATGCTCTTCATTTGTAGCATTTCTGCAGTAAGAGCAAATTGTATCTGTTGTACTTGTACATGAAATTGCACAGTGCATCCATTTAGTCCCACCAAAATCATGTAAACACACATTGCATCTTAATTACAATTTCTAAGCAACAGTTTAAAACTGACTTCCCAGGAGAACTTGAATGTATCAAGCGACTACATTTGGCCAGCTGTCTCTCCCTGAACACTCCACCTGCTTCCCTATTCTACAATTCACAATGATGTAATCACTGCCTAAACTCTAAGACTAATCTTTACTTTCACCTCACACTCACTTCTAACCACTAGGCCACAACTATCATCATTTTATAATCATTTCACTGTATCATTTGACACAAAACGACTCAAATTCATTCCGGGCTCACACCACCTTGTTTAGGATAATCACCTTGTTTTCTGTAGTATTAACTTAATCAATCATTTTGCTGTGTGTCTGTTGATAGTTTGCTAATAGACTTTGGTGAGTACTCAACCATCAATCATTGGAATCATGGGAAATTAGCCATTTTAATTGCTTAGCATAACAAAGGTATGCAGTTTGTTAGTTTCGTAGTGTGAATCACAGCTTAAAAGTGATGTGCATTATTGTATACTTTTTCTCTAATTTCAGTTTAATATGAAAAGAATCATCATGAATCATCAGAAGCATCATGACTAAAAGCAATGCTATACCTCTGTATTTTCGGTTTAGTGAGCGTAAGATATCATTTGCATCTCCTATTATTGTTACTTTAGATCAAACCTTAGTCACGTAACATAATTAATATGTTTGCTATATTTATCCGGAAATCTCTTTCATAAATAAGCCTGAAGGACGAAGGACATGCGTTTATGTTTCAGTGCAAGGAGAAACGCATTAGAGAGGTTTTAAGTAGATTACTGAAATAACAGCTTTAAAACATTATAGATCAATGTGCTTTTTCATTTAGACTCTATTTAGAGAACTATGCTGCTTAAAACGATTACACTTAAGACATGCTATTATACTTACAGGGGTCATTGGCATATGTTCAGTTACTCTCTCAAATATAAATAAAAGTTTCTCATTGGGCCTGCATGTAAGTCATGCATCTTCTGCCTTGCACTTTCTGAATAGAACAGACACACGTTTATAGTTAGCATCCTCAAATGGATGTCCCAAGGGAAGAACAAAGGGGCACACCAGTTGTTTTCAGCTCGCCACTATTGATGAGCAGATAAATGTCACACTGATATGTGCACTATAGGAAAGACGCATTGGCTTAGAACAGACTGCCAATAGTAACCTTTGTTGTCCTCCTCTAAGGCTCTCTCCGGCTGCCTAAAGCGCAGAATAATTGAGCTTGGACTATCGGACTAAACGGGCCCTGTGTGTGTGTGTAGCCAGCTAACAATCCTTTGGGAACAAATTTGTCCCCACAAGTTGACACATTTTTACTTTGGGTACATTAGGGATGTCCTATTTGTAAAAACACTGTATAAAGTAAATAATGTTTTTTATATTTATATAAAGGTTAGTCTAAAGTAATTATAATTAGCTTTATAAAAACAATACTCCCCATACAAACATTTGTTTGTGTTAGTCCATGAGCATATGCACAGGCCAATATGTGTGTCTAACAAAATAACACCCGAAAGCCATCAGATCACAGTCCAGCATATGTTAGTTAATTGAGAGAAAGGCAATTAGATTGTTTGTATAATCTCTTTAAGACTTCTGGTTAATCAGTGAAGGATTTTTGCGGGCTCATGTCTTTACAAAATGGATTTACACATGATCCATTGACAAAAAGCTCATCTAAACTGTCTTATGTTCCTTCTTTAGAAGATTAATTTCCAAATGTGTCTTAATGGCTAGACTTTTACTGCGTTTTTGGAGAGGGGCTTTTATGAGACTGGGAGAATGAAATGTTATAGATACAGGAGAGAAAGATACAAAAATGGTACATCTGGGAAAAGAAGTCACTGGAAATTTTCTTTGTTCATTTTGGCGAGGGAAGCATAGAAAAACATGCAAGAAAAGAGTGGAGAACAGAGGAATAAAATCTCATCCCTGGCTTTCTTCAGTCCCGCGTTTGGAGATTTGTATGAGTTTAGATCTTTGACCCCTCACGCATACTTTGAGCCCAAGGGCTCACATGACTGATGCACTGTCCTGACCAGAACCAGATGAATGCTTTCAGGGGGAAAAGAACAGGGTTATCTTCTCAAAAGAGGAGGGGGGGAAATCTGTGGAATTGCCTCTTCTTTGTACATGTCACTCTGCCTTCTGTACAACACTCAAACACTGAGAGAGAGAGAGAGAGAGAGAGAGAGAGAGAGAGAGAGAGAGAGAGAGAGAGAGAGAGAGAGAGAGAGAGAGAGAGAGAGAGAGAGAGAGAGAGAGAGAGAGCACAGGAGGATTAAGATGGACCATAATTCTTTGTTTCATTCTCAGTATGATTTTCAGAGAAAACTGTGTGTTTCCTGTTGGAGTAAGGTCTCATATCTGTGAAAAACAATATTCTCTCTCTCTGTCTCTCTCTCTCTGTCTCTCTCTCTCTCTGTCTCTCTCTATATAAAAATGCAGTGTATGTAAAGAGGCGGAAATTGTATTGTGGGCTTTACAGGACTGTTGATAAACACACATAACACAAACAGTACAATATTGTGACAATGCAACCAAAGCTAAGGAGAGATAGAGGTGAGACAGACTCTTCTCTCAAAGAATCTGAATGCATTGGACCGGAGTAACCAACTTACAAAAAGCAATTCCACTAAACCTGGGCAGAGCCGACACAAATAAAATAACCTTAACAAATGTGGCCTGGTGAGTGTCTACACGGCTAATTCACTTATGGGGAACGTCATGAAAAACAGATTCGACTTAATTAAGCCTGTTTCCTGCAGCGGAGAGTGCAATATTCTATTACAGTGTGACCTGATTAAAGTTAATATGGCAGCTGATCTGTATTTCTCTCTACACAAACTCACCACACAAACACAAAGCCTTTGGGGTAAACTCAGACTGAAAGTGTGTTTAAACTTTAGGTTTTTTTTGACCTTGTTGTTTTATAATTAACTTTTTGTGCTTGGTTTCATGGCAACCAGATTAGTCCTCAATTTGAATGGATGGAGATTAATGTCCTTCCAGCACATTTCCAAAATTGATGTCACACTCACTTATTGTTTCCCAACACCCAAGACAAGCCTGAATGCAGAATTTATAGCACATGCTGAAAATAACCATTCAAACACAGAATGTATTATGTGTTTTTCTTCTTTGATACTTATAAATGTGTTGAAAACAGAATGTAGGATAAAGATCTGTTGTGCTTTGTTTAAAGAATATGATACTTGCTTCCAATGGTGTACATGTTAGTTTTAGTGTAAGCCAATTACTGTAAATTAACCAGTAAATCTTCCTTAAACATTTATCACCGATGACCTTAAAGACCCACTGAAGTGCCTTGAAATGTGCAGCTCGATGTAATTTCCACTAAATTAGGAAGCTAGGGTGTGACATACTGAGTGGTTCCTCCCACAGGGATGTCATCTAAAAGTGGAAGTGAACGAGTGTAATTTAAATGCTTATATCTTCAAATTTTATGTTTTGAAGAATACTAATTTATTGATATCCTTAAGTCTATTCATAAGCCATAACTAAAAACCAAAATACTTTAGGTACTTAATTTGCACAAATATACTTTTATTGCATAGTCCAAGCCAAAGTGTTCATTTATCAAATTCATGCATCTCTAATATGACATTTAAATATGTTTGCCAGTCTTTAAATGGGGCCTAAACATCACCTTGAAGTGCCGGCGGTTACTGCTACCCAGATATGTGGGTGTTTTTTGAGCAGGGACATTATATGAGGTTCCATTTTTACAGCGAGAGTTTAAAGAGGAATTTCCTCAGCCATGTCACTCATAAAGTTATGATGTTCAAAAATTCAATCACAATGTATCTCTATTACAAATGATTATCTGTTTCTATGCTAGGGGCGCACACTTGTTATTCATAAATGATGTGTGGGCGGACTAATAATAGCTAATCATAAAGCCCGTGTCACATAAAATCTGGGCAATTTATATACATGATTCTTCAAGAGTCTTCTATAAATAAAGAGCCGTCTCTCTCTCTCTCTCTCTTTCTTACTTTCTCCATTTCACTCTCTCTCCCCTTTATCTCCGTCTTACCCCGTCTGACATGCAGGACACAGGAAACCGTTATCATCAATGAGTCATAACGCTTTCTGAACCCTGCCTAATTATCAGCAGCAAAACTGATAGTCGCCACTTTAATAATTATTTTTTGCATTTATTCTGATTAGAGATGGCTTTGCATGTGGGCATCTGAGTTTTAGATAAGCCTCGAAAAAATGCATCAGCCATAATACATGCAGGAAAAATGAAATGTTCCCATCTGTGTGATACAAAAGAAATTAAAGTGTCTGTATAAGAAAGAAATAAAGATATCATTGGCTGCTTTTTCTATCTCTGTCTTTGTTTGTCTGCCCACATACAAGTGTGTATGAATATATTGTCATCTGTCTGTCAATAAAATTACTTTAGTACACACCTCCAACCATCTAACTTTAATTATCTGGCTTATGAGATGCTGCTGTTTAGAAATATTACAACAATCTAATATAAGATGAATCTCAAAAAACACAATATTCATTAGTCAATTGGGGTCAATTAGAGATATTCTACAAACCTATTTGTGTACGTGTGGGTCAGATTTTCCTATATTTGGTCACCACAAGAACAGAAAAACCTGAAATCAACTACAATTTGAAAACCAGTCAACAAAACCAACAGGTTATTTATGTGTGTACTGTATGTTTTATGTGGTTGCCAGATCACCAGGAGATGTAGATGATACCAAGGCCAATTAGAGTGAAGTAGCATGAGGTTTTAATCTTGATGTAGGCTATTGTTCTCTCTTGCTTTGATATCCATATCTTGTCGGTAAAAAAACATTTGTATTTTCTCCTTTTATGTCTCTCTCTCTCTTTCTCTCTCTGGGCAGTAGTTCTGTCTATCCATGTGTTTGAAATGGGCTAAATGGGTGACTTTGGGTGCATTGTGCTTCCAGTGGATCTGAGCGGATGGATGAGTTTTGGCATGAACAGAAAAGACCCGACACAGATACGCATGACAAGTTTTCATGTATGTGTGGGTTTGTGTGTTTGTGTTCATACAGATCAGGAGTGTCATACTTGTATATTCTCTAGTGAATAAAAATAATTTTAATTTATGTTTTAAATATACTAGATTGCACAGTTAAACAATTAATGGAGGCAAAAACTAAAAAATTATTTTCTGTTTATATTTGCATCCACTGTAAAATAATAGGAACAAATCTAAAGACTAAATGTGCTGTATGTATCCAGATAATGCTGTTAATTCATGAACATTTATTTAATCCTGCATAAAGTAATGGGTTATCAGAGCTTTGATTTCCATCGGATAAAAAAAATTCTGCCACTTGTCTTAATCAGTCATTTGAAAGTGTAGAATAATACCCTCTTGTAACACATTCACAGTCTTTGTGGAAGCTGCATGTGTCAGTAAACGGGAATGATTGTATGGTGTTTGGTGGAGTGTGGATTGAACTGTAACTGTGGGAACAAAGCAGGTTATAAATCATGCGGCAGCGTTTCAGTAAACCATACCAAAGCATTTGCTGTTCCCTGCTTTACAACTTCTCACTGTTTTTAAAATTGGCATACAGATGATAATGACATTATACAGCTGAGGTGAGAAATAGATTACATAAGTGGACACTCATTGCAGAGTGAAAACAGAGAACATTCTAAAGGCGGATGATGGAATTATGGACTGTCAGGACTTTGAAACCACAGCTAGTTTTCCCAGAAACCTTCGTGTAATCCTATTATCTGTGCTAAAGTCAGGTATTAGCGCACATTATTTTAAAAGTGTTTCAATAAATACTTCCAAGCAAATCCCAAAATATCTTCAGCCTGTGAAACAAATTCAGGTAAAATTGTAACCACTGTAATTACGTGAAAAGCTTGAAATTTGTCTCTGTAAATGCTGACTTGTATGCGTAAGGGGATTTACTGTGTATTGAATATAAATAATATATATATTGAAGATACATAAAATGTATATGTTAAGTATTGCTGTGCAGACTAAATTCATCAAGAAACATTGTGTAATTCACTCACATGCAATTTACTCAAGCTAATTATAAAAACATATTCAGAAAAAAAGACAAAAGTATTTATTTAATTTGGGATTTGTGTGGAATACCGAAAAATCTAACCATAACCAAAATCTTGTTTTATTTAAAAAAGCAAAGTAATATAAGCTTTTCTGTAGTAAAAATCTTAAATGCAATATCAATCGGACTCTGTACACATTATATACTTGTATATAAAACTAAAGTAAAACATTTAATAAACTAAACTCTACTTGTAGTCGGAGGATTTGCATTACTTTTATTTGTAAATGTTCTCATTTGATTCAAATGTTGTGAACTCAATCAGGAGTTATATACTGTAAAGCCAATCTTCCTCATGACAAATAGACCTCAATGAAACATTGAAGTGATCTTGTGTTTCTTTCCAGGCTCTTCATACAGCTGCATATCTCCAGTGCTAAACATAGCAGAGACTAATGAGACTGAGAACAATTAAATTCACCAATGATATGGCCTTGGAAATCCTGCTGAGAGAATCAGAGTCAGCACAGATTATCTCATTTGAGATGATTTTATTACCTGATGCAATGAATGCCATTGGTGTTCTTCAGACTGTGCGGTTTTAATTGACTTTATAAAGAATTATACAACTACTCTTCTATCTAATGATATTAGTAAGAGAGATCTAAACATGTACTAATTGAGAAGGTCCTATAAAAACATGCTAACATAGTGGTTCTCAAATGCGGTCCTAGAAACCCACATTACTGCACATTTGTGACTCTGCCTGTGAAAACCCAGCTGAAGAAATATTTTGTGATTTACTGTTTTCTACATAAAAGCATCCTACGTAATGTAAAAAACATTCTGTGAAAATATAACCTTTATATATCTTTAATATTGACTGAGTAATGGTATCTCAAAGATTAAAATCATAGTGATATTTATAGGTGTCAACAATATCTTCTGTTTTCACAGTGATACTAAAACTATATTTCTGTCTATGATAAAAGACTTAAGACTGTCTATGATGATGTTAAATCTAGTCTGTGGTATAATATCTTTAAAAGGGCTTTTGCTTAAATAAGTTATTTCGTTTTATTTGTTTCTTTTTGCTCCGGGGCTCAATGCATTTAGCACTTTGTGTATGTGTTCTTCATGCCTATGCATGTATATCACTGTGTGTATGCTTGTGCCATTTAATTACATGCTGAGCCCGGCTTTAGAGCCATGACTGATGGAAAACCATTATATTCCTGTTCATTAGGCCCAACCACGCTCCGCTCTCCTCCCAAAATCTATCACCATTTTCTCTCTCTCCGTCTTCCTCCCTTTCCCTCACACACATGCACTTACAACCTCTTTTTCTCCTTCTCTCTCTCTCTCCCTCCTCACTCTCTCTCTCACACACACACACGCCTACAAGCCCTGCAGTGCTGATGGGGACTTTTAGTGCTAATCTGTAATGTGCCCCATATATTTAAAATTTCTGCTGAAGCAAGTGTCTCGGCCAATTTATGTAAGGGTGAGAAAAAATGTTTATATGCAAATGGGAGGGGCTGTGCAGTGAAGTATTGTTGGCTGAAGGGGAGTGTGATGGGTGGAGAGAAATGTAAAGATTAAGCTCAAGTAGATGTGTGCCAGTGCTGCATGGTTCAATATTCAATTTCCACGTTACATTGTACGGTAGGGTGTGCAGAAATGTGAACAATTGTAAGTTGAAAGATCGACATGGTCATGTGAGCAAAAGCCGTGCTCTGTACTGAATGAGTGAGTTTAACATTTCTACACTTTGAATGAGAGAATAAAAGATGGTGCAAAAGATGACCATATGTCTGTGAATTAGTGAGGCAGGACATTAGCTCATATAGATATAATTACACAGGTCAGTGAGTGAATGAATTTGCAGCGAAATAATAAATGAGGAAGTGAACTAATGCGCTAGCAAATAAGTCATGAAACGAATACATGAGAAAAGATGATCTTCCATCAGTGAAAGTTCAAACCCGAGGGTTTTCAAAGCTCTCTGCAGATCTACAGTGTGATTCAGGATGTTCCTGGACACGACGCAATTCTCCAGTGTCCTTGTACGTACCCCGGCCTATCTGTTAATCTCCAGAGCGAAAACACAGTTTTGACACGATCAGAACTTTTAGCAGATGCTGTGGCTCCGCTGTAGGCATTCTCATCCGCCCAGAAACGCTACGGCAGATGGCCACATTCCCAGCCAGAGAGGACGAGCATCTGCAGACATACATGGAGATAGAAAAACTAAGCGCTAGAATTAGTGTGTGTTGGATGTGTATGGAGAAGTGTGATAAAATGCTGATGGTAAATGTAATTATTTGTCACCTTGGTAAATAACCTACATAATTAGCATGTGTTATGAAAAATCTAATGATTGCTTATGATGATCAATATTTGGCAACAAGCTGGTGTGTTCTTCAGCACGTTTTAAAGGGCGAGAGGATATATTTCTGCTTGATCTGACATCTGTCAATTTTCTTATACTGGTATAGCCTAATGTACTTATACTGATGTATATTAAATAAAAAACTGTTAATTTAGATGTCACATGAAGCACATCTTAAGCTACCTAATTATTTATTATTTATTACCTATTATTAATGTACTGTTAAGAGATGCAGGGGATTTTTGGGGAGACAAAATGGGAATGGCAATGGAACATAAAAGAGGCCTGACTTCAACCTGTGCGCCCCAAATTAGCACCAAAGCTCTAAATCTCTAGAGCATGTGCATTATCTGCCATACCGCAGCTTTAACACAACTGATTTGCATTGTTTTTGCATAAGGACCGTCATCAACAACTAATAGCCATAGAACAAATGCAATGAAAGCATAAACCTCCAGCAAGTGCTGAATTTATGTTCTCAGAGCAGCTCAACAGAGGGTGAAAATGATGAGTTTTAAAGTTCACCATGTCTTAAATCCTTTAATTCACTTCACATTACATTTTAGTCGAGAATAATGTCACGGTTCTAATGTTGCGGTTGGCATGCTGGTACAGCTATGAAAACATCAATAAAGCGAGTTACATTTGCACATACGGAAGGCACGCATGTGTGTTCATGTGTTTGTATAAACAGAGCAGCATGAAAAAACAGACCTCATTTTTACCCCATGAAATTCTAATAAATCAATCTGTCATGTGGAATTATTATTTTTACCACTATAATTTATCATTTTACAAAAAATGCTGTATTTAAATAGCACTTATACTGCTTCTAACTTCTGCACATGTATAAACCGTCATTTTAAAAATGAACTTGCATTCGGCCCCCTCGGCACTGTGCATTTCTCAAGTATCTCTGTTTCAATATTCAGTACAGAAACACTTTACTGTGTGATATTTTGTTTATTATGTTGTAGATAACAAACACATTGAGGTGTTACTGCATTTCTTCTCTCGCTGCGAAAACGGCAGGAAAGATGTTTTTTGGTGTACAATTTTATGACAATTCAGTTACATTTTGACACTTACAGGTATTTCATGCTGGGTGTGCTTGAACGTGCAAGAATGCTGCACAAAGATACAGAATACAAGTGCATGAATGTGCAGTTCTTTGTGTCATATACATTCTATCCTTATTTTATCCTTATTTTTTTAGCACCCTCTTGACCTAACTCTATATTACAATTATTCTCTAATCAATACAAATAAAACATCTTAACAGGAAAATCATATAATTCAGTCCAGCTCCCAGTGTCCGTGGGAACCAACAACTGACCTGATGTCAGAGCACGCCTCTCTTTTGTTAGGTGCCATGGCAACCCAAAAGCTTTGAGGCTGATAATAGCTGACAGTGTTTCAGCGGAGCCGACGATCAAGAGATTCTCTATGTTCAGGGCCAAAGGAAAGTCAGGATAGCCAAACCTCAAGCTCTTCATCAAACATCAGGGCAGCAGGGCTACTTCAGACTCCACAGTGGGGGGTGTGATTAGTTAAGCTGGTACTTGGATTAAAGAGAGTTAGAGATAATTGCATAACGGAGACATTTATTCAGCTATTAGAATGTCAGGTGTCCTAATGCGATTCTATAAGAAAGATCTTGATTTTAGATGCATGAGAATATTTACAGTAACATGCCACGCTGATTATTATAAATGGAGTGCAAATGTAGATTTGAAGCAGAAAGGCTTCGGGCAGCCAGCGTGTCAGCCAAAGTTTCTTTATGCATGGGCAGAAATCGAGCCAAACGCTGAGGCAACACAGTCTCGTTTACGGCACTAAGCAGGGGGCAGCGGACGACCGCGACGAGAACATGATGTAAGTTTGTACGTCTGATCCCTTCATTCTCACACGGCCCATGCCAACACAGGTGCTGCCGTCAGCGTGCCAAGATATTGGATAATTGGCAATTGAAAATCAGGCAAGATAAAGAAGGGAAAATTGCGGGACACAAAAGAAAAAGAGGACGGAGAAATATGCGTAAACCCAGAAAAATCACTGATAATTTGCCTTTTATCAACTTCAATAAGAATTTAATTTCTTTGGCAGTGGCGGCTCATGAGAGAATGGCGGTGGAAATGGTGCTGCGGATCTGTGGAGAATAATTGGCTTTTAGCTGTGAAGGCAGAAGTGGGGGGGGGATAGAGAGCTTGGCTTCTGTACAGCTGTGGCGCAGAGCCTGCAATGTGCTTGTGCTGATGACAGGGAGAAATAATTATGAACGGAAGAGCCAAGAATCAAAATGGTAAATACTGAAATTTGTGTATGTATGAGGGGTGAGAGACAGAACTATGTGTGTGTGCTTATCAGTGTATTTGTTTCTTTCTCAAAACTCCTTTTTCTCAATTAACATGTTATTAGTTTATATTATACATAAGTATTATAACATAACATAATAGATATAGATTTGGTTATAGACATCAATTCAGACCTACCAAAATGTGTGCCATGACCATGATTGTGTACAAGTTAAGGTCCGTCTCACAAGGCACAAAGTTTAAACCTAGTTTATATTCATCAGGTTCTCAGTTGCTCTATTTTCCAAACTGACAGACATAAATGCAGAGAAATATAAGCCGAAGCAGCAAGAAGTGGCAGTGAGGCATAATATGTTGAGCCAACTGTTTGTATCTGGCAAGAGTTTTTACACAGCATTATAGCCTCTAGATGCTGACTTTAAAAAGACATACACTAAATTACATTGCATTTAAAAAGCATATTTAATGTTACACAGTACAAATTAAACTGTAGAAGAATATAGATTTTTTACATTAACTTGATGTACAAACGGTAGTGTAGAAACACTTATGTATAAATACTTTCTCATCATCTATATTTGATTGCTTTTACGATGTCAAAATCCAGTACCAGTTAAAGGTTTATACACAATTCTTTGAAATTACTTTTTTAAACAAAAAAATAATTGTGCCAATATATTATTTTTTTAATTAAAAAACTAAAATGTTATTTTAAAAATATTTTTGAAATGGATTACTACCAAACAATGAATAAAAAGCAGCCAATAAGACTCCAACATCAGTGCTGTTTAAAAAGCTTCCCAGGTTGACAAGAAACTCAAGAAACTGAATGATAAAACGCCAAGAATATGATTTTGCAAATTCTAGACACAGAATTGACTGCATAAGGATAAATCCTAAACAGAATAACTCTCCAGAATCTACAGAAACTAGAATCTTCACAAAGAGATTTGATTCACTGGTTGCCTGCGTTCAGGGAGGTCCAGTTAAATATTTACACGAGCTGAATGTTAGTGTACTAACTACAGCTTTCTCTCTGTCCCCAGAACTCCTGGCATATGCTACTGTTGGCACTCAACCACAACCACCCAGCACTTTCTTTGTGAGAGTTTTCCTCAACCCCTTTGACCCACAACCTCAAGTGTTTTACAAGCCACATTGAAAAATGCCCTCTCTTCTGGCTGAAATCCCACACGAGCTCGCGCTGTCACAAACATCCCTCTGCCATTGCCAGCAACAGAACTGTAGAATGTCAGTGATAAACATGGGCGCTTTGCTTCTGGGAAGCTTCTTCCTCATTGGCTCAGAGGTGTGAGGCTCTCACACGAAAAATGAAACGGATGATTGTGCAGAAATATTTATGACCTTACAAAATACATCTAATATTGATGTTTTGGAAAACAAAAGGAGATCCTATTTAGAAGCTGTACTATATCTTTTTTCAAGTAAACAATGTGAAATTATGTTTCAGTGGTTGTGTGCGCTGCCTTTGAAAACATCTTGTTTATTGATGTATTTCATGAATCATTCGAGGTTGAATTTTACTTTCAGCATAAACAAGGTCACGGCCTATCTAAGAACATGCTACTGCCTCTGAATGTAAGAAAATTAAAGTCTTTTTACATGAGACTGTTATGTTTAGAGAGATGAAGGAAACAATACGCTGTGTATAAATAGTTGCATCCATTTATCCATTCAGTAAGCACAAAGTAGCATATTAATCATTTCTCTGATTCATCCTTCTTATACTGAATTAAAACAAACCTATTAAGGAGGATTAACTGCTATGAATGGGAATATTTGGGAGCATTCCCAAAACGCTCTATTTCCACCAGTGGAATCGCCTAAAGAAATGGCTGCTGAGTTTCTAAAGAGGAAGCAAATACACAGACAAAGAATCACATTTAACTTCGAATGTGTGCCATTTTCATTTCTGTATTCAATCATAATTATCTCAGTGGCCTCTCTTTTGATCGCCGTTTCTCGCCATTCCGCCTCCTTTAGTTCTAGTTCAGTCAGTTTTCCTCATTTAGGCTTTTGTTTAGCATGAAAGTAGAACATTATATTATTGACTAATAATTAGCTGTCAGGATTCAGTAGCTCCACCCATGCTAGCCATCACACTCCAGCAGCCATCCCTCCAGACCAAACTCATCTTTCTCTTCCTACATGGAACAAAAGACTAATTACAGCCTAGAGGACAATCTTTCCCAGAACATGACCTCGTTGCTGTAACCTCCAGGGGGAGTGGATGAGAAGAGAAAGTGCTAGAAAAAAAGAAGGAAATAGAGTTATGAAATGTTTAACAGGCTGGGTAGTCTAATTGGCATGACTCTTTTCTGCAGTGTTTAGAACAACAGTAGTTTTTATTATAGGTGTATTTATTATAAGTGTAACAAAATTACTTAATTCTACATAATGCTAAATAATGTTAATAATAATTTTTATTATGCGGAAGGTAGCATACAAAAACAAACAAACAAAATTTCATTGTGTATACATTATTTTAACCTGATAACTGCCACTGCACATATTGAGTACACACATGAAAATGCACTAGATCCATTTTTTTATTTTTAGATATTTTTAAACACTTTCAAGTCTTTTTTTATTTGAGGTATTTTTAGTAACATTAACTTTTTTGTTCATGTTTATTCTTATAAAAAATTGTCAAATATGTATTATTGAGTCTTATACCTTTCCATCAATATATAGTTTGCCATGATTAGATTAGAAATTCAACTATGAAATATGGAATATGGAAATACCCTAAGTGTTCCTCCTGAGGAACGGTTACAGTTAACAGGTTAAATGTGCAATATTTATACAGTTGAAAACATGTGACAACTTGCCCCGCCCTAACATTTTTGCCAAAAATACTTTTATAAATACTCTTGTTAAAATGAACTTTCATTTTGCAGTGATCTTTTCAGTGTCAATTAACCCTTACATCTTTTGTTGACTTCTTAAGTCTGTGATAAAGTGCACCTGTGTTAGATGGCTAAGAAAAGGCTACGGTAATTCTGTGATTAAAACATGTAGCAGTAAAATACATCTCATTAAGTACAGGTAACTATAAAAACAACAAAACAGTCAGCGAAACACCACGTGAGCAAAAAACAATCACCGCCAGAGAGACGAAATCAGCAGAGAAAGAGAGATAGGTAAAGACATCTCTCGCTTTCCCCAGCCCTCCTTTCCCATGAGCACTTTGGCGCAAAAATGGCAAATGATCACGCTCCTGTGAGCACCATCTGCCACCACGTCCACTTAAAGATTCGCTTTCCTTCGCTCACTCTCACTCGCTTGTTTCATTTCTCTCATCTCGTCCTCTTTGTTACAGTTTTTAAACCATCTCTGTGCTTTTTCCTGTTTGTCTCCCACTGACAAATACTATATTTTGCTTCTGTTTTTCTGTATTTAATAATGTATTTCCTTGGGTTGAGTGCATGTATCTGCTAGAAATAGAACCATTCATATCTGTTTTTTTCTAAAAAAAAAAAACAAAGAACAAGCACAATAGACTTTCCAAATATGTGTCTCCTTTTGCAACGAGAGAAACAATGATTTTTTGGATGTACCAAGGGAATATTCAGTAACTCCTCAGATAGATAGATAACAACAAACACAGCAGCCTCCATATTCACCGAACCTTATGCTTTTTAGTAATTATAAGTTTGTGTGAAAGTATGTGACTTCAGCGTTCAACTTTATTTTGGCTGGAGATGCTGTGGCTGAACTTGTTAATCTAGTTGTTGCATAGTGCATCTCTCAACCAGGCTTGGCATCACGTCTCGCTGGCTCAGATCTGTTGGCTTAGTTGTTATAGACCCATTTTCAGTTGCAGTATCGGAGTCCAAACACTGGGAGCATATGACAAATAAGCCACATGTCTGAGTGATCAGTGAAATTACTGATTTACTAGATGACAAAGAATACATTTCAACAAATGCCATTTTTATAGTGGAATACATTTTCTAAGAGTGAAATTCAAATTGGTACGTTGTGAAGTTTTAGTGTTTTTTGTAGATGCTAATGGAAATTAAACAGACACCATTGACCAGTGATGCATAAATCATGCCTAAAAACACAAGCACACATAGAAAACATGTCAGAAACTTGCATACTCTGTACATTTTGTGTTTAGTGAGGCCTATCGGCTATATTTCAAGCTATTGCATTAGAACGGTAACCTTCGTATTCAGCAGGCAGTGCCATGATGTAACATGCCTCTAAAACTTTTAGAAGCTTTTCGGTTTGGAAAGACTAAGACATAAATACATTTACAGTAATTAGACAACCAACAAAAGTAGTTTTACTAGCCGTTAGTTTGGACCCTTCTCGGGGGTTGAATGATTTGTTTTGGGTTTTCAGAGAGTACAGATCGAACACTGATTTAAATCGAGTCCGTTTCTAGTGATCTGTAGACACGGCTATATCAGACGGAGCAGATGCACAAACATGTAAACAAACATAAAGAAACTGAAATATTTTATTTATAAATACCATATGTGTGAATTGACTAAGAATGTGCTATACACTTAATACAACTAATGTATGCTACATCCAATGTGTAAATATTTATCATCCTTTGTTTCCATTTATTGTATATGCAAGTGCAAGTGCAAATGTGTACAACTATTTTGCTACTAAAAAAATCCCATGAAAAGGACAATTTATTATTAATGGCTTTCCATAACGTAACAAAGATTTTTTTTTCAAGGCTGTAGATGCAATAAATAGTGTAATGTGGAAAATAATACTATTCTCACAGACATGTGGGTGCATCTGCTCTCAGTTCTGATCATTAAAGGAGCTGGATGAGATAATAATACAAGGAGTTTCCACAGAGACCCTTGCTGACCCGTGCCAAGAGACCATGGTGATGAAGAGACCCTCCAGTGTGAGAAGCCACCAGAACGGGCAGCAGAGCAGATCACTACTGGTTTCTCTAAAGCAACTGAGCTGCTGACTTTGTGTTTTTCTGTCATCATGTGCACTAGACTGTCAGGGCTGCTTAACATCTTCCACTTTGTCCAGAGATCTTAAAGTGATAGTAAAGGAGGTCTGCACACTTTCTGGCACACTCCAGCTTCTCACATAGTCTCTCTGTTTCTGATGTACAAAACAAACATTTAATCTCTTCCTCTATTTTTACCAGAGATAGAAAACCTCACATATTTCCTTTCCATCATTCCATCTCTTTTTTCTCTCTTGTCCTGCTCTGTATTGCTTCCTAAACCAATTTTACAGCCGGCTCAATTCCCAGTGATCCTCCGCCACAAATAGACAAATCTTCATTAGGTTTCACCTGCTTGTCTTCATGCTGTGCTATGATCACAGCTGAAGTGGTGAGGAGGAAACTGCCCGGTGCTTAGATTGATTAGTAGGCCTGACTGCAGACTGCTCATCATTGCTATAGCTGCAGTCTCAGCACTCTGCTAAATCTCCTGGGGTCCGACTGCTAACGGACAGTCATGTGCTTTAAAGGAGATAAAGGGAGAGGACATCTCACATACACATTGATGTATACATACTCCACAAATGCCTTAAATACATACAACATACACATATCCTGTTTCCTGTTTTTATCCATAATTTCATAATATTAAAAGTGTACTAATCATGGTTTTGGTGTATTGAGTACCTTTTGTATTATCATAGTTTTACTACAAATATTATTGTTAAACTGCTTATAGTGGTGAGACCATGGTGGTCTTTGTGGTTTCTATAGTTTTACAACAAATACTGTAAAACCAGTAAACTACAGTTATTATAGTTTGCTTGCCTGAAAAAAAATTATAGTCATCTTAACATCTAAATAAAAATGTGACAGTTACACTTAATGTTATTTACATTTCATTATATCTTTCAATAGGTTTTGTACAAAGTGATGCAACGAAGGAAAAATTTCCAGTCATTCATCAATTACAGCTGGATGGGACGGAAACAAAATCATAAAATAACAGCTCCCATTTCTTCTTACTCTCTCCATCTCTCCTTTCACATCTTTGCTTATTTCCTCATTTATGTTCCTCCAGCAAACAAAAAGCAAGTTGGTTTGACTAATCTATTATCCCACACGGCCTTGCCTCCTGCAATTCTGATTTCTTTTAATGTGTAAATATTTGCGCTCCTGCTCCCGTCTCAAATCTCTGTGACCTTGCCCATCCTATTCTAAGCTACAGTCTTGACAAACCATCCTTCAGGCCTTACAAAACATCCTTTAGTGTGTACCGTAGGTAATGTGTATTGCAAGGCATTTTTCATGGGAAAGAAAGAGAAGAAAATGAAAGTATAAATCCTCTAATGAAAATGAATATGAATGATGATGTCAAGCAAACAGCAGGCTAGAGTAATGTTACTTGTTAGATGGTGTGGAACCTAGGCCATACTTCTAATGGAAAACTTGGATTAAAGCCCAGACAAATAGAACAGGTCAAAACAAAACTCCTCTCTAGCGAGACCAGGGAAAAATATGTTCGCTTTAGTTGATGGTAGGTCAGACATAAACCTCAAAAGAAAGTGAGGGTGAGAAATGAAGATGAGAGCATGCAGACATGCTAAGATAATAGTGCAAGTTGCAACAATTACAAATTGATACTTAGTAGTTTTTGTCCTGGATGTCAAAATACATAATATTGTAAACATCTAACACCTGTATGTAATTTACTGTGCACAATCAATAGAAGCCAATTATTATTATTTTTTATTAATTGTAATAATGATTAATTTTATTATTATTGCATGTCACATGTCTTCTAGCAGAATGATGTTATTTGCGACAAAAAACTTGCAAATATGTAATATTTCTATTATGGGTCTTGCATAAAAAAATAATTTAGCCACGACTATATTCACAAAATTGCACACATAAATGTTGATTAAAATCAAGTGCACACACTGCTGGCTTTGTGATGCACTATTGTATTGCCCTTTAGTTTTCACATCTGTTAGGGGACAGGCAATTGAGAAAACGTTAGGAACAAAACATCTGTGATAAAGGCACATACCTGGCTGCATGTCTTGAGAAAAGGTAACTGTTCTCGTTTTGCTGCCTTAATAATAATCCCTTCACATTTGAAACCTTAGCTCTGTGGGTTGACAACAGGTCCAGCCCTGAGAAGATCTTTTGGCAGACTGCTATAGATGTTGGTCAGGGACAACATCTAAGTAAGAATCTGCACAGCGCTGCAAATTTTCCTAATGTCTGGAAGTTGGCAAGTCTTTTTTGAAGGCCAAAGGAGAGAAGTGCCAATGGAGATACAGGGTAGCCGTAACCTGCAAGACTGTGTTGAGCTGCCCGAAATCATTAGAGATTTGGACGCCGGCGTATGGTTGTGCATGATTATAATTAGACTAGATTATAATGAAGGGCTTTGTGATTCTCCAGTAATCCAGTAATCGCTTGTACCTCTATTTAAGCAGCCTGTTAAGAGCCCAGGGCCCTCTTTAGGACCACTGTTTGACGAAACCTCCAGGGAATGCGAGGATGTCATGCCGTTCTAGGTTTGTCTGCCCAGGGCTGTATGAAAACTCATCAGTGATTCATCAGTAAAGAGATTAAGTCTTTAAACTCTTATTTCAGGAGGTAAAGAATTCATTTTGATCTGGCTTTGAAGGTGTTAATGGCACCTGACCTTGTTGGTAAAGCCCTGTACCCCAAAATGAAAAGAGATTAAGAGAAACTTTGCTAGGTCCCTAAACATCGCTTTTGTGTCCAACTTTGGATGATCAAAAGTGAGGTCCAGATGTTACTCATTATTCAGAGTCGCCTATAAACTGTGTTTCATTGCGGTTGCCCAGGGCAATATTGATACATGCTCGGAGGGTTTGCCTTCACGTGTGAATATATAGCGGTTGTATCTTGGAGGTAAATTTTCATGAAGTCTGCAAACCAAATGAGAACTGAATGAAGTTGTTAACATACACGGTAGTAGAAGACTTTTGCCCCCAAAGGCCTTTTGCCTAGAGGCACAGGCAGAAACAGCTGGATAGGACCTCAGGCACTAAGAGTAAGTCGCATGTTTATCGGCTTAATTTAGAATAATTCTCTGGGCAGATGTTTCTTCTCAGGGTTGGGCCAGTGCTGCAAACCTCATCCATCTCAATTAGTCTAGTCTGAACACGTGACGCAAGCCGTAATGAGGTAGGCTAAAGTAATCAAATCCAACTAAACTGTGTAAATGTGAAATAGCAGAGTAATGAATAAGGCATCAGCAATCACACCAAATGACGTAGATTCTATGCATTTTTGGTACCACTGTGGTGTCGGTCTTCTAGTGCTACTTATTATAGCATTAATTCATCAGATTCATATTAAATTAAGCCACTAATTAATTCTTAAAGATAACCATTTTTGCTAAATAATTACAGACACCACATTCAGGAGTCATTGCTGAATTTCAAAGATTTGATAGTATAGATTTTACTGAATTTGAAGAAGAATTTACTCTGTTCTGTAGGTGTGCAGGGATGTAGATTTTCTTGAGTCAACATATAGTTTCTGAACCTTCAAACAATATTTCTGTAAAAACCTATCCCTACCCTAAATCCCAACCACAACGTATCTGTAAATCAGAGTGAAATGATAGATGACGGTTGTAAGCCTATAAAACGTTATTTATTACCTATAAAATGTGACCCTGTCTGTGAAAAAAGCCTCAAAATCAAATAATGAGATAACAAACGTCAACGTTTAATTTCACCTATAAATATCAGTATGATTTCAATTTTTGACGTGTTATTACCGAGTCAATATTAAAGATATCAAGGTTATATTTTCACAGAATGTTCTTAACATTATGTAGGATAATTTTATGTAGAAAACAGTAAATCACAAAAAATGACTTTAGCTGGGTTTTCAAAGGCAGGGTCACAAATTATGCCTCAATTTACTTGATTGGAATGTTGTCCCAGGGTCAGCAATGATGTTGACCCAAGAACATCTCTCACTCAGCAAAATATGGAAAGCCATAAATCCAGGATGTACAACATTCGCATACAAGATGTTGTGGACTGTCCTTGTGCTCTGTGTCCTTCAACAATTTTTTTTCATATTCAAAATTCATACTAGTATAAATCAATACTAGTATTCATAACTATATAAAAATATGACAGACAAGTACGCACATTAGAATACTTACAGCAATTACATTGATGCTTATAAGCAGAGCCGTTTATCATGGCAAATAATCACCTTTGAGTGAAGGGGAGTAGGGTAATCATTTTTATGTTAAAGAACAGTAAGCTAGACATTCATCACATGCTGTCGAGCTGTAGCATGAGTAATAAACTCATCTGTGAAGCAGCAGCATGCACACCTTTACACACATTCTCTAACAAAACTAACAACAAGCAAACGTAACTTCTTCATCTGGCTGTATCTCTATAGCCTGAATATATAAAATATGAAAGCAGGAAGGCTGGTGCTTACCCATGGTCTTTATGAACCGGGCGGTCACTTGCTGTCATTATGAAGTTGATGTTGCAGTAGATGAAATAAATCTTTTGTTTAAGTCTGTTTAAACAAACTAAAGTGACTGGGGTTCTTCAGTCTGTGGAAAACACAACACAACAGTTTACCGGTCAGGTAACACAACACACATATAGGATACAACTAGCATTAAAGGAAAATTTAATATACATGCATTTTTTCTTTAGACATTGTAAGTGAAACCATTTTTGAAATTCTACAAAATATATTTTGGCAGTTTTTTTAAGATGTAGCACAATCTCAAACATTGTTCGGTTTGAAAAACACATCCTAGTTCTATACATTCTATCTTCAAACAAAGTCAGAGATGCAAAAGGGAAGCAAGGGTGTCATAGGATAAGAAAGAGAGAGATAGAGATGGGGAGATTGGGTGAGATGCAGGCTATGAGGTCTGCTGGGATTATGAAGTGTGTGTGTGTGTGTGCATCTGAGATGACTGAGGCAGGAAGTGAGAGATTTAATCTAGCATTTTATGCAGACAAATGTGCAGTTTGGCTCCAAAAAGGACCTCAGAAGAGCCCTCCACTTTTTCTCTCTCTGTCTCCCCAGGTGTGATCTGTCTTTACACTCTTTTCACTTTTCATCCTGGATTATTTGGCATGTCCAAAACAGTATTCGTATTATAACGGTGTTTTTTCCTAAAAGTCTACTCTGTTATATTCTCATTAAATTTCACTCAGATCTCAACAAAGTTCCAAAAATGGTTTGTTTACACAAATATTTCCTCAGCAACGCTTTGTATGTGGACGTGTTTTGTCTCTTTGGCAGTGAGCTTTTGGGTGAGCAGTTGGGTTTCTCGAGCTATTACTCGTAAGATGTGTATTTGAGCCTCATCTAGGATAGGTTAAAAGTTGCACCTCTAGCAACCTTTGTTCTCTGCATTTTGCATTGTGAATGCAAGCTGTGCTTGGCCCCGTAATTACCGCTTGCAGCTACATTATTAATGATTCACTATCTCTAATATCTTTCTCTCTCTCTCTCTCTCTTTCTCTCTCTCTCTCTCTCACACACGCACACTCTTCTTCTGTCATTCTCAACCACAAACCACATTTATTAAAAAATCGTACATTTCACACACTCACATTGAAAAACATAATACATAATTTAAATGTAAAATGTACAATTTCTTTTACAAATTGATCAAGAGGATGAGTTGGAGGAGAGAAAGATGGGTGGGATAGGTCTTAGCGTGATAAGAAATGAAGGAATAAAGTCACTCCTTCTTTGTCATCTTGAGCAGGAAAAAGTCCCGCTTGGACAGAAGATAAATGCAGATGTCAGACAGTTATTGATTATTTGTCAATCAAATGTCTAATTCACCCTCATGGTCTGAGATAATCAATGATAACTGTAAAATTAACTTCATGAAAGATCCGCCTCTTTCTCATGACTTGATGGGAAGAAGACTGGGACCATCTTTCATGTTTGACCTTGGCTCTAGTTTCACAAGTCTGTGTCTCAAAGGAACATTTGTCTGCTTTACAATTATAATAATAAATTTTAATAAGGCATGTATATATTTACATTGGGAAAACATACATAAAACAACATAGTGAAACAGCAAATGAAATATTAGACAACACTTAAATTATAAAAATATATATAATTAATTACTATTTTTACTTGTTGAGTAATTAGCCAATCAGTGTTGACATGACATGCTGCTGCTTCCGGGTATTTCATCACAATGCAGTCTGATGTGATTGGCTCAAAATAATATTCTCCATTATTTTCTAGGTATTATCAAACTAACTATATAATATAGTTAGTTTAATATAGAGGATATAAAATATTTAAAACTAGTAGTCCTAGAATACAGTTTGAAATCAATGCTCCACATGCATGGGCCGAAACATCATGATGAGGGCAACTGGAATATAACTCCAATATAGAAAATAACACAACATGGCAGTAGTGCACATCCTAAAAAGTCATGATGATATGAGACTGTCAGGCTTCATTGCTTCCCCTCTCTCTCACTGACAGAGAGTTAGGGCCCTTCGCCTGAGCTTTTCGTCACCCACATCACCCACGCTCCCTCGTCTCGACCTGAACGCAGCGCGGCGATGCTGTCTGCGCTTCTGGGCCCACACGAGTATTTGATCAGTCAGGTCATAGCATGTGCACAAACACATGCTCACGCTGTCGGTGTAAATAATATGATCATCAGGTATACAAGCTACTCAAACAAACATGTCCCCAACACGCACGTGTTAGCATACGGATACAATTCCATATTGCATATGCATTCATGCATGCTGTGACAGTCAGAAAGTGTGACATGTTTACATGTAATCTGAACCAAATGCCATCAGTGATTATGTGTTACTGCAATAATCCAAAATATCAACATACATGGGTTACGCTGTATGATCAAGTCTTATAAACGGGCTGTCTGCAACCAACCAACCAAGCTGTCAGTAATCACTCTGTTAAATATATCAGAGAGGGAATAAGTTAAACAAGCATCAGTATAACAATGTGAAAAATGGCTATATATGTTACTAATTGACATTTCTCTGATGTACACTAAGCAGGAATAAGGTACAAAAGCTGTCACTGGGACGGCGCCCTTTAAAAAGTCTTAATATGTACCATTTAGGTACAGATATGTACCTTTCAGCTACTTATATGCACTTTTAAGGCATAAAGTTGTACTTTTTGAAAGGGTGACATCTTTTGTATCATTTTTTCGAGAGTCTAAAGACTATGGCATTTTGGGCAGGGCTCGACCTCACATGCATGGCATATAAAGGCCATGACATCAACAGGAATGAACTTGTGAAAGAGACCTTTATTGCATGATTAAATCATCTTAGTTAGACTACAAATGAACATACTGGCTTACTGTATGTCAACCTTTGTCTACCTACTATAACAAATTTTTTATCCACTTTTTACAAAAATTAAACAAAGTTACAACTGACTGAAACTTCATGAAGTACATGAAGTCTCCCGAGCGCTGAAGGAGCAACCTCTGAGCAATAATTTCTTCCTCTGAGAAGACAAGCGAGGTGTTGAGTGGGGTGATAACAGCGCTGTTAAGTGTGTTAAATTTGCTTTTCTGTTATCTGTATATTTTGAGTTTTTTCTCTGTCTATACTGTGTGTGTGTGTCTAGGCTTTTCTCAGTTGGCTGGGTATGTAGCGTGAGCACCCTGGGGTTTTCCTGCTGCTGTTCAGATCACTCCTCTCTCACATTTGGCTCAGACAGTGATCTTACACCAAGCCTGGACCCTCATCCACGCTATCTCCTTGCTGCCGAAAGCGAGGACGTTAGCGAGCACTGCAGCCAACAGCCTGGCACGAGTGTCTTTAAGTGTCACTGTCTTCTTCTCTTTCTCACATGCACACTGCTGCCTAAAGTGGAGAGAGAGAGAGACTGACAATGAGACAATGAAAATCTGGTACACTGACGGCATGTGTGTGTGGGTGACAGAAGAACTTTGCTGTTGGCTGTATGCACAACGCATATTTTTTATGCAAATACAAAAACTTTTCTCTACAAAAAAAAACAGCTTTACTGAAATGATAACTGTGTTTCCTGGATATTGATAAACAACCAGACCCAAGAAACACATGACACCAGCACAAGCCCTGCACTAGCTTGACAAATAAGAAATAATCTTTAAAGTGCATCAAAGAGGTCTAAGGGGTCACAAAGCAAGACATCACACTTACAGTTAGCTTATTGACCATTCATTGACAGAAATATCACTTTAGAGTCACAGTGTTCATGGCAAAGTTCATGACCAAATTGACCAGATTTTAAGTCAAGTGTAAAGAGTCAATGTAATGCAAGATTATCTTCTATTATTGGCATTGCAAAATTGCAGTAGGAATGTGCGGATAAAAACATGCATGTAATATATAACAATATAGATAAGAAACTACAAACTGAGGTTTTAGTATTAGGTAGTAACATTTCCTTAATGTTAACTCAAGAAGAATAGGGAAGAATGCAGAAATGAAGAAGAAATAATAATAATAATAGTTTTACAGGTATAATTAGATTCAATTAAGAAACTTGAGATTTTGGTGATAGAAGTGGTGATAGGAGATAACAATCATGGTTTCTCAACATCAAATCTTTATTTCACAAAAAAGTGAGCTTTGCACTTTTTATGGGAGCACAATCAACATCTTTGATTAGTTTAGTCATTAGGCCTGGTGCACATTTTGATTCGAGAAAGCAAAGAGATTCAGTTTCATATGAAATAATTGAAAATATGTCAGGCTATGAGTATCTGATTTATTAATCTCCTGTTTCAATTGTCTGCTGAATATAGCTCCAGGCAGAATACACCAGTGTCAGAATTTGTTTACTGCGTTCTCTGTGTTCTTGTAGAAGTGGCCTCTTGGGTCAAATCCAAAGAGGTAATAGCAGAAACTCAACAGTATTGTTCTGTGAGAAAACGGGTAGAATGTAAAAACTGTGGTCAATTGTTAAGATTTAGGGTTCTTTATCCTCAAGGGATACATGTAAATATCAATTAAACTTTAAAATAGCTACAAAAGATACACAGGATGAGGACACATTTAAAAACTCGACAGATGAATTGCTTGGATATTTTTACACCAGCACAAGTTTTAATGTTTGAGAACTAATTAGACACTTATGAAGGTTGGAAACTTTTTTAACAAGAATTAAATATATAATATATGTAAGTCGCAATGTTTGTATGTGTTATTTTTATTTCTGTTAACTGCAGCATGATAATCTTTACAAACTTAAACACCAAATGTACTTCTTGCACATCATCCTATTAGAATAATATAAACACAGATACGTACTTTAGAAAGTACGGTATAACCTTCCCTCACAAAAAATGTCAAGACTGAATCAAAATAAATCCTGCTATTGCTTTGTGATTTTCTCATATGCAGTGCTTTGCAACAGCATCAAATGTCACATTCTAACACAAGTACAAACTCATCCTTAATTAGTCAAATCATTTGCCTTTGGCACATTCAGACAAATCAGTTTCAATACAGTGATGACCCTGCTGAATTCTAAGAGATATTAAGCAAATGCCAGTTCAAAGGCTTTACATTTCCAGAAGGAAATAGATAATAACATTCTGTGTTTAATGCACATCTTACTTAGCATAAAAAGCTTTTTTGTGAATGTTATTAAAATGCCTTCTGTTTGACTACATAAATTAGTGAAGAACTAATATGAAAAATATTATCATTATATAATTTATATAGATTGTTTATGTATACGATAATAGTTTAGCTTAAAAAAAGCAATTTGTATTGCATCCATGAAATTATACTAGCATCAGATTTAATTACTTCCATGAAATAGCCAATAAAAAACCTTACTGATGTGCATAATCTCAACGCTGACCCATTTTATGGGATTTTATGAGGTTGATGGTATCTGGTGCATCTGGTTAATATGGCTTCCTAGTCAGGTCATTCTTATGTTAAGCAATAATTACATTTTGGACACACATGGTGCTTTCCTGTTCTCCATGTGTGATTAAACTTATATAGAATAATTGGCCTTCATTATACAGGGTCTTGTCAAGATTGTGAGAAATAAAAGTGTGCTTTGCACAAACTGTCAATTGAGAACAACTTTGGTCTGTAAATTAAGCTTACCTAGCTTACCTGGTACCTCCTTAGAAGAGTAATGACTTTAAATGTTGTGGAAAAACTTTTGATGAACACAAGCTGAGCATTACATACACTTTTGGAAACGTTGTGTACAAATGAAGCTTTCTGGATTCAGAGTGCTGCTTTGTCAGATTTATAATGAACTAAAGTTTCAAAGGGAATACATGAAAATGCAATTATAAAGGTTTGGAGTGAGAATTTTTTGCAAAAGGCTTGTTGTACTGTCCATGGTGCTCTTTTCAGCACCACGGACAGCGTCTGCTGTGTTAGTTTATGGACTGATCTAAATAAGAACCAGGATTGAATACCACTGTAGGGAAATGAAACAAGAGCCTAAAAGAACAAAATTCAGCAAAATATACAAGATGTGATAAAAACTGGGTACACAGTGAACCTAAACGGTTTCAAGGTGGAACAGGTCTGCAATTTCAAACCAGGCGCAGCCAACGGTTTCCTTATGTGCACTCAGCTACAACACTTTTGCAAAAAGTTACCTAAAAGGATGACTCCAATTACGGTACAAATAGCACCTTGAAGCTCCTCCATCAAAACATCAAGCTATATATCAGTCATTTAACTTACATGGCTCACAATATAACACTACATCCCACAACTAAACCATTGAAAGCACTGAGCTATGTTCTTTTATGAAGGCAATTTCTCTTCAGACAGAGTTATATTTCAAGACTATGTTGCCATTAATGCTTATAAGTCACAATGCCAGGCCTTCACTGGCTCGCCTTCATTTATAACCAAACGCCATTCCCAAAGCATAACAGCTTCCACTGCGTATCCAATACTGGATGAATAGGACTATGAAGACACAGTTTATGGTGCACGTCAGTAAGCGTTACTCTCCGGAAATGTCAGGCATAGGTCACATCCCACCATGAAAAATTGTAATGGTTAGGGAATAGGTTCTTGCAGACACAAAAAAATGCCGTTTCACCCAAAAAGATGCACCAGACTGATTTGTTGGCCTTTTGAATGAGTTGCCTGCCCCTCTGCACAACTCCATCATGGAACTGTTTGCCTGTCATGGCCCACTGCTGAGCTGCTCAGCTATGTGACCTTGACAGGGAAGATTCTGTTGGCTGAGAGTATGTGCTCCTTTGTCACAAAAAAGTACAATAGCGTACAACAGAGTACCACTGTAGATTTTACTTACAAAAAAGTCACACAGATTATTTACATACAGCAACAATAAGCTGTAAGCAGTCATGCTCTAGTGTATAAATAGCCATGTGTTTGTTCACTGTGTGTGTATGTATTTATGAAAGATATATTGAGGATGTGTTCATAAGCAATACTTGCTTCATGATAAATGCACAGTTTCTGTTAATGCTTGCTCCAGGCACAATAATCACCTTGCTGTGACTTTATTTACATATTTATTTATTCTATACCATATTCAGACATGTCAGCACAATTTACTATAACCTTGTTTTAAGATTTGCCCTTAATAGCTTTACACACACTCACTGCACTGTTAGTGGTTTCATTTGAAAGATTTCTGCAAATCACTCTAGTTGAAGTAATTGTGTATTTTAGTTGAAGTAAATGTTTATGAACATTACATAATATTTATAATATAACAATATACTTCTATTAGTAGTATATACTATTACATAAGCAAGGTGACATTTATGTCATCGACACTACATTTACATCTTTCTTACCCGCTCTTTCACACATGCATGTGCAAGTCTCTGCCAGGAAACAGAAAGACTCAAGAACAATATTAAACCAGTCTGTGGACCATGCAATTTCAATTACCAAAGAGAATCAAAAAGCTGAAAGGAATTCAAATTGATTCCTCTTTTTTTAAAAAAAACAACAGCCCCCTGGGTGCCTTAGACAGAATTTTTTCCTGAAATCAGATCTATTGTTTTGTATACATCCAGTCTGGAGGAACACATTTGTTTGTGCACAAGTCTATGACATCAAAGGTATTGTTTACTGGGCACGGGAACTGAAAAAGGTTTCATCATGCTGACACACACGTGCACTGTGTGACAACAGATGTGACATATACAAAGTCACATAGACTACATTTAAAGCCACTGAAGTTCTGAGAAAGAAACACACTTGTGCAGACACGGCCTGTACAGCGTTGATGGCCAGATAATAGATTTATGCACAGCTAAGGAGATTAATGTACGTGCTTTTAAAAAGCGCTCGCAGATCATTCTAACGCCGTAAACAGCTTTAGAGGAAACCAAAGCGATAAATAGGAAATACATTTATTAATCTAAGCAGCTTAGTTCAGGTTGAACTCGTCCAGCAAATTAAGTTTGCTGGATTTCACAGGAAATAAACAGAGCGGGCTGGTGGAGATGAGAAAGTGTCAGCAAAATATTGTATCGTGATTTATATTCTGCCTTCATGTTAAGATGATTTCCTTGCTTCCTCATTATCGAGAGTACAAACTATTTTTAAGCTCACTCTTAGGACTCTTAGGACGTATCTGTGCTGGTTTTTGGCGTATTATTTAAATTACTCACGGCTTAGATGTATGGATGATGTTGCGTGAGATCTTGGCTACAAGAGACAAAGAGATAAAAATGAGTGTTGTACCAAAATAGTCTGACTGATGGCTCAGAGCAAATTTGACAGTTTTGTGAAGATGAGCGAAGATTCACACCCTACACATGGGTGAGGTGATACCGCAGCGCTGCTAAAACATTAGCTTGAGTCAATCTAGACTAGGTGTGTACGTGTGTAGCTGGAGGGAAAGAAAGTTGAAGTGTGTGTCGAGGTCAAGCCTTCGGGCTGCTCTCTCACCTAGTGGGTCTCATAAAAGATGGAGGACATCCTGCGATAGCTCCTCATTCTTTCCAAAACACACTCTTCTTCTCATACTTACACATCTACTGTCATTTTTCACAGATATCTCCCCATCTGAAAGATACTTTCATTGCTTTCCTTTCAAACCTTTCATTCCAGTATCTTATACAGAAATCTTTAATCTCCAGCCTCATCCTTTTGTGTCTCAAAAGTGAAGTGCTGCGAAACCCAACATTATCGGTAATGTCTACCTTTTGAATGCATGCTGTAAACTATCTTCTAAAAAAATTTGGTTTTATTGTACATACTGTAAGCAATGTTACAGTAATCTTTCTAAATTTGAGGAGATCAGTACTACCTGGAGAGAGCTACTGTATCTGTTATCATTCCTATTCCTCTAAATGAACGTTGAATGAAAATGAAAGCAGGACCCCTGGAAAGAAAATTATTTGTTTTTCTTCTTTTAGCCATTTTGGAGCTGCAGGAAAACGACAATGCTGATTGGCTGATGGTACTGCAAGTTCATCACTAACAACAAGCATGGAAATGCATGAGCTGTATTGTCAAAAGCATTAAAAAATCCTGACATTCAAATCCTGGCTCCCAGCACAGCACAACACATCTCAGCTTCTGCAAGGCTTAATTTTTTGATTAGGACCTTGGTAAATCTGCATAACAATTTCAAGTTTCTATTCAGTAAAAACTAACATTTGTATCTCTGAATTACTCTCAGGACTTACAGTCAATACATCGCAGGTGTACTTTACGTGACTGCACGTGCCGTGCTCCTCGCGTTAAATACGCCGATGATGGGACCCCGGCAGCTGATTGGAAAAGACAGAGGCAGGTATGATTTATGTCGCTGATGTTGCCAGATCATCCTTGAAGTGTAATGCATTATGGGAACGGCTTGACTGATAATGAGTGCTGTTAGAATGAAAGTTTAAATCGATTAGCGCTTGGCCCTCACTCACATCCATCACAACTCTGCTGATGCATGCACTCGCAATCAGGTCCTGTTTTTCGATAGAGGATTTGTAAATTAATCTCTCTAATAAAACCTAGAAGACTGTTTAAACAACAATCAGTTGTGACATGCATGATTAACAAAAAATCAAGTATGAAAGCACTCAAACTTTCATTGGAGGTTTGCGAATAGCAGTGACTGCGCCATCGCAAATAAGATAAAATGTGTTTTTTCTGCAAATAAACTGATGAAAGTGCAGAACTTTGCTGACCCTAAGTTTCTCTTACCAATATTGTTTTTGCTTGAAGATTGTTTTATACAAGTTTAGCTGTTTTTTGTCTATTTTGTGTATTACAACAGAAAATAATTTTAAATCACCCCTTTAGTTTTTTGTTAGTTATTATTTTCCAAAGCAAAAAGCATTTAAAGTAATGCAGTTACAACAGAACCTGTGCCAGAATCCCAGAGGGTTTAAAGGCAGAAATGTGAAGCTTGCATTTTTGCATGTCCACAGTCTATATTGTTCTTTTTTAAGTGAAAATACTTTTCATTTCCCTTGCAGGGTTTTCCCATGTAAACAATGCTTCACAGATAGTTATGTCACATCTTTCTTTGTTACGCTTGGCTGACATGACAGTGAAGTTGAAAGATTGGAAATAGCTTTGCACAGACAGTAAGCAAGGTCAGTAAGCAATTATATCAAACTACTCTCATGCAAACATGTTTGTTGAAGTCCATACTTTTTATGTTATATTTATAATACAGTGTAGATTTTAATTGCTCAGCCCTGTGTCTTTCCATTGCAAGTGCCTTACCGCAAACTTATTTTCTGTGCTGATCCACAGTATTTTGAATTATGCAACTTGTATTAAACCCAGACCATTTCTGTAAATTCAGCAATATTCTAATTAAATTTCTCTGTTGCAATCTAAAGTTTTTAAAACTGTGGATGGTCATCTTCCTAATTTGCTTAAATAGCACATAATCGCATCTTTTCTTAGCATATAGCTCTGGAATCCGTTACAAATCCCAGAGATAGACAAGGCATTGGCACTGAAATTAACTGGAATCAGGAACTGTCCCCTTGACGTAATGTGACTCATTATCAAAATCCAATTAGCCTCAAACAGTGAATGACAATAGAAAGAAAGAATGTAAAGAGCTTTATTATGTGTGTATTAGGCCCTCTGTGACACACCAGCGGAAATGAAACTTCTTTTTCTTTCTTTTTTTGTCATTACTTTGTTAATTAGGGTGCACATGCTCTCTTTGGAGATGTTAATGGGTTCATCTCCCAATTTCTAAACATTTCAGTTCCAGAAATATCTTTTAATATTTATCATAGAGATCATAAGTCCGTCTTGAAGCTGAGAGAAAATACAAAGGAAATAAGGATGATTGTATCAGATAAAAAGAAAGAAAAATGAAAGGAATGTACATTAAGGACATGGAGTAAAAAGTATAATTGAAAACCTGTGAGAGTTCTTTTTTCATTTCAACTGTTTTGGACAAAAACAACATATAAATTTATAACTATTATTATAGATTGTCCCACTAAAATGAAAACAACCTTAGCAAACAATATCTTGTTTACTGTTTATAATTGTATTTGTGAAAAACTCAGGGGTCTTTACAGCTTTACACTACAGTATAATGTTCGCTCTGTTTTATTCCAGATCCCTCTAAATGGGTTGAGAGGGAAATGAGAGTGTGGGCTAAATTAACCATAAGAACTTGTACTGATAATGTTCCTGTCCTGTTAATACACCCTTTCTCTTTTCCAGCCCTTGAAGTCTGATCAATGTCCGTATCTCATGCAAAATGCTCTCAAAAACTGCGCCAGCACATCTGGGTTAATTGGGCGCTGTTCGCTGGGCCCGCAAAACATGTAACATTAGTGAAAACATGAACTTTTCTTGATCCTTGCTTCAAATGATGCTCTGGCATGATAGTACGCTTTTGAATAGTACATTCAGACTGCCTCACAATGTAAATTACCATCTGATCTATAACACAACGCACAAAATAAATAAATTAATAAAGGAAGTGAGAAAATAATTTCTGCACAGAATTCAAAATAGAAAAGATGAAAGAGTCTGCATTTAAATATAACACACTTAACATGTTTAAGCTGTATGTAAATTCTCAAATATTTCTGTAATGCAATATTCATAACTGTACAGCTGTCTTTATCCACCTAACCAATCATCATCTCTACCAGCATAATCAGTCTACCTTCCATAACTTCATTCTTTGGACAATTAAATTATATCTCAATTGAACCATATAGGGCACCGTCATTGTTCGTAATTGGTCTTTCCCCAGAGGAACCGAAATGCCAACGGTGTCATGTCGGCCCAAAAGCATTCCTTCGTTACTGAAGAGCTGGAAGGTTAGACTACAGTGCTATGCAGCTAATTAAAGCTAGTCTCTTCCTCTAACCGCTGAATTATAGATGACAAGCCATCAGCAGATCTGGTTTATAATTACCAGCTTGCCAACAGGACTTATTTTACCGCTCGTGTTTTGAGTGTCATTGTTGGAATTATTTTTGTCTTTGATACAGCAAAGTTTGCATCCATCTCTCTTTCTCATTTGAAAACCATTTACGGAGTTGTAGACATACAACGCGCCTGTAGTCACAGCATTCCCCAGCTGGCGAATCATTCTGCATTTGTAATTTCCTCTATTTGGAACGACATCGCTCTCACACTTTTCTCGCTCTCATTTGGACAGCGAGATTGCTCTGGACGAGTGAGGAGAGACAGCAATCTGTCAAGGCCATAGGTTAGACTGTGCCATCTGCCATAGAGTGAGATTACCAAAGTTTGGCCGGCTGGCATTGTTTTGACTGTCTCAGCTCAATCCCAGATCTTCGACTATGCTTCTGACACGACGGAGGTGATGGTGGATGAATAGAGACGATGAGAGAGAAAAAGAGAAAGGGAGGGAAAAGATACCATCTAACTGAATCGATACGCTGTGTTGTGACCACCCACATGCTGGTTGTGGGACCTTAATGTCCTCCACCAGTGAGAGGAAATTTGTGTTTGTGGATATGTAGATGTGCTTGTGTCTGGAGGGTTGTATTAGAGCATTTAAAAGTGATATACCTCATTATAGCTCTTTTTACAACTACAATTTACATTTTCTGCTCCTGTTGCTTTGACAACTGTATATTACCTGAGGGAGGTGAGTTGATTATTTTGAAGGCCATGCTTAAAGATTTGGGACATAATATTGCCATCTTCTATAATTATAAACCAAAATGAGAAATGTGTAGCATTGTTTAATCATTTTCCACAATGAATGTGGATTATTTATCCATTGCAGGTATATAAATATGTCTATTTACTCCAATACTTACAGTCAGTCATTAGTGCCATCATTCTTTCTGCATACCTTTTAAAACATTTTAAAAGATTCAGCAAGCATGAGCATTGTACATCAAAAATATCAGCTTCATTATTAGAGAAACAAAGATAGACCGAATTGATTTCATCTCCTGCCTTAAAGGGTAAACAAAATTTGGTTGTATAAACACACACTTTAGCCTGTATATTCAAATATCTTTTTCCATAATGCAAGGGCACAAGGAGATCGTGGAGGTATTTACAGCCTGAAAATTTTAGCTTGCGGCTGGATTCCAGTATCCGTGTGGAGCGTTCAGATGCTTCCCAAATCTTACAGTACTTTGTTTGCATATGTGTGTGTGTGTGTGTGTGTGTGCGCCTCAGACTGTATCGCCTCGGGCAAAGTCGGAAGTGCAGGTTGAGGTATCACTCTGTAGTCCCTAATAAGGAGCCTAATCTCATTCCACATGCTGTTATCAACAAACTGATGCAATTTTACACAGAGATGAAGAGTTTTTGCAGAGCACTACTGTAGACTGCCTGGGTGAGGGAATCAAGCTCACACCTTAAGATTAAAAATATCCAACCTTATACGTCAGCTGAGCGTCAACGCGCCGAGGAGGGTTTCGCCTACGTGCGGATTTTGTCTGATCTCATCAATGTCTGCGGATTCACTCCAAGCACACCTACCTATCTCCCATTAGGACGAAGTTTAACAATGCAACATTCTCAGATAGCAGAGAAGAAAACAAAGCGGTGAATGTAAAAGAGCAACGTCCCAGTGAAAGAAAAACAAGTTCTGGATTGGGTACAAACACCTGGCAGGCATATTCATACAGTAGAGGATAGGAAGAGAATGCTGAGAGAGAGAGATTGTTCTCCTGTAAACAAAACTAATGAGCTATTGTGATGTAAAAACTATCATAGGCCTTTCATTCCCGAGACTTTAATGCCGTTCTCTCACAGCTGAGCAGATGTGTAATATGCTTCACCTGCTAAATGAGGCCAAAATTAGCTTCCATAACAACCTGGGCAAATGGGGAACGGTTGTGTCCCATAACAGAACATTGCTGTGTGTTAAGATTGACTTCCTGTCATTCAGCATCCAATACATCTACCATACCAACTAACAAAGGTTCTTAGACTTGTAAAAAGAACAAGTGCAATGTCAGTCGCTTTGACAAATATTCATAAAAATGAGTGAAGCCTAATGCTGATTGGTCAACAGCCCTGATTTACAATATAGCACAGTATAGCAAAGCCTGGCTTAAACACAAACACAAATACATCAGACCAATGATAAAGTAATGTGTTAAATCAGTAGATAACATCTTGAATGCTGGGCTCTGTGGAGACATTCACATATGGGCCCACGGGCCTCTAAATGGCATTACGGAGGAAGAACATCAGGGCAAACAATAGGCTAGTGAACAAACAGAGAGAGAGAGAGAGAGAGAGAGATGAGCAATGGGAGTCTCTCTCCCCCACTGACATCTGGACCGAGGTAATAACATGCTACAAAACGTCAGCACCAGCAAACCAGCCATTAACATCTGTCTTTTGGCATGTTAATGGTAGTCATTGGAGACACTTTTCAGTGGCCAGTTTCAATGAGGTGTGTGTGTCTGTGTGGCACAGATGCCTCTACAATGAAATAGGTCTCAAAAGCGTTTTTCTTTTTATTGCAGTGACGTCCAAAAAATCCACATTAAAATCTGGCGTTCAAAATCTAGCTAAAATGAAGTGCAAAACATCACTTTTTGGGGTAGCAACTTTTTAGAGGTTGCAATTTTGTGTGAATTTGTATTATGTGAATCATCACCGAAACATAAAATTTTTGGAAATTCGGGCATGAAGGTCGATCCCTGAACACGATGGTCACTGGGATGTAAGCAGACCACACAAAAATGTTTAAATGAGGTCATACAAATTCATACAAGAAAGCCAACTAGTCGCTAAAACTTAAAATAGTTTGATTGTTTTGTGCTTGCATACTATTAAATGAATTTTCAAAAGTGAATTTTGAACTTCTTTGTACAATGTGTCTCTTGAACTGTCCAAGACAGAAAACAATAAGTCCATGTGAGCCTTACACAGAACAGATATGATGCATTTGCATCAAATTAGCCACTTCAGAAAGTTTCAAGATTGTGATTTAATTTAAAATGTTGCTGTGCCTCATGCTATCATCTCTCAGCTGTACTTATGAAAAAATCTGTGTCTCAGAATTTAGAGAAAACAATACAAAATTGTAAGTTTGCGAAGCAAGACGTGTAAGATTGCTGCATAAATACATTTTATAGAATTGAAAGCCAACAAGTTAAATAACTAGTCAAATTAATGTGTATCTGATCACTTTAAACTTTAAATTGAAGTAAATTAAGAATTTCAGTCTTTTGCAAAATAAGAGATTAGGAACATTAAACATGCTGAAGAGACAAGCATTCATTTAAAAAATGTCTTGTGTATGTGTGACAGACAGGGAGTTTACTATTTGCTGTACTTGGCTTTGAAAATGGTTCATTTGTATTTTGAACGGTACTCTGTGAAGGGCAACTTCAAAAAAGTTTTTCCTTTTAAATTTATCAGAGAAAAGTACAAAGTACTCACAGATGTATAATCCCTTAATGTTCTTTCATTTAAATTCCTTCATTAAAGATGCATTTGAGGTACAGATATGCGAGCGTGTTCGCTTGTTCTTGTGAATCAATTGAACCATAGTTACAGATGTTGTTTAATACACATTTGAACACTTGAATTTGGAAGCATTGCTTATTGGAGATGGGCTGAATGCTAATTGATGATAATGTTGCGAGTGTGAACTGACTGTGGCAACTATAAACACTACAGTAAAAGTTCAACTTGGCATATTTTTTATAAAAACTTTTTATTAAAGTTACTCTGCGGTAATGAAGCAAACTCATCAGTTGTGATGGACAAGCATATGGAGCTTATGGTATGAATCAAAACAAAGCATTTTCATAACTATCCAGACACATTTCAGACAAACACAAAGCCATAAATAAACATACATGCAGCATTTTGTGTAGGCCATTGAATAGAAAAACAAAAAGGCGATCTGTTTAAAAAAAAAAAATCATATTCAAATTCATATCTTATATTGGGGATATTTCATTCTCTTCCAACACAAAAACCCCTTCTTTACGGAGATTACAATCAAAGGAGTGTCATGTTCAATTTACAGGGTGATTCGTTCCTATTTTTCGTTCTCCATTTCCCTTCATTTCATTCATTTATGTCGCCCAGATGCAAGTTATTCACCTCAAGAAAATGATGGAAGTGGGACCTTAAGTATTTAAAATGACATTCTCCATAAGAGAGACTGGATCTAATGAGAAACAAGTCTCAAAATCACATAGTAACTTGGTCATCTGGGTCACATAACCTGAGGGTTAATAAATTTAGGAGCAGTTTATTATATATTTTGTGTCTTCACAATTTTTTTTTTGAAATTTTGCATGGATTTTAGTCTTTGTTTTGATATTAGTCTTAAACCTTATTCAGTCTTCCTCAAAGAGGTGAAGAAAATTTGTATTTCACAGCTGTAATTTGTTATTTTAATCCCATCCAAATCAAATATGCCTGCTTTTTCTTCACACAATGGAGCAAATTACCTCCCTAACTCAAGGATCCTCTGAGAAATCTAATCTCGTCAGGATGGAAATATCTGTAATTGTAGTATATTATGTTTTCACAGCAGTTCTAATTTATTTTGACCTTCGTCAAATACCGTAACTAAAGTGCTGTTTTCTCAAGTTGTTTATTTCAATGTTTTTTTAAAGCACGCACCTAGACCACATGACATTTCCTACATCCACACAACAGACAATATTTTTGTAATAACTACAGAGATCTCAATCTTATCCAAACCAAGTCTGTAATAACTGTAATTTAAATGCTGTTTGAAAATTAATCCTGTCTGAATATTGCTTATTTTGTTTTACAATGATAACGTAATGCCATGCCTAAGTGAGAAAGATTGTAGCAGGATGTGGTTATCAAAAATGTCAGTCTGCAGTCACTTTTGATTGACAGGTCTAAATCCTGTCCCATGTACAGCAACATCTGTGTCTATTTCCACCATCTTCACCAGCTTCACCATTCATAAAGCAAAATCACGAGACACAGCTTGCCATCACTGAAAACGTACTAGGTACATTTCAAATCTATATTTAAAACTCACTCACTCCTTCACCAAAGAATAGAAAATGCTTTTGTGAGTGCATCACACCCACAATAAAAATATCTCACGGATGCTAATGAGACACAAACACAAAGCCTGAGAGGTATTTTTTATAACCATCCTTAACATTAAACCAATTTGATATGCATGTTAAATGATTTGGATTTTACTGAATAAACATGCCCCGTTTAAAGAGCTCCTGTCCAGACAAGCTTACTGAATGCATAACCCTCTTTTCTGAATTACAGATTGCAAAGGTGAACATAATATTGAGAAAAGAAAAGAAAGTGAATCGGTAGAACAGGATTTGAATGTGACCGTTTATAGCTCTGTTATGCAGAAATTGGGAGAGAAAACAGAGAAAAGTAGAGAATGAGGGTTAGAAAAATAAATTACTTTCTCAATGTCTCGTGTTATTTGTTGGTATTGTTTGGTGACCCTGTCACTGGCTTAACAACATTCTCATAAAGCAGGAAACAGAACAGCAAGATGGAGATGCAAGACAAATAAAATTCTCATATCCAGCATCCACCTTCTCTTGAGGATTTTAGGGTTACTGGTTATTAATGTTAACTGAAAAAGCAAGGTGATTTGTGTGCTTTTTAATAAAGTAGAAAAAAAACAGTTCTAGCAAAAAACAACAATAAATTTTGCATTCATTTGATGTATTTGGTCAAATTTACTAGTACGTATTAATTAAGGATGCTGACTGTCTCTTGATAACTAAGTCACAACAACAACAAAATGCACTCATATACTGCCAAAACACCATTCCTCCATGTTCTCACTCTATGGCAGTTTTCTCCCAGAGAATAAAGTTCCTGCCGCACTCCTGACGCCAGCTGTCATTCCCAATTCCGCCTCAATGGTAAAATCGAGCCGTTTCTCCGGACCTGAATCTGTCATGGGCTCAGACACCTCGCCTCCGCAAGCAGAGCATCTTTAGGTGACAGTAATGAGAACATGGCTCGGCTCTATTTTACGTTTGTGTGTCTGTGTGTGTGTGTGTGTGTGTGTGTGTGTGTGTGTGTGTGTGTTTGTTTGTTTTCTCTCTTACTTTTTTCCTTCTTGGTTTTTGCATCATTTCCTTCTTTCTCCACCTCACTGTTTTTGGCGCCTGGTGACAGAATGCTAAACATTTCCTCGGGTGTCGTTTCATTTGTTGGTTGACCGTTACTGGATACCTAATTTGCATTCCTTGACTTGACATGTGCTTGATGACATAACATCCTGTGTTAGTGTCACCTGGACAGGGAACTATGGAGTGGTGAGAATTCAGCTCACAGTGTCTGTTACCGAGTGTCATTTATCACCTGAGCAGGGAACATGGCCGGGGGCAAGGTTGCCAAATTTCAGAAATTGGCAAATTGTTCAATTTGGCAATATGTACGGAGTCAAAACCAGTCATTCTTTAAGGACTATAGTTAAACATATTTACGATATAAGGAACAAAAGGCTATGATTTAAACATTGTTAATATAGTCATTTATAAAAAAATTCAATGTCAGGTTTCCATTATAAGATTTAATTTCTGACATGTAAACATCAAAATTTTTATTCAGCATAAATAATGATTAGTTATTTGGCTGCCCAGGTATACAAATAGTAGCTTGATAAAGAGATCATACAATATCTGTGTTACTGTAAATAAAGCTATCGACCAATCAGCTTTCAGGAGCCAAACTAATTCTTCGAGCAAGGCATTCAATATCTCTTAAGAAGTGTTATTGCTGTTTGTGCACTTTTAATTCAGCATTCGCTCGATCACTGGAGGTATACAGTATTTAAGACAAGAATAGATTAGACCTTGAAGGTTAGATACTAGATCACTTATTTACTGGGTGAGGACATTTAACCCTTTACTCCCATGTACTTTCTGCTTTAGATCAATATGAGAAAAAGAAACACCATGTTGCAAAATAAGTCTCAACAGTATTTTCTCCTTTTTTAAAACATCTAAACATCTTTAAAACAATAGCCCACAAATATTTGGGAAGCAGAATTGCATAAGAAATTAAGGCTTCTTTTCAGAGAAAATATTTTGAATTAAATTTGTTTTCCTTACCCCACCGGCAAGTGTTTTCCTGTTTTAAGCATAAACCTAAAATCATTTACTGATACTCACAAAAGCAAAAAGAAGAAAAATACGCAATTCACCACTTACTATCTTCTTAAAAGTAAATGCATCCTGTTTTTAGGGATGTTAAGATATTTTCTTAGAAATTAGGACAAAAATATTAAGAAACAATTTTGTTTTTCTGTACAACTCGCTTGTTAACATTTTAAAAAGCACTGCTTCTCTTTCATGTTTTGTCTTAAAGGAAAATCCTGAAACTACATATTTAAGTTATCAGTCTTTGAAACAAGCAAGTACAGGATTACTGGAGCATACCTATTGCAACAACATTATACCTTTACTCAATTTGCTGTTTGTTTGCTAGAGTTTCATTCAGTGAGCGTTTTGTCTAATTGGAAATGGAATCTTAATGAAACACTGATAGAAAAAAGGCATTGGACCCAAACTCAAGAGCACAAGGGGTAATTGTGTTTTACTCAGTATAGGCTGCTTTTGTAAAAAACTGATTTTCTTAAAGGAACATTTCACCCAAGACTCAAAATGCTGACATGATATCCCCCCCAGGAAAATTAGCCTCTTTTAATCTAGTTTTTAATTTAGTCTCATTTTGGACTATCACAGAATAAAAAAGTAAATTTAACATTTAAACTACTGTATTGATATTTTTGATCTTTTATGGATCTTGAAAAAATCTGATGGACTATCAAAAATGGACAATCATTGTATGGCCAAAAGCAAAGATTCTTTAACATTTTTTGTTTTTCCACAGAAATCTTTTTAATTTATGGTCCTGGAGCAACATTAGGGAACTATACTTTAAATCCATTCATTCTATAGCCTACATAGATATTGTGGACAATAGACTTTAATGGTATGCTAAGAGTTTTTGTAAGGAACAATAAAAAGTGAAAAAAAATTAACCGTAGTAAAAGGTTGGCAAAAACTCCCTTTACACTTTGCATAAAATTGCAATAATAATTCAGATTGTAACCTTTTATTTTCAGTAAATGTTTTATCGTTTGCTTTGTCCAATTAAAATCTAGCAGACATAATAGTATTAAAGCATTTAAAAAGACATGCACTTTTCATAAAAGTGATATTCTATCATAATACTATTCACACAACAATATTTTTCAGTACGTTTCTTCCTAACATTTTAAGTGTCAAATTTGTCTGTCTATTGAACAGTAAGTTTGACTTTCAGGGTTGTGTAGGTGTGCCAGAGCTGTAATGAAAGTTAGAAGTAGCATGACCTTTACTTGTAATGATGTCATGTGGGCTTGTGCTGACATCATATCACCAGCATGGCTGTTCAATCAATTTTCAACACTCCCTCCCTAGCGAGACTATTTGCCTGATTTTGATTAAATTACCCTTGAATCGGCAGGCAACCCTAGAGACTTGTTTTCTGCACTCTCTCCCTATCTCTCTCTCTTTCTTTCGCCTGCTTGCTTGCTCCCCAACCTTTTTCATTTTGAGGTTTAACTTGACTCAATTCCAGATCGAGATTGTACCCTTGACCTCCCAGGCTGCCTCCATTAATAGCGTCTGCTGAAGCGTTTAATAGGTTTCAGAAGCTCTAAGTAGTCAGTGGGCAGACCTCTTTTGAGTAAATGCTTGTTATTTTTGTCAGCCATTTTGTGTGCTACATTGAGTTATTAAGCCCTTATCATCTTGACTTGTAAACCAATGCCTGAGAGAAGTGTCATTTACTGACCCAGGACCAGCTGTAAAAAGGCTAAACAATATCATGCGACTCCGAATAAGCAGAGGTGGATGAGACACAATCACGTTCAAGAATCTTGAAATACTGTAATCTTTCTCTCACCCTCATGTTATTCAAAACCTAGTTTTTTTTTCTGTGTATAACAAAAGATGATAGTATGAAGTGACAGCCTCAGTTCCTATTCACTTTCATTGAATGCACAACAGAGCATGACATTGGGGTGAGAAAATGATAACAGAATATTCATGTTTGGGTGAACTAACCCTTTGACACAATAAAAAACAGGAAATATTTACATGTTTTGTCTGTAAGCAACATAGACTTAATCCAAAATGAATCCAAATTTAAAGCTTTGCTTTCGGCTTATAAGACCTGTGGCTTCAAGGTTGATGTTCAGAGACTACTTTGCTTTAGGCAATTTTGGGCTTATTTCACTTCATTTGACAGTTTCTTACTTAAGCAAGCTGGTTTCTATGCATATCATTACAATATAACAGATTGTTATTTAATTGCAGTTGAATCTGAAGGCATTGCTGCTTCTGCAATCTTAAGGCAAAACTTAAGACACATCCCAAAGCAAAGCAGTTTATGGGTGATAATACCCAAAATAGTCAAATAACATCAACTTGACGGGATTTCAAATATAGGTGGATATATGCCATGTTATCGATTACTTCATACACATACAAAATCAAACCCTGCTAGTCACTTGGCTTATAATAATGTACTTCAAGATCTTGGCCCTCAAGTGCATAGACTGTTTAGCACCTCCCTTCCTTAAAAAAACATCTCACAGTCTGTCAGACACTCAGAGTGAACGGCAACAGAAAAATAGACAGACTTATCTATGAAATCGCATGACCAAAAAAGCTTTCCACCTGTGGTGCCCTCGAGCGAGACACTTTGGCTTCTGTCTGCTCTTAAGGGAATAAAGTGTGAATGTCTCTGTTTTAAGATTCTGTGTTAGAATAAGATTAATGTATGTGAACAAACCTGGAGGCTGTGCAAGATGTTCACACATTTTAAATAAAACTATATCCTGTCATTAAGTACGGTCTAAAGTGGAATTTTTGGACCATCATCTCATTTTATTCTGGGTGTGTTATTTTAATGTCTGATGTTAAGGCATGGATACTCCCAAAGGCAGCTTTAGGGAAATCATCCATAGGCAGCAAGATTCTGTGAGAAGCAGATTCGGATGCAGTCGCTGCCGCAGCATATTACAGTCCTCACAGTGAGACGCTATTTTTTTAACAAGCCATGATACACAAACAGAGCTAGCAAAACACCTTAGGTTGTAAGTCTCTGTCTCTTTCTCGTACAAAGAGAGGAGGAACAGCAGACGTCACCATCATTTGGTCATGTTTATTTATTTATTTTTTATGAACAACATCTCAGCAAAATTTGTTCCTATATGAGAATGTTAGCATCGTGTGCCAGAAATAATATTCAACTTTATACTGTATGCAGAAAATGCTGTGGGCTTCAAAACACGCTGTAAAAAATCTGTTTAATTTAGCTTTCTTTGGTTTGGGTTGAAAAAAGAAGGAAGAGAGACACTTCTAGTTAAGGAGATCTTAGCTTACAGCATATCCAAGTTTTCATATATAATATAATCACTATACAGAACTTTAACCTGTACTCTGACCTTAACCGTATCCTCTAGGTCATAACTAGGATTATATCTCATTATAAGTGTAATACCACAGAGACTTGATGAGGGAAGTGTGAACAACAATCTGCTTCTGTTGTCTTTCAACCTCCAACCCTCTTTTGCTCCCATTGCATTACTGTTTTGTTTACCAAATGGTTAGAGAGTGCAGATTAATAGCGGTCCAGAGGGCAAAAGGTAATGAAAACTGGAGTAGTTTCCCTCCCGAGACAAAGGAGCCTGTGCAGAATTAATTATGTCTTTCATAAAATAAAAAAGGAAGAGAGAAGAGGGAAGAAAAAGTAATACACATAAAATGGGCTTAGGAGCTGTAGGAAGGGCACAATGTTTTAAGCAACAATGGTATTAAGTATGGTAGAGTATTAACAACTAACAATTGTTTTAATAATTAATGCTGCAGCATTGTAGAGAAAATTATAAATGCTGTATATGCTGTATCAGGCAGTCCTGAAGAAAACATTTTACAAGATGTTTTGGATAAATTAAAAAACATTTTGCTTTTAAGATGCTGTAAATATATGAATGGAATGCAGCCACTTTGATGTCTTTATCAAAATATTTGCTGAAACAGAAACAAAACAAATTGGAGAAACAAATGTAAGGACAGATTAAAAAAGTGAATCTGTAGCAAGGCAGAAAAGGAATATGCATAAAAATGAAATTTAGCAAAAAACAAACAGTTTTCAGCTGCTATTTGATGTTCTTTACACCTGTATGTTTAAAGAACACAAATGGATCTGTTCTATAAAATGACACCGTGTTAATGTTAAATGTTAATCTGACAAAAAATAAAAGCTTAAACTGCAAATAGTTATCTTTCATGGAATTGTAATCATTTAATGTCAGTTGAATATTTCCTTAAAAAAAAAAAAAAAAAAAAAAAAAACGTCTAATACCTGAGAAAAGCATTTTTGAGCAATGTAATGTAAAAGGTTCATTTCCAAATGCAGAATACACTTAGTCAAGATCCTCATATAACACTTTTCCACAACACAGGAGCGAGGGCCGATTAGCTCTAGTGTTTTTTGCCCCGTATGTTTGCAGTAAGTGAACCGCACAGTAATTGGAGGCTTTTTAAACATTATGAGACAGATGTCATTATCTTGTTCCTACTTCTGGAGTTTTCTCTGTGCGAACCTCCATTACAGCGATCTGGCCTCACGGTGATCATGGTGATTTTTCTTTTCGTCTCTCTATCAGCAACTTTGATTAAGGTTCATCTCAAACAAGAATAGGTCAGATGAATGCACGGATGCGTTTATTTTATGTGAAAATTCACAAAAGCAACATTATCATGTTTTTATTGCGAAAAGTTATATTCAGGGCCACAATCAATCGAGATGTTTTTCTTTTGGAGAAATCGTTGCATCTCAACAGTCTGTGGCTGAATACGAACAAGAGTGTCTAAACAGATCGATAGTCGCCTTCCCTAATCATGAGCGTCCATGATTGAGATTTTTAGCCCTGGACTACGCCGTGTGCCTTCCATGTTCTTGCGTATATAAATTTGCTCAAGATTGCCTCATGCATGCCAATGGCTCCATTTGATTCTAAACAAACAGCCAGCCAAACTGAGCCCATTTTCCCTCCAGGACTCAGAGTTAACCCCTCTTCTGTCAAACAACACAATTGATTCCAAAGCTGACCTGTGCAGAATACGGGATCAATCGCTTAAAAGTTCCCTCCCCAAGCCTGTATTGATCCTAGTAATAACTGAGAGAATAGATATTGGATAGGGGTGAGAACATTGGTAAATGTGTAAAAGGAATGTCACTTGCCTTTTCTGAGTCTTTCTCTCCATCTACTGTCGTCTTTTACTCATAAAATCCTGATAATGATTATGTCTACTGCCTTTGAGAACAAGTGTACTCTCAGGGCAGTCTGCCAAACCAAGATTTCTGTTCAGCTCAAATAGTGCTAACAATGCTAAGGGAATGGGTTTGATTCCCAGGGTACATGGATGCAGATAAATGTAATTTATGCTACAATGATGTACTATAATTCAAGAATTTTTTTATGTCACATGTAGACTGTTTTAAAAGTCTTTTTATGCACTTACTTTACATTTACATTAAGGCATTAGACTGTATTACTTTATTGTATTTGTAAGTCGCTTTGGATAAAAGTGTCTGCTAAATGCCTAAATGTAAATAAAAACTGTCCATTCAAAGTAAAAAAACTCATCTGATCTCGAACCCATGAACTTAGTATTGCTAGCACGATGCTCTACCTCCTCTACATTTTTAGAACAGTTGTCCATTAACCAATCTTAAATGTTCAATCACGTCCTTGATTTTAAGTATTTATTCAAAACACAAAACCCATAAGCACCCTACCTTTCAAAAAGTTGCCAAACGGAATATTTTATTTTTCTTTATCTCGCTGCCACATCTGCGACTTTGAAGATTTTTTCACTTAGACGGGGCTGAAAAAGACTGTCCTGTCATAAGCAATCATTTCATTGTCTGCCAGGGAAGAAGGCTAACAAGGGATGATCGCACGGAGCGAACAGAAGCATAAACCCCCTTTCTGCAGCTTCACAACCTTCACATCCTCTGAGACTCATCCAGACACTTGTTGGAATCGAAAGCAACATTGCTCAGACATGCGAAGTGTGAAGGAGCAGAGAAATGAGTTCGCCCAACATCTTCCATTGCGAGGATTGCTTAAGAGCGTGTTGTGCAAGTTCTGGACAACAATTAAGGGGTTTAAGGGGTTAACGTAAAAGCCACATAGAGAAGAAAAAACAAAAGCTTTGAAAATAAATATTTAAAATCTCACACTAACTTACTTACAGAAGATAAACAGCGAATCCAGCCATGATATTCACTTAATATCAACAGCAACCCTCACATGTCCTTTCTCCACATTTATAAATGCACTGCATACATTATACAAATTGTTAATCCAATCTGCCATTCCCTTACTCTGACATTGAGGAGGAGGACATCTGAAAGCCTCCGAGACCCAGAACTCTCCATCCAGAGCAGAAGAGCGCTTCTGTAAAGCATGCTCTCCATACCAGAGGATAATTCCTCCATAAGAGGTAGCAGATAGCAGCTTTTGGATCCCTTTCTCCCAAAGCTTGAACTTGGCACCATCCTCTCTCCGTCACATCAATACAGGTTCCAAAACAGTCAGAACAGAACAATGCTCGAAAAGCCCACGGTTCTAGTCTGATTTTCTGAGCCTGACGTGCAATCCCATGTTTGGCAGAAGACAATGGTCCATGCAGCTACAGGCTTAGGAGATAAAAGATTAATTGGAACAAATCAGTGGGGAAGAACATAAAGCACAGAGTGAGGAGAGACGGGGAGATTGGGATTAGGGTTTAGGAGAGTGTAACCAAGCACATCCTGAGCTCTGACCCATTCTTGAGCCAAGACAAACTTGGAACGCGATTCAAAGTCTTGGCACTGCAACTAATGTTTTTTAGATGTTAGATACGAGCTAAACCCCAAAGTTACATATTGTATAACAAAATAATGAACCTCTCTAATGAAGCTTAAAAGCCGTTTCATTATGTTATCTCAGTATATATATCACAGTATCATGTGTAATAAAGGCTGTGTGAGTCTTTGAGTTGCATTGTGGTCAGGTGTGAAACCTGCCTTAGGCTATCTGGGACTATGAACAATCAATAAAGGGAGCTTTCCAATATGTGGGGCCATATGCCAGCAACTTTGGTTTCTATGAGAAATGCTTTCCACATAATATCTTAAGAAATCCACCAGAGGATTGTGTAATTTAGACCGATCCAATACAGCCAAGGAAAAACACATTAAAGGAACTAATTGCAATACATTGTAAATTCTAAAATTATTGATTATTTGATGAATGCATCAAATAATTTTAAATAATTGAAAGTATTTTTGTGCATAGCTCTCCATTCCAGAGACTTGAGCCTTTCATTTTTTTCTATCTTCAGTAATTTAATTCTTTCTCCTCAATTGAAACTTTGTGTTATTTAATCTTCAAAAATTCTTGACTGCAATAATTGTTAGATAGAACTAAGAACTGTATGGCCTGCAGGTTTAAGCAGGTCTTTGTTAGAAGCTGGGCCAGATCTGAAGAGACTGTGGATTAAAGGGTTTTGAGGGTTATCTACGGGCTGCAGGTCAGTGGGCATCATCTTAATGAACACAATCTCTTCAGCCAATGCTGCAGAGCCATGACGGTGGCCGTCAGGACTAATTACCAAAATCCCTTGCTGCTCGGGTCAAAGGTCCACTTCCTTCATGATTAAATTCAAGGAGTGAGTGAGACGGGAAAGGGTAAACTTTTCAAGATTTTCCTACAGCAGCTTCCATATTTAGTGAATTCGTTTCATTCAGTTAAAACAAAAAACAGCACAATTCCATCTACAATAAAGCACAATAAATACAGAATGCAATAATTTTATGAAGGCCGATAGTATTTGCTTCTGATATTCCTGTAACATGCAGGTGCCTTATCACTATGGGAACCTTTAACACAATCAAAGTGATGTGCTAGTAGAAATCAAAATATGAAAAGATATTTAAATATTATATGCCTTTTTATTATCAACACCACAAGACTTCCTTTTGATGATTAAGCCATAACACCTTTTACATTATGGATGCTTAGTACTCATGTTCTGCACATAAACATGTAACCTGCAGGCAGCACTACATTTAAATTCATGCATGCTGTAGATATTTTCATTCAAACCCATTTAACAATGCATTTGAGGCACACATTTTATCTGTCTGCATTACAACCGTGACTCCCCGTAGCATCATCCCACTGTATCTTCCTTTAATATCCTCAATTTCACTCTGAACACTGTAATGAAACACCTGTACAGGGCAACTACGCTGTCAATTCAGAATGTCCATCTTCATTCTTCACAACACTACTTTTTTCTGTTGCATGTGAGCCTGCATTTAGAAAAAACCATCACCAAATTAAATTTGCTTTCTAAAAATTATGATGATGTTAATAATAAGCAAACAACAAAAATGTATTCAGTCTAAACTGAATTCAAATCACTTCTTCAAAACCCAGATGTAGTTCAACACCCCTGATTCAACACTTCCCCTCCAAACGGTTTTGTGTAAATTGGGACAGTTCATTATAACTTCAGTTCCGTCACTATCATTGCGAGACTCGTCCCTGAAAAGCGCTGATGAAATCTGTCAATTCCGTTCCCTCCTTATCTGACACTTGAAGCAAGTGAGAGCTTTTCACTACAGATGTGAAACATCTATTCCTTGGCACAACACAAATGACTGTGTTGTGACAGCATTGCTTGTGATTTCAGGGTTAACACTAGCAGTCGAGGATGGAGGCGATCTGTCAATGTAAGGTAAATATAACGTTTGTTTCAGGAAAGCAGGAAAGAGCACCTATTGTATATACAATCAACATATTTTTTACACCTGTAGTGAGATAATGAGAGGTTTTTAATGAGCGCTGTAAAGTGGTTTTTAAGCATTCCCCTGTTCTCATATTATCAGCATGTGATAAATGTGATGGTCAGGTCTGACAGCAGGTTCACTTTATAATTTTCAGCCAGTCATCACCACTACTCATCAAAAGTTTGAACACAAACTTCTTGAAAACAATCAAGAGATACTGGCTACTGTGATAATGCCTGAAATTAGTTTATAGACCCATACAAATACATATAAATTTGTGTTTAAGTTTGAAAAAGTATTTTTGATTTGACTTGTGGACAATAAACTTAAGTTTTTTAAAAGAAAGTAACATCTGCAAACAAACCATGAACAAACAGTTTTCGTTCTGAATTCTAAGGCATCTGCTTGCAAAGTAAGTCCACTGTACACCACACTTTGCAGACCAGAAAGTGTTCAAATTGCTTGTTTTTATTCATTTTTATTCACGCATAGTTAAATAAATAAAGACACTTTGGTTTATTTTTTATATTTAGCAAAAAATGTTTTAGTGTACCCAGGTATACTTTTTTTTTTTAAGGCCACTGCAAAAGTCTGCAAAAGTTTCTTAAAATAGGACTCCAATTACACTATATACTGTAGATATAAATGCTATCAATGCTGATTGGCTAAGTCTGGAGAAATGTATATATACCAATAGGCTGTTACCAATTATGACTTGCAACACTGTCTGTCCCTTAAATCTGTGATGCAGAACTGGCACAAGATATGGTATGCTGAATGCATACTGTAAGACTCTCTGAATGAAGCAAAAACTCGTTCCACACGCCTTTGGTGTTACAATCATATCGATCTAAGAAAGACAGATGGATCTGTTGGTGTGCGAATTACAGCTATGCCAAATGTGTATTTGCCACGTTTAAATGAGTAGACTAGCTCTAAAGCCAGTAAGCCTCTAATGTATGATCATTGCTCTTTACTGTGTTCCACTCTGACAACTTATGGGCCAATTATTCACATGAGGCCTGTGGAAAAGGACATCAGACATGTGTGAGATTTGCAGTGATTTTAACACCCACTGTCTCTCATAGAAGATCCACAATCATTTAACGTTACAAATGAGGAGTCAGAATAACCTTAGCTAACCCACAGACATTCACATACATTCTCTTTCTAATGCACACACATGCAAGCACACTCATTTTCACTCACTCAGTCACTTTTACGTATCCTTTTGATGTTTTGAAACCAAGAAGCGGTTGGTAATTAAAGCTTTGAGGGGATAATGTCGGACTGAACTTGTGTCTGTGTGAGACACAAAGCCGACTAATTAAAATTTGAAATGGATTCTACTCTTGCTCTTTCAGAGATCGCCTTCCCGGGGAAAGAGGCGACATGGATGACAGCAGTAATATTCACGACTGCATATTAAAGAATTGAAGAGTCCAACTACACAACAAGATATGACCTTTTTCCACTGTCAAAACTGCAGCTTACAAGTGCTACTGGCACATTCGGCATGACAGTAATTTAAAACAGGCAATTTTGAACCTGCAGTTTTAGGAAATGCCTATGATCCATAAGGACATGAATGTTAATGTAGGGATACATATATGCAAATTTTTGGGGGGGGAAAAGTGATCAGGCTTATGTATTATGACTGTCTTCACACAGAGTTAGGGCTTGGCAACTATTTACACATACAGGTTACAGGAGCAAAACAAATTAAGTCAAGCCCATTTTTCTGTTCTTGCAATAGCCATGAATAACGGCTGTAACCATAGTGACTGTGACTTAAATAAAAATCAAAGACGCGGTTGTCAGTCTTGTTTACAACCAACCCATGTGTGAACAAAATTATATTTAGTACTCAGAAATAGAACAGAAAACTTAATTTGGCTGCTGGGTAAACGTAGCTTATGTTATTATAAAAGAATAATTAGAATAAAATCTATACATGGAGCGGAATCAATACAGATTCATAAACTCAAACTATAGAGAAATTACCACCACAATGGACGAAATTATCTGAAGCATGAAGAACAGGAAGCATGAAATCTTCAACTTTTACTGTGGTAATTAACTGTAATCAATTTGATTTGACTACACATTAGTCCATATTATTCTCTATTGTACCAGCATGTTTACCAGACATCACAACTCCGACTTAAACAGAGTGTTCATATTGATGCATTTATTTACAAATCAGACTCATTGAATCAATATTGAAAGTCGGGTGTGGGATTTTGAAAAGCCCATTTGTGGTAAACATTTCATTTCCCAGAGTTCATAGAAGCAGGATAAATACCACAGTCGTCTGCTTTATGGGGGCTCATCGCCATCCGCCACGGCAAACCCTCAGCAGCCCAGCTCTCTTAATTGGCCATTCAGCTGTATTTATGGGATGACAGCAGGTGTCATTGAGAGGCAGAACAGTGCAAACCAAGGGTGCGCTGCAATCAACACAGAATTAAAGGGATTTAGACATGAAAACAGAAAAGTCTTAGCTGTTTCATAAAGAACAGTGATCATCAAACTGGGAAAAGGAATATTGGGTGATCAAGGTTTGTTATTGCATTTTCTGTGCATTGTTCTAGTGTTGGGTGGAATCGTGGTGCTACTGTAGAGCTTTTTTCCATTTGGTGAACAAGGTGACCTATACATAAGATTTTGTATTGTATATAAAGATGGCACAATGTTTTCCAAGGTAAATGTACTGTATAGTATCACATTATTTAACACAAATTTTAATAATATGACATAAATATAACTAAATCTTAAATATTATTTGAGATAAATATCATATAAATATCATTAAACATATTCATTTTATAAATTAAATTTTAAATAATTAAAAATAAAAAGGTTTTATGACAGATAAAAGATTAATAGAGATAAACAGATTATTAACTCTGAAATATAGTTGTTAAGCTTTGTAGATTAAAAAAAAAGACACAGGTACAATTAACTGTTGTATGACATTTCATGACATTTTAGAGCAGAACAATTAATGACTACAGTCCATCCAATTAAAATCTTTGTGTACTGTACCTGTGATTTATATTCTTAATACAAATTTATTTCTCGTTTTACGTGATGTTCCAGTTTTGCTGATATTATCATTACATGCGATCTTACGGCATACCCCTTCAGCAGTCTACAGCATTACAACAAGGGTCATGGGTAATTATTGCAGCCATGTATTATGTCTCCAAACCCATCATCTCTCTCTGACTTACTTTTCTCACCTTTCTCCCTCAATCTAGTCTATCCTTCCATTCCAGACATATGTTTAAATGGTTTGTGTCATTTCCCCATTCCAACATGTCGAGGAAGTGACAGAAATAACTACAGAATCTGGACAGAACTGATAGCATACAGGCCTGTTAGCGAATGGAAGTTTGCCAGTTTCTCTGAACCCCAATCAACAAGAAATAAACACTCTTCTGAGAAATTTTCAGATAAAAGTACAACAAATATGTCTGCTGCTGATGAGGAAAGCCTTTGATAGCCACCTTGCCCATGTGGCAAAGATATAATTTTGAGCAGAAACAGTTTCTTGTCTGAAGTGCTAATTGATTTTCAAAGTCAAAGAGGACCTGTGTTGCCCAAAATTAAGAGTCCAATGAAAACGAAGTCATTAAATGTTTTAGTCGAACAGAAACTTGTAAACCAGTTACCAGCCTATAATATTGACTGACATGATTTCTGCCATTAAAGTTAATCTGCTGAGACAACTGCGCTGCGTTTCAGACTGCCTCAAGTCTTACATTTAAGACTTTCAATTTTATTTATAATTTTCTACGAGCCATTTTTATTACAAATTAAATTATCATAATAACCGAAATGAATAGTTTAATAGAAAAAAAGACTTTCTAGTATTTAGTGTGCCCCCCCTTTATAACTTTCCATATTTTCAATCTGGTTTTAGACCACCTGACCTGACTCTTTTTCTAGTATTTTCTTCAGTAGACATTTTAATCTTGTGCTGTATGAGAACACAGTCATCAACACAGAGGTTCATGGGGGGTGAAGATGCCACAGTTCAGCATAGGAGGGATTAGAGAGAACAGAGAAGCGAATAAGATGGAAGAAAGAAGGGGATATGGGAGATGTAGCAGCATCCCTTTGTACATACTGTAGTCAGTCTGTCAGGGTCATACAGCAGGTGAAGGTTGGTGAAGTATTATATTAGGTGCCTTTTATTTACTCATATTACCATTATTTTATGATACATATACTGTAAGTAGGTTACAGGTCCAGTGTCTTGACAATAGTTGTCATGTGTATAGAGCTAAAGATGTTTAATTAGGTCTGTAGAAAGTAAGTATGAAGAGCTGATGTGCCTGACTGTTTGTTTGTGTTGCGAAAGCAATAAGGGGGCCTGTGACATTCAAAAAACATAAAAAGTTTAATGAACTTAAATAATTTGTTCAAATAGATCTGATCTAGTCATCAGTTTAATTATATTGAGTCAAAGTAATTCTCAATTCTATTTTCCCCTAAATATTTGTTAGTGATAGCACAGCAAGCTGTCGGCTTATTTTCTTCAGCAGAGGAAATAAAAATCATGCAACATACAAGACCATTTTTAAAAGCAATAATTATTCATGTAGTCAGATTTGAATCGGGTAAAATACATTTACAAATTAAGGCAAAAATGTACAAGAATTATGCTAAATAGTGGAAGAGAATTTCCACAGTCTGTATCACTCTTTTCATTCAAATGTTCCTTTTCTTCTTCCCGTTTCCTCTCTTTATCACTTTAACTCCTTCCCTGTCTCTTCTTTGTCTGACATTTCTATCTTTCTGGTGGCCCATCACACTGCACTAATGCTTCATTCCAACATATGTTACTAAAGGACTGCACAAGTATGAAATCTCACTAAATATCTGAAGAATTACAAAGATTGTACCCACTTATATGTGATACGTGTTGTATTGTAAATATTTGACCAACTCCACTAAAATAATAAATTCCTCAATACCCATTTAAAAATACACTTTAAATGTACAGTATAAATGTAAACTTAGTATTATATTCATATCTAATATCTATATATCAGCCAGGCTCTCTCTATGACTTTTTTTAAGCTATAATTTTTAGCTGTCCAATTTCTTCACCATGAAAGGGACAGATCAAAACCCCCGCAGAACTATTCGGTGCTAATCATTCTCCTCACCACTGGCAGACTGACTGGCCACACTAATGCCCGACTCTCCCTGGAGAGAAAAACATACCCACAGTGCCCCCTGTTGGACACCACTGTGTCACCTAATAAGAACTGTCCTGGAGATCACCAGAGAATGTTTGCTAGTGGAGAGAGAGAGAGAGAGAGAGAGAGGGAGAGGGAGAGAGAGAGGGGAGGGAGGGAGAGGGAGAGGGAGAGGAGAGGAGGGGAGAGGAGAGGGAGAGGGAGAGGAGAGGGAGAGAGAGAGAGAGAGAGAGAGAATGCATGGAGGGAGAGGGAGGGAGGGAGAGGGAGAGGAGAGGGAGAGGAGAGGAGAGAGAGGAGAGAGGAGAGAGGGGAGAGAGAGGAGAGGGAGGGAGGGAGAGGGAGAGGAGATGGTGCAGGGAGATGAGAAAAGTTTGACATTACATTTCCTTAGTATCTTTGCATGTATCTCCAGGCATTAGCTGATTTGTCAAGTACAATTGAAAATGTTCTGACAACCATATATTTATTGTAAAGAAAAAAAGTGCTTTAACAACCACATATTAAGGCATGCAAAATTGTTTTAAATTGCTTTCTATTTAAAGTTGCATCAATCACCAATGTAAAACTGACTTACAGGTCAAATAACATGGCTGCCTTGGGGTACGTTTCACATTATATGCACATTATGCATAAATCCAAACTCCAGGAAATGCAGCAGAATGACCTTGGGACAGCACCAAACTTTTCTGCCAGCCAGAACCAACGTGAACCGTTACAGCTCATTAATATCATCTGGAAATTGACTCATTAAAGACATGTTGTGTTAATAAAGAAGACTAGTACATGCTACTACACTGCTGGCCAAAGCCCACTGCTCTTAGATCAGTGTTGCTTTAACCAGATTTCTTTGAGTAATGTAAGCTGACTAAACTGGTCTGAGAAAGGACGACTTGTACCTGAAGCCCCAATTATCCACCTTTCCTGACAAATCGGCATGCTTCCTTAGATACCCCTTTGCATGTGTGATTGAGCTCTCATCAAGGAAACTGAATTTTCCCTAAAGGATATGCCTTTAAAAGTCAATTGGCAAACATGGGGGATAATGATCAAGGCAGCATTAAAATGGATCAACACGCGCTCACAGATTCCCCTGGTAGATGAACCTTGATGAATAAACTTGTAATGAGACCAAGATACAAAGATGAATCAATGCTTCTTTATACTGGATTTACTGTAGGTTGTGCACAAATATATGCTGCATACTGTTAGACAATGCTCGGTGTACACCACATGACTTACAAAATCCCCTAATGACTGAACTGCTCTCATTAAATGACATCTGTTGTCTTGTTGACAAAAAGGTGCCCACACTGTACACAAGTGTAGACAAGGGTCACAGTTTTTACCTGGACAAATCCCCAACAGAGAACGTGATATCCTGAAAAAACACACACACAAACAACACACAGAAATCCACAATTCTTTTTCAACCGACTGCCAAAATGGAGCTAGATCAGACTGCCATCTGTTATGTTTGCGCCGCCCTCCAAAAGCGCTTCCCCTTTATTTTTTGTGCCCAACAAACGGCAGGCAGCACTCTTAAAAGCCATAATTGTTTTCATTTTAAAATAGATCCAGCCTTCCATTTCTCTTTGTCTACTTATTAGGTTTTGGTCATTATAGCTCTCAGTACTTTTAATAAGTTTGCTCACACCACAAGATATCTTCATTTACATGTTAAAGTAAAGAGAGTTTAAAAATCCTTTCCTGTCAGCACTCATTCTTTCAATCCCTGAAAACTGTAAATAAATTAAAAAGAATTATAGGAATCATTTTGTTTGCCCATATATCTTGTACATCTTATGTAATATGAACTGATGGATTGTAAAGGAAATGCGCAATCATTACAGCTAACCAAACACATGGCCAAAACACTGATTTCCATTTAGGAGCAGAATCATTTATAACACCGTCGGCTAATGAGGCAGTTATGAAGAATGAACACAGTATACACCTCTGTGTGCAGGTGTACGGCTTACAATCAAACATCACAAATATGCATAGAAATACATCAAAACATATTACTGGCATGCAGCGAGAGTATTTGTATAAAACTATGTCAAATAAATGATCTTTTAATTCTGTGTAATCAAATCTCATTGACCCCAGGACACATTTTTAAAGTCAAATTGTTAAGAATGTGTCAAACTGGCCCTCCAATACAAAATTAAGAGCAAAACACTCTCCATCTCAAATGTACAGCGTGTTGTCGTTTGCATATTTTTGTTATTAGAACAAACATGAACATAATTTTAGTTTTGGAGGTTGGCCAGTTATCTACTGTATTCAAACAGAAAGCTGCTTTACTTGTGTTCCAATTGTCCTTGTTTACATTCTCAATGGCTACCTGAGGGGTCCTGGCATTGCCAGAAGCAAAGAGAGAGATTAGCTAGATTTGCTTCGATTTTGGCACAAAGCGCAACACGGCATGTAACAAGGCATTCGTGTAATGATAGCAGTGGTCCTCTGTTTGCTTCTTGCCAAAACCGAGCATTGACTTTTGTTGGAACCCAGTGCCAAATGTTTCGATTTCTATACTGTATGATTTAGGGCACCAAACCCAAGAGGTATTAAGTAGCTACTGTATGATACAAGATACAAGTATACTGTAAAAACCCACTTCAATCAATCTCCACGTTGAAAACAAACAGAACATCACAAACTAAAGAGAATTCTCTGTAAACTATAGTATTACTAAGAAAGATTTAGCAAAGTGTTCCCTGAGTTTAGCAACAATTTAATTTATTTAAAGCAATATCTGCTTTGCATTTCTAACACCAGCATGAAGTCACATCTGAGATTAAAACTGTTATTTGCATAAGGTCTCATATATTTAATACTAGATCTTTGAATTTTATTATAAAAGAGATCTGTGGGAGGCTTCAACACTCTTGAAGGGCATTTCTATTTATACTTGAGCCACGTTGCACAACAAACATAAATATGCCACATACAGCCGAGAAACATGATTTACATTATCTGTGTGATCATAAATAACCAGCATATAAAATTAAAGACCTAACCACGGTACAGTTATGATATGCTTCTGTGAACATTTAAAGCCGCTTAGAATAAGACTGAATAAGACAGGCTGCTTATTTGGCAAAATTAAAAATAAATGGGTCAAAGGTTTGTGTTTATTAAGGTACACTTATAATTAGTCACAGTAACATGACTATGAATGACTTTAAGAGCATACACCAAATATAATGACACACTCTCTAACTATATTAAAAGCAAAACTGTTTTTGTCAGGTAAATGCTAAAATAAATTAGAAAGAAAAGAATAAGAGCTTTAATATGTAAACCAATTACACAAAAGACAAGCAATTGTTGTGCATTACATTACATAAAGCAGGTATATTTCTACTTGCTGTTGGACTGTTTTACGTACTCATATTTCAACAAACTCTCTAAGTATGCAGCAAAATTAAGCCCGTACAAATGTTCCTGATTATTATTTGCCAATCTGATGAATCTAAATCAGTATTTCAACACAAGTGACACTTATTGCCTTTAAGAGTCACTTGGCAATTATTATTATTCCACTGTATTCCTTACAAAATACATCACTACCACTTTGTGGCACAGATTACACCAACCCTCTCCTACTGCCTGGTTTAAAAGCACAAAATACAGATATTAAAAAGATTCAAAACCTGCTACAGTCCAGTGCTGCTGGAATGTATCTGCAAATGTAACAGGCCAATATATAGCTTTTAAATGGTGGATGTCCCATATGCACTGCCTCATCAAAACACCCTTAATAGAATGTGCACAAATAAAGTCAAATTTTATCATGAACAAGTAAAATGGTGCTAAATTACATTTGGTCAGCAAAAGGTAGAAAACTCTGAGGGTGCCTTAAGCTATACACGTATAAAAGAGCTTACCTAAAGTCTGGATCAACAATTGCAAAACCAGAAATATTTCCCTCCTCCTTTCAGTTCCCTTCACTTTTTTTAACACTCATTCTCACTAACTCTCTCTCTTCTCTCTGAGCATTTCTCCTTCAGGAAAGAGGATGACAAAACAAAGTGTGCAAATGTAAGACACAGTCTTTTGTGTAACGACAGACTCTGTGAGGCAGCGGCAAGGGTGTGTACGCGTGACAGACACACAGACATTTAGAAAATGTCTGAAGGGGAACATGCACATGTATTTTAAAAGAAAGCGATTAGGTGTGGGGGTTGGATCCACAAAGGCAGATGAGTGGCGAGAAGCAGATAAGAATGAATGTAAATATACACTAAAAGTGACAGATTAACCTTGGGCAAGGGCATGTACACACACACATTATCTACACACACACACACAGCAAATTACCATAGAGCATAGAACTTCCTCCATCCTTTTTCACAGAAACTGGTATAAATACACTAATGAATAGGTTTTATGAACATGAAAGACCCGCTAAACTGACAAAACCCAGACTGCAGCATGCAAGTAATGCACCTTATATGCATAAATAGGTTGGGACTTTGACATTAGGCAAATCATCCGACAGAGAAACGGTAGCATGCTTCAGTCTGCTAATACACAATGTGAACACAAATAATATCCCTGCTAGATTTGAACAATGTCCTTTGTTTGCCAGTCGATCCGAATACAAGCGAAACAGTCTATCTCTAGGTCTCTACATCCCTTGTTTTCTGATGAAAATGATGCAGCGCAGCATCCGTTCGCATGTAAAAATAGAAGCTCGGCTGAGGACGGTGAATGCAGATCTTCTCAACAGATGGAGAGCTGAAGCTATGGAAACTGGCAAAGCGTTGCTCCGCTTTTGCAGTTAGTCAGGGGTGAACTGAACGCTGTAAAGCATATTTGTCAGTGATCTTGTTTATACCCGGTATCTTCCTCTGATGAATGCTGTTGCTCAGGCTGATCTTTGAAAATAATTTTTTGATTAATTGGTCACTTTACTAATTGAACCTAAATCTAATTTGTTCATGTGAGGACATTTACCTGAGGCCCTTTACGAATAACGTACAAAATGTCTTTGGATTCTGCCACGTTGACAACAGAACGAATGCTAATTAAGTACGTTTATTCAGTTTGACCCTTGGGGATTAACTGAACTGTAACAATCAAGAATGGCATTTCAGTAGCCTCAACCGGGTACAGAATTAATTTAGTAATGAATTAAACCATGCGTCAACAAAATCCAATCTGGTCACGATAATGATGATGTTCTCCGTTTCCTTTATTGTACATTAAAACTCTGTGAGCAATTTATCCACAGCAACATCTCAATGATTTTGAAAGGAACAAAGAATGATGACTGTTCTAAAAAATAAATAAATTAAAAATAATACACCAGATAGACAGATTGTTGGCAAATTTCGTGCTGGGGACCCCGTGAATGCAAATACTTGTTTGGATATTTGGATAAACGCATTTCTAATCAAAAGCTCTATTGTGTTTTCAACTAATGTAATAATTCTTTAAGCCGACTGAAGTGCATGCTCAACCTGTTTGCAAGCTAGCTGGTGTAATTAGCTCGCCTTGTGCTTGAGTCACGGCAGCAGTTTATAAATAGCTGGTACACTGGCTCTCAATTTAGAAAATATCAACAAAATGTGCACACATTAAAACTGTAAAAAGTGTTGGCCATGTTTGAATGCTTGGTCATTTTTAAATTACATTAGTTTCCAAGCTCATTTCACCATAAGACTAAAATGTAATGTGCTTTACCATACACATAGAAATGTTTTTCTATTTTAAGTTTTACATAAAAATAAAAAATAAAGATTATAATCTTTGCTTAAGATCTCATTTATTCTCAGACGTCTTTTCTTCATCGGTGATCAGATAAATCCGAGTTCATATATATTTAGTCGATGCAGAATGCTGTTCTTTCATGATGAACTCCTCAAGAGATTCTAAAGTTGTGATTGTGAAACCAACGTAGTCTGACCCACACGCCCTATTTCTGACTCTCATTCTGACTTTTATTCTCTTCCTCGCTCTGTGTGCTCTTTATGACTCGCACAGCTTGAATTTATCCCTTCCACACCACAGCCGTGGCTGTAAACCCCTTCCACATGTCACTCAATCACAGGGCTATTACCTCCAATAAATCTGCACTAGACTGACAGCCAACATAAGCAACAGAGAGCTGCCCTTTATTCAGTAGTCTGATCCTGCAAGGCAGCCCAAAGAATCTCATGCCAACTTTACACTCTCTGAATCCAAACTTTACACCGGAGATTTAAGAACTGAAGCCAAGTTTACACCTGCTTTAAAAGTGATGTCATATGTCAAGGTTTGCAATTCTTCAAAACACAGCAGCGGAGGGGAGGAAGTAAAAAAATCATGTTACAGGTAAAGAGTAAGACGTAAACATTCAGTGCTATTTAAATAATTAACATTACAACTTTATTTTTATAACATGTAATGCTTTAAATCTCATAATATTATGACTTTTTTCAAAATCTAATTGAGATTATGAGACAATGAGCATCAAATGTTTATTTCACTTATAAGTATCACTATGATTTCAATCTTTGACATATCATTACTCAGTCAATATTAAAGAAATTAAGGATATATTCTCACATAATTTTCTTTACATTATTTTATGTAGGATGATTTTATGTAGAAACTTTTTATGATGAGACTATACCTGGGTTTTTCACAGAGAGTTACTTTTTGAACTATTAATTTAAGATGACACTAAAACAAGTTATAATGTTCATGTTCAAGCCCAGTTTAACATGATAAAGACCCAAAAATTATAAAATGGGGTAAATTTTACACACACACACACACACACACACACACAAACAACACGGAGAGAGAGGGAAAGAGAGAGATCTAAAGTGCTGAACGAAAAGTGCTGCTTTGACATAATTATACCATATTTACACTGCTTGAATAAATCTGGTGAAAACAGTTCATTTAAATTAATTAATACAACAGAACTACACAACATAATGAATAAGTTATGAAAATTATAAAGCACTCTCTCCTAGGCTAGTGTACACCCTTAGAGGCAATTAGGTGAAGCGAGTGTGAAAAATCTCTGTGAAAAAGTCCACTCTGATTTGCTTCAAACTGTGTGAACTGCAGTAGAGCATCCTCCAATCCTGAGAAGCAGTCTGAATATTTCTGTCTGTGCTTTTCTCTTCCAATGAATCCTTAAACCTGCACCTTAGTTTAATATTGTGCTTTATATTTTGTTTTATGGACACTCACAAGCACCTACAAGCACTAAAAGTGGTTCTTTATTGTAATCATAGGGGAACCACTTTTAGTGCTATATAACACCTCAAGTAGTGATATGTAGGACCATTAAAGGTTCCATATAGCACCTTAACCACTCCAAAGAACCACTGAGGAACCACTGAAGAACCATACAGGGGCTTAACAGGTTCTTTATATGCTAGTGGTGCTTAATGTGGTTCCCCTATGATTACGAGCAAAGAACCACTGAAGCACCTTTTTTTTTTAGAGTGTAGCTGAAGTTAGGCAATTTAAACTCTAAGCTTATCAATGCTGATTGAAAACTATGGGAGCCTTATAATCTCTGCACAAATGACTCACTTTAAAACAGTAATTAACACAAACATCAGAATAGCTTTCTTCCCTCTCATTAAAACAGAATAAGGACACATGAGGTGAATGGTAATTTCACTTCAGATACAAACAAACTTTTCTGTATAAGCTAATGCTCATACCTGGAGTAATTGCTCACCACTTTGGGCAGAAGAAAAACCATGTGCTACATAAAATATGGAATATTAGAATATTAGATAATATGAGATGTTAAATCTGGTTTAATGCCAAGCGAGACTAGAGATTTCCCTGTGGTTAAGGTAATGACTTGAAATGATGAAAGTCAGTGTCCTGCTGGTTTTCAGGAAAATCCCAATTCGGTTTTGGGCTTTTAGCGTCCCCAGGCGTGTGGACTAGAGAGCATAGTTTCAATGTCAGTTAGTCTTGCCCCGGAGGACCTATTGATGAGAGCTACCTATGATGTTTCTTGCTGTCTAGGACCACCTACTCCTTATTTTCATATGGTAATGAAGCTGGCTTATTCCTCATATGCATTTTAAACTTTAAAAAGGAGTTACTGGGTATGAAATAAATTGTTTCAGCGACTGTGTACTGAAGTACACTTTCTTTGTTGCAATACATTTAGCTACCCTGCAGGTGTAAAAACCAGTTAAAACATACTCTATAAAAAGATGCTTTGTAAAGGTTAAACAAGAAATATAAGCGAGTAAGGTGTGTATTGAAATTCAACACCACTTCACCGCAAACTCAGGAGAGGCCGTCAGAAGATTAATGAGCTATTGGGCTAGAGTTCTGCCGTTTTTCATGCGCAAGGCCCACATTAGTGAAATAATTAATTTTACAACACTAGGGTGCTGTGTCCCCGCTGAGGCATGGCATGCGGCTATGATAAGCATTCACTAATTAACCAGCTAAAAGAAAATAGAGGTGCAAGCCACCTTTTGACATTCAAACATTTGGGAGCAAAACAAGCTTTCGGTAGGAATGTTTCTAGGCAGCGTGAGATGCCGAGCTACTTCTGCATTCACTTTTAAAACACAGGGGGCTCAATGGGTTTTGATTATGGAAGAGGGCATCTCTGCCAAATGCCCGCAGTGAGGATAATGGACCCCTTACCTGGTGTCAATCTATTTGTCGTGGTAAGAATGGATGAACATCAGCTACCGCATCCCTGTGCTGCTATTTCAGCCCACAGCGAGTACGCCTGGACGGGCACGGCGAACTTCTTTCCTGTGGAAACCTCAACTGTGCGCTTCTGTGCAACAAAAATTAGCAAGCATTAGAGTCGAGCGGGGGATATGATAATACCCAGATGCATAAAACATGTGCTCAGAAAGAACCTGTGTCTGTGCGACCGACTCGCAGGTAGAAACACTGTCATCGAGGATGTGTGAATTTAGATTTTTCTGAACTCCATGACGGTTTTAAGCTTGATGCATTATTAATGGCACCAGCTCAGGAGCAATTTCAAACACTGCATATTTGAAAAGATGGATGAAATGTAAGAAAGATTTTCGGTGTACTTGAGACAAGACTTTTTCTTATTATTTTGAAGGTTGTGTGTGTGCCTGTGCTTACGTGCTGCTTATGTCGATATGCCTATATGTGTGGGTGTTTTCTCTTGTGTGCATAAGTAAGTGTAGCAGCTAAAATTCCATCCAGACCATGACAACCGGTCTGTCTCAGAAATCCCAAAACACCAGTAATTCCACGAGCCTGACGTGATAAAGAAGCTAAAAAGGCTCCGTGTGGACATTACCACTTCACCACAGAAAATCCGTCTCACGGTCTCCGGCATGCTAAAACACGGGGCTTTTATCTGACAAGGAAAAAGCGCAGACTCCACAATAGAAAATAGCATAAGCTTCCTGTTAGGAACTTACTGTTAAAGTCAGCTGTCTCTGAGCAATTTCTGGCTATGGGTCTCAATACCCTGGATTGGACAGTCACTTGTATATCTCAACCTTATGCTGCTTATCTGATGGTTCTCTCATCAGGTACATTCTCAACCAAAAACAGCTTAGAACTGCCAATCAAGGAACTACAGAACAAAGAGCCCCTATTGACACCAGGTCAAAAGATTGCAGCCTTGCTTCATTCTTCGGCTATTCTTTGACAAAAAAGAAATAAAAGAGAGAAGGAAATGCAATAAAATACTTTGACAACTTGGATATGACTTGGAGGTGTTCAGCTCCCACTTTTCAAAGTGCTGACAGTTCCAGACCTCCTTGTCATTACCATTTAAAGAGTCTTCTCATACTTCACATAATGTTGAGCTAATTTAAACAATGACATCTATTAAACCTGGTCAGTGCAGCTTCCTTAAAGGAGAGATTGTTTACGTTTCTCTCCAGAAAGAACCCAAACTAAGCTGAGCGTTGACATCCATAAAAGATCTGGCCACAAAGCTAATATCTGAAGAACTCGGATATTAGAACATGTATAAGGAATCTAAGAGTTTAGTCTTTAGAACACCCCTAGCGAGCATTAGGATTGAACAAGAGTTTATCGCTCTGAGTTTCCAACTTAACAGAAGCAGAAGTGACTGAAACAAATATAGAGGCAGTGGCTTTAGAAGAAACGCTTTGAGCAGCGGAAGCCCCCTCAGATCGGTTTTATTGACTTAACCAAGGATTTTGATTGCGTCAGCAAAGATATTAGATATATACTGCAGATACCCTAGAAGATAAGGCTGCTTTTCAAGGCAACGCAATATGATCTGGCCCTTTCACAATAACATAAAGAACAATCCAATTTTCTATATCCTGTCTCTCACCCCCTTTGTAATAGTTGCTGTTATCCAAAGTGACCTACGGTACACTGTAATACATCATGGGCACACTGTTCAACTCTTTGGGGGGTTGGACCAAATAACCTTTTGATTAGTGGGCAAGATCTTTAACAGGCTACATCACCCTACAATACACCACAATATTCGGCTTTGAAAGCATATGTTTAGATTGAAGAAATCAGCATGCAAACTGGCACAAATCAACAAATGTATAAGACTATTGATTTCCACAAATTGGAGAAAAAAAATCAATAAAACCATCACTGATGCTACATGATGCTACATATTTAGTGAACTACTCTACAGCATTTAAAATTGAGCAACAAAAACATATTCAAGAGTCAGTTCAAAAATAGTGAAGTTGTGAAAGGAAGAAGAGCTATCTGAAACTTTTCTAGTTAAAGGATGAGAGCTCTGAACAAAAAAATCACTACTGAGATTTTATTAATGTATGATTTATCCAATTACTGTACATGGGAACAAATGAAGACTTTTGCTTGTAATTTCTCCTACACCGCTTACCTACCTAAAAATCTCAGCTACATCCAAAAATATATTCAGATTTGCCCAGACACCAAAGTCTGCAATAAAAATCTTTCATTATGAACAAAATTGTTAGAGCTATGCTTTCTGTGGTTCTGTGCCTTTTATACCTCTATCTATATTATTGTAGGCTATCCACGACTGTCTCATTTGTGTCTGTTTTTATTTCTTCCAGTACATCTTTTCCAGTACATCTAATCTTAAAGTTGTGAGGCCTAACTGATAAGGCAAAAGTTTCCTGAGTAGAAAATACAGCAACCTTTGAACAACAACATTTTCTTTTGAGTGGATATTCACACAGAGTGCAAGCAAGACATTGCAGAACAAAGGTTTTCTGGAGACATGTCTGGAGAAAGGTGAGATTCGCCTGCCAGGCTGAAGACAAAAAAGAAGCTAACTGAAAGGAACTGTGTCCCATCACCCACTAGGACCGGCAAATATATGTGAACACTGTGATAAAAACTGTCACTCCTATGTCAACCTTAACAGCCGGAGAGAGTTACATGTTGAAATCCAGTGAAACATGATAAAGTGTAGTAGTATAGGGAAACAGAATTTGTGAAATTTCTGCAGAGAATGGCAAAATGTTTTAAAACAAGTCTCAAAGACTAATCCTCTTCCTTTTTTGTGTGAAACACCTAGCCCATGCTATGGTTATACGCAGTTGGATCGCTCAAACAGACTGTAACTCGTTGCTGATAATGGCACAGAAATTACACACTTCAAAATATTAAAAGATTGAAAAGTAAGTAAAGCTAGATGCATGATTGTATGAACTAAAAAAAGCAGAGTACCTTGAGGGAATTACAGAAAATAAAGATGACATCGAGATCAGAATAAGATACAAGACGGTGTGTAAAGAAGAGAAAGAGTAATCATTGAATAAGGAGAAACTGGATGTCAAAAAAGCATTGAATGTGAGCGTGTTAAATTAGCTAGATACATGATATATTGCACTAGACATGAAATGTAAAGATATCATAAAATCAAGGTTAGAGTATTAGGATAGCTATCAAGTTAACGTGTTTTCAAGGTACATTATGATTTTATCCATATCTGCCGCCTCAGTCTGAAATCATTTACAGATGCTGTTGATATTCTTTGTGTAACACAGGCTCAGAGTCATGGGCTGGGTCAAACAAGGACTATTTTCCTTCTGGTTGCTTGATAAATACTAGACTAGAGCAACACATACACACACAGTCACCGCAGTGCCAAGACCTTGAGTCCCCGCTTAGGCGACAGATGGATATTGTCTGTGGGCAGATTAATGTGTGTTCGGGGCCCACTCCTCTAATCCCTGGATGAAGGAAAGGGAGAGAGGCACTTATTCATCCATTCATCCTTCCATTCATATACCACAGGTGTTCCAATCACACTCGCAGTATGCAGATAGCTGGAGGATCATACATTACGCCCACCGGGGTGAAAAGCACAGGCATGCGGTTCCTGAAAAGAGAAAAGTTCATGTTTAACTGCCTCATTTAAAATGCCAAAATTCTGTAGCAAATGGAACCTTTCATGAAGAAAATGAAAAATGGATTATTAAACCTAATAAAAGTGAGATTTGTTTTTGTCTTTTTTAATATAGTGTCAGTCAAAGCAAATGATTTAAGGATTAATTCACCCCCCAAAATTAAATTACTCTAATATCATTCCAAACCTATGACAGAACATAAAATGAGAGAGATATTCTTATTTAGTAAAAAAGGTTTAATGTGCTGAAAAGCTACTTAAAAAGTTGTCAATAGGTTTTTTGGTATACTGAACTGATTTTGCTTTCATGTTTAGCAGTTTGTTCCACAGTAAGGAAATAAATTATGCACTCCATTGTTTTGACTCAAATTTAATAAATATGCCTCGGGTTGTCTATTAGAATAAGCTCAGTATCCTCCATTGCCCTCTGGTCTCTTTACGCTGTGGAGGTAGGTTTTATTTTCCTCTAAGCTGTTTCTTGGCTTACATGGCCCACTGCACAACTATTTACTCATTGCTTTCTTTGTCTGGAGAATTTCTCTATTAGAACCCACATATATATATATATATATATAAAAGAGAAAAAAATCAATATGCAGCAGCTCTCCTGGGTCAGAGGCGCAAGCGTTAAGCTTCACTTTATCACGCACCCCGGTCACTTACCGCGGCCTGCTGGCTGTCACAGGGCAGTGAGGGAGCATCTATGGTGGGCCAAATTGTTAAGCCTCAACCCCCTACCGGCCCTGAAAGAGCACTCAGAACAATGTGTATTATCTTGCCTGTCCCAATAAACCTGAGAAAAAACCCCGCATACACTACAGACCAGTGTCATGTGTCATCTGAGCACGCTACACCCACGCTGTTAACTCACAGTGGCCTACAATGACACCTCAGCATCTCTACAGGGACAAGAGTGGCATTCAATTACAAAGACAACATAATACTTCTGTAGACAGTCTCAATCTCTTTCCCTGCCTCGACTTATTTTTCCACTACAGTACGCATCTCTCGCTCTATCCTCCCTCGTTTTTTCCTCTTCCTGTTTAAAGCTTCACTCCCCTGTTGAGAGTAGAAGAGGGCAAAATGAAAAATAGTGTTTTCTGTGCTCTGACACCTCATCTGTTTGTCAAGCTTTAATTTCCCATGATGCCATGTCATCGGTGGGCTGCTGGCATGCTGCCTTTATTCTTATAAAGTCACAAGTCAACTCTTGATTTTTTATATCTCCCATCTATTATTTTTCACTTTTTCAACTAAAGTCAAGTTATTTTTCATTTTTGCATACAGTAATGCTTTAAATTTAAATAAAGAGTATGATTCTGTAGATGTCTCCTTTATCCAGCACCTCAAGAAACTGAAGAAATTTCTATTTGACCTTTAGCTAAAAATGTGCATCTTTATTTGTTTCTTGGTCGCCTGTAAAAATGCATTGAAGCAAAATAAATAAAAGAAAAAGAAAGTTTGAGGGAAAACTGGGGGCTTCTATTCAAAAGTGAGGTTTCCTATAATCTGTATTAACAAGAAAGAGCTTTGAAGAGATGATGTGGGGCTAAAAGAAAAAAATGTTTTCAGGTGCAGCTGGTATTCATTTATGTATGTTACACTTTGCAAACCTTGTGCAGATGTATGACAATTGGACCAGACTGAAAGGTGTTCAAAGGACTCTTTAAAGTAGCTATTTTTTTAACATTTCTCTTAAGAATGACCCTAAAACACGTCCGCCATAATTGTTCACCAGTCAAAGTGCCCTGCGTAGGTATCATTCAGGCCACTTGGAAAGTACTACAGGTCTTAATTTTAGCCCCTGAATAACGTCATCATGAAGACTGTCATTGTTACATAACCCCTGCCTGCGAATATGCACCCTGTTCCCTGTTGGGTATTTGGTTATCTGTCTGATAAATGTCAAATCTCAAAGCATAGTTTTGGAAATTACACCTAGCAGTCAGTTTAGTCAGGTTTAAATAGACAAATTTTGCTGGATGGCGAGCTAGTCACATTATTACATTTTCTTTAACTTGTGTCTGGGGACCATTTTCATGAAGCCATTTTAGGTTTATTTAAGTATAGTAAATATAATGAATGCTCAAACTTTATAGTATAATAACCTCTGCTGAATACAGTATATTGCTGAACAATCCAACCATGCAGAAGAAAAGTAGTTCACCATTATATTCTCTGTAATATATATTCAAATTTCTAAAATATTATTTCATAATTAAGAGCCATCTCCCATTTTGAATAATGCAATAATAATCAGTGAATTATGAGAGATCCATATAATCAGTATATTTGCATTCATACAGTATCCAGTGCTCTTGAATTTTACATTAATATTTTTTTCTACCCCAACTGTAATAGGGCCGTTTTAGAAATTATACCAATTTAAAATGCATGGCATTGGAAAAATAAAGTAATTGTAGAAAAGGGTGAAATGACATTCCAGTCAAAAGGTTCTCCATATGGACTGGCCTGAACTTAAACGCACCGATTCAGATTAATATGACATGACCTAGACTTAACTCTTAAACACATTTGGCATCGTATAATTTACCTGTCTGTCTATCTTCAGAAAGCGCTAATAATAATCAATTTATCCATTCACATACTCCTTACACATTGCTCAATGGACCTTCCATTGGACTCTCATTCTCTCGCTCGCTCTGTCACTCTCTTGCGCCGTTTCTTTAAATCTGTCATGGAGGGGCCAGTCGTGACACAGAGACCCATTAGGGTGATCCACTGCACTCTATTACTCACCTGCCTATAGGTGCTAATGGAGGTATTTTACCCGAGGCTTTACAGTCGACCATATACATAAACCAGAAAGCCACTACAAAGAATGGGGTGAAGGAGAGGTGTTGTGTTGACATGAGAACAGTTACAATTGTGGTTTGGAGTTAGCAATACACACAACATGGTGGAGATAGATGGCATTGAGTAAAATTATGAATATGATTTTTCAATGGTTACTATGAGTCATTAATATTCCTCTTCTGCACATGTCTATGTCTTTACTGAGATTGGCTTGTATGACAAAAGTTTAACATACAGTATTATAGTCATTTTATATATTACAATATAGTTCATCAAAATAATAAATATTACATAACAATAACAGTCAATGAATTTATTACATTACAGTGACTTTTTTTTTTTTTAAAAGTAAAATGCCTTTTCAAAAATGATAAATGTTTGAAATGTTGATCTGAAATCATCCCTTTAAACGTGTTGATATAGTAATTACTTCACAAGTTCACACTAAAAGGGCAAATAAGAAGATGAGACAAAAAGGAGAGAAATCTCCCGTCAGAAACTTTCAGGTCTGATTCAGTAATGATTCCTTGAGAGACTGCACACGATTCTAATGAGCAAAATGTAAATGATGCTTCTAAATTAGCAGGGAAATATCAGAAAAGGGCTAACAGGAAAGCCACAGTGGCAGGCAAAATATTTTTTTCCCCTCATCTCATTCCACTATCTCTCCTTTATTCAGCCTCTCTCCCTCCCTGAAGCTGAACTGATGCTGCTATCTCAGGGAATTATTTTATCAAAGCCACTTTCATCCCTCTCTCCTCCCAACAAAACTGCTGAGTATCGCATTATATTCTCAGTGCTTCATACACATTGTTTTGAAAGTGTGGGGTAATAGTGACCCTGAGGGGCGAAACACAACAACACTCAAAGAGCAAACACTACAACATTAACTCGTGACAACAACACAACACTGTAACAAATCTGAATGTGCACACAAAGATTTCTTAAAATGCTGCTTAATAGCTAATACTGTGAAGCAACATTTAAATCAGCAGATCTAATGAAACTGTAACATTTGGAAAGAAATAGCATTTGGAGACTGCTCATAATGGAAGGGCTCTGAGACACTAGTGGTTTAGCAACAGAGAATGGGCTGGTTTTCAATGGAGAACTCTAAAAAGTAACCTTTTAAAGACGTTTTCTCAAAGAAAATAGACATAATTTAAAAAAAAGCTAACATTACTAACATCAGTGCTATTTTACACAAGGGATACAGCTAAGACAGAAGCAGATTGATAAAAGGAGAGAAAAACCATAATGGTGAATGCAGAAGTTTGAAGAAAAAAGGCTGACTTAGGTAAGAGAGGTAAAAAAAAAAAGAGGGGGTAGAAAGATTTAACCCAATTTCTTCTGTGCAAATATAAGAAGTCTTGTTATCTGGCTAGGAAAAAAAATGCCCCTTTCAGCACTTTTATATTACAGTGAGCAGATATTGCTTACAAGCTATAAATTACTTTTTAATACTCACAAGATTACAGACACTAATACAAATGTAAAACCAACGACCCCAACTTTCTCTCTGTCTCTCTTTCTGTCATTTGCATTAATCCAATGAAACTTTAGACCTTATACACACGGATGGTAGATTAGAGCTTCCTATAGACCATTAAGTGTTTGATCTTTGGCATAAATATATACATTTCAGGACTATTTAAATAAACATTACATGCACTGTGTGAATACATAACAAAAACAAAAACACTGATGTTGATATAGTATGTGTGTGTTAAAAATAAACACGTGGTCAAGATTGAGACAGGAAGTGAAGGAGAAAGAGTGAAAAGAAAATAGACACTGATATGCCCTTCCTAAGTTTGCTAAGGCTGTTTGTAAGAAATGCTGAGGATGCAATGTGCTGACCCACATACATATTACCTGTTCCCTACAGACAACACCGGCTGCTCTCTCTCTCTCTCTCTCTCTCGTTCCCCCTTTCCTCAAATTCCCCATTGTTAACACACTGTTCTTCAGTACTTGCATTTTGTATTGTCTTGTCACTTGGTTCTTTGCAGTCTCACCCTTTTCCTTTGCAGTCTTAAATGATTCTGTGCATTTTTTACCTTGAGCAATGGTGAGCAAAAAAAGCAGATGCTAAGGCCCTTTGAGATGGTTCAAATTGGTGAAGTCATCACTACTCTCTGCTGTTTGCCTCCTGTAATCCAGCGAATGCTGTTTATTGCTCTCATCTTCTCTAATTATACTGTTCTGTTCATGTTTAGTGTAATGGGTGTAATGTTTCAGATTGTTAAAATGCTTTTTAGTTTAAGCTTATTTTAAGGAGTCCAAAAATCTGAGCCCACTTGAGCGGAACTGAAAAATTATTTAATTTAAAAAAAATTTAAGGATTTAGGATGTCTAGGATTTTTTGTTTAGGATGTCTGAGCTTCTGCTGAGATTTTGCTGACAAGGCAACAGTTGCTATAAACACTGATGGGTCTGCTGACAGCATGAGATGTGACTGAAATCTGTTCAGCACATGCAAATGCTTTTTTAAATGTTTTTAAAGATCCAGTGTAGCTTGTGATTGGTAGTGATGTAGCCACTTTCATCATTTTACTGAAATTTACTGAACTGTGTCTTCTGTGTTCAACAATGATATCACAGCCTGCCATGTTTCCACCAACCAATCTGATGACCAGCACTTCACAATAGCAAGTGAAAAGTACATCAAAGAGACATCATAACCTGACAAAGCTTTTAAGTATAAAATCCCTCCCCTGATACTTCAGACCAAACATTACTGTCATTTAACAACACATCAGTGCAATTGGAGGGAAGCAGTTCTGGCTTTTGACATGACTGTTGTACGATACTTAAAAAGAGATGAGGGTTGTGCTTTAATGCACATGCACAAATAATTTCACACAACTGATCACACAGGGATGATACAATTCCATACAGATGCATCCTGACAAGATCAAAGAAGGATCAACAAGATCGTAATCTGGTTGTCTGACGCGGACAACGCGTTACCAGTTTAAAGGAATATTTAAAGGAACAATTAAAATAGAATTAATTAAACTACAAGAAAATACTGATAATCTGCTGGGTCTGTAATGGTTTAAAGCAATCTAAACTTATTTTGCTGACCTGGTGCTTCTCAAACTTGTCAAGTTCACAGTTATTTGGGCCTGTATTATTTCGTGCAGATATTTCTTCACCATGTAATTATGTAGATACACTTATTTCTTGCATGACAGATCACCGACTATAATCACGTCTTTCTGAGAGAAAAGAGAGAATAAGTATGCGGTGAATTGGAATCTTCTCATTATCCCTCCTTTTAATGTGTGTGTGTGACAATCTGCTCTACCGTCGCTCTGAGTGAATTTCACTCTTTGATTATTGCCAGCTCATAATGAGAGATCAAGCGTAAAAGATCTTGAAACATCACCTATTTTCAGTGTCAGTGCTTGTGTGCGTGCGAGAGAGAGAGAGAGAGATGAAATCCCATCACTCTAATGACTGGTCATGTATTGGAGCAAAATGGATAAACGTCTTTCTGTATACTTTCTCTATACACTGATAACACAAAGCTCGTGTTTAAAATTCACTGTCCACATTATAATAATATATTCAACTAACTTGAGTCAGAACTGTGCTAAAAACACAATCACTCAACATGTACATCTGTTTTACCTTTTACACTCTTTCAAGGCACCATCTCGCACAAAAAGTCAAAATCTGTTTTTCTGTTTGTTTGGGGAGAATAATCAATAAATGTTTGTCTGTTAAGCACAAGGTCTTTGTTTTGACACTGATATATGAACACCTTCGAAATAAATAGCTAAAAATAATTAAAACTTTGGAGAAAAAGACAGAAAACAGAGGCAAAGGAGAACAGCGAATTGTTGTTAGATTGTGAGAATGAACAAACAGAACAAAAATAGAAGTTAGGGAATGAAAGTCACTTCCAGACTAGACACTATTATAAACTATGGGGTGAAGTTAATGGCTCCAGTCTTTCAATCTGACTTTCGATTGGTCTTTCTGATGAGCCAAAAAGTAAGGACAAACAAATCAACAAAAGATGTATGGAGTTGTAACTTTTCAAGGTGGGATCTTATTAGAGAAGAAAAAGAGAAAACAAAGATGAAGGTGAATCAGGAATAAAATTACTATTGTACATGCCATTTAGGTCAGAAAGTAAAATTTAATTAATAATATTTTGACATGCATTGATGTTAATTGTTGTTCAATGACTAACCGCTTTAAATGACCAGGAGAGCAAAACTGTGCCTGTATGTACCTTTCTTCTAACTTGGCAGATAAAATAAATAAATGAATATATAAATATATAAAAATGTGACAGAAAAGTTTTTTTAACTGTTAAATGTTTTTTAGTCTATAACACGTGCTGGAAAATCATATAAACTTTTCATAAAACACAAGGTCAGCCAACGCATTGACTGTCTGAGGAAATTAACAGCAGTAAAACTTTAGCACAATGTCCAGACAGCGCTGTTGCATCCAAGCACCCATCTCTTTCTTAATCAAAATCTGCTAGGGCTCTTCTTCCACCTGACTGCTCCCACCTGTCTGCATGCTTTTAAAAACACGAAACCTCCACACGTTCCCCTCATGTATCTTTACGCTTGCCACAAAAAGGTCTGCATTAATATTCAATTGCATTCCGTGCAGGCTCATGAATTAATAATTAGCCACCCCGCATGTCAGATGTGTTTGGAACCTCAGTGTGAAATTAGAAGCAACCAGTCGGAAGAACATTAATTCTCTGCTTTTTGCATGAGTGTGTGGGTCTGATGGAAGAAAACTTAGAAGGGTTGTATCCCCTCAAAAGCAAAGAATTTAAAAAAGTACCGTAAACGCAGAAGATAATCTTTTTTTTATGTTATGCGATAACTGTGCTTAACCATTAACAGAGTCTGCAGTAGTTAAGTCTAAAAATGTTTATTTTTAAAAATTATTCAATCAACAAAAAATAATATTATGTTAACTTTAAAGTAATTTAATGAAGAATTTATTTCTTTCTAATTTGTAAATGACTTTGTACATTATTATACTTAAAAATGTATGTAATGTAAACATCAAAACTAAATTAGATACATTAAAGTGTTACCAACACTGATAGCAACACTGATACTGTACCTAAATTTTTCTCAGTGAGAATGGAGGGTCAAAGGTCAGAAGTGAGACAGTCAGCTTTAGACTGCCTGCATCTGGCAGACACCTGGTGAATTTCTCTTCCTCTCTTTTTTCAGTCTTTCTGCATATTTTTGGAGACCTTCTGCTACTTAATCAAACCCTCATTATCACTCGTCTTTCATTATAATTGGCTGACACGTACAGGGGCAGAACCCCACTCTCATGTAGTCGCCCTTGCTCGCTCTTTCATTCTCTCTCTTTTGTTTTTTTCTCCTTGTCCACACCTTGAGCTAATCACACTGAGCCAGTGCGAACAAAAAGACAACTGTAAGCGTGCTGAGAACTGTTCCGTAGTCTTCGTTAGACATTAGTTCATCAGTGGATAGCCCAGTATGTCTCTGTATGCACGGTCAGTACACATATTTAATAAGGTCAGGTAATTTTATACTTTTAAAGTTATAATTTGGAGCTCTTTTATGAAGAAAAAGAAATATGTTAAAACAATATCATTTGCAAGAGTTGCCATGGTACAGAATATCAGCATGTAATATTGTTTTACTGTTTATGAAACAATATTTGTTTAAGTATTATCTAGTAACTTACAGATTGGACAAAAATATTACTACCTATCAAAATAAGATGACCAACAGGCTGTTTTGAACCATGGACAAATCTGACAGATACTTTTACAATTTTTGGGGGGGAAATACAACACTTTCTGCTAGGGCTGTGCCGATCGTATCGCGATAAAATATATGTCGATAACGATGATAAGCTCTAGGCATTTTTACTCGATATGGATTAATATAAGAGCCAATCACACAGCAGAAATATGCAACAACAGCCAATCAGCGTGCAGCTTTTAACGTTCATGTCAAAGAACAAAGTCAATTTCCTACGGCACTTTGCAAAACAAACTCGGCACGAGGATGACAAAAATAAGTGGAAGCAGCGACCAAAGTGAAACTATGTCTGTTTGAATTTGAATGCAGTTATTGAATGCAGTTATTATCCAAAAATGATGAAATTGTCGACAAAAAACTATACTTTAAAATGTAATTAATGAACCCTCAAATTGTTATGGCTTCAGTCATAGTTGGGATACTCTTTTAAAGCTGGCAGCATTAACAGTTTATATATCGAAATATATATCGTTATCGATCAATATGGGAAAAAATGATCGAGTTTACATTTTTGCCATATCGCCCAGCCCTACTTTCTGCTTTTGTTTTCCAATGAAATTAGAGGATGAAACTAACTTAATTTAACTGTAGAATTTATTATTACAAGTTGTGCAGTGAATACAGTTTAGAAGATTGGCACTGTTCACATTTCCACACTTTTAAATTAGACATTTGAAGCTTTGAGAAGTACACTAATTCGCAAAATCAATATTTCTTCAAACACATGCATTGTGTATTACAATTTTGTCAAACAGATTTGTATAGGACAGCATTAAAACAATTTCAAATACATGATCTGTTCTTTATATACTGTAGCATTTTGCCTGAACATACTGTAGACAAGCAATAATAAGGGTACAGTGACAACAAAAACCATAACTCTGCTATTTTTGAACATAAATCAAGAAATCTATTCCAGTCTATCAACACTGACCGCCGACTTGAGAATTGGTTATATTTAAGTTACAAATAATGAAAGAACCGAAAAGTCCCACTGAATATTGACCAGCTGACATAGATGTGATATATGGATGTATTTTGGTGAAGACCAAAAAGTAATAAAAAAATAATAATAGCCAAGCTATCTTGACTCCTCATGAATCAAAATCCATGCCAACCCAATCTTGTTGTGCCAGCTAGGAAACGGTAAGAAATGAAATCAATTGTGAATGTCATACTGTTGTACTGTCATTCTACAATCAGAGGAATTGCTGACAGACAGAATGCTGGACCACGAGAGAGAAAGTTATGGTCATAATTACAAAGCGAAACACTATGAGAGACTCAGATTCTGTGTAGCCCATTCTCTGAGGAGAAAATGTGTTTGGGCAGTTCCATATTATCAACAGGGAGCAGAAATGTACAGCACGTCTTTGTTTAAACCAATAAGGAGAAGAGGAAACACTGTGACAAACAATTTTGCCTGCCAAGTTTACAAACAGACTGTACAGAAAGACACGGGCCATTAATTTTGTCACAGTAAGTAAGAGTGCATTTTGATGAAAGTAAACTTTTAATAACTGCACTTACAAAGAAAAAAATAATTTGTACAGTAAAATTAAAGATAATTTAAAAAAAGTTCAATCAAATTTTACTTAAATAATATTTTTTTGAAAACCCTATGTATCCAAATGTCTTTCTCGTCAGAAAAAAATTACACATTTTGCAGACCCTTTTATACAAAGCGACTTATGGGCTCAAGGTATCCATTTTAGCAGTATATTGTTCTCTAGTATCAAACCTATGACCTTTACACTACTAACACAATGCTCTACCAGTTAAGTAACTGAAACAAATATTTTTGCTCAAATATTATTGACCAATCAGATGCTTCCTAGAATAAAAATATCACTTTCCTGAACACCACCTGCTCATGGGTATGATGTAACTAAATGTAACTTATTGGCTATTTTATTGTTTAGGAAGGAAGAATATAAAAATAAGTGGATTCAATATTCCTCATCCAAACTTTATTTCTATAAGCCATACATAAACCTATCACATGCCAACCTGCAGACTGAGCTATTTGGGCCATCAGCTTAAAAACATTGCTGTAACAAATCATATCAGTACAAACAGACACACGCGCTGTAAAAAGCACACACACGTCGAGCAAGGTGTATCTGTGGCCTTAATTAACTGTGTCATTGAAATCACACACTGTATGACAATACAGATCTCATATTGTGCTGCGTCCAGCATACAGACAGCCAGACTTCCCTTAATTGATCCCTATTGTGGAATCCTGAGAGAGAGAGAGAGAGAGAGAGAGAGAGAGAGAGAGAGAGAGAGAGAGAGAGAGAGAGCGAGAGAGAGAGAGAGAGAGAGAGAGAGAGAGAGAGAGAGAGAGGCGAGAGAGAGAGAGAGAGCGAGAGAGAGAGAGCGAGAGAGGCCTACGAGAGAAGGCGAGAGAGCGAGAGCGAGAGAGCGAGAGAGCGAGAGAGAGAGAGAGCGAGAGAGAGAGAGCGAGAGCGAGAGAGAGAGAGAGCGAGAGAGCGAGAGAGCGAGAGCGAGCAGAATGCACGCAAATATTCCCAGCATAAAAGAGTCTGCCCCCAAGGACACTGCATTAGCATTCTAAGATCCGTGCCTGATTACTGGCACACCACTCCACCACTCTGTATAAAGAAAGTTTGAAAGAGAGAGAGAGAGAGAGAGAGAGAGAGAGAGAGAGAGAGAGAGAGAGAGAGAGAGAGAGAGAGAGAGAGAGAGAGAGAGAGAGAGAGAGAGAGAGTGAAGGTCTTTGGAGTGCTACACAGTCTTGTCAATAGTTGCTATTGACCCATCCCACTTTTCCTTATTAAAGCTCCAACTCCTTGGCCTACTATTGGCGCAAGGCACTTTAATACGCTATCGTGCTAGTTTATTTTGTCATACTGCTGATAGAGGGTATTTCCGCATTGATTATACCGCTGGGATTAGCCTCAGTGCTAATGCACGAGAGCCAAGTCTTCCACTCGCTTTATTTTCCCCTCAGTGTTCTCTATATTTCTCACTCTCATCAGTAACACTTTACAGTAACTACTTGATGTTATGCATCTGTAATATTTTTGTTAATGGAAAGCTCATTTATAGAGCCCTGGCGCTACAATATTAATAGACTAAAAGAGTGGATCATTCACTACAGTTTCAAAACATTTTTTATTAATTTAAATATTTTCAAGAGGAGATCATTTATGAATGCAGTTTAAAAACATTTATCATTGATTAAAATGTCTTCAATGAGTGAATTAAATGATTTGAAATGGTTTTTATTTAGATAAATTAAACATTTTTAAGCCACTGCTTGTTTCTAAATAATAGCACTGTAGAATAACTTTTATTAGAATAATTGCTTAATGTTTTCTTAAAATGGCTATGCACATCCTCAGTTAGGATAAGCAATGATCTAAAAAATGTGTCATAACACAAAGTGTTTTAGAAATCTTTTTTACTTTTGCTATTATATAATTTTAATTGGTTATAATTTTAATAAACACAATGCGTTTTTAGAGCAATTCCAATTGGTACAGAGGTAAGTTACACTCAAATCTACCATTTTAATGCACCCCCCACATACATTTTAGAAATCAAATTCATTAATTTGTTTGTTAAGCTTCATTTCAAAATCTGATCAGGAAGAGTCAGTCAATTGGTCGATTTATCTTAAGCTTCTCTGCTTCACCTTTCAGAAGATTCTGATCTTTTTAAGACAGCCTGAAATGAAATTAATTATATGTTTTGTGAAAATAGATTACAACCATAAGCCCTAAGAACCCATCAGTGTCACCTTTAGATAAGCTTTCAAAGAGTAAGATTCTAAAAACGTGATGAAATAAGCTTTAAGAAGAATTCACCACACAAACACACACAATCAGATGGCACGTCGCCATTTAGTGAGGTGTTCATTTCATGTTTACCCACATGTGCACTAATGCATTCACAGGGCTTATTAAAACTGCATATCTGTCGACCATTATAAATCCACTCATGTGCAAAGTGTTTTATTTACGATTTAAATATATTCTTTTAAATTGCATTGTGAGATACAAACCTTGGCAGTGAGTATTTACATATTTTGCCTCTGTGAAATTTGCAGGTTTTTTAAGTGTTGTTTGAAAACTGTTACCATGTTTGCTTTGACCCAAATTAGTTTCCTGCTAAAACACTGAAAGTGCATTTCAAAGCAGAGGTTTATTCAAGCAGAGCTGATAAAAACACTTCAGCTATGTATTTGTGCCCGAGATAAATGATTAAACTCAAATGTATTTTATTCATTTATTTACCGTTCAAATGATTAATGAATGCTACATTTAAAATTGATCTTAAAGTGTATTCTATGTATTGCATGTGTTTCTGTTTTGTCTCTACGGTCTGTACTAATATGTATTTACAGTAAAGCTGCTTGGCAACAACTTACTGTATATACTGTACATTTACAGTAGTAAAAACACAAGCTTTGCTCAAGCAATCACTTACTCACTTCCAAGCCCTCAAGAGGATAATTATGTTGTCCCTCGAGATTGTGTATCTGTCCTATGTTTGCTGTCAGTCACTATCCATCATGCCAAAGATCATGACACACACACACATACATACACACTACTGCCAGGGGAGTGGAACTGATTGATAAGAGCTAGTTTGATAACTTCAAACCAGGGGTCAATCTGAGTGGGACTCCAGGGATAAATTGATTGTGGATAGAGTTCGTGGCATTTCAGAGGTATACTGTATGCTGACGTTTATTTGGAAGTGCACGAATATAAAGCAGCAAGAATGGTTGCATTAATGCTTACAATCTGAAAAGAGTGGAGATAATGGAGATGTGGATGGCTTTAATAGAGAGAACAGTAACGCTGGTCACAGTTGTGTCATTTTGTGACAAGATGGTCTTCTGTCACGAGTTGCAAACTATCCATCATAAGCTACTGTAAATCTTATCTAAATCTCAAAACACAGACTGGATAGTGTGTCACACACAGATTATGTAACCAATGACCTGACCTGGTCTCACTTTAACAATCGGTGTTAAAAAAAAATGCAAATACAACATTTAATTGATTTATGCTTTGGACTATTAGACCATTGTGGTGGGATTCAACATTCTATGTTTGTACAGTTGAACTTTTTACAATTTTAGTAGAAAATGGTCACAGTCATTCCTTAATGATCATTTAAAAAGGTAATATTTGAAAAAAAACCTTTACGTTTACATAATTATGTATTATATTTTTGAGGCAGACAGAGACACACCCTACAGATTTGCAGCCCCTGTAGATGAAATGGCTTAAAAGATAATCTCAATATCACAAACCAAAACCTCTAGCCAGAAAAGACAGCAGACAGAATAAAAAACCTTAAATTGTTGCCAAAGGCAACGGCACCTGATGATCTCAAGTTTCATCAAAACATCATAAATTATCAGCAAACGAGAAGACGGAGCACAAAAACTCCATAAGTTGAAATATTTTTATTAAGTACAGCTGAGACCAAGTACTCCCCACCGAGCGTTAATAAAAGAGAAACTTTTCCCGCTTGGGCTCTTATTACAAGTGGGAGAAAAATTTTGCAACATTTAAGATTTAGTTTTATTGCGCAAACCAAATCTTGAGCATTAAGAGTTTGGGATACGTCCATTTTATGCCCATGCAGACGGTTTCAATCTGATATTAATGCTGGACTCAAGCTGTCTAACTGTATCTAGCCATTTGGAAAGCTGCTGCTGCCCCAGGTGTTAATTTAGCCCTGTAAATGACAATGTGTCTCTGCCAGCAGTCAGAATGAATGGGACAATGGCCATTATTCCAAATAATCAGCATTTGGCTATCACAGAGACACTGTTAAAAGTGGGCTGGGCAAGGCTGAGGCGCAAATTTTGATCTGCTGGCACAAAAATAGATCCTATGAAGCCTGTAGTTCTGGATATGGGACTCATCATCATCATGGTTAAACTGGTGCTTATGTTACACAAGGGATGCATTATGTGTTTATTAGGAACTGTGAGACATCCCTTACCTCGTACAGCTACGCAGTGAGTGAACACATCAGGGACGCTGTTTAAATTCGCATTGCCCTGGACAGAATTTTAATGGGTGGATCTCTTTCTCCCACTGGACCAATGAGTAGGCTATGCCATAGATGACCTTAGTGTAAGAAAATCTACACGGTATTCCAGAAAGAAGTGCATTTTTCTTCATTACCAGAGCGATTTAGTACAAGAATATCTGTAATATTTGCGAGTGTATTTACATAAAAAAAAAGATTTTCTAAAGTTAGATCACTAATTACATCAAAAACTTGATTTAACTATATGGTGTATCAGATCTTTCATACTTCCATACGAAAAGCAAATATGCATGTACAGTAGCAGTATTCCCAAAACCATTCTGATCCATTTTAAAAGCCTTGGATTATAGTTACATGGTTACATAAATCTATTGTTTGGTTTTGGACTATTGTCAGACTGCTCTGTTCAGTCAATCAAACAGACCGTTCTGACGGTTATAAACGTTTTCATTTTCTTTTACTAACAGAAAAAGCAACGTGACTTTAACAGTTGTAGAGAAAATCAATGATATGACTACTGTTCCAGTGATTATTTCAAAATTGCTCATATCTCTGGAAGATCTAAAGGTCCAGAACATTTGTTCATTTATAAGATGTCTTTGTACATGTCTGGGTTGAGGTATTCTAGCCATGCCCTAGGCCGGTTCTCCCAACAGAGTTGCTTTATAAGAGTGTTAGCTGATGACAACACATTTATTAAACTTTTCACAGGGACTGTCAGAGCTGTGCAACATTCTGACAAATAAATTGTTGCAACGAAATGACTCTGAGGTCTTGTTCAGTACGATCTTTACATGTTAAACACTAGCTTGTTCCATCTTTTCCTTTTTTAGACTCCTCCTATTTCTTTTGTGTATTATGCCACATATGCAGAATAATGTTGTCTAAATACCTTAATGGGATATAGCTGTAAACGCATCTAAAACCCTTGGATTTACTTTTAACTTTTGCATAGTTCTGTCCATTAAATAAGTCATTTAACAATAGACAATAAACAAACATTGTCTTGTCAAACAAATAATACAAACAATGATGCGTCTTCATTGAATTTCATGGTCATGACTCTCTTTTGGCAGCAAAAACCCTCAGCAAATGTTTTTGTAATTGCAGATCAAATCTTCACATCGATCAACAATTCTTAATCTTGGGTGTCCTGAGATCTCAGGTGTCTTTATCTTGAGATGTCCCTGAGGCATAGTTCATCAGGCAATGCTGCTTACCAGTATCTCTAATCTCATTGTAAGGATTCCATGTGAGCTGGACTCCTGACTCCAATTAACTTTTTGGAAAAGTCATTAGCCAAAAGAGTCACAATTATTTTTCCAATCTGCATTCCAATGAAAACATCTCATTGTTACTATAGCAGACTGTGTTTGCCTATTGCTATAATCTACTTTTATGACTACTTTAGACAGAATGTATGTAATAACAATTAAACAATCATTAGTGGAAGAGCAAAACTGATAATATGAAATATGACCCATGTTTATGTAGAGAAATCAGAAAGCTTTATATCACAGACCTGCATGTAGTTGCACTTTATCACTCTGGACTCATCACTCTGGCAGATTTTTGTAGCGCCTCTCAAGGGAAAAACTGTTTACTCTAGCAAGACAAAACCAGTTCACCCGTCTGAGTCACTCCCACTTGTTCACTTTCTGTCTCTTTGTTTTAAAGGTCTGGCACCATGAGAATTATTACTGTTCAAGCATGACTGCAAACAAGCAGTGCAGTTCTCTGCGAGTCGGCCTTCTACCCTCCTGCCGATGAGCAGTATCACACTGTGAGGGCATCAAATCTCAAAAACAAACAAAGAACATCACATTACCGCAGTAACACACATAGACATATTTGAACACTAGGAGATGAGCTGATGTCCAGAAAGCAGTAGTGCAGAATGCGGAGGATATTCTGAGGAACCTGTTGAGAAGGTTAAAGATTGATTACAAACTCTTCAGCTGAATGTTTTAGTAAATATCACCTTCATCTGTCGAGACTAAATACATATTCCTCCCGTCTCACACCTTCTTCAAAAATCTGTTAACAGTTTTAGTAAAAGCCATAAATCTGACGTTTATTGAAGCCATAAATTCTGATCAACTACTGTACTGCAAGAGAAAGATACTGTAAGAAAGATATTCCATCTACCAAACACTGAGTGCTGTGAAATAAAATATTGTTTTATGAATGTTATATTTGAGATATTGCATGCGTTTGTTAAACAGGAATTCTTCTGTACAGCAAGAATGACAGATGGCTAGAGGGTTTTGAATGTGTCTGTTGCTTTACTTTGCCAATAACATCAAAGAGATATGTGTAAACATCACTTTTTGTGGGAAAAGAAGTTTACTAATCTGAGGCTGGCAAAGAAGCACAGTTTGGTAGTGGGTCTCATTAACAACTCACTATGGAAAGGCTCAAATCTGGTCTTCCATCATTCTATTACTGATTTTAAGTAGTTACATGAATATTTTATATGAATGACATCACAGACATTAGCCATCTACAATGGCCCCCAAAGTATTTAGATACTTAAACTGTGGTTAAAAATGCATGAGTTTCAATACACGAGTATCTAGTATAGCATCTGCAACAAATAATGTTAGACCTTTTCTCAACTAACTTCATTTTCTAATAATCTGTTAACAAGGTATTTTAGTGAATGTATGTAGTCGAGTTTACACAGGTGCCCTAGCAAAAATTAACAAATTTGTCACTTTAACAAATAACTTGTTCCACTTTTATATAGAACAATATTAATATGACATAATTTGTACAAGTATGTAACCTGTGCGTTCTTTAATAAACAACCTCTAGTGTTTTGTTTCTCAAGAATTTGGCATTTTCCGGTAGGTTTAAAGTTGGAAGCTAAAGTACCTTAACATTGTGAAGGATATTAAACACACCCAGTTACCGGTAATATATCAGGTATAATGAGATCGCAACCTAAAGTTGAAAACAATCATTCAATTTTCCAATTAACACTTCCTTGATTAAGAGATGCGTGTGTGTATGTGTGTGTGCTATGCACATATACATAACTTGATTACTGTAATTTAATAAAGAAAAGCATGACTTTATAAAACTCAATAAAAGAAGGCACACTAGGAGAGTATTACGGGTGACTTTTAAAGTGCTCAACACAATTAAAACGGAGACAATGACATAATATTTTAATTAGCCAAGATGTTTATTGAACCAAGTAATCAAAATTGAGTTATGTTAAACATAGGACTGCTAGCATATTCTAAATTGACAAATCAATAGAGATAAATTTGAGTAATATGCAGATAGCTCTGAGGCCAAAAGCAAAACGTTTAAGAAAATTGAGATAGCTTCAACACAGGATGAGAATTGTTTTCATGTTTATCCTTTTTCTACAGTTCTGTATATTCAATACAACACTAGATGAAGCTTTTATTAACATGGCATCTAGTTTATAAATTATACTTGGTAAAACAGCTTTGCCTTTCTGCATCCAGAGTTTCAGTTATCGGAAGAAAATAAAGATGTATGTTGTTTTAAATGCTAGGGGAAAACACAAACAATGCCAGTAAACTGTCCTGTAATGTTTCCGCATTATTTAATATATATTTAAATTGGCTGGGGAAAAATAAATGTGGATGTAAGTGATGCTGGATTGGGTAATACAGTAATTGTGTAAGTGTGTGTCTGGGTGGAGGACGGTACATTTATATGACACAGAAGTACTTCATTTCCCTGAGGAAATTAATTTGCTTAGTTGTAAGCAGTCAGTGGGAGAAGATGAATGCTGACTACTGTCTCTGACGTAAATACTGAAGGTACACAAATACATTAGGCCTGGTGAGATATGGTACAACATGCAACATGCTAGAGCTATGTATAGTTTTTTGTCACTGGAGACAGTGTGCTTAAGACACACTAATGTCTTTCACCCTGCAATGACAGAGGCATTTTGCAAAAAACAATCCATAACATTCAAAGATTTTACAGATAGTAATTTACAATCAGGAATGGAATTTTAAGCTTCAACTATTAAACACAGGACTCTTTATATAATCTATTGACCAATAGCATTATCCTTTAAACTGTTGCTGAATAGGGGCATTGCAAGGGGTCATGGCCAGCATAATGTCTCTCAAATGGAGATCTGACAATTTGCACTCTTAAAAATCCCGACATCCCAGGTCGATAACGTCCACTACGGATCTCAATAAAAATGTTTTGTTCCGGCAAGCACTCATTCTCAAGGGATCAAAGCTCCCACTCCTGCCCTAGAAGCTCAAAAGCCTGCCGAGAGGCTTTGGCATTTGGCACCACTATCCTTCTGCAGCAATATAAAAGGCCAAGATGCAAATGCCTCCATTATTATTGCTTTTACATGCATGGAACAAAGCTATTGTGCTATAAGGAGGGCTTACGCATGAAGACGGAGTCCAGAACATTCCTTTTCCTCTGTTTGATGTCTAATAACCAGGCAGCCATTAAAGCTTTTATTCCACTCAGAGCAACAGACAAAAGCTTGAGGTAATAGCAAACTCTAATGAATCATTCAAAGGTTTAATAGGGATGAGATGTAGAAAATGTTTTCCAGCACTACATATGCACACAATCTACAAACACAATGAGCTGTTCTCTGCAAACCATTTCTGTTGATCACTGCAATCCACTTTCATGACCTTTGCCCTTTTCTTCCCTTCTATTTGTCTTCAAATTTGAAACTGAAGGACTCATTATTAGTTTGGTATATCCTACATGAGAGACCCATACACCCTACTGATCCAACCCACTGTGAGTTGAGGCAGACAGTGGGGAGGTGCAGAATAAGGTAAACATGGTCTTATTTTCTCTTCACTGCACTCATGACAACCACAGCACGCAGCTACTCAACTTTGAGAACCCAATGAGACCACCAACCAGCAAGGTTACAATATTTACATCACGTACATCAAATAGAAAACGATTTTTATCTCTGGGGATATTCAGAATGTGCCATTTGGCCATTGTGCTTGGCAATACGCAAAAATGTGAAAAGTGCAGAAATCTCTTATTGTAGCTTTAAGACCTTATATAATGTTTTCATTAATTCTGCATTTTCCTTAAAAAGTGCAAACGTGATAAATTATTATGTTCTTACATGCTAAAAGCAATTCAAGGAAAAACACTTCACTATGTGAAATACAATCACATAAACTCAGTTTAAAAGCTCTAGAAAATAGTGCATTCACATTCTTGAATTTAGCTACACATTCCATTCTGACTAACATGTAAAAGGTCATGCTATAAAGATATAAAGCAAAGTTTCCAAGGGATTAGAGCTGGTACACATTTAAACGAATAGCAGCTTATCTAACACAGCCAAGCATGCAACGCTATTAATTAATTCCACTATCAAGGTGAAAATATCTCACTAATGATGTGTTCATTTTTCCAATAGGTGGTACTGTGCTTTTGCACATTGTACTCCTTTCGTACCTCCATTTTCCTTTATCCCCACAAGTCTTCTCTGATATCATCTTTGCATGTAAAAGTGTTGGTGAAAAGATCAAAGTTTCAGCAATTAACGAAGACTGAGTCACTCCTGGTCCCCCTGGGAACAGACATCTCACAGATGAAAGAGAATGGTATGGATCTAAACTCTGGCTAAGAGACGTAATTGCGCATTTATATGTGTTCATAACTGACCCCCATTGCTAGCCTGTCGCTAGTCATCAATCACCCTGACTCTTCAGCGCAGTTGAGCAACACATCTTCACTTGCTACTGAATAATGTCTAAATTCTCCATTTCCCACTGGGAATTAGGCAGGTGCACCTGCTTTTACCGGTGAGGAGGAACAACATGGTTTCTTTAGAGCTGTTGCCAAAAAATGATGAATGCATGCTTCTGTTGAAGCCATTGTTTTTAATGGAAAGACAAGGTGACATACCTGGACTTGGCCCGTCTCTGCTGTTCTCAGTCATCGCTTTCAACTTTCCACTTAGTGCCAGAGGAAAGAAACTTAAAATAGCTAAATGTCACATTAGGCCTTTGAAGGAATAGTTCGCCTAAATCTTAGTTCACCAAAAACAGAAAATGCAGTCATCATTTACTCATCCTAACGTCATGTTTAAGCCAAACCTTTATGACTTTTGCTTCGTAAAATGAGATATTTATAGCAATGTGTCCAGGGTAATCTTTTCTATGCAATAAAAGTTAATGATCACCACGGCTGTCAAGTAATATGGTCACATTCCAAGTCATATGACTTAGGATGTCATGAATGTGAGGATTTGGGTGAACCAGCGCATTTAGCTAATCATCAATACAGCTTAAAAAAGTTTTATGAGGAGGAATGCAGAGACGAAATTACAGTAAAAAAATATATAAATTAGACTACAAAGCTTTTTGTAGATCCATATTTAGATGCATGCATGATTCCTTAAATGAAATAAAACAAATTCCACCAAATATATATTTTAAGGTGAACATGTTTGTGTGAGGAAGTAAAAGAGATTATTGACGGTCCTGAAGCAACATTTTTGAAACACCACAGCAAGAATGCAGAAACTCCATGTTACGTTACTTAGAAAAATAGCTTCCTTTGATTATGGAATCAGACCCCCTTTAACGCACGAAAGAAACGATTTCTTTCTGCCTCGTATGGACATCACACACCAGCGTTTGTGATTCGTTTTGATTGGCTGCATTTCTATGGGACTGAAATACAGCAGGCAAAGAAATAAGTCTCATGTTGTGAGATCATTACATGCCTTACTGATTTTGAATAGAGTGAATCTCTGAAAGGAAGCATCGCACCATGAGGACGCTTTGGAATGGATGATTACAGTGAATCAGTTGTTCAAACCAGTCATCTATTAATGCATTTTATGCTTTACAGACACTAGAGCTGCTTTGCATTACCAAACAAAATCCCTCACTGGACCCAAAATGCTTAATAAGACACTTGAATAAAGATATTTGTGACCTAACAATACTCTCTTCTTAATCATATCACTAACATCAGCATACAGACCAAAGTTTAGATTAGGCTTTTTATGAAGTTGCTCATATGCTGACTCATATCATCGCATTATATAATTTGTGAGTCATCTACTGTATTAACAGACTAAACAAGGCAAAGTAGTTTATAACACCGTGCTCCCAGCTGGCCTTTGGAGTGCCTATAAACACCTGCTTTAGATGGCTTTTTATATTCTTGTACACCTGCCTCCACGGCTCTGAAGTGGCACCTGAGGGCAGGAGGATAAAGACATCCAACGTAAGGCTAAGAGAATAGATGACCTCACCTGTGTATGTCCTTGCGGGCACAAACACATTTTCACCTACACCTGTGCTTTAGAGGAAGTTGGGGATTTTCCTGTGACCAAAAGCCACCTGATATTCAGGGGGCACAGTTCGTTTTTGCTGTATAATTACTTTGCCTAAAGGCTATTTTAGTTTGCAATTATTAAAATCTACAGTTTCATGTCCAAATCAATTCCCAATTTATAGTCTTGTCGTAGTTTTAAAACTTAGACTTTGAACTCTGATTCCTCATCTGTTTTTAATGAGGGAAATTATTGTGCTATAGCTTATTGAAATGCAAAAGTATTTCACCTTGAGTTGGTGCAGCTGGCATCTCCTGTAGTGCCCTCTAGTTAATTCAAACAAGAAATGTTAGTCTTAAACATTCCTCTGACTTCTATTCAATTTCAAATGCATGTTTAAATTTGAATATGTAGTACCTTAAGTATTTGGTTAAATGGTTTTCTGACCATTGTGTTTTTCTTTATTAGTTTTTAAACATTAATGACAGAAAAATCAACAGTATCTGCACAAATTCCTCAAAACTTTATCATATCAATTTTTTTCTAAACACCATAATCCAAAGGTTCTTACAGACAGTATAACAAATGTCTATTCAGAATGTGCGAACTACCTAAAATGAATGGCATTTTACGTAGTTAGCACATTCTTAATAGACATTTGTTAAACTGTTTGTAAAATGTCTCTGTGAGGAGTATAAAATCAAATATTCTACGATAAACACTTGATTTACGCCTTTGCCAAGTATCGTCTCTCCAATAGATTGCTTGTTCTGCTTAATAAACATTACCTGTACTGAATACTTTGATTCAATTCACTTGATTATTCCACTACCTCAAGAACAACATTATTCATTATGCGGGCAATACACAAACAGTCTAATTCTGAGCACACATGCACAACACGCATACAGATATCTTAAATCAGGCTTCCTAAGCAGTTAAACAAAGATGTATTGTATGTACAAAAAAAATTAAATCAGATCAGATTGTTGATAAGTGATTTGCATTTACATTACATTATGTTTTTATCCAAAGCGACTAACATCCAAGGTAAACATTTACCAGTATGTGTGTTCCCTGGGAATCAAACCTATAACCTTTCAGTTGTACAATGTTCAACCAATCTGAATATAACATGTCATATGCTGTTGCTTGATAATTTGATAGATCTGCTATAGATCTAAAAAAACATGTTATGTGTCGGATGTGGTACGTATAAGTCTTATCTAGAAAAGCTTTTAAAACACAGTAAATACACATGTACGAAAATGCAAAATACAAATGTACTTTAACCAACCTAATCTTAACGTTGCTATCGGCAGGATTTGAAACAGTTATGACAAACATCTCCATCTCTCAACTTTCTGACACTCTTGCTTTTTGCTTCGCTCAGCTGTCAATCCCACAATTCTCTGCACAAGCATGTCACTCAGCTCCCTTACAGAATGAATTGGAAACACATGACCAGCTTGTCCTGCTCTGTGCATGTGTGTGAAGACACGCAATAAAAAGATGGGAGAGAGAACCTGCCACACTTGTGTTACCAGTACATGAAATAACTGACAGCAAGACAAAAGTGAAAAGAAGAGGTCAGTGACAGAGTTTCCATTCTCAGTGTTCATTGAAGAGCAGGATACTGTAGTACAGTAGATGCTACTGTAGCACCGCATAGCTTAATCAGCATTAAATCCAGTCAAGGGATTTACAAAAACTGATAAAGTGACATTAAATCTCGATAATTATTAACAGGTCCTCATCAGAGACAGCTTGTGGAAAACTTTAATTAATGAGAGAGGAACAATATAATAGGGAATACACTGAATAATACAATGTATTATTAATGTTACTGTCATGTACCAGTCAACTCATTAATTCATAAAATACAGTTTTTACCATGGCAAAAAATGACATTAGGTGACAAATTGTATCTAAACAACAAAAGATGTCACGAAAAGATGTCAGATTTATACAAAGCCTGTCTATTTTAACATTTATCTGAATAATCTAACAGCTGGTTGTTATGATGCCTAAAAAAAAAATGTACTGAAAATTTGCCTTAAAACACCAAATATGTAGTGTGCATATCAATTATGTTTGTATGTGGGTCGTTTGGTTATTTAAAGCCCAAGAACAGGAATAGGTAACAAACTGGAATTGAAATGGTATAGGATAAATTTTGTGCAAACGTAATACATTGGTATCAAGGTTAAATGTGGAGATGAGTCGGAAATTAATGAATCAAATTAAATTAAACCTTTTTTTGTATTTTGCTAAAATAAAACTCCATATGGACAAAATGTGTCTGGGGCAAAAGACTATTAAAACAAAGAGCCTCATAAAGGAATAGTTCCCCCAAAAATGGACCCCAATGACTTGATCATAGTTTTTTTATTCCTACTATGGAAAGTCGGTGGGGTCCAATTTTTGGGTGAACTATTCCTTTAAGACATGACCAAGCTGGCCGTATACAGAAGAAAACATTACACTTGCTTGATCCCGATTTGCTACTTTTATTTATTTTTCCCAGACAATTTTCATTTGGCCCGAGCATGGCTTTTTACTTCAATGCTTCAGAACTCTACGGCCCTCCGGAGGATTGGCCAAAAATCAATAAACAACTCTCACAGACAACTGAAACAACTAAAGCTTAATTTGTTTTTGCATGGTGGCAGGAAAGGGTCAGTGAAGAATGAGCATCCTTAAATGTTTACTGCTGAACTACATCGATAAAAAATAAAAATTTAATCTGTAAACTTTTTCTGTTATTTCTAGTTCTAGGTAGACATGCCAGAGAAAGCCAAGTGAGCAATCAGAAGGTATGCTAAAGCATTGCTATCTCTGGAAAAAACGGCTTCAGGAGAGCCCAGGAACGGGCCTATTAGTGTGGAGAGAATGGCAGTGAGGCTTTTCAAGGAGCTCTGGGAAATCACCAAAGTCTAAAAAGTCCAAATATCTATCTTTGAACATTATAAAAGGGAAAAGGGAAAAAGAAAGAAGTTATATTGGGGGGGCACTTTCTTTAAAATAGAAAAACAAATAAAATGTGTTATACACAGTATTTTAAAAGCGCTCGAAAATAAATATTGAAGATAAATATTAAATAACTAGGACTATGGGGAAGAAAAGAACACTTCGACATGCCACAATCACACCTCTGCACAAAACTGAATGCAGCTCATTTGGCTAAAGAGGTGAAAGCCCTTGACGGGTCTAAACTAAAATCAGCCACTAAAGGATCTAAGGAGCGTTTTACACAGGCATTTTCTAACATGCAAGGTATAAAACAGTTTGGATTGGCAGTAATCAGCCAATTAGTTTCTGAGGCTGAATGCTAATGGAGATAATTTCGCTTTCCTGGATATAAAGACCAGGCGATGCATGTCAATAGCTTCCTCTTGAAGCTTAAAGATACAGTGAGGTTAACAACAGACAAAAACGTCAACAACTATGATTCCATCGCAAGTGATTTAAATATACAAACAAACATTTATTCTTTCAGGAAAACATATCCACAACGTCGATATTTAGTTTTGCTTACCGAGTCGTGACATTAAAATGCTAAATGCCTGAGAGTGTGTACTGCGGTTAGACAAAACTCTTTCTCAAACTTTATCATGTTCAGTTCTTCAAGCTCTCATTTTCTCCACAACATTCCGCCTCATCGATATTAGTCTGATGCTAGCGGGCAGCACAGTGCCTCTCACGCTCCTAGTCTGCCAGACTTTGGCTTTGCCTGGTCTACAGGCAGAATCTGCTATTGCTGATAGTACTGACAAGTCGCCCTGCATGTGATCCAGAGCACACAAACTATATGAAGCACTGATGCCTGTGAGAAAGAGAGGATCCTCTTTACTGCGAAGCTGGAACGCAGCATACCTTTCTGTAGGGTAGATGGGATTATTGCTCATCGCTGCTGTTTGGGGCAAAGCACTGGCTCCGTTTCCTAAAATTCTCTCTTCAGCAATATTAGGAAGAGGATTTTTTGGTTGTCAACATATTGTGCAGTAGAGCTGTGGGCAACCTGAATTTGAGTCCAGGCATGTGGTCCTTTCCTGACTCCTGTTAGCCTTCTCTCTCCCTGTATGATTTCTTCTTCTCTCTCTATTTTCCCATAAAAAGCTGTAAAAACTCCAAAGATTAACTTAAAACTCAGCGTTTTGGAAAAACTGTTCATATTAAAAATGCATTTAATTTTGTGCTTGTGGAAGTCTACTTATAATGTTTAACAAACCATGGTAAGGTTTAATGCTTGAAAACACGAGCTGACTCTATAATCACAGAATTATCCGAGTAGCTGTATGAATTTTATGATGTCAACTAAGACGCTCCAGTGAGATGTACAAAATTTATGAAACTGTATAGTCACATTTAACCCTTTACTGTACGACATTTGGCACTTACGTTTAGGCACTTAGCAGAGAATGGGGAAAGAGTGAATCGATACATCATAGGGAGCCAACAATAAAACAAGAAGTGCTTTTGCCTGGTTTCACAAAGCTAAAATGTACCAGGACACAGGAAAGTGACAAAATGTGAGCATGGCAAAACTTTTTTGCTATTCAGAAAAAATGACAGTCTGTGAAGATACAAACACTATACGACTGATAAGTCACACATCGGGATCCTTACAGGAAACACACATGCTAAAGCAATCCTCATTTTACTCTGTAAAAGACATTTCTGCATATTTGCGACGTATTTGACAAGTTAAATAAATGTTGTTTACAAATCAACTGTGTCTAACATCCTTTTACAGTAAACTGCCATATGGCAACTCTGTACCACAATTAAGTAATGGCTTTCCTCATTGAGAATTCAAAAAGTTTCTAATAATATAAATTGTGATTTGTTTCATGTTTTCTGCATAAATGCCCACAGCTGTCTATGGAAAGGACAAGAGAAACAATGCAGCATAAGCTGAACAACAAGGAAGTGTTGAATACATTTTACAAGGTTAAATGATTTAGTCGATTTATATTGAAATTAGTTTTAAGTATATAAGTATAATGTATGAAATATAAATGCATTTATTTTTGTGGTATTGAGTTGCCACACGCCACAAACAAATTTCCAAGGTTCTTGTGAACAAACAATCCACATGATGCCACATGACTTTCTCTCTCTCTTTTCATCGTCCTTCAGACTTTTGAGTGATAAGGCAATATGTGGTCATCCTAGGGGAATGTGCAAGATTCTCCTGCTGTCACATACTCCGGCCCCGCTTCTCTTTCCGAGTGCCTTGTAGTACCATCTCTACCCTTTTTTTATCTTATTCACTCGATTCTTTTTTTACAGTTCCATTTTGCCCCCTTGTCCTCTCTCCATCTTCTATTTTTTCATCTCTTCTTTGACTAAATCTCTTCCCATCCCTTTCTTTCTCTCTCTGACTGTCTGTCTGGCATCAGTGCTCTCCTGCAGATTGCTGTGCTTGCAGGCCAAAAGTATAGCTTGCATCTGTGTCATAAGAGGCAGAAAATTGGAGTGTTTAGGGGTAGAGAGGAAGGTGCTGTTCTGAGTTATTTAGCCTGAACTGCTTCCAGGGGATGGGAGGCAAGCCTCAGGCCATTGGGCACAGACTTTTACACTCCAGTGAAAATGGCACGCACAGGCTGCACATTGGTGCGTGGCGGCATGCTGTGCATTATGAGAAACCTTTCATTTATAACCTCCACCCACAAAGACCCACCCACCCACACAGACAGACAGTTTAGCATTCCAAATTCCCTCTTCCAACAGGCACGTATGCACACGCACACACAAAATGTAATCCGCTCATTAAACTAGGTGCAATCTACATATGAAATGTAATTTCCCGAAATTAATTTGGCCACCCATCTGCGATTTGGCTTTGAGATGCAATTTGTAGAGCAAGATGTATGTGGTAGTCAGACGAAACTGGTTTAGAACTAAAGACTTGCGCGAGATAGTAGACAGGATAAAGAATCGTAGATTTCCACGATACCTTCATCAGCCAAGCTATTCACAGTACTTGCAAATTGCTAACAAAGTTTTATGTTCACTTTCGCTAACCAAATTCCCTGCTGTGAAGATATGCTCCCTCCTGTCTAGAGGCAGTGAGTGAGTCGGTGAAAACAAACAAGCGTGGTCACTGACCTCAAGTACATGCCAGCTGTAGCTCAAAGCCAGTTGTGCGTGATAAGATTAGGGCCAGTGAATGTGGGTAAAGCTCTGACCCGCAGCCTTTTTTGCACAAGGTATGGGATTCGCTCGGTGAAAACAAAAGAAACTGCATTTAGAGTAATGCACTTAAAATGAAAATCTATCGGGCAAGGTATTTGGCAGATTAAAAAGCTGAATTGTAAACTTATGTACCAAAAAAGTAATATTTCAGCTGCGAGATTCTATTACTGATGGGACTAATATTCTACTTATTCCTTTCCTGTTAATATTGCACAAAAGTTGTATATTTATACTAATCTCACATTAACACATATACAGTTTGCAGCTTCATATAAAATGTGTGTATTTTAACAATCAATTTAAACACTTGCCCCTTAGATAGCGTCAATTATTTTTAGATGGTAATATACAGTGAAAAAAAGAAAAAAGCTAAAGGCAAAACAAAGACTGAGACTACTGGTGAAAAATTGTAATGTAGCCACACCTGCAATGATTATGCATGCATGTTTGTGTGTAATGTATACAGTATGTGATTCATAATAAGGATTATGACCGATGATACATGCATCTCTCAAGAGAAAACACCTGAGCATAACTACACAGACGAGTGAGAGAGGCTGAGAGAGAAAAAAACAATGAAAGACAATGGAAGACTTTGCCCACACACATACAATATATACTCCACCCGCAGCAGTGTGATGCCTTATATATATTTACCTAAACTATAATATTTAGAAACAACAGCTAATTCCCCCTCTTACACAAAATATACTTGCACAACCATTGTTGATTAATTAATACCTCAAATGTGTAAGCACTAGATAAGGGAAAATTATGAAGCACTAATGCAAATGCACCAATTCAACTGAAGAGCAAGCAATATTCTTATAGATCAATGCTCTATGTGTGTCTAACGCAAGTTAAATGCCTGGAACGTCAATTCAAAAAGGCAAATTAAGAGGAAAGAATATGTATCGAAATACCAAAGCCTTTCCCCATGTCCTCTAACTCGTGTCAGATGTTAATCACTAAATACATGAAATGTGGATTGTAAGATGGGGCAAATTGCTTTTAATCATTTTATTCACAACAATACAATTCTGTTAGACTTTTGTCATTGTTAAATCAAGCCACTATCCTCCTTTTCTGTGAAAAGTAGCCATCACTCTCTCTTCATTGATGCATAATGAATTGTTTAACATTGAAAAATGCATTTATTTCACTAACCTGACCCATTGGCTTATCTCCCTAAAGAGGTTTCCCATGTAAAGACTCAGAGGTCAAATGAATGGGTAGCAAAACTGCAGCATGTGCATTTGTCTTACCCTCTTTAACACGCGGAATTAACCTGTTCCCTTCTTTTGTTCTTTTATCAAACCTCCCCAGCTTCAAAGCTGGTCCCACATCACTGATTACCCACCATAAAATGCAAAGTCCAATTCTGCGTATTTCAATTTCATGCATTTTAAGCACACACTTGATATGTCCTTGACCTCATCAACACAGGTTTAGCATGACGCCTGTCACAAAGTGACCCTACACTCGCATGATCAATAACTGCAAATGTGCAATCTGAGCCCTGCGTTAGGGCTTGCATCGACAATGGTGTGTTAAATTGTGCATCTATCACCCTAAAATGTATTGCTAAATCTTAACAAGGAAATAAACACTTGTATAATCAATATATGTACCATGAAAAAGTATCAATAAATCTACAATTGAAATGACTTCCTTCTAGAAAAATAGCCGTGCTTGAGCAGTGTCAGTGCAGATATGCAAAATGCATTGCTAAAAAATGAAGTAAGCCATCATTTGGCATAATTTTTCTTTTTAATCAAAGGTGTTTCACTTATTCACCACGTGCCCCCTAGTTGAAGGCTGCTGTTGTTGTTATTATTATCATCATCATCAATTTAATAAAGTCACATTTTTCATGTTCTGAATTAATGAATTAAGTGAATACAGTTTACTTCAATTCCATCTGTTCATCTATTTTCCCAGTTCAAACACTTCTTGCATTTTTAAGCCTTCCCTATGAAACTATAATATATGCCTTGGCTTCAATAATGCAGTCCACATCCTTGCCTCACTTGCCCAAAAATGACAGCTAAAATCGCTAATCTTATTTCACTTTGCCACAAACTGTTGTGAGCTGTCTTTTTCTTGATATAACTGGTACACAGTGGCTGGTGGTTTTTCAAGTTTCCATCCAACCCGAATGCACCACAGTGGCACCCATACTGTCATTTCATGGCTCAGCAATTACTGGCCCAACACCACTTTAAATTTATTGCTTGCGAGTGGGGATTATTTAATTGTCTGCCAACCCACGCTGACAAATTAAACCAGCATTTAGTGCAAAATCTTTACTTCATTTTCAATGAGGGTTTGCTTAAGGTTGGTAATGTATACATTATATAACTGATTATATTGGGTAAGAACAACCCTTTATATTATTATATCTAACAACCTGCCCTGCTGGCTATTTATAATTGGACATCATAATTATTTTGTACCTGAAGCATTGCAAAATGGAAAATGTCTCATCTTAGCAATTTGAGTACAAATGAATACTCATCAAAGAATATGTCTAATGATGTCTCATCTTAATGAAGCTTTTAATTTGCCTTTTGTTCGCTTTCTTCATACAAGAAAGTATCCAAAGCAACAGCCACAAAACTAAAGTAAGGGAAATGAATGCAATGTCATGCGTGTCTACAGACTGACAAGTTTAATTAGCCAATTTTGACGGGGGGAGTATGGGTGTTTTGCAAGCTGCCCTGCACTACGCGGGTCAACTCAATTTCAGCTATGCTCCAAAGCCTCTGCAGACCTGTTTGAAGTCGCCGGATTAAAGTAATGCAAATGGCAATTTTAAAAAGCATGCCGAAAAAATAAAAAGCAGTTATTATCATTTAGCACTTTTTACTATCTTTGTTTGTCTCCACCTGGTTAAAAATTGCCCTAATCTTTGAAGCTGCATACTTTTTGAAGATAACCCAACACATCTTTCAGGCAGGAGACTTTTGCTTCAAAAACCGTATAAAGTTTCAAACATGGTAACTGACTGATGTTTTATTAAAAGGAGCTAAATCAAATCTCAGACTCCATAGAGAGGCGACTACATGCGCAGCAATGCTGTAAATGTACCTGCACAGAGACACACATATATACCCAGCACGTCTCAAATCTCCCTATGAACCGTGTGACAACTCTTTACAGTAAAACTCCACTGCCAGAATTTGACAGCTCATTATGGTGAGGGATTTACTCCCTTTTCAGAGTAAATAGCACTTAAAATCTAGCTCTGTCCCATCCTGCATTCCCAATATAGCCATGCATTTGGCAGGGTGGAATTTTATTTTCAAAAACGTCTTAGGTCTATTGAGACTAACTGGTGTGGTCAGGACTGATAAGAGTTGCCTAGCCAGCAATGTCTCCATGACACTGGAAAGGAAAATGACCTTTAATAATTTAAGTTTCAGTAACAATAACATTTAATTTTAATGATTAGCCAACAGATGACCAGCGTGAACTGAGTCTAATAGAGAGAAAGATACAGTGGCTCTCTTCTAGCACTGTTTACTATGTGTTGGTAAAGAGGGATTTCAGCAGCGTGACAAGCAATCTGCCATGCACAAACCTACTCGCACCAAGCAGTAAATGAGAAAAATATGAATGAAACCTCATGATGAAATATACACAGGAAAATAAAAATAACTTTATCGAGGTGCATGAAAAACCCAGGGAGTTTGACAACCTCAGTCATTTTCAAAGCATCAAGTTTTAAATCGTTATGACAACAAACCAACAAACACTGACAGAGTGGAGGTTTATAGCATGCATAAGATTTCAGGACGCGTCAATACGGGCTATATCTGTGCACCAGTTACAATATTGGGAGAAGTTTTCTACTAGACACATTTCCTTGCAAAATGCATGGACAAATACTCAACATATCACAACATGCAACTCATCCAAACTTTCCACACCTAACAAGCTAGAGATGACTTGACTACTGCTGGCCAACAAGCTGATTTTGGAATGTGCTGTAAAAAAAAAGCAGAACAAGGTAGACACGTGAATGATAATGGCAAAGACTTACATGCTGCTGGGGAAGCTTTGCAGAAATCTCCATCTGTTTACGACTGTAGGCCACTCCAAGATGGCATTCCCCTCCAACTGCCTTCACGCCAGAGGCTTGAAACACAGTCTACTAGATGCAAATCTGCCAACAGCGAGTGAAATCAAGCATTTTAGAAGGTGAGTGTTTTTGCCTTTTAACAAATATGCTGATCACAAGTCATTCAGCATAGCTTGATGGATTGAATACTCATCTACAACACTGAGGACACTTTGTAAAGCCTTTTAAAATATAGCTTGGTTAAGAAGACCATCTCATAAACCCCACAGTTTTAATTCTCTAAATCAAATACGTTTCCTAAATCAAATATAAGTCTTCAAAACGCTGTGCAGTAAAAATAAACAGTGTTTTTGTCCCTCTAATTACCTACTTCAAAGTCCTGAACCAGGAGAAATAAAGAGAACTTACTTTGGTTACTGTGACAGGTGTTTGTTATTTTTCCAAATTGCACATTTTGCTCAGTATTTGTTCTTCAGTTGGTTTACTGGCAGGTTGTAAATAGTTGCATACCGCCACCTGCTGTGCTGGAGTATAAAGGTGATTTGCTGTAGACTAAGTTTAACCCTTTGTATGGTGTTCATGTTTTTTTTACTCAGCTAATGTTAACCCACAGCATTGTTCAGTTTTTAAATCAATACAAATATGTAAATATGTAAAAAAAATATATATATATACTTTACAGATTTACATGATCCTATTCACAAGTAAAGTGTTAATATTTGAAATTTACATCCATTTAATTGCATTTATGAAAAAAGTGTGATTTGATAATATAAAAAGAAAAATCTATGATGTAGGTGTAAAACAGTTTTATCTTGTATTATTATATGTCTGAGGTTAAAAAAACACTACATAAACTACATACTACATACAATATCAAACATGTAGTTTTCTTCAAAAGTAAAGTATTTTCTGTTTCTTATACATTATGTTAAAACATGTTTCCATTTACTGTCATGTATTACATAAACCTGTAATATGTATTTTATGATTTAAAGTGTAGTGTTAAGCTTAGCGACCCTCGTGTTTCAGTTTGACATTTCAGAATTTCTGCCATTTATTGTTACATATTTCCAGAATTAAAGAGTTAAATTTATGTTTCAACCCTAGTTTCTTTAGCCATTTTATCTGCTTTTACTGTATATTTTCTTGCTCCTCAACATGTGCTTGTACTGTATCTAAATTTTTCTGAATAGAATTATGATTTTTGCCACTACTATGTAGTATTTTATTACCCCTGTGATAAAAAATTAAAATGACAAATTCTGAGACCAAATCTTCTTCCACTGTTTATAGACAATCCCATTAGTTGTGCTTTAACATAAGTAAAAATGACTTTGGTAGCCATAGTATTTAAGCAAAAAAAAAAACATGGTTATCATGGTTATTCTTAAATAAAATTCCAAAAGGGACCTTCTGTATATCTGCTTTAGGAGAAATTTACAAGGCACAAAACACAGATAAGCTTCTATGCCCTCCTCCTCTACTGCTGAGTTTTAATTCAACAAGGCTGGATTCTTCTTATTCTCTCCCTTGTCTAATGTTATTTTTAAACACAATTATCTCTTTATCTACTTTAAACGTCTCTCCACACTTGTGGAAATGTCTTAATCACAGCTGCACTCAGTGCTCATTTAAATTAAGTGTAGAAAATATTGTGTGAGGCCTTATACTGGGTTAGGACCGTTGAACAGTACATTGTATGTCAGATGGTAATATCATACCATGGTATTATCATAGTACCATGTCCAAAATAACACAATGTAACTTACAATCAAATAAATTACTGCTTTATATTTTTTAATCAGCAAACATTTTAAAATCATCCTAAAACATTATCTTAGAGAAATATTACCTTGCACATTATTACTCGGTGTGGCTGTGCACTTTAGAGATTGATATCTTCGGAGTTTTAAATAAAATATACCAGATTTATTACTAAACATCCACCAGTAATGTTCATTTTCTGCATTTCTATGTAAAAAGCAGTCTGTTTCGGTGCGTCTCACCCTTCACACCCTTCTTTGGACTGACACTATAGCAGTCATTTGGTTCCACAGTGGGAAGACACAGCAGAAGGCCAAACAGGAGGCCTCCACACACACACACACACACACACACATTGCACATTTTCTCTTCTTTCTCATTTTTAGATTAAGAAGCTACTGGAGAGGCAGGTGGCTCTTGTGTGGTGGTTCTATCAGAAGCAAAAATGTTGAGACAGGAACAAATGAATCTTCTTTCAGAATTTCAGCAATCATCCATTTAAAAGCCAAACACTAATTTCCCTCTGCACCAACATGCCTCTCATTCATGCAAGCACATATTCTAAGCCCCTGATAACACACACACCCAAACATTTACACCCTTCAGAGGCCCTTAAACTGGCAGACTCAGGCAGGAGCGTTTCCTCCTGATGCGGAAGCCGGATGCTGGAAGAGGATTTGCTAAAATGGTTTCTAAGCACTAATTCAGCTGCGTCTTACACGGACATAATACACAGTTGAAGTGTGTCTATGGTGTACAGTACAGAAACAGCCCGAGTGAAGGTCTGATGTCTACATATTAATTGCCCTGTTCCAACGTATTGAGCTGCCTACAGAGGAAACGATTTAAGGCTCCAGACGCCAAAACTCTTACAAAATGGTAGGCATCTTAATTACGCTGGTTTCTAAGATACCTCACTGTGGCCCAATTTCAAGGCAGTGGGATGAATTGAAAAGGAAATAAATCCAGGATGTACAAAGCTAGGGAAATTGGGTTTTTATAAGTTTGTATTTTATTCAATACTAAAAAGTGTTAATAAAAATAGTTGGGTATAATAGATAAAAATATCACATTACGAAAATACTACAACAGTACATTTTACTCAGCCTTGGGTTGAAAACAACCCAGCATTTTGAAAGTGTAATGACTAGAGTAGTCTTGCAATTATTTTTCACCATAAAAGTACAGTTCAGTCCTGCTTAAATGGTAATCTTTTGTCTAGGTTATGTTTCAATCCTGTATCATCTGGTGCTTTCTTACCTTAAATAAGTATTCTTCGTAGTAATGTAGCCAATGCACATGCATTCAAAAGCAAAAAAAAATCAATTGGCACCTTTTCCTGTATTACATGACTTCCACCCCTACAACCATCAATGGAATTTATCTAATTAATTTTATTAGAATTGATCCATCTTATCACCTTATATTGTCTCAGTTGTCTTGCCGTTGGTGTAATAGGCTTCCATGACGGTAAGCATGCTTCCTTATAAGACAGCTACCTTTCTAGACAACAGAGCTAATGTGAATTCCAATCAATTCATGATAAGATAAACAGCTTGTCAGTTCCAGACTACTGGACTACAGTCTATTTTTGTCAAATGTGTTATTGTGTGTGTGGTCCCGTACACACACGCACACACTGCCCCAGCTGCCGGTGTTTTTTATGCTTGTCTTGTCAGGCAAATGTCTGTACTGAAGCTGAAAGACTTGTGTCCAGACCTACGGTGACATGACCAACTTATAAGACCGACACCTTTTTCACCCGGCCTGCGGCCAGTGACATTCATCCCTTTATACTCTCCCACTCTTTCTCTTTCCATCCCTTGTACGCTCCTGTCAGATTCTCACTAAAGCCTGAAATGTATCATTCTTCTGCAACGCTTCTTTACTTTTGGCTGATCTCTCTCTCTCTCTTCTCTCTCTCTCTCTCTCTCTCTCTTTCTCAACTGTCCTCATTGCTCACTCGTTCATTCTTTTTGCTTAAGCCACTCAACGTGTATTCTCAAGCGTTCACCTTGAGCTCTTTCTATTTTTCTCTCTCGATCACTCACTTTCAAAAAATCCCTTTTACGTCTACATTCTCTTTGAGGTTCATAAGAACACTTGAGGATCTAGTGTCTGGGCTACGAAGGTGCTCTTAACTACAAAGTGAGTGGAGAGAGGGGACGAGAGACAGAAATGAATTGCCTTTCTCTCAAACAGACAGACATATGCAGACAAATACTGTATTTGTGTATATAGAGGTCTGAAATATTTTATAGATCAGCGAAGTGCACTCCATAACGTCTAAATATCATTAACATCAGCATTTTATCTGACATCCTGGGTTTGACTTTAAGCCATTAATAGTTAAGCATGTAGGCAGACATTTTAAGGAAATATGAGGCCATATTTTAAAAAAGTGTTAAGAAACATAATGACTGGTGTAGAAATTGAAAAGAAAAGACGTTTGCATTGATTCTTGGTCACCTTTTAACACAATGCTGCAAATGTTCTTATTTAAAACAAGTTTTACATTCTACTTTGACAAAATTATATATATTACAATTTAAACTAGGTAATACAAATATAGAACATGATGTGATTATGAGAGTCATCTTCATAAGCTGTAAGTGTTAGTTGCTAGGGCTGCGGGAGCTGAACTCTGCCTCTCTTTATCGGCAGACAGGCTTTACAAAGAGCTTTAATGGACTTGCAGAGAGCTGCTAAGTAAAACGTCTTTATGAGCACAAGTACAAATGTTATGTTGATGGGAAACTCTCTCTCTCTCCTCTTTTCTCTGCAAGGGAAAAAGCAAATTAAGAAAGTGCTGTGCTTGCATGTATGCACTGCATTGCCGTTGCTTTGAGTGCTTTGTAAATTGTGTTCCAGCAATGATCTAGGTTAAAACTTTTTTTTTTCATTGACCTGAAAATGCAGTCTGTCATATCCTGAAAAATAGGAGACACTTCAGACAGGACGCTGTTGTATTTTTCCACACACTGCATTATTAACTGTAATGCACCAATACATCCACATTACCTTCAGACCTCCCCATCGGCACAAACACGAGCACATACGTCAAACTTTTTTAAAATGCATTTTTGATTTCACAGCTTATTCTTTCTGCCCATTTGGAACTAGGGCAGTACCAGATTATCTGTCAAAGGCAATTAACGTTGTTGAATCATGTTGCTCACGGTATGGTTATTTTACAACTGAACCGCAAGGCGAGAGAATTGTCAAGTCAGGTTGCGATGCAGTCAACCCGTTCACAGGAATTAGAACACCACAGGCACATATCAGAAAGGTGGACTTCATCTGGTTAAAAGACAGTTTTTCCATTGTAAGGATTACTTTATATTTCTTGTCTTACCAGTTTGATTTAAAAACAATAAGATGATTGGTTTTCATTCCAGAATACTATTTTACTAATTAATTTAAGTATGTCAAATATTTCTTTAAAACAGCCACCTGACAAACCTTGATTATCAAAAAATAAAAGATAAAATTACAAGATGATTGTTGACAAACTGAGAATATTTAACGGAAATGTGAGAAGCCCAAAAGTATCTAAAAAGGTGTATTTAATGCAAAATAACAGAGGAAAAGAGCTGGAGCTATGACAGTCACACATGATTCATAAAGATGCACAGAAAACAGCTTACTGTTGTGTGAAATGTGACATTAAGGATCTTTTATATTTGTCTGTTCTGCAAACCCAAGGGCAAGGAATATGCAATGTGTAATTTTGCTCTTTTGGAAGTGCAAGGCAGAGTGGAAATCAGAAACTCATGACACCATTTGAAGCTTATCTGAATACGCATTAATCCAATTGCAGAATATGAATTAGTTTGGGACGATGACATGTGGCTAGTTTGGAGGCGTCAGCAGGGATAATGAGTGGAACCAATTCAAATTATGATGCGGTGGATTTTGTATAAACTGAATTTTGACAGGGGAAAAATCATATTTTCCAGTGAGGTGATTTGTTTTTATTTACAAACTTGCTATGAAGAGCAACTTGAATTTGTGATGTATTCAATCAGTGTCAATAGAGATTATGCACTGAAAAAACCTGAAATATAAAGAGTAAATTCACAAAAGTGAACAGAACTACTTTTCAGCCTGCATCTTTTTCCACTAACCACCTGTAGTGCAACTTAACAGGTGTTAGGTATCGTGCTAACCAGAAGTTTCCACAACCTGAGGCACTTAAAACCAGCCTGCAAGATGGTGAATTGCTGCATGCAAATAAGAATTTAACACAGCTTTTTGGGTTTGTTTATTGAAAATTCCCTGATTTGAAAGTAAAACAACCCTGGTGACATTTAATGATTTAATTAAAAGAACAAAAGATTAGTACTTTGGTAGCATATGGAAAGAGTCTGCAACATTTATTATACTAACAAATGACAGACAATATTTCATGTTAACTGATTTTTCTTCAGGGAATCTAAGGAGGAAACATTCATTTCTCAGGGTGGCCCTGGGGGGCATGGCACAACGGCAGTAGTAAAGCAAACAAATGTTGACTTTATATTTAAAAATAAGTAAATGCAAATACTTTCCATAAATGCAACTGTGTAAGCTCACAACATAAACAGTTGATAAAGCAATGAGCAGTTGATATGTTTTAAATGCAATGAACTTAGGTCCTCGAGGTTCCACATTTTTGAAAACTGCCCGTCTTTTTCAGTTCATGGATTGCAAACGTTCAAATTAGATTGATTTTACTTTCTAAATGGAAGTGACTGATTTTGGAATTCTTTTTGTTGTGTTGTCAACTTTTGTTTGCTTCAATAATACTATTGTGTTTGGCTATCCAGGATTAGTTTCTACTGTATTTTCAATTTCCACGGTATATTTCCAACACACTCAAACACATCAGAAATGGAATTGAACAATAGGGCAAAAGTAAAGTGGTTTACAATCGTCAGTCCGAGAAATTCCCACAAGGACTATGAAAAAAATATTTTTAGGTTTGTGTGATCACAAAAAACAATTAAATAGGAATATATTTTAAGTAATACAACCTTTAACTTTACTGTTTTTAATTGAGTCTATTTTATATGTATTCTTAAATGTGTAGTCTGATCAAGTCTGGTCATGCTATTCCATGTCTGTTGTTTTGGTTTACTGAACTTGGAGGTCTTTTTCTGCTTAGTTGCAGTTCTTAAAAAGTAATTCTGCCTCCAACCTAATCTTCAGTGTTGGTAATGAATAAATAAATCTCCTGGGCCGCAATATCTTGATGATTATGCTGGAAAGTGTTCTCTTAACAGATCTATATGGTATTACTTGCATTTTGTGAAACTACCTTAGCAGGAGAAGTTGTTTATTAAGGGTGAATGCCTGTTAGTGATGAATACGTGTGAAAATGCTGTCACGTCCCATGAGAGGCGTGTGAATGGCATGTAGTTCAGTCAATGCAATACTCCCTCGTGATTTACCAATGTCAAGGGTGCCATGGGAGGAGGGAAACATTACATCTCTTTGCAAATAGCAGGTGCCATAAACACAGAAGATTAAAGATTGCACTCATAGCTAAAGTGTGCACGCTGACTGCTTATTGTCTGCTGTTTAGATATTGCTGGAGGGCAGAGACATGACTTCTGTGGAAAACCTAGAGTTCACAGAGGCTTTTCAAAATCCACTGTATGTCTGTATTTGTTTATGTAGAAAGCATGTGTCTGTCTCAGGATGCTCAGTCTTTGAAAGCAGACTCTCTGAAGATTCACATTCAATTTCTTAAAGGCACAAATGTGTCATTTTTCAGAACAAACTTTAGTGTCTTCTGGTGTCATAAAACAGTAAACAAAGAACAAGATCAAATGTATCTACAGTTTCTGTGTAATGCCTTGTCTTTGTTAAGCCAGAAATTAAGTGTGATGCTTATATAAAAGCTTTAAAAGTAAAGTGTGAAAAAAGTAATGACATTCCTGTCATAGATGAGTCATTGAAAACATCATTGAACTGCCATTCAGTTTGTCATACATTCTCAACTTTGCTCAAATAAAATGATTATTTTGATGAACTCTCAAATAACTTCTCTATTCCCACCCAAAGTTCCAGACGCCGGGGTGTGACTGTGGTTGTGATGCTGATTATACATTTTTTCCGGGAAGTGGACAGCAGGACACAGACGTGTGACATATTGACTGCTAAACTCTACCTGTTGGGAAGCAGTTTGTTCTGATTGGGCTTACATACACACTCTCTCACACACGCATATGCCAGTCGCAGTCTTCAAACCCGGCACAGATGGAAGAGCAGCTGTAATCAGTGACTTGGAAAAGGTGCTTGTTGACGGGGTTTGATGTTTGATTCCCTCGGTTTCGTCTGGCAGAGAGAGAATCCATCACACAACTTTTTTGCTTTTCTTCATCATTCCATGGAAAAAGTCCTTTTGCTTGCAGAAAGTAACACGTTTTAGATGTCCTGTAGGAAACAAGACACATAAAAGCTTTTAGGGACAGTGATGTGCTTGGTCAGTCAAGACTGTATCAAACAAGCACTAGGCTAATTTAATTCATTTGCACAGACATGCTTGTTAGCAAAACAAATTCCACCCTTGCTAGGGCAGAATATCCATCATTCATAGCCAAAGCACCAGATGTTGGGAAGCAACACCTTGACTTGCATATCAGACATGCCCATAATTTTGAGTTTGTACAGGAGTTCTGTCTCAAAGCCAGGCGATCGGAACACTTGGTTTGAAATAGTACTTATGTGTAATTTTTTTATTTTATTGTATCTAATTCTTAATCCTAAATGTAATAGTCTAGTTTTGCTTCCCCTTCCCATTGCATTAAGCACAAGCTGTATAAGTGCACTTGTTGAAGTGTGCATTTGCTTGCTGGGAGCCACATCTGTTCTTTAATCACAAGGTCATTCTACACCATTATTTGCATGTAGTGAAATTGTTTCAGTGAGGGAGAATGTGATATGAGCATTTTCTGACAGCATATCATGTTTTGCATTAGAAACTGGCTGATTTCACACATCTCAATTCTATGTATGGTAAGAAAGCTATAACTGTGATTTATTTTATGCATTATGAAATGTAAAATGAGTCATGCGACGCACTGATTTTAGCGATGATTGATGCTATCTGAGATGTGTTTGTGTTTTTCGATGTGATTTCATATGTATGCATGCATGTCTGCCACCGCTTCCTCCACTTCAGTATTTCCCATTCAGCCTTATCTCCAACCTATCAATTGCATGGCAACATATTTTATTACTGCTTTAAAAAGACTATGATTATGAAAAAGTTGCATATAATATGTTTTGCTGTACTATCTTTGTTGTTGACCCTAGAGAATTTTATGTAACCTGTGTTTGTTTTGCTGTTTTACAGTAGTGACACGCTACATTTGAGCAATGAACAGTGTAAAAGCAAATGTACCAAATTAACAGCTCTAGAGGCAAAATTACTCACACAGTCACATGCCTAGTTCTCATATCATCAAAGTAGACAAGTCTGACCTTTACCAACAGTCAGTATGAGATTTGTGCTCTTGGACCCCATTAATATGACACCACTGGGCCTCAAGATGTGACATGTTTGCAACCATCACACTAGTAAATCGCATGCTCTTTATGTGATTGTAGTTAAAAAGCCCAGTTTTAACAGTACCAGCTTTCAATTCTCTAAAACTACTAAATGTACTTTACTCCATTCATTCTCCGGTTCACTGCATCCCCTCACTGATCACCAGTTACTATTAGCCACACATTCTTGGTTTACTCTCCAATTCTCCCACAAAAGCTAATTGTACAACATAAAATCCTTCTAAAACGGCTTTAAGCTGTGTTTACTTGACTTACAGCAAAATCAATGAAACTCTTAATGAACCTTTAAACTCTATTAATTTAGCTGCCCTAACGATAATTTAGGTGCTTTAGCTAAGGTCGCCATAGGTTTTTTCTCACTGATGTTACTGGCAGCTCAGATATCCGACTTTCAAAGACCTTCAGGAAAGTCTCGAGTCGTTCATGAATTATGACTAGCAGCAGCTATAAAGAAGCCTTTGTTTAAGACTGACAACTAGTTCAGAGCAAACTTTATCTGAAGTGTGTGGCATGAATATATTTCATCTCTCTCATAACCGTTTTCCATTGGCTTGACTATACCATACACTTATTATGGTGTAAGCTAAACTATAGACGTCATGATCACACCATTGTCATGTAGTTATATTAAGTGTTCTAGGGATGAAACTAAAAGGTATTTTGATAGTAAATGATTTATTATTTATTAAATATACTTAATATATACACATAAAATAGTCAAATGCAATGCTATTCTTTGGAAAATCTAATTTCTGTTTCCCATTTCTAGTAAAGGGCTAGTGTCATTTTCCTGTGGTTAACAGTTTTAATATGCTCCCAAAATATTTCCACAAGGTAAAAGATAAATGGGAATGCCAGTGGATCATTCTGTGAAAATATATTAGCACTCTGCTAAACACATTTATTTGTTTACTGTATGAAAAATTTAAATGACAAAACAAATAATTACGTTTTAGTTTCATTAATGTTTCAAACTATTCTTTAACAAGAGTGCTGTTGAATTCCAGTAAAGTATAACATTTATTGAACCCAAGCGTTTTGTTGCGAAAATGTCCAAGTGGAAGTCAAAACAGAGCTCACATTCACAGCTGCGGTCTATCGTTGTGTCAAGGAGTTTAGATTACATTACTTCATCAAAGCTCCTAAGGTTTAAGAGCCCTTCAGATGCCCCATTTAAAAAGAGCGACAAGATCTGTTATTAGTGCACAACCTAATCCTTACAGCTTAGAGAGAAAAAGAGGAAGAAAAATCACACATCTTTAAGAAATATCTTAACGCTTATTATCTAGAAGTGTCATTGGGACTTCAAGTCAGGATGAGATGGAGTTTAAATAAATCCTTGTGAGGTCTTGAGCTGATGAGCCTCTCTGATATACATTTACCCATTTCTCTCCCTCTCTCACACACACATTCCTCCTTCCTTACCATCTATTTCTGAAGGATTTACTGCCATGTCATTTGTTTGGTTAGGCACGTTGGCAGTAAATAAACAGTCTGTGAGGTATTCATATTTGAGACATGAGTGAAAGTTGAAATATAATATATTCCTATTAATGCAGCGAAGTTAAACAAGCAGCGTCGACCAGCAGAAGATATGAATAAAAGCAAAATAAATGTGATAATTTAAAGTTCAATCTTATGTCAATGAATTTACTAAAGCAATTAAATCTGAAATAATATGCCATTAGTAATAGTTTTAGAATATACATAAACATTTAAGGTTACTTGTACTAAAGGAATTATGCAAATCAAATACTCCAAAGTTTGCTTTAATTTGCATGGTGTCATTTCCCATTTTGCAGGCAACCACAATCTGATCAAGACTAGTGAATTAGTGAGCAGGACTGGATGCTGTTTATGGATATATGATATACAATCTACAGTATAATAAACCTAAATTATAGTGTGCTTGGGTAGTTTTTCCAATAAAACACTGTTTTGTATATTCGCCCTTATGTGTAAAACCTATGAATTAAACATTAAAGCCTAGTGATCTCAAGACGCTGTTGTTTTCACCTTCACTCCTCAGTTACTATTGACAAGTATAATTGTGACAACACAAACTCTCCCACGACACCTCAGTTTACTCAACTCATTCACTCGCTCAACGCAATGATGTGCACTTCTCGCTTAGATTAAAAAGTAATAGGGGACTGCAAATGAACTGATTATTCCGGTATTCAGTCGTGTGAACTCCGAAAGGAAAAGCTTCATGAGTAATTAAAAGTCCATCAACACGGCTCATCTTTTTAAAGACAGGAGACAAGGAATACACACCAGAATATGAAGGATCTCGGAAGGTGCACGTCTAATGCAAATCAAATCAAAAAGCATTAATGTTATGCTAACTTTCGGTTTTCCAATATCCCCCGGTTTACTCGGCCTCATAATTGTCTTTTATGTGGTCCCTCCAGAGCAGTGACTGCGGTGGCCGAAAATCACTGTCTGACATGTGTACCTCTTTGAATTCAGTTTTGTTCCATTAATAACATAAGTGCTTCTGGGAGGGCCGTGCACACCAAGGCCAATTGTTAAAAACAAATTTCGGTTGAATGGTGTGTTGTCGCATGCTAATTAGCCCCCCTTACTACCAATCGCCACGCAGATGGAAAGGCAGGATTCTGTTGTATTGTAATTATCTGGTGACACGGAAATGTGCAGAATTTTTTCCAAGATCCCTTATTGAGGTTTTATTCAGAATTTATAATGGCCCACCAGTCACACTGGGGTCACCGCAAACAAAAACTCAGTGCAGGGAAAATATGAGGGCATGGAAAAGAAAGCCGAGTAAACAAAATTATGCATTTGTGATGTGTTTACCGTCCCAATGCATTTAGAATAGAGTCCCTGTCCTCATTATGGGTGGAGGTGGGGTCGGGGAGTCAAAGACACATCAAGGATGCGAATGGGACGATTGGTTTTGTTTATAGTGATGGAGGAGGAGGTTTTGATTCAGCGTAGGGAGAATGGTGATGACCTGTGAGGTACATATGAGGAACCAGTGCTGACCCAGACAGTTTTATAAAACAATTTGAAGAACTCTCAATAGGGACATTCTGTCTATTGCAGTCTAGAAATAATCATGTCATAATTGAAGCAATAACATTTGTGTGTGTGTGTGTTACCCTTTACACTGCGTTCCGACATCTTGATAAACGTCCAATTCTCATTCGCCCTCCACTGTTTCAAGTAACGCAATTAGCTGATCATGCTTGTCCGCCACTAGATTTTGCAGTTACCATGGCAATGGGAACCTGTGAGTAAATTAAAAAACAATCCTTCATATGAGTTTTATTTCATTTATGCCAGTAAACACAGTAGTTATTTTTTCCATCTTAATATGCGAAGACAATTAAGTAAGTTATTCATAGATTTGGGAAAAGAGTAAACACTGCAGCTCTCAAAACATGTTATGTTTGAGCTTGCCGACCAGCCTAACACAACAACTTTGGCTGGTGCAAATTTTCCCGATCAATGGCAGATGTGGGGGATTGTCAAGAAGCCTTTTTATTATTTTTGCAGTTCCATTTGGTGACACTGGAATAGGGCTAATTGAAATTTAAAATAACATGAGGGCAGGAATATTAACATGTGGGGAGATTTCAGCTCAAAGGCAGTGATATATGGTGTTCTTCCTTCCTCTCCAGCAGGAAATGGTCTCAGACACACTCCTCCACCTGCACCGCTTTTATTAAGCATCTGGACTCCTGCTGTTGCTTTGCAGAATTTTAAACAGCCTACTAAATAAATTGTCAGTCTTGCAAAGGTTAGAGGAAGTAGCTTTTAAATGTTTCATCCCGCATTTTGATTGTAGACACGGCCATAGCTGCTGTGTCCCGTACATGTTAAGTCTTGGATGTGCCAAGCTCGATTTGTGCAGCCACTTTGAGCAGCTCTGAGAACAAGCTCTCCCTGCGGCTTGCAGGAATTGTCCCTAGGGGAACAGCTGTGTGTGCGTGTGTGTATTTACTTGGACGCTATACTCTTTGTAAAGGTGTGTGTAAAGAGTTAGTTTGCTCTCAAATGGCAAACTATGACTGAACACCAAACACATTCAGCCAAAATGCTGATACATCTGTACTCATGCAGATGTGCTTCAGTTTGAAAGTTATTTTGAGGGCATGTTCTGTGAATTTCATACTGTAAGATGTTTGTGTCAATAAAGTGAGGTCTTTGAAATACAGTTTAAGTCAATACTGCATTTATTAGCCCTGATACACATGACTGCACTGTTAATTATTATGGAGTTGTCATCTTATTCAAGCAATTTTGTAAAGATGGTTGGCACCTAGATGTTAAGACCGTAACTGTAAAATTACATCAACATAATGTATAGTTATTCAGAACAAATGCTTGGTTTCATTTTTGCACTGCATCACTAATTAAAACACATGAATTTCTCAAACAGAGCAAATGATTGTTTCATCCAAATTAAAGGAACAATTTTCCCAAATATTATTTGAATTCAGATGTTGTTTAAATGTTGTTAAAACGTTGTGATTTATTTTATATTACAAAAGCAAAAATAACAGTGAAAGTATCATCTGTTTAACTCCATAACTATGTAAAAGTATCACGTATATAACTTTAGCACAACTCCCTTTTTGTGAGATATACAAATGATATACAGATGTCCAATTCGTGAATAAATCCCAGTTAGATTATTTTAATAATGTGTTGTTCGGACTGATCAGGTCTTAAAGTTTACAGTAACTCTTAATGGATGTACCATGATAAAGTAAGTAGCTCACTGGTGGGAACGATTATTGTAAACATACATTTTTGTTATTTAAATAACGTGTAAATTCAGAAGACTACAGCCCTCATTTCATGTGATTAACATTGTTAAAAGAGACCATAACTGTCTTTAAAATTCCTCCTTTTGTGTTTGATGAAGGTTTAGAATAGCATAAGGTAAGTAATTGAGAATTTTTATTTTTTGATGAACCGTCTCTTTAAATTTTCAAATCTCTCCATTTTCATATTTAGAGAAAAAGTCTGCCTCTTTCCCCCTCACACACACACAATAGCACAAACACGTGCACCTCTATACACTCGCACAATAATAATGCCATCTCACATAGCGAAGACAGATTAATGCAGCAATGCGGGCAATTATGATGCAAATATATGACAGGAACATTCTAATACAAGCACACAGGTTGACAGGAATACAGGTGCGATACAGACAGCATCACTGCCATCCCATGGGTGATATGCTTCACTGAGGCGCATCCCAGCCATGCACTGCAGCCACACAAAAAATCCTTAACAAAATTATAATTAATGAGCTCCAATAGTTTTACATTTACATGCTCTTGGTAGTAGCTTGACCTCTCCCACACACTTCTGTTTCTGTTCTGTTTCTCTCAGGTATACTGGGCTAGTTAAAATAAAGTTGTGCATTTCTCTCTCTCTCTCTCTCTCTCTCTCTCTCTCTCTCTCTCTCTAGCTCTCTCTCTCTCTCTCTCTCTCTCTCTCTCTCTCTCTCTCTCTCTCTCTCTCTCTCTCTCTCGGTCTCTCCCTCTCTCTCTCATCAAGACTTCCCATGTTATATAAACATTCTTCTTATGTTCACTTGAGAATTTGATAGTGAGGTCAGAAGAGACGTGCCTTTATAAGTAGGAACTTCTGATAAACTTGTAAAAATCTAACACTTAATATTTGTTATAAATGTAGGGGTGAGACCAATAAACATCACTATTGTGAGTCAAATATACATTGAAACCCATAAACATAAGTAGCTTATTTCTGATTTAGTCAAAACAGGCCATAATCACGATTGGTCATCTGTGCCAAATTTCTGCATCATTTGATGCTAATTAAAGATGGTCTAAACTGAAGAGAGGGAGTGTGTGAGTTATATGAGTGCCAAAGATTCAGCATGTTTAAATGGTAAATGTTCACCCAAAAATAAAAATGCTGTCATTTATGTAATAAGTAATTTTAATATACAATGGAAGCCAGTAGGCATTCTTTAAAATATCTTCTTTTGTGTTCTGTACACAAAGAAAGTCATGTAGGTAAGGAATGACATGAAGGTGAATAAATGAGAAAACCTGCTTTTTTGTGATGTTATTTTCTAGTAAAGTATACTTTTTGTAGTCCAAACTACACCTGTGAAAACGCATGACAGTTTGCTACAGCATTCCTAAAATTTCACCTTGACATGCTGTGTCTTATGCTACTGTATGGAGCAAAAGTTTTACTCACCCCCTCTGGTTCTGTCAGCAATTTTTAGAATCTGACAGCTTAAATGTAAAGCGACATAATGAGGTTGAATTATGTATCGGAAGTAAAGTTACAGGGTAAGCTAATGTCACATAACTGTCTGTCAGGTGTCAAACTAGTAGAGATACATACATACTGCTCACAGTGCTAGTTTAAGCTATAGACTTTCCTTAATACTATTCAATTTTTGCAGCAAGATCTTATCTTCTGAGACTACTCTATTTACTGCTGGATGTATCTGGCAATGCATTCCTGTCGGCAACTGTAGATGACACTCATATCCAGTAATACTGCATCTCCACTAAACCAGGCATTATTATGGATAATGGTCAATCATTTTCAGGCTAGTTTTGGCAGCCAGATTATCCATAGATGCAGAGGAGGAAAGAAATGATGGATGGCAAAAGAAAGTGTCAGCATGTGCCAGTGCCTGAGAGATCAGTTTAAGAATTCCCAAAAGTGCACTGTACAAACTCATTAGTGCTCTGGATCTTTCACCTAACCCTCTGAAACTGCTAAATACAGCAGTTTCGAACTCCTCCACACAGCTGCTTCACTACTTTCCCTTCTTTTCATTTTGGTTTTACTCTTAATCATCCATTAGCTCGAACGAGGCAGAAACTGAGAGATGATAAAGACAGAATAGGTTTAATGATGATCTTTGGCATAGAGTCGAGTGGTGTGAGAAGATCAGACTAACCGCTGATGGACTTGAAATGGCAAAGATGTAAAATGCTAAGAGGGTAAATAAATTGTTTGTAATTTTGACAAGAATGAAGTTGTCTTTCCAATCAGAATTACACGATTGTTAGCGGGTACCAGTAAATGGGGAAGTGAAACACAAAATTAAGGAAATTCAAAAATATGGCTGTCATATTAAAATGTCTTTTTTTGTTTAAGTAACATTATAATATTAATGTTAAAGAAGGGTTACTTTAGTGTTAGTTTAGCATTAACTGTAAATAAACATACAGTATATGGAACAATCAGAGCTTTATATATGTTATATTTCATAAACACAGCACAATTCTTTCATCTGCAGGTCTCTGTTAATCCTAAACAAATACTTAATACAACAAATTTGAATACTTATCCTCCTTAGCTCTAAGTCTCATTAGTGATCTGCCCTCACTCATGATTTCAGCATAATAAATACCAAGAACTTAATATGGATGTAACCTTGCTAGTTACAGGGCAAGAACTATAAGAAGGGTCAAACATTTAGTGAGATGTGTTGATGACACGATGAAGCATTAGAGATTTACAGTTCAGCTCAGAGGAATTTATTGCCTTCAGTCAACTTAATTGGTTTCCACACTGGAATTAAATAAATTATGACCAAAGGTTTTTTTCTTCCTAGATATGAATCACTCAAAGTAATGAGATGTCAGGATGGTAAATAAGATAATTTCACTTCAGCCTGAAATAAATAAATGAATAAGTAAACGAGTAAACATGGGAAGCATTTCATACTGTATGGCCATCCAAATGTTTGTTTGTGAAATGTACTGGGTTCAGATGGACATACACTAATAAGCTGAATTGGGTAGTAATTGAATGCACATGATCTGGAATACTAAAAATGATAAAAAATATATAAAATATATATTATACAAAAATAGTTCTGTCTGTCTGTCTGTCTGTCTGTCTATGATTAGGGTGAACATCAAAATCTCAAGAAATTGAAGCCTAAAAATATTGTTTGGAAGCATCTCGGAAGCAAAGCACACATCATTCCTGTCAACCTACTTAATTGTCCACCGAGGAACCTGCTTGTCTAATGAACTTTGGAGGCCATTAACAACATCAAAGGCAGAATCTGGAAATTAATTAGACTCCTCACTTTCTCTTAGAACATCCTCTCTTTGAGAAACCTATTAGCATGTGGCATCAAGACGTACCTGGGACATTTCAGCCGGCGCTAGTTAATGAGGTACATTATGCTGCTATTTGCAGCTCTCAGTGAGCACACTGCTTATATACTATGATTACATTCAGTAATGTATGCAAAAACTTGCAATCCATATGTTATGAATATAAGGCAAAACAATGAGTTTAATGTGATTGAACCGCCTTGTTACCAAAACACAGCTTGAGCAAACAACCACATCTTGGCTTTGAATGATAACATCTCGCCAGCAATACTCTTGGATTATATGTCTTCATAGTATGGTTCCTGATCAACCAAGCACCAAATCCCTATTAAGAATAATGTTTGTTGCATCAAAAGGATTGAGCGCTCCTTGTTAGGTTTTAATGTCAAAGGAAGTGCTGACATTACGTGCTTTCTGCAATCATTTGGTATACTTCATTAAACACTGCTATCTGACCTACTCTTGTGAAGTGACTTCAAAGGAGCCAGCAACCGCACATTCTCTCTAATGAACTGTTACCGTGTTCACATGCGTTGAAAAACACCTGATACTAAATGTGAGATGAATTAAATTAATAAAACCAACTTATCCAGGATAACAAGGATTGGGCTCTTAAACGTATGCTCATGCCTTACACCTATGTACTGGCACAACAACAACAAGAATTGAAATGCAAATAAATGTAGGTGCAGTTTACGGCCCATAAAAACAGATAAGAACAACAATATTATATATATTGTCTTAATTATGCGATTTAAACTATTTAACTATTTATAAATTATTTTAATGTTGTATATGACCCTCTCTGTGAAAACCAGGCAAGTCTCAAAATCAATTTCTGAGATAACAAGCATCAGTTTAGATTTTACTTATAAATGTCACTATGATTTCAATCTTTGACATGTCATTACAAGGTTATATTTTCACCGAATGTTCTTTATATTACGTAGAAAACAGTAAATCACCAAAATTACTTTAGCTGGGTTTCACAGGCAGGGTCACATATCTTTTATTTCAATTACGTCATTTGTGTCATCTCTTTTTGTTGTTGTTGTTGTGTAGTAGGGGCCTTCACGTTTCCTTTTTCACAGATACTTGTGCACTTAAAGAAGGACAGAGCTGCTGGGAGCCGGCTTTAAGGCGTCCGTCACCTTGGATACATATCAAACACAAAAGGACAGTTCTGGATTACGGCCATGGGTCAAAATCAATAGCATGATAGTAAACTCCAACAGCCCACAGTCAGCAAGAAACAGCTCCTCGTAAAGAAGTACCATTTGCATCCAAAACATACACATTCTCCTAAACATACCACTGTACAAATCTATTATCTTTAAACTGTGGTGGGGAAAAAAGACAGGCCACTGTTCGTGGATAACACCAGCTCATGATTAATAGTCCGCTGTTCATTGTTGCACAGTACAAGAGTATTTCACACCTATAACTACAAGTTTAACGAGTAGAAATAAGTGCAATAACAGCTTGTGTTGAACTAGTGGATGGGTTTTGTTCCAATATATTTCAAAGACTTTTCAGCAAAATGAACAACACATTAGGCTGATAATTCCTGATTACATATGGAAGAAAACCATCAAGACCACATACTATATACCGTGTTGCGTTTCTTTCATTGTTATTCAAAGCTCAGACTAGGCTGCAGGCGATATTTTACAGCAAAATTAAACACAAAGCACCCTTTCGTTTTAGCCCAAACCTCTAATTACAAATACAAGTACATACGGTGAGAGAAGCTATCAATTTCAGGTAATGGAGGCAGCAAGATGTTTGGTATGCACGTTCAGTACGCCTCATGGCTAAGAAATGTTGAAAAATCATCCAAGACGTAGTTCTAAAGTGAACCCTGTTTCATATAAAGTTATGAAGCTTTCTTGGAGAAAGCCCAGCAGCCATGGATTAAGCCAGTCCTTCTCTGCTCTTGACAAATGCCATCTCCTCACGACTCCCCAAAGCCTCCCCAGGAGACCAGGGTTAAACACAACTCCATTACTTGCTCCCAGGCAGGAGCAATGGATAGGGAGCACATCAATCAAGCCGTCTTCCACTGTTTAAAAATGTACTTGCCTCTCTCTCGCTCCAGCCTCCCTGCTCAAGGAGGTCGGCTATTGTTCAAACATCAATCGCTCAGACCTGTCAGCTCGGGTGCCCTACCTCATCTCAACTGCCGTGGGGAGAGGTGGAGAAGAGAAGGGGCACCTGATGAAGAGCTATTTGATGGGATGCTGGGAGATTAGAGGATGATGGTGTTCTTGACTTGGAAGTGGTGCAGGATGGAGCTTTTTTTGAGATCTTAGGGATTTGGTGAGGTCTGGAAGAGATTGATTGAAAGGGCATGGTGAAGTTTATCTTTTTAAAGATGTTCAGACAAGAGATATCAAAGACAAAAGGCTTCATTTGCATTAAAGCCATGAAGGCACTGCTACATTCTAAAGGGATGCAGGTCTTGTCTTTCTTGAGAAAATTAGTTTGGACACAAATCAGTGTAGTACAGAATGAGTCGTGAGTGTTTGGGTCTATTTTTTTAGATGATTTCAAGTTTTGTAAATCATATCTGCTGAAACTAAAATGTTCAATGTCTATGAGCAGATTAGCATATAGATGGTTACAAAGGCAGCACATGAACTATGCAAAGCACTCGATTATCATGAGGTTTTCAAAAATGTGTTTTAAATTAATTATGTGGTTCTATAAAACTAAACAACTAATCCAGATTAAATGATTCCAAAATCTCTTTTTCTAAGAAGCCCAATCACTTAACGCTTTTTAATGCAGTACCTAACATGAACTAACAATGAACAATATTCTACAGCATTTATTAATATTAGATCATTTTAATAGCAGAATTTACTATTATATTTAATGCACAGTAGTTAATGCAAATTCATAAATGCAGAAAAATTATATATGCTCATTGTTAGCTAATATATTGACAGATATTAACATAAATACAACCTTATTATAAAGTGTTACCATAAACGTTCATGTGATTATATCAACAAGCTCACAGTAACATAATGATACACCACTTTATCGTTACAATATTAACTGTGATTCTCTGATCACAAAAAGTTAGGCCAAAATTTATTTTAGTTTCAAAACTTTCTTCTCCTGAAATGTTAAATGTGTGGAATATATTGGATTGTGTTACACATTACAGAGATTTACAATGCCATGAAATACTTTCATCTCACTCTAAAAGGGGAATGAAGCCTTCTTTATTTCCAGTCTCCTGTGTCTAGTGGTTTCAGGCAAGAGGAGACACTGTGTGCTTGCCATAAGGGCAAATCGTCAGGTGCATGCTGGGCCACTTAAGAGTACCGCTGATTCCCTCAGCATGTGGCTAGAGAGATTTACTCAGGGTCAGGTCAAAGAGCAGAGTGGAACGCTGGGATGAATTTATTAGAGAGAGAGGGAGATAGACAGCAGAGGAAGGGGGTGGAGAGACAGGGAGAAGGGAGGCGAGAGAAATGAAACAGAAGAAAAGGCATCACTGTGGCAACCATCTAAAAGTCATGATTGTACTTGTCAAACAGGTCCGTGCGTCCTGTTGAGACAAAGTATTTCACCATCATTGTTTCTCTCTCTCATTTCAGTTATACTGTAAGGCACACAAATCATTCTGTGAAATACTAGAATTGTATCAGCCCAGAGGAGGTGGACGTTTTATAGCCCACATAAACTCAACTTTGACTGCCTACTTTAAAAAGCTTCACATGGCCAAAGATGTGTGAACACTTCTTTCTTCATAACAATCTTGACCCTTAAGACCCTTAATTCCAATAAAAACTCATTTTATAAAACACAATTTTATATTTTGTTCAGCAGGTAATCTCAGCAGGTTCACAAAGAAATGATTTAGTGGTGTGAGGGAACACACCTGCTCAAAGTCCAGACCCCAACCCCACATTTGGGATGGACTGGAACGCCAGCTGTGAACTAGACCCCATCACCCAACATCTGTGTTTGACTGATGGTTCTGAGCCTTGAGACGTGGCCCAACACATGATGGAAAGCCGTACCTATAGAGTGGAAGATGTTAGAAATTATCATATATGAAAATCTGAACAAATCTGAAGTCTAAGGTTGAAAGTCAGTGAATGTCACAAGTTCTTTACAAACAAGAATTACATAAAATAATTTTTGCTTAAAATTATTTTGGTCAATCAATATGAAATTTGTTCACCTTATTCACCTTCATGTCATTCAAAACTCATTCTTCTGTGGAACACAAAATATTAAGATATTTTTAAAAATGTCTTCTTTTGTGTTCTGCAGAAGAAAGTTACAAAGGTTTGGAATGACTTGAGTATGAGTAAATAATGAAATTGCAAATAAAAAAAAGAAAGCATTCACATACTCATATAAACACTGATTGTGTTACCATGAACCTTAAACATTTAACGCCACTTTCCTCCAAAACCACTTTTCCTGCCTTATCTCTCCACTGTACAAAACAGAACTCTTAATGCCATAAGCCTGTTAGAGATTGAAAGTTCATAAACGCATATAAAAATAAATAAAACTTCCATCTTCGCAGTTTGCGGAGTAATCGCAGCAGCCGGTACACTTTTGTTTTGTTAATAGGGTTCAATTAGGCCCATGGAGTGGTCTGTGCTGAGATAAGATGTCTCCAGAGCCTGGTGGGGGGGCTACAGCAGCACTTGTAATGAATGGATGGAGCCTCTGTTGATGTGCAGTGATCATTAAGTAGCTGATAATTACATCGGGTATCTCTGTGGCGTGTGTGTGTGTTTGTATGTTAAATCCTGCTGTGTAAGGCAGTGGTACACTGATGAGTTTTGGAAGGGGAGTAATCTGTGTTTTTGCATTCCCCTGATCTGTACCCTAATTCCTGAGGACTCGCTCATTTGCTCATTTTCACAATTACCCCCACACTTCTTTATTGCAGGGTGTGCACGACTACACGTTTTTATTAGTCTACTAGTTACCTTATGTAAATCGCTACAATACACTTCATTGGCCTTTGCTGAATGTATATCAGATTTGTGTACCTGTCATTGTCCAAAAATCATTAAAGTCATTTTCATTTATCATTTTTTCCACTATGGGACAGGTGTTGTCATTTTCTTGTAAGCACCAAACAAGTAACACTTTACGGTAATGTTGTATTTGTACATTAATAAATGCATTAGCTAACAAAAACTGACAATAAACATTATAGTTTTTCAGCATTTAATAAATTTTACTAATGTCAGTTAATGCCAATACTATTTAGTTAAGTAGTTAATACAATTTACTGTGCATGAACTAATTTTAAAGGTGATGAAATTGACATAACCAAATATTAATCAATGATGTAGATGTTTTGTTTCTTTTTTATGTTAGCTAATGCATTAACTAATGTTAACAAACACAACCTTGTTGTAAAGTGTTGTCACAAAAATTTTACCTTGCAGTGACCACAGAGATGTCCAGTTTTTTAACTTTCATGTAACTCCAAATGCATTTGGCTTTTTCAGTTTGCTATATATATGACTACTGTGACACACATACAAATTATGTGACAAATTGTCTTCATGCTGCTTCACAAATAGTCAGCACAGACTAACCGACTAGCTGTTGCAACCGCCTACTGTTTTTTGCTAGATTAACAAACAAACGCTACTGAACTGTTCTCCCCGAGTTATCAAAAGGGCACCAACTGAGAAATTTAAATGCTTGTTAGTGTTACAGTATGCATGTTCATACTCTGTCTTGTGCGTCTTTTTCCTGACCCACAGTGCTACGGTACACACAGCTAATTGAATAGCACTGGCTAAAGAGGAAAAGACACTCCTGGAGTGTGTTGAAGGGTTTCATCCAGCTACAATTAGACCAGGAAATGATGCATGAAATGGTGGAGAGTGAATGGGGAGAGAGTGGGATGGAGAGAGAGAGAACCACAGCCAAACTAACTAAGAAAAACGATGTTTTCAAAAGCAGGAGAGAGAAAAGAATGAACAAAAGTGTGATGTAGTGAGGACTCGAGCTGAAGTCAGAAAATGAGAAATCACCAAAGTTAAGAATCAAGGAAAGATAAGAGCATGTGTGTCTTTGCCAGATGTCACATAGTGTTACAGATCTTAGAAACGTCAAAAACTGCAGTGTAAGCTTTTAGTTAGCACCTTAAAAGACAGAAAAGTTTCACAGGGAACTTTAAACCTGAAGAGCATGTCAACTTGTCATTATTAGCAATTGTCCTTCACTAATACTGTATTAGCTACGGCGAAAGTCAAACCTGTTAAAAGTTTGTTCCCCCATCATGTTTCGTCCTCTACTGTACTGTGACATGTCTGAGGTGAACTGTGGGGACTTCAGACAACAGGAGCTTTGAAAAGCCCTGTCATCATGGCCCAAACCTGCCACATCAGAGATGTGTTTAGTCTTGTAGAGACACAGAAAAAGAGTTGTCATTCGTCCTCTGCATGTTAACCAGTCTCCTGCTGTTCGCTGATGTTGTCGCATGAGTCAACCATGAGGAGATATATTGTGCCAGCAAAAATCATGCTTTGAAATATATCAGTAGAAATAAATGCTTGCCAGGGGCTTTACTATGATAAACTACGTAGCTGTAACATTTAGAACAATCAAATTAATTCAATTAGCAAAATGGCATGGCAGAAATATTCAAGTGACTAATAACACACTATCGTATTGTGAACCCAGTATTATGCAATCACAATTAAAAAAAAGGAAACTAAAATGCAGATAACAGATTTTTTTCTAAAACATTGACAATTTAATAAGATTTTTGCTGTATAGATAACTTGTTACACACTCTTGGAACCATTATGGAACCATTCACCCAAAATGGTTCTTCTATGGTATCATGAAGCACCATTATTTTTAAAAGTGTAGAATTAACAGCATTAAGGATTTATTTAAACCTACTGATGTGTACAAATTTAAAAAGTTAATAGATCAGTAAATAAAAAAATGAAAAATTAAGAATTTATTTAAGAAAGCCAAACCTAAGAAAGAACTCCTTAAAGTAGTAAAAACACAAAATTAAACTACAATACTTTTTCTATTTTTTTGGTAAAATATGCTACAATAAATACTGTTGCTGAGGGAGTCACAATGCCCACCGTATTTACAAAAGTAAGAAAACATCCATTTACTAAAAGTTTAGCCAGTAAAAAGATTTTCAAACATTTAACAATTTGTATTAATATGATGTACTATACATCATTCATATATCCCGTGGACACTGTATACACTGTCATTTTGCATTGTGATAATAATCTATATATTTTATATATTATTCCAAAGACCTAACATAACAACGGTTGTGTCATTGTTCTTTGACAATGCTCTTATATTAAATTATCCAATATTTTAATTTACTGCAGTAATTATGTTTGTGAATAAAACCACAATGGCCTACAAGAAATGCAATTTTATTCTTCCATGCACATAGCTGAATAATAATAAAGCTTGAATTGACTTGCCATGTAGCTGCAAACCAGTGGCCCTGACCGGATGCATTTGTAAACAATTGAATGTCTTTGGGTAAAGTAAAAAATTTGTCATGAAAGAAAGTGAGCCTGTTCTGCTGTTTAAAGAATTTGGAGCTGTAAATTGGTGCAGCAGGATGAATTGAGTCAGCGTGTCTCATTCAACAGAGCCGGCCAGAGCGAGAAGGTGAGCGATGAAGGGCCAACCTTGACAAGCTTTGTGCATAGAGGTTTACAATGACCAAACAGGGAAAAATGATCCCATTTGTAGCAGTGTGCAAAGATTTATCTAGACAGTTTGTAACTACAGTGATTATTCTGTCTGAGGTTTCTTTAGAAAGAGAGGCTTCCTTGAAATAAATGATTATCAGCCAAAAGCTGACAAACTCTATCATTATTTGCACACCTATATGTCCTTCTAAACCCGCACAACCTACTTTCATCCATGGAATACAAAAGAGATTTAAGCGATACACAGGTTGCTCTTTTGTGTGCAATTACAATGAATGAGGACTGACTCTCAAAAGGACACAAAAGCACCGCGAAGAGTAAAGAAAGTCATACAGGTTTACAATGACAGAATGGTGAGTAAATAAAAAATAATTTGAGGGTCAATTTGCCTGCAGTGGTAACTAAAGCTGAGGTGGAAACTTGCAATGCAGTAAGTGCGACATCAGTTGACTCTCTCTGGTGATGACAGAGCTCAAAGTTGTTAAAAAACACACTAGGTGCCAAAAGCAGCCAACAGGGTCTCAGCAGGCTGACAATGAGAAAAGAGGAAAAGGAAACTTGAAACAGAGCTGTTGCTTCCCACTCCTTACCTGGAGCTTAACTGGTAGTTCGAGCTGGAACACAATTAGAGGTGATGGTGACTCTAGCACACGAGGAACGTTAACCTGAAAGCCACGTGGAACGCCGGGAGCTTGACAGGAAGGTTCAGCGATATAAGAAAAAGTCCATTGGTAGTCTAGTTGGATAGAGAAGGAAAAGAAGGACCTGAATTGGGATTCAGTTGAGGGACTACCTGCTGTGAGCAACGGTGCACGACTAAGTTTGAAGGGAAGTAGCAAAATGTTCTTGAGAGCAGAGGAGACACCTGGAGCAATGCAGAGAAATGTCAGAGAATCGCTCTTATGCTAGTATCCCCGACCCTGAATAGGAGTGTCAGCTACGTACCTGCGTGGGCTCTTTAGACTGAGTTTTGAGAGTTTTGAGTACTTCATCCTTAGAGGTTTCCATTCCGAGCTCCATAGCAGACAGTTCCATACATGTGCGTGGGGACAATGCTAGAAAAAATGTCAAAAGAATGAGGTAAGCAGCTGTTTATATACCCTTAGCATTATGATTGGCAGAAATATGTGGGCAGGTTTGAATGACGTTCCCAAACTTTTTGTTTGAATCTCAATGCAAGATTCCTTTTAAAATTTTAGCCAGTGCTGTAGACGTTTGATTGAAGTTTTTGGCTTGCAATAATCTGTCTGAAAACAACACATCAAAACAACAAAGCATGTGTGAGATTAACTACACCGCACAGCTAAAGCCCAAATCTCAAAAATATCACTGAAACCGAGTTTGACCTCCAAACGAAAACAATTTAAAGGCATGACGACCTAGTAAAACCAATCATACTCGCACACAGGTTTGAAATTCTTACTACTACACCAAACATACTTTAAAACGGCTTTCAGCACTAGTTTACACCAGGGCAAGTGACAACACTACTTAGTCTTGGCAGAAATGGTAGCTTTAAGTTGATAAAATAGCTTGCCGAGGATTTAGGACCAAGGGCTAGCGGAGGTTGTGAAATGATTCGCTGAGCTGCCCTGTCAACGTCTCTCCAAGTGGCTGTGCAGGGAAAATGGCCTTTAAATGATCTCTAATAGAAGCCTGGTTCTGCCTGCTAATGTCCGTTCTATGGGAGAGGGACTGTGGTGTGGAGAATCAGTACTGAATAGCCCTATAAGTGCAAAATGTGACATGATTGAAAGGGATTTGGACTCTAAATCAACTCAAGGCATTTTTACGGTGATTCCAGACCACTGCGAGCCGCAGCAAATAGGCTTTACAGCACAGAGGGGAAAGCTTGGGGCAAGATGGTTTTGTCGGCCAAATACGCACAAGGTATGCATTCACACACGTAGACATGTATTCATTTGCACATGTTCCACTGCGACATAGACATGGAAATATGGACGTGATTATTTATTTATGTCACATTAGCATAAGAAAACAATTTTTTGTTCAACAAGTCAATGATATTTGTGCTTTGCAAATACATATACACATCTCTCCCCTCCTGTGCCCATCTCATTCGCCTCCTTTATGACATCAAATTAAACCCAAATCAGCACCTTCCATCGACTGACTTTCAATCACTCCTGGTGTGTAGGATGCTAGCACTCCTTTCCATCTTTTTGTCCATAACCCACGTCCACCCCTCTCCTCCTCTTAATCGAATCCACTGCAGTTTAATATACTGCCCTCAGCGCTCTACCACAATGCCTTTAAAAGTAGGTTTATGAGAGTGCAATTTCATTTCGGTAGAGGAGCCGGTAGAGTAAATCCTATTCGCCTGTCGTCACACGGTGACACATTAACATGACAAAAGTGGTGGCTGCTGTAGAGTCAGAGAGAGAGAGAGAGAGAGAGAGAGAGAGAGAGAGAGAGAGAGAGAGAGAGAGAGAGAGAGAGAGAGAGAGAGAGAGAGAGAGAGAGAGAGAGAGAGAGAGAGAGAGAGGGAGAGAGAGAGAGAGAGAGAGAGAGGGAGAGAGAGAGAAATACTAAAGAGATTAATTTAAAGAACAGTGAGAAAAAAGTCCTTGTTGGGTATTGAGAGCTTTCCTCACTTTCTTCTCATTTTCTTCTCTTAATAATTACTTAAGACTGGCAGATGATGAATGATGTGTGTGGATGGGAGAGGGAGAGAGAGAGAGAGAGAGAGAGAGAGAGAGAGGAGAGAGGGAGAGAGAGAGAGAGAGAGAGGAGAGAGACTGAGAGATCACAGTCTGGCAATAGAAAAAGGCAGACACAGACAAACATGGCTTCCAAAGGAAGAACGAGTCTGTGTCCACTGTGACACTGGTGTGATCGAGACAGAGACACACTTTCTTCTTCAATTCAATTCAAAGGTACTTTATTGGCATGATTGTGGGAGCTTACAATATTGCCAAAGCATTTTACATAGAATAACAAACATAAAATACAATAACACAATAACAACAAACAATAAAAGAATTAAAATAAGGTGCTATAAGGTGAATAAAATCTAGAATACAACAAAACAATAAAATGTGTGCATATATAAAAAGTATATATAAATCTTAGATAAATATAGATCTTCACTGTGAGGAGAGAGAGAGAGAGAGAGAGAGAGAGAGAGAGAGAGAGAGAGAGAGAGAGAGAGAGAGAGAGAGAGAGAGAGAGAGAGAGAGAGAGAGAGAGAGAGAGAGAGAGACCATTCGAGGAATAAGAAAAATAGCAGACGCTAAATGGGACGTTTTAACTATCAAGTAAAAACTTACTTTCAATTAGTCATAGCCTCAAACAACACGCCTACAGACTAGCCATAGAATTTTATGCTTATTGCTCAGAAAAATGTTCTTAATCTAAAAAGAACATCTCTTTTGGCCAGATAATGCGGCAAAGTGGACCTGACTCATTAGACAAACATTTGCCTACACAAGAGTAGAGTAAGTGTAGTTGTTACAGTAACAACTAAAACACCCTCGCTAGTACAGTACTAACCTCTTCAGGTCTTCCAGTCTGGCTGTTGCTAAACTAACTGTTCTTTAAAAGAGATCAATGATGACAAAAATTTAATTATTGGCCAAACTTTTCCGAATTGAGAGAGTGGGCAGAGTTAGATTTTCTGTTTGATTTACTATCCTGACCTTACACCACAGCTATCTGAGCAACTTGAGAATAATGAGATAATGAGAGGATGGAGGGGAAATAACCTTATCCTAAGGCACAGAGTATATTACTTTTCAACACAGAATTTCATTTTCCCACAACTAAACTTGATGAGAGAGAGAGAGAGAGAGAGAGGAGAATATTACTGGCATCACCCACCCGAATGACATCCCAAGACCACTGTCACAAAAGCAGATGGCCTCTCTCTCAGAGGGCCTGCTCTACTGAATGTCACACTAACCACACACAACGCTCAGGTTGACTGGTGTGTGTGTAAGCCAAATGTGTGTTCGCAGACAGGCCATATGGTGATGTGACAGCGTGTTGGTGCGTGTCACTAAGGTGCTGTCATTAATGGACTGTGATAGATATTTCACATCCTCCGGGTGTAGTGATGATCACCCATCCATTAGCTGCTAAACACACTGCTGCTTTGATCTTCACTCTCTTCTGTCCACACACACACACATAAACAGTGATGGAATGACAAAACCGCACCTGAGCGATAATCTTGATGTGACCAGTGAGGCCATTCATCTTCCACTCCAACTTGAAATCTGCTGCGTAGGCACGATTGGACGTTTGGATGTACAAAGGAGTGATAAGAAAAGATTTATATATAAAAGAAAATATATATGTGAGTAAATAATATAAATATATATAAAAAATATATAAAATCTATTAAAATCTAAAAACATTTTTATAATTCCTCTATAGCACTACATACATTTAAAATTGATTCAATATATAAAATTAATAAAAATTAATTAGTTTTACCAGTCAGTTAAGCAATTTCTCTTCTTCAAGATCCAATCTTTCGCCGAATAGTAGAGCAGTCCATCTTAAAAACTAGAAAATAAAATTACAAAATGAAATTAAGCATGAACTTTAAATCTGTTGAGAAGGAAATTGGCTCCTGTCTAAACAAAAAGCATTTTACTCATTACAATTTATATTAAATTTATCATATGTAGATGGAGAAGCGATGATACAGGATAAATCCACTCGAAAAGAAAAAATGACAGAGGGAAACGCTGAGAATGTTAAAAAGACAAATGGAAGTTCCTACAAATCTATAAAAATGCCTATAGAAAATCTATAAAAGCCTTAACTAGAGCAGGGGAGAGACAGATAGGAGCAGTCAAAGACGGTTCATTTAAATAAAAATTGAGACTGAGAATAAGAGAGAATGAGAAAAGAGTAAAGTTGGGAATAGCAGAGCGAACAGGCGCATTGTAAGCTCACAATCAAAGTTCAAAAGCTGCTGTTCTCGGCAGGTTTGCGTTAGTAACCTTCCTATGTGTGACGCTATTTACATAAAGGACCGGGGCTTCCGGGGATATTAATTATTGATGGTAGCCATAATGAATGATTTATTTAAGGAAAAAAGCCAATCAAAAGCAACTGTCTCCTGACACAACCTAGCTTGTATTATATATTAATAACTCAAGGACAGACTGTCGTTGTTCAGCTCTACCTAACGCTTCAGGGATACAGCAGAGAAGAGACAGCTTTTGTCCTCACTATCACACTTTAATGTCACTTTCCAAGACTCTGAAATAACGTTAAAACATGTCTATGTGTGTGGAAAGAAAAATACGTACTTATTATTAACTATCAGTTATTTTTCTGTGACTGTGTTGGCAGGTGTCCACAATGCAGACGTTTTTACAGCCATACCCTGCAGCTTCTGCAAGGTTTTCTCCCTGAAGCTAACCAGGGTTGAGAATCCTTAATATTGTTATAAAAATCTATTCTATTCCTGAAACTGCCGCATCTTAATTGTTGATGCTATACACATGCACGTAAAGCAGTTGTGCAAACTGCTTTCTCTTCTGTATTAATGACAGTATCCCTCGAGGCCTTCTCACTTACCCCTGTAATTTAGTTTTGAAACATAAGGCATAGCTCTATCCATTATTACCAGCAATAAAAGAAGCTTCAGCCTTTTACTTTGAGTACTTTGAAACATTTGTAATAATGCACAAGGCTTATTGGACTTTAAAGTATATGTGCAGTGCTGCTAGTTATAAACTTGTAGAGTTCTGAGTCAAGGTGCCTTTACCATTTTCTCAACATTTGGAGTTTCAGAAAGTGCAAAGTGGTCTCTTAGAAATGATGTTCTCATTCAAAACGTGCTCTGCCTTTGACTCACGCTTCTAAATACTTGACTCATTTCGTCCAATTCAGTTCTAAATAATAAAATGTGACATGAAATAAGTAGTTCAATCACGGTAATAACATTAGAAGGAAGCGGATTCAGCTTCCAGCATTCTGGTTTCTACTGGTTGCTAATACACAGCAAGAAAAGAATGAGAGAGTAAAAGAGCAGGTAGTCAAGTCAGCTCTGGATATTAGATTAGGAGAATGTCACTGATAGATGCTGCTAATGAATGGAAGTGATATACATCTAATCCAATAAAATCACATACTTAACAATAAGAACTGACTAAAGCCCACAATGTTTCCCCATTCAACAGATACAAATGGCTGTCGACCTTCCTTAAAGGGACTTTGTTATACGTTACCGACACATTTTAATTGTTTATTCTTCACACACTACAGAGCCCAGAGATATAAAAAATAAAGGCAACTACCTGTGTAGGCAGCAGGTAACAGGAGTCGTTAAGTCACAAAGGTGCTTATGCCAAATTGTTCATGCAGCTAATTGGGCATGATGTGAATTAAGCTTTTACAATTAAGCCTCCTGGTCAAAGGTCCGTGTCAGGCGAAAATAAATGGGATCAGCTTGAATGTACAGGGAAGTACATCAACTAAAAATGTTTTGATTAAGTCACTTTTACAGTTAAATTGGTATTTTCAAAAGATATGAAGCAACCTGTGATACCAAATGTAATGTAGAGCAAGTGTCAGTTCCCCTGCCAGCAGCAGCAGCAGCATTTCTCTGTTCATTCTGGCTTTTTACAAGAGAATTTTACAGCTTAGCGAGTCTCTTCTCTGACAGCGTTAACAATGGCACCATATCTGAAACCCACCATGCAGCATAAAACAGTGCAGTGTTCATCTTCTAATCTAGATGTGCTTGTTTATGTTTTGCACATATACATCACATACTGACTGTATGCATTCTTTTTAATGACAGGCTTCTCACAACTGAACACGATCACAACCTATACATACACACATACACAAAAAAATCCCTTAAACACAACTTCTATGATGCATATTTGACAATACTGACAATAACAAAATCCCATTCTCAAACATTTTTAACTGACAAGTCTTTGATGGAACCTCTCGACTTCACTCTGACCTACAGAAATGTCTCTGCAACAACACACAAGTCCTTTGATAGCATGGTATAACAGATCCATTGTGTACACTAAAACCTGGGACCTCTCTGATATGAACCGCCAGAGCTCAAACAGCCAAACCCTCTCTCCATATATTACAGCCAACCCTTGTCTGGTGTCCCCTGTGCCAGACCAGGCAACAGAGGGCTTGCCTTGCCTGGATGTTCTGTTCAGTCTCCTTTCTATTTTCTCTAACCCTTGCCAGCCCTCTCTTCACCCTCCCCAGACAGAGGGATTGGCAGGGCGGCATGCTGTGTCATTCCCTTATGCCCGCGCTGGTTAGGCCTATGCCAGCCTGATGGTCCGTTGTGTTTGTTTGTTTATTTGCGCACGTATTTGTTTAGTTGCAGGCTGCTCCGAACGTTTGCCTGTGTGCCATTGTTGCATGCCAAGACTAAAAAGGTGGTGGAATACAGTTACATGGAGAGATACACATACACATGCATAAATGCATTTTCAACAGTGCGTATGACATTTGTGGTGTAAATATTTGATGTTAAAACAAATCAGTTCAATTTACTAATCAGATGATGATATGATTTAAATATTACAATATAGTTTTGCACAATCCTCAAAGCTAACTGGTGGGGTTGACAAGCTATTGCTATCGAAAGGTGTGCCAAACTAATGCCAGCACATAACAGACCAGGCACTTCTTTTAAAGCCATGGTGATATAATCTTAAACATAAAACTCTAACAACTAACCTTCTTAATGAGATCTTTGTTGATGTTCTGAAGCGTAGACCAGATGAGGAAAGCAGCTCTGATAATCCACTTTACTTGTCGATAAGGCAACCTTCATTCAGACTGATGTAAATCCAAAGGGATTGAGCAAAGTCAAACTGATTAAAGCGAATTAAGCTTCATTTGGAGTAAACTTTTTTGAAAGAACCTAAAGAGAAAAATATGTATTTTTTAAATGCATACAAACAATCTTTTGTACCAAATGATATTTTTACTGAATATGTGTATTATCCATATAAATCTTTGCATGTTTAGCCTAATGAATACATGCACCAATGAAAGGCAGATATTGTAATCAGAGTTACTGACAATTGTTTAGAAAAACAGAATGTAAACATTATTTGTGGACACTGTGCTAAAAAACAAGGTGCAAGAACACAGGAAATGAGAGCGCAGGAATGCAAAGGACAAAAGGAACAGAATGGCAACCGCAAAGTCCCTGTCTTTTGGGACCAGAGTTTACAAGACAGCAATTAGCTATGATGAAGCGAAGTTTCTGCAGATCACCTCCGCCAGCAGTGCAGAGGATCTTTGTGCACTGTGCATTGCTCCGTGAGACCAGCTCATTAAGCAAAACATAGATGGTTCTTAGCTTATCACTGCTGAACACATGCAAACCACAAACTATTTTTCTCAGGAACACGTACCTTTTTACTTTCTTTCACTCTCTGTTCTTTTTTATAAGCAGAATGCTTTCTTTATTTGGACTGGTTGCTGACCTTGCTCGATTTCTCTCTCTTTCCATCGGGGCTGTGAACTGTGAAGTTTTCTTCATTATTAAACAAAATGCTGGTTTAAAGAGCTTGGCAAAACCCTAGAATAATTTTAAAGCAAATAGTGTCATAATCATGTCTAATCAGACTAAACAAGGGTCATAGAAATTCAAACCAAAACAGTACTCTCTACTCTACTCTCACAAATGTAGGACATACAGTAAGTCGTACAAGCTTTTAAGTAGGTTAAGCAGCCTTTACCTGACAGATTCTTGTTCAGAGGGATTAGTCTTTTCTAGTCCCGAATGAAGCCTTTAAGACAGAAATACCAGCAGATGAAGGTAAATAGTGTATTTTTTCTTTTAAGCACAATTCACATAACTGCTTAGCACTGACCTCTTCATCAGGGTGTGAAACGTAAAATTCAGCATAGGAGCCCTTATGTTGTGCATTGAAGAAGAGGAATCTGCAAGACATTTTTTGAAAAGAATTCAGTGAACTACTTATAATGGAAAAAATGTGGTATAATAGTGTGCTGAAAAAACCCAGATGTTCTGGTCAGATCTCAGAATTTATAATGCTCTCCTATGCACAATCCATGTGCGTCAATCTAGCATGCCTTTGGATAAGTGAGAAAGAAATCGGGTTGTTGAATTGACAGAGCAGCTGTAGGGAGACCAATGCAGAAATGGAGTAGCATCCATAATGAACTCTGGGTTCATGATAAAAAACATAATTTTCTTCAGCAGCTCTACATTACCCCAGTCAAACTTTATAAATATAACTCTGGGATCTCTCCGTTTTGCTTTAGATCCAGTGTGATTGAGGGCACATTTTTACACAGCACATGGCGATGCCCTAAAGCACCCTAAAGCAGTGAGAACGTGATGCTCTCTACGCTATACACAGAGCTATGTTCCCCCTGGACACACAGCTACATCTGCTTTGCAATTTCACCAATTTCGATCTAAAAAGCAGTTACTCTTAACAAAATCTATGGAGATATCCCTGCATATTGCTTTAAAGTACAGGGCAGATATGGAAATTGAAAACTTTGTTGTCACTAGATATGTGAACCTCAGTCAGTGCCAGTAGCGTACCCAGAGGGCTGCATTTCTAGTAAAAAACAAGACTGATATTTTCCATGAGATTTGCCCGTCTTTTATAACATATATGAGAATACGTTTAGAAATGCAGAACATATATGGACTAAAGCACTGGCCAATGATGATCAGTGTATCCTGCAATCAGTGATGCCTTTTTGGTTTCTGGGTGTAAAGTAAGAAAGTCTGGGTGCAACTGAAATTGAATAAAGTCTATGTCAAAAAGAAAACTGATTTGGAAAAATGGCCTAGAATTATTCATGACATATTCATTTTTTTTCAGGTAAGGCTTAAGAATATCACTAAATAATATGATTAGTGATTAATGATTAATGATAACATTACACATTTTTGGTGACTGGGGCTAATATGGTATATTGTTAAAAGTAACAAAATAATATAACTTAATAACTCAAAACTTCTATACTACTATAATACTAATTCTAAGTATTATCAGTCTTATTCTAAATCTTATATAATAACTTAATATACACTGTTTAAATATAGAGATAGAGCTTACTCCAAAATTCTGTATACAGTATTATGATTATTATGTAAAAGGTAAATCATATGCAAGTAACATGACTTTCAATATACATGCAGCTTGCAACATTACAAAATCCATGCTCATATTTTCTCATATTTCTGGATGCGAATATATCACTGATGAATATATAACAGTTAGCACTGGCCCTCCAATCTGATTGGACATTCTCTGAGTGCTCACATGTGACCAGAAGAGAACTGGGATGCTTGACAGTGAAATGCTTATATTCATAAACACCCTCAGTGGACGTGTTACAGCAGACAGGTAATGCACATGCACTCATCTTTTTGCAGCATACATGTAAAATGAGTGGGGAAACAAGCAGATTACCATAAGCAGAAGTAATTTATCCCTTCAACATAAACATTCATTGGTTCCTTTACTCTTGTTACTGTGGAGGCAAGAAGGCAGAGCCTGTTTGTGTTGAAGCAATTTGCCTTCACACCGCCCTTCACAGCTCACTTGGCAAGTGCCCATTTGCGATGGAAGGAAAACATGAAACATGCTGTCAGCAGTGACACCTGTATGACTGCATTATGCACACATGGTCCCTACAGGTTTAAGTATGCACACACATACACAAACGAGCATAAAGTCACTCTTGCCATGCAAATCATATTCACAATGGAAGTCATGTAAGTATATGGACAATATGCAGCTTCAGTACCAAAGCAAAGTCACTGAGGCAAGCAGAATTCCAAACACTCCGCTGGTAGAATTAGCATTTTGCCACACGGATAGGTAAAAGGAGGAAAATGGAGGAAATAAAAGACTAAAAATGTCAGAGGAAAGCCTTTAGGATTTCTCCAGACAGTAGCTTCAGTATCACTCCAAGGTTCTTTTCAAAGTTCAACGCCATTGAAGGTTATGGAAGCTATAAAATCAATTCCACTGGACAGATAAAAGGCAGAGAAATGCATTGCAGCTGTGATCAAAGTGCATTGTTTTGGCTGAGCCCAGAGACATACTGTATGGGTTTATGGTCAATCCAAGCCTAATACAATGAAGAAGGCCATTGACACTGTAGAACAGGTATTAATATTTAAAAGTGGTCATATTTTCGATGTATTTAAAAACTCAAGCAAAATCTATAACAGGTATCAGCAAAAGTTCTCTTCGCAATTTCTCTGTTTCTCTGAAACACTATCATTTTCAAATAATTGCACAGCAGTAGTCAAATAAAAGATTAGAAGTGAAATGAAAGGCAAATATGCTCCTGTGGCTATTACACATACCACCCTCCAACTTACTGTACAGATCTCATTTCTAAGATTCAAAGGCTGAGTGGGCGATCAGACTTTTGAGTTGCCGCAGTATGCCATAAAACCAGTGGATGAAGGCTTATCTGGTTCCTAAAAATAGAAATTACAGTTGCTGTTAATATGCTGGAAAAATGATTTAACATAATACATGATGCTAATAATTGTAACCAAAGATTTACCTGATTGTTGTATTTTTTGTTTACTTTCAACTCTAACAATCTACTCAGCGGTTCTTACTTTATACCTTGTGTTTTAAAGTAAAAAAACATATACATTATTTAAGGGTCATCTAATCTAAATAGGAGATTGATTCATGGCAGGTTGACATTTTACAGGTCGAGTCAAGACTTTTATTGAAGCAATAAACTATGTAACTTTACTGAAAAAGCCAAGTAAAAACTGATCAACAAACAACTATTTTTACAATGCATCAAAGTGATGGACCAATCAGAGGTGACCAGGCTGACCTTTCGGATGCGTGTCAGCGCTGGAAAATGCCATCAACTGGGAGTAAGCAAGCAGAAATAATGACACCCATGGACTTCACAACAATTACACTCTGCAGAGTTAAAAATAGTGTGACAGGAGATGATAAGGCCATATTACCCTATAAAATCTAGCCAAAAACATATCATTTAGTTAAAAATGCCTGTAGTTAAAACAAAACTCGCAATATTTCTTTTTCAAAAATGATTAAACTTACATACACTCAAAATATTTAAAAGGGTGTTTTAGTTACCTAATACGATTTCTGTATATTGGAAAACTGTGGATGTTGTCTAAATCGAAACAAGCTTTTTGAGGATTCAGCTAGTGGACTGTATATACATTTTTAGTCATCCCTGAAATTCACACTCATAGATTGATAAACTACATACACGTCAATCAAACTTGACTGACACCTCCAGCTGAAGTTCATTCATGGATGTTTTTTAAAAACACATCTATTGACTAGAAATACAGACCACCACATCATCACAGCACTCAAAATCTGTCACACAACTGCCATAAAGCATCAGTGAAATCAATCTCTTTTGATCAGGCTTTCCATAGACTGAAGAACCTTCCATTTCTTGATTTACCAAAAGCCCAAATAAAGTTAATGACTACAAGGAAAAGGTGTCAGAGAAAGGAGGTCAAAATTGCAGTTCAGGTTAAACAAGGTAAAATAATAAAAGAGGTAAAAAAAAAGCAATTGAGATGCCATTTAACAGTGACAGGGAAAAAACGTGTGGTAGTGGGATTTGTTTATAATTATGGCACTCACAGTGAAGGTCAAGTGACCCTGCGGTGGCATAATCACACTACAGCAGCACACAACAACCAGGGGGTGTACTAGCATTGACACTTACTAAAAAATAAATACAAGCTTCATAATTTATGCTGTTATTAAGATCTTTTCTGTTCACACTTTATACACTATTAGGGTTTATGTTACAGTTTAATTACATAAATACTACTGATATGTAGATTAAATATAACAAAGTGTTGCATCACTATAATACATTTTGTTATAAATAAAATATAGAATATAGTAACTATCATCATTTAAGATCATGTTTAAATCATATATAGTAAACAAAATTCGGGTTAGACCTTACTTGGCTGATAAAAATATTTTTGGGTAGGACAACTGATTGTTGATTCTTCAGTTTGTGAAGTAGTCTATTTGCTACAGCCATGGCAGAATGTGAACCTCCCACCACCCGTCAGCTATAATATTAAATGTGTCGGACATTGTCTGTGATTCAGCAGGGCATCTCTCTGCAGGGAGTTGAGTCACTTGGCTGGTAATGTACAATGTAAATTGTCTAGTGGAGCACTGGCCTTAAAGGTATAGTTCACACAAAAATGATTATTGTTTTAACATTATGTTATACCAAACGCCTTTGATAAGGTGAGTAAATGATGACTTTTTTATTTTGGGGTGAACTGTTCCTTTAAGAGGTAATTAAAACCATTTTTCCTTTAAGTCAAAATGTTGTTGTAATCACTCTCCTCTAATTAAAAAATATAAAATCGTTATAGCACATAATTATTGCGGGCTCCTGAGCCTATTCAACGCCAGACTGCAATTGTGGGTGCGTGTCTAAGTGTGTGTGTTGGTGTTTGTGATGGAGTTCACATCTCTACTCTATATTACTTTGGCTCACATCATCTAACTCCTGTCAGACATCTACTCATCCACAGCCCTCTCACCAGGGGTGGGACAAGATGTCGAATCTCTCCTCGACCTCCAACCCCCTCCTGCATGTTTTGGTCAGACCCTTCAGCGCTGCCCTGGCTCTCCAGAGAGACTTCTGCTGCCGATGCAAACTTTACAACACTGCAGATCTCGCCGCCTTCCTGCTAAAATAACACAATTAGCATGTGGACCCACCGCTCTGTCAGCAGAAGCCAAATCTCCCCCTCAATACCAATTAACATGCAACACATCAACAGGAGCTGGCTAACTAATTCTGAGAGGATAAAGGTTGGAAAGGTTCACGTCTCCTGCATCTACAAACGTCGTCATTAAAATACAACAACGTGTGAATTGTAAACCTTTTACTTCACGAAAGCATCAACAATAACGCATGCAATTAATGCTATTGAATTAACTTGCTTTTTTAGGGTAATTACTGATATGCGTAATAGTCTGATATCCTTATTTTAATTATGCTTGCGAGGGAATAATTTAACATTGTAATAATTAGGCTCATTTTAATTAGTAAGATTATTGTATACATAATGAGGTGTGTCATTTCTATGAGCTTAAAAACGGAAAGATATTATGAGAATTGGTGACAACATTATTTTTAATTCACCATGGAAAAGGTACGGATTAGTGTTGCTTGAAGAAATTGAAGACATTTGAATAATTAAAATCAAATAAGATATTGGTATAACAATACAAATAAAAAGACAGTAATAATGAATTCAAAATACTTCCAAAATTTGTGTCACTCCATTCAAATCCTTGTCTTCTTCTCTCCCACGCCTCTCAGCAAACTTCACACTACAATGCAGTTCAATTATCTCAAGAGTAAACTTTTCCAGCAAACTGTCAAAGTTTACTGTGAAGGCCATTTTCACTTCCTTCTTAACACAATTTCAATCTGCCGAACAGCTATGGGGAAAATGGTATACCACACAGTGGTGAAGCTGTAGGACGTGGGATGAAAATCTTCAGCTTCTGTTTCTATGCCAATTGCATCCTTTAAAAAGTCTTGTTATAAAAAACAGCGATGAAACTTCTACTAATGCAAACGCTGGACATCTACGCTGAGCAGTTTAAGGAAGTTTAAGGTGTTCAGTCGGGACATCCTGTTTGACGAAATCATCCTTCCAAATCGCAGGTGGAAACGCGAGCATTTGATGGACAAAGTTTGGCTGACTTTGATGTAGTGTTGTCGCTTTGGTAGAGTGGAACTGCAGTCTCGTGGGAAGTCGTGCTGAAGCTAAACAGGAGGAAATGCATGTCGAACATGCTCGGCTTTGGACAGTTGACAGCTGGCAGAAATGACAAAACAACCACTTCAATAGGACAAGAGAATATTCCAACACACCTTCCTCAGATCTGCCATGTCTGCCTTGTTCCTTCTTTGTAGAGTTTGTATGCTCAGAGCGGTTGAGAGTGGGGAAAATGTGAAGGATCCAACAACCCCTGAAGAACAGACTGCGAAGCTTCAGGTGGCCTTGGAGAAGATCAGAGTGAAGGGAAGAAAAATGTACCAGGGGGAGCAAAATACAGTATCAAAGTTATTCATGATTTTTTAAAAAAGAGATTAAAAACTTTGCTGAAATATTCATTTGAATCTAGATAAAGTGTTGTAATGTATAACAAATGAAGATTAAACACAATAATACCTGGAGAGAGGTATCTGTTGGCATTCTCCTTCAACTTAAAGGAAGTTGCCCAGCCGGCACATGAGCCACAGGACAATGCTGACTGATTGACAACAACCAACACAAAAACAGACACAAACTCCAATCCTGCAGTTGCATAAACTGTAATAAAGTTAGCAAACAGGGAATATGATTTCTTTCATTCTTATAGGAAAGAAAGAAAGAAATAAACTGGACACTGGAACACCATCTACTATAATATAATAAAATATATTAGTGTCAGATTACACTCTGTTGGATCATTAAGAGCAAATCAAAAACCTTAAAAGTGTTTCTTCTTAAGGTCTAAATTTGCTATTCATTGCAATCCTGTTCATTTAAAAAAATCTATTAGCAAGAGAATGATTCATAGATTCATAAATAGTAAGGACTTCTAATACCATTTTTTTATACAATAAAAGTGTTATTTTTAACACTTATTTTTCTTTTCACTTAATTTGACACTAATTTTTCTGATAATTTAAGACCTAAAATAACTGGGTGACTCAGACTTTACTGTCATGTGGCTTTCTGCTCTCAGAAATGAAGAATTCTCGTCTCTGGACAGGTAATCCAGGGTCAACGTGACCGGTCAAGATGAAATCCGGTCAGATTGCAAAGTAGTCTGAGAGATATGATGTGATCCACACTGTGGACTGAAGAGAGAGACTGCGCGTGTGTTCATGTTTAATCTTCTACTATGTTTACTTTTTATTTTATTCACTATTCAATTCAAAAGATGAATGCACCATATGCACTATTATTCTTTTAAGAACAAACACGGCTCCTTTCGTAAATTAGGTTTATTATTATTATTATTTACAAAAGTCAGTGCTAATTACCTGGCTGTGAAAAGCTACTCAAAAAACATCCTTAAATGGTACATTTGTGTACGTTTTCTGTTGGTAATGGCAACAGCAATTAATCAAACGACATGATGAGGATAAAAGAACAGCATTATAACCAAGCATATCTGCAGGTATACAGTGCAGTATAACACACTTGACATTTTAAAGAGCTGATTTAGGTGTCTGGGTCACAGTGGTAAAGCTTATAGTGTCTTATAGTATGACAGATTATTGTTATTTGCTGCATCCTCAGAAGCAGCATGTAAGGAACTGTGCTGTGCAAATTAAATTCAACACTGTTTTCACCATTATCTGATCAGCGTCATTTCGAAAAGTAAACTAGACACTAAAACTATGTTGCAAGCATGTGTAAAATAACACTAAGACTAGGTACAATTCATTGCTAGTGATTTCTACTTTAAAGTCGACTTCATACAAATTCAACTTTATACAAAATGCAGTTCTGTCTTTTGCCTTCTTTTTCTATGTACCATAGTTGTTCTTCCTTTATTCAGTTTTAAACTCTTCAATTATCAATTACTACTTTTGATATTTTATTTCTCATAAAAAGCTTACAATGCTCAAACGTGAACAAATCTTTTTGGTAAACGGATTTGAGTTTCTACCTTTTCTTTACTCGGCATCCCTAAAACTGTCTGCCACTCTCTCTTTTATTCTCATACACAATGCCTTTGATTCAACTTCTTTTCTCCACTTCCTCAAGCTGTGAGAACAGTAAGATATTAAAGGTTTTTACCCATACCAAAGGAAGAAATCAGGTACGCGTGGCCTTCTCTGAGGGGAAGCCCTCCCGTTGTCCGGCAACGACCTGCGAGACGGTGGCGGCACTACAAAGTCACGCGAACACCTTTCTGTTTCTGCCTGTGCCGAGTCATGACATTCTGACGAGCAACGCCAGGGGGGAACAAACAAGAGTGTGTTGCCAATTCATTCATCAAATGCGCTTTACCCCTGTGGACTTCAGTGTGTATGAGTGGGTCTGCCTTTCTACGCCCTTCAGCCACACCAAACTACTTGCCATCTTTTTGTGAATTTGATGCAAATGCGTGCCAGTGCGCGTGTGTCCTTTACCCAAGTTGGTTTAGCTCGGAGAGGGCAGAGCTAGATTATAATGCCAAAAGAACTATCTGTGCATGTGCGTGTGTGTGTGTTGAAAAGCTTGTCACACCTCCTGCATGGAGTGTGACATCAGAAAATGTTTGCTAACTGTAGGAGCTTTGTCCTCGACTCACTTCAACATCTGTCTGCTGACACAAACAACAAAGAAAGTCACACGTGTCACTTTAGATCAAATCATAACACAGAAGTTCCTTTGCTCAATAGTCTCAGATCCACCTTCAATGTCTAGCTATATGCTGACCTTCAATATCTTGCACATTTGTTAATTGACAAACAGATTTAGCCAATACAAACATATTACATTAACCACTAAATATAATTTTTTAACAAGAATTAACAGCCTATTTTAAAAGTGCACTTAGTAACATTTTATGTTGCAATGGTCTTTATGGCAAAAATTAGGTGAAATAATGCAATATTATTTGGCTGATGATGTGATCCCCAAGCAGCCCAGCTCCATATAAAACAAACTACTTTTTTAAATTGACATATTTTAAGCATTTTTTTTCAAAAGTAATATTCACTTTTTTATGTGTAAAACTTTTAATGAGGGACTAATGACCAAGTGGACCTTCAAGAAACAAATACGAACACGTAACACCTCTGGTGATAAAACCCTCATTACTTTTATTCTCTGATATTATAAATAACCATTCTAAAAACACCCTATAATTTGCAGATTACAAAATTGCGTCCGATAAATGCTTATACTTCAAACATTAGTTAATTGCGAATCCATATATAGCCCAAAGCAATGCAACTGTTTTAGCAAAGCCAAATTAAACTGATGCAAAAACAACGTAGAGCAGAGCAGTCAGGACAGTATTTTAATTGTGAAAGGAATAGTCCGCTATCTTCAAAATATGCTAAAATGAGACTGTTATTGAGCCACAAGCCACTCTTGTGGAAATAATTACCTCATCGTATAGCTTGACCTACTGTCTACAACCGTAATGTCTCAGCTGTCTTTGCTGACAAATAATATATGTTTTAATACATTTATCTGTGTGTGACAGCTGAACTGACAAACAGTAAAGTGAAGAAACTATGGCAGCTTCTGGGGTTTGAACTGTGTGAAATTTTGAAAACTACACAGCTAGTCGTTTTAAAGTTTGAGAGAGTTTTCACAGTGGAAAAGTTCCAGCAAATCTGTTGTGTAAAATTGCATGACTGAGCCAGTATATTTCCCAAAATGCTAAAGCAGCACAAGTATTATAATAACAGTGCTACATCAAATGATTTCTTAGCGGATTCTACACCGTTCTAATACTAGATCCAAATCAGATGGTCAACACACTGAGAATAAAAGCAAATTTCTGTAGCATCTCGATTAAAAAACATGCTCATTCCTTCTTTTCATCCTCTTAACATGATAACTATTATTCTCACAGACTAATAAACACACTTACACCTGTTATGAGATGACATATAAACATGACACAAAGTACATTATTGTATGTGACATATAATGTACATTTGCTCAATAATGCAAGTTACCAAACAGAAAACTATGTATAAATATGCAGCTATAATCCACATATAGTAAAAGAGTGTTATAATAGAGAATAATTGAAACCTTTGTATTATCAAGAACAAAAACCTGTGATTTCAACCCCACAGCCTACAAAGAGGAAAAGAAAAAAAAACAAGGCAGCAGTTCTCTGAGTAAACACTGTGTTATCAAGCAAGGTGACTCAAAACACCCATTACAACCACAACGTGCAAAGCGTGAAAGAACGTCGAGTTGAGTTTTGAAGTGCATGGGCAACAGCTGCAGAAGATCACTCCAGGTTTCACACCTGTCAGCTAAAACTAGGAAGATGGGCACATGAGCACCAAAACTGAAGACTGGAAAAACCTTGACCAATATTTGATTTTTGCTGCAAAATACAATTTCAAGGTAGAGCGTAAACAACATGAATCTATGGACGTAGGTGCCTTGCGTCAGTGGTGCTTCAAGGTATAATTGTGTGGAGAATGCTGAGGGTATTAATAGAGCATAAGCAATACTGGGCATCCCTTTATGACCAGTCTGTTTTCTGCAGGGATCTTCAAATGAAGCAATAAGCCACCTAAGGCATAATGTTGCTGTGATTTTACCACAGTCAACAACACAAATCAAAATGCCTGAAAGACCCTTAATAGTGGTAAATTTACTATAATGTACTTCCTTGAGTGGCTAATTATATTCATAATGTGTGTCTTGTTGATGTCTAAAAGACACAGATGGTAAATAAATAATTCAAATTGAAAACAATAATAATTGCAATATAAATTTAAAGAATTTGTTTTGTTAATGTCATACCTAGTAGTATTTAAGGTCCAGAATTACAGATCGAGTCCTTCATTAAGTTAACAATTAACGTGTGTGGTGGACACATTTAGTTTCTTTGCTGACTAAATTTTGATTCTGTGTGCAACCTGAATGCAACTGTCTTTTTTAATCTTCCAAAAGCAGTTTGTTACTTGTTTGGTTAAACGTCTAACATTTTATACTTCCAACACAGCTTTATAACAGATAATTCTGAAGGGAATTTAAATGAGCTACAACAAAAATCCCTATACTTCATGCAAAGCTGTACAAATCTGTCTTCACAGCGCTATCCAAACCAGACTGCAAGTAAAACTTTCCATAACCAATCATTTTCTAGAGTGGGACACGAACAGGATTTATCATCAGATGTGATTTGTGGCAAATAACCAACATTTACCCAAAAACTTTTACTAGAGTTAAACTACAAGAAAGTTCTACACAAAAAGTCACAACCATTCAATTGTTAATGTTGTAACCAATGCTTATTGAAAAATAAGCCAAGGAAAAACTGTCATAGAAGAAAGTATTGTAAAATTAAACAATTAAAAAATAAACTTTTCATCTTGGAAAGAAACTCTTAATTACATTTAAGTTAAGATAATCATTATTGCCTGTTTGGTCTCCAAGGGAACAGGGAAATGCACATGATTACTGCATCACATCCTGCCTGTTACAGTATTCTTACTGCTTCCTCTCTGTAACAAACATAATCACATTGTCTCCTTATTGAAACTCTCAGCATGTCACTCTTCCACCACTTGCAGACCTGTACATCTGTAAATGTGTGTGTGTGTGTGTGTGTGTGTGTGTGTGTGTGTGTGTTTGTGTGTGTGTGTGTGTGTGTGTGTGTGTGTGTGTGTGTGCCACTGGTGTTTATTGTAGCTTGAGCTCTCTATTCAGTTTCCTGTCATGTCCCCGTCCGCCGTGCATAATGAGCTGGCTGTTAGCCAATCACGTCCTTTAAGACGTACACAGAATACAAATATCCTCTATGAATTTAAATAATTGGAAAAAGGTACTCTAATTAATTTATAATTTAGGTAATGTATTGGCCATGGGACATTTTATTTCTCTACCGGATGTATATCACAGTAATTTAATAAACTGTTTATTTTCTTAGCAATGAAAAATGCTGCAGTTGCTGGCCCTGCTTTGACATGTTTCCTGAGGTCCAAGAGTGTGTTGTCATCACCCTCTGCTGGATGTTTAAGGAATTGACACAGACTTTAGTCTGAGACAACAGTCAAATGTCTGTCAACAACTTTCTTACATAAATGCATTAATGCAGTAATATTATTATTATTATTATGAGAAAACTTAAATCTTGCAAATTTCCTTTTATTTTACACTTTGAATAAAAAAATGTACATAGATAAATTAACTGCTCAAATGACACCTTCAAGAAACTAGCCTCTGTTGGTCTGGACAGCCTCAAATTTGTTTTTGGCTCTCATCTTTCTCTCCATCTACTTCACCCGTCCATCATTCCATCCCTATTCTATTGCGCACATACTCGCAGAAATTCATCTGCAGGGTGTGTGTGAGTTATGGTGTCCTCTCCCCAAGCGCTGTTATGCCCCGACACGGATGGCCACTTCCTCCCATCATGCATTGTTTTGTGTTGAGCCCGTGGGCAGAACGTCCTGCCTCAGTATGAATGGGTCCAATCTCTCGATGCTCACTGCTTTAGTCTTCTTCTCTCTCTGACTTTCCCTCTCTCTGTCCCACTGATTGATGCCACACGATTCGGCCAAATTGCCTACACACATCTTACCCAACCAGTCTGGCAAGATTGCATTTGTGCGAGTGGGCAAAGGTTTGGAGGAGAAAAAGAAAGAGCGGTGGAGGGGTGTGGCAAGTTTGAGAAAGTACAGCCAGTATGACAATGCAATCTGGCCAGATGAGAAGAGAGAGAGATAGACAGACAGACAAAAAGAGAGACAGTCAATGAGGAAGAAAGAGATGATAAGAAAGATCCATTGCTTTCTTCCTAATGTACTTGGCAACAAGGATGAAGAGACCTCTGCCAGAAAGGGCTGATTGAATTGCAAGAAGGTGGTGAAGGAATATTGTCACACCTTATGTCAGTCTGAGAGAAAATGTAAAGGTAGCGTGTGTGTGTGTGCGTGCATGCTCTACAGTATGTGTGTAAATAGGATTTTAGACCCTCTGCACTGGAGATTCAAGTAACCTGGCTACTGCTGGAAATTGTGTGCGCACATAGGATTTGGGCTCTCCTCTGCACAGAACGAGCAAGCCGTCTTGCTGGTGCTGAGGAAGCATTCCCATAATCCCACTGCTCAACTTCAAAAAGCTTTGTAAAAGACTACACAGCACCCTGCACCACAGTAAACCCCTCCTCGTCTTTATTCTCTCTCCTTTCTTTCTCTCTACTTTTCTTCTCCTTCGAAGCTTCAGTCATCTCTGCCCTTTCTGCCATCTCCTGCATTCCAATCTTTCCTTTCAATGCACTTCTCATCAATATTATATCACAGTTTCTCTCCCTCTCTTGCTCACTTTGACCATGTATCTCTTCTCTTCTGGCCCATCACTCTTTCAACTTTAAGTAGGTACAAGGATTATTTTCTTCAAGTATCACTAACTCTTATCTGACACCCAGGTGGACAAGCGACCCAATCAGGGGCACAAAAGCAGGGGTCCGAGAAGGTGGCTTTTTCTCCCTGTTATTTTCCAGTCATCTAGTTTGCTAAAGAAAGTTACTAATTGGGAGAGGAGACTCTTTAGTGTACATTTTAGATGCCTAGAAAATGTATGTGCAGAAAAGAGAGGATTGTGTGCACTTAAGCTGTATTTGACCTCATGCTCAGTTCTGTACAAAGTACAGCAAAGCTGTGCATGTAGCTGTGAAGAGAATCAGACAAGAGATGCCAAAACATTAAAAAACAGAGAGGAGTATAACAAAGACAGACCTTTCAATGATCGGTGTTGGCCTGTCCCTTTCAATTAGCCCCGGTTTTATGTCTTTCCCTCTCTTTCAGCAGGAGGCTGTGGAATATTGAGTGAGGCCCGTCCCTTGCTTCAAATATTGATAAGGTTCTTACCAAGCTTCAATGCCCTTTCTACATGGCTGGTTTTTAAAACAGAGAAGAAAAGCTGTTTGTTTGTGGGTATTCAATCGTTACTGCTGAATATAGTGTTAAACTTGGCTTCTGATACTTCCACCAGTCCCAAATTCTTAGAGATATCCTTCATACTTGCCATTTTTACTGCGTCCAACACAATGCTATGTTGCATTAATTTTCAGTAATATGTTCTTAAAAAGATGTAAATTCAAAGTTACTAACAGCATCAAACAGAACTGTGAAAATAATGGCTATGTGTGTGTCTGGTGCTGCACAAAATTACACCTTACCTTAAAGTAAACAGAATCTCATTAAAAGTGTCTGTGGACAGGGACAGCGCTGAATATCAAAACACACAATCACAAGACTAAGCATCTTACAATGACAACACTATACACATGCAATGCTTGATTATTGCTATAAAAACTCTGTAAACAGTGAACATGTGCATATATATTTTGCAAATCTTAAAATTAAATTTTACAAATGTTCTATCCTGTTTCGATATCACATATATTTCTGGAATGTATGTGTCATATTATGTTTATCCTCTACCTTGATATACCTCAGTCTAAACTGAAGGACTAAGAATAGCAGCCCATTAGATAAGCTTTTCAGCTGCTTTTTGAAAGCCATATTTTCCTCCAGTGCACTCACAATCTCTTATTCCACTGAATTCGCTCGCTATCTTTCTGTGCTTCACCCACTTCCACCTAGAGTTGTTTATAAAATGTTTTGGTTACTGGAAGTACTCAACACATGTTAGCGCTGCACTGTTCTTGTTTTCCTTTCTGATATAGCAAGCAAACAAGTTAAAAGGTTTAGTATGCAGATTTAAGGCAGGAAGAGAGCATATTTGTAAATGAATATGTTACAATTATATTTTGTCAACAAAACATTTAAACATACAGATTCAGATTAAAATATTTTTAAGACCACAAAAAACTTTATAGCCAAAGTGTTTCTAACCTTGAACTGTAGCTTAAGTATGTTGGGCATTGGCCTACTGACATCATCATACAGAGCAAAACACTTCGAAAATGGCTTACACACAGCCCTAAAAGTTAAAAACACATGAAATATTTAGTCATTTAATCGGCTGTCAACATTGTCATTCCTTTAAAGCATGACATTTTCTTGCAGTTTCCACTCATTCTTTCTCACAAACATTTTCTTTGAAATGAATTATTGATTTTAGTTTTGAGTTGGTCTTCCTCTTTTTGTTTTCATTCTGAATATGAATACATAACACTTTTTCACTCTCAAAGCTCTTCTTTAAAGACGGCAAATCTATGGGTGTGTGCGCGATCGTCTCTTGAGCCTCAAAATGCAACATCAGCATCTAGCTATTGATTTTGTTCCATCTTATTGAATTTCTTCTTTCCTCTCTCTTATTGTCTACTCTCTCCGTCATCGCTCAGTCCCAGTCCATCTCGTCCAGTGAGACAAAACCATTATAAATGCAAGTGACTGATCAACTTGACTTTATTGCTTTTCAGAACTCAGTGCTGTTCCTCTGGGACACAATACATGATAGGAAAGTTACAGTAGGACATCATAATTTTAATAACTTTGGTAATCCCTTGGCAAGAATGACATCACACTCTGTGCTTACATTTGAGTGAATAATTAAATCACAATAACGTCATTATCATTGTAAGATAATGCAAGTCTCCCGAGAGAGAGAGAGAGAGAGAGAGAGAGAGAGAGAGAGAGAGAGAGAGAGAGAGAGAGAGAGAGAGAGTCTCTCTCTCTCTCTCACACCCCTATGAAGACATCCTGTCACACACACTCTCTGCACTTTTCTCAGGTCTGCTGTATTATCTGTGTTCCACAGGAAGACCCTAATATCTTCACACACAGATCAATTCATTCCTCTGTGAAAAGAGGGAGCAACAGAGAAAATAGAATAGCCACCCTATTCTTCCCTAGCTTGTTTATACTGAACCTTCAAAGGAAAATTGAATTCCTCAGCACAGCCGATCACCTGCTATTCTGATTAGCCCGATTCTGAGTTTGTTTCCTGCCAGCATGTTCCTGCCTGTCCGCTCCCCACTGCTCAGCTTCTTCAACATTTCCACACAATCATCATTTTATGCCATAGGGTTTCAAAAAAAACTAATTTGTCTCCTAATATTTGTAAGTCGCTTTGGATAAAAGCGTCAGCTAAATGCCTAAATGTAAATCAACAACATTAACACCAACACCAGATGTTGACAGAAGATTTACGAACAGACATGTAACATGTCAAATTTAACTGACTTAAATCTAAAATGATTTTTTTACGTCATTATGGTGACAGAAATATACCTTGCGATATAAAAGCACTGTATGATATACACGTAAGACGTTTCTTAAAGAAGTGTTTAAGTGATAAGAAAACGTATTCTTAAGAGTTATTCTAAATTACTAAATTGAACTATAATGTTGTTAATGTTAAATGACATTTGTTTGTTGTTGGGTTGAAAATAAAATATGCGTCATCAAAAATGTTGTTATTATTTACTCACCATTATGATTGAAACTGAAATCCGCTGTTCTTTCACTTTGCGTTTCTACCACTTGTTGCACTAATTTCGCACTCGCGTTGACTTAGAAATTAGAAATGGCGCTTTTGGACGTGCCGCTGTGACGCCAGACGCTATTGGTTGCAGGCTGGCATGTGACCAATTGCGTCGTGACGTTTTTAGTAAACGGACAGTGATTGGTGGTTCGACTACGGACGCGCTTTGCTTTACGGATCGATTTATCTGGGTTGAAAACGGAGCTGTCAAACTTTTTTGCTTGTGCATGTGTGCGGTAACCTGGAGTTACCTGTTTATTTTCATTAAGTGGCGCCTAAAGAAGTCATGTGTGGGATCTTCATTGTGTTTTACAGTAATTAGCAAAATTTGATTTTTGGAGTAAATGTTTCTTTCTCTATTATCCCTATCCCTCTATTATAGGGGCTGATAGTGATCACTTTAGTTTAGAATCTCTTGCAAACTGTTTCAACTGATTATGTTACACAGTTGAATTAGTTTTATTGCATTAACATACGGTCACAATCTCTCAATTCTCTTTTTTAGAACTTTATTAGAACTTCCCATATCCTGTTAAGTGGCAAAATGATAGACACTGTACAGTTTAACACCACCAATATGTTCTTAATGTACAGCTAGCCACTGTAGTGAAGATCACTCTATCATGTGAGTAGTACCAGATTGTTTTCTATCTGTGCAGGTAAGAAGTGCGAGTTGAATATACCATATTCATGGCATTCACGCACTGCATGACAGTAAAATACGTTTTAAAGTATTTATTTAATATGTTACTGCATTATGACCTATTTAGGTTTGAAAACTCTTGGTCGTTCCTTTGTAATAATATGCTTTTAGCATATAGAGTGTATTAAGTCCAATGATAGAAACTCAAAAAAGCTCTTTTTAATCTGCTCTTCATTGTCTCACAGCAGTGAATTATAAGGAAAATTCTTATGCCCAAATGCTCCAATTTCAGCACGATGGACAGTTTCCATGCGAGTGTGCACACCATCATTCAATTACTCTGTCTCTGTGCTGCTGGAGGCGCTCTTTAAAATGGCTTAACACAGCTTATTTCTTCCCATTTCTTTTAGCTGTTGTGAGCACAATCAGCAAAGTAAAGCCATGTCAGCCCAACACTCCACTCTGTAGAAATGCTTTATTTCAGTTTACAGAAGTATTCTGTAAACTGTCAATAGCAAAATAAAAAGCAATGCTGTTCTATTGAAAGATTCACTCTGTCAATATGCTGATTCATTCACTGATTCTTCAACACTAAATGCTTAATAAAAAAACGGACAATTGCAAAATGCTTGAAATTGATCTCTTATGTCTGAGAAATAAAGTGCAGCACTTAATACTTTGCACAAAAAAACTTTGTGTGGTACAATGAGAAACACACTGCACCCTTTCCCCCACCTTATTTATTTCTCAACAAAAGGCTTGTTCACGGTCAAATGACATTCTCAATGTAACTTTATTACCTTCAAATCCTCTTTGAAATCGCAATTAGCCTTTGGGTAGTCTCTGTAGAACAATGCTTTATATTTGATGTGCTAGGAGGCTAACAAACCTAATGGACTTTAAAATCGACAGAGCACACAGAATCACCCATTAATAGGATACTTCGCTTTCCATGCCCACATATTTTTTTACCATAAAGGTCAGCTCGAAATGTCAGCTGAACATTGTAAATAATATACTTTCTAATATCGTCACAAACAGACTTACGCAAAGATAAATGTTGGTGCTGGGAGATAAAAAACACTCAGGTGTGGATGCGGCAAAAAATAGGCATTTCTAAAAACGCTTTAATTCTGAAAACACTGGCCAGGGAGGAAACAATTCTTAAGGTAAAATGTAATCTCACAGTTCTCATGCAAAAAAAACTTCTCTTTTTGGTTAAGTAAAACAGGCCTCTTTTCAATACAGTATAGAGATATACTGTATGTGTGTACATATATGTACATTTCTGCATCACAAGCCAAATATGAAATGAAATTACACCTTGCTTTCAACCAGAAACCATTTCTCTCTTAAGAACACACACCCACACATACACATCACAGTAACAGGCTATAAGAAAAGTTTACCCGCTTGAAGAACCGAATAAAATACTGACAGAAAGTGATTGTAGCTGCAGAGAGAAAACTCTTGCCAACACCAAGCACAATAAATGGAGGAAAGGACTTCTCTGGTAAAAAACAACAAAGAACAGAGGAGAGTGATGCTAGGGAGAGGAGCCCCCGGGCAAGCGCGCAGTTTCTGCCACTTTTAATTTGCTTGTCTAATTGTGCAAAAACTGCCCTCATCTTGCAAAAATCCCTCTTGAAACGGAGGTCTTCCAATCACACCAGGCCAACCGCCTAGCGTCCGCTGGCAAATTCAGTCTGACTGTTAGTAGGGACCAAATTGATCGCAGCAAGGAAGCTACTAAAAAGCCTCCATTAAGGGTAGAAGAGTGTTTCTAAAGAGACTCATTCAATAATCACCGTGTGCTTGCCTCAGAGGCCGGGTCTGCATCTCCCCCTCTTTGTTTCCTGAAAAATGCATTAAAAGAGTCCAGATGTTTCACAGGCAAACATTCTTTTATTCTTTGTGAACAAAACTTTTCTAATTAAACCTTTTATCTTTTCTGCCGCTGATGTGTTTTAAGGCAAACTGGTATTAAAAAATGATTGTTGACAGTAAGAAAAGAGTGAGAGAGAACAGCAGAGAGGGAGGGAGAGTTCGCTTCTTTAAAAGGAAATGTTTAAGTGGCAGCTGTGAACACATGTCAAAAGAAATTTGGGTCAGTCTCTCTTTAGCTAAAAAGATATCATTTCAGTCTCTGTCACTTTCAAACACACTCAGGAACATTCCCTAAGGCCTGTTTTGAGCTAAAATAAATAAACTTGACCTGTATGAACATTCTCTTCAATGGATAATATGTACAGTATATAATGCAAAATTATGCATTTTACACTTTTGCATTTGGCAGATGCTATTATTCAAAGTGGCTTACAGTGCATTTGAACTATACAGTACATTTTATCAGTATGTGAGTTCCCCTGAGATCAGACTCATGACCTTTGCTAACACAATGCTCTACCAATTGAGACACACTTGACAGATATTATGTAATACTACCTTCACCAAAAATCTTACATTTGATTATAAGTATAAGCAATTATAAAATAATAATTTATTATCACACATTCAGATGCCAGTACTTTTAATCAAACTTACAAATAGCCTTTAGATTTGCAACAAATAAAGAGGAAATCTGCATTTTTAGTGGTAAAGCTATCATGGCAGTGTATTATTTTGAAACCAGTCTTCTTTAGAAAATGTCAAAATCAAATTTCTCACAGAACACTCCTCAGTTTGAAGCTTAGTTCTGGTTCAATCTGTGTCCTGGCACAAGCCCAAAATGGCTGACGCAAGCTTACACATGACAAAACTCAATATTTGAAATAAGAAAGAAAGAAAGTGAGAAAGAGAGTGCGTGATGGTTTTTTTGAAAAGTAAGTAAACACAGCCTGTGGCAAATGAGAGTCGAGATGGCACACAGAGATCCCAAAGAATGGATATGTTTGGTTTTTGGAGACGGAGGCGGGGGTGCGTATGATATCAGGAGCATCCTTAAAAATAACACTACCATTTGTCATAGTTTGATTTGACATGTAAGTCTTTGGGAGAAAGTGGATGTGAAAGGACAAAAGCATGGGCGGACATGCATGTACATTACTTTCTTAGTCCCAGCTGTGTGAACATATCCATGCAGATGGCATCGCACAGATTTTCAATCTGCTTTAATGTGCATTGCTTAGTTAATAATGTTTGAGTGGGTGCAGATCTGTCAATGAGCACCAGGTTTTTCACATGACTTCATCAATAATTCATATACCTGTTTTTTATTCATCTGTATGATTTCTCTTTATGGTTAGTTATCTATTTCATGTCTGTAAATGTTACCACAAATGTCTGAGTCAATCATGTGGCTCTATATTGAAGAATTAGGAAACTAAAAGCAGTCTTTGGAATTCTGTGGAGTGATGCTTTAGAGTAAATACAAATCAATACTTCTGTACTAACTCAATTTCCTGCTAGCATGAGGCTACATACAGTGTTCCACTGAATTTAAGAGAGTCAGACGGGATGTGCAATTGTAGCTAACGTAATATAATTGCAGTGAATATGGAGAGCATGTCTGTTTATTTGAGCATGCAGCAAAGGATGCTTGGCGGTGAATGGAGACGATGGACTGTGACTGGCATTGTATTGAGACTATTAGCTTTTAGAAGCATCAGTTGATTAAATCTGTTTTGAGTCTCAGAAAAACAAGCATGCGATTCACTCCTGAAAAACAGGGGGAAAAATGACACAATAAAGTGAGGCCTGTATCTGATGTAGGGTATGCTTAATGGTTCTTGTAGTTGCATGTCGAGCACTTTCCTTCCTGCTTGTTTGTTCGTTTTTTGCAGTTCATTTTGTTCACTCTGTTCCATGTTCTTCATCTGTAACCTTCCAACGTTCTTCTCTTCCCCACAAACTGTCTCACCTCTTCTTCTCTGTTGCACATAGAAAATGGTTTTTGTGGTTTAATTAGACAGCAATTTGTGAGCTCAGAGTTCCTCCGCACACAAGTATGTGCTAATCTCAGTAATTAATCCTCATTTACTTAGTTTCTCGGCAGAGCCCGTCACCTCTGCTTTCTGCATTCTCTCTCTGTCTAACTTAATCTATCATTGCAATCATACTCTGTTTTCGACCAGGAATAACTTGTTTTCTACAATATGCATAGATCTGTGTATATCCATATGAGTGTCTTAATTCATTTCTTAGTTCTCACTATATGAATACAATGAGGAAACACCATGGCAAACATACGGGATATAACCAGCTTAATTGGTCTTTGTAGCTTTCACAAGGCTAAAAAAAACTAAGATCACACCACAGACTTAAAGCTGATGTGACAAATTATGGAGACAGTCTCACAATTCATTTCGTTCTCACGCTCTTCCAGATATGAACAATGGTCCCAGCACACCTCTTTCACTAGCGGATATCTGTTTGGTTCAGCTTTTTCCTCTGTCATTTATTTAAAGTATTTACTGTCAGAGGATGTGAGAGCTATGGTGGGGTCTGGATTGACACGGGTAGCCATGTGTAAACACAATCCTTCATTAAGATAAAAAGCAGGAGCCAGGTCTGATAAATGCAGTAGATAAAGTGTTGTGGGTATTTGTCATGGTTGTAGCAAGGAAGATTTCATCATTGCAGTGGATTCTTAGTCAAGCTCCATTTTTTCAGTTGACTTTTCTCTACCTTCTCCCACCATTGTAACCCCATAATTACATTCACATTTATGTAAATGTATATAATGTTATGCCATGAAAATGTTTACAGTTCCAAGTGAAATATGTGAAATTGTCTAAAGATGAAAAAAGTAATATACTGTATTATGATAATTAATATTATTAAAATAACTAACATATTTCATTATATAACACTTAATTGATTATTTGTAATTGTTTCTCTGTACAAAGAGCTCGGGGGTCCATTGGTTCAAAACCTTTGGTGTACAGTACACAGCGTATAAAATTTTATTACGTTGTCCCTTTTTGGTTTCGTTTCCTTTGTTCATTTATTATTTAGACGCAATTCTAGTGGACATCTGTCTGTACCATGTTCACGTAGGAAATAGAGAAACACAAATCAGGCTATAGTCAAAGGAGTTTAAAGATGTCACCAGACAGGCTCATAGTGGGACTATTTCATTAATTATTCACCATCATCTAGTCTTTCAGCATCCAATCAACAGCCACAATGAGGAATTTATCCATCCTCCCTCTCTTCAAGATTGCAAATAAACGCAGAAAAATAAGCAGCCACTCCTGTCCTAGTTTGTCTATGACCTGAATCGCTTGCCCATGTAAACACTAGTAGATAATGCTAATTAAGACCAGAGAGAAAGTCTTATTAGTGCGAGAACTGCAGTGGAGAAAGTTTCCAAGTAGCAGAACTGTGACTACATAACAGGGAAGGTTACTAGAAGTCAGCCAAGACTCGGCAAGCTATTTGAGCTTCCTTTATTTTTTTCTCATAAAATAATGATTCCAATTTAATAGTTGACTCCCCAAAGAGTGTGACTGAAGGGCAGTCAAGTTCTCAACTAACATCAACTTTTAGGAAGAGGGTTTAATTTGAACAAGGTTTAAGGGTTTGGTCACTGTGCCCCGAGATCAATTTTATCTTAAAAATAGCAATGTTTCTGAGTGGTTTTCCATCATGACCGATAAAAAAACCTGCGGTCGCCGAGCCTTTACAAGAGCTCAGTGGAGTGCGAGCGAGACAGAGCGAGCGGGTAAAGAGATGATAAATGCTCTGACAAATTAGGTTAAAGTATTAGTCTGGGTTGCGATGGGTGTACCACTGGCAGGATAAATTTGACAGAATGAATGCAGCTAGAGTTTGTTATCTAAATGCAAGTACAGGGCATCAGTGATGCAGTCGGTGACAAATTGATGTCAGAGGCTACCATAATAAAATCATTTACTGTTGCCGTAGTTACCCAGCTCTCAGTCATGCATGCCGCAGTAACACTAATGACTGAACGATCAAAGCAAAGTTAAAGAGTGAGATGTTATATGCATGAGCATACACATTCATTTGTGTATTTACAGATAAAATGGTGTCTGAAGGTCCAAGACCACTAGTTGCATTTTTTTTATTTATTAAAATGTTTCTATGATGTAAAGGGAAAAGCATTTGAAAAATGAATATGAATTTCAGATTGTTTATATATGTACCTTTAATAAGTTTAAGCTGGCATGGATTTCACAAGTAAAACCCAAAGTTTTCCCCCAGCATGTCTCAAAGAGCATACTGCAAGCAAATAATTCTGGCCTTAATACAGTAAATGTCAAAAAAATCTGTTAGTGTTAATTAGTGTTTAATATATGTAATAAAACTTTGTTTATTTCCAGGTCTAACTTAAATTATGATATCCAAATTTCCAACGCCTTCTCAGACTTTTGCACCAATTCCAACATCAATTTTCTTTGATAATACTTCCCTGATTATTCCTGTTCTTTTTGATTGTCTCTTTCTCTCCCATTCATCCTCACTTACACCCAGTGTTAAAGTAATCCTTGTTGTATGAGCATTTTCATTGTGTGGGTGCTGATATCATCTCCCATCAGTCCTACATTGTCTCTCAGCCGCTAATTAGCCACTATTGTACTTCAGCGGCCAATCAGAAATCTTGCTGTCCGACGAGAGTTGTTTTATTTACATCAGATAAGAGGCATAATGGGACCGGAAAGGGATGGATTGTGGCGATGCACATTACGATACAAAATCTGGGCGCTTGTGCCAAGTGAACAACTGGTGCAATACCATTAGGGTTATTAATTTTGATAAGATAAGCCTTGTAATGATTCATAACCCCCCAAAATCTCATCTCATCCGTGAATAATTTAGAGAGAACACCAGTTTATTATCTGTTAGTAGTACACATATGTTCACTGGCTTTCATTACGCTCCGGCTCTTTTGATTAGATGTACCGTATAACTTAACAATGGGTATTTAACCTCTCACACCTGCGGAAGTCGCTGGAGAACACAGGCAGTGAATTTACTGAAGTGTGAATAATACAGGAAATTGGCACAACAGTCTGTAATTTAAGTGCACAAACAAACAGGATGTGATGGATGCAATTTGGCATCACTTTCAGATAAGATTGCACTCTTTTATACCACAAGCTTTCTATATCGCTAAAAATGTTGTCTACACAGTTCTCTTGCTTTTCCGATCGTAATGGTAATTTCAGCCCGTCGTCTTTTAGCTTGCAGGCGGCAATATGACTGTGTGACCAATTGGAGTGGCCAATATCCAGTTAAAGATGAAGATCAGTGTCTATGTTTATGCTGTGGGCACAGTTTTCTCCGTTTGGAAGTGAAAGTCCACTAACAGAAGGACACGAAAGACTACATTAGGGAGGACATGTCAGACTTTCACAATACTCAAGATATTTCTAAACTCTAACTCTATGCTTTAAAATGCACAGTAAAAGCGGCACTAAACCTTTTAAAACAATCTAATAAAAATAACCAGTGACATTGCAGTTTGACACTCATGCTACAATAGCAACACCATTACCTATTCCTTAAAACTCCTAAGTCCATAATTTTATCAAAGTATAACATTAATTGTCCCACAAGAGATGTTCAGTGCCTGTGGTGTGCTTAACTACACTGTCCCATCTTTCCTATTTGTTGCGTAAATTAAAACTTTAACTGGCTTTATTGACTGTTCTAATCTCTCCGGACTGCTCGATGTTTACTGACTAATAGCATGGAGGAAAGGTTATGCATTAGTGATGAAATCTGAAAGCTTGGCGGTTGAGGGTCTTCGACGGCGCTTACTTTCCGGTCTTAAATAACAGTGAATAGGCTTTGTACTGATAAAACAAATGCCCCAGAGAAATAACAGCCAAGGGTGACACACTGCATCTTTTATGAGCAAATGTTTATGTCATATTAGCTTAATCTCCTTTTTAAATGGGTTTTGGGGAGGTTTGCCTGCCGTGACTCTACTGGTATACAGCCACTCCAAGAAAGTTGGACGAAAAGTTTGTTCTGGAGTATCAAGGCAAACATTAGATACTACAAATGCAATCATGTCCTCAGTAAAAGCCAAAATATTCAGAACAGCTTTTCAAAAACAACACCAGATGCAACCCTCACTAATTCATTCAAAAAGCTTCAACTTCACCATTACGCAGAGACCTTCCTTTGTGCGTCAAAGTCACGCATAATGTTTTCAATTATTCGAAGCCCTTTACTCCTGCCATATGGTGACCTTCAGATGAGAGAAAAGCGACAGCACGTGTGGAGGTGAAAAGGCGGAAGCGCAGTAAAGACAGGTGAGAACAAACACATATGCGCTGAGTGACAGGAGCACAGAAGCGACATGTTTCAATCAAAACTGTAACATGTGGCAACGCTCAAGGTGTTAACATCTGACTGGTGTCATTTCTAAAAACTCTAATTAATTCAGGCATAAAAACTTTAATGAGGAAGATGACACAGGTGTGTCGCATCCACCCCTGGCTTATTACAGCGGTAAATCACATCAAACAGAGACAATAAAACACATGGAATAATACAATCTGATGAAGAGTAACAGGTACACTTTACAATCAAAACGGCAGCAGCATGTTTTTATGACAAGACATATTTACACAAACAATGAGGAGTTTTCAGTACATTTATACACAGACACAGAAAACAGTTAAATTCATCAGCACTGATGATATAAAAACTATATATAAACAGTTTTAGAATTGACATTTAGCTTTGTATTTACATGTTAGTCAGACCTTAGCAGGTTTAGCAGTTTTTACAACAGGCACAATTACAATTTTAAAAAGAGCAAGAGATGCGTGCGACTGTTAAGTGATTCACAATCTACATAAAATGTCAACTATAAATATTTAATATCGAACTGGGCGACAATATCCAGTGTGTACGCTCTCATACTATTATGCATTATTCAAGAACTTTGGAGGTTTGGAATAGTGGGTTATTTTTGTATCCAACTATAAAAGGACACAAGATTCTCTTGATAGTCGGCCAGAAAACGAACAGATGACTAATTCAGCTTATTGAAAAACAACCGCTTTCGTAAAATGGAAAATGTGCAATCAATTCTAAACAGATCAATACTCTGGTAGTCTGGTAGTGTTATCCAAAGCCAACAACAATATCAAAAAGGTTCACCAACACTGAAATATTTTTTAAATAAATTAAGAAAATATGATTGATGACAATTCCACCCAAAATCTTCCACTGCAACCAGTCGACTTGTAAGAAATAGTTACTGTAGCTTTACACAAACATTCTTTAAATCTGATGCTTGACCTGCAGGGTCAAATATGATAATTATATGATAATCTCCATGAACTTTAAAAAAAAAACCTCTAGAAAGTATAAAAAAAATTTTTGGTCGATGTTGGATTTTTGTTAGAGAGCCATAGGCAAGACTTTATCGTTGTGTGTCTGTAGCTCTTAATTGCTTTCTTTTGGACACCGTCCTGTTTTGTTGAGGACGGTACTTAGTTCATTAATGAGGTTCTGAGGCATCTGCGCTCCTCTGCTGGGCAACACAACTTTCCTCTGGGTGACAGCGCTGGGGTCCTGTTGAAGCGATGATCTTTGCTTAGATTTTAGTGCGTCATCAATCACCATTTCCAGCCTGGATTCAAACTGAGCTTCCACACTTCTGGCCAATTTATGCGCCGAGTCTGGTTGGTTACCCTCGTTGGTGGTCCTTTGTGTTTGTGTGTTTGGTCCTTCTACACTTGTACTAAGGACCGACTTCCCTTTAACCTAACAGTAGAAAGTGCATGGACATTTGAGTCAAGAGATTGTTTTGTATAATCTGCAGTTGATCAAGTTAATGTCTAATTTCAGCAGACGTTTTGCGGATGAGCAGACATGGAAATGGTTTAATTGTCAACAAAGATAGAGATCAGAGCTGATAATGGCCAAATGCGCTGTCCTTTGGAAGTGTTAATTAGAGAAATTCATGTAGCAAAACTAAATTGAAAAGATGTGTTTTCAGCATGTTTGTGAGTGTAAATCAGGTTTAATTCTGACCTCTCTGTTGTGTTTGGTCTGAGCGGTGCTGTACGTGGATGTTCTTCCTCGGCTCAGGTTGTAAGGTAATGATGCGCTCTGCTTCAGGTCTTTAGGCCATAAGTCACCTCCATGCTGCAAACACAGTTGGTTTTCAATTAAGAAGGAGCTACTGTGAAACTAATGGGTTCCTACATTTGGACCAATGGTTTTTCAATACTTTTTCACTCAAAAATGAAGGATTTGTAAAAAAACATGTTAGATATTACAGTCACAAAGAACAATTACTAGCCAGTAAAATATTTGAAAGCAGAGCACAAGAAGAAAAAAACCTAGATGTGAGTTTCGTAAAAAGAAATACCAGTTCTTGCAACACAGAAAGAAACGTGTTGAGGGAAGATTAGGTTTTAGGTTGAGTCTGTGTAAAATAAATGCTGCATCAATCAATATGTCATTTAACCATGTAAACAAATAGATCAGTTTACTAAATTCAAATACAGTATGCCGGCATGTAAATAACTTAGAATATCATTGGTTCTTGCACATCTTGTGACGAAACACTCATATCACAATATTCACAAGACATGCAAACTTAAAAAAAGATTATTAATGTGCAGTCATTACTGATCTCTTTGTTTACATACACAAAGTACTGAATATTAAATAAGCTTAAAATATTGTTACGAATATGTTTCTGTCACAAACATATCGTTTCACTTCAGATGACATTTACTAAAGCAGTGGAGTTGTTCGGATTATTTTAATGATGTATGTATGTGCTTTTTGGAAAATCAATATTTCAACATGGAAAATCAAAAAAGAAGATAATATGATGGCTTTTAATATAAACTTATTTGTGTTTAACTGAAGAAAGCAAGTCAGATACCTGTACCTATCAACTATATTACTTTAATAATACAATTTTACTTTTCCAGGTTTGGAAATCACATAACCCTGGAAACTGTAGTTCAACACTGGAAATGGATTCCTTATTTTTAAGTTTTAAGTCTCAGGCAACCGAAAGACTTCTATATATTCTCTAACTAACACTAACTTTCTGACCTTAATGATGTAGGAACAAATGTGCTGGAACATTCTGGACCTATTCCTGAGCAGCACACTAAGACAGCTCATACTTTCCACCGTGACTTTGTGGCCTTTGAGTTGTTCTGCACGTCTACATCCTCATTTCAGCAGCAGAAGGTCTCATCTGCCTGTCCCTTTACCTACCCAGCGCTCCTCTCTAGTTTCTATGGAAACCACGCCAAGCAGAAGGTTGGGTGAAATAGAAGCGGTAAGAGGTTAGAAGAGTCTCAGTATCAATTAATCTACCTGCGCCGACTTCAGAAGCACTTTCAGAGCATGTAATAATGAGACGCGACAATATGTACACTGAATTATGGGACGTGCCCTCCGCTCCTCATCTTTTACTCTGCTGCTCGAAAAACAAAGAAACCTCTTTCCACCCCGTTCCTCCCAGAAGAGAGAGAAAATTATAAACTGAAGCTCTTTGTTTTTCCACCTCGTATCAGTTCAAAGGCACAAAAGCATGAATAAACCTCCACAATGAAAATGGGGAACCTGTGAGAAGTAGATAAGGATGAGGCATTAGGACGGAAGAGAGGGGCAGGAAAAATCTGAGAGGGTAAGGGGATTGGAGGAGAGATCGAAACAATGGCTAAATCATCTACTTCTCCTCTGCCATCTCTTGCCTCTGGTTTTAGTTGTTAATACTGAATAAGCTGAGTCAGGCCCTTGGTGTAGCAGCGATCTAAAGAAGAGGATGCTGAAACCAAACAGTCTGACTGAACTTATTTCAGCTGTAAAACCTCACCGGCTAATGTGATTTATATCCATTGAGAGTGACCTTGAAAACATTTTTAGGGCTAGCTGTTTTGTAACTTTCTCATGAAAAACAAATTCAGCATTATGAAAAAGTTACCATGGTACACATAGTAAACCGATGGTCATTTGGTTGGAAAAACCAACTGCAAACTAAATGAATTTCAGGTGAGGAATAAAGCCGTAAATCCTCTTTAAATGCCTCCCTTTATAACAATGTTAACTCTGCACATTAACAGCACTCAAAAGACTAAAAAAAGCTCACCTTCACTCTGATAATGGAGGCGACCCAGTCTTGCTGAGAATCATTCCCTTTACAGCAGAAATACCTTTTTCAGGAAAGACACAAACGCAGATATTCATAAAACTGAAGCACTCATGTGTCCTATTTGAAATTCAGTCATGCGGTTCTGTACTGCAAGTACTAAGCTAACGAAATCTTTGTACGTTTCAGCCTGAAATATTAAAAAAGGGCATATTAATCTCCATTTCTAATTTTCAGCTCATGCTGGGTGTTTTTCTTATAAAAACAGAGCTGAAGTGTGTGATTGACTATGCAATTAGGGAAAGAGTTAATTGCACTTACCACTGCTGCTTTTCAGTATAAACAGTAAATCCCCAACTGTTGAGAATTAGACAGAAAAACAAAAAATAGATTTCCATTACTTGTACAGCATTTTATTCAGGTTCTCCATATCAATTTAAGACTATTTTCAACTTTTTTAATGGTGTAACAGTTTGACCCCTAAAGACCGTTAAAGTGCTAAGACACCATTAAATTCAGCTTAACTTTCACAGCGAGCTGACAGGCATAATGGAAAGAAAGACCTTTTGCTCGGATAAGAATGTTACACATCCTTTTAAACTTATAAAATTTAAAGTATCTGAACAATGTAAAGGGATAGTTCAGTCAAAAATTACAATTCTGTTTCCTTTTACCCCTATGATCCATAGAACACAGTCAGAATGTAAAAGAATGACAGGCACAGTCACCATTTAGTTACTATACAATCAAAGTATATAGTGACTGATACACTCCCCTATTGTGTTTAACTGAAAAAGACAATCTTAAAAATGAGTGCAACTAAATTATGACAAAATTATAATTACGTTGACATCTAAAGTCTTTGGTCCAAAGACTAAAAAAGGAAGTTTTTACCATTTAACTGTTAAAATAGTGGCATATTGAAGCCTTAGTGTGAACATGTGATGCCTAAAAGATTACAGAAAAACATTTTTGAAGGGAACATGACCTAAGAATGTTATGGATACAATCTAGGAAAATGATGAATAAATGATAATTTGCAAAATAATGCTTACAGCCGACTTACAAATTACTCAGCAACCATAAATTACAAAAATGCAACATTATTGAAAAGAAACAAATCAATGGTTACCACTTTTCCCAGCAGGGGAGAGAAAAAAAAATCGTACAATGTATTTGCAAAATTACATTTAATGAATTTTTAGTAATAGTGAGATATAAATCTGCTTATAGAGTGACTGTGATAGTCTTGTTTCTGAGGAAAGGGCATTTGGCACTGAGCCATGCAAGCTCTGCATATCTGGCACAGGAGAAAAATATTGAAGAAGATCTCATTTCAACATGGAGCAAGAGATAATGCCAGAATAATTATGAATCGATCTTAATTACACGTTTAGGATTATTAATACATCTTTCAATGGCTACACTAATTTTGAATAATACGTTTCATAGCGCTACTTGTGGTTCCTAAAGTACGTGCTCCAGGTTAAAAAAAGAATAATGAGAGTTTGGAGAAATTGTTGCAGGACTAGTTTGTGTTTTAAACTTAAAAAAAACGTTTTAGTTGCAAAGCCCATTTACCTGCTTGTTGGTTTCAACTTCCTTCGCAGCCCTAAGTAACATTTAACAGACTTTAGTTGAGCCTCCCTTTCCGGCTTGGTGCCCTGAAAAAAACAATTGCATATGTGCCTTAATTCAAAACAATAATGTGACATTAATTTATGAAGCATACATTATCTTAACCTACAGTAATGCATGTTAATGCTTTTATTGTAGGCAGTATGGAATATAACCATTAAACACATTTCCAATCTGTCATCAGGTACTAAAACTGGTTTACATATGCAGAAAGGAAGCGAAAAAGAAAGTATCTGTGATTGTTTTATTTCCCCAGCTCATTCGGATGAATCAAAGGGAAAAACAGCAATTTCCTGTTTACAGCTGTTTACAGCCCAAGGGCATTGTGTAAACTAGCATGTGCCGACAACGCTGTGTTGTTGCCTGGAAGGGATGCGCTTCGTACGTAATGCACTGCAAAACACGAGCAGCACAGGCGCACGTCGACGATCTAATCGAGGATCCTAATGTAAAAAAGCAAGAAACAGAAAACAAAGGCATCCGAATATCAATTAAATTTCTGCTTCACAGCCAATTCCCACCTTCTTCACTTGATAATTAGTTGAATATTCGGCAGCAGCCAAAAATTACACTAATTAAAGAAAAGAACAGCCTTCATTCGGAGCGTCATTGTCTCATCTCCTCTCACACATACACACCCCCACACGTATCCTCACACTTCACTCAAATATCAATTATTAACACATCTTGCACTCTTTAGGAGACTGTGTCTTAGCTCATGAAGTTTGCGCCCTAGAGGAAGCACAGACCGGCGTACACACAGAGCGAAGAAATGAACAGACTAGAGTTGTTTAAATCGTGGAGCTCATTTCAGGGGGTATGAGAAGCATTACATTAATTTAAAATGAAAATAGCCATTATGGATTTATTTGTTTCCCTTTTTTTCTCTACACTTATTACAGACGGGCCCCTGCGATTGGCCCCGAGCAGGTAATTTTATATCCGCTGTGAGTTTTTAATTACTATTTCATCTGTAAATGCATGCGAAGAAAACAAACAGAAAACTGCTGCCGACCGCTGTGGGGCTGCTGGCGAACAGTGACATTGTGCGGAGACTCGTCCTGATGGAACAGCGAGGATGAAGATAGATTTCAATATTACCAAGGGCAGAAATAGTTTCACACTCTGCAACTAATTTTGCTGTGTAAAAAATTGAATTAGAGACAATTATGATAGAAAGAGAGAGTCATACTTTAATGTCTTTGTATAACAGCAGTTTTTTGTCCTGAAGTACCAGGTATCGGTCCTGAAATTTATGTCCTGACAGCAATTTGGAGGAGCCATCTTTGAACTTGAGTTGCTCTCCTTTAATGAAATCTTTCAGCTTATCTGTCGCACACAGACATACATACAGGGAAGAACACGACACAAAAAAAATATATTGAGTCATACCATGAAGTATTTATGAGCACACCCCCCCTCCGCTCCAAACTGTAGCAGGCTATCATACATTTTTAAAACGTCTAAAGTTGCATTGCAAAAGCGACTGAAAGTTGAAATTAAAGATGTTCATCTTAACACATTTAAAGGTTTAGCACAGAGCTATACACACCTTTGTATCATGGCACTGCTTAATATATATTAATATCTTTAGTGAAGCATACAGAGAAGCTATTACTCAGCACAGGTACAAAATTAAGATTTCTGACTGTGGATACGGATGGCCTTAATAACCGAAAAAAGAGTGCAAATATGCTTTCTTTAAAAACTTTGCTTTTTGCACAATTTCATTCAATCATTAAGATCGAAAAACACATCAGGTCTTTGGTAAAGCTATGAAATTATGGAGAAAAACTCTTCGTCTTTGTGTTTGGTTTGGTTCAGGATGGTTCAGCTTACCTTGCTGACTAATTGCTCGACATTTTTTGCTCAATGTTTTAAGTGGCAGAAGGCATAAACAAGGGACTATACTTCTCAAAGAGGGCTTTAGACAGCTGGGAAAGAGTTTTGCCATCATGTCTTTAAATTCTTTCATTAGAACCAGCACAACTTGTATAATAAATTCACTGCCACAGTGCTTTGCTTTTATGTTATGTTTTTAAAATTCTGGTTTATGCACACAAGCAGACAAACAGCTTTGGCCATTGTGTCATGTCTCGCGCTGTATTTTTTAGCATCTCACACCACAAAATAGATGCGTCACATAAAAAATATTTGTAAAATTGAGAATCTGGCTTCAAACAAACACTATAAACGTCACAGAACAATATGTTCCTTTAATCTGTGAATGTTAGATTTGGAGTGATGCGCTGGGCTGCATTAGGCCGTCCACTGATAGTACCTGAGTTGGAATCTGTCATTTTGAATCCAGAATATTTCTTAATGAGCAGAAAGGCCGAGCTGGGATCCTCCAGAGAGCTCCACTCCAATACCTGCTCCAGTACCTTCTCTTTGTAGTGTAAGGGCCGCTCTAAATACAGATTGGAGAGAAAAATTGGCAAGGATAAGTAAACAAAACTCCACTGAAACAGAAAGGCTAGTATATTAATGCAACCCTAGTCTAGAAATATACATTCTTACATCACTTCACCTAAAATGACACATTAATATTATCTGAAAAACTAAAATCACAACCAAAAAAAAAATGTTTGTGCTTTGAGTTTGTCCTCCACACAAGCATAATTATGTAGTGCAAATTTGTAATTATCGCCAGCCAATCCGACTATGATTAGACAACACACTCAAGTGCAAAATAGATCTATTATCAAGTTGTAATTTGTAAAAAAGGAAAACACAATGCTCGCTATTGGCAAAAATCACTTTTACACCACCTGTCTCCCCCTCCCTCCGATCCCATCACAATCTGTTAATAGTTTCTCATATCCACCATGAAATAATAATAATAGTACTAATCATGTGCATTCACTTATCTATTGAAGCATTTTAATGTGTTTGTAAGCCTTAGAGGAACATCATTAAATGCTCCAATAATTAGCCTTGCACTTAAAAGCACACACACAAAATACTTTTTATGCAGGATTGTGGTTGTTAAGTTTTATTATCAATTATTTTTTATAGTTTAACAGCATAACCCCTACCCAGTTCTCCATTCTCAATGACCTCAAAGGTGGTCCAGAGATCTTGAGCTTTAAGCTCCAAGCCCTTCATTTCCACAGTGTTGACAGCAAGCTCATCTGATCTCATGCTGGGAGAAACCTGGTAAGGACAATTCACTTTATTTTTGGGCAAACAATGATATATCTGATTAAATACAATTAATGTTATTTATTTGGCATATGCTATTCATTCAATAAAAACCATTGAAGAGCTATTCCTTTGTGCAAAAAGATGTCAAATGTATTTTTGCGAAAGAAAAATGGGAAAAAAAGACTGCCAAGAGAAAAAGCAGACTGAAATTACGACGATTCACGTATGACAACTCATATCCGCAAGTCTATTAACTGAGGTTTACCTTGACTACTGATAAAACACAATTACTCTCACAATTAAATCAAACATTGCTTTGATTAACTGCAGTTTGATTTAGTCTGTGGCAGAAATCCCCTCCAGGTTCACAGACAGCCAGACACACACACATACACTACACAGAGATGGAGAAAACAAACCTTGATTAAACAGCACTTTTCTGGCTCCTTTTTTTCCAAGTAGACCTCAAATATCAGGTCACCGGCGGGAGAAAACTGCAAACAGATGCATAGAGATACACATGCAACTGGTAATACATAGACATTATTAAAGATGTATTTCTATTGTGAAATGGAGAAAGAAAGAAAGAAAGAAAGAAAGAAAGAAAGAAAGAAAGAAAGAAAGAAAGAAAGAAAGAAAGAAAGAAAGAAAGAAAGAAAGAAAGAAAGAAAGAAAGAAAGAAAGAAAGAAAGAAAGAAAGAAAGAAAGAAAGTTCACTAAGCAACTAAACCACCCAACAGTAAAGCCGTCTTCGTGGATTTACCACAAAAGCAATCAGCAGTCCATTCAGATCAGCCCGGTGAATGTGTGTATCTGTGTGACTAAATGACACACAGCTGGAGTCCCACACATCATTTAGCAAAATTACACTACAAGCTACACACTACAGCTGGCAAACCTCTTAGTGAATGTAAACCACTGCTTAAAGCTTCCCTCCTAAATGATTAAAACTAAAACGCTATGGCAAAATGTATTTAAATGTAGTGAGAAAGACATACGCTAACATTCTCTGATGTGTAAAGCACTTTCTAAATGTATTTTTACTTATTTAACCTGTTTGGGAACTGCATAATGCTAATACTTTTATTTGATAGTTTTATTTGATAGACTTTGCAATTATTCAAAACAATATTCTGTGAAAAACAGAAATAATTGAGTAGGTGTGTCTAGACTATTACTGCATGTATCTGTGTGTAATTAAGCCCGGGACAAAGTTGTTTTTCACGGGTCACTCCCGAAACAATTGCTTCAACTTAAACCCGTACACTTAAAGTTTTTAAACTTGGACACCGGCTGCAGCACACAAAGGAAGATTAATTTGTTTTTCAGCTTATCTGAACAAATTGTTCCTTGTGATGCCAGTGAGGTATAAAGCATCTGACACAAAGGTTAGGCAGCAGAAAGATTGCTGTTTGCTCTAATTTGCTCAAAACAATAGCAAGACGGGTCAAAGTGCTTTTGTGACTTGTGAAAATGCACAACTTGTGATATCATATGGAGCATGTTGATGGGATAAACGTGCACATTTATAAGCGGTGACATCACAGATGTCTCCCATTCGCTGTCTTTGTCTCACTCTCACAGTTGCACACAGACACCTATTTAACTGAAAGGTTAAAAGGGGGCGACTTACCGTGGTGTCTTTCCATCTGGTGATAAAGCTGTTTTCTTTCTCCATTTGCCTAACCTGCTCTTCATTGACCTGTTTCAATGGACCAACACAGATAAACAGAGATTAAGGCCCATGTGCACGGTAAACAGACCCGCTCATATCCCCCATCAGCAAAGTCGGGGCTGCTAAACTCAACAAGCATCCTATTAAAGGACCCGTCTGATAGATGGGGAAAAAGAGGGGAAGACAATTTTTGGGAAATCAAAACAGTAGAGATATGGGAATAAAGTCACAAATAGCGTGCACCTCAAAAACCTGCGAACGTGATGTTGTCGGCTACATGCTCTTTATCGATGAGGAGCATGTAGACTGAAACGTCACGTTTTGGGTGAGAATTTCCTGCATATCTATTGGATAACAGATCTTATTTTTTTAGTTCAAGCTTTCAGAAATTTACATATTTACTTTGCAGTGTGACAAAATAACTGAGCAATTGGCTCTGTATGAATGTATCTGTAAAAAAACTAATGAATGTGAATTGTGAACTTTTAATTTACACCTGCATGCTTGCATATTACTTCAGAGGATGAATTCCATCTTGAGTTCTGGCTATTTGTCACGCTAAACCTCATGTTTCACACACACTCCCTCTCTCTTTCTCTCTGAGTATATGAATGTGTGAAGCCAAGGGCCCTATGCATGTATGAGAGAGTCATTGGGGAATAACACACTCTGTCTCTGTAAATCCCTTTACGGAGGCTTGCATCTAAGTGTAACACGAATACTGTGCCCTTCTTCACACACTTTCACTAGAGATGCACATTGTGTGGCGTTGTTATATTTTTTCATTCCTTTAGTTCCTTCAGTTTAGAATTGGAGAGTCATTCCTTTTCCATTTGTTGGGTATTATTGCTTCTGCTTTGTTCATTTTAATTTGCAGAAATGAAAAACGTGCATTCGTTTTGGTCACATCCATAACGCATGTATGTTTTCCTCCTATTACTACTAATTTTTTATGCCTGGACTCTCAGCAGGGGTTTATGAAAATATAAACAGATGGTTCAATATACTGGTAATAAATACATTCTGTGAGAATTTATATTTCAAGTTTTGACTGCAAATGTCTCATCCATAACGCTGGAATTGCCCATTTAAAACTAGAATGGAGATAGAAGATCAATATCTTGCATTGGACTATTTATTACAAAGACTATTAATGAAGGATTGGTAATAAAATCATAACCATCATAGGTCATTCAAAGTCTGTCCGCCTTGCACTACTGAAGACCACATAAAATAACACCACATGCACATATCTGACATTGAATAAACAACACTGAGCATGTAAATCCTTGGTTGAAACAGTGTGCTGTTTACAGCATAAATAATGTGCTTCTGTCAACAGCAGTTTGGCATAAAATGCAAATGACTTTAATACAGTCTCCAGTCAGTAACATTACTTTGGTCAAAACCAGCTTTTAGCTGTCGACACCCATGTTTTATTTCTGCAGTCGTGAGATACCAACACGTTGCTACGGTTACCACTATGTCAGACATCACAGGTTCTGACGTGACTCCTGCTTTCTGTAAACAAAAGCGCAGAACAAGCATTTAGGGGATTAACTCCTGCATTTATATGCAGCGGTCAATTTCAAATCTTGGCAGTGTGTACGTGACCATTGTGAAAATGTATTTTGGCTCTCACATCATGAATATGATGAACTGAACAGGGGATTTGTGGAGTGTTTATGAACATGGGCCCTCTGGACTCGAGTAACTAAGACCTACCAGTTTTGAATCCCAAAAGAAGACACACGTTTAACTCACAGAGAATAGCTGGATGAAATTGTTGACGAGGTCCTCCACCACACGAGTCTCCTGAGGAGTGTGTCCTTCTGTTTGAAACAGACACGAGGAGAAAACACATGCCAGCTTCAGCGTGCTCATCTGGTTAATGTGGGAGCACCTTTGGATCCTGTACATACAAACACAAATCTTTAACTTTATGTACAGTAAGGTCACAAACTATATTAGGTAAACAAACTATCAGACATTTTTTGAGGAAATAATTGTTATGATGTAAAATTATAAAGAGATATTTGTATAAAGTGTAAAAACTGATATTGTTAGATCCTGTTGGATCAGCACGGGTGTTAAAAAGTGTGTAAAAGTAAATTAAAAACAAGCACAGAAAAACAATAGCAAAAGACAAAACAAGCAGGCGCAAACACTACACAGACCTGGAGACATCACAACCATTATTGTACATCATGGGGGAAATGTTAGGCTATACTCCAAATCTGCCAAAAGGGCCAATTAAGCCTTCTTCAAACAATTAGAGTCATTACAGAAATATTTCAAACAATCTGACATACCCAGTGAGGGTTTGGAGTACCCATATTTACCGTGAGCTTTTTATCCAGACTTCAAACAAAACAAATTGGAAATATGGTTTTATGCTGGCTGAGGAGATTGTTACTGCAGAGTGTTGTGAAAGAGACAATTTACCTGTACAGATGTTGCAGAAGGGCACCAAGAGTTGACCTATTGACCTTGGGTAAACTTTGAATGTAGGACTTGTATTTTTGCACTCTGACCTTCTCGTCCTCTTCGTCTGAAATCACAAACAGTAGACACATGTAAAAACTTTTATTTCAATTAAAGTTGTTTTACACAAATGGCAAAAAAAACATAAAAATGCTGATAAAACTAATTAATGTGAATACAGTAAACACAGGTACAGTTGTGTATAATTCAAGTAATTTAAATTGAATATTAAATTTAACCTAATAACTGTGATCCATTCCTCAGGAGGAACACCTATGTTATTTTCCTATTCACTATATTATTTATATAAATAAAAATTTGACACATTTATATAAAAATAAACAAATAAAAAACAAACAAATTTAATGATATTAATAAAATTAAAAATATATTTAAAAAATGAAAAGAATAAGAAAATGAAAATATCTGAAATGTAAAAAACGGTACTGGATTTTCATGTGTATGTTCAATATGTGCAATAATATTTATCAGGTTAACTTTTAGCAATCAGTGGTTGGCAAAACTAACCAAGAGCAGAAGTCCAAAAAGGGTACAGCTCCTTAGCCAATAGGGCATCTTCACTGTGAGACAAGAAGCTCTTCAATGTGTCAGTAACATCTTCCAGCCGATGGTCGTTTGGTCGTAGCTTAACAACCCGGGCATCCTTTGTAAACATCTCCAGGAGCTGGGCAACACGCCCCGGGTCACCATTCTTCTGGTAGATTCCTTCATAACACAAACCTGCAGGAAAAGTTCAAGGGTAAAAGTCTGTAGGCTGTTAGTGTAACAAACATTTTATTGAATGAATTAAATAAATTCGATTTTCTGCATAATGAGGATTTAGGATTATTTCAACTTTGAGAGGTTATTCTTTGAAAGCCCACTGTATTTAAAATTCATTTAATTCAAATTCATTTTTAAAATGTAGGCACATGAAATAATTTCCAGGCTTTAAAAGATAAATGATTTGACCTCATAAGCATGAAATATAAACGGATTACCGTATTGGGTGACGAAAGCTATGCAGCTATCCACGATGATAGGAACATCATTTTTATTCATTTGCTGGTTACTGAGAGCCGTGCCGTCCGTCCTTGCTGCTAACTGGATGGCAGAGTGCCACAGTGCGAAATCCTGCTTGGTTATGCCATGAATGTAAACTGTTCTGTGAAAACAGAATTAAAATACATACATGAAATCATGTGCTACTTATGGCATTCCAGACAGTGACTGTTACCTTATGTTCTACAGTTAAAGAGTACCATACCTTCCACTCTCAACCATGAGTAAGACCTGAATTTTCTCATCACCTTCCATATGGGTGGACACAGCTGCAAAATAAATAGGAAAACCCTTTGCTGAAGTATACATTAAGGCATGAGATGAAAGGATACTAAAATGGAAAGATATCAAGAATGAGGGAAGCAAAAAGAGATGAAGTGAAACAAATGATGAGAGCTGTAGTGTTTTGTAAACTTTCCAGCTGGAGTAAGTGGAGCAGAAAGCTGAATGTTGCTGGTCATTAGTTTCTGCAGCAACACACGAGAATGTTGCTTTACTGTACTCATCATACACAGACACACTAAAAAAGACAACTGGACTTTATACATAACATTCACATAATGGTCATTGGTCAATGAATCGTTGTGTTATGTTTTAATGGGTTCAAATATGTTGTATGTAATCATATATGATGTACTGATAAACCTCATCATACATTAATAAATTTGGAGATTAATCCATATGAGACTAATAAAAACAAAAACCACAACAAAACAGGCCAACTGAGAACAAAATTGCACAATTACTTCTGAAACTTCATACTCCACTAAAAATCAAATGAAACATCGGAACTTAAGTGCTAAAAACAAGCACTTTAATTGTTGCACTTTAGCTATTTTTTAAGCTGGCAAATTTTGTTTAGCAATGTTATTGGAAGTGAGTTAAAAAAAGGAAAGAAGCCTGATTGGGCACACAAGCTTTATTAAAAGCCATTACTGAAACAAGCAAACATTCAGAGTTTGATAAAACAAAATGCAATCTCTTCATCCTTTTAACCTTTCCTAAACACTAACTTTTTTCATTAAAGAATTAAAAAACTAAACTTAACGGCACTGTGCTAAATGGGTTTAGCATTGGAATTCCAATAACACCTCAATTAAATATCCTTTTCTTACTTTAACTGTATAGAGGAATTGTTCCTGCATACAAAAGACAATCGATTTAAGGATTTTAGATTAGAAATGGCGAGCAAGTAGGGTTTAGACTGTTGCCAACAGTCAAACAGGGATTTTTAGTAAATTAACTGTGCTTAAAGTTCCCAATGGACAACAACATCCTTTCACATTTCATAGCACTAGAAAAAACTACAAGCACCCTCATATGAGCAACATGATTTTCATAGTGATGTCACATGGCTTCAGCACCACGGACAGCACCGCCTCAAACACAAAGTGTATGGCATACTTTCATCCATGATGATTACAGAAAATATTTTAAGGGTGCCTATGAAGCATTAGCTTGCAACAGACTGTGTGAATCTCTTTTGAAAGCCTCCTTGTACACAAAATATAATGCATGACTTTCAGTTGTCATTTCTATACAGTGATTTCCCATTGCTAAAAAGATGGATTTGACGAATAAAATAGGCGAATAAAAGCGGGTGAGCAAGGCCAAGCTGTGAACTGCTGGTCTGCCTATGTCTGTGTCCTAATCTAATTTCACAGAGTTCTAGCCCTTTGAGGCCCATATGTTCCGTCGCTATAGAGATCTTAAACCACTGGAGACGCTTCGTTAGCGCGCCACGCTACATTTCAAGGCTCTGCAAACTGTTGAGGCATCACCCTTTTAATCCTGCCCTCAGTACGTTGGCTTTCTGGATTTGATCCTTTTTTGGCCTTGAACGGATTAGAAAAAAAAGAGATTCATTGATTTTTCCCGCCTCGTTCTAGTGCAATTGATTGAAAATGTTGCAAATCTGGTCAATGGTTGCCAAGCTCACGTCAACTACCTCCCGCCCAAACACGATTGCCATCGGCGACTACCGTCTCCCTTGGAGACAGGCAAGACGTGCGACCAGACGAGTCTTTTAGAGACGTGAGAACGAAATCAAACATGAGCATGCTGGGAATGTCAATGAGGAAAACACTAGCAGAGGATCATCGGTAATATTTCTGACGAGATTTAAAGTAAATGACCATAAGACTTTAGGTGTCTCTAACTCTTACTAAGACACTTTATTGCAGACAGCACTGATGTAATCTATGGTAAGAGTTAGTTAGAGAACAGTAAAATATGATAGATCTCTTTAAACAGATAATTGTAAAGAAATAGTTTACAAAACTATTCCTTTACATTCCTTTGCTGTTATTAATTTTTCACCCTTATATTGTTATATTGATTTTATTTATTAACAGAATTAAACCGTATAAACAAAAAGAGCATATAGAGGTTTATGTGTTAATGTGTTTCATTCTATATGTTTGTGTGTATGCTCACTAAGCTCCTGCAGGCGTTTAAGTTGAAGCACTCCGTCCTCTTCATCTTCATCTCCAGAGCACAAGTATAACTCCGAGCCCAGCAGAGCGAACCATCCCATTCGCCAATGATACAGGTCGTGACCCTCTTTATAGTACAACCGGCCAATAAGCTCGCTGTCCTGCCTCAACAGAGCATCTGCCCTTGCGGGGACAAAACACTGAAATGAAGGAGACAGAGAAAATATTAGATATAGCAGAAGAGTAAGAGAGAGAACATTTAAAAGTCAGCGGCTTCTACAGATCACACAAAGAAGTTTCTAGTGTTTTCAGGCAAACAGATACTACAGCTAACCCTGGAGTTGCATTACATTAAACCAGCATATACAGCTAGAAGTACAAACACAAACAGCCTTTGAACATTCTCAAGCTGAGCTCTCAGCGTAACGCAAACACATCTGCTGAGACACTGGCACCTCCACACTTCACTTAAATGGAAATGCATGTGCGTCTGTTTGTGCGTGCGCGTGTGTGATGAGAGACGAGTGCGATGGATCTTTTTGAAGAAGTAATAGCATAAACCCACTCAGAGAAGAAAAAAACTGACAGGGACAGGCACGATCGAATGACCTTCAGGAATTGACGTGCATGGGTACAAACATTGTGACACAAACACGCACATGTAAACACAGAAAGCGTACACATGTAAACATCTATAACACTAAAATGATTTTGTTGTGCATTGTCGTGTATGCATAACCTTGGCGATGGCATGCGTCCAGTCTCTATGGGCGTCTGAGGACTCCGCTCCAAAAACCAACACTCTCTGAGACTGCAGGTACAACTCAAAGGTGAACACTGGCCTGGGGGAGGTGTGGAAAAAGCACAATTAACACACACACACGCACTCAGAAGCACACAGACGCACACACGTGCCCACATGCTCACAGCTGTGAAACAGAAAGGATGGCAATTAATCTCTGTTAGTCGTTTGCTCGTACAATAAACAGCTGAACACTGAAGATTAATCCAGGGGAAAGGTCACACTCTTTAATGGCTTTAACAGCACTGACTTGAGGCCCACATTTTTGGACAGGGGATATATTCGTTACAGCAGTGAGAGCGAATGAATTTGAGAAAAACGGGGAGTGTTAACATTTCCCAGAGGGTCAGACTAATCAGGTTAGAGGTTAGCGTGTCCATTTGTGCTCATGGTTTTTGTGAATGACTCTGCAGTGTATGGAAACTGAAACGCTTTCAATTACCTGGTGAAAAAATTAATAGTGTATTTACAGTACATTTGGTCACTTAATGTGTTTGTTCTGATTGGATAGTCATCTGATCATTAAAGAGAGTGTAAATGTTCTGCAACATCTGCTGTTAATGTGTTGTTTATGTGAACTATTATTCTTTTAACTCGTCTATTTTGGAAAGCACTTTGCTGACCTCTTGTCGTTTTAAATGTGCTACGGAAATAAATTACATTTTATTACATTGCGACACGTTTTAGAAGGTGACCTGAGACACAGCTCACTCCATTGTTCTGGCCATGAATGTAGGTGAGGATGGGAAATCGAGATAATTCCGCTTCATTACAGCAAATTTGCATATACTGTAGTGTTGGAATAGCAGATCAGATTTCTAGGTGTTTTAAAGAGACACATTAATGTGGCCAAGTGTAAATGGAACGTTCATATCCAATCAGATAGCAATTAATTGATCAAGATGCAAAAAAAAAGGAAAGTGTAAAAAAGCGTACCCTGTTTCAGTGATGTTCTCTGTATGATTGATGGCCAGACTCACAATCTCACTGATATTAACCCGGCCTAGGGGTGTGGCAATCTTGTCGTTGTCATAGTAACTGAGAAACCCTCCTTCCAATGTACACCAACGTCGAACCATATCTGAAACACATAAAAATATATACATCCACTAAAAACAAAATTATGTTATATGATTACATTTAGTACTGCATTTATGGGAGTTTCTTAATGAGAGCTGTGGGGATAGTTTTCTAAGTAATCAGATTTTTGATTTGTACGAACACACTTTTTTAGACTTGCAATAAAACACTAACCATATATAAAACTCCAAAGTATAATAAAAGACTTAAGGGGGGATTTGTTTTACTTGACGTATTAAACTTACCAATAACACCCAAGCAACTGCATAACCACCCAGAAACACAAAATAAACCTCAAGAAGCATCTCATGGAGGTCTTTCAATATTCCAAAAAATTATGCTACCAACAACTTTTTTACCTCAATACCCCAATGTCTTATCACATATAAAACTGCAGTTTAAAGTTATAAAAGAAACATTAAGGCATCTTAAAGAAGTAATGGGATATCAACTGGGATATCAGCAATATCCTCTAGGCACTGTATAAAATCCAAGCGATCCTCCCCTGTTTGAGAGGGCTTCTGTTCATCATCAATATTTAATTTAGACAAGTTTTTATGTAACAATTTAAAATAGTTTAAGTCAAAATACTCTAAGCTAACTAAAATCTAACTCTCAACATTACAAATCAAAGTGAATACAAGGTGATGTGCACAGCTGTTGACAAAGTTTGTTTCCCATAAATGTACACACTGGTGGAAAATTTGTGACACTTGTGGTGTAAAATCCTTGTTTTTACATCCACGCTATAGCTAGTGGTGACTTATACCTACTACATCTTTTTTATCAGAGTCAAAAACGCATTTTACCATCTTCCTTGTCCCATTCCATTATAAATGCAACAAAAACATTGCGAGGACACGTTGTTTACTCTCATCCTCATTTGTCTCGTGAAAAACGCTGATAGGCCCTTTCTGAGCACTGCCAAGAGCAGTTTTTTTGTGGGATGGTTTTTAGAGCGATGCTATTACACAGAGCTGCGGATCTTAAGTCAAAGCTCGTGTTCCATTGACACAATGTTTCGTTTCAGCCTGGCAATGCCTCACCTGATTCAGCTACAATGCTGGCACTTCATTAATCCAGTTATCCATGTTAGTTCTGTTGGGGGAACAAACGGTTCTGTCAGCAATGTCAGGACAGGAGATGCTAAATTATGGGTGAGGAGGAGTCCGCCTGTTTGACACGAGGTGCGATTTCTAACGTTTGACTTTGTGACTTTCAAAGTGACAGTACAAAAGCGTTGATCAGTAAGAAACTTCAGTTGACAGAGATGATATTTGGCCCCGATTAATTACAAATATCACAAAAACACATTTACGCGTTGTGTACATAGACACGCGCACCAATCCGCAGACAGCTGGCATTTACTATCAACGACCATCCAATGTGACTGTCTAGTTGGCTGTGTAGTGTAATACAATAAATTGCTGGTATTTATTTCCCTCAAACCTCTTCACCTCATCTGTCTGAACCTCTCTAGCTCAAATGCCACCACAATGCTTTCGCAAATACCCCCTTGTCATTGTCTTTTGTGTACAATGGTATGGATGTATTGTCTATAAACTTTTCAGGAAGCTGGATGAAGATACAGACAAAGGTAATGACAGATGCCCTTTTAATTGGTCATTTGATTTGTATTTATATTGCTGAGGTCCAGACACCTTTATTCTAGTCCAGCACTTTGTAAGCTGCCCAGGATTAAAGCATCATCACATGCATCCTTCAGAGAGGACTATACTGTACACTGATGCCGCATTGATGCACACAAACAAAAAACAAGCTGTCAATCTAAATCAAATAATGTAAAACTATTCAAAAACATAATGAAGAAGACTCTAAAGGTCATATCATTGATAGCATTTGTGTAGGGCGTGTGAGTAAAATGACTCATGTGTATGCGAGTTCAGGGTCTGGAGCCCGGCCCTGCACATTTTAGAGGCTTAGTCATCAATGGACATGACTCGAAATAATCTTGATTCATCACTTACACAGACGGAAGCTCATGGGGGATTTCTTTCATTCGCAGATGGACATTGTTTTCTATGAAAGGATCACAACATTGATCCAAATGAAAGAAATGAATGAGTCTCAATCGAGAAGTTGCCCCGGCTCCGAGACACACAGCATCCAACAGTGACAGGCAATGGGAGGTTGTTTTAGATACATTATCCACTTTAGAGCATGGGGTGTATCACAAGCACACGCACACAGAGCAATAGCGCTGAATGATTTATAAAGGGGCAGATGTGGTTGTTTTCTCCTCGTCCCCTAAAAGCACGAATGCTCTGCGGGGTGTTAACGGAAACTCAAAGAAAATACACGTACACAACAAAATACAACCATGTTTTCACAACCACAGTCTTTAATATCATGTCCAATGACATTCAATGTAAAAATGTTTTTATATAATAGTGTTTTGCAATGATTTGTGCAATAAATGATAGGATGGCTTTTATAAAGATATCAACAGCAAATGAAAGGGAGTCCTGCGGCTTTCTCTGAGATCTTTGTGTTGGAGATTCAAAGAGAATTCAGAGATATTAAATACTTTAGGAGAGTTAAAAGGAGAAAGAGATATGACTGGGTGACAAAAGGAGAGGAGAAATCACAAGGAAAATCACTGACTAACTCTGACCTCTGCCAGCACAGAGGATCAGATCTACTATAGATAAGGTCAATAAATGTAAGTGTCCTCTGACTTCCAGTGCATTCAAGTACATGTTTTTATCTGGTTGTCTGCTACCTGGGAATCGAACCTGTGACCTTGGCATTGTTCTGTTTAACAACAGCAATGAACAGAAACTTGTTGGAAAACAAACATGCACACACAACTATAAATGAACACATTTTGAAAGCTTCCACGGCACATAATTTGCTATAATATTCATATTAAACATTTGCAATTTTATGTAAGAGAGATTCAATGTTAGCATTGCTCTTGGTGTAATACAGATCGGGTCAAAGTGCACATAAAAATACTGCCACAATAAGAAGTCTGTGAAACATCTGGATAGCCTCGGATCACACACACGGTGCTTTTATTAAGATCCCCACAAGGAAACTATGAATTATTGACACTAGAGGTTTTATACAGAACATTTTAGACCATTAGCGTGAAAGGCTTTAGGGCAACCTGAATGGAAGAGCTATGGAAAAAATCTGTCCTATTGAAAAAGCACATGCAGAATTTCCTGTTGAACAAACATTGTTTAAGTAGTGCTTTTGAATTTTTTAGAGGCAACTCTATTCTTACTGCCACCATTACTGTGGCCAGATCCTTTTATCGTTTTTATAATAAATAAAATAACAGAGTATTTAACAGGTCTGCCTTTGCTATTCTTTTACAGCGTCATGCAAGCTATTTTGCCTTAAGAGGGCAAAATGACTAAATCAGAAAATAATAAAAGGGCAGTTTGGGGACAGCGGAAAAATGCTTTTCTACAGTATTAAACCAGCATTGACCAAAAGAAACTATTTTATGCCATTTGGTTGCTTGCATTTCTGCACAAAAAACAACCAAACTCCAAGATCCATTTTATGTATCCATAAAATGTTACTGTGGTTTGTTGTCGCACCACAAAACAAAAATTTTGTTCTCGCACTATTCTCTGTTCTGAAAAGTTTTCACATTCTCACCCACTTTCCTCAAGTTACTTGATACAAAGAATAACGAGGCATTCATTTAATACCATACCAGACGTTCTTTTAAACTGTCATCACATTTACTTTTAAGATACTTAAAGCCGCACCGAAATGTCTAATTCTAAAACACAGCTTGCTTATTATTTTCAGTGCTTATAAGCGCACATGCTGGTATCAGGAAAAAACAGGCAGAAGACCAAAGCGGGCTACCACAGCTTGAGACAGATGTCCCTTGGGATACCAGATAGAGATGAGCTGAAAAAAAATGAGACCCTACAGTGGAACATGTGCTCCAGATGCTTCCGTTACTCCACTAAGAGTCCAGCTTAATGTAGGGCCCTATCCCGGCCCCCTCCCCGGAGAGAACTCGAACCACCAGCGGCCCACTCCAGATGTTTGGATTGGAACAGCAGGAGCACAGTGGGTGCCAGAGAGATGATAGTGAGAAACACTGATTACAAATTTTAAACATCCTTGAAAGAATAACATCTTTGAGTAGAATGGCGTGTGTGTGGCGGATAATATTGCACAAGACAGTGCAACCATTTCCACCCATGGCCGAGAACGAACAGGAAGTACAGATGAATATTCATAAGCAATTATTCGGATGAATGGATACGTAGGGAGGTGGTAGTTTGGATGGACGGAGTTTGGAACATAAAGACGGATGGACTCACCAGGTCTTCCTTTCCGGTCCAGAGTGGACTTGCCTGAATTCACAGAGCAATAGAGAAATCCATCCATGAAAGAGGGAACAGCAGCCGGAAAACTGCCATCACAAACTGCCTCCAGCTTAGAAAAATCTATACAGAGAGAGAAAGAAAAAACAGAGAGAAAGATTAAAAGAAAAAAGGAGAACAGCTGATTAGGAAAAATCCTATAATGCAGTGAAAACAGAAAATCTGCAAACACAGCTCACCATTTCAGTTTGCTTTTAAGTGAAATTCAAAGTTTTCAAAAACTATTTAAATCAGATGCTTCTTGATAACCAAGTTTTTATGTAAGTTGACAGCCTTAAAATTCAACACTAAACAGCAATTCTTTTGTATTTTGACAACATATCTCATTCCCTAAGGATATTTGCTCTGAAGACAAAACTATTCACCAAACAAGACGCTCAAGGTTAGAAGATTACCTCTTCATCTGCGTTCCCAATTTCCTACCCTGGCTTGTAACTCACCTTCTATCTTATCACATTCTGATTCAATTAGCCACTATGCTCAGGTTCAATTTTCTTCGGGAAGGCCTGCAGTAGTGGCGAGATTTTATCATGCACTTGCAGTCCCCAACATGAAAAAAGTTCAAATAACTTTAATTGAAAAGCCTTTTAATTGAGGGATCTTTCCATCCATCCATCTCTCCCCTCCAGCCACTGATACCTCACTGTTCAAACCAGAAGGATTAAAAGTGATAATAAGATAGTATGGATGGAAGTATAATTTGGCAATTCCTGCACATGTGCCTCCACCATGCAAATTGAGAACCAGCAATATATGAAGGTTTTCCCACTGGACTCAGGAAAACAGTGTAACTGGTTGCAAGTTGTTAAAGATATACAAGAACACTATTGGTTACGAATATCTTCCAGATATTTCAGTTTCTCCACAATCCAAATGAATGGAAAGAGAATGGATGGATTTGTGTCCTGGTTAAGCTTTGTGGGTATTGTCAGGAGATCGAAAATGTTTGTCGTTTAGTATAAACACAAAAGATATCAATGTAAAATATTACCTATGAAAGAAAAACAAAAGCGTGTGTACAATATTATGTATCTTAATTGAATTATCCAACAGAGAAACACATATCTATGCCATTACGTTAATGAGGCCGAGGTTAGAGGCTAAACAAATGTTTTCATGCTGTTGTTACGATGTTAGCAAGCTTAACAAAACATTGGCACAACATGTTAAAAACATTTGTTGTTGTACTGATTGGAGGATAGCTTAATTAGGATAGTTGGCCCGCTTCCTATAAAGGACCCAAATGAGCAATGTGATGACAGTTCAATGCAACTGAAGAGTCTAGACACCCAAAACATGAACTTTTGCTAATTATAGACACTTTCAGGAGAAAAGAACACTTAAAGGTAAAAATGTGTGTGTGCTACATCGTGCATTAGCTTCTGAGAAATGCCAATTTGATTCAAAGCACCAATTAGGGAATCTCAGCAGCAACAGTGTCAACCAATCAGCAGGGACCATGCTTCAATGCAAAGCAGGTCACCAAAACCTTTCCCGTAAGGTAGCATGCCATTTATCATCTATGTTTTCTCAAAATCTGCATCCAGCGTTTTACACACAGCAGCTCTTTCAGATGCTATTAAAACTGTTTTAATGCTCTCTTGCTCAAGTGTGAGACAAGAAAGGACTATGAAACTAGTCCAATGACATGGCCTTTAGAAAACTTTTATGATAAAATAAAAAAGCACTTACAATCATAAAAATGTGTACAACGCAGCAAATCATTACAATGTATCATGACTATTCAATATTCATTTAAATGTATTTATTTGGTTGATGCCGTTATCCACTTATAGTGCAATCAAGGTTCTTTTTTATAATCAAGCACACGTGAGCTCTACCAAGCTACAGGGACACTGTGATATTCAAACTAATGATTGCCCAAACAGCTTTCCCTTTCAGGAAATAAGGCATTTTTGAAGACTGTCATTGAGAATTTGTCATGATGAAGGGGCATTTAATAAGCACACGTACCTGAGAGCTTGTTGTGGTGAAGGAACTCCATCTGCAGTCTCTGGCCTGCTTTCTGAGCCAGGAGGTATGGAGTGGAGTGTTCAGGGTCACCTGTCGCACACATCACGTCTGCCCCACTGAAAACCAGGGTCATGGTCTGCAGGACGTCAGGAAGGAGCACAGCAGCACGAAGGGCCTTTAAAAGTAAAGAGGAGATGAACAGAACGTAAGTGACAGGAACAGCCTTACAGCTGGTAAGGGCAGTCCACTTTGCACTTATTTGCCTGAATAGGAAAACTGACAAATCTTGTGTCAAGAATTTCCAATAATATATAGTTAAATATATTTTTTAAAAAGCAGACTGGAATGTAACATCCATTCCTAAAGCTGTTACACTGATTTTTGTAAACAAAGATGCCGTGTTCGACCGTTTCAGTCACACGACGTGTCTGCCAACTTGGAACAGTCAACTTTTCAGTTGCTGGCTCTTTAACAGCAGGACTTTCTCTCTATAGCCACCACATTAAGTTTCCTCCACCTTGTCATGTCTCTGGCACACACACGTGTACACTTGTGCACAAAGGACACACCTAACTTGACAGCACATGATGAATTAACTAACAACAATGTCAACAGTATACCATTTTGGTAGGCATGAAAACCAAACATTTATTGCATGCAGCAGAATGCTTGACTTGGAATTCTGGCAGAGAATAACATTGACAGGAAATAGGGCATCCAAAGAAAGAATGCAGTCAGTCCAATTAAAAAGAGATGGAGGGGGAAGGAGTCAATAAATACAATAGTGTGCGTCTCTCCAAAAGGAGAGAGACTGAGAGAGAGACAAAGTGCGGGCGAGAGTATTTCAGTCGAACGCGGAAACCAGCCTAGCTATCGATCCTTCTCAAACAAGCCAGATCCGTTAGAGAACAAGGACATAGACACAGTACACCCCACACGTACATATACACACATACGTACTCTGATGCCAATACCTGTAGCTACCAAATACACCACACTGACGCACACACATATAGAGACGAGTCTGAATTTTCTACAGTAAGGTAAAACTACATTTACTATCCAGAGATGCCCATTTACGAAGTTAAAAAACTGAGCCATAATACACTTTCATGGATGATGTCAAAATATGTTCTGGTGTGTGTACATGTATTGTCTAGGTCAAATTTGCATTTTTTAAATGTAGTGATTTGTTTATAAATTTAAAGCCATACTGGGAAAACTTTACTTTTAGGACATATAAGCAAAAGCAACAGAAACTGTAAAACAACAATCACAGAAAACTAAACGCAAAGCATAAAACCTATGTACTGTACATGATCATGAGAATGTGAGACTGGCTTAACAGTTCCATCCACTGGCCATAAACTCTCTCACACTGGCCCCGGGGCATCCTTACTGTTGAGCCCTGCTGCAGGATTATTATCTCCTCAGCTCCAAACCGCTGCCAAATAATGACTACCGCTCCAAACTTCAGGCTAAAAAGTGTCAGTCGAGAACTAAAACGAAAACGTAAAACACATATCACATTGGGGTTTGAACAAAAACCTGAAGAACGGGGAGGATTTTTCAGGAACATTCTGTTTGTTTCTGTCCCAAATGCACACCTCCGATTATAATCTAATCTCACCTCTGGATGTACCTAGACAGGTTCCTTTATCTTTTCCTTTCTTTCTCACTTTCTCTCTCGCTGACTTTAGCTCCACATACAGCTAGCGATCGTGCAACTTTGTCAGAGGAGTCCTGACTGAAAACTCCCTAGTGTTGCTCTCATCTCAGACACACTTAATCCACAGCTCCCAACCTTCCCTTCGTCTCCGGAAAACAAAAGCAGGCTTGATCTGTGTGAGAGAAACAAAATCTCTCTGGCTTAAAATGGACACGTTCAACAGGACAAAAATGTAAAACTCAAGCAAAAAGTTAGCAAACAAATAAACACCTGTTAATTTATAACACATTTTACCAATTTTACAATTTTGATGAATAAAAATGCATTTTTGACAAAGTATGCAAAACTTTGACTAAAGGTGGACTATTATTTGTTATGCACAAAAAAGTCTTAGCATGGTCTTAGTTTAACCTTGGCAACCTGCTTTGAAAAGCGACGGGAGCCAGTTACCTAGGTAACTCTGATTTTCACCTGGTCACCAGGTGAGCTGAAGCAGCAACAGATGTACACGTACACACACATCAACACTTCTTCTAAGCCTAATGGGCCTTTTAATGAGCTAGAGAAAAAATAACATGAAGTCAAAGGCCAACATTACCGTACACACACACAAACATGGACGCGCACACACCTTGTTGAGTTCCTCCTGTGCGTTCAGACCTTCCAAACTTTCTTGTACTTCCTCTCCTTGTACTTCCTGCGAATAAAGGATGCCCGCTGCTCTGGCGACGGCTGCTTGCAAAGCTCTTCCTCTGGGGGAAGATTTGCTGCCCAGAATCGGTTTGAATTTGTATTCCCAACCTCTAAAAACAGCTTGAGAGACAGAGCGACAGAACGTGAGTAAAATACATTTAGCGTAAAATCAATGCATAAAAAATGACTGCTACGAGAGATTGGTACCTCGATGAGCTCGTTGGTCCATATGCTGCTGTCTAACTTCATGCTGCGGACCTTTGAAATACTAGGACCCAAATAACGATGCTGACCTGGAATTAACACAATGTCTGTTATACAGTATTATAGTTGTAAATAGCTTACTGTTTTGCAAAAACAGTTAAAGGGGTCTTGTTTACTTAAAAATAAAAATGTATCTCTTTCATCATTTTCTTATCCTTACGTCATGTCAAATCTGTAGGAATTTCTTTCTTCTGCAGAAAAGAAGATATTTTTTGAAGAACGCAGGTAACCAAATAACATCAATCTCCGTTAAATTTAATTGTATGGAAACAAAACCACTTCTTTTGTGTTTCACAGAAAAAAAAGAGTCATATACAGGTATTAAATGACATAGTCAAGTAAATAAATGATGACAGATGAATTATCTATCTGGCTGAATTATCCCTTTAAGCTTGATGTCAACGTTTTCAGCCAAAAATGACAGTTTTGTTATGTACCTCACACACTTCAATTTTCAGGTGAACTATTTCTTTCATTAAAGAGCAAATTACAGTATGTAACTATTTACACAGGTACTAAAATGTCCCTTGTTTAAAGAACGCACTGATCTCACTTCCTCCTAAAACTAAATATGGCTTGAAACTAAAAGGGCTCAAAGGCAATGACTCATTTGACATATATATGCACAAACTTACACTCATTATACATTTCATCGGATCCTTTCCAGGCAATCTTTTCTCCAGCCTGCCACGGCTATAATTGCAAATGAAAGGCGCGAAAAAGCCATTAATTGCTAATGAATCATAAGTAATTAATTGTGTTTGTTGGTCTGTGCATTTATTTTGCTGAACTCCAGGCACCGCTGTAGTCGTTGTTTATGCGAGACACAATGAATTAAACATGGCAGAGAGAAACACATATTTGAATATGGAGTATGTGATTTTCCAGCATAATTAGCAGCATTTTAGAGTACCAGTTTGCCATCAAAGATCATTAGAGCTGCCTGAAAGCCAATGGGACTAAAGATGTTTTGTGTGTGTATTAAGGGGACAAACTAAGGGTTTTGCAGTACCATCTATGAAAACTTGGAAGTATAAAATAATTTTATTCAACCTTATGTAAAGTATCAAAAGTAAATTAAACCCACCAAAAGCTTTATCTCAAGTTATACTTTTAGAAAAATATCACTTTGTTTCCTTATTTCAAAGTAATAAACGAGAGAAAGATGAAAAATGTGCATACTGGGAGTTTCTATGGTAACAGCAGCCACACTTGAGCAATGTCTCCTATCACAGGGTTCGATTTAAAGAGCTTATTGCAATTACATGTGTAAAGAAACAGACAAACCCGAATATCTGTCACAAAACCACAGATCCTGACTGATATCAGCTAGCGTGTGAAAGAGAAAGAGACTGGGTTAAAAGAGAGAACGAGACAAAAATGAATGAGAAAAAACAAGCAGGAATCAGATAAGTATTACAAATGTGGAGACAGATCAAGAGAAAGAGGAAATGGCTTTACCTGTCTTTCTCACATTGTCCTACCGAAGACAATTAGCTTTCAATTAATGGTTAGCCGTACGTTGTATTTTCGGTTTCTCTCTTGTAATTGTCAGAGGCAGAAGCTTGGCTAATTAAAGTGTCTGTGCCGCAGATTCGATGAATGCTGCTGCGCACATTTAAGAAAAGTGTCTCCCCGCTCGGTGGCTTTTTCAGCACCCGACTGCACACGTTCAGCCAGTATTTCCTCTCGTATCATGACCTAATGTAATATTAAATGGCCACATAACTGAAATAATGAGTTCATTTATGGTATTGCAGGGTGGCTGGAACAAAGAATGGCAAATGAAGTCAAGAAAATAGTTGGAGAAAGAGTTGAGAGGAAAGATTAAGATTAAATATAGAAATAAAGCAGTTTTTAGGATTTTTTATTTAGATATGTGTGTGCATGTGTGTGCAACTCACTATCATTGAGTAAAACAATGGAAAAAATGTGGGTTCTATGTGCAATTTGTTGTTATTGGGTTCGAAATGTTTTCTTACCAGCACAATTCTTGCAGATGACCACACAGAGGTTAATTGATGCCCATTCCGGCTCATGGGCCTGACAATCCGCACACTTCTTGTTGGATTTGTTGAACCAAACCTTCTCCAGCACTTCATAATTGGACAAGGACTCTACAATAGATTCCTGAACTGCCTCCATCCATTCCTCCCTCTCACGCTCAGACTCTGCTGTAAAACTGACACAGATGACACACATGACAATTGTATATACATATGGGGTGTAACAGTATGCTGTATTGTGGCACGTTAGATTGCAATGCAAAAATGTAGGATATGTACTGTAGAGCTACAATATGGTGGTTTTTTTTTTTACAATACACTGCTGTTTAAACCTACTAGTTAAGCTGCCAACCTGTGACATGCATCAATATATAAAGCCTACTCTTTTAATGCCGTGTTGTTTTAATTTTGTGCAGCAACTGAGCTACTCAATTTTTATACATTTAAATGCAGAATCTTTAATTAAACCTAGAATGGTGTCAGTTCTATAAGTATACAGTACATTATTACAAAAGCAAACCCTATAGCTATAAAAAACTAACCCAATCCTGCCCTGAATTCAATGGGTTTAGGTTAGATAGCAAACCTTAAGAAACTGAATCATTTTTTAACTGCTCATTATTGCATTATGATTGGCAGGGATGAGACACAGTACGATCTAAACATAAAAAACCTGTAATAGCTCTGAATCTGCTTTCCATTTTTATTATGACCCCCTCTGCTCCCATTATTTTAAATGAGCGCACAGAGATACGTCATTTCTGAGAAAATAATTCAAATTATTTTGGCCACAACGAATACTAAATAGTCCACCAGGCTCACATTGCTCAACGTTTAGAATGCAACTACAAACAGATCAATATTCTGTCCTGTCCACAATAACAAAGCTAGGAGATAAAGAGGAAAAATCTTTACTAGTGCACCCAAGTCAAAGGAAGAGAGCGATAGCTTTTCATTGTTTGCTGTTGTTGCTACTGTTGCAAGGTTTTTTTTAGCCGGCGAACTGCATCAACCATAAAAGGATCATTAAAAAACAAACACAAAAACATCTAATCGATTAGGCCTTCGCAAATGGACGCTTTGTTGGAAACATCAGCTCGTGTGGGGTCACAGGTGAGTGACGCCGCTACTGTACAGCCGTTATAACGGAGCTGATATTTATAACGGGAAAAAATGAGAAAAGAAGAAACAACAGATCAATAACAAGTGCGCTTCAGATAGATGGTATCAGGGAAGCCAGACAGCCATAATGAGAAAGTGGCTGTAGGAAAATAACAGCAGACAACAAAGTATGAAAAACAATTAAACAAAATAAAAACACAAAGAGAAAAATCAAGGGAGTTTTCTTTGACTTTAATTAATTTAATGCTGCCCAGCAAAGCAACCACTCAATTCAATTACACACCGGCAAAAAAAAGTTTCAAAGATTTAAATCCTTTGGAACTTTAAATCACTTTTAAGTTAGTTTGTGCGCAACTAGATCAATTGTACTAAGAGGTTAAACTCTAAAGTAGGAAGACTAATAAGTGAAAATAGAAAATGTCACACCTTTCATGAAGAAATGTTCCAAAATAGGTAGAGAAAAAGAAATAACTGCAGGAGATATGTTAATAATTAGAAACTTTTTCTGTTTACCTGCTGTGGGTTCTGCTAAACCCAACAGGGAACAAAGGTGGTGCAAGCGTGTTCCAGATAAAACGTCGAGAAAAGCTAATGAATTCTACGTCATTCTAAGAATATGGATGTACATTTCTGCTTTTGGGATTTGTTTCCCACAAACCTGTTATTCTAATGTTACTGTTAATGCTCATAATCTCAAATCACATCTTCAGAATGGTTTGTCCTAATCATTTATAAAACACAGAAAGCCTAATTTTACAAAATAAATAGTCTTATGTCAACATTTTTAGTAGAAAACCATATTCTCTTTTCTGAAACAGCAATGACAGTGATCTGCAGTGAAACAGTCATTCATTTTAAAGACACTTAGTGATTTAAGAAAAATTATGCAGTTCAACTTTCTGCAGTTCATGCACTAACATGCAGACAGCAAAGTACACATAATCCAACAACTGATAGAATTTAGATAGTCACATAATCCAACTGAACTGATCTGGAGAAGCTTAGACTTAAGACAGCTATTTAAACTTCAGCATTTAGAAGATATTATATTTTCTCCATTCACTGTTGTTTTTGACCAAGCAACTGATTTGGGAATCTGCCTCTATAAGGATTCTATACATTTTTGACCAAGCAACCCTGCTCAATGTCTATTTCAGATGACTGCCATGTTGACTACTCAAGACTTCTGCTGTAAAACTTTCAATTGCCTATAAAGTCGAATGGAATTCACTGGTCCCTAAACAGCTACAAGATCCAGACTCTGAAGCAAGCTAAGCAGCCCCATAACATTATACGCCCTCCAGCACAGTTTAACATTAGAACAATATTTTGAGAGATGTATGCGGTATTTCCCTTTCCAAAGTTGCAGCAGGTTTTTGTCTAGAAACTTTCATGAACGCCCCCTCTTGTTGAGTTTTCCTAACAGTGGTCTCAAGAACGCATCTGTTATCAAATGCAAAAGATGTCTGAAAATTCATAGCAATCACTTTCAAGTTATTTTTATGTTTGATGACTTTTCGGCATATTCCTACGCTGAGGTTTGCAGCACGCCCACTGCAGTAAAAGTGACAATTTTGCTGAATTTCTTCCAGGATTAAACTGTCTGATTTTGGGCTACAGGGGCCTGAAAGAGCTTTTAGTTACTCTTCCTGTTCTTATGAGCTTCAACAACTCAAATCTCTTTTGATATGGTCATATTATACAGTAGCTGAACTGAATGCAGAAGTTAAAGGTGAATCAATAAACTTTTGTGCTTTTATATGACAGGGCAGGTCAACAAAACTGGAACACAAGACTCAAATTACTCTCTTTTCATAAATCATAGATGGTTTGCTTCAATTATTTTACATGTATTTATTTAGTCTGTAATATTTCTTGTATTAGGAAATATCACAATGAGGGCAGAAATATATATTTTAATGAAACAATAATGCCAATTTCATGGCCAGTAACAGTAACGGGTTACAAAAATATTACTGACCTTCTGCATACTACAAAAATAGCTCTCCTCAAAAAGCATTTCTGAACTCACACTATAATCTGTTGAAATGTCTGGAGGCATTTGGATAAATAAATGAATATTTACACAAAGCATACTTAATCTATCAGCTCTAACCTTGAGTAAAACTCTGATTATTAGGTTATTTTTCAAGACGCAACCTTCAGGTGACATTAAAAAAAGTCAAGGAAGAGGCTTAGCTCTGTTTGAAGGTCGTCTGAAAGATATTTTTAAAAAGAATTACTGATGTGTTTTTTATTTTCATAAGAGATGTGATTTTTCAGGCTTGTGTGCTAATATACATTATAACTTGTGAGCTCACCAGAAGGATTTAAACGGTGTAGTGATCTCAAAGCCTTTTCTCTCAACTTGTTTCACAAATGCAGCAGTCAGATCCACCACAGCAATGGCCAGTCCAGCATGAAAGTCCTGTGAAGAATAGATATTAACACAAAGATAAGCACAAGTTTTCATGTCCACCTTTTAAAAGTCAACATCAAGGTCTAAAATAAAGAAATCCATAGATCTCTATCCTGAATCAGATGTTGCCAAATGCAACTAAAAAAAATCTTCAAAATGCAAGGAAACTAGTTTGTGAGAAGGGTCAGAGAGAGCACCAGACATTGAACTCGCTGGAGGGTAAATACCTGCTGATCCATTGATCAGAGTGCGAATGAATGACAGAGTTTATTTCACACAAGAACAAGCAAGAAACACACAGCAAACTTTTTTCCAAACTTTACCAATTACCTCAAGGGCGACGGCAATATGAGAAGCTCTCAGAGGGACGTGGGATGTTTGTGGGAGGGGAGAACACAGGATGAAAGAGAAGGAACCAAACACAACCACAGGGTCACTATACTGTCGTTCTCAAAACAGTGTTGTCCACATTGATGGTTTAATGTGTTTAATGAAGTGTTTAATTAATTCTTTAACCTGGTAACTGTCACCATTCCATGGGTGGACAACTTAGGTTATTTCACAATTTACTTTATTATTTCATAGATTTTCATTCATAATCTTGTATCATGACAAACTGTATATTGATGTAAGGGTCTAAGACTCAAGAATTAGTATTTGACAAATTTTCATAACAATAAAAATAAACTAAAAAAAACAATAAAAAATGTTAATGTTATTTAAAAAAAAAACACATGTAGTTTAGATGTGCATTTTCATGTGTATGCTCAATGTATGCAGTGACAGTTATCAGATTATCAGAGTTTACAAGAATCAACCAAATATGGATTTTAATAGACATAGAGAAGTTAGGCATTAGTGAAGCAATACTCCAATACACATAAAAGTACAACACACCCACAACTACATGGGACTGAACCATTTTTGAGACTCTCTGGAATTTTAAAAATTATAATCAATGTTTGTTTTTTTCTTTGTCTGCCATCCCTCAAACCATCACACTCAAAGCCAAAATGTGACCAACACAACTTACAATCTCACTGGGCAGCTCAGGCTCAAGTTCAACAATCACATACAGTATAACACCTAATTGCTTTTGGACTTTAAATGTTAACCTTTGGAGTGCTTGTACTGTAAAAAACTGCATTACACTACCCTTGTGTTTCAGCTTTTCATGTTCTTTATTATAGAGCAAGTAGTTTAAGTAAGGAAATGAAAAATCGATGTAGTGCTAAACTGTAGCAGCGTCACGTGACTGGGGCCGGCCTGTTGGGTTGACTTTCATTACCTTAGGGAAACATGACGCCCTGACCTCAGAGGAGAGAAGGGCAGCACACTTCATCCTCACCACAAGGGGAAGAGGAAAAAACTAGCGTCTTGGGCAGCTCGTTCATCTTGTTAAATTAAATACTCCACTCCAGTGAACATGAACCGAGTTACACACCACCACACCTTTTCCCTCTCTCCCTCCTTCTCTCCATCTTTCTGTTCCTTTGTGTTTTCTTCATTGCTCAACTGCCACTGCCGTATAACTCCATTCTTGTCTTTCTACCCCGTTCCTTCTGTCTTCTATTCTCTCTTTCATTCACTTTCCTTGCGTCTATTTTTCCATCACTCCATCTCTGTCTCTCATTCCTCCACAATTCTTTTCTCCTTCACTTTACTCCTTCCCTTATTCTCTCTCCTTTCTCTTCATTCCCTCTCTTCTCCTTATTCACAAGGGAGCGATTGCCATGGAGAGGATTTAACGTAAAAGCAATACAATCAATTTCCATTTTCCCTCCACTCTTTCTCGCATGCTAAATCGGCTGACGAAAAACAATTTCCTTGCAGAATGAAGACAAAGATGTTTGCTTGTGCTAATAAGGAAAATAATGAAAGGCAAACAGAGATGATAAAGTGCGTGTGAGCGTGTGTGAGCCGACTACTCACAATGAATAACATTCTCAGCTTAATCTCATTTAAAACTGAGACCAATTGGGTATAGATCAAATGCATATGCATGCGAGGTGTCATGGTCTGGGTGCGCATTTTGAAAACTACATTCTCAGCACATTGGCTGCTTCACATGAGAGGAAGTGCACAGGAGCGTAACATACTTCTAAACACAAAATGTGAAAGTTTCGGTTTGTTTGCTCCCAGGAGAAAATGGTTTACAACAAATTGTTTTAGTCGGGTTGATTAAATCCAGACAAATAAACTTCTTTTTTTAAATAAATAATGTTTTACAGACAGACAGATACCATGCCCTGGAACAGGCTTATTTCTTAAATCTGTTTTACCGTCATACTCACAATACAACAAAAAAGAAAGACAGAAAGATTCACATTAAAAATCAACCTGATCTGTTTTGGAGATTCTGAAGCTGGTTCTCATGAGGCCGAGGTAGACTCTTCCTTTGAGGCCACGCAGCTCGACGTAGCCGCTCTTGTTTGTGTTATTGTTGCGAGGCTGATGGGAAATGGAGGACTGGGAGCTCACTGCCGACTGAAGAACCTCTAGCCAATCCTGACGTTCTCCTTAGAGGAAAGACGGAGAAAAGTAAGAAAAAGTATGTGTTCCTGTAAAGGTACACTGCACCCTATTTGATGCACGTTAGCAAATGTGCAGGTAAGCGTATGCGTGTATGGAGAGTCATGGCACTGTGGGAATACAAGGGAGGGAAGAAGTGTCTAATATTATTGTTATACTTTAGAAACTTCCAAATCTGCAAACAAAGCAGGTATACAAAAGCCCCTGCGTCTCATTGAATTGTGCCAGCCTGTCGGTGTGTGTAGGGAATGAAGTCTGTGAGGCTTCTCTTGTGCTGTGTTTAAATAGGACAACAGGGGCTTGCACAAATTCACTTGCACACACACAGGCTAGCCAAAAAACATTAACAGCTGGATACTCTTATCCTCAGCAGGTCTACAGCACCTGCCATATCCACTGAGGAAAACTAAGAGAAAGAGAGAGAAAGAGAGAGAAAGAGAGAGAGAAAGGTCTAATTGCATTAAAGGTGAGTGTTTCAGCATGCAGTGTCTTTTGGACAAGGTTCAAATTGTTCATTGTAGTCAGCTAAAGAGTTTTCAAGGCGTGTTGGCATATCAGATATATAATCACTTTTGACTTCTCAAATGAGTTCACTTCTTTTAGCTACAGTACATCTATATCAATCTGGCACTGTCCAGTTCAACTGATTCCATTTTTTCTGTGTGTGTGGCTATACTTATGAAAGCCAAATGTTTCAGAATGTCATCACAAGTAGGTGGAAAATGGATTTGTTAGGATAACTAAAGTGATCTTGTTGCTGTTTAACAGAGTTCTCCCTTAAACGGATAGTTTAACCAAAAATAATTATATTTTTCTCATCCTCATATTGTTCAAGATTTGTATTTGACTCTTTCTTCTGTGGAACACATAAGAAGATATTTTGAGATATGTCTGTGGTTTTGTGTTCACACAATGGAAGTCAGTGGGTTCTTATGTTGTTTGGTTACCAACATTCTTTAAAATATATTATTTTGTGTTCTTCAGAAGAAATAAAGTCATACAGGTTTGTAATGAAATGAGGGTAAATAAATGTTGAAAGACTTTTCATTTTTGGTTCAACTATCCCTTGTTGAAACTTTCAAGGGTTAGAGTATGGAAAAATCATTGGCTTAAAAAACATTGAATCTGTAAATCTACTGGTTCTTTGCACTTTATGATTATATAAAGACCCAAACCTCAAAATTGGTGTCTGCAAAAATAACTTTTTTTGCTTTTAATAAAACATTTTCTTTCAGAGAGAAAAGACGAGAGTGACTGTATGTGTTCTTGTGTATCTAAAGACTTCCCAGCTTTCCTCGATCTCTAACACAAATTCTCATTTTTGCTGATCCCACCTCACCACCCACATCTAGATCTCTCATTCTCCTCCTCTCCAGCGGTTTGCGTTAAGATTGATGACTTTTTCAGACTGCTGTAAAGCTGTTTAAAGATGCATGAGAAGATCTGACCAGCTCTCTCCCTCTGAATTCTCCTAATGGTGGAAAGACCAGTTAAATGCATGCCTAAACTTACTTCCCTCAGAGTAATTCACTTGTCACAGGTCAGAGGTCATCGCTCAAGTGCTGGCTCGGAAGAAACTATTGGAAGGCCATTATTTGTGGATATTCTGGGACACCGTGGCCATGTGACTCCGCTATTAGGCTCAGATTTACAGCTGTAATTACAGCGAGGAAGTGCAGGCCATGTCAATACTGTGGTAATTGATTGGCTCATGACAAACCTCTTATTCTTTCACTGTCACTTTTATAATCTGGGCAGTTCCAATGGCCTTTTGAGAGTCACATTTTTCCACATACAAATAATACAAGATAATGTCCTGGTAAAACAGACAGGCCTTAGTTTAAGTCAGGATTAGGCCTTAGTTAAATTAGGACATTAATGCAGTTTTTATAAACATGCCTGAGACAAAACAATGGCATTTATATATTTTAAGATATGATGTTTACAGTTATGCCAGTTATATAATCTGGAATAATATAGTATAATATAGTCTATGAAACCAGGCCAATACATATATAACATATGGCTTTCAGTAGCCACAAAAATATAGGCAAAAGACAGCTGAACAAAAAAGAAACATTGTACCATAGTACTGTAATGGTTTAGATAAATTGATAAAAATAAATGTACTTCGCTTTACTCCACAGTAGTTAAAATAATAACATGTTTTAAACAAGGTACATATCCAAAGCCACACTTTTTGGTTTTTACACAAAGTAACAGAAATCCAAGTTCTGCTAAAATGTTATTACCACCTAAACTGTGGTAACATTAAGGTAAACTACAACTTTATATAATAACATCTAAAGCACCAGACCACACAGTGAACACCGCTAGTCACTCCATTAAACCCAGAAACTGGAATAGGACCAAAACGCCTATAAGACTTTTTAAAATCAGGGATGATTACGGCTTTTATTACAAATATTAGAAAATAAAAACCTATAAAATGCACAGGCAATGGTATGACAGCAATATACACAAACAGGGTATCTAATGCACATATTAAATCTGAAGCCATCACCTTGTTTCTATCAGCTTTCTGTCAAAATATTGTGATTTTCTTTAGTCTGCTTGACTTCTGTCTCTCTCTCTCTCTGAATCAGTGTGTTATGGAAGATCTATTTAGAGTAGAACTCACACATTTTCATTTTTAATATATTATAGTAAAGAGATAGGATAAAAGATTAAGCATGAGAGAGGTAGGGAATTGGTTTAACTAGATTAATAGAAAGGGATCAAAAAGCAAAAGGAAAAAGCAAAGAGGCTCACCTTCTTTCTCCGCCCGGAACACAAAGGTTCTTACAGAGGTGACCACCTCAAACTTATTCTCACCCAGACCACGAACCTGTTTAATTGCTGAAATGGGGATCAGGCCCTTTGAGTACATCTCCTGCAGAGAATTAGAGAGACAGTAAAAGGATTTGTTGTACACAGTGAATATCAACAGATTACAAGATTCATTGACTAAAGTTTAGACGCTCCATTTATGTCTCTTATAAACCTTTTGATCTGGCAGCTTATGCTTTAATGCTTGAAATTACTTTTGTAGACACATACGAATTGGACCTGTGCATATGTGTCTTTATAAAACAAAAATGTTTTTGTTGTGAGGGAAAAGCAGTTAACAAGTGTCTAAAAGAAATAGGAACTACTTCAATACGGTTTAAAAAGGGTTCTTTATGAAGTTAATATATAATAATCAATGTGCAGAGATACCAGAACTATAATCTAGGAAAAATGTGGTTGCTATGAGGAATCAAAATTATGATTCTTGATTCATTTAACATTTTATTTTAATCCACTGGATTATGTCCACACAGCTGATTCATAGCTTGATAACTTTCATTCTAAAATGCAGAAAAAGTAAGTAAAAACTAAGCAGTTCTGTCATCAGGTTTGACTGGTAGCAGACAAACACACATACTGCCAACATTTCATCCAAAAAGCTCTGTTCAATGTATTCAATGTTTACATGTTATCAGTTATGTATCCCCTGGGATTTGATGATTCCCATGACCTTGTCCATAACGCCGTGCTTTACCAGTTGAGCAACAGAAACCACTAGAGCAAAACTGATGTATGACAGCCATGTTTATATAGCAACATCACTCTCATACACGCTTTGCAACAGAGACCTCCATCCAGCCCTAATACGTTTGCTGCTCTCTATAAAAAATAGACACATCCACACATTCATGCAGACCTGATTCTCAACACCAGTCCCCAGCTAACAGGCTTGGCACTTCAGTATTTATAGTCGGGTGTGTTGAGGAGAGAGATGAGGGAAACGGGGCTAGTTGTTTAGAAAAAGGAGTGTTTGGTCTCTCTGTGTGCTTCAAACCAACGTAAACCTCCAAAGCAGCAGCGGAGCTCTGTGAGACCTGCTTTAGTCTACAGCACTCATACGCACCACTCCAGCCGCTCAGAAACAACACAAAAAAGCTATAAAAAGAGAGAGAGAGAGAGAGAGAGAGAGAGAGAGAGAGAGAGAGAGAGAGAGAGCTCAGAAGACAGACACAGAAAGAGCTAGAGAGAGAGAGAGAGAGAGAGAGAGAGAGAGAGAGAGAGAGAGAGAGAGAGAGAGAGAGAGATTCATTTAGGCATTTCAGTAGGATGTTAATTATTCTGATGACCTTGCACTATTTCTAGAAACCGTCCATCCAAAAATAGTTTAAAAGATTTAATGAGGGACCCCCTTCTTTACCTTGAATGCAAGAGGTAAGTCAAAGAAAGAGAGCAGATGAAGGAGAGAAAGAAAAAGACACAATGTGAAGAAGGGATATTATTGCTTGGGGATTACTTGACAGAGAGCGCACAACCAAAGAACCGAGGGATCAGGAAAGAAAAGCTCACAAAAGTGAGAGGAGAGAGGAAGTGGAAGATGGTGAGCGAGAGAAAGAAAGAGCAAGAAAGTGGGGTCAGAGAGAGTGCCATCTTCTCAAATTAAAGCAGCATGTTAACAACAACGGCTCCGGCTAACCCTAATTATGGTAGGGGGCAGCCGTCACCCCTCTCAGGGATTGGGTTCCTCTCTCGCTCTTCAATTTTGCATCCTGCCGCTACCGCAGTACGGCCGTGAACTCGGCTGAGTTTTAATGAGACTTCCTCCGTCTAAATCTGGACAGCGGCGGAAGAGAAGAGAGAGAGGGATGAAAGTGAAGAGGTGTGCATGTTTATAGGAAGCTAAGTGGCAATAATGAGGCGCTCTCTAAGCTGGCGTTAATTATTCATTGTAATTACGATTTTCAGGGTTGGAACGTTGAAGGGGGCTTAAAAGTAGATGTGCAAACAGGGGCATCCATTAAGAGTTTAGAAATGGTTTAAGTACTTTGTTGCATGTCTATGCAAATACACGCGTGGACAAGAAGATGCGTTGTAGGAGAGAGGTTCTGGTGTATCTCTATGATGTTTATAGCAGATCAGTGGTGGTACGCTCCTATAGCAGACGTTTCTTATATGCATTTTGATGCAAACACATTCATTAAAATGTGTTATATAGCTGAAGGGACTGACTGATAGAGAGCACATTCACTGAGAGATCTGGAAAGTGCTGCTATTAGCTCTTATGATACTTATTACCGGTGCTGGTTTATCTCTACAGTAGAGCCATGGGGACACCAACTGGCCAAAAACAGGTAATACACAATCTTAATTTCATCTTAAATGTGATGTGTGGAGTTAACATCAACAGCAAATTAAAGTATTTAATTGCATTTTAGCATTATCCTCACAAGCCAAGATCACAGAGCTGAATGTGGTATTCTAAAAGATCTACTGCCATTTAAGTTGTGGGTCCTGGGTATCTCACATTCACCCAAAACTGCATGATTACCAACCATCAAAACCAAAGTGGGTGGTGAGAAAGCTTTACATTGGCACTCTCAGAGGACTTTGGAGCTTTTCAGGATTTTCTGGTTAAAGGGGCTTTAGTTGTACTTTAGATACGAGGAAAGTGATTTGAACCTGAACATCTCCACATACCCAGCCTACAGACACTGAAACTGTGTGAAAGTGTAACTCGGATCCTCTGATGTTGCAAACCTGGTCGCAAGGTTGATGAAACATCAGGTAAGTTTGGAGAGAGACTATGCCACTAGGTCCCAGAGGGTCCTACAGAGAACCAATGGGAATGTGATGCTTGATTCTCTCCCACGCTTCAGAGGCTGCTCTGTGATTGATAACATCATTATGTGATGTCAAGAAGTGAACCGTGATTAAGATCCATCCATTTCAATCAGAGATAAGAAAATAGAAAGTGAGATAGAAATAGAAAGTGTCTGGTGAGGGCACAGAGTTACTTTGAAACTTTCCTTAGTTTTCATCATGAGGCTATGGTATACAGGGTATACAGGGTATTCAGGGAATGGATATCATAAAACTTGGCACTTTTGATTAAGATTAGATTTTTTGAGCCACTCAAAACACAATAAAGTACAGCAAAGCCCTACAAATGCTTTGACTTTCCATTGCCATCTCTGTTTTAAAAATAAAAATACTTTATGTAGTTAACTTGATGCATTTTCAGCTAAATCTGACTGGACATTTTAAATGATAAAGAAAAATGTATGTACTTAATAATTTTGGGGGGTTTTAAGCCAAAAAAAGTTACAGATGGAACAATTACTTTTCAAACTATAGTTGCTAAAACTAAGGCTGTCATTTTTAAAATAAAAAGGATCACAATTTTATTCAAATGTGATCAGGTTGGACCATGGATTTAAAAGTAATGTAGCTGTCTGAGGAAAGCCAAGGTAAGGTCTATTAATAAATCTCATAAAATTCAGGAAATGATCATTCATCATTCTTCATGAAGCGCTTCTAGTAAAATATACATGACCATGTCTGTAAAAACAAGGACAAAGTCTCCAAATCAAATTATGAGATAACAAGCATCAAAGCTTGATTTCACTTATAAATAGCTTATAAATAAACATAAAATGTATATTTTTACAGAATGTTCTTAACATAATATAAGATGATTTTATGTAGAAAACAGTAAATCACACAAAAATGACTTTAGCTAGGATTTAACAGGCAGGGTCACTTGCAATAGACTTGTTTGCAATCTGTAATACAAATTTGATATATTCTAGCAGCCCTCATTTCTATTGCACAGCACATAATTATCAACTGTAGTGAATTGTGTTTTTTTTTTTTAAAGCCTCATCTTTAAACACAACCACTATGTGCTGTATGTGGTCTTACAGAGTCTAATTTGTAAACACTCCTAATGCACTCATAAACATCAGCTGTTAAATAACACACAAGAAAAACAACTTAGGCCTTCCACTTCTGTTCAATCTTTCCTTTCTACTTGCTAATAACTATTACATGTAAAGATGAGATGAGACAGAAAAAAGAGCAGAAGGAAAAAAAGAGTTACATGTGATGCTGGTAAAAGCTGGAACAGGAGCAGCTCTGCTCATGCTCGTCTCTTAATTAGGTTTAAAGGACTATAAGAGAAAACAAGTGTGTGATTCACATACAGTATGCACTCAGTGCCACTTCCTGCATCCCTGTAGGGTGTCCTCTATACCCTCACTCTCACACACTGATGATATCACATCACTTCTGCACCCAGCACTGTTTCTGTCAAACTGTGATAATACCATACCTGCAAAAAGAGTTAAGTGAATGTCGACAGCTGTGAAGGAACATTTTCACTTATTCCACCAGGAGTGAAAATTCAGAGAGGGATTTGCAGCTGTTTGGAGGCTTTATATATCTACATTTATATTGTATATAAATCTACATGTTGAGCTTCAAGACCGGTTTGGGCCGTATACTCTCACACAGAAACAAGACACAACAAAGTATGTGTGAAAATTAGCAAGTGGGTGCTTCACCTTATCGCTGTTGTAGTAAGTGAGATTTCCTCCTTCAAGCTTCACCCATCGTTTCTGAAATACGCAGTTCCTACAAGTACAAAATGACACAAGTGTAAATTTTCGTTCACTTAAAGTGGATAAATGAATCATGTTACAAGATTAAAATTAATTTTGTCAAGGAAAATAAATAGACTTTTTCCGACCAATGCCACTGTGGTCTTTAGCAACTGATAACCTATAAACACAAAGAGGAAGTGGGGAAAATAGACGTAAAGAACAGGAACCCCTGGTTTTAATAGGTTGATTTAGAAGTATTAAAACCAATACAGCAATCCTCTGATGGTGTGAAACAGTATTCTGATCTCAGATCTGTAGATGTGTGCTCTATTCAGGCAATACATGATATGCTTGCTGTCAAAGTTCTCGAATTGTCTACTGATTGAATTCTGAGATAAGAATAAAGCACACATTTACTTTTCATTAACATAAAAGACACAGGTACAAATTTAATACTTCAATATAACACAATAGGATGGTGCCATATATCAAAATTATCATATGCATATTTCAATGGTTTGCAATCACTGAATGATTTTAATACATAAACGTTATGTATAGTCGAAATTTTAGGTTAATGCAGATAGGCATGCAAATGTTAGTGTCCGTGTGAGCATGAATGACTGCATGGGCTCTGATGTGTGAGAGATGATCAATGTTTAGAATGAATGTGAAATGTTTGTTGAATTTATCATTTTTAGTTTAAAAGTATATTTTAATAGTTTAAATTGATTTTAAAAACTTATCATATTACATACTGTATATTGCATCATTTATCAAGTTATCACAAATGAAAAGAAACCAGAAATTGTTGACTAATTCTAAATGTGGTGATGTATAGATTAAATGCAATTTGTGTTTCACTTCTAAAAGGTAATAAGTAGAATTAGGCCACTTTGCAATTAGTCCAATGTTAAGTGTTTTCGAAACATGAGGTCTAGTTGATGCTATATGCATGATAATCCTACATAATGTGATTCTTTCAAACTTGAAAAAACAATAATTAAAGATCAAGCCAAAGCTAGAAAAATCCTTGATGTTAGGGGACTTAAAGGCTATAGAAAGCATTGGTTAAAAAAATATGCTCACTGGATACTGGCCTTTCAATCAATGTATTTTTGGCCTGATTGCCGGCTTACGGTTGTATGTGATGACTGAGGTGTCAAAAAAGTGTGTTTTTAACATGGGGTCTACAGTACAATAAAACAATTATACTATATTATATTACGTGATTGACAGTGTTTAACACAGCTGAATGCAGAGTGCTCAGAGACGTGTTTCGCTATATGGCACAATATAGTTAATTATTAATATAGTTAATAAATCAAAGCACAGCTTGCATGAAAATGACTTACCCTCATGCTTATTTTTTGGTCCACAAAATTATCCATGTCTCTCTTTTTCATACAATAACAGCTAATAAAAAACACTTCTTTTATGACCCAAAAATCATGAAAAGTAAAAGTCACTAACAACTTCTGGTAATCTCAATCAGACCACCAGATGTGAATAAGATTTCAGAGCCTCGGCAGTAGAAAAGAATCTCATTGAACTGCCTATATTTGGTCATTATGAATGTTATTTTAGTGAGAGTGGTGTTTAAAAAAGCTTTAAAAGTAAAAAAAAAATAACAGAATAAGCTAAACACAACTACATGAGAGTAAGTAAATAATAACAGCATTTTATCCCTCAGTATTGATATTTGCATTATGTTTACCCTTGAGGAGAGAGTTTGTCCAGCCAGCCTGCTTTGGCAGTAGTCTTTGGAGCCCTGTAAAAGCAGGCGTAGGGGGTAATGGAAACTTCTTTTTGAAGGGAAGGTGCAGCTTGACCTGGAGCATCATCCGTTAACAAACTGTATATGTCATTCGCATCTGTTTGTTGCACAGCTGATTGTCCAGAGCTGGTGAGATCTTTAGGAGGTTGTTTAGAAGAGCTTTCATTTGCTGATTCCTGGTCTGGTGTAAATGCTTGAACAGTGGAGTAATCATCATCATCATCATCAACGCACTGTTGCTTGAAAAGATCTTGCTTGGTATTGTCCAGTTTTTCTTTGGATCTTGTTTGACTCTTCCTGGAAAAATTAAAATAGGAGAACGGGATTTATTAGGTATTGGTTAGATTAAGTGAATAATAAGGAACAGAGCAAAGTAATTATTTGTATTGCTCCGTCTGTATTTACTGTTGGTATAATAAGGCTAAATATTAACATTTAAAATCATAAGGTAAGGAATTTTGCATAATTTCCATGAATAAAGTAATCAGTTCAATTAGTAAATCAATTTCTTTAGTCACATGCATTCTAGTCAATTTCTTATGTGCAAACAACATTATAATGCTAAATGGCTATTACAGCTAAACAGGCAACATGTCTGAAAAGATTCAGTCTTTGGTTACCTCATCTCCAGGTTCTCCTTTATTTCTTGACTGGACATTACGCCTTTGTCCACATCCTCAAAAACAAACACAAACAATCAGTTAAAACAGTACACTTCTGGATACATTTGTATGATACTTAAATAAAGGCTGGCCTATTTATGGCCCGAGCCTTAGATGTGCGTGGACCCTATTGGAACTGCTCCATTTCAAACGCATGTTTAAAGGTCTGAACAAGCTCAAGAGGTCACTAAAGTTTGCGAGTCAAAAGTGCTTAAACTTTAATGTTTGATGAGTTCTGCCCTTGACCTGCCAGTATTCAGTTATTGGTTTAGACAGTGACATGTTTTACACAGCGATGCGCTCCTAGCAAAATACGTGACATGGCTTAAATTTTGTGGTTTGATGTATTACAAGAAGTAATAGTTCAGACGCTAGAGATGCTTGCAACATTAATGTCCACATTTTTTAAATACCATTCATTCTGAAACTGTAAATAAACAGGAAGCAGTAGATACATACGTCAATATACCAACATTTTTTAATAACAGGTTAGTGCACATGCTCACCGGTTTGTTTTCTGCTGAATTGTACAGAAAAAGCTCTCCATAGGGGGCAATGGGGGACAAGGTCCTTTGAAGTGAAGCTGTAATTAAGGAATGAATCATTATGACAAACAGGTTGTGGTTTCGTGGTTAGAGTCTAAAAAGAGGGTAAGGAGAAAAGACTAAGACAAAAGAGACGAAAGGTAAAAAAAAAGAGCAAGCGATAAAAGTACAAGCATAAAATGAGATCCCACACATGTCCTTTAGCGCAACCAGCTTGGAAAATGTACCAAAGCGGGAGCAGATTGGGTGACTGGTTGTCAAGGTGACAAATGGCCACCATATCTCTGCAGAGACACTAAGGGGCAGCGTGAATTCTATACTGTTCCCTCCGGACGGACACACACATAGATATATAGCTAATAGACAAGCCCCTTGCCAGATAAGAGCGTACTGTAGGCTGTTTGATCTAGACAGCAGTATGTTATCTATGATAGAACTGTACTGTATTGTAACCCAGTAGCAAGGCTTTCATTTCATATCAGCATCATCGTTTATCATTATCAAGAGTTGACCTTCTAAGTACAGATGATATACTCTCTCTCTTCCTATCTCTATGTCCCATTTAGTCCTTTGCAACCTCTCTTTTATAAGAATGTGTTATAGGATGAGTGTGTAAATTGCTTACAGAGTATTCTGTAAAAACATAGTGGATATTACAATGATTTTGTTTTGTCCGCCCTCTCTGCTGCCTTCCTTGATGCAAAGGTGCGAAACCAATATCTAATATATTCTAAGATGATTAGACATTGATTTTTCTTAGTATATTCTTTTATTATCAGCGTTTTTTCCTTCACAAACTAATTCTCATGTTCCCTGCACACTTTCATTTGGAGAACTCTAAACTTTTCTTCTAAAACTTCATCTACCTTTCCATTACATTTTAGTCTCTAGAGAGTAAAAGCAGAATTAGGTTGTAGATCTAGTAGATATAGGCATTATTAAACCACTTTTACACCTAAGCCGGGCTTCTGACTTCAGTATAAATCCCCAATTGCCGACATCACACACAGTGTCTCACGCAAACAATTTCCAAACTATTCCGCTAGGATTCCTCGAGGATGCAATTACATACACCGGAACGCACTCGAAACAGGGACACAATGGAAAGTTTCAAAGCCAAAAGCTGTTTCAAAGACACACGCAAACTTTTTATACGGTATCAACTTTGGAAAACTAGGCCTATTTACACATATTTATAGTGAAATTTAAGTATTAGATTTTACCCATTGTACATTTAATATCCCATTTGTTCAAATAGTTAAAATAGCACCACTTGGTACCAAATTAAAACAATTAAAATATAAACAACAAAGATAAAATAAATTTACCTTTCTGAATGTTTGTGGAACAACTGGGACCCTCTGGCCTTGTAAGATGGTCAGGATTGTTGTTTGCCGCCACATTCCTGCACACACACACACAAGTTTACAAAATTACAATGTGGTTTTCAAATCATATGACTTGATATGAATAAATGGGTTTAAATATTTGATTTTGCAAATGTGTATGTTTTAAAAAACACACACAAACGCATTTACAATTCCAGTCTGTGACACATGAATGAATATTCCACTGCTTGCCCAAGCACTGATTACTGATGCATACATTATTCCTTGAAAGTTAATGTTGTGCTGGCAAAGCTGAGGTCATGAGTTCAACTCCCAGGGAACGCACTCAATGATAAAATGTATAGCTTAAATTAACTGCTGGGCTTTTCGGTTCTTTATATATAAATAAATGTTGAGTACCAGACATTTATTTTATGAGGGAACTTACATTCTCACACATATTAAATTGTTGTATATACTGTACTCACAATCTGACACATCTGATAAAACCGTAACATACAGCATATATATAGTGATTTGGATATTAACCTACCAGTCAAAAGGAGGTATGAAGGGATGTTCAGGGATCTCTGGTACAGGCCTATGTCGTAGCCTATAGGAGCGTGTGGACCTCTGGTCTGAGCGTGCCCTAACATCCATAGGGCATTGCTCATATATTTCATTTTCCACCATGTCTCCCTGAAACCCTCCACTGGCTTCTTCATATGGTTCTTCTCCAAAGGAGGAGGGCTCTTCTAAACAGTCGTCCAATGATTCGCTACTGCCGTGCGCAGAGGCGGAGCTAGAGCTGGAGGAAACCGTATGACCATGACCAATCCGCTCTGAATCAGTCCTAGCAGAATGAGTCTGCCTTTCCGTCTGAAGATTTTCTATGTTATTGCTCCGAGGATGACAAGATGTTCCTCTCTGCCCATCTTTGGGAAACACCTGCCTAGGCCTTGGGATTGGCTTTCTTCTCACTGGTACTTTTACAGAACCATTACCTCTATCTGCCTCAATCATCAGGGTCTCCAGGCTGCTTAAGATCCTTCGTCGATGTCCTGTAGGGATATTATCCATCTCAAGAAGCTTCTCCTCAGTTAGGCCTCTGAGGTCTTTAAGGCAATGGTAGCCAGCCCGGGTGAAGCTGGAGGCATATTGCGTCAGGTGCAGACTGGATAACCACTGAGTAATCTCCTGATCGGGCTCCATAGAAGACGTGAAAGAAGGATCTTCAGTGGTCATATAGACTGTGGTGTGGAGGAGAAAATGGCATTGGATGGCAAGGATGTGAGAGACAGGGACAGTTAAAAAGATGGGAACACACCCTGTGGGGAAACATAAACTATTGTGAATAATTATCTTTATATTTAAGCTTTATATATTTGTATAGTATATATGTACTGTATAGTATGTATGTGTATAGTAATCAGTCCTACTTCTGCCAAGTGTCACTTGATGTCACTTAATGACAACTGTTTCTTGGGACAAAAAAACCCAATACATTTCAGGTTGTCAATCTCTTGATAACAAAACTGTGTATAAGGGTGGTTGACAAAAGTCATATGGTGTGACCTACAAAAAAATGTAGAAAATTCAATCTTGCTAACAATTCTAAATATGCAGTATGTGACGCTGTCTGTTAAAACCGAAATAGAAACTAAACTGAACTGAAACTGATTTTTTTTTTTTTTTTTTTTATATAAAATCATCACACATATTCTGTGAAAACATAACCTTGATATCTGTAATAGTGACAAAGACTGACAACTTCCAATATTATCCAAAAAAGTGTTCTAAGGACGATTTGAGTATTGCATCTTAAAATCAAATAAACTAATAAACACACTACACCTATTTTTGCCATTTTTATGGATTACTTTGATGCTCCTAATCTCATAATTAGATTTTTGCCTGGATTTCATAGAGGGTCACATAAACTGGGATGAGAAAATGACACAAGAAGAATTCAAACTTGCATCTCAGGCCTCTCCACATCAGTACCTAATCCCAAAATATTACGTTTGTGAATAAATCTATCCCTGCAGTGCTTACATGCCAGAGCAGGAAGAAATAAGACAGGCGGCGTCTTTACACATAGCATTGATTTACCAATAATAATAAATAACATTCATGACACTATTGCTAAAGCTTTTAAAGAGATGGCATAACATTAGCATGTCATGACTCGATCTGGAAGGATGACTCAACATTACTGAAGCATTTAGTGCACCTCTGCTGCATAGTCATATGATGAACTGAGAACTTTACAACTCTCAATAATTATCTATAAACCAACTAATAAACCAACACTGCTTTCACACTTGTATGCATATTTAATTTAAAAACAAAATTACATTAAACTTGCAAGAGCAACTAAATTCAAATAACATAACAGCTTACCAGCAAACCATGCACGACTAAATCTTAATGTCTCCATCTAATTAAAATGCACAAAAATCTCCTTTTGATTCAAATGTTTAATCTCCTAATTCAGATGTATAGTAATTATTCCTATGTTAAACAACTGTCTTTTTAAGTTATTGGTTTGTTGTTCACTTGGAATTCTGGGTTTAATATTTATTTACTAAACTCCAATTAACCCTCTGCATGTAATGCATGCTCACTTTATATGTGTGTGAAAATACGGTTTCACAGCCTTTATCAGTTCTGTGAATATTCACTCCACAGAGCCTAAAGAGCTCTTTCAGTACATCTTAGCGATCTGTGCTTCTCTTTTTCTACAGATGACTTCTTCTTTTAGCAAGAAGTACCACACAGAACATTTTAAACACAACCCTTCGCATCCTCAAAACAAATAAAAATGAGTTGAGAACTAGAAACATTTCTTTAGGGCTGTACAGTTAAATGACAGACTACAGTTGAAATGTCAACGTGAGGAAGTTCAGACATGCAAAAGCTGGAGGGTGAGAGTGGTCAAGTTTAGAGAAGCAAAGAAAGTCCTCCTCACCACAAAAGCGTGGGATGGTTCACTACACTGTGTACGTTTCCATTCCTGCCGAAACGCCGCTATTACAATTAAAGGTTATTTCTGCTGTATTACTGGACATTTCTGGTTATTCAGCAATCACAATAAACACACATGGAACCTGATGCTGCAGGAAGAGTTAACAAAACACATGTAACCATGATAAATTTACAAATTAAGTGACAGCAATCCACTACAGATATTGATGATAATGGCAGCTAAAGTCATTTTTTGTTTCCTGCATAAAACCATATCATTTACTTCACATCATCATATCTCTTAATAATAGCTAAAAAAAAAAACACTTGCAAACAAACCCTGCCTTTGGCTCATGATGCTGGGATAGTCTCTAGATCTCCTATGTATATATGCTGCAGAAAATAAGCATGTTCTGAGCATGGATGGATATAGTCGTCTATATCTGTTTTTTATTATTGAAAGCTAAACTTGCTGCAAGTTATTTTTAACAGTGAAAAGCTGTCAATTTCAAAACTGTTTATGTAAAACACATTTTTTGCATCTGCAAATCTGTGTCCAAATAACTGGCTATTAAACCATACCAGCTTTTGGCACAAATCAACACTTTCACAGCCCCTAAACCTGCACTGACACGCATTCACGGTTTACCAGTTCAGACACGGGCACGAGTAACATAACAAAGTAGCAATGCAACAACTCTGTAGCTCCACAAAACAATACAGGTACTTCGATTACATTATGAGGATCTAGAATAATATCCTGATGGTGTTGCACAGCCATCTTCTAGTCATGGTAACAAGCATTAGCACGTAGGCCTGTGCCTGACACCACCCACTGTAACCCAAATTACAGTATGAAAAGAATGACTACAGAGAATGTGCTTAAGTGTGTGTGAGGACATTACACTGATATCCTCATACTACACATTGAGTCACACATGCCAGGCATTTCTCACTCATAAAATCCACCACTACAGAGCAAAGTCCATCTATTATAAATACAACCCTAACAAACAATTTTTTTTTATTTAACTTGAAACACCATCGAAACCTGATATAAGTCGGCACATCCCTTAGTAAAATTAACCATGGTTTTATTATAGTAAAAAAAAAAAAATTGCTAACGTTAGTTTGTGCATTAGCTAACATTCTACATCATTTATTAATTTTAGTTCATTCTAATTCCAGCATTTACTCATGGATTTCTAAAACAAAATTTGTATCTGTTAAAGCACAATTAAATAACATGATCAACTGTATTGGCATGAACTAACATTAACAAAAATTAATAAATGATGAAAAATTACATTGCACATTGTTAGTTTGTGTCAGCTAATGCATTCACAAATGTTAACAAATACAACCTTATTGTAGTGTTACTGTAAAAATGTTTTTTTGTGGACTGATTCGTACTATTCGTATTATCATAATTTTACTGCAAATATCATGGTTAAAGTATAATTACTAGTGAGACGATGGTAAATGTGTTGTTACTGTGGTTTTACTACAAATGCCATAAACTACAGTCACACCATGTTTAACTTGAGCTATAGGTTATGTTTGGTTAAACTACGTAAACCTAAACACGACAACATCTGTCTCTTTAAGATCACAAACACTGTTTATATGTCCCTGAGATGCAGGAATGAGTTTTAATGGTCAGAGTGAATGAACTTAAGAGAAATCAACAGGTGTGAGAGATGATGGCATGACGATTTGCACAAAGAGTGTCTCAAGATAACACGCTGTAAAACTAGTTTCGCCAGCTAGTTGCATGACACTAAAAACCCAACTCGATCTCTGGTAAACCGAGTACAGTAACTCTATTATAATCATCAGCCGAAAATCAAACTAAAAACAAAATCTCATAAGCAACTGTTTACAGTGGAAAGTGCTCGTTTTCTCAAAACATACCTCAAAAAGTGACCAGCACCAGCACCACCCTCCCGGTTAGGATTGGCTTTTTAATATCGCGCTGTTGCTGTAACTTTGTGACAATATGTTATCTAGGTAGTAAACTTTTCATACCGCAGCTTCCAGCAAAAGCGGCTGTTGTGTTCCGCCTTTCGAGTCTCGGCGAGCCGCTCTCCACGCCTACCTGCCCGCACTGAGTCACACTCACCGGGCCAGCCCACCGCACCTAAACCGCCTTGTGCCACCACAACTCTCCGATGTTATCATGTAGATTAAAAAATTGCAAATGACAATGATGGTTGAATTCTTTGGGGAATTGTATCAGTAGGAAATAGTTTTTTGGCTGTACGTGAAACACAGTAAAATCTCTCTCTCTCTCTCTCTCTCTCTCTCTCTCTCCTGCGTGTTGTAACTTGATTGCCCTCCAGTAACAGATTCTGCAGGAATGTGTCAAGCCATACTAACGACAGTGCATAACAACACTTTTGGGTAATTCACATAAATTTAGACTATGTTACTTTGTCAGATTACCTAAATACCCTTTGGAGAATATGTGAGAACTTTGTGTTTACTGTATTTACATGCATAAGGGAGAAATTGAGAGATAAAGAAACTGAAAATACTGGGAGCTGGCCTGAGAGCTTTTACTACCTGCACGCAATACTGTTTTTTAACCACACGGCGGCGCTACATGCCAACATTTATATTGTATAAAAACAGACCCAGTGTTATATTTAACACAATTTAGTAGTATTGGTTCACCAATTAATAAAGGAAAAGCATTTGTACAAAAGTGTCATATTTCAAATCAATACGAAGGTCCCTGAAATATTAATTAATTAACTGCACTTAAATCTAATGTGTAACCGTGGCTTTGTGTACTATGCTTTATTTTCGACTTATATAAGACAAAATGTTGAATTTTCCTTTATTTGTAAGTCACTCTAAATAAAATGATCTGCTAAATGAATACATTTACATGTATTGTACAGTAAATTAGTAGTTTATATATTTATTTTTGTATAATACAGTCGTTTGACCGCGTGATGGCGATAAATGTCAATATAGTGCTGTCAGTTTTTGTAGTGCGATAATGTCGAGATAAATAAAAATCTAAAGCACAAATACCCAATGTTTTAGGGTAAGTGTCTCATATTGTATGTGCAACATATTTCACAATTATTTTAAATTATTTGTGAGGAGAATTAAATATAATATGAAAATATAATAGACCTTTAAACTGTTTATCGATAGATTGTCACTTCAGTGTCACTTTTGAGTCATCAAGCAAAATAATGCAACAGTAGTTCCATATATACATGTAAACATGTTATCATATTTCTACATTATATCAACTATAATGCAAAGATAGAGATAAACTCTATAATGCAAAGATAAACTTACGTATATAACAATACATTGTGTTTTTAAATGCAGTTTTGCCTAAAATATAAAACAAGGATTTATAGCATCTTTGCCTCAGTGTTTGTGGCCAAAGATCAGAATGGCCATTCACATTGTACACATTACTCTTCTTTAGGGTCCTCCATCTCTAAGAGACACTTTTGTGTTAAGTCACGCCTTCTATTTGCCATGACGACCCACTTTACAGGCCTGGGGTGGTAAATACTGATGGGTTTGTACAAAGACAAAAAACTAAAAACGTCACCATGGGACGGAGACAGAGAAAAACAGCAACAACTTATTAATTCCTGTAATAATCAAATCCTTAGTTTTGCGGTCCAAAGCTCTCAGTATTGAAAGGTATGGTAGAGACAGCCATCCAACTAAATTTCTCCCAAGAGGATGATGATCTGTTAAAACTTTCACAAGTAACAACCCAGAGCTCAGAGACGTTTTACGACAAGAGAATGCAGGAAAAGAAACAGGACCTGAGCAAATCTCTAATGGGCACAAAGATTCAGCTGGGATTCATGCAAGACTTTTCCTTTTTCTCAGGAAGTTTTGTGAGCTTCACACCTAGAGAGTGTGTGTGCTGAGAGAGGCAGCACAGAAAACACTCTCACAGAGCATAGGATGTGCTCGAATTTAGCATACAGACAAACACAGGGGACAACAGCTAATGTGGGTAAGTGCTTCATAAAAAGCTTGGATTCTTTGTAAAAGTGCTTTAGACAAGTTTCCAAACTATGTACTGAGGAGGATTTCTACAGTATTTTGGCAAGGCAGAATATTTTGTATATATGCATTTAAAATAAATAAAAAGTTATAGAAAGTTCAACATGTATATAAAAAAATTGTGAATTTTTTTAGGTGATTCCTATGTACTCCTATGTATTTTTGTCCAAGACCACGTGACTGACATCATTCTTAACGTACTGAAAGATGTTCACATCATTGTGTACCAGCTCCATGTAATGAGCAGGATGCTTGATACTGGTATTGCATTTCTATCTGAAGTAAGTGGAGGAAGCTTTCATGCTCAGAAGAGAGGAAAAGACAATAGACATGTGGATGTGGCCAACACTGGACCTCTAGATACTACAGAGCAGATTAAAACAGGATCATGTGATATTAGCACATTCCAGAATCTGCATCTTACAAATGTGGTGCTCTCAGGACCTCTAAAGGGTTCTGCATCAAATCAAATAAATCACGGTGCTGTGTGTATGGAAGAAACAAGGGAAGTGATGTCAACTTTAACACAAACTTGTGATGACTTGTTGTGTGAAACATATGAGATTCTGAAAATGAATGACAGAAGCAGATTACAAGAGAGAGAAAAATCAAAACATGAATTGATCACTGTTGGGTAAGTCAAAATTATTTAGAAGACTAGCAGATACCCAAAAGGTGATGAATAAAAAAAAATGCATATGTCATAACTTGCAAGGTGGTTGATGGTTTGAGTTCTCTAATGGTGTCTGGATCAGAGGAGCTGGTCAGCAGTGTCATCCGCATTGAAAACACCAGCCACATCAAATGTCCTTTTCCACTCACCGTAGCTATACCGTTCCAAGCGAGTTACCGTGGGAACTACAGAGAGATCACAGTAAAAAAGGACTCTGAACAAAGAGCTATGTCACTCCTACATCTATAAGGTTTCTATGGAGAAAAAAGGGATAATAAAATTTTTTTTTCTTCATTTATTCCATAAAGGCTTATATTGTAGTTTTTTCACAAAGTTAGGTTCACATAGCTAGCATGATATGCATATGATTGTTTTCAAGTATGGCACTGTGTATCCCCACAGGGTTCATATGCAGTAGTATGTGTATACTCTCTGGGTGTTTGCGGTTCTGTCCTGTCTGAGAACCGAGACTTTTACAGTACCAAAGTCAGGACTATCTCTAAAGCTCAGTGTTGACTCCAGGACATGCTTCGACTACTTGCCTGGATCCTTTACCACACTGGATGTTGCCCAAGTCACGGTGCTGTTTGTTCATTACACTTAAAAATATACTGTACATCATCACAAAATAATGTCAGAACAAGAAATATTACCATGATGAATGTCACCATTAAATGAATACTTTTTACTATTAAAAAATATATATATTTCTACCATTAAAAAATATATCTTTTATTGTCAGGATGCCTAATTGTCATGAAAACAGCACAGACAATATCAATATTAAGTTAATTAAACAAATTATAAATATTTAAAACATACATTAAATTATTACATTTAATTAAACAATACATTCTATCAATATTCAGTAATATTAACAGACATGTTCTTAACAGGTTGAGATTTACTGTACCCTTAAAAGCGCTTCATTAGATCTGCTGAGAATTTTTGCAAAATTGTGCCCCAAGTGTTTTATCAAAATAATTAAAGTGCTTAGTAAGATAATTGGCTGTAAAATGCACTGCAGTGCTTTTAAATGCAAGGATAAGCCTCACTTTTCATCTCATTAGGTTCAGCCAGTGGATGCTGCAGTTTTGTCCTCTATTAAATCCTAAAACGATTCCTAACGTGCTGCCCTTACTTCAACTCCATTACTTTTCCTAACAGCCATCAACCCTTAAACTCTGACTTTTATTTTGTCCTGTCCTCCAAATTTTGACAAGAGAAGAGCTGGAGAAGATACTGACCGACCCGCTTTGGTATCAGGCCCTCTCTCACACAGATTAGGTACATTTTTGAAACATTTCACATGATGAACTGAAGTGGAAAATGTGTTTCCTCTCTGAGCTAAAGGTTCTATCAGTGGTCACAAATGCACTGAATAAAAGAAATTGAATTGCAGGTTAGAGTGTTTTTCTCTCATACAGGATTGAAAGTGCTTCAGTTAAGTCTCCTAAAGGCTCTAAAGAGCAATTGGCTGTGCTGGGCAGGATGGAGAACCACTGAAAGGTTTTGGATAAAGTCAATGTAAGGAACCTACAGACCGGCCTGGTCTCTTTTGAACTAACAGAGAACTATGTTTATTATCCATGTTTTATCCTCTATATGTCAGTACTTGTTTATGAGTGTGTGCACCTAGATAACCAGGGGGCAGATTCTCACATAATGACATTCCACCAAAAAAGAAACCGGCTTTATTTGAGATTAAAAGAAGTTGACCCATTTGGCAACTACAGCTCTCCACACCACAAAGGTGTAGCCAGTTTGTTTAAAGTCACTAAAGGTCATCTGGTCTGGAACGGTGACACAGCATTTCTGTCTAAAGACTGCCCTCTAGATGAGCACATCTGTCGACTGCCACTTACTTTACCCAAGGTAAATTAAAGTCTTAAAAATGTAGATTTCTTTTACTATGTTCACACAAGAACTTAAAAGTAAGATATAATATCCTTTTTAGTCGCAGAGTTTGTGGTTAGTGTGTTTGTGGTTTATGTGTTTGTTACTCAGGTTCCAAAAACAGTCTTTCGACCAGGAAGTGCAAAGTTAATTCAGCACAGTCAATCAGGTATGTAAAACTCAATGTACAATTTGTCATAACATCAGACACAGACTAAGGCATACGGCACTTTGCATTTGCATGTGAATACTTTGCCTCTTAATGTTATTTAAAAAGACAGAATGAAAGTAGGTTGCAGAGTCATAAGTTTTTTCTTACAGACTCTCTTTCAGATGAGCTGTCCCTCCTCCTCTCCGAAATTCCCCATATCGCACGCACTGTCTGACACATACTTGGAGGCCAGACCTCGCCAAAGAGCTGCTGCTAGTTGAATCGGCAGATCACAAAACAGAGCAGAGAAAACCAGGAGTCCTGTAGCAGCTAATGTCCTTTTACTACAATACAGTCACACAAAAGGGCTGTAGTATTATAGTATGAATTTCTATTGGTTGCTTGGGGTTGTTTACAGTAGTCTGTTAGAAATTAAACTTTTGCTACACGCTACAGTTGCTAATTTTGTTGCAATAATAAAGTTGCAAATATTGCAGAAAAACTGACTGGAATTTAACTACTATGTAAAGAGTGGGTTTAAAATACAAATCAGACCAACACAAAATAATAATGCAGAAGTCCTAGCGAATGGTTGTGACCAGCAGATGGTGCTAATGTAACAATAAAACCTTTACAAAGCTTCTTAGAATTGCACTGAAATCTGTTTAAAGGAAGCACATGTTTATATAATGGCTTACATGCATATAAAGACACTTGGGTGGCGAAGTAAAACAAAAACAAAAGATATCAGCCATACAAGGTACACAAGACAAAACTGCTTTTTCCATAATGAGATAATTGCAACGAAATATTTTGCCTTAAAGATATTTACTGAAGAGACAAATATACTTCTCATTTGTTAGATTCAATGTATTAGGTAGATTCATTTAATATATACAATATACACAAATAACAAAATTTAATTTCTGTAATAATATTACAAACTTCATTACAACTCTGTTATTTAACGGCCATGACGACATGCATACGTCCATTTTCTAAATCTTCATTTATTTGTATGCAAATATGTATGCAGCCAACGTAATTATATTCATTTATCATCTATATATTATAATAAAATATTATTTTATAAAATGACCGTATGAAAGGTTCACTCATTCAGTCTCCTGTTGCTGGGCATTACAACTACTGAATGTAGGTTACTTAATGCAGCTTTCCTCTAGCTATATTCGCCAAACATTGGCAAGCTGACGGCCCAATTTTACCAATCGGGTGAATGGAGGTCAGTCTGACTCAGTACGCATCTCTGACGCCGATGCTGAATTCATCCATACAGCAACAACGTTCCACACCGCCAGCCGCGTGACTCTGAGGGTGTTGCAGAAAGTACATGACGTCACAAGCAGCCTGCCTCTAAAGCACGTGTAACTGTGCATGGCCCATTCACTGCTGAAAGTTTCACTGGAGCTGTGCATTATGTTGAAACACGTCACACACCTAGCGCGACATTTCTTGAGCTGACAAACCCCTTACAGATTTACAGTGTTTTGCAGAAGTTTTTATTCAACAATATAAATACATTAGACAAGCCCCTCTTTATTTTTATGTTGGCCGTAGACATTATGGGGACTCATATTTTTATTTGCTTCATTCTTAAATTACAGCTTATTTGGTTCCGCACTTCAAACCCTGAATACGTACCAACACACCCTTGATGGTTCTGCGCATTAAACAAGTGTGTACTGCCCACAACAACACACTCTAGGTCTCATGTATTATTACTAGAACAGGCGCGGTGCAACGTGACAGCAGATGAACGTGCTCCGAGAGCCCTTGGTACTAGCCAATCAGCGAATCCTTCGCCGTGAATGGGCGGGGTAAACCAATTGGATTCGCGTTTCGCTGCGAGGACAGCCAATAGAATCGCTCAATACATCAGTTTAGTACACAGGGCTGGAAGCACGTGTACTCGTGTGTGTCTGAAGGCATGGGGATTGGGGAAACAAGTCTGTAGGACACAATAGCAGCACAGTGTCAGCGATCTGCACACGCGAAACATCCATTTTCTTTTCTGCCAGTTCTATAACTTCAGGAATAAAATCTAATTCTGTTCGGACATATGAAAACGGAAGAATTTATCCCTTCATTACAGAGTATAAGGAGCAGTAGGATTTAGAAGGTAAGGCCAACATTTATCAAAGGGTTTATGTGATGTCGTCTTGATCGATTTAGTTGTTTATACCACTATCGTGTCTGTCTGTTTGCACTCGTTAAGTACTATGTTTTTTACATATTTATGAACGTATGAAGCCCTATTTGTTACGTACGTGCGTAAGGTTATTGGTGCGTTTTAGGCAACGCCTCGTTTGTCGTGTTAAATTCAGCGTACAAGCAAATATCCCCCATGCATGTGGTCTACAATTGATAAAAATGCCTTTATTCGGAATGTGCGTGGCTTTGCATTTATGTATAAATATCTGCCTTACTGAATAAGGTGATTTATTCTTTCGTATGCTACAAGATTCGTTTTGTAATCAAAAGGTGCTGATTTGGATGTAGTGTTGTTTATAAGTGTTTATTGAATACACAAGACGACACGATAAGGCGGCGGTTTTTGGAAATGCGAACATACGTCACTCGTGCAATCATGTTTTACAGTAGATTTTATAACAGGTGGACAACCTGTTTCAGTTTCATGTAATGCTTTCCAAACCACCCACATAATATTTGTATTATATTGTGCAATTGGTTGTAAGCACTTGATAAGATTCTTTTAAAAAACAAGGCTCTTATTAAAATTTTACTTTTAGAGTTACTTTACCAAATTAAATTTTATAGATACAAGAAAATTGAAAGGTACTGGATAAATAGTACATCAAACATCAGTATTCATGTAATCAATACAAAAGTATGTTAAAAGTATCAGTATGGGTATTATTTGTTGTGTATTTTGAAATTGGTTGTACTTCACATCGGTAGGGCATTAAGGGTCTATTCGCGCAAGAGACTGATGAAAGTAAATCCCATTCCTGTCCTATACAGTAGATGTCGCTCTTTTATTTATCTTGCGCTAAGATACTGCGCAAATCTTCTTAAAAAATGCATAGGTATGGATGCATTATGGATTTCAACAGAGCATGCATGTCGAATAAGGCAGTGTTAATTTGAGCACATTTCCTGGAATATTCATAGGCCTTCATGTTACAATAAATGTGTTTGTATGCTTTTGATTGGCTTTTTTCTGTGCCTGAAATGTATATATTTTTTATTAGTGTTAATTGTTTTTTTTTAATAGTTGGTGTTCCCGTTACAGCTTTAGGAAATGCCCCTAAGTAGTAAATATATAATTTCTAACAATAACCTTAGAAGAATGAGTAATATGTTTGAGTATGCCATATTTATAAATAGAAATGTGAAAAATGTCTGAATGAGGTACTGCATCAGACACTTTGCTGCCCCATGAGGCCACAGAACTAGTACAGAAAAGCAGAACTGCTTTTTATATTGTCAGAACTATGTAAATATGAACATTAGTCTTTTAAATGGAATGGAATGTGTAATTTAATTAATCAAAGCTGTAGATATTTAATTATTAGTGTATATTTTGACCCAATTGTTCATGACAAAAGAATGTAAACATACAGCCTCATTTGCATACTTTGTCAACAATGGAGATGTACTACATCAAATGCAGTAGTCACTGTTTTTCAGAATCTTGCACCATACCTGGCATGCATAATAAGTAAAGTTAGGTCAAGGCAATCATACAGCCCTGCTGAAAAATACCAACCATCACAGAAATGGAATTTAATGGCTATAATGGGAATTTTATTCCCATGTACTAGCAATATGTTGACTTTTATTCCTGGGATGTTATTTGGCAGATCTGAACCAATAGAACAACATTAAATCCTACTGAAATAAGGCCCAAAACACACTAAATACACTGTTAAGAAGCTTATTGTTTGTAGTGTTTTTTTTAAATAGAAATATTTAGAATTTGTATTGTTTTTTTTTTTTTAGCAAGGACACTTTAAGATTGAAATATATTCATAGGACGCTCGTAAATTCATGAAAAGAATAGGGCAGAAGTACCTGTTATAACATGTACCATTGAGAGAAACGCGTCACCCCCTAGATTCAGATTTGTAGAAAGTACTTGCGTATTTTGTTTTGCAGATTACAATAAATGTATAAAAAACATGATGAAAGGATTGTGCATGTCTCTAGCGCCTCCTGTCTGCGCATCAGTCTTGTGCTTTGAGCTTGACGGAATCACAGCCGTAGACACGTGTGCATTGTGTTTTTTTACCACGCAGCGGATCACGACTTATATAATGGACGCGAGATGCTCTGAACTCAGCTGCGCTCATGCCTTTTTCTTAGTCTCTGACATTTATGGAAAGTGGATGCTGTTTATTATATCTGTTGGATTAATAGCGTCTGAACTGACACAATGTGACTAGTTTATTTGTTCTCGCGTCACGCCTTCCTCCGAGCGCATCTCTCAGAGAACACGAACTTATGCGCGTAAGTGTTTGGGTGTCGCGCACTTTATTTCATCATCGTGTCTTTGTGATTTTATTTATTTCTAAAGCCATTCAAATTGTTTTCGGTCTTTTTCAACTTACTATTTTGCATTGTTGCAAAGCATTTTAAAAAAAGAAAACATATTGTAGGTGTAGAGACAAAAGACAAAAAATAGAAATAAGAAGAAATGACAGAAAATCGAAAAATTGTAAAAGTAATGGTATTAAAATGCATTGTATTATTTGAAGAACGCCCACATATGAGTTAAAGAATCAAATAAACAATCATTATCTAGCCTAAAGGAGCCAAACACATGGTCTGTATTACAGTACTGTATGCAGCATCTCTATATGTTTGTAGATTTTATTACTTAGTTTAACGGTTTTAACTGTTGCTTGGCTGTGATTTTCTAGCATTGGTAATAAACTTAATAGATTTGTACATGTCACTCATCAGCTTGCTCATTGTAATTCTAAGCATATGCCAAGTTGTAGGCTGATTCACTCAGAGCTGAACTCCAAATTGATGGCTGATTAAACAGCTTTTTATATTTAGGTTAAATGAAATAGTACAGAATAATACCACTTTTTCCATGATTATAGGTATCTCTTGAGACAGCTGATATATGATCTGTTCTGCATTAAACTAAATAGATATTTTTTAATCTATATAATAATAATAATAGGGCTTTTGTTTGTTTTAGAAAAATATAGACAAATTCCTGACTGTACTGTATTTATCTTAACATGCAGTATGCTTTAGGGTAACTATGTGGCTTGCTAATTGTTTTCTGAGCCTTTTCTATTTGTAGTAAATGCTTATTCACACTTGTAAATGTGTACTGAAGGTCTAAACTCAGTAGCTTCCAAATTTGTAATGGATCATTAGAGTGACAGTCACAATCCCAGATAGGAAGTGCAAGAGAGAGAGAGAGGATCACAGACGGGCAGCACTAAATATAAAAACTCTCACCTGGTTGTCTTATAGGATTAAGTGTCCCAAAGAGATAAAGGGAGAGAATCAATATTTAGGTCAAAGTTAATTTTGGGACCACTCAGAAATAACCTTGGATTTAAGTTAAGTTTTAAATTGCTCATAAACAGATTCAGATTGCAGTCACTGAAGGTGGAGATGTAGAAAGTGGATGCATGGATCCACAATGTAGTCTTGGTTACCAAGGCGACCAGAAAAAGCCTCCAATATTTCACGCTCCCAGTTGGACATGCTGAGCTTACACGTGTAGCACCCTTCTGTGTCTGTGCATATGAGTGTTTATAACATGTTTCAAGATAGTTACATGAGATGTTAAATTGCTGAGAGCAGTTTGCCTGGTTGAAAAACAAAAAAACAGTGCTGACTACCTTTAGTAGCACTTTATGTCGAAAAAGAACAGTCTGTACAAGAACAAAAATGTTATCCATTAGCTTGTTAAATGGCAACCTAATTCACAATGAATATCCTGCGGCGAGTGTTTTTAGTAGCGGCTCACCTTTATATTTGTGTTTATCTTCTAGGTGTACTTTGAGAGGAGAGTGTTACAGAGGGCAGAGGAGAAGAGGAATAGCCAGACCCTCAAAAGAAGCTTAATTCCTTCGTGGTGTTTTTTTACACTTTCTCCAACACTCTGTCATGCTCCATCTGGCTCAATAGCACAAGCCAAGTCGGTGTCATAACAACCAATCCAGTGTGTTTTTCTGTGCAGTTCATCATTTTTGAACATTTACAATATTTTTAAAATATTGAAAATACAACAATACTTGAGTCTACAAGCATCCCGACCTCTTAAATTTACTGTGGAGGACAGTACCAGGGCGGCCGGATGCAACGCAATCTTCGTTTTTGGAATAAACCTCAGTTAAATATTTTCAACAAAATGATTTCCCATTGTAGTTCAAGCAGTCCAACATAGTGAACTTTTTCAACTGTGATTCATCTATTTTTTTGGTGATCCTCATCACCTAGGCAACCATTCTTACAGTATTATTATGAGTGATGACAACTCAGACTCCGCCCCCAGCAATGATACAGACAGAGAAGTGGGAGGGGACAAGAAAGGGGCGGGACTTTTACATGAATCCTGCAGCATGAGTGGCGGCTCTCCGTCATCAAATCCGGCAAGTAGCGGGACAGTATCATCTCCAGGCGGGGCGTCTGATCCCAAGGGATCTGCGGGTGACCATAGAGGAATTCATTCTGATGATACGGATGCACTGTCGAGTGGAAATGACTCAGGGGAGAGGGAGAGTGAAGGAGGTATGGAGAGAGGGAACGTATCCAGAGGGAGACAATCAAACAGAAGTTATCAAAGTTCCTCCAGTCAGAATGGAAAGGATTCAGGCATGTGTCTGGAGACGACGGAGAGCAACAAGAGGTGAGATACGCAAAGGGCAATACATTAGTTAAAACTGACAGAAGCAGCAGATGAGAGCTACATCTGACAATTTTTCTGATTATTACTGGTTAAATGTATAAATTATTAAAATATTCTTCTGTTGTTTAGCTCAAACTCCCAGAGCCCCTCTCCACCCAGCAGCTCTCTGGCATACAGTCTGTTAAGCACCAGCTCCGAGCAGGACCCGCCATCTACGAGCGGCTGCAGCAGCGATCAGTCCGCTCGCGTCCAGAGCCAAAAAGAGCTGATGAGAGCCCTGAATGAGCTAAAGATCCGCCTGCCGCCAGAAAGAAAGATGAAAGGCCGTTCTAGCACCCTCAACGCCCTCAAATATGCCCTCAGCTGTGTCAAACAAGTCAGAGGTGAGTGACGGAACAATGCAAGTGTTTGTGGGATGCTGTGTGTCTTTTTTTTTTTCTGTGGTTCATATTGAAATAATCTTTACATTGATGTTTTTGTAGCCAATCAGGAATATTATCACCAGTGGAATGTTGAGGAGTGTCACGGCTGCAGTCTGGATCTCTCCACCTTCACCGTTGAAGAACTGGACAATATTACTTCGGAGTATACTCTCAAAAATACAGTATGTTGATATATCCTTTATACTGCATATCTTTTTCAGCTTTCTAAAATGTCCCTGGTCCTCATAGCGCCCTCTTCTAACTAGTGAAAGCAAGTGCAATTAAGAAATGTCTCAATAAGAAATGTGTCAACACAGATTAGGGAAAAAAACTTGAAAATTTAGTTTAATCCAGTATATCTAAGGTCATTACTATGTCTCTTTCGCCCACAGGACACATTCTCCATGGCAGTGTCGTTCCTGTCAGGGAAGGTGGTGTACATCTCACCACAAGGTTCATCTCTTCTGCGTAGTAAGCCAGAGAAGCTACACGGAGTGTTGTTTTCTGAGCTGTTGGCTCCTCAGGATGTGAGCACCTTCTACAGCAGCACCGCACCCTGCAGATTACCTCCATGGGCGTCCTGCATTGGCTCAGGTCTGTTTTTTTATGTGTGTGCAATGAATTAAATGAGGGTCCAGGATCCATAGCTCACCTAGCAAAGCTTATATGATTCAAATTTGTATTCAAATAATGCTTTGCATAATCACACATTACAAACGAAGGCTTGGAGATCTAAATTCTCTCTCTGTATAACTATAGCCTCTCCACCAGTGGATTGCACCCAGGAGAAGTCAATGTTTTGTCGCATCAGTGGAGACGTCTCATCCAGCGGTGATATGAGGTACTACCCTTTCAGACTGACCCCTTACCTGCTCACGCTACGAGACTCCGACACAGCCTACCCCCAACCCTGCTGTCTGCTCATTGCAGAGAGAGTGCATTCAGGATACGAGGGTACATGATGTTTTTTTTATTATTATGTGTCTTGCTGTGCTCTGACTGAACAGAACTTTAATTATTTGGATCATTTTATCTTCTTTTAACATGTTTTTTTCCCCCAGCCCCTCGCATTCCCCCAGATAAGAGGATATTCACGACCAGTCACACTCCAAGCTGTCTGTTCCAGGAGGTGGATGAGCGGGCGGTTCCTTTGTTAGGGTACCTGCCTCAGGACCTGGTGGGAACTCCAGTCCTGCTCTGCATCCACCCAGATGACAGACCTGTTATGGTGGCCATCCATAAGAAAAGTGAGTCGGGTTCTGTCCATTATCTTTTTTTTTTATGAGAAAATGATTGCCAAATATTTATAATTGTATTTGTTTTTTCAGTTCTTCAGTTTGCAGGGCAACCCTTTGAGCACTCTCCTTTGAGGATGTGTGCACGTAACGGAGAGTATCTGACGATAGACACATCATGGTCCTCCTTTATTAACCCCTGGAGCAGGAAAGTGGCCTTCATCGTTGGCCGCCACAAAGTCAGAACGTAAGAGCACAACCAAACGTAGACAGAACATAGAGATAAACCAAAATAAACTTTTCATTAATTGCAAGTGAATTTTCTTATCAGCCAAAAACATTTGATTTTGAAGTTATCACAATATAATATAATATTGCATATTAAAGGGATAGTTCATCCAAAAATGAACATTTGTTCATCCTTTATTCACTCTTATGTCATTTAACACAGTTTAACACTGTTCCAGTGTTCTTTGGTTACCAATGTTTTTCAGAATATCTATTTCTTCAAGAAAACGGATGAACTCTCCCAACCAAAAACTTAAAATGTATGAATAAATTAAAATTTATTTTACTCGGCATTACCAAGAAATGGTCTTTTTTTCAGCGTTAAAACACCTTGATTACTCACCTCCTCTCCTTTCTACACACACATGCCAGTCAAACTCACACTCACAAACACATGCCCCGTCATGTGGACACAGACATGCACAGGTTTCTTATGATTCATGGTGCTTTATGCGGCTACGCTTACATCACCACCATCTTCACTCGCTGTCTTCATGTAATACACACAAACACATATGGCTCTGTGACAGACTCTTAACAACAATATACCATTGTTTTCTATTAACCTAATCATCATTTTTAAGCAACATTTACATACCAGACAAAGATACCTCTTTCTCAAGAAAACGTCTCTGCTCTAATCTTCAGGTCTCCGCTGAATGAGGATGTCTTCACGCAGCCAAGGGATATGGAGGAGCGGGCCGTGTCCCCGGACATCGCTCAGCTCAGTGAGCAGATCCACAGGCTCCTGGTGCAGCCCGTCCACAGCGGCAGCTCTCAGGGCTACGGCAGCCTGGCCAGCAACGGATCCCATGAGCTCCAGCCCAGCGCAGCCTCATCTTCAGAAAGCAGCGGGCCGGGTGTGGAGGACCCGTCACAGCCACATAAACCTGTAAGTGTTTATAGAGACAGGCAACATGCATTTAAACCATCATGTGAGGTTGATATTTAATTCAAGAAACATTTTAAGAGCATGTGTTGTCATTTCTTCCTGTAACATTTATTCATGAATAGGGTTAAGCTAGATGATATTTCATGGAGCTTAGAGTAAAGCATAATAATAATTTTCTCTGAATAAATAATGTAGTTCTCCTTAAGTATGGATTTTGTTTCACTACATTTTAAACAGATGACCTTCCAGCAAATCTGCAAAGATGTTCACATGGTGAAGACGAGCGGACAGCAGGTGTTTATTGAGTCCCGCAGTCGACCTCTGCCTAAAAAGCATTCCACCACAGGTAAACACTCCACAAACACACAATCATTTAAACAATGGTTAAGGATCATCCTGTTTGTCTTTCATTAGGATTGTTTACCAATTTTTTCTGTGCATTGTGAAACAGGTGCTTTGCAAGCCATTCATGCAGCGGACCCAGGCAGCAGTCTCACACCTGGTGCTGCTCCGCCCTCCAAGAGCTCCACCCCCTCCCTGCTCATGCGGAAGGAGCCACCCACTACTTACTCATACCAGCAAATCAACTGCTTGGACAGCATCGTAAGGTGAATGCGTTCAATATTTAATGCACAAATAGATTTAATTAATTAATTCAAGATTTATATTCTGATTAGTGTTGCAACTACTCGCATCAAGTTGTTGTGAACTGTTCGTTTCGAATGAGGGAATTTTAATGGTTTTTGGAATCTTGGACACAAACCTTCTAATGATATGAGTTTCCAGGTTTAGTTGAACCCCAGTTTGTACACATATCTGTAAAGCACTATATATTTTCATCACAACGAGGGATCTTTGGAAATTAGGTATGTAATTAAATTTAACAGCTCCTGATTTGATAACTAGCATGAGGAAGTATGTGTGTACTGTATTCTACTGTACTGAGTTCTTGTAATTAATTGTAGGTGACACAGTGGCAATGGCGGGGTTTGGTTTTAACATATCCATTCAATTGGTTTTACAGGTATTTGGAGAGCTGTAACATCCCGAACACTGTGAAAAGGAAATGTGGCTCCTCCTCCTGCACTGCCTCTTCCACGTCTGATGATGACAAACAGCAAGACACTTCTGGCAACGCTAAAGGTACTATGATAACTAATATGATAACTAATTCAATAACTAATTTAATGATGTACTGTTTGTGTGTTACAGTGTACATTTTTACAATTGGTTAAAAATGTAACAGTATACTTACTGCAGACAACATTAACCTGATAACTGTCACTGCACATATTGAGCATACACATGAAAATCTGATCTACAATATTTAAAATTTTAGATATTAAAATTTTTGTGTAATCTTTTTTAATTTTAGGTAAATAATAAAATAATTTTAAAATAATAGTAATTTATAATTAATTTATGTTTGTTATAAAAATGTATTCTTAAGTCTTAAGACTTTTCCATCAATATACAGTTTGTCATGATTGGATTAGAATTCAACTAAAGTAAAAGTTATAGCCTTTGGCTTATTTCATGTATTTGGAATAACATGCATTTTTTAATTGGGCACAATAAAACCAGGTAGGTGTATTAGGAAAGCAAATATTTCACGCTGATCCTATGCAAACTAAAGGCACTTTAGTAAAACAACAAAATGTGCAAAAGAAACAGTGAAAGGTGATGTTTGCTCTAGTATCTCTAAATGTGTAAACTTGAAGATGAAGGCATATGAAGATGAAGATTGAAGATGTGAACTGACAGATGTCCTGACTTGCAGGTCCATCCGTGTCTCTGGTAGAGGAGAGTGCTCTGTTGCCTCCGCTGGCCCTGCACAGTAAAGCAGAGAGCGTCGCTTCAGTCACCTCGCAGTGCAGCTTTAGCAGCACTATAGTTCACGTGGGAGATAAGAAGCCACCTGAGTCAGGTGCATAAATGTGTGTGTGTGTGAAAAGGACAGAATATATCAGGGACAGACAACAAACGGCAGACAGATAGTTATTTTAGAACTACTTTTCTATGCAAAGATTCTGGAATTATCTCATTTTTAACTGTTTGTTGTTCTCACAGATATAGTAATGGAGGAAGCCCCTTCAACACCAAATGCTGCTCCTCCTGCCACTCAGCCTCAGGCTCCTCCCACAGCCACACCTTCTCTGCCCCCTAGCCCTGCTCCTCAGTCTGACAGGGATGGGATGAGAAGAGGAGGTCTAGGAGGAGGTGGCGGAGGAGAAAGGTTGGGACTCACAAAAGAGGTGTTATCTGCTCACACACAGCAAGAGGAGCAGAACTTCTTGTGCCGCTTTAGAGACCTGAGTAAACTCAGAGTGTTTGACCCGACCTCAGCCGTCCGACGGACAACTGTGCCATTAGCGAAAGGTAAGGCTTGTGAAAATCTGCATATGATGAAACACCGTGCACGCAGATATTTTTTCTCAATTTATCGCTCTTTGTTGGTTTCAGGTGTGCGTTGCTCACGCGACTACCCAGCAGCAGGTGGTAGTAGCGGGCGTAGGCGAGGTCGAGGAGGCAAAAGACTAAAGCATCAGGAATCTTCAGAGCAAGCAGGGTCTCGGAGCCCAGCAGGCCCAATACGAGGTCTCCTCCCTGGGCTTCCCACTCTGGACAGACCCTCGAATTCCTCCATACCCATGGGTCCTGCGCCAAGCTCCTCCTCCTGGCCTACTTCAGGGTCACAAGTCAGCATTCCTTCGGTCCCTTACCCGCCCGGCGTCCTCCCTTTATATCCCGTCTACCCTCCCCTCTCCCATCCCGTCTCTGATCCCAACATACAGACGGGCCTACGCTTCCCCCTTCAGAACTCACAGATGGCTCCTCCCATGGTCCACCCCATGATGGCACTGGTACTGCCCAACTACATGTTCCCACAGCCCAATGTGGGCATGCCTCAACCCTTCTATAACACAAACTCAACGTTCCCATTCCCAACAGCTAACATGGCCTCCCCAGCTCCCTGTCCGATACCGGCTCCACGTGCCCACTCTCGCTCCAGCACCCCCCAGTCTTACATCCAAAGAGAGGCAGGGCCTGAGAGAGAAGGGGCGGAGTCACCTCTCTTTCAGTCCAGATGTTCCTCACCCTTAAATCTGCTTCAGCTGGAGGAGTCACCAAGCAACCGGTTTGAGGTGGCATCAGCACTGGTTCCAGGCCAGCAATCCTCATCTCCCATGGTGGTACAAGGAGGTGGAGCAGTAGCTCAGGCCTCATCCAATCAGAGAGGTTCGCCTGTGGACTCGAAAGAAAACGTAAGACAAATGGAGGGTTTCTTTGAAGTGCCCCTTTAAATATTTCTAGTCAATGTTGATGTAAATTCACTTTCATCATCCTTAAAATTGGCTATCATGTCCTTTGTCCTTTTCAGGGTGAAACAAACGAGTCGAATCAAGATGCCATGTCAACCTCCAGTGACCTGTTGGATCTGTTGCTGCAGGAGGACTCGCGCTCAGGCACGGGTTCAGCTGCTTCAGGCTCTGGGTCATCAGGTACTGGCTCCTCTGGGTCGGGCTCAGGGTCTTCTGGATCAGGATCCAATGGTTGCAGCTCTTCAGGAAGTGGAACTAGTGAGTGATATTTATTGATTCAGTTGCTGTTAATAAGAAATGTCAATATAAATTATTTAGGGTCTGTGGATAGCGGTACGTTGTGTGATGAAATGCCACAAAGTAGTAGAAATACAAGCATACATATTATTGTCATATAGGCATTGATTGGTTGCCGAAAGAGGTTGCCCTTATTAAAAACATTTCTTTGACAATTTAAGATTGATAATAATTTAAATAATCTAAAAAAACAACAGCGGAATGTATAAATATCCTTTTTTTGTGTGCTTTAACAGGAAGTAGTCAGAGCAGCAATACCAGTAAATATTTCGGTAGTGTGGACTCATCGGAGAACAGCCATTCCCGCAAGCAGACAGCAGGGGGCGACGGAGAAGAACAGTTCATCAAATGTGTCCTGCAGGACCCCATCTGGCTCCTCATGGCCAACACAGATGAAAAGACTATGATGACCTACCAGATGCCCACCAGGTTAATGTTAACACTGTACAGTTTACACTACATCACCATTAATGGTCTTAAAATGCATTTCATTTAATATCTTATACAAGAACTACACAGTCGTTTAAGCATTTTTTTAAAAGCTCATCCTTACTTTAATCCAGGATGCACAAATTCATTCAACTTTTCCCATAGTAACACTCCATAAACATGCATTATTGCACGCTCACTATAAAATGTGGTTAAAGTTGTTTTGGTGGTATTGAATGTGTTTTTTGTGTGCAACAGAGACAGAGATTCTGTGTTAAAAGAGGATCGTGCTGCATTAAGAGCGATGCAGAAACATCAGCCTCGTTTTACTGAGGAACAGAAAAACGAGTTGAGTCAGGTTCACCCGTGGATTCGCACCGGGCGACTGCCTCGTGCCATCAACATTTCTGTGAGTTTTTATTGTCAAAAAAGACTGATAATCTTGAAGAACATTACTTGGCATACATACATGCAACAGCTAAAAAATTATATTGTTTCTGCCAACACCTATGTAATCAAGTACACATTCTTCTCAGTTTTGACCTTAACAAGGTATTAAAGAACTACATGTGTCTGTTCTCCTTACCTTTAATGTTTTCTCTAAACAGTGTCTCTTTCTGTCTCCCAGGCTTGTGAGGGCTGTAGGTCCCCTCCTTCGGCTCCCTCCAAAGCTCCCTTTGATGTTGAGATCCATGAGATGGAGTTATGTGGTGTTTTAGAGGTGACAGAAGAGGGCACCACTGCAGAGAAGCAAAAACAAACAGACACAGCCATGGAGAAGAATGAGACTGTCGAAGAAGAAGAGACATGCAACAATAAAGAGGTTGAGAAGGATGGGACTTTACTGGCATCTCAAGTGAATGACCAAGAAATGATGACAGAAGAACAGGAAGTGACCTCACAGGAGGAAATCAGTGCCTCTCTTACAGAGATGACACACTAAAGACTTGAGTCACGAGTCATCAGCGGGATACATTATTAATGTCCTCGCCTAATCAGATTCTTTGTGAACTTTGTGAAATTATCTGGTTGTATTTATTTGTAAATAAATGCAAAACAATACATTTTAAGGCTGACAGACATGAATGTAAAGCAGAATATTTGCTTTATTGAAAGACTGTGATATCACAACTCTTTGGCTTAGCCTGAGAACTTTTCAAAGGTTGTGATCTGTTTTTAGTGATTTTGCGGGTAACAAGGTGTACTTAGCTTTAGACTACACTGGACTTGACAATCCACAGACGCAACTGCTCATTTCCAGCTTTAGTGACTGACATGAACACATTTTTGTGGTGCACTCTAAAACTTTCAAATGTGTAAGGCTTCTAGTATTAAGTTGATGAAGGTGTTGTAATAATGAATCGTGTCCCCATGAAAACAGATTCACTGCCTGAGGACGTTGTGTCTCTTCGCTTGTGCTTTTGACATTTCCCACGGAAATGATTTTAAAGTAATATACGAGCTTGTCAAAGTAGGCTTTTTCGACCAAATCTGCGCACACAATTTTTTTTAGTTCTGTATATTTTTATACATCATCAGTGCAAAAAGAGAATTTTTGTGCTGTGTGTAAATATTAAAAGCCTGGATGAAATGTGTAAAATAATGAAATGTGTAAAATAAACATCGCTATTTTCACAGAAGCCAGTAAGGAATCATAAAAGTAACTACAGGTTACTTTTGCCACCAGTTACAGTTTAGACTTTGTAACTATCACTACAGTGTCCATAGCAACAGTAAAGATCCAAAGAGTATTAGAAGTGAAAAGGATACTTTTAGATTTGCACTTAGTGAAGAAAGCTTTAGAGGGCACAGAAGGAGAAAGATGATGCTTGTAGCTGGTCTGTTGCGTCTAAAAGAAGGAAAAAACAAAAAAGATGTTTTAAGAAAATTGTTTTGTAATCTGTAGGACACATTTTCCTCTCGTTTTTCTGTTTGGTCTTCTGTGGTCATGTGCTCTTTTGGTTCAAGTTGTCTTGGATCAGTTTGTAAGTATTTTGTGTATTTCTTTATATAAAAAGAATAAAAAGATTATGGTTCACAATTTTCTGGTCTGTAGATATTCCATGAATCAATGTTAAAATAGGATTTAAGCGAATATACAGCGAGTATATGATTGAAAGGCGCATTGTATGCTTTGGAGGGAATTTAATGGAGCGGTTTTCCTACCAAACCACAGCCTTTTAGTTTAGGACAAGAATGTCCACTGAGCTATAAAAACATGTAGAAGGTTTTCAGTTGCAAACAGCACACACAGTTATTAACATATTTAAATAAGCGTAAATGTTTGTGATAAAGGTGATGATAGTTGCAGAGCTGTATGAGTTAACAGGAGATGTTGTCGCTTTTAAGGACTTTTAATAACATGTTTGTTTGTGCCAGTCACCTTGGTAAGAACTTTCAGCTTGAACTTGCATTCTTTCCCTGCACCGCAATATAAAGACAGGCAATTTTACAGAGGGAACGACCTAACAGGAAAACAAAAACACTCTTGGTCCATCACCATTTCTAAACTATTGGCCATCTAACAAACACACACACACACACATCCTAAAAACACAACTTGCTAAATCAACATAAATTAAAACCAAACAAACAGCTGAGGATGTGGTGTTGGTGTGCTTGTTTTTGGTTGCTCATTTTAATTTAAATGTATATCCATCATTCCACATCAGTGGCTTCTGGGACATTATTCTTTCCCTTAACTTTCTTTTTTCTCTGCCTCCCGAATCCCTCGTTCAATCCGCCTCCTGTTTCTAACACGCCCTTACACTCGCCCCTCTCCTCCGTTTCCTCACTAACTGGTTCTCCGTGCTTCTTTGAGCAGAAAGATGTGGGGGGGTATATGCGTGTGGCATTTGGGGCTTCTGTTTTTGGGGTTAGGATGGGTGCATGGACAAAGCCAAACCAACTTCACAAGGTAAGTGCATGAACTTTTGTGTGATGATGTGCATGGACTGGTGTGTTGGTGAATGCAAGCATTCATGAAACATCTTAGTACAGTATGTCGAAGGACTGTAAAATAAACTTTAGTAACATTTTTCAGATTATGCATATACCATTTACAGAAGCTAAAAATCACTGTTACAATATATTATTACCAATGTTTAATGCAAAATATTAAATATTTACAAATGTAACTGCAGATTATATTGACTTGGTCAATCTAATCTAAAGCTGTGGTAAATGTATATATTTTGTATACCGACCATGCACCTAAATTTGCATTATCTATCCCAGGAACTGCTAAAACCCAGAAATTATAAAAATCTAACATCGTGATCTGCCTCTTTCAAGCAGAGACATGTTATAGCAACAAAAATATCCACTGTCATTCACATTTGAAGTTCAAAATCTTATATTATTTTATTCAAAACATGGAGGAAAATTCAGTCCAGCAACTGTCTATATATTTGCCTGAAAAACGTTGCGTGTCATATAACTTTTTGTGCATGTGTTTTCTAAAACTATATAAAGTTACAGTGTGTCTATTTACTTCATTTCTGACTTGGTCATGTGTGGTTATGATCAGATTAGAATCCAAGTTTGAGGTCTGTAAAAGTGGCTGCTTGTTTGTGTTTCAGAATATGTATGCTGCTTGCAGAATGATTTTAGATTAAGTATAGTTCACACAAAAATAAAAATTCTGTCATTTATTCATTCCAATGTCATTTAAAACTTCAGTATATGATTCTTCTGTGGAACACAAAAGATAATATTTTGAGAAACGTCTCAGTGGTTTGTATCAACAAGGGCAATGTTATTTGGTTACAAACATTCTTAAATATCTTTAGATATCTTTTTGATTGTGTTCTGCAGTAGAAAGAAAGTCATACAGGCTTGGAATAACTTGAGAAGGTAATGAAATGATGAAAGGGTTTTTATTATTAAATTAACTATCTCTTTAAGTAAATCTTTGTAAAAGTATGATATCTTAAACAGAGCTCAGAGGTTCTTTTTTTGGAACGTAAAAACCTTGGCTCTGGCTGTTCGTTTGCTGTGGTTTGTGTGCGTGTTTACACATCCCTCATATATGACCGTGCAGACAGTATCGCCTTGAAGCAAATAAAAACATTTGCTTTAAACATGAAATAGATGCACTGTCTCTCTCTCTCTCTCTTTACTTTCTTGTTCCTCAGACCCATATTTCTGTGTGGCGGTCATCTGGTGACAGACTCAGGATTTGTGGCTAGTGAGGATTTCCCTTCTCATTACAAACCAAACTCAAAATGCACCTGGTACATTACAGTAAGTCCATTAATTAACACCTTTAATTCATATTATTCTTACTCCTCTGCTAAATACAACATTATCTTCACCTCACATCCCCTCTCCTGTCAGGTACCAGAAGGTCATGTTGTGATGCTGCAGTTCAGGATCTTTGATCTAGAGGCAGATCCCACCTGTCGCTATGACTATGTGGATGTCTATAACGGGCACTCGTACACCGTGCAGAAACTGGGCCGCTTCTGTGGAACTTTCCGTCCTGGTTCCCTCATCTCCACCTCAAACACTATGATGCTAGAGATGGGGTCTGACGCCAGCACAGGAGGAAGAGGATTTCTGGCTTATTTTAGCGGAGGGAAACCACATGTTGATGGTGAGATGACTGCAATTATGATTTCATATTTAAAACACAATCCAGACATGGAAATGTTTAGTCTGTAGTTTATGACCAATTTTCAGAGTTGTGTTTGTGCACACTGTTTGCGATTTAGATCGCAAATATCTTTTTAAAGAAATTTTTAAATGAAAAAAGAATGCCCTAGGCTTCTGTCCATAGCCAAAAAGGAACAAATAAATGAATTAAGAGGAATGTGATTTCTATATGGAATTCATGAGACTAATCCAAATAAGATCAAAAAGGAATTAATTAAAGGGATAGTTTACCCAAAAATAAATATTCTGTCATCATGCATCAACTCTTGTGTCATTCAAAACCTGTAAATGACCATTTCTTCCATGAAAAAATCTTTTAAGATATTTTAAGAAATGTCTCAGTTGTTTTGTGTTCATACACTGAAGGTCAATATTGTTTGGTTACCAACATTTTCCAAATGTTTCTTTTGTGTTCTCAGAAAAAAGTCATACAGGTTTGGAATGACATGATAGTGATCCACCCCTTCATGGATTTTTTGTGGTGTTAGTTCACAGTTAAGAAGTTTCTCTTTTTTTACTGAAACTACAATTAATTATATTTAATTTAACAGTTTAATATTTAATAGCATCAGTTAGGTTCCAAATCATGAAAGAAATTTCAAAATTAATATATATTTGTATTCTTTTTTATTTTATATATCATTTTATAAATAGTGATAGAAATTCCAAAATGAATACATATTTGTATTTAAATACATATTTGTATTTAATTTTTAAATATAATTATTTACTGTGCGCGTATGTGTATTTATAGCCATATGTATATATATACATATATATATATATATATATATATACACAACCCTTCTGTGTATATATAATTGTATATAAAACTACTAATTTTCTTCCTATGACCCCTCACCTCTTTTCTCTCCCTGTAGAGAATCAGTTCTGTGGTGGCAGACTAACTAAACCCCAAGGATCAGTGAAGACACCAAACTGGCCAGAATCGGATTACCCAGCAGGCATCAGCTGTTCTTGGCACATATCTGTGGACAACAACATGGTCAGGCTGCACACCCTCAATTCACACATCATTTCTCTCCTCTTGTTTCTCAGTGTTATGACATGGACATGTAATTGATTAAAACAGAATCATTAGAAGATTCATTCGATTTGGGCTGAAACACGCTGCTATATTAGTGAGATTTTGAGTATGTGTGTGTGTATACAGTGTATAACTTGTGTATGTGTGTACATAATGAGAGCACAAACAGTATATGGAATACTATGTGAAAGACCTCATTCAGAAAGAGGTGTGCAAGGTGGGACATGGAAGGAGAGAGAGTGAGAGAGGGGCATAAAAGAAGCTTTATACCTGCTTTTTAAATGCATTCACTTACATAACTACCTATCAAACTGTGTGTGTGTTGGTGTGTCTGTACATGTGTGTATATGTACATGCACAGGTTATTGAGATCAAGTTTGAGAAACTGGACTTGGAATCAGACACTTACTGTCGTTATGACTACGTGGCCCTGTTCAATGGAGGAGAGACCGACGACTCTCGCCGGATTGGCAAATTCTGCGGAGACTCGGCTCCAGAGTACGAAAAATTTTCATTCATGTTTAATCAGACTCCTGCAGGCTCTATTCATACACTGATATATTTCATCAATTAAACAATGTTTATCTACACAGGAAAAGGATGTTATTGTTTTCTACAAAGTCAGTGGTCTCTAAGGGAAGCTTAGTAGAGGAATGTGTTTCCCAATTAGGAAATACTTTGCTTTACACAATCAAATGTTTGAAAAGATCAATGAAGAACAATAGCTTTGGGTTGATACCATAATATAAATAATTTCCAATAATTACACAAACTACGCAAATGCATATATGTTTAATATACACATTATTTTCTGTTCTATTGCTAATTGTTTTTGTCTGCCAGAGTGGTAGTGACCAATGGAAATGAGCTGCTGGTTCACTTTGTATCCGATCTGAGTGTCACAGCCGCAGGCTTCAGGGCTCACTACAAGAGTATTCCCCGTGGATCCCGGACACCCACTTCTGGCCTGGACACAGTATCCGGCCCTAACGTTGAAACTTCACCCATTACTCCACCAGCAAGACCTAAACCAAAAATTAAGCCCACACCAAAAGCCCCATCGGGGCCACGTAAGCCCACGCCACCCAAACAAACACCTAAGCCTAGATCAAAGCCCACATCCAAGCCCAAAGTTAGACCCACTCCCCCAGCAAAGCCTAAGTCTACGACAAGAACTGGTGCTAGAGTCACACCAAAACCTGCTGTAAAAGTGACAACAAATCCAAAGACTAAGCCTGCAAGTGCTACGACAAAGCCAAAAGTAAAGCCTATTACAAAACCTGAGAACAAAACAACAACAAGGGCAGGTAAAAAAAGCTCAGTTGTGTGACAGTATTTTGTATGTTGTCTGTGTGTGCTAAACTAACTGGATGCATACGTGTGTGTTTGTTTTTCAGTGGAGAACCCACTGTGTTCACTCCCATGCAAACGCATAGGCACTCTGGTGACTCGTTTCTGCCAAAGTCATTTTGGTGAGTCATCTTATCACTTTCAATTGCTATTTCTGTCTTTTTTCTTCCCCTCTAATTAATCACAGACGTAGAACCCAAAGCCTTATCTGTGCATAAATAGGAAGAAAGTCATCAGTGTAGGCAGCTGTTCATTGTAACGATGGAATAATTGAGGCACTTAGCAAATAGCTGTGTTTATGTCAAGAACTGATGACTCATCTTGGGACAACATGCTCTAGATTTTGTTTCCTGTTTTTAACCAACTTAAATGGATTCTACATGTAATAGATTTATTGTACGCAACAAAACAATAAGTGGAGTCTAAAAGTATAAAAAATATTTTAAACTGCAAGAAGAGTTGTTAAATAAATGTTAAAAATAAGAAAATACATTTTAGATTGTGAACTATTTCTAGGTCGCTAGTCTGTGTTATTGACCTTTGTACAAAATAACAAGTACACAGAGTGCTCTTTGCAGCATTCTCAGGTCATGTTGGGATAATATGGATCATTAGGTTTTGTACAAACTTGTCCATGCGGTCAATAAATTCAGTTCATTTTTAAACATTCACTTATTATTCTGATAATAAAAATTGTCCTTATAATATTAGTAGCAGCATTTTCTCTGGTCTCATACTCATGGACCCCACTCGCTCTATCTCTCCCACAGTTTTCACTGGTAAAGTGACATCATTGACCCCGGGACTTCAAGGGAGTGCTGAGGTTGAAGTGTCTGTCATAAAGATGTATAAGCCAGGTAGACTTAAAATCAGAAAGAGAGGACCCACCACATCTGTCACACTGACAACTACATGCATGAAGTGTCCAGCACTGCGTAAAGGTAAAATACAAACACAAAACCAGTTCATGACTCTCTTGATATCTTAAGTTTCTGGTATAGTAACACAGTATTACACATGCAAGAGTGAAATATCCTATATGTGCCTATATGATATCTGGCCATAACAGCACAAATGTGAGTGTAATATATTAACTGTTGCAAATGTCTCTAGTTCACATTTCATTTAGTGACACTTATTTTATAGACTCTTTTATTTAATGACTGAATTTTCTTCATAGGAGTGAACTATGTGCTGATGGGTCAGGTGAATGACGATGGCCTCGGCACTTTGGCCCCCTCCAGTTTTGCCCTTGAACACAAGACAGTGCATGACAAAGCCCTGGCTGCTCTTGCAAAGAAACCGTGCTGATATCACAACCACTTTGACCAATCACAATGGGGGAAACAAGTTTAATACCACCCACTCAGATTTACTAATAACCATGAGTCAGAAATAAAAGTTCAATAAAAACTAAACCCACAATTATTAATTTGCATCTTTTATATGCAACTGGGGATTTGCAGCAAAATCACGTAAACAAAATTCCTATGCAGCACCTTGTGTCTGTTTATACACTAATACCAAGTCAGAGAAAGAGAAACTTTAGAAATCAGAGACGTATTATGTATCAGATCTAGTCAGCAGCTCTCTGCGTTCTAAAGGGAGAGTTTTAAGGAACTATTATAATCTATATTGTAAAATCTTACTATTAAATACCATTTTTGTTTATTAGTGGTTTTTGTATTAAACAAACATTTAAAATGATGCAATGTATTCTTTTTAAATTAAAATACTTCTTTAAATAAAAGAGAAATTTTACTTCCATGTGTTTGGGGAAAATGACCTTTTTACTCTTAGTTTCTCATGAGTCTTAAACATTTGAATAATATGATAACTTTAATAATGTTATTTTGAACTATACTGTATTCCATTATCTTTGGCTACCAGCAATGTGTACAAATAAGCATGTCCTGACATGTATGTTTTGACTACAAGATGCAAAGGGCCACAGAGGATTTTCTCCTTGAACTCAGTGTTCCAGACCAACGAAACACCAAGTGCAGTATGTCTCCATCAAGTGGACAGATCTCAAATGAGGTTCTGTGTGTCTGCAGTGTGCTGGAGCAGTGCCAGAGAAAGAGAGAGAGCAATGGAAAATTTGTTTCCCTTTTCATTCATGCTGTCTGTCACACACATCTGATGTTTGAATGTCAATTCTGTATATTTAAAATCTATTTAGTAGATTTTTCTTGCAATGGTTTGCATGCAGGTATGTATGTCTGTATGTATGTAAGAATGTATGACAGACAGACAAAGATAAACAGATTCAATAGAGGGAAAGAGTGAAAAAGAAACGGTGTGTATGTGTGTGTGTGTGTGTGTGTGTGTGTGTGTGTGTGAGGGGGTGGTGTTTTGTGACATAAGCATCCAGCTGCTCCTGTTACTCAGCAGTTGATCTCTCTCTCTCTCTCTCTCTCTCTCTCTCTCTCTCTCTCTCTCTCACACACACACACACACACACACACGTGCACACAAATACACAAGGATATTTGAATGCAAATACAGGCAAACTCACACCTGCACACCTGGAAATGTGGACACTGCAATTTGGATATTTTACAGCATCGTCTCTAAGGATTTCTCAGCTGAACGTTTGTTAATTAAACATAAATATTATAAACTCTACTGTAGAGTAACAACACACATTTTTAAAAACAAGCACACTCATGTATACAATAATAAACAGACAAAAGCTCATTTACCATTTCAATTTATTGATCTCTAGTAATCTCTTGATACAGTTTAAAATAAAACCTAGTGGTACATATATAATATTATATTGTGAAGGATATATGTTTATAGTCTACTGTATATCTTAATAAATAAGATATATTAGCATGATCTACTTCAGTAAACCATGAAGTTCACACTACAGCAGTCGGCATACAGCATAGTTTCCAGTGCAATAAGACTCTAATCCGTCTCCCCTGAGAACTACAACTGTTCTAGATAAACCAGTCTAGAACTAGAATTTCTAATCCATCTGTATCAAACATATACTTTTAAATATTTATCCAGAGCATACATTTCATACAGACATAATCTTGTACATTTAAACTGTATAACTACAGTCTAAATCTTACTACAGGTTTGAGGTTTTAGCAATTTTAGAACCCTGCACTAACAGCACTGACATTTCTCAGATCTTACTTCTAAAAAATAAAGATGCACGTTTGGGCAGATGGTCCAACAATGCTCTGTCAAAACTGCTAAAAACGTCGAACGTGTCCAAATGTTCAGACAAGCCTGCTAAACATTTTAAAAACAAAGTTAAAATATATACCAGGTCCCTGTCAAGATCACAGATTAGCTCAGAAACATTAGGTAATTATGTGCAAATCATAAATTCAGTCTAGATTTTAATACTACGCTTGTGCAACACAGTGCATTGTAACATATCTAGTAGGAAGTAAAAACTATAAGGTTACTAAGAACCCAAAAGTATAGATAATGAATAATGAAATTATCCCTGTTTATGATGGAATACATAAAACAAAGTCAAGAAATTTGCTAAATATGTCCTCACACCTATTGCAACTATTCGGCCTGACGGAAATATGAGGACACAAAAAACATAGACAAACTTTTTTTGACAGCCACAACATCACTCATTCCATTTTGTCGTTCACGCAACAGAAACATACAACAGACATGATCAAACAAAAATTCACAAATATTGTTTTACCACACACTACTGCAAGACTAAATAACCTGCAAAGAACACTCAGAAAACCTTTCATAAAGCATAAAGCATCTGATTGGCTGAATGGGAATTCAACAAACAAGTAGAAAGCTCAGACACATCTCAAGGCTGATTCGAGAAGTTATTAATGATGATTTGGATATGCCACTGATAATTCTGTGTAGTCTATGACTACATTTAACATTCATCTCCACAACTGGCCTTTAAAGTAAAAACAGTACTTATTGATGTGTTTTATAAACAATGATATGGCTTTGTTTTTCTCCATTCAGCCCTCTCATCAACCCTAGGCCTTTTAACCAATTGTCAAGTTATAGTGAAGCATATACAATCCATGGCCATGCATAGTTACAGTAGATTAAGATTTAAACTGCATTTAATCTGAGATCTAAGACATGTAATAATTAGGGTCTATAAATTCTAGTAGTGATTGTATAGACGAAAAATGTAATGTTCAATAAAAACAAGAGCTGTGGAGTTCAGTGCTTCAGAGGTTTATGGTAGAATGAAAACCACACCTCTCTCATTTCCCTTAGCCTCAAACACTTTGGTTGAAGCTATTTGTGCTCGTCTGCATGCTGTTTGTCTGCACTTCCTGTTTAAAGGGCTTTATAAAAGGAGGAGAAGTAAATGTGTGTGGGTAAAGAAGTGAGCTTTTGTACAAGGCAATGAATAAATAATGCATTAAAGGTCTCCTAGTGAAATCTTAATAATCCATACTTCTTCTCAAATGAAAATTATGAAAATAATCTGGACGGAAAAGCAAATATATTATACATTGCCTTTACAGCAAATGTGGCAAATAACTATAAACAACAACTATAAAACAGCATCCTTTGACCACCTTTACAAAGAAAACATTCAGAATTTTAACAAAAAAAGCTAAATGAGTACTACTTCTGTTAACCAATGGCTATAATCAAACTTTAAACCTAAACCAGCATCCCACAACTCCTCCTAATGTTCCTTCAGCTTCTTTTGCTCCGGTGTGTATATGTGATACGCACACCAGCCAAACCAGGCTATGATGCCGGCTATACAGCTCTGAAGAAGCACCATAATTCCATACGTGGAGTAAAATGTTGGTCCGGCCAGCCTGGGTGACATTGCAGGTGAGACTACCAGGGCTGGGTTGAGAAGCAGGGCCCGCATCTCCACTTTGATCATGTGAAGCTCATCCAGGATCGACAGGAAGGTGCAACAATGGAACCACTGGTGACTGTGACCCCAAATATCAAAATTCCCTGGAGAAAAGCGTTCTGGGATCTTACTGATATTAAAGATGGCAGAAACCACCAGCCAAAAGCAATGGCGGTAAAAGAAGGCAGCCATGGTGGAGAACAGATCTGGGGTGGTGGATGATGGAGGATAGGAAGCATAAGGAGAGGGACTCAGGAGGCGGTAGAATACAGGGGTGGAGGAGATAAAGAAGGGGAGGAGGAAGACGAGCGTTCGAACAGCATAGCGGTACTTCCGCCAGCGCTCTCTGGTGTTGCAGCAGGTAAGGACACATACGATAGCAATCAGACAGGAGGTTGGGATGTAGAGGCTTTCAAAAAACGAGCACAACATTGACACACGTGGGGAATGAAATACAGAAGTGTCCTCATCAATGTCTATCCCCTTCTTTTGGGATGCATTCTGTCCACCAAACCCCATCTCTGGTATACCAGCTTGAGGGTAGATGTAGTAGTAATATGCCAGGGATGAACCCACTGTATATGCACTGATAGTCCCATAATCCACAAAGAAACAGATTTCACGAATGATGAGAGACATGGAGTTGAGAAGATGAGCCAGACTGCTGGCTAGCAGCAGGTAGAACACCCCAAGAAAATAGTTCCAGAAGGGGTAGAAAAAAGGGTTGCTAGGTTCAGGTGCTCCTTCCCACGTAAACACCTCCAGAAAGTGAAAGGCAAACACAAAGATGGGGAGGAAGTGCGTCCAGAAGTTTCCAGTCTCATTGGTCGGACAAAAAGCAGATGCTAAGCACTGCCGGAGGCTGTAGTTGGGGAAACGATAACCAGACAGAATAAAGTTTTCAGTCACTCTCTGAGGAACATCAGTGTGACGTACTAACGGCAGTGGCCACATGATTGGATCTTGATGAATTAACGTACAGTTCTATATTCACACATCAGATGATGAATTTTACCGTTCCACAATGTGATGGAAGAATGATCACCTGAGTTTAAAATCAGTGCTGACCTGGTAATATTTGAGCACTGTTAAAAGTAGTCATTAAATAACAAGTATTGCTTTTAAGACAGCAGAATATTACAGTGAAGTAATCCTTTAGTAGATCCTCCATCAGCTTTATCATTCCTTAGACATATCCAGTGTGTTCATGTGCTGGCAAAGATGATTCCTCTGGCTCCATAAAAGTGCAAAGGTCAATGGCTGCAGGTTTTTTTTGTAAAGTCACTGTGTTGGTAAATTCATTTTAAAACAACGAACGATAAAAACAATGGCTCTTGATCATCGTTAAAGTCATCCTTACGACTGATCGTGACGTTCATGTCACGTCTCTGTCACCTGAGGTCCACACGACTTTCTGCTCTTTCTGACATGTGAACAAACACAATGTTTGTTTGTCAGTGCTGAAGGTCTGTTTCGTTTTTCACTGCGGTTGCATCTCTCCAGCGTGAAAGCGTCGCGTTGAAACTAGGTCATCTGGGACACGGTGGCGCACCGGCCGGTTTCGGAGATCTCTCGGTGTATTATTCATGCTCCGCCGTGCATAATTCATGTAGCGGTTTCATCCGTCAGATTATCGCGCATCTCATATGAATGTACAATGCAGCAAATTAATAAACAGTCATACGGGTGCAGTGCATCGTGTATCACACGGATGTTTCTTGTTTAAAAGAGGAAGAGACGTTCTTTTTTTACGATTCAGCTGTCTGCGCGGCGTCCGATTGCTCCGAGGTTAATCGTTTGTGCTGCTTTATGCGGCGCTTCGATCGACATTCTTGCATTGCGGTACAGAGTATTCCTGACCGTGCTGTTTTCCGGGAAGGAGTTGTGTCATTTCTACTCGACAGCACTGCTAAATAAGCAAACAGCCGGCTTCTAGTCTAATGGTGTTCCTCTATTGCCCTTCACTTCTTGCTCTGAAGGAGAACGTCGGTTGTGTGAGTTGCTGTAGCCACTGTCTTTATAGTCGCCCGTTATTTCATTGGGATAAAAGCAAAACACTCATACGTGATGGTTTCAGCGCTAATACGCGCTACAGTCCACCGATGTGTCTTACAAGTGTATAACAAATCATTTGCGTGCAGACAAGTGTGTGTGTGTGTGTGTGTGTGTCGGTCACCCCCACGCACAGGAACTACAGTGCAAAACACTCGCTCGATGCTGTGCCATTCAACACTATACGATTTAAAAGCTTTCTGATATGACATAACACATTTCTAGCGCATTGCTGGCAGCATTTTATTGTATCTTCAAAATGCACGTGTGTTGCATTCATTCAAATGACATTTTAAGCATCTTTTCACTGAACTGTGCCATCAGTTTTACATTAGGACTTGGTAACATATCCATGGTTTTTATTATAGTCAAAGTAACTGTTTTTTGGCTGATTGATTACCATTATTGTATTAGGCCTACTACAAATGTTTAACTACAAATATCATAGTATATGGTTACTATAGTGGGATTATAATGAATTTGTTGTTAATATGGTTTTACTTAAAAAAATACTAGAAACTTTAGCATGCTTGCCAAACATGTTTTATCCTTTTGTAAGAAATCCATAATCCTTAAACAAATTCTTAATGAATATTCAGGTAAAAATAAAAATGTTTTTACCCTTTTTAAAATGTACCACATTAACCATTGTTTCTGCCACAGTTATTCATAAACCCTTATAATCAATACATACTAGATGCAATGACACTGTCAGCTAATGTTGTTTGAATGGGGTAAAGGAGACGGAATGTTAAGTTTACCATTATCCTACATTAGTAGCTATGAATGTAATAACTATAATATTTTAGGAAACCTACTGGCAACCTCTGCTAAATTATATATTGACTGACCCATCTGAACCCTTACTTACCTCTACAAGACAATTCTAGCATTCCTAATGTAACCATGACAGGTGGTCCTATGGTGTGTTGTAGGAACAATTATGTCATTAGAGATGATTGATTGTATACACAGAACAGCTGTTCAGCCAGCTGGAGTACTAGAATGCAAATGTGGGGATGTGCCGACATTTCTACAGCTTGTTATGATGGGACAGAACTTGTCAATGGTCACTTAACCATATAATTATCATCCTCTGATTGTTCCATTTAACAGCAAAAATCTTTTTACAAAGTTATATGATATAATTTAGTTCTATTTTATTAAACTATTATACTAAACTGTTTTTCATTTTTGTTTGTTGTTGTGTTACTGTAGAGAAGATTTGTGAACCTGCATGCATACGTGTTCTTTTGTGTTAAGTGGGAGGAAATATTGTGGTGGTTTCTTTGTAAGGTCATCTGGGGTTATAGAGCTGAGGGCTGTGCCATGTGGCAGCTGCTCGCTAACTGACCACCTGCCTAAAGATTAGCTAGTAAGGTATTTGAATACCTGTGGAGGTTAAGAAGAAAAGCAAGTAGGTGGTAGTAATGCAGAAGATTAGATGTGCCAGAACCATACCCTTCAGCAGAGTACTTTACATACAAAACAAGACTAAGATCACTTTCAATACCTCAAACAGGTTAAGACTGGTTTTTATTACGTTGACTGTGGTTGTACAGAATCAGAAAGCATGTTTACGTAGGAGCACTAAAAAACAAATCACTTCAAATCACAAGATTCATTGTTTGCATCAGTATATTATGAATTTTACAAAAACAGTTTGCTGCAGCTAGTAAGCTAAAGCCAATTCCTTTACAGTAAATTTAAGTAATGTGTTTAGAAATCTTATAGAAATCTTTGTCAATCCATCTCATCAATAAAGACCGAACAAGTCAAATCTTGTTGTGACTTCACAGATAACATATAACCAATTCACCAGGAAGTTCCTGAGAAGACAATGGTAAGGTGTGAGTAAGTAGCCCCCTGTAGCAGAGATCATAACCTACTCACGGAGTTCAGAAAAGTAGACAAGACACTCCAACTACACCAAAGACATATGATACTGTCCAGTTAGCACAAAGGCATTGTTAAATAATTACAGTGCTAAAGAATAAGATAACAAACCGATGGCTCCAGATAGTACGTGAATATTAGGAGGGAGGATCAAATGTGTGTGTGTGTCGATTACACTTTTAAGAACCAAATTGTAATAATAATAATAATAATGATATGTAATATTACAAAAATTATGTAAATAATAATAAAAAAATGTAAAGCCTTCTCAAATGATGCGAATAGTTGTGAGGAAATTTTATAGTCGCCAAATAAAGTTTTACCTTAAAATTAATAGTAATGATGTGAATAAAAGTGGATGATAAAAGTGGATGATAAAAAATATCAAAATTCTGGTACAAAAACAAATAGTGTAAATAAAATTATTTCACTGATAAACAAACTTCTCTCTCTGGATGTTATGCGGAGAGACTGGCCGTCTAAATCTTGCAGAAGCACATGACCACACGCAGGTTTTGAATGGTCTTTTCAATAACCTTTTGTGCTTTGTTTATTTTAGGTCTAATCAAACAGATCATATAGCCTAGATTCTCAATTCAATATTCTTTCCCTCTCATTTAAAATCAGAAAAGCATTAAAAACTTTTGAAAGGCAACCACACACACAAGGCTAAATAATAACAGCTTATTATATTCTTCTTCAATCTCTCTAAAATAAACGTTCCAGTGAGGCAAAAGGACAGACATCTGCTATCAGAAAGACACATGTAGTGCTCTAAATAGTCAGGAAAACTTTTCTGTCACTTAAGGTATATTCTCTGTTTCTGTGGAGCTTAATGACATGTAAAAAGTCCTATGTTAAGGGAAACTCACACAGCACAATGAATAAACACTATAACTACTGGATAAAATGATAGGTCAAAGTATATTGTATTTATCTACTGTGACACAAACAGTTCTTGAGTTAATTACATTGGATGGTGAGGGAGTTTCCATCTCATCATGATCCATGTAAAAATGCAGAACACAGAAATAGATCACACACTTGGCATTGACCAGAATCCTCACTGCTGCCATGAATCCACTACAGCCTATTTTTTTTACAGCTAAGGTGCTCTTGAGGTCAGGACCACAGTAATAGACAGAACACCATGGCATGAATAAAAACAATCACCCACACCCCATAACCCTACTTCATTTTCAAAATGAAATGTTCCTTCACTTCCTGTTTACTAAGGACTTCATGCCAATTTTGTTAGCATGTCCTGCTTCTTTCTAATACTTTCCTTCCTAGACACTATTCTCTATTTCCACTTTATTTTTTTTATTTTGTTGAAACATTCCACAGCATTTGCTGTCATAATATAATAAACAATATACAGTATATCTTCATGGAGGCGCAATACAGACACATTACTACATCCTAAAATACACATAAAAATAAAGTGATTTATTGAACACAAGCCAGGGATTAAAAGCCAAAGTGCATGTGTGAAGTAAATCAACTGCAATCAATACAAATCTATTCTCATTGATCACCTGCATGCCTGGCTATTGCCCTAAAGACAATGATAATGGTGATTGATTGAATAGCTGGATGAACATGCTTTACTGCAAATGAGATGCACTCATATTCAGGCACTTTACCTCTCCCAGATGGCCATCAAACAGAATATAAAAATGCATTTACTGTAGCCACCCACCGTGTTTCTCAAGCACACATACTTATGACACCAGACAAGCAATAATGTAATAGACAGACAGGGTAGATCTGAGAGAGGGAGATGGAATAGAGAGGACTTCATGTTCTTATTTCATAATTGTTATTGTGATGTTGTAAGTACACTTGCTGTTGTTCACTGGTGTTACATTCGGATGAGTTTTATGTTGTATTACCTGAGGGCTGCTTAGGAAAGGAGAGCTGTTGTGTGTGTGATACAGCACCTGCCCTTTCTTTAAAGGACCGTATGCATCTATATAACATGACACAGAACAAAACACATTCAGACGGGTTTTATGAACTAATACAACAATAGCGCTAATAATACACAAGCCTGACGTCATGGCATCATTAGTTCTTGATCAAACAATAAAATCACATTAGCAACAAGTAAACAATGATCACAATTTTGTACATTTGTATGTAGAATGTGTCTACTTGTGTAAGTGCCCAGGTAAGACATATTATCCCACATCAACAAATCCCAATATACAGTGGATGAACAAAGTAACATTACCATTGTGCTTCAAAGAAAAAGATGAATAGCAAACCTCTAACTGTGGCAGATCAAAAAACTGACCACTGACACCAGACATCCCAAAACCAGTATGTTCTGAGATTTTTAACCTATCATTGTTAAATTTGTCCATAAAAACGTGTCCTGATGACAGAAAATGTTGTTGTAAGATATGGTTCCCCTGTCTATACGGACAAAAAAAGGTGTCAGGTTGGGCTTAAACCCATGACTTCCAAAAGCTGTAGTACCTGTGCTAACCACTGAGGACACTTGCGAAACTTATTCGCATTTTTTGTCTTCTACCTAAACATGTGTCCATTATAGCAGGGGGACCGGCACCTGAAAGCTCTCAACATTACAGTGATGTCAGATACTGTTCCATGTCTAAAACCTGTACTGATTTTTTAAATCCCAAAACGAGTACTGTATATTCATGGAGGTAAATTAGGACAAGACAATGTCCTAGATAATTAGATAAATGTCAAACACTTTTGAACATTTGAACACCTGGGTCATTTTCAAAATATGGTGACTTAGCTCAGCACCTTTTATAATAACTTTGGTTTACTAAAATAAGCTATTCATGGAAATTTTCACTGGTGTTATGGCAGTGACACAAAACCTCATGCATATAAAAACTGATTTTTAATTTTCTAAAGTCAGAAAGTCGCTGTTTTTGAGAATGACCCAGCTGTGAGAACAGGAGGTAAGATGTAGGTTAACAGACAGTACCGACTAAACTGTCTTAAACAGGTAAACTGAGGTGTGCGTGTCTGCTTAACTCTATATTGGGGACAACTCTGTAACCAAAAGTGAGCAAAATGCACTTTGAGGAGATCTGATCAATTATTACTGTATTAATAGCCGCCTACCTTTCTATACAGTTCTCCAGCATCCCTCCTTATTCCAGTCTAATGCCATTTTATCAGTTTTTGTAGTCCGTGGTTTTCCCTCAGAGCTGCAGTCTCGGTTGTCGGTTCAAACAACAAGCCAATTTCGCATTACTTCCGTTGAGAATAGATGAGCAGGTGAGTTCATGAAATAAACGATTAAGATATGTGATAACTTGTTGTTTTAGGTGGATAAGTTTATGATTAACCTCTGAGTTTGTCACATATGAAAAAATAAATAATTTGAGGTGACGGTTAATATCTTAAAGCTGATTGGGTGAACGTGGTGGGATCTTAAGAGACGTAGCCTACATGTTTATAGCAATTACCAACAGGTGATTGATTCTTGCTATTAATATATTTATTAATATATGTAGACTTAAAAAAATAATAATAATATATGTAGACTTTTATGGCTGCAGTGAGTGAATGTGTATGTTGGCAAGCAATTCAAAAGCATCATATGTAATACAAAAGAATATTACAAAAACGCTCTTTTTTTTTCATTTGCATGCTCGTGTTTGAGCACTAGGGGGCAGTGTTAGGCAACCAACAAATACGAACATGGCCAGCATAAATACAACAGCAGGTTATTATTAGCATATTATTAGCATTAGCAAGGGAAAGTTACAGTTGCATATTATTACACTGTACATTTTAAGTAGAAATAATTAATACAGTGTTAAAAGCATTTACAGTGGAAGAGGTTTTTATCATAAAAATACAGGCGCTTAGGATTTACTTAGATTTTCCTTTATATTTGTTTCAACTTCCACTTAGGTATATATTAAATTTATTTGCATAAATTTAGATATTTCAGTTGAATCTTTCAGCCATCATACCAAAAACATCAATACAAATACATTGCCATTCATTTGTAACATTCAACAGGATTGAAGACCAATGGGGCTGCATTTTTACCCAAAAGATGTAAACATGGACAAGCATATGGGTAGAGTTTCTCATTGAAGGATTGACCGGTGAAAGAGTAAATGTGAGACCTGGCATCCACATCATAGAAGGAGACCAGACCTCCCTTATAATCTACAAATACTCCAACCTTCTGGGGTTTCACTTTCAGAGCGAGCTGAACAGGAAGAGCATCACCGGCATAATACTCATCACCATTCCTATGCCACAAAATCCAGAATCCATTCTTTGGGTCCAGTGTAATAAGTCCTTTCCTTTTAATGGACTCTTCAGCCACCCCTATATCCCAGTCTGTTTTCCCAATGACTTGTACCTCAAAGTAAAATTTCCCTGTGGAGAAGCCCTCCTCTCCAAGCACGCTAACGCGTAGACTAAATCTTTCCTTATTGTCTGGAACATTCCTTTCTTCCCCTCCACACCACGCTTGTTTCCTGTCTTCTGATAAAACAATGTTTGGATGTGCTGTCGCAGGGTTTAAAGTCACATCCACTGGCAAACAAGCAGTGAGAAAGGTATAAAAATCAGGATGAAATGAATATGTTTGTTTCAAAGAAAACATATGAAATATGAATTAATGAAATAATAATACATATTTTCTTACTACACGTGAAACAAGGCAACACACCTGCATAATTCCAAATTCTCTTAAGTTCTGTTTGGAAAACAATACTATGTTAAATAAATTACCAAAGCATTACTGCATATTAAGCCAGTATATTAATTATATGTTTGCATTTACTTAGGATAGGAAGCTCCTTGATTTGATTATTGAAAGATTCCTGAAACTGAGACAGTGTTCTCTTCAGGGTCTCTGTACTCAAAGGTGTTATACAGTTAAAGACAGCCTGGGTGTTGTTCTGTGGAGGTCTACACAAGGTCTGGTGTGCCTGTAATACGTTAAAAAGGAGGCTGTTTTAATAGGGTCATGGACAGCAAAGAAAAACATGGCTAAATGAGAATAAATAAAAAGTCAATAATATTATCATTCACAGGAAAATATATTACAATAAAGAAACCTTAGATCACCCTTATGTGAATGTCAGTAATCTGTATTCTGTACCATACAACACCAGGACACAAACCTGTAGAATGTGGACATGATCATCAGTGTGTAAGATCTGGTCTAGCTCATCTTCTCTTGACCTTAATTCTGTGATGTCCTTCTCCAGCTGATTAGATAGAGCTCTAGCCCTTTCTTCAGCTGCTTTCCTGTCCTCCTCCATCACTTCAAGAAGATCCTCCTTGCTTCTCTCAATTGATTTCACCAATGCAGTAAAGAGCTTGGCACTTTCTGCCTGCTCCTTCTCTGTGTTTTTCTGCATGAGAGAGCAAAAATTCCATCGCATTTCTACAGTATGTTCTTTTGCCAACTTAATAATAATAATGGACATTTTGTAATGCAAAATTAATAGTAAAGTGTAACATTACATAATAACAACAAATGACACTGCTGAGACTATTTAGTTCATCATTTAAATCAATTCGCTAAATTGAATATATTTTGAGGACTCACATTCTTGTGCTCCATCAGATTATTGATCTCTTCTATTTTCTTTAGTTTGTCCTGTATCATTCGATGTACATTTGCTTGAGCTTTTCTCATCTCAGCCTACATACGTAGAAAAATCGCAAATAGCTCAATGAGGAAAACATATAATAATTCTTTCCGTAAAATGTGTTACCATAAATGTCACAAACTCTTACCCTTTTATTTTCACTCTCCTCCTCTAGAGGAACAATTTCATGACCTATGTGATCTTCCTGGGTGCAGAGAAGGCACACACACTTCTGATCATCTCTACAGAACCGATCCAAAGACTTCTTATGATTCTGACATATGTAGTCCTCTAGATTCTCCACAGGGTTAATGAGTGTGTGCTCCATCAATTTTGGTGCAATTTTATGGGGCTCCAGATGAGTTTCACAAAATGACGTTTCACAGTTCACACATGATTTCAGCGCTCTTCTGCGCTTTCCTGTACAGACATCACAGCGTACAATATGCTCCCCATCATAACACTGCTTCTGTAAGTGATCCACAATCTCTCTGAGTGTTGTGTTGATTCTGAGCTCAGGTCGGTTTTTGAAAGTCTCCTTGCACATTGGACAACTGTAATATTTAGAGCAGTCCCAGCATTGCTTGAGGCAATCGCTGCAGAAGTTGTGTCCACATGGAGTGGAGACCGGGTCAGTGAACACATCCAGACAGATGGAGCACTGAAGCTGCTCTTCAGACAAAGCACTGCTGGAGGAAGCCATGCGTCTGAGTGAAGAAACTGTAAGACTGTTAGGAGATTAATATGTGGGAAAATGTAACTAATATGACAATCAAAGTAAGATACACAATCTGAATGGAGCTTTATGTTGCACAACAGAGAACTCATATGAATACCGTCTATTATATTTAAGACACATTCTTGACTATTTCTTGACTAAAAAAGCGAAATATTTTATTTCTAAAAATACATACTGTTGAACATACTACAGTATAAAACTCTGCTACGTAATGTGATATGAAATGGAACAACAGACATGAATGGAAACATTGCTACTCAGAAATACAAAATGAAACCATCTCTCAAGTGCAGGGGATTTCCATAGAACCCAATTAATTAGAGATGTGGAAAATAAAACCTTACAGTAGGCCTAAAATATACATAACAACAAATATTTAATTTCGGCAACAATTGTAAAATCACAAAGACAAATCCAAAAACATATTACACAATGAGCTAGCAAATGAATTAGCCTTTTTCTCACCTGCTCTTAGATCAACTTTACCAGATAGCACACTGACTGATAAATACACAGATATTGTTTGTATGCACTGCAAGTCGCTTTTCTGACAAATGCATAAATATAAATGTAGCTAACTGTTCATACCTGCCGATTAACTCCGTCAAAACAACGACATTGATCTGCATCTGTACAACAGTGTGACGGTACGGTGAACTAAAACAAGTTCGTTTTGCATTCACTTTCACTTTGTTACATTATTTAAAAGGCTCCACCTACTGACTGCTTGTGTGGTTTGCTTGGAGAGTACCTAAGTATTACTAAAACACATTGAAGAGCTACTCCAAAAAAACATTTATGTGACAACCCTTATTTTCTTGCGGCAACGTTGCTCTGTACGTGCTTGCAACATTGTGACAATCTAGACATGGAACGTTAGACGATAAGGCAGGTTTTTTAACTTTTAGGACATGCGCCCCCATTCATGTCTAATTTTATTCGTGTATATATTCGCAAATATACACATTGACATAAAGTGCTGCATACAGCGCATTTACACATTTAGCAGACGCTTTAAAAATACTTTGGAGTCAATGAAGCGATACGTCATAAGGATGCAACAATCGTAAGAGATTATAGCATCCCAACCTCATAATAAAATAAAATTATAAGCTTACCGTACTGAGTGTGAAGACTAAACTTGTTTGTGAGAGCACCAATGTTAATCCGTGGTTCTATGTCTGACACAACTAGTCGCACATCGTCCTTAACTTTGCTGTAACTGTAGCTATTAGCGGAGTTCTATAAAGGGAAGCGCTGCGCAGACTGAGCGCGTATGACGTAGTTACGCAAGAGCGTAAGCACTAAACTCTCTCGCGACACTTGGATGTCATAGGCCGAAATGTCTCAAATTTACACCACACGTAACCCAACGCAATCTAAGTAATTTGGGAGATTTTAACGTTACTGTACAAGAACGGATGTTAGAAAAAATAAATAACTATTTTACATTTATTTTTTATTTTAGCATTAGTTCTATTTTAGGCTGATTCTTGAAACATTCAAAAGGGTTTGTAAAGTCTTTTATACATTTATTTGCATTAAAACAAAAATGAAAATGTGTTGTAATGGCCCCAAATAAAAAAAATATTGACATTTAATCATGTGGAAAATCAAAGTACTGTAGCTTTCTGATATGAATAAACAAAATGCTAATATTTTTGAATAAACAAATGCGAATACATTTTTGAACAAACAAGATGAGTAACAGAATGATTTTACATATACAGGATAGAACTAAACATAACAATTAACTTGCATGTAAATATTTACATTAATCTAAATAAAGCTCCTTAAGCATATGTTATCTGAAGAAACACAAAATGTATTATTTTGTTATGCAACCTTTTTCAAACAATATTTGGGTAACAGGTAGGTAAAGCAAAATTAATAAATCAGTTTTTGACCAGCAGTAGATAGCAAGCATATGTATGTAGTATCTGGCCTATTGTCATAATTCCACTACAAAGGCAAAAAACATGTTGGAAAAGCCTGGATGAAATGTCATGCCCTATCTAATGTTAACTATAACAGCCATCTAATGCTGCTTATTTTAACATTGATAATGTCTACTATTTAAATAAGTGGTCATATGGACGTTCCATGAACAAGGGAAAGTCTGTGAATAATAAACACATTTACATTACTTGGTGTATGAGATACTTTAATAACATTTTTTCCCATAAATATTTGACCTTGCAATACTCTTTCATAGTTTAGTCCTCATGTGTGGACAGCTCCAGTCTGTAATCTTGTACTATGAGGAACCTTCATTACAAGGTCTACTCAAACCTCCTTGTAATTCAAAGACTGACTCATCTGCACTGCTTAATCTATGCTTAATCTGTATAACAGGACCTCAGTGGACCAACTCAAGCTGGCTTGCAGAAAAGGGCAGTACTCCACTGACATAGTAAGCAATGCCCAAGGAGAGGAGAGCGATGACCACCAGCAGAAGCAGGACCCTCCAGAAGCCCAGGTCCTCCACAAACTCCTGCCAGGTGGAGCGAAAACTGGACAGCACACCTTCGCTGTTCTGCAGGTTTGGATTCAGCAGTGAATGGCTCTCCATCGCACTAAGACAATCAATGTGAAGAAAAGAGGTATGAGTTACACAGAGTGTATCAATAGTTGTATCACTTTTAAATGTGTCAAGTAATATAGTAGGTAACAACAGCTACAACTCATATATGTGAAGGATGAAAGATGAATGGTGGTTATCTGACCTTTCACTCTCAGCCATCTGCATGGCTTCCAGTTTGGAGTGGGTTCCTCTGTTGAAGCCTTTCACCTCCTGTTCTTCCAACCCTTCCAGCAGACGAATGGCATCTTTATTTACTCCTCTCCTCTTAGCCAGAACTAGTGGGGTCGACCCATTGTGGTTACTGCACAAGTGAAGAGTCCAGAATCTTGACAAGCAGTATTGCAGTAACATTTTAACGGTAGTAACTATGGCACTTTTGTAAATGAGTATGGTTTGCTGTAAATGGTTTTTGTTCCTAAGTAAATTTATAATGTTTGTAAGAATGACTGTCATGACAGACAATGTGATTGATGTAAAGTTCTTTCTAATAATTTAATACAAATCTTACCAAATATCAATTTTAAGCCCATTGGACACCAGAAACTGAATAGTGTCAACATGTCCGCACAGGTGCAGCGCAGTGTTGCCCTGATAGTCAGTGGCGAGCAGATCTGCGCCAAACTTGTGCAGGAAGCGGCAGATGTCCACGTTACCCCGCGCCGCTGCCAGATGCAGACCCGTGCGGCCCCGGTGATCCCGGATGTTGGGGTCGCAGCCTGTCTCCAGCAGACGCTTGGCAAAACTCAAGTCCCCATCAATGCAAGCTTGAAGTAACGGTACACTGATCTGTGACGAGTCATTGATGAAGACATATGACATGTCCGATTCGCTCTCCGAAAATTCCAGCGTACCTAAAAGTATTAAAATGACATTATTCATGCTTACTACAATAGGTTACAAGCTACACAAATGCAAATATAAATGCCTATTCTAAGTCCATCCATCATGTATTGCAGTACTGGGTGGTGGTCACTGCATCAGCCTGAAACTACCACACGTTGACAAATTTAAACACCTCCGTATCACACACGACCATCATCACAACTGTGATATTGTTTTTTCAAAATGCACATACTCAGTTTCAGTGTTACTGATATCATGAGTGTAAACACATGAACTTTAAACACAATACTGTAAAATGGTTTACATGTACGCGGTTAAACCAACTCAAAAGAATGTAATAAGTGAGATATTCATACACAGCACTGAAGCACATGTACCTGTATTGTGTAGCACGATCAGATGAGAAATATTGTCAGTCAAGTCCTGTCGGTAATGTCGGTGTTGTGTTTACGAGCTGCTACACTCTGTGTTCTGCGTGTGTGTTTGTGTGTGAGGTTGCACACTGCCCTCTACTGCACTGGAGTGACACTGCTGATTTCATTTCATTTCTCAATGAAGAGAAAGGGTTTGCAAGGGTTTAACACGGGTCACTAAAAAGATGTTGCCTTTCTGTAAAAACATCACATGAAAAAAATCCACCAGATATGCCCTATAATTCTTATACCTTAATATACCTTAAATTCATAAACACTAGTGTTACCATAGTAAATATTAAAATATGAATTCAGAGTATAGTAATATAGTATAGTAAAGTAGTAGTAGTTACTATAATTTATTACAGTATACTACAATTTACCACCATTTACCATATTAAAATATACTACAGTTTTTAATGTGGGGTGGCAATAAAAAAGATAAGATAAACAAGACACAGTTTTATTGTTTAAAGTATTTCTCTGAAATCTGTGTAATACCTTTATTTGACAGTTTCGTAGATGCATTCTGATCAAACATTTACACTACTATATCAAATATTGGATATACATTTATTTAAAAATGTTTGCTCAGTAGTAACTAAGCAGATTCTGAAATTATACAAATCGGTAAAACAATAAAAAATGGTAATTGTTTTTTTTTTTGTGAATGACAAATGTACAAACTTTATTTTAAAAAGTAATAGTCCAAAACTGAGGCAACATTCTTAACCCATTACTAGATGTACAAATCAGTTGTGTTTCTTTTCTTAAATGTACATATTTCTTTCAATGAGGAAAATAAACTATAATCTAACCACTTGCATACAAAGGCAACAAAAAAATGCAACAGAATTAAAAGAAATGTGTACTCAAGGCAACCTATGAGAGACTGAAAGGCTTAGTGGCTATAGTGGTTATATATCAAACAATCTATATATCACCTCAAAAGCACACAGTGATTCAGACATTTTGTTATAAAAAAGGCATTCACGTTTTGAATACAAATATATAAACAATCATTTGGCTTTCAAAATAACTTTTGACATGTGTTAATTTTTTTTTCATTATTTATGTCATGAATTATGAAAGATCAAAACTTGCCTTACAAGATATTTATATTGATCATAATCGTTGTTTTCGTTTGATAGATGTGCTCAACAATTCTCAACACACTAGTAGGACTGAATGAATAAAATGAATAAAATTTACGTACATCAGTTGCATGTGATCTTACGTAAAAACTTTTACATATTTTTTTCCAAATATTAACTTCAGTGCAATTCATATAGGATACATATTTTTTGGGGTTAGATAAGTCAGTCATTTCAAGTGATACTCGCAAGGCACAATTTGACTCATTCATATGTATTACAAAGTGCTGGTTTGTTAATTTTGGCCAACAGTTAACAAGCAAGAGGATCTGGTTAACATCAATGTTAAGAAAGCACCAATACAGGCTACTGAAGCCAATATATACTGTAAATGAAATACAGCAGTAACCAGCTAAATAAGATCTTGCTGTATGAATTATTCTAAAATATATATAGTGAATTATTCTGTGCCATCCAGTGGGAGTCTGGGATGCACTCTGCGAGGTAGCCGTAAATATGCCCAACAATAAAAAAGCAACATGAAACACATTATAGCACCACTGTTAATGAACAGGTAAAGAGAAAATCTCCTTTTCTTTTCAATCCCATTATGCTCCTACTTCAGCATGGGCTTTGCTTAGCTCTCCTTACCACTGCTGGGTGTCATATATATATATATCTATATATAACAAAGATATTAGGTCATAAAATCAAATCAGTCAGTTTACTTTGTTTAAAGTTCATCCTCAACGACGTCCTTTACTTGTTTTGTTAAAGTCACTTTTTTCTTCTGCATCACAAGATCTTCATGCAGACTTGACAGCGACTGATTCGTGAGCGATACTGATCTCCTTTTAGCGTTTCCTGGGATGGTCCCTCAGAGAACTGTCCGTTCTGCTCCACAGTGCTCAGCCAGAAACTGTACTTATTGGCAAAGTAGTGGCATGTGCCGCGGGCACCGTTGCACTCGATGAAGGGTGTGGCACGGAAATCCTCCAGACAAGAACCGGGTGACACTAAAGACTGTCCACCACCTTCAGCTCCCGCAGCTGTGTGCTGAAAGAAAAACACAGATATAGACCATTATATATGGTAAAATATATAATGGCACAATATAATTTCTATTTTTGCTATTTTAATATTACAAGATTAAAAAAACAAAATTAGGTGGTTTTTACCAATCTACCAGCAGCTTGTTAGACAGTTAAGTATAACCAAGTCTTACCATAAGGAAGGAGTAACCAATCCACAGACTTCTCCATCCCTGAGGGCAATTCGGTATGGTGAGATCTTGGCTATGTACAGCAACAGCATGAGCAGGAGCCTCGCACACTGAGCAGCGGCTAATGTACTGGGATATCTGTTGATCTGCTACAGGCATCATGGGAATGGGTGCAGTGGTGGACAGCCAATAGGATTTGTCATTGCGGCTAGCATAGTAACAAAGTTCGTTGACTGTGCAGTACAGGAAAGGGATAGTGCTGAAATAAGGCAGGCAGGAGCCAGGCAATCCTGTGATGGAAAGAATATGAATTCAATGAAATCTTTTACAGTATCATCTCGAGTCAAGTGAACTTGTAAATCTAAACACAAGTGCTGATGTTACACAGTTAACTGATGTTAACAGAATAATCTCATCTGTATTTAACAAACAGTATAGTAATAAACCCAAGTGTCTCACCCAGATCTTGGTTATGTGCTTTCTCCTGTCCCTCCACGTATAGCAAACTATAGCCCTCCCACAACTTGTCCATGCCTTGGGGACACATGGGGACGAAGCTGGACTGACTGTGTTTTACCAGAGTATAACCAATACTGACACTGCGTGGCGGTGAAGCAGGAGGACCTGGCAACCCTGGCTTACCACGTTGGCCTGTAGAGGACGCATCAAAGTAAAAACAAGACAATAAGACAACAGAAAGATGCATGGCCAAACAGGACAGCTGCAGTGTCATGTACTGTTACCTTACATGTAAAAAGTGAAAATATTACATTTATGTTAAACAAAGATCTTGTCAGAAAATTAAAACAAAAACATCATACCTTGAGATCCGGTCTGTCCCAGGATTCCTGAAGGCCCAGGGTCACCAGTGAGTCCTGGAGATCCAAGTGGACCGACAGGACCAAGTCTACCCTCTGACCCCCTCACACCTTTGGGACCTAGAAAAATGATAGGAAGATCAGATGAGTTAAACAGTTCAGTAACCCTATATTGATAATGTAAATCTTTAACATCAAGCCAGATAATTAGACATTGAAAAAAATCACTAACCTGAGGGTCCTGGACTGCCTGCCTGGCCTGGTGCTCCTGGCAGACCAGCAGGCCCACTCTCACCCGGAAAGCCAGGATCACCAACTGGCCTGATACCAGTTGTGTTTCTGGATGGGAAGACCAAACCTGGAGGGCCTTTAGGACCAGTATTACCTGTGAAAGCGCAAGGCTTATGGTTTACATTTTGCCTACTAAAAGAATGATTTTCAAAACACAAAATGCACATTGACATTTTTCATGAAAAGTTACACTAATGTAACATATAACACATTAAATGGCCTGTTAAGGGTGCACTGTTTACTGACCCTTTGATCCTTTGAATCCACTGCTGCCATAACTCCCTGGATCTCCAGGAAATCCCGGTGACCCAGGTATACCACTATAGCCAGAGTCACCTCTTTGTCCTTGTAAATGAACAAAAAAATAGAACATGACATATATTGTTGGTTTATTATGGTATGTTTAGCACCATTCCATCTGTGTTACTCAAAAATAAACTACAATAACAGTAAAAAAGGGAAACACGACAACAAAAGAAATACCTTTGAATCCAGGGTTGCCTGCTAATCCAGGTGAACCAGAACGACCAGGATCTCCACGTGGCCCTGGTGTGCCTGGTATTCCAGGATAACCAGCATCTCCTCTGTCTCCTTGAACTGTTCCAGGGCCTGGTGGACCGGGGAGGCCAGGAAGGCCAACGGGACCTACAAATATTCCACAAAAGCTGTATCATTGTGACATTGTGACAGTGTAACACTACATAATCATATCAACTGTGAACACTGAATGAAGGTCAATAAAAAATATAAAAGATAGACAAGTCCCATACCTTGCCGTCCATCTAATCCTGGAAGTCCAGGGTCTCCGAAAGGACCTGGGACATTAGAGGGACTAGTTGGACCAGGAGGACCCTGATTACCAGGGAAGCCTCTTACACCAGGAGAACCTGAACAGATTTCACAATATCAGATAGTATTTATAATGCTGATTGTGAAAGCAATGATCCTTTAATTAGTCTCTTGTTTTATTATCGTAAGTGCCATAGTTTCATTGAAAGTTAAGAGTAGCTCTTTCTAACAAATGTTACTGAATCTTTTTGGTAAGATTACTGTTACGAATAGTATTAGGCTAAATTTAGGCTACTTTACTGGTAACTAAAAATATATATTTTAAATCACATCAATATTTTATGTCCAAATTTTTACCTGTGAGGTAGCCATGTAATTAATTATCCCCCATGTATTTGTTTTGATCTAAAATCTATTTTCAAGTGAATAAGCAGATATTGTTTATATATTAAATATAATATTTAATTTTCCTATTAAAATTACACATTAATTGCCGTGTTCGGTGGTTTAGAACTGTAAAGATCGTTACCATTCTCTCCTCTGAATCCTCTTTCTCCAGGACGTCCAGGACCTCCTGGCACCGATGATCCTCTTTCTCCCTTCAGGCCAGCTGGACCAGGTGGACCAGGCCGACCACCTTCAATCAAACCTGTGGACGTATTCAAGTTTCATATTCGAGTTTAGGGCTTAACGTGGTGTTTTAGAATTAGGTGCACTTATATTCATTCATATTTAGGCATTTAGCAAATTCTATTCGAAGGGACTGGAAAATGTATTTACCTGGAACTCCAGTCTGCCCCTTGGATCCTGGAAGACCATTGAGTCCATCTAAACCAGGTGACCCTCGGAAACCTAAAACAGTACATGGGTAAGGGTATTTCAGAAATAGCATCAGAATAAATAAGATGTCTAATACATATAATATGTAGACAGATATGATGGTGTCTTGAATATTCAGTTAAATGTTTAGCAATATTTAATAAAGTTTTTATCCAAGGTTGGTGATGTAACATTCTTGACTGACCTTTCTCTCCAGGTGATCCTGGAGCTCCAGGAAGGCCTGGCGCTCCATCACGCCCTACTGGCCCTGGGTAACCAGGCAGACCTCTAATGCCTGGAAGACCTGGTGAGACTATGAACAAATACAACCGAACAACATTAAGAAGGCAAATAGGATAGTACACATCATCAGGATAGTACAATCAATACAGTGGTTGAAATCTATATAACTACCAAATCCTGGTGCTCCCGGCTCTCCACGACGACCTTTCACGCCTTGAACTCCAAAGGGTCCTGAAAAACCTGGATCACCCTGATCACCAGGAAGCCCTGGGCGACCTGATCATAAAAAGGAAAAATAACATTTTTAGAGTGATCACAGTGATTATAAAGAAAAATACAAAAAGAGAGTTGATAGATATATCTCTCTTACCTGAATATCCTGGCTCTCCAACAACACCTTTTGCTCCAGGGGATCCAGGTAATGCATACGTGTCACCTTTCTCGCCTTAATGACAAATTTGAGAGGCATCACTAAAAGCCATCTACAGCCTACATGTTGTTTCATAAATTGCAATATCTTGTGTATTTGAGAAATACCATGTCCAGATATTAGATATTTTAGTTAATGATAAGCAGATTTTAAAGATCTCACCTTTGCTACCAGTCTGTCCTTGAGGCCCTGGAAAACCTTGAGTTCCGGGTACACCATCATCACCCTATCATAGAAAAAAGACACACAACATGAGACGCAATGTTTCAAGGTAAATCTTACAAAGTCTGTCAAGAAAATCACCAGTGTGTTTACCCTCAAACCAGGCATGCCAGGAAATCCCAGAACACCAGGTGATCCTTTGGGCCCAGGAAAACCAAAAGAACCAGGAATGCCTGGGACTCCAGGTTCCCCAGGTAAACCTTTTGCTTGGTCTGCAAAACCAGGTAGACCAGGAAAGCCTGGACGTCCACGTTGCCCCTGAAAACCCTTATCACCTTTTAAAGAGAGACACTGAGATGACTTTCAGCCATAATGACAGCTCAGTTATTAGACTACTGTACAGTATGTTGCAATTTACACTCATTTACAATGCCATTAACATTTTTAATACTTCATTGAATTAAAGTCTATAAAGATCTTAAAGGCACCAACAGTAGTGAAGAAATCAATTAAAACTGCAAATAAGAGATGTTTCAATTTGATCTGGATGGTCTTGCTGCTTTCATACCTCTTGGTCCTGGAAAACCAGGCAGTCCATTGCCTCCTGAGACACCTGGTTCACCCTTTTGCAGCCGCTCCACTGGAATCAATGGAACGGGTCCCGGGAGACCCGGAGAGCCACGATCCCCTTTAACACACAAACATTAATTTATTTGAACTACATTACATTTTGTTGTGCTACTCAACATTGTTTTTGAATACAGTATTGTTTACTGTTTTCTATGATTTTGGCCGTACCTTTGACTCCGCTTCCTCCACTTCCACCAGGTAAACCATCCTGTGCATTTAAACCAGGCAAACCTTTAATCCCTGGGCCACCTGGTGCACCAGAATTACCAGAAAAACCAGGGAAACCTAACAGTCCTGGAGAGCCCTTCTCCCCTTAAACACAGAAACATTTATATAGGTTAAGGTAAGACACTTATGATATTAGTGCAATAAAGTGTTAGAAGTGACCAATAACACATTTTCAACACATGACACATTTTATTGAAATATGAGTGCATTTAATGAGATGATTTAGAAACTTGTTAAGATGACAGAGAAGAACATGACAACATGTGCCACCTTCATACCTTTTATTCCAGGTCTTCCCGATAGGCCTGGTCGTGTTCCAATACCAGGAGGTCCAGGAAGTCCCCTAAATCCCTGTGGCCCTGGGACACCAGGTAATCCAGGAAAACCCTTTACTCCACCAGGCCCTGGGAGGCCTGGATCTCCTCTCATACCCTTCAGCCCAGAAAATCCTGGGGAGAAAAAAGTATTATTTATTATTATTATCATTACTATTAGGAGCAGTATTTAGATTTTAGAAAGCAGAATTATACAAAAAATGCATTAAACTTTTGCAGAGACAGCATACTGTATGTTCTCAGGTAACAAATAGTTAGTGAAACAAGCAAATGAATGCATGGTCGTGAGGCATTACAAACAGTCACAATAAATGCTGCTAAAAAAGCACATTTATTGATAATTGCTGTACCGGCACTGTGCATACAGTATATTTCCAAACGTTGCTACACTTGACAGTATAGGCTAATTCTGGACTGAATGGATAAACAGTTGAAAAATGAAATATCAAAGATTGTTTACTAGAATTATCTGCTAAGATTGTCTCCTGCTTTAGTAATAGGTATGTTTTGTAGTTAAAAGCACACAAGCGCATCAGGGTTTTAGCAGCATAAAAAGTTCTGAGTCTAGATTGTTAGATAGATGATGTTGCCCAAATTCAATACATTTGAGGATTAGTAAAACACACAGGTTTCTGTCCATCTTTTATGTTTAAGCAGATGGTGTGATGATAGCTTCAGCGTACACAAACACACAAAACAATGAAGGACTACAGTTTTTACCATATATTATATAAGATATATTAGCTCAACTAACAGATGGTCAGTCCAACAAACTACAAATTCATTTTTCATCATTAATTCAAAATGGATATAAATTGCGTCACTATAATAAAATAATCAGATTTTCTGGTTTGGTATAGAGAATCCATATACGTCACATTCATTCAGTTCTATAATTCAGATGAAGGACATAAACAGGTGCATTCATAGGTAGCAAAGCGAAAATGTGGCTCTTGTTAGAGAAACTTCAAGACTATATGCAAAGGATTGCAGGGAGGACAATGTTTCTCACCTTGGCAGCCTAATGAGGTGACCCAACACCAAAAAGAGAGAAAGATGATACCATAAATGATGAGAGGGAAAATATAAAGGTGATGGGGGGAAAAGGAGGAGAGGATGAACATAAAGAAAAGAATAATGAAAACTTTGTTTATGGGGACGATCAGTAAACACAGGCTGGCGAAGACTAAGTAGTAACTGGTAAGAACAGAAAGAGGCAACAGTGAAACATTTAACCCATAAACAAGTTAGGAAATGAAAACATACTGTCAGCTCAAGTCTAAAGAACATAATGCTCATATGAGAACTTATTGTACATGAAAAGTTTTAACTAAAGCATAACTACTGTACATACCTTCTTTATCCTAATAGATTGCATAATCTATGCATCATTGTAAAAGGTTTTAGACTTGGCAACACCCACTGATAGAATTTGGTTTGTGAAAGCTCACAGTGACAAAAAATGTATATTTTGGTGCTTGAGGTAGAATTTACTTAAGAATATGGATGTATAAACAGTTCCTGTTAAGCTAAAACTCACTCTATGTTGGTGTATTTAAAAAAAACAGCTTACCTTGAGGTCCAGGAAGGCCTTTAGCTCCAGATGGGCCCCTAAGTCCAACAATACCCCCAGGAGTATATTCACCTGGTGGACCTACGGGACCTTGAGAACCAGGTACTCCATCCAAACCTCGCTCACCCTTTGCACCAGAAAAGCCAATGCGTCCATCGGCACCTGAGAAGTAATTCATTACTGTTAACTACTCTGCTTGATAACAATAACTAATATGTCTATCATAACTTCTGACTAAATACACTGGTAGCAGTCCTGTATCAAATAACTAAAAGCATATGATCAAACCCACCAGGCCTTCCTGGTGAACCAGGTGTCCCAGGTTGACCCTTGTCTCCTGGCTCCCCCACCCGTCCTGGGAAACCTGGACCTCCGGGGGTTGCCCCAAGAACCACACCAGGTTCTCCTTTTGCTCCGGGAACACCTGGAAAACCATCTCTTCCTGGAGACCCTTGTAAGCCAAAATTTGTTACTCCTTGTGAACCTGGATCTCCTCTGGGTCCAGGAAATCCTGTAACATATTCAAATATAATTTTCACAATCCAGTATATGACAAAACATGGCAAGCAGAAGTAAGCTGACCAAATGGGTTATCTGATAAAGCATTCATCCACGTTTGATGGTATAAATCTTACCTTGAGGACCAGGTAGACCTCCAGTGCCTGGATCTCCTCTCTCACCCTTTAGCCCATCAAAACCTGGTCGTCCACTTCCTCCTGCAGAACCAGGCTGACCCTTTGGTCCTAAATACAGACATAAACACACACAATACTACACATTAGCAGAACACAAACAAGTAAAGGTGATGAAAACAAATCAGTATAGGTAAATTACTTCTTTATAACCTTTTAAGACTAAGCATTTCATTACCTGGCACTCCAGGACGTCCAGGAAATCCTGAATCTCCAGGTTCCCCAGGAATCCTACAGGGCAGTTCTGTTCCTGTTGTCATTCATATACACATGTTAGCAACATGCACACACAATTTCAAAAAACATCTTACAACTAACCTTGAGAAAACCGTGAAACTCTTTGAATGGTAATGATTATTCTGTAATGATGTCGGTGCATCTTATATGTTACATGACAACAGTAACTGCTCCAAGTATTAAGTTTAGGTGTTTGTAATAATTGCGTGTTATAAAAGCATTAAAGTATCTGTCTGCCACCCTGAGACCAGTGAATATTGATTTAGCAAACAATAAAATGCAAACCAAATGCACTTGTCCGCCAAATACATTTATTTTGGCTATCAGAGCTCCTTAGACTTCCATGTTTAGCGCTTTACTCTTCTTACAGACTTGAACGATGGGTTGTAATTTTTCTGTGATTCACAGATATTCACAGTCACAGTGTAGATAAAACCCCCAGCTTAGTGAACTTAGTAAGAATAATAACATGCACAAAGATTGTTAGACGACTGGCAAAACAGAGTTGTTATATGGCAACTACTAGTTTTTTAGATTAAGACTAATATAGTCAGGCCACTGGATATTGCGTCCCAGCCTTTTTTATTGGGCTTTTCATCTCACCTCCCTCTTGGAAAGAGGCATCATTAAGCCCCGCCTGCACACAGCTGTCACCTAGTCAGAAAACATGCAACAAGGGCAAGAAAGATTGCAAGAGAAGCTGTTAATTAGCCGGATCATTCACGCAGCATCATTACAAGATCAAACACTTAAGCATGATTGCACCTTTAGTACAGAATTTATAAAGCTCATTCAAAATAATCCAGCATGTTCTGTTAAAGCAGTGTAAATACGGAAATTAAAGAAACATGTGCACAGCTGTGTCAAAGCCATTCCACTGGCGAGAGAGACATAGAGAGCATGCAGAGCATTCACAAAATACGTTTTTGAGTCCATTGCTTCTGCTCAGTTTCTCTCTAAAGGGAATGGCTTGCAAGAGATTAAAAGTTTTGTTAGCACAGGCAAAACGACTCGTTTAATATGCAAACCCATTCACACTCACACACATTCAAGATCAGATATACTGTAGCAGATTAAACCTGCAGTAAAGAAATGAATGTGCTCAGAAAAAGCTAATTAAATCCTAATCTGAATGTGAAGAAATCATGGCAAGCAATTCTTTCCTTCTTTAATATTTATACAACCGGTTTAAATATTTATTAATATTTCAACAAAACAATATTTCAACATTATCAATAATTTCATTGATAATGCCAAGAAATAGTTTTTTTCAAAATAAAAGGTTTATTAAACTTGTCCTTTTCATACACTCTATCTATGTACTATATGTATTATTTTACAAATATATAAACATGAAAATATTTAACAATCATTATTAACAATTATTACCAAAAGCTCTTTACTTTTACACATTTTCGCATTTTGTAAACAAGATGTTTTGCGAAAAATACAATACCGCATATCTTACATGTGAGCATATTGAGCAATAATTTAGTGTATAAACAAACCAAGGATGAAGAAATAGTATTTAATTGATTCCGATGCTTTATACTGTACATTTAGTATAAAGTATTGCTGACTTTTTTCCTTTTAAATTGCACACTACTTACCTCGAGGCCCTGGAGATCCAGGCGGTCCAGGAAGACCATTGAATCCAGGGTCACCTTGTGGCCCTTTAAGCCCAGCTGTTCCAGGGAAACCAATACCAGGTTCTCCAACAGCACCAGGACGACCTGTGTACCCTGGGATACCAGGAAAACCTTTATCCCCATTCACACCAAAACCAGGATCCCCCTGTAGAGAAACAGTTAACTCTGAGCTTTACAGATGTTTACTATATTTACCTTAGACAATCATTTTATCAGTAGGTAATGTTTTTTCAATAGGTCTACAGGTATTGTTTGGCTGTAAAAGGATTGTCTTTGGAGGCTAATGGAAATATCTGCTTCGGCATCAACCAATCTACTTACAGGTGGGCCTTGTTGTCCAGGGAAACCAGGAGACCCAAGCCTTCCAGGGTTACCAGTTGCTCCAAGTGGCCCAGCAAGACCCGGCTGACCCATTTCACCCTTTTGTCCTTTACTTTCGGCAAAGAAGGAATCGCCTTTCTCTCCTTTACGCCCAAAAAAGCCTCGGTCACCTCCACGACCCTAAAACAAAATCATGCTAGGTTGTGATTTCTGTTTATGTAACTCTATTGTGGATGATGTACTATGTGTGACTTGCGGGCTCCAGAAACAACCTGTGATGTGCAGTGGACTTGTGGAGCTGACAGATGTTAGGAGATGTTTATTGCACCACCACGTTAGGATCATTAAGAATACACCTTAAGAATACACCTGAGAGCTTCATGGTATTACCCCAATTCAAACTAATGATAAATATCTTACATCTGGGCCCTGTGGTCCACGTTGTCCCTGGAAGCCTGTGTCACCAATTTCTCCCTTCCCACCATTGAGTCCTGTGTAACCCGTGGGCCCTGGCGGCCCTGGAGGTCCACGTTCACCAATGGTGCCACCACCGAAACAATCACAGTCACCAATTTCTCCTGTAATGACAGACAGGGAAAGTAGATACATACTTTATTAAAATGAAAATGTAACATTTTTATTGCACATCATTAGGATACAAGGTGTTTCTAACCTTTAAACCCTTTAAAGCCTTTGTCTCCAACTTGCCCTCTAACACCTGGCTGACCTCGAGATCCTGGTGATGATATAGCACCTACAAATGCTAAGAAGTCAAAAAGGAAGCAACAATTATATATACAAAACATAATACACATATACATAATATAACAGCAGACGTTTTCTTTGAGGATTGTCATAATTTAAAAAAGCTTACGTGTTTCACCGGGTGGTCCAGACGGTCCTGGGGGTCCAGGAAAGCCCTGACTTCCAGAAAGACCTTCAGGGCCATAGAAATCCCGGCCTGGATTTCCCTTCTCTCCTTTGGGTCCACGATTTCCTGGAAACCCTGAATTGCCCGGACGACCTGAACAGATTATCAGAGTCACACTTATATGATGACACTAAAAAATAAGCTAAAAAATGTAAAAGCACTGAATGTCAGTAGCACCTGAGAGAAAAGATGGCGGACCAGGAGGACCAGGCGGACCTGGAAGCCCTGGAAAACCAGGATCTCCGGTTAAGCCGGGATAACCAGGAAACCCCAAATCACCCCGAGGACCTGTGTACCAGTAAATGAAATAATCAGTTAGGATTGTGTATCAGTGTGTGTTTAAATGTATGTGCGTGTGTGGACTCAAACATCTAGAATGAAAGATTATTATTAGAATTACAAGACTATGAAAACATACAATAGTGATGAATATAACAAATCCTACTAAAATGAAAATGTTTTTTCATACCTGGAATTAGTCCAAAGGATGGTCCAGGTGGACCTGGGTCTCCTCTATCACCCTGAGAATATATATATATATATACATAGTTTAATTTATTTATATTGCACAACATATTTTTTGAATAATACTTTTTTTCTGATGTCTTTACTTTTGCTCCAGAAAAGCCTGGTTGGCCTGGAAAACCTATACTCCCAGAAAAGCCCTGGGAGATGAGAAAACAGAGGAGATGTAACATTTGACTGCTATCCAATAATGATATAGGGATAAAATTTCTTAATTTCATTTCTTACGTTTCTGCCCGGAGGCCCAGGGGGTCCATTCAGACCAGGAACACCCTGCCATTTAAAATATTACATTTACACTTACTCACTTGAATCAAATACAGGTTTATATAATAAATAAAATAAATATTGCATCTGTAACAGGACTTACCCTGAGTCCTGGCAATCCCAGAATTCCCTTTTCACCGGTCTCACCACCATAACTGAACGGGCTCTATATGAGCAAAGCATGTGAAGAAAAGTGTACCAGTTTTAAAAGATAACACAGAAAATATCAAGCATGAAAAGTGGTCTTTAGACACTTACTGGTAGCCCTGGTCTTCCTGGAAGACCTGGATCTCCTGCATAACCTTTATCACCCTGAGGAAAGAGTGCAAAATACAGAAAAGAAATGAGAATCCATGAGGTCATCTTTTTAAACGCACATCTAAAATTGAACAAATATTGTCTTTATTGGATTTATATAATATGGATTTATAGATGTTCCACCTTCATATTCATCAAGTTTTCTAAATATTTGAAGGAATGTTGTTGATAAGTTTACTATTATTTACTCACTCTCACGTTATTTAAAACACATTTGACTTTTCAAAGAGTTTGAAACAATATAACAGTAAGTAATTTATTCTAAAGTTTTTACTTTTATTTAACCATGAACATTATAATGTTTTCAGATTCAGAAAGGAATACAAGCTTTAAATAAAAATTCTGAAAATGAAACTGAAATGTCTAAGTAACTAAGTTAAGAAATTACACCATACTTGTGACATTAATTATGCATCAATTTATTTCACCACAGAAGATTTTATGCCTAAAACCTATTTATATCATTTTATAAAAACATTACAACACCTAGATTATAAATATTAACAGATTACAAGCAAATACAAACAGTTTTTGGACACTTGAAATAAGTTTAAATTGCCTTGAATAAACAAGAAAATGCCAACTCAAGTAGCATGTGCAAACAAATGATCCAGACCTTTTCCTCAAAGTAACTTTACTCAAAGTTTTTCCTGTTATTTGTAAACCAATTACAGGTGTCATTTAACCCATAATTTCCTATATGTTGTATTAAGTTTAACATTAAGAAATTTTTTAAATACAATTTTTTTTCTAACACAATAATATTGATTTATCTTAGATGACCTTTAGGGGGCACTGTAAATATAATTTCATAACCCCCTTTTGGTATATATCTTTGTAATCATCAAGACTCAAAATCAGTTATCATTTGTAAAATCACCACCAAACATAAATACATTTATGGAGACCACCCACAGCATTCACATCATGGGTTACAAAAGACAGGGATGAGGTAGACATCCCCACCTGGATAGCAGGTCTGTTTTATCTAGTCATCTGTAGAAAGGACAACAGTTTCGACTGGATTGGTGACAACCTACTGTAGGTCTAGATCCTCACAGCTGCTTTTTCCTCACAAACCTTAGTTCCTTTGTCTCCTTTGGGAAAGCCAACAAGTTCCACCACTCCACTGACCAGTGGGCGGCCTGGGTCTCCGGGCAGGCCCACATCTCCCTGGATACGGTAACCAAGGAAGAGACATTTTTTTTATATGGGATACGATGGGGTGCGATGGGGAGGCTGTTTGAGGACGATAGCGGCGGAGCATGTTGAAGAGGTGGCATGTGGTGAGAGATTTTGGGGTTTTGTAGAAAGGACGTTAGGAAGACTATGACCACTGACAGAGCAGTGGGGAGATCAGGGTGAGGAGAAGATGAATAGACACAAGCAGAATGAAAGAGCTTTGGTCATGAACCACACACAGCAGACGTGTCTATATCGCTACCCATAGTGTACAATAATTCCTCATAAGAACGCCCTTATAACCACCCACCTCCTCTACAGTCTCAGACTGGGAATTGTATTAAAAACAGTTATAACAGGGGAGGTTAAAAATCCCTTTTTGTAATATCTCAGAAAAACCCACAACATTGTCCTTGATGTGGTTCAGTGCTCTCTCATGCTGCCTCCTTCCCCCATCATCAAATCCTCTCACCCTGCCCGTGCCCCTCCCTGGGTTGGCATCACCGCTCCCCAGTGTGTTACCTTGTCTCCTTTGTTGATACTGCTTATTGGTGGTGCGTTAAACTGAACGGCCGGACTGCCCCTGAGTCCTGGTGTACCAACATCCCCCTGAGATCCGCAACACAGACATTTGACATGTTAGAGCCAACTATTATATCAGAGAGAGATAGGGTTGAGTAATGAAAAAGGTAATGAAAGAGAAAGTGCAGTTATTTTAAAAAAGACAAAAAGAGAAACACTGCAAAAATATTTTCTTAATCAGTGTTATACTGATTATTGATATCTAAACATCCATACAGCAAGATAAATTTATGTGAAAAAAGGAAGCGTGTAAGAAATTAAGACTTGCTTACTGAGAATATGAATTATGCACATACGTTACACACATACTTTTCTTACATTAAATCTGCAATGTGTAACTTTTTTAGTTTTTAGTTAAAAATAAACAAAACTGGAGCAACTACATACAAAATCTGTGCCTCGAGACCTTACCCTGATTCACAACAGTAAGGAACGTAAGAATAATTTATAATTTGAGCTTCTGGCTACAGCTTCTCAGTAATGTCAATCTGATGTCATTTGACCTCCACCCATGCAAAGATAAGCACGTAAAGTAACCTGCAATTTTATGTTCAAACAGAGATGGTGATCCAGAGGCAAAAGTTACAGATAGCCGTTTTAAAACAAATAAACTTAATTTGAAATATATACTTTGTATCTTGTGCAATTTTGCACTTCACAGATTATCCTATTTTAAGGATGTTTAGCTTTTTTGCAGGAGAAAAGCAAGATGATACTTGATTAGGAACGAAACAGAATGACATAAAAGTCAGAGCAACAGGACTACAGGGCTCAATTTGCATTATTCACTGCTACAAATGCATGTGTATCATCGCTGCAACTGATTTAATTGTCACATAATTTCATTGGTCAATTCTTGGTTATAAAACTACTGTAGTTGGTGCTTGTTTTGTCAATTAAAGATTAATGGGTTGAGTGTCCCATAAAAAGGAAACAAAGGCACACAGAAGATTGGAGAAGGTGATTCCAAAACCATCACAGTTCACTCACAAACAGCAAACTGAATGGCAGCTCAGAGACCCCATTTGAAATATGACAGCACTCTTACACATTCAACATTTTTATAAAGAAACTGTGGGTGATATAATCTATGATGTCCATAAACTGCCATTCAAGTTCAGAAAAAACATGATTAATTTTTACCATGCGTTTTAACAGGTCCACACAGAATCTGCACTTACACTTTGTTTATGAAATATTTAGTTAGTTTGATCATTTATCAACTGTAATTGTCCCACTTATATTTACACATTTCAATTCATTCCAGAAATGTAACTCAAAATCAACAAAAGCACAAATGAAAAATGTCAGCAGATTCTATGTGGGCCTGCTTATTAGTAAGATTTAACAGTGTTTTTCACACCGAAAATACAAACACATTAATTTGTTATTGAAGAGGTCTTTCAGTTGTAGTGTGTTGTAAAACTTAAAAACGACAGGCATGCTGCAAAGACAGAAGTGTTTGGAGAGAAGGAAATAAAAGAGTGAAACGTTATTCAAATGATGTATTAGTCCAATGACAGAATAAAGAGTTGAAATCTCTTTAATCTTATGTGATATTATTGGTGTGCTGATATTTTAAAATGCTGTTTAGTATCATAATAAATACTAATTGTTAGCCCAAGTGATTTAACAAGTTCTAGTAGGGTATAGACAGAAACATTCAGAGTATAGGCCAATTACAATGGCTTCAACCATCATAAAGACATGCAAAACACCTTTTAGTAGATAGAAAAGACAAGGAAACACTTTAAATCAATCACAAACACACGTCTTAGCTACAGTCTAAACCTAAAAACTGTGTTCTAAATGTCCAAACAGTATTAGACAAAATCTAAGCTATCACTTGAATCTAATGATATTATAATGGTAAAAACTAAAACTAAAAATAATACAGTGTGTGAAGAATTGCATACTGTAGGTGTTGGAAAGTAGACAATATGGTATCCATACCTTCTCTCCAGGTTCCCCTTTGTATCCTTGACCTGGGCTTCCCTGTAGTACAAGCAGAGATCTTTAGCAAAGATTTACTCATCACTGATTCATTAGTTAAGTTCCTTCTGGAATCAATGTCTTCCCATGATTGTAATTGTAAATTGTGTTGAAATTGTATACAGTTGGACAGTATACAATTATATTTTCATTGTAATCACTGCACTACTTATTGGCATCCCAAATGAAGTGCATTAGAGGTACATATGTGTTTGGATACTGCCCCCTGTCTGACAGGAGGATAACATTTAACTCATGCATTTATAGAAACAATTGAACAATACTCCTTAACCATCTAAACTTACTGGTGGTCCAGGAGGACCAGGTGGACCAGGAAGACCCTGTGAAAACAAAGAAAAGTAAGATTACAGTTCTGATAGATAGACAGATGGCCATATATATATATAAAGAATACATACAGGAAATCCATCTGGACCTCTTGGCCCTGTGAGACCTGGAAATCCCTCTGGACCTGGAAGGCCTTTCACACGAACTGGGGACTAAAAATACAAAAAGGTAGTTACAAATAGCTACAACTTTTTAGAAGGTTTTTAGAAGATTAAAAACAATATTAAAGAAATTGACATTGATATTGAATATTACATGTCATTGAAACTGTATGAAATCTATGAAAAACCTACATGAAATTTAATGGTGTGTTGTGCTAATGACATATTGCCTTTCATTTTTTTTATATTCCAGCAGAACTATAAAACATATGCCAGTCACCCAAAACCAATACACTAGTGGACCTAATAACTAAACCGGAGGTAACATCCCTTTCAATATTACAGAACCAAAATCTAATGTTTTCTTCAAGATACGGTGCAGAATATTTGCTCCTCCATCTTGTTTTAACCTTTTTCTTAATATGTTTTTATTAAATATCTTGGAATTGTTTTGACACAGTTCTCAAATAGGATGCATAAATTAATACCTGTACTAGGCCTTTTTTGTTGTGATTAAAATGTTTAGCATTTGTGGCATCATAAAGACATGAGCCCACATGTGACCCACCTGAGGATTTTCCATCCATAAGGACTGCAAAAGATGTATGTGGTTTAAAAAATAATTGAGGGATTTTCCCAGACAGATTTGTTCTCCACCCCAGATTTACAACTACAGACACATATTATTAACAGTGCTGGCAGAAAATGGCATACAAGCTGCAGCAGTAAGACTTGCTGTATGTAGTTCTGCGTAATGTGTACAAACATTTGCTACTTACTGGTGAAGGAATCTTAACAAAATATGGTTCCCCCTTTTGTCCTTTTTGACCAGTGAATCCCTAAAATAAAAAAGTCATACTGTTAACAACAAAAAATATGAACAATAATAATTTTTTGTCTCGAACATCACAGTAGTCATCTACTGAATATTACAGTATGGTTAAGTCATGATTTAAATTACATTACAATAAAATATGTTGAATAAAATCTAGAAACTCATCATTTATCCTTAACAATTTCAATTGTTTGTTATTCTAGATCAGTGTTTTCCAATACTGGTTCTAGAGTGCCCCAACACCATTGCTATATTTCTGCAGTGCTCCTTGTTCTTCAAACTTACAGGAACTCCAGGAAAACCAGGAAATCCATCAAGGCCTCTATCACCTGGGTCACCTTGTGTGCCGTTACACCCGTCCAGTCCTGGAGGTCCTATGGGTCCTTGTTGACCAGGGTGACCCTGCACAGAGTTGTAGAAAGTTTAACTAATGGCAGAGAAGAGTGAGACTATAGTAAAGCAAAATAGCTAAACACTTACAGGAACACCATCATTACCAGAAAACCCAGGAACACCCATTGGACCCTGTAAAAACAAAAAAGTTATATAGCAAAAGACATTCTGGACAACCAACCTAGACATGCACTACATATATACAGCAAAATATGTATTGTACTATACAATGTATTTTATTGGAATGTCTATGATTTTTATGATTTCCTCCATGATACATTTTTTATCAAGTTATACTGTAATGCAAGCCTGACCTTGTCTCCCTTTAGGCCAGACGGTCCTTTGCGTCCCACATGACCCGCTTCTCCTTTTGACCCACTAGGCCCCAGGCCACCGATGTTTCCTTCAGGACCACTTCTCCCTACTGGTCCAAGCAGCCCTGGCTGACCCTAGATTGTGGTATAAGAAACACAGCCCAAATGTGACTTGGGGTTATTTATGTTTTTAATCTTTCATACACACTTTACTCTTTAGATACAACAGAGAAACTCTTTTTACACAGTAGTAAAGGCACATATAAAAGACAGTTGTTTGACTCTTATTCAACCAATAAACTTTTTAACCAACCTGTAAGTAATTTGTGGACAAAAATCTTTAAACATGAATAAAATAAATTCAATTTTAGTGTCACTAAAAACTCCTTAATCTCATCACTTATTATTCTTGCTGCTGACCATGTGGTGGCGACATTATCAAGTATTATAAGACAAGGCTGCATGTCTTTTCTTGTTAGATGCTTTATATGAGATTTATATGAGATAATGGTGAGATACAGTGATCTCTCAGTAAGTACACTGTAGCTAGAGTACAGTATTCATTGATAAAATCGTTTAAAGCACTGCATATTACAAGGCAGATAAGAAATGAGTTGGAAAGACTTAACCTGATGTTTTTACAAAGTGGATTTGTCATCTGCCTTAAACACAGCACACATACAGTATATGCACCCTTAAATTATAGACTGGTAAAAAAACAGGCAGTTTAGGTGTATTTTGAGTGATGGTTCCAGCATGAGACTGTAGACACACAGTCCAGGATCAAAGCCTAGTTAAAGATACCAACCTATTCAGACCCCCGTTATGAACAATTCCCAGACAAAAGTTTAAAGATGATCATATACATGACCATGCATAAAGATGAAGTGTCAAATGACCAATTAGATAACTGACCATGTCGCCTTACTGGTTGTTAAGGTGAGTTAACATTTACCTTGAGTTAAAAACACAGGACATAGCAGGACATTATGTTTTATACCCAGAAGTGTGTGAAAATTTCTATACATCGCCATTTATGCATTTGACAGATGTGTTTTTACAGTACAGTGCATTTAAGGTGTATACTTCATGAATATATGTGGTCCCTAGGAATTGAATTAAATGTGGATTTGTAATGTAATGCAAACCAGTTACAGGAAGCAGGTTTTCAATTATTCCAAAACTACCAAGATTGTGTAACTTGTGTAAAAGATTTTTTAAAAACAGAACAGGAATCTACCATCTTTAAAAGATTATAGCCAAAAGCATGTGATCCTTGGAAATCAAGCCATCTTCTTCGGATATAGCCTCAACTCCTCAACAGCCTACTTATCAGTACAGGAATGCATCAATATGCCATCACAAAATGTTTTCCTTCAAGGCACAACTACAAGAGAAAAACCACTTGCTCATTTCTAAAGTGATTATAGTCTTACCACACATTTTAACTTACGATGAAGAAATCCACCCAATACTGTTTACTATGTTTTACTGTTTTCAATGCATCCTTGGGATGTGACAGTATGCTTTCTAGTGTTAATCCCACAATCACTTGAAATAACATGGCACTTGGCTTTCACAGTTTTTTACACCACGGTAAAAAATTGGTAAACACTACAGTTAAGTTACATTTATTAAGAATGGGCAAAGAAAATGACATACTATGATAAAAATGTTAAAATATAGTATCATATTTTTTCTCATCCAAATAAATTATACTAAAACAAAGCGTTATCTGAAAAGCTTTCAAAACAACTGTGTCTTACTGTTACTTCTTAAAAATGTAACTTATTTACCCTTCAAGCTACTCTTTTCTCTGACAGTGATGAATGGTGAAGGAATGCATCACTCTTACCACATTAGCCTTCAGCAATTTGACATTTAATCTGAAACTGAGCCATGCTGTTTTTGTGTAAGGTTTAATTGTGATTGGCATTGCGACACCAAAATGAATTTGCAAACAATTAAACTTACAGCAATACTGTAACTGAATAATAGAATACCGTAGAGAAAATGAATTATATTTAAACCACTTTTAAACCCCCAGGCATTTTAAGAACTTCAGAGTTTTAACATGTACACACCAATATCAATATGAAGATGGAAAATGACTTTCAGCCAAATGACCATGCATTTACTTCGTTTGTGGCACAAATCTGCCCCCTCACAATAGACACAATAGAATTCATTCTGCCCATCTAAGCCAGCAGTCCTACTCGCCTGGCCAGCAAACATGCACACTTCCTGTTGGGCTTACAGAATCCATGAGCCAACAGATTCCCCCGGCTCAGTTCTGTTGGCTCTAAGGATTTGGTTGGAACCATTGTTTGCAGTCAGAGAGGCTCAGACGTGATTTTACCTGTCACGCCATGTGTTCAATGGGAGTGGTGATGGAAGCAGCACTAGGAAACACATCAAAAAGAAGCAGGGTGTGGATGCGGTGATTCAAACTTGATAACCAAATTTCTCAGAGGGCACCACCTCGCCTATAAAACTGAAAGCACCAGCAGTGCCAGGCAGACAGCAGTGCACACACTGACTCAGCAGCCTTTCGTTCTTTCAAATCTTTGCCCGGGAGGCTCGCAAATGTGGGATATGAATGAGTCATGGTGTTTTCTGTGACCTGTATAAGCAGCTGACCTTAATGATTTTAGGTTATTCATTTTAACATATCCACTCTATTTAACAGACTCTCTACAGTTTGTATAATAACTTAATATAAATATACTTTCTGTGCCACTTTTAATTATATTCTTGTAGTACTGTATTTCTGATATTTAATTTTTTTTAAACTGACAATGTCTGCTCAAATTGAGGTAGTCACTACTTTTCTGATTTAGCTTATACTGTTAGCAATCTGAATATTACATAATTATGAAAAACAAGCATATCCTTTAGATATTGTTTATTATGCCAGTGTATAAGCAAATAAAATTTCAGCTACCAATATTATCTTATTTCATTTATACCTATTTGGTGCAGTACAGAATTGCATAAAATGCATCAAGATGCACTGAATCCACATTTTTCACTTTTTCAGCAAGCAATCTGTATCCGACACTTCCATTTAATGACCAGCAGGGGGCAGTGTTATTTCCAGTTAGTTCTTTGACAAAAATGAGGTTCAATAGTTCATGCAAAGAGTGTAGGTTGATAACCTTTTAAAACTACTGCATGTTAGACCAAGACATCACCCTTAGGGTTCAAAAGTTACAGTCAAAGGTCTGGATTCTTTGTAAAAATGTCCTCTCACCTCTTCTTCTACATGCCTACAACAGAGTTCATGTCAGAGTTCAAGGAATAACAGCAAAGACATGGATACAAAACGCAAACAAACAGGATATGTAGATCATGAATATTTAGACAAGGTCTAAACATCTTGTTAACCTAACTTGCCAAAGTTAACGGTTAAATACACTGGGTGAGTATATACAAATAAAAACTGTTTGCACTGTATGGTACTACCTCTAGATCTGAATAAACACAAGACACCTGGCGGTTCACAATGATGCAGAAGCTATGGATTATGTCCCTTAAACACGTCTAGCTCCAGTCAAGCTGTTTAGTTAAATCTTCCATAGCCTAAACACATGATTCCCGCTTGTTTAGATCGTGGTTGTGTGTGTCTTTAAAAAGGGTGAAAGGTCGCATGGATGAAGCAGATAACAAAAATAAGAATAAAACAGTGTGTCTGTGTGTCTTTTATGTGACTTTTTTACTGTCCTTTTTGGTTTTTCCTCTCACTGTAAAAGTGAAAACATGCAGCTGCTACTATAAAGGAAACTGACATGACTTAATTGTACTAAAAACCAACAGCTTTATTTGTAATAGAAAGTATAAGCCACTCCATATGAAGTACATCTTTGTTTACCAGAGAAGATTTGTACTATGAATAGGACTCGATCTGAATCAGACTGAATCGGTTGCGGTCGCCACAGGGTTAATAGCTTGTTTTATCTTCAGATACACTGTACTGAACTCAGAGGGAGGTAGGATTAGTTTTGTTGGAGGCCAAATGAAAAACTTTATAATCAAGATAACTAACAATTTAAGGTGTCACCTATTAACTCTGTGTTTGGGGACTCGTTCTGGAACATTAACATGGAACATTGATAATCTAAGTGTGCAATCAGAGTAAAAGAAAACATCAGCCACATGTCTTACATGCACACATATGTAGGCATACATAAACACACACAAACACATGTTAGGTTTCTTTACATAGTGGGGACTTTCCAAACACATGATTGTACAAACTGTATCACCTAATTACCCATAAACCTAGATATTTATTAGCATACATGAAGATGTACTTAACAAATATGTATTTATTACTGTGACATCTGCAAGCTGTACAATATTCTAATATATGTAGCACCATGTGTCCAGATATACTACAGTAGATCAGTAGATCAGTTTTTCATCACTGTGCAACTTGAGACAGAAGTAGCTTCGAGAGACTGATTTAGGGCGGCTAAAGCGATCACAAATGTTCAGCGCACATGAAAGGTAGTGTTGCTTTCCTTGGCTGCCTTAAACCCAAACCATTATGTCAGCAAACTGTGACCTCTGACCTGTCTGGAAGCGGATGTTATTGGTCTAAACGAGTCCAGTATGGGCGTCTGTTTTATTTGGGTGGTTGACCAAAAGGGAGCGTTCTTTTAGGATGGTTCATAGTGGCTGTTTATCTATATAGAGATGTCTGGGATTGCTTAAAACAGTTTCTAATACATTTTATATTCATGCATATTTTTGTTGCATAGCATTAATAAAACTTACTGATGTATACACACATACAGACAACATGCTAAATCACATCAAAGTGTCCTACTGGTTTATATTTTCACATAGCTTGCAGCTAGGTTTGCATGGGATTTCACCTAGTAGGTATGGAAGCTTGTATGTATGTATTAGGTTTCAAATTAAATTCTCTATAGTGGCTGGCAAAAAAGGGGAAAAAAAGGTCCTAATGTGAGTGTAGTTAAGCCACGGGGTCAAGAAGTGCAGTCCTGTCTCTATGGCAACGCAATGCTAAATGAGTTTTCCAATCTTTTTCTCGTTCATCCTTTACAGTTAGGGATGGGTTCCGAAACCCGGTATTAAACTAGCCCCGGTGCTAAATTATGAAAGACCGGAGTATCGATAAGATCTGACGCTATCGGTTCTGCTTTCGGTACTGGAGAAATTAAGAAAATACATGTCCTGTTTATTAATGCTAAATAAACGTTATCTTGCGCATTTTAACTGTCCAACCATTTCTAATTTACGATAATAGCCTATTTAGACATTAGACATTTACTTGCATTTTTATCCATCATGCGCGAAATGTCCCTGTCTGTCCTGGAGTGCACTGAGTGCGCGTGCACGCACACAACACGAAAGCTCGCGCTTAATAGAGTGATGATGGCGGAGAGAAGCAAACGGTCTAAAGTATGTTTACATTTCACTCGAGTGGATGCAGACAATGATCGTTACAACACGTGCAACAAGATCTTAGAAACACAAGCAATCCGTCAAAACATCTTTCAAAAGTTCATCATGTGCGGACAGAGAATTGCAAAGTTTTCGACTGTCTAGTTAGTTCATCATCCACCTCCTCAGGTAAATGTGCTAGCAGTCTTCCCAAATAACAATGACATAAGCATCCTATAAGGTCTCTCTAAATTAGTATTTAATAAATACATCACGTTCAGTTAAATTATGAATAACATACCTATTTTTTCTGTAGTAAGCTAAATAAATCATAGACATTAAAAATGCCTTTACAGTACTGCATTTACAAATAGATGAATAAGAATAAACTATGCTTATTAAGAAATGATAAAGTAGAAATGACCTAATAATGAATTTGTAGTGATGAAATACATACACTTAAATTTTGCAAGTAGTTCCAAACATGTATAAGTTTTAAGGCCAGTTCTTTTGCAGTCTACCTGCCCCAACTGTGCTGCTTTAAAGCACTGGACATTCTTTTACAAAATAAATTGTTTATTTGATTTATTTTGTTTGTATAATATATATTTGCTCAAACATTGCTGTTTGTTAGGCTATATATAATTATTTTATTTTACATTTCAAAAATAAAGTGTTAATTCTGTTCTCAATTTGTTTTTGTTTTTTATTAAAAACACAACAAAAAGTACCGATAAGAGTCGATAAAAGTAGTAATACCGTTAAAACCTTAACGATACCCATCCCTATTTAGAGTGTTGTCATTTATTGTCAGTGTTTCTACCTAGTGTTTTCCCTGAAATATGTTATATGGTTCAAAATCAAGCTTCACTCTGTCTCTCTGCCTGTGTTATTGTTCCCTCAGAAGCAGACATTCCCAGTACGGCTGACTGCACTTTTCTGAGCTCACTCACTTTGCATCGCATCACATTGGCTCTTGTTGTTTTCGAGGGTCACAGCTCTATTGGTGGGGGTGAATCAGGCTCAAAGATAGTTTACCCACACTACCAGTGTCTTGGATTACAGTCAGTGGTGAATTACAGGAATCAAAGGTAATGGCAATGGCCAAATAGCTGGCTGAACCATCAGACCTAGATTTTCTGTCCTGATTCAGGCACGACTCTGCACCTCCCTGCAGATTTAGCTGGGAGGATTCAGACAGCTGACAAAGAGAGTCCTGTAACTCTTAACACCAATAGCTAAAAAAGGCCAAATGGGTCATAAGGTCTCTGTCATGGGTCTCAGGAAGTGTCTGTGTTCTGCAACTAATAAAGAAGCGTTACTAATGTGACTGCAACACCAAGCATGCATGTCTAACCTTTAGTGGATTGCCAAATGATGACTTCAGAGGATAGAGGAAAGCCTGCTATTAAACAGTTCTTCCAATACCAATGATATCTTAAATTTAGTGTCTGCTGGATGCATAAATGTGAAATGTAAATACATCTGTTTGCATGGAATACGTGATAACTTTAATAGTTTGTCATTCCGAACTGCAAAACAACCACCGATTTCTCAGGATGTTTTATCACTGGCAAAGAATGTCCCTATAAAAATGTCATAAATAACGTAGGGTTATTGTAAGTCATACTGGGTACAACTGACAAATGTGCTCTGATGCTCGTAAAAAACATCTCATCTTGTACTGCAGGTGTAAATGGAACGCATAAACAACCATAAATCTGATCTAAGACCAGTTCAAACTGCTCCAAGGGAGACAGTAACAGATGTGGATAAAAGTATTATTAAATTAATCTGAATTAATTTCTGGAAATCTGAAAAAAGAAATGTATGTGAAAAAAAGCAAGTAAAAACACTCTTTTTACTTTTATTTCTCTTCTGCTGTATGGTGAAACAACCCTGCAAAAATAAAAGTTTCCAATAAGCATTTTTGGAAATAGTTTTCCCATTCTTTACAAATCCTAATATGTGTTATAGGAAGATGGTTGATTTATATGCGAGTTCGTTTTGTTTTTATGCATTTTTATGTATCCACATCTGTATAAACTATAAGCATTTACAAGAAAGTGTGCGTGTGTTTGTGTGTGTTTGTATGTAAACAGAACAGTAAAATCAGTGATGCTTCATGGCACACTGACTGACTGGGTGTGGATGAGCAGGACTCAACAGCGGTTTGGATAAATTCCAAAGTCATACCAGTTCTTCAGACATGTCTTTTTGGCCAACACCCAGCTCTTGATTCTGCACCCTGCCTCCTTGACTGACACGTTTAATCAGCCTGAAACTTTACTGTATATCTACGGGCTATGAATATTGATTCTAGTATTGTAATACTTGCTCTGCATCTATTAACTTATTTTACATTGTAAAATATGTCACCAATAAGTCTCTCATGTATAAATCATTGGTATGTGGTAACTGAATGTATAGATACAACTCTGAAATTTTGCAAACTGTGGAAACCTTATCAGCTTGTGAAGGAACATGAACTCTAAACCCATGTGACTTTGTTCTTAAAATGTACAGTGTCTATACTGAATCTGTATTCAGTGTGAATGAGCTTATACTGAAAATAGAATAATGTTTGAGAACTGTGATTTGACAATGAAAAGATGAAGATATGAAAGCCTGGGAGATAGATGTAATGCTTCTTTGGTTAATGTTAACCCACTTGGCTACCTGACACTTTAAAGATGTGTAACGTGTGTCTAAAATGCACATGCAGGAGTTTAAAGCCTTGAAGGTACATTAGTTAACAGAGATGTATGATGAACTGGGGAGTGATGTATGATGAACAGTGATGTATGATGAGGTCAGAAGAGCGGTATTAACAGACTAAACAAAGACAAACAAGAGTTTTACTCACCCTGCTACCCTTTAAGGGGAAACATGGACATCGTCCGCTGCAGTCTCGTCCTGCACATGGCTCTCGAATATCTATTCCCTGTGGATACAGAGAAACAAGATCAAATACAATACACACAATTAATCTGGCATCACATTACAAGCAAAAGTGCTCTCGGATTTTGCAGATAAGCATTATAAGCAGAGTCATGTCTCTATAAAATAATCTTTTGAACCATGGGCAAAATCAACACTATTCACTTTGTTTTATAATGAAAACTTTTAAAGCATGACAATGTGATTTTTTTAAATGGAGATGTATAATAAGCATAATTTCTGCAATACTATTTCACATTTTACCAGACTTCATGTCTGACAAAACACAAACTGTAGTACAGTGTGACAGTAAGTGTGATTGATGCCTCAAGAATCTTTTTCTCCTAGATCAACTGATCTGGATCCCCAGGACAGAAGAAAGTGGTACATAATTCCACTGTTGAACAAAAGACAAAATCTAGATTTTAGCCTGTGGCCCAGCATACCAAAACACATATAATTCACAAAAAATAAAAAAGATGAAGGTTATTCAGTTCATCTTTGTGAAGATGGTTAGTTACCCTATATACCGTGATCTCCAAATCTAACCCTTTTTTCTAGAGTTTTTTTCTACACTTACACACTCCGATATAGATGAGCTCTTTTGTCCCCTCGCCCCATGCTGAGATCACATTCCAAAGCATGCATGTCCCACCCTTTCCAATGATCTCCTTTTTACTCTAAAACCCCCAACAAACACTGTTTCTAAGGTTTCATTGCTATAGAATGTAAATGTATATATTTACCTTACATTGGGTCATGAACGATCATATGATATGACACGCAAATATAGTATGACAATATAACATTTTTAAATTTTTACATTAGAGGGAAATATTATGCCATTGTAGATGGTTTCAAGGGTGTTTGTATGCATTGTTATTGGGTTGCCAGGTGATTTCATGTCTATAAAGAACCCAACCCAAAGTCTATGTTTAATTCTGCCCCCCAGTTTAGATCTCATTCTAGGACTCCCTCCTTCAAAGAAAGTCTTAGATTTTTTTGGTCTGTTTCTTTTTTCACCAATTGAGAAACTTGCATCTAACTGCTTAGAAAAGTATCAGATTCTAAATAATAACATGTTACGTACAAATACCAACAAACATCGAATTGAACGTGACAGCATGTTCTCTCATAACCTGCAGGAAAAGCGCTGTGAAATGTAATCTCCCTCATTCAGTAGACCTGTGAATAACGGGTCTTCCCCTGCTGGAGGTCAGAGGTCATCGGATAGCGTTTCACTATGATTAAAGGATGAAAAGGTGCAGACAAGAGGGGATAAGAGCCACATGAGGCTTTGAGGACAGTGGGTACTTGGCCGAGGGGTCAGGGGTGTTCGGATGGCCGTCAAGAAAAACCTCAAAGTTCCTAAACTGATAACCAAGACCTCATTTACAAATCACAAAGGCCATCTGTCTACAGCGTCTGCATGTGTGCAAAGGTGATGCAAGGAACCCGTCTCCACTCACAGCATCACATGACTCCACAAAGCCTGGGACTTTTTAACTTGTGACTGCATTTTTCAGCTACAGAGAGAATTTGGTGTTGGGGAGGAATATAAAGAGAGTGAAAGTATGTGTTAAAGAATGTAAAATAGAGAGCTAACAAGTAAAAAGTAGGTTAGAAACCCGGGACTGCCATAGACAGCTTTCATCTCTCTCTCTTCTGTTAATCTTCTGTTTACCACTAATTGCTCTGACAGAAACAGGCCAGATAATCTACAGAAAGGGATACAGATTGAAGTACAGACTGAGAGAGAGAAAAAAAACCCTCAACCAGTCAAAAAGACTAACACTGACCAATTTTACATTTAATTTTATTCCCATTTGTTTTATTTTCATTGAAAATACTTTCTGCCCTCTCTCAATACTTTCAATTGAAACAATCATAACTATAAAAACTTTCTTTTTCTTTGCTCTCGAAAGAAAAACAAAAGAATTAAAACAGTCTGTTTGTCTATAAAACCTTATTCTAACTACCTAATTGCCATTAAAGCCTCCCATAGCTTTTACTCAATGCACTTAAAGGTTTACAAAACACAAAGCAAGCAATTTGAGACTTAAGTGGCACACACATGGCACAGTCAAGTAATTGAGAATCTCCTTCCCTTCTATAACGCTGTAGATTAGAGGGGACAGAAGGGGGTCAATACAGAAATCAGAGGAGGATAATCCAATACCCCTCTGTCCGATTTAAACAGCAGGTCCTGTCTCTGTGGAAATACATTTGCCACCCTCTTTATAGACTGTTTAACCCACCTGGCAGAGAATTGACAACATAAGCCATATATGTGCATTAAAGTTCCTGTTTTGTAAGTTAAGCAAACCTCCGCTACAAGGGGCGACAAGACCCTCACAATGGCACACCTTGACATTCTTCTGCAGCTTGTTCGGAGGAAATGAAAGAACTATTTGAAACAGGACAAAGGGTGCAACTTAAGGAGAAATCGGCACACACATCCAAAAACACACGCACACACTTAACAGTGCAGGCAAAGGCACAGGATCCATTTACACACTTGGCAAAACTGGGGTCTTGCCTTCAGCGTTTCCTCTGTAGCAACCTTGAAAGCAGCCTGGCACACCTGAAGTTTATTTGTGCAGGTTATTGTGTGTGCGTGAGTGTAAGAGGGGGTGTGACATTAAATTTATTCCACTGATATAAGCAAAGCACCATCCAAAAACTTTTCAGTTGCATGTACCCGTAAGGAATCAAGTGCACAAACATGCACAGAGATCAAAGTTTTACTTTAAACACCATATGCATGCTACTTGCCTAAATGTACAAAAACCTCACATAGAAGCCAACACAAAAAAGCACTGAGGAAGGTTAACCCCCTATTTCCCCTCACACTTTAGTTTGTCAACTCAACTGCTGTCATCAATCAGTCCACCCATATCTGGACATGACAGAACAGAAAACAAGGCAGAAAAAACAAAAGAGAAGAAAGGGAAAGGATGTGAGAGTAAGTAAAGTTTATTCTGTTCTCTCGTGACAGATGGGCTCCTCTGGCAGATGCAGCAGCCTGGGAAACATTTGAACAGAATAACAGAGCAAACAAAAGCAATGAGACATGAAGATTGTGATGGTTGTCAAATGGTTTATCTGTCTGTCTTTACTGTTTTATATAGATTGATATTTGTAGTGGATTTAGAAAGCACAAAACATGGCAACCTTAAAGACCCACTTCTATTTGATCAAACACTTACAAAACCAAACCATAGCCGGTTATACTCATTAATGTCCCATTAACATAAATAAACGTAATAAAAGCCAGTTTAACCTCTAGTAAACATCTTTTAAGGAACAGATGCACATCAAAAATATCTTTGTCTAAATCTTTAAATCACACATGACGTTGTAACTTCCGACAGGAAATGTTACAATAAAAAATAACAGATGACACAAATGATCAAACACATTACACAGACATCTTGATGACACGCAAGTGCTTCTTAAAATGCCTATTTTTTGTTTATTATTTAACCACATTAAAGACACTTATCAAAGACACGTTGTATATGTTTTTACGTTCATACTTTCATTCATGTTGGTCTTTTTCTCTGACAGAAAACCCATCAAATGTGATTGAGAAGGTAACATTAAGAGGCAATGAGGCTGTGCTTCATGCGGGCCTGTTGGTCACATGTGTCTGGTCACAGCTGTGTTTAAACACTCAGTACTTCACAGTTTACCTCAGGCCAAACAACCCCCATTACTTTACTATCAACTTCATCTACATTAGGTTTTGTGGTCTCTTGAAATCCGGCCACCCATTAACAGACCCACACATGCACAGATGTCATTGAGAAAAATCCGTGAGACACAACATCCTTTAAACGGTGGAATCACAGAAAACCAATTCAACAAGTTTGTATGTGTGCCTAATGACTTGCTGACAAATGACCCCACTAAAGTCCAGGCTAAAGTCTCAATATCTATTTAAAAGCATCAAAAATCAAAATTACACATAAAGGTAATGTGTGCTTATTGATTATATCAGGGGTCTCCAACACGTCACTCGCCGGTAGCTCGTGGCTTGATTGCTAGTAGCTCGCCAAAACATTACATCCAATCAGAATTTTATTTCATTTTATTTCTTTATTTTATATTATTTATCTTTTATTGTCTTATTATTTGCAGTTTTATTATAAATTTTACAATATTAACCAACATTTAACGTTATGTAAAGTTATCACGTCAAAGTTTCACTCAGTAACGTCATCACGCTTATGCGTCTATAGCTTTGTTTTAAACATGAGTAAAGACAGGGCTGCTCAGTCCAAAACAAGGAAAAAAACATATTATTTTCATGAGGAATGGGAGAGTGAGTTGTTTTTCACAAATGTAGGCGAAAGATGTGTGTGTCTAATTTGCGGAGCCAGCGTTGCTGTTGGTAAAAAAATGTAATGTTGAGCGCCATTTCACTCAAGTTCACAGTAACTTTGCGTGTGACTTTCCTGTGGGTAGCGGACTACGGACCGAAAAGGTAAAAGAGTTGTGTGACGTGAGTAGCTCACAACCACTTTCATTTTTTAAAAAGTAGCTCTCAACTGAAAAAAGGTTGGAGACCCCTGGATTATATGATAGATTTTTTGATACAGTTATTTTCATTTATAATAATAAAATTATTTTAATATTTTGCACAAAACAATACCAGAAGTTGGATTCCTCCACACCTTCTTTGAAATGGTCTTACCTGGACAATATTAAAGATATCAAGGGTAAATTCATGAAATGTTCTTTACATTAGATAGAAAGATTTTTACAACATTTTACAACCATCAAAAAATAAATAAAATAACAAATTGTATTTCTTTTTATTTAAATGGTCCTAATTGTAGGCTACATCTATTGCTTAAATCATTCCTTTTCATTTTAAGCTGAAGCAGGACCCAAACTGAAACACTGTTTATTACACTATGCATGTTTAGCACTTTAATTAAATGATCCATCAACTGTAGGTTACAAAAACACAATGAGAAACACAAATAAAAGTCTTGCTATTTCATCAGGACACAAGTGTGCACGTAAAACATACCTCGCATTATTAGAGGGATTTACTATCTCATCACTCAGTTTGGACTTTTGAAATTGAAAAAGTTGCCCACAGGCACATTACATCATTTGTGGAATTCTGGGCATGCTCAATAAAGGCATGCGGGGTCAGTGAGATGCTCTACACCCTGCTCTGGCAAGCCCCAGCACCTGCCTACCTGAGGACACTGCTTCAACAGGTCCTTCAGAGTTTGTGTGTGTGTGCTAAAAGCTTTCCACAAATGTTCATATCTTTAGCCAGCTATAAATCAACAGTTGGTGAAGGTAGCTGGGTGTACTCCATTAGTACAGAGCAAATCTTTCCCTGTGGATCCCAAAATAGATTCTTTTCACACTTCAATGACTACATCCAGTTTAGGCTGAGGTTTCTCTTTTCTCTGTTGATACTCTTAAGTTTAGCTTGCTCGGAGATCAGCCAGCCCTTCAAGCATCATTGCCACATTGCCTTTTATTAGCCCTTTGTTTTTACAATCTCTTACAGCCCCACCCAACAGACTGAAACAATGTTTTTCAATCGATGATTGTAAAATCAGTGCATTTACATCAAACTGTTACTGCATTTGCTCATATTGGTGTTACAGCTCATACTTTTGTTCAGCCCTCATAACAGGCTCTTTAATTCTGTCCAAAGAATATACTGTTAAATCACATTTGGAAGATGCTTTAATCCAAAGTGACCTAAAGTGCATTCCAATTATACATTTCATCTGTGTCTGTATTTACTAGGGAACAAGCTCAGGACCTCATTGTTGTTATCGCAATGATCGCAAGCTATAGACTACAACCAATTAAATAATTCCTAGAAAGCTGTTTAAAACAATGCAACCAGAGCCATTGCTGTCAATGTGAACATTACCCACTTATGTGCAATAACACTGATGAAAGGTGAAGCACAGGCTGTGTGTTTGAAGCTGTAATTTGTTAGGGTAAATGCAGGGATGCTTCTAAGACTGTTTTAAGTGGAAGCAGCACATAACGAAGACTGAAGGAGCTTTTCCTTTCTCTATTCAGCAGAGAAATGGTTACTATAAAGAAAGACAAAATGGGGCCAAACTGATCATTTAAATCATATCACTTACATTTGCTGTTAATGCTGAAACAGTTTTTATCAGTTATTTACAAGAGATGAGTTCTTGTGTTGAGACAAAGTGGAATTACTTTTATGTTGCATTTAATTAAACATAACCCTGTGGTGCAAGAAAATCTGCATGAATTGTGGCTGAAAGGGAAGGATTTTAAAGATGTAACTTTCTTTTTTTCCTTTTAAAATTTTTACTATAATTTAAAGTCAAAAGCTAATATACATTATAAAACAGAAAACTATAAAACTAGTTGACATCAGTTATAATGTAGCTGGTTGTAGGTAAATATGTTTAAATTCTACTGTTTCCATCTTTGCTTCTGTCTGTCTCTGTCTCTCAGCTACATCCTGACAGCTTTGTAATAGGATGTCCCTCAGATCGTTTTTAGGCTATTTCGCCATAAAAGATCCCCTTAACATTAAGAAGTCGAACAGGAAGCAAATGAATAAGAGAGAACCGTGTCTAAGATTACTTATTAGTATGCACATATATTGTATGTCTGTGTGTGTGTGTGTGTGTGTGTGTGTGTATGTGTATGATGGAGTGTGTGTAGATGTGTGACAGTGTGTCTGCTGCAAACCTTGATTTAGATATGTCGAGGAATTCCTCATGTCCTAGTTAATACAAACACAGGGTTGGCATAAGAGGGAAATCCACAAACAGCAACAGTCACAAACCATCTCCATCTCCAAGCTGTCATGCCTGGGCTGATTCAGCTGTGCAGAAGAGCTTTAAACTCTCTGTGAGTCACAGATCTGTAATTGCCTCTAAAGACATTAATTTAGACAATACAGGGAGTGAGCCCAGACAGCAGCGGATATCACATACAGGCACGTGAATATGTTTTTATGTGCTCTGTGTGTGTGCTCGCTGGGGTGTCTGTGTGTGTGTGGTTATTAATTCCTGCCTTTGCCTGTTGGAGGTGATAGAGAGCAAGATGAAAAGTAGGAGAAAGGTCTTTACATCCTCACAAATGCAGGAGAAATTCCAGACGCTGACACATGCACACGTTTACCACAGACATCTACTGATTTTTATAGAGGTCATTATGTTAACATATTAGCAGCATAATCCTATTCAGGAAAAAACTTTCTTCTTCTTTACAATAGCGTAATTTCAAGTGACTATATTTATTGATCTTTTTTTTAAGATTTAGCTCATTTGTCCTCACAGTACAATTAAATTAACATCCACACAATACACCCAGACAGAAAGGGCAAAGTAGGTCACAATTATTTTGGCAGGTAGTTTTAATCTAGCCTAATTTTCATTCGGATTCACAAAAAGAGAACGATAGGTGAAAAGAAAAAATATCCCTCCCTTCCCCCGTGTCCCTCCGTCTCCTTCAAAACAATGACCCCTTTCAGAGATTCCTGCAGTGGGGCCATGATCTGGTTAAAATATCTCCCTGTCGGACATATCCTTTGTTAGGACTCCCACTTCTTTTTTCTTTTTTGTCATAGGTAGGGTGAATGGCTGACAACAGACTTACCTACACACCATTAAGCCAGTCTGCCTTTGATGGCAGCTGGTAAAAGACGCCCAGGGCTGTGAATAGAGAGGGGCGGGTGCTGAAGAAATGAGAGAAATGAGGGAAGGAAGACAGAGAGAGAAGAAAAAGATAAGGAAGAAAAGAAGTCCACCAGAAGACCAAAGAAGTCTTAAAAACGTTTGAAATTCCAGAAAGGATTCTTCTAGGATCCCTCATTATTTTTTACAAAAATGTTTTGCTAAAAGCCTAGCGGATGTAACAGAGAATCTCAATTTTGACAAACAGAAGTGGACAAATGGCAACAAATAGCTGCAAATTTTCCAGCCAAAATACAAATCAAACCCTCTAGGATACAAAGGCACCTTGAAAACGTAAAAATAAGACAAATTCATAACTTACTTGCTACACACAAAAGACAGGTAGCCTGAGGTGGACAAACAAATGCACAAAAAATAAAGATGAGAGCTCTCTGATCATTCCTTCATATATTACATTTTTTATTTTTGTTATCACTAGCCAAAGTTTATATCCACATTATCCTATCCTACATTTGTTCTGTCCTGCTGCAGACAAAAATGATGTCACACTTATCACTGTATGTGTTCACATATCCATGCTGCTACCTGAGAACATCACCAATTTATATCACTTTAAGTCAGCCACAACATGCTCAAATACACCTGAACAGATGTGACAGTCTGTTAGAAGTCAGAGGTCAGGAATTAAAGCCACTTGTAAACCAGGTTGTAGAAGGTCACAGTGGTTGGGGCATGGAGAGATGGATGATGGGATTAAGGAAGTAAACCAGGTGTTACCTCTGTACATCCTGCTTCCCATCTCTGCATTATATCAAAGATCTTCTAACTTCTCAGCTACCTGGAATAACATCTGGGAAGGCTACCAGAAAAACTTATAATTACTGACATTAATGCTGAAAGGTCTCAGGGCATTTTTAAGCATCCTGCTGTGCATGTGCCACACTGTTATTTACCCAAACTAAATGGAAACAACAGCAACAAGTCAGATGGGTTTTAAACAGCAATAATGGTGGATATATATTACAGTATCTCCATTTTTTTCAAAAAAATACTTCAGTAATTCTTACATGACATAATCTGACATGGACAGCACATCTCAAAAACTATAGTATCAGCACATGATGTCTCCAACACCAAATTAACAGCTGCATGAACATTTAAAGCCCTTGCTGATCTGTTCAAACAGTATTTAATACAGAGTAGAGAAAAGAATAGGAGGAGTGGGAGAAAAGAATGGAGCAATGGATGCGACCAGACACGTCCACCTTTGCTTTGGCAGCTTGTTTTTCAGGCACAATTATCATTCAGTTATCATTCACTCTTGATGTCGGCTTGATTGGTATTGAATAGTACTTGTCGTGTTGACTTGTCGAGCAGACACAAACCACAGCTTGCCCTAATGTTGGCTGGGGTGGGGGGTTTATCCGCATGTGAGGCTGAACACACCCAATGTCAGTGGTGGTTTTTGATAACGTGACTGAGCATGTGCTAATTTAAGGTTCTTAATAAGAGTGTGAATCATTAACAACATTCATGCCATTCAGATAACTAAAAGACATCTACTGCTTCAAACCAGAAACACCATCATCCCATCATGAGTTTAGATCCTGACTTTTGACAAAGATGAACAGCACACCTATATCTAGATCTACATTTATTCATTCAGCAGACACTTTGAAAAATGTGCCAATGCGATGGTAGTGTCAATAGAACAGGAGGCTATTCTGGTTGTCTCCTTTCATTTTCTGAGATCACCTTTTTACACTCATCCCTGTTTTCCAGTCTTGGCCTTCCTGTAGGGCAGTTCAGGATGGGGTAATAAAGCAGAAAGGAGAGATTGAAGAGCAGACATTTGCATGCAGCTGTGCAGCACTCGGGAACAGCTGCATATATTGCACCAATTGTCACGACTGCCAAAAATTCCTAAAAGCACTTTCAGAGAAAAGGTTGAAGGTCATGCTGTTTTTAAGTAAAGGAAAATGAGAGCTGTCATCCCAAACCGTCAATCAAACCCTTTTATGACTGTCAATAACCATTACACCTATTTCGCCAATTCCCACGCTCTATTACACAACTGCACTTGGTGCACCTACTTAATGCTCTTACTTTACATTTAGTCTATCATTACCACACAGATTCATTGATTTAAGCTTCTTCTCTGACTTTCTTACCTTTCTTCATGCCATACTTCACAAATTATCTGTCCTCTATTATCTTAAAAGAAAAGATAAGAATGACAACATCTGAACTGATGAACTGCTATCTGGCAAATTACTTTTAACTAAACACACTTTGAAGTGGGTTAGCGAAAAAGAGATTGATATGATCTATCTGATAAACAGCAGGGTAGGCAGGTACAGTAGGTGTCTGGGGAGGTGTAGAAAGGATAGGAAAGAGGTGTTAAAGAAGATTAGTTAGGTAAATCAACGTTGCCTGCAGGCATTTGAAGTTCAATTAGATCTTCTACCTGGAGGGGTAAGAAGAGGAGGCTTTCTACATGCAAGCATGTGTGTGACAGAGAGAGATCTACAGAGATAAAAACCCTCCACAAAGAAAATTTTGTCTTAATGGATGTGGCTAAATGGTCTATAGTAATAATGTACATGATGACAAGACAAAACAAAACAGAAGAACAAGAAACCATAAGAGCAGAGGGAGAGACAGACTTTGACATTCAGCAGTACATGGCCTTTACGGAAAGATAGACTTAAATAATGGCATGTATTTAAGATAGAAAATAAACTCCCTAAAAGCCTCCTCATTGTGACCTAACTTTGATGTTTCTTTTATTAGGAAAATAAGTAAAGATCAAAAACATTTGAATGCAGCAGATGGTTGAAGACAGTACTCCTACGTGGGAGTATTAAGGCCTTTTTACAGCAAGGAAAATAATGATAACTTTAACTAAAGTTGTAAAAATCATTTTAAATTCAACGAAAAAAGTAGTGTCCAAACCACATCCACAGGAACAATACCATTTGGGACACTTTTCTCAATTTATGTACAATAAAACATTGTACAATCAATCAAAACCTTTTTATTTTAACAGGATTTAAAATGTCAACCTACAGTTCACAAGTTTAAAATAAAAATAATGTTATAGTTCCTTGGTATGGAAGCTATTACAGTTATTGTTATGGTTACCTTTAAAGTTATTTTTCTTGGTATGAGCGGGGTCTACTGCTGTGCCTCCTGAAGTCTTTAACTGAATGTACACTTTATGTACAATTTGTCAAAGATACTATATATTTTTTGTAAAGAAATTTACTTAGGGCCCCTTTAACATAAATCACAAAAGTCATGTTAACCTTTAGCCTGTCACATTTACCTGTACACCCCACAAATATCCTGCACCTAAGACCCAGTGAGATCAAACCTGTCACTCAAACACGTTGTTATGTGGATTATCCATTACTGCTTATTTAATATAAGATTAAACCCTCCTGTCTACAATAACAAAGACATGCATATAAATGTCTAACCCCCACCTGACAAGAAAGAAAGAGAGAAAAATAGAGGTCAGGCAAGGCAGAGTGAGAGAGAGAGAGGGGGAAAATGCAAAAGCTTTAAATAAGGGCTCTTTTATACCAATGGATGCTGAATGGGATTCTGAGCTCATAAAACAAGAGTGATTTGTGATTGGCTTTATTTGGTCCATTACTGCCTCATTCCTTTGTCAAAAAAGGTCACAACCACATCACTGTCCACATAAGAATTAAATCCAGAGGAATCTTCCATTTCTCTAGTGTAAACAAAATAGAGACAGACAGATGTACAAAGTCCAACTAAAGGGGAAAGGTGAATTTAAAGTGTGACCTTGCCTTTATTTGAATGTTAAAGCCCAGCTGGCTGGTTAGGACAGTAAAAGGGATGAGGGTGTTGATGGTCCCACAGCAGGAGCTGAGTTGATCTTATGAGACAAAGTGAGACCTCCCACACCCTTTTCTGTGGGGTCCTTTACAATGATAATTGGAGACTCTTGGCTACAGAAAAACATAACATTACAGTTATCCCCAACACAGCAAGCCCACCCAAGGGACAAAGATAGAGAACCACCAGATACAACCTGTCGTGATTGTATCCTACATCCTGGAGAGTCACATATGAAGAACAGAGATTTAAAATGTCCCACCTACTGCCACTCCTGGAAACCCCTCTAAAAACAGTCACTTCTTTATCACCCGCTGCTATACACACCCAATCCATTTGTACATCTAAAGGAGTCCCTGTTGAAGCTTATTAGCAATTTTACATCTATTGTTACAATAGTTTGACAATTAGTTAGACCAAAGGAGGAGGTCAACATCTGGCTAGTGACCATTCGAGTGAGCTGCCATTCACACCAAAGAACAAAAATTACTGTAAAGAAACAACCTTAGCCATAATTATATTATTGACCACATCAAGGGACGATAACATTATGCTTATTCTAAGCTTGGGTGCTGCAGTTTCACATTTATTTTAAATGCATAAGCCATTTAAAAGTGTATGGATTTTGATTGCCTGTCAATGTTGATCAGCTGGAAAATATTCATTCACCAGGTCTAAAACATCACACTAAAAATCATCCCAACAAAATTCTGTATCATTATGATTATACTGTAGGTATTGTTTAAACTGTGCTGTTTTTTTAATTGATTTTTAAAGCTTTATCCTTACAGTGCAGTTATCATCTGTGTTTGAACAGACCTTCATCATCAATAGAGCAAACTGCATTTAAAATATCTTTCTAATGACAAGAATTCTAACAAATGTACAATTTTGTGATTCTTTAAATAATAATTCTACTTCTAAAAATGCTCTAATACTATCTGCATGACCAGCTCCGTGGGATCACCACCATAGGCCATTAGACTATGTTTCAGTTAAATCTGCTTAAAGCCTCTTTGTGATTTCAGCACAGGTGGGGAAGCAGTACAATATTTATGTTCCACTGTTGTCATCAAATGCAGCAGGTACCAGGGTCCTCAGAAGCCGAGGTCATTAGGTTCACTTACCCTTTGGGCTTGATGACGCATGGGTACACGGGTGTGACTACGGTGAGAAGTGTGAAACAGCTTATACTCTCTGTGGGTCTGGAGACATGTACACTGGATTTTGTGAGGCCTGTTAAATCCAGGATCTTACAGAAGGATTAGTTTAAAAGTGCTAAAGGTTGTTCATGCGAACATTCATTTTATAAGCCTCTATTTAGATTAATAAAGGTCCTGTCTGTGTGTTCTGGGAAAAGCCTAATAATTTTGCAAATGTAATTATTTTCTTTAACAATCTCATTTTATTTGTATTATAAATTGTAAACGGAGACCCCAGCATTGAATTTTCTGTCACTTGGAAACATTCTTTTCATGCTTTCTTTGAGCTGTTGATTAACAAGAGCACTAAACCACAACTGAGCCCGTCTGAACCCGAAAGACGACATCGTTCTTGGCTCACGCCGTCTCCATGAGATACACTTGGTTTACAGAGGCCAGTCACATACTCTCTTTATCATCATTGAGAAATTAATGAATTTGTGAATTTTTAAAGCTTGTACGTGACAATCTGACAGATGCTGCTGAATTTCACAACACTGTCAAGCACCTACTAACTAAAAGAGATTAGGAGAAAAATAACCGCTAGAATACTGAAGTAATAGGTGGGGTCAGACCATATCGTGAGGTATTATGTCTAAGATTTACACTAATGCCAGGAAACATTCCTCCAGATACAGCAAGACTAAATCAACACGAACTTGCACCTTTCAACACCTCAATGTCACTTTTCATTAAATGCAGCTAAACAACCTGACTCCTCTCACTACACAGTGCATTCTGGCTTGTGCTACATTAAGCTACACAAAACAGTCATGTACTGCCCATTTAACCTCTACTAGGGATTTTTCCCTGTTTCCTCAGGTCACTGTGAGATATGCCCTCTCCTGACCTCTTAAGGTCACTATGGTGCCTGTTTAGCACAACAAGGGGAGGGTGTGCCAATGAATTTCTTTAGTGTCTATGAAGGTGACAGTAAATATGTGGAGGTAGAAAAAATAATACAAATTTTTACATCATACATTTCTGAGAACACAGTAACGGTATATAGATCGTAATATCGAATGAGCTGAAAATGAAGGTCTGGTCAGTGGGGGTAGGGTGGGTGAATGGGATTGTATTGGAGCTCTTAACGAAGAGGTGGGAAAGACTTTGAAATACGGCCGCCTACTGTGACACCCTGTGGCTTGCTGGCTGCCAGTATGGTTCCCCTGACAACAGACAGATACAGCAGATAGATATCAAGAACGGCCAGTTGTTTAGTAAAACAGCCACTGTCAATAAAGTTTCTACAAAAATACTACAATAACACTTAATATACTTAAGGTAATGAGTAATGAAAGTGTGATTTCAGTCAAACTGGGTTCACAAGGTCAAGAAATTTGAAACAACTGGAACTGTATAGTCTATCTTTTTAAAATAGTGTGTTTTAAAGTAAAGTGTGCTTAAATAGGTCAATATGAAACATTTGCTAGAAAAGGTTCAGATAAAAGTAAACATTACATCAAAACTGAAATGTGTACTTGGGTTATAAAACAAGACTTATATATGAAGAGAAAAATAATTGACCAATGTACTAAAGATACAGACTGTATACAAATGCCGTATATTTTTGTATTTTAGATCAGTTAGGTTATATGTACTGTGATTCAAGTATACAAACATTAAGTGTATAACAACATTAAGTGTTATTTTCAAAAGCTATCATTCTTATAAAAACATTCCCTCTTACCCTGTCATTCTTTTTGATTCCCAAAAAAGACAGCAGACAAAAGCTCAACATGTTTCTGCAAAGGCACCAAGGATGTAACCCAGTATTCAAGGTCGAGAGACTGTATGTAAAAGCTTTAAGAATTTGCCCTTGAAAACCCCAAATTGATTAACTGCTTTTCTAAACAGTGGAAGCAATACCAATGTCTATGGTAGTAACAACCATGAAGGCCACTATTAGGCACTTTTTATTTTCTGCTACTGTTGAGAGAAATTTTGCAGAACGGATAATTGCTGGCATGTAGGGGTCCTGAGATGTCCGTCAGGGGATGGTATGGATGTCAAACTGACATGCTGGTTTGAATACAAAGATAAGGGTGCGGTAAAAGGGGTGTTTCTTGTGATCAGTTCTGCTTCAGATTGAGGGTGTAGAATGACAGGGGTTGATGTGTTTTTATAGAAAGGTATGCTGAGTTTCGTGGTGGGGTCCATTGAGGTTTTGAATACTAAGGGGCCTTTCTTTGCCCGGTTGACTTTCAGGCATCCGAGGTTAATGACAGTTAGTGCGATGAGGCCCAGACTAAAGCTTGTCCGACCCCCGCACAGTGAAGCCCCCCCATCAAATAACTAATCGTCAGTCATCGGGACATAAACCTGTGCAAACGTGCAAGCATACATGTGTTTAAATGTGCATATGTCCCTTCACTTTACAAAAGACCACGAAAAACGAAATGTGTGATCCAGAATGTTTTCATTGGTTCGTTCTTTGGGTTGACATTTCAAGAAAAGCTGTTTACCTTTACGATTATCTGATTTTTGACAACTGATAGTCACTGGGCATGACACGGTAGGCTCTTTCTGAGATTCCTTGCTATATAAACACTCAGTCACACGCAAACATGGAAAACGTGATTTTTTTCTGTATTAAAGCAAATAATATAACTTTGTAGTAATTTAATGTTAACAAATAAACTAATAAAAATGTTGGTTTGACAGAGTGAGACATCACAGTCTTCAGAGGGCAGAGAAGTATGTTTGATTGAAAAAAGATGAAGTGAAGAAGATCAGGGGTCACACAAAGTAAAGATGGACAAGTGAAACAGTACCTCAGAATGGCAGGTAGCCGAGTCCACTTGATCTATTTCAGGGAAGCCTCTGAAACATGGCAAAAGTAGTAAGTGGATGCTGCGTGGGCTCTAAATAGAGAGCAGAAGGTGCAACCCTCACTTTGAACCAGTTCAAAAATAACCCCCTTTCAGCAAATGTGTGTGTTGCATAGCTGTGCACATTATTTTAATGACTAAATTAAGAAATGGTCTAGTAAAAAAATTAGTTTTTAATGTGTTCCATCTAACTACTCTCTAGCACGTGTTAAACTTTCTTTTACATCTAATATGACAGATCTGTTTAGAGGGTAAATTCCAAACATACATATGCTTGTTGTGTCATGAAATATTTTTTTGATTCAATGTCATATTTACAGTCAATAAAGCTTTAGACAAACAAACCTGAATAGATATTTATGACATGTAACGCAGCATGGAAGTCTGCCAGGCATGTCACTCCCTTCGCTGGAAAAAAATAAAGGAGGTAAATTGGAAGGAGCTGTATGGGTTCGATCCTGTACATAATGACAAAATGCTTTGAGCCCCCTAAAACACATTCAAACATGTTCTCGGTTTTATCTTTTATTCACAGTCCCATAATCTTCTCTTGTTTCAGAACTCGCAACAACATATTTGGTCAATATCAGATACCAACCTCCCCCCAGATTTCCATTCCTGTCAATATTCAATTAACATTTATTTATATAGCGCATTTCACAATATCGTTTCAAAGCAGCTTTACAGAAAAGGCATGTTTCTACACTATAATTATTCTGTTAATTAAAAATAACAAATTGTGTCTGTGGAGAGTCTTTTTTGCTCCCTGGGCAACACAACCAAAACAATATAACCAAGTATAACCTCCTATTTGGTTCCACAGACTACTGAGATACAGGCTGGTGTCTAGTATCAGACACCTTGTTAATACTACTTAGAATAGAACATTTAGTTGGGACCCAAAGAAGACACAGCAATATTGTGTCTAATATAGTCATGGCATAATGTCAGGAACAGACAATGCACAATAAATAGAAAGACGGAATGGGACAGACAAGAATTCAAAGGCAGTTAGCAGGTAGGAGGTTTGGTCCAGACTTCAGTCCATCCTCCATATGTTCCCTTTCGGATAAACCAAAGTATGTGTAGGAAAACTTTGCTGGCTAGTGTGAAACAGCACTTGAAAGCTAGAGCAAACTTACAGGACGGTGTCAAAGAAAAGACGAGTAAGTCTTAGGGGAGAGGACCATAGCTGAAGAAATGAGACCACTGATTTGGGCCTTTGGGGGTTGGTGTGATCTCAGTTTGAGGTACTATGAAAGCTGTTAGTTCAGCCGGTTTCTATAAATTCAAAGCATACATTTTTATGCTTTGAGATAAAGAAAAATATTATCTTTTGAAGCAATCACACTCTTACGGACTTATTGTGAGCATTATGACATTATGAGCTCCTGTTACGGTTTTAAAAAAAGAGAGTGCCATTTGTCAGAAAAACACTATCCAACTACGTGAAGTGATGATGGACATAAATTACAACATATTCCAAGTAGCGACACAATATTTGTCACATGATGAACAAGGAATCCTGTGTATTTACAATACAGGAAAACCACACCAGCTTACACAAACTTAAGAGTTTACTCAAATTCTTTTTTAATCTTTTGTACCTTTTAAGATGGAAGACCCACATGGAGATTGTAAAAACATCTTGGCATGTTCTAGCGCATTTGGTTCCACAAAAGATGAAATACAGTTTATAAACAAAGACGTGCAGAGTGATATATTACTTTTCCAATGTTTGTCTAACTGTCCAAACATGTGAGACTGTAAATGTACTATGTATGCATACCAGATGTAAAGGTATACAATGTTTTGACATAGTTGACCACATTTTCTAAAGCGCAATTTTGCACAACGGAAATAACAGAGAAACTGGCTATAGTAATATATTACTAAAATTTTGTTAAGCACACATAAAATTACTAAATATACAATAGGAAAATTGCTTGTTCAATAGGAAGGGTAGCCGATTCCTTTTTTAGAGAAATGTTTGTGTGTTTCTCAGGGATTTTATGCATACATGTCCCAACAAACAAGAATTGAAACTTAGATTCTTTGCTCTCAAAAGTCATAAAGATACTTGTGAAAGCCTGGAACCACAGCTGGATTGATCTAGTGCAATGTTTAAAGGAAATGGAGCATCGTAGGCCGCAGGTCCATCACTATGCAGACCACCTGCTATGACCACTACAGGAAACTACCACTCAGCAGCAGGTCAAAATCTGCAGGCTTTGAAGCCACACCAGGGAACCATTAGGACTCGGTCTAACTTAAAACAGAAAACACTTGCTGGACTCCCAAGAGCAAAGGGTGTTAAGAAAAAGAGGCTCTTTTCAATCATCAACACAATAAATTAGTTCTGGCGTCTGTTCCAAAACTAGTGAGCTGCCTCTATAGGCTTAAAACTGCCTCTATAGGCTTAAAACTGAATATGTGTGTGCTATGTACATTTATCCTGATTTAAGTATAAAAAAATATCTTAGGTCACCTGTACTGAAATAATTTATTAGTCAAGTATCTGGAAAAGTTTGTCCAATAACTTTTAGATGAAACTGATCTTTGAGGTCATATTAAAACGTGCAGTGTCTCTGTCTAATCAATGCAACAAAGCCGAATGTTAATAAATGAACAGAACTGAGACAGATTGTACATATTTCCTCCCAGACTTCTGGAATGCTCAGGCAAACACAGAATGAGTTAATAAATTACAGCACAGCAGGATGTGAGTTTGGTTATTATTAAGAAGCATAAACACAGATATGTATGCATGCATATATGCATAATGTCCTCTACCTCAGCTGTGTATTCTCTGTGATTGAAATCTGAGAGAAACACAGTTAATCCAATACTTCCTGTGCCGTGACCTGGTCTGGAACCGACAAGAGTGCAGCTTTTTCCAATTACCCTCAAGTAATAGTCACAACCATTAACTAAAACCACATACCACATTTAGCTGTAAAACAGTGAGACATAATGACTTCTCTGAATTAAAACTCAGCCAACCGATGAGCTGGTAAACTTCACCTTTGGCCCATCGGCAATTAATATCTACAAATCTTTAACTGTGAAGACCACCACCACAACTTTCTACCACTCACTTTCTTTCTCCTTAAACCCCTCCACCCCACATGTAAATATATCACCACATTATTATGATTAATGAACGGAACACTGCTTTTGTCTTTAACAGGCTGAAGCTTTAAAATAGAAGCCTGTACGATCAGCTTTAAATCTGCCCTGGAGGAGTTAGAGGGAACAAACAGGTGAGACAGTTAGGTAAAAAGGTCATGGAGAGAGTGATGAGACCCATTAATCTTTGTAGAGAGAGGTGATAAGAGGGCTAAAAAGAAGATAGTAAGTAAATGGTGGTCTGTCTCTCCAAAGAAGATCAGGAAGTATATTGTTTTGTAAGATTAACTAGGTAAAAGAAACAGAAAAAAGTGTGATGATGATGTATGAGATCAGAAGCGATGGGTGTGTTTACTCCCAATACACAGGGGGTTGCGGCGGGTTTGTGCAGGTGAGGGGGTTCAGCTGCTTAGCCAACGGTTGGAGACTAAGCTGGGGCCTGTCATGGATTTGGGAATGCCATCTTGGGAATGTCTAGCTCCAGGGGCTAAGATCTGAAAGGAGGCTTACGTCTACCATTTTTCATTTCATCTTAACATCCGCAAGCCATGGAGTACACTAAAATTCAGAATGATTACAGCTATATATATATATATATAAAATGTAAATCTATTAAGCAATGAGTACACTTGGATGTGGAATATCTACACTTTTATCTAGATAATATATAAATAACTCAATCTAGAACCAATGTGCTCAGTTGACAAACAAGTGTGGTTGATGAGAGAGAAAAACTCCTGAGAGATAGAAAGCTCCATTGTAAGCAAAAGAAATTAACGGAAAAGTTGAGGTCATCTACACCTGCCTCGGTGTGAAATGAAACATTTCTGTTGGGATTAAATTAGTTGGCAATAAACCTAACAGCAGGCATTATCTAAAGAATTAATAATCTTTTCTCACTTTTGTATATTAAAAAAATATGAATACAATCACTGAAATCATAATACACCTTTATGCTCATGCCCGGTTCCAGGACTGTAAAGCCTCTCCAGACAGCTCATGCTCAAACAAAGCTCACACAAGATTATAGTCTTTGCAACAAACTGAGAAATGTGCATATAACGCATAGATGGGCACATCAGAAGAAGAAAATAAAGAAGGAAGAAAAAGATAAATTACTATATCATATGTGGAAAAAGCAGCATAGGTAATAAAGTATGATGCATGTCTAAAGAGAGAGCAGCTGCCAAAAAGATGAATTTCAATAACAGGCTTTCTGCAACACCTATAGAAACTGCAAAATGCATTAATTACACACTTACACAATTTCACACATATACTGAAAACTATATTTACTTGCTTACTCCGTGAGCATACTTATAATTACTCTAAATACTCAATGTCAGCATATATTATTTACATAATTCCATGTCTATATCAGACTCTTCAACAACAATGGTAAAATGAACGTGATAACCAACCAATAAGGGCGTGCCTGGGGGTTTTGCCATAAGGAGGTAATTCTTAGTAAGGGTTATACAGATGACAGATAAGGGTGGGGTACTTGAAGAAACTAAAGGAATGAGCGAAAACAAACCGACCAAGAGCAAATGAAGGAAGAACAGAAAGAAAAGGACACTAATCCATTTCAAAGCATAGAGTAAATACAGCTCTAGGCTATAGTCCCATGTAGATGGTGTAAGACAAGGCACAAAGAATGAACTTAAACAACACATGTATCTGTGGGGCATAAGGAGGCTCTTTTCTCCCTGAAGGGAATTTCAATTCTTCACAATAGATCTTTTACTGTACTGCTCAAAAGGAATGACTTTAATGTAAAACTTCAGTAAACATCTAGTATTGGTTCTTCATTATAGCCAATCTTACAGATGTCATCTCCTCCCGCTTTCTAAAAATATGTGACAGACACATGAATGAAGGAAAGAATGTTAAGATGCCCTCTTCACTCTGTTCTGTAGAGTAACCTTTGACCCTCTGTTTGAACAAGCGTGAACATGGATGTTGAGAACTACATCATACGTGCAGAGCTGATGGCAAGACAAACAAAAAGTCACTGGGTTGAAATCAACTGTGGAGATCTGTCAACACCTTTCATCTCTATATGGCCTGTTTTTATCAAATTAGGATTAGCACTCCTTTGCATTGTGCTACATGTGTGTCATGATTTGTAGGACGTTCAATATGAGGGTGATCAGAGTACTTAAAAGAAAGAAGAAAAGAGAGGGAAAAGGCTTTGATCAGGCTTTTGATTCTTTGACTGTATGTGGTTCAAAATCAGATTTTAAATATAATGTAAGATTATTTTTGTCATTCTCTATGTTAGATTTACCTCTTATGCGGCAAGATGTTGTGATACACAATTAAAAATGAAGGCGTGAAAAATCTTCAGAAACGTCAGTGTAAGATTCTTAAAAGAACCAACCTTTTCATAATCTATCACTTTATCACATTTATTTGTAAAACAGAACGGTTCTGTGGATGTTAAAGATTCTTTAGGTAACAATACAATGATTCTTCTAAGGCATTATTTAGCACTATTATTTAAAACACGATTTTTCACTTTGCCCACAATGACAAATAACTTATTTTCACATTGTGCCTACAGTTAAGTCAGTGCTATGGCAACCAATGTAGATCCACCAAACATTGACTACACTGTCTGAATAACCGGATTAGATTTCATCACTGGCAAAAAAAAAAGTGGATTGTCAGTCCTGAAAATCAGGACAACAAAGCCAATACATAAAGAATAAGAAAATGTGTAGAAGGAGGGAAAAAATGGACATGAGGGAAACTCAGCGGGTCTTTAAAACCTGTGTTAAACTTGTTTAACTTTTCTTAGCAGCACAAGGGCATAGTGGCATGCTGTGATTTATACTCGAGTTGTATTGATAAACAGCAGGTCATGGCAAAAGACTCTTACAAACTGGCCCACACACATGCTCACACAAACACACAAAAAATCTGATCTTATTTTCTTTAAAGCTTTTCATTAGGCCGTACATAAATACGGGTCTGATCCAGCAGGTCTGCTTGTTGTTTGCTATCCATCCTCATAAAATTGAACAGCAGTGATACTGTCTGGTTTTTTGCACTACAAACAAGTACATATTTAAGTGGTCTCATGTGCAACTCTAAGCCCCTTTAGAGTTAAACCAGGCCATGTATGGAGTAAATCTTTCTATGACGCTAAGATTAACTTAACTTCCTCTCTATAACTGGACCAGATCTGATGGGGGGAGCGGAAGAGATGAAACCACTTGGAAAGTAAACTGCACAAGACATCCCCTCAGATCTTTATGTTTAGTCTTAAGAACAGGAAGATTAAAAATGGATTGATGACTGTTGTAAACAGTGAAAAAGATAGTGAGAGCGATAGCATAAGGATTAGACAGAGAGAGAGAGAATAAACATTTTATGTATTTGGCAGATGATTTGTGGACACAAAGTGACTTACAATGCATTCAAGCTATAAATTTATTTTAACCAAATCCATAACATGACCTTTGTGGTGCTGACATAATGCTTTACCATTATGCAGAAAGAAAGAAAGAACGGAAGAAAGACAGCAAATAAGGATGTAAATGAACTTATTAACCTCTCCATCGTGACAGCTCATCTATCTCAATACACCTAATTTCAAATAAAGTGCCATAAACATTAGCTCATGGTGTTGAAGCTTTCTATTGATGGAGGGGACATACAGAATTGCCCTGGGGTAGGTTTAAACAGGGAGTGGCACTAACAGCAATCAGTGTGTGTCTTGGTCTGACCTGAAGGAATGTTCTAGAAAGCGACACCTGCAGCAAGGAAGAAAACTCTCTTCAAGTCTTACCAAGCAGCCAAAGAATTTTTAATGGGGGAGGAAGCAAGGGGTGTCCTTTGTGATAACGATAAAATAAATAATCTGACCAAAATAATCAACATTTTGGTTCCCAGAGATCTTTTCCATGGGAAAGTGTGAGAAGTGAAAGACAATAAAGATGAGCCAGGCTTTCTGATAGACCAATAGCTTGAAATTCATTTTTAAATTTTACATCAAAAGCTCAACATAGGTCTGTTGGCGGGGTAAACTTCAGGGAATTTACAAAAACATAATACCTTATACTAAGTGCAGCCTGTTATTGGAATTCACTGCCGCTGGCATTGCTCAAATACTGAAACATTATCTATATAACTATCTGCATTACACAATGCTCATGCATCAAACCTTACAGCCCAAGTGCTGTAATACTCAATGATGGTTTTTAGATCAAATAAACCCCTTTATCTCTCTCTCTCTCATATATGAAAGGTAGTTATCATCCAAATATTTCCGTTGTGGTTTCTTTCAAGCTGGGCTATACAACACATCAAAAAGGATGTACATCTCTGCCGTCACTAGTCGGACAGAGTGCTCACAAACTACACAGACACTTACAATTTACTTACATTTAAGTATTATGCTTAAATAACAACAAAGAATTTCAAAGTGTGATCCTTGGGCTATACAAATGCCATTTGCTATGTTGCATAAAATCTATTTTTAGATTAATTATCAATTATCATCATTATAATGCAATTGATTAAAGAACTTGTTTGGTACAGATTACAAAAGGTGCTTTTAAGAACTGCGATCACAAGATGCAAGAGTGATTAGTAATATCCTTGCTGAAATACTACCTGAATCTGTAAACTCATACAAAGGTGTCAAAAGCTGCACAGTAATAATCAGTGTCAAAAATTGCTTGCAAATTCTATTGCATTAAGGGGCAGCATTTATCCTCACGATTTAAGTTACATTTTATGCCACTTTCAGCAGTGTTTTTCCACACCTTGATAACAGCCTTCTAGTAAACATATTTGGAAAGAGAAGTATTTGGAAGTATTAGTATTAGTAATTCAGTTCAAGAATTTGAGCCAACTAACCTGTAAAACTGCATGTAAAAAATTACCATTGCTATTAAATATCAGCACCCTGCAATAAAGCTTGACTGTTTGTGCCCCTGGGAAGAAAGGATTGGTAAAACCATTCACCCAAGACCCTGACCTCTGTCTTGACCCCATCAAAGACTTTTGTGCTCATTCTTTCTGACCTCATCTAAATGACGTCGGGGTCATTCTACAAGCTCCATCTATGTCCAAATAGAGTTAAAGATGTTTTAATTAGTGTTGTTTGATAAAAATTTAAGTCACTGGCCAAAACATTACATACAGCATATTTTATATAATAATACGAAAGTGACTTAGCAAACTTGACATACCTGTTTGTCTAAGCGGTCGCTTTCGTATAAAGAAAATGTATTTAATACAATTGTACTGGCCTCTATTTCCCAAACATTGTATTGATATGGGTGACAAGACACATGTTCTAAGGTGTGAACCCAAATGTACTATTTAGTGACTGACATTCATACTTACTGTCCCTAAAACATCAAAAATCTCAAAAGCCACTCTGGAATGATAATATGCTGGAATGACAATAATAATGTTGACACAAAAGACTACTCATCTATGCAGCCTTTGCAGCCTAACTCAGTGTAATTTTTTAACTCTACAGCTGACCATACTGACCAGTGTAATTAGACCAAATGACTCTTGCTTATGTCTTACAACATAAGGAATATCCAACCCAACACTGAACCCTTTTTTAGGCTGTCTGTGCAGATCTTAGTCATTTCATAGCTACTGCCACTACTTTCAAGCCCACCTGCTTCAGCCTTGTGCATCCTTAAGTCTATTCAATATGATAATACCAGACAAGTTTTTAAGCCCCAGATATTACCTAATGACATGTTTGTGCTTTTTCTGGCCTAACATGCTTGCATGTAATCTTCCATTTCAATGGATCCTCATAGCATTCATCTCATGATCAAATTAAAGACCATTATAGCAGCACATGTATACAAGATTCATTCTAAAGAACATGTATACAAGATTTCTGAAGTTTTACTGCCACATTTTCACTTTAAATCATGCATACCAAGCACAGACAATGTAAATAAAACTTCTTTAAAAAAAAGTTTTTAAACTACCACAAGTCATTGGCTGAAAAGTATACAGTATACACCATCAACAGGGTTTTAACAGGATAAATGGGTGTGGCTAGGAAAGGGGTTTACTTGCATATTAAGCAGAAGGAGGGGTGTGTTTTTAAAGTTTAATGATGAGTAGACGGAGACGCTGAGCACATCAAACAACTACGCAGATTTCAGGAACTATGAAACATCATGGTAAACTTATCATCCTAATACCTGACAATACGCACACAAGTAGTCAAAAAACGGGCTAAATAAACATCGTATCAAGTCATCGTATCGTTTAATCGTATCAAGTGACACTCAGATGCCTTTGAAACAGTTGGCACTGCATTTACTCAAAACATGGGTAACATGGGAAGGTACAGCTACGTAATGTATATTACTAAACTATTAAAACTGCCGAAAATTTCACTTAAATAACTGCAAGAAAAATGTAGCATGTATGTGAGAATTAGAGCAACAGTGTATCTAATATTGACAGCGCACTTACCCCGAGTGCACAATCTGCATACAGGACAACAGCTAACACACAACTCCTGTAAAGAGATCACAAAACACATGAGATGTGCTCGAAATTAACAACTTTATTAAACTCGACTTACTAAAACTGACAGTTATCTATCAAACTTAATGTGTTACTTTTCTCTCTAGATTTAAATATACTCACCAAAGCTTCATTTTGCAAAGTAACATCCAGGTATTTATCCTCCTCCTTTCACGATAAGCCTCGGTAAATGGCTTCAGACCTGTTCATTTGAGAATCCGGTGAGTGGTTCGTCCACTTCAGAGGAAAGACATGGATAAGAATAAACAATTAATCAAACGATACAACTGTTGCTTTGTACGTGTACACGTAGTACACGAAGGTTTGACGACCGAATGTCTTTTGAGAATAAGAGCCGTTCACTCACAACAAACTTGGAAGCGTGGAAACGCTCTCTCCGCGGCTGAGTCGATTCATGCACCGCTGCAAGTGCGCTGTGCACCGAGAAGAAGGCGGGATTTCCAACTGTCAATCACGCTCGCCTCACGCTTTTGCCTCGAACAGTCTGTAAACTATCTGTAAACTGCGGACCTCTAAGATAAAGTGTAAGATAAAATCCAAGTTGTATGTGCCACGTAAGTGAATATAATTTAGAAACTAAATAAAAAACTTATTTATTTTAACATTTATCGTTTTATTAACTGTAATTGTTTATACCCGATAAAACGATTAATTGATTAAAACTAATAACCTTCAACAATAGCAATAAATATTATTGTTGTCCTAACTGTTGTTGTAGTGTTTGCTAGTGTTTTCAAACTTTATCGTAGCCTTTTCATCCCCACATATTTCAATAAACGAGAAATGTGAAAACTAAAAAACTGAAATCGGAGGAATATAAACGATGTCTTATTTACAGACCTCAGTTTTATTATTGCATTAGTAACACTACTGATGGAAAATAGAAAAGAGAAATATTTTTTGATATCCATTAGTCTGTGAATGAGTCTGTGACTATCAAACACTGTGACTGAGACTGTCTACCTCCGCCAAATTCCTGCTACCAAACCTAACTATAAAATTAAAAGAAGAACCAGTCAATTATTTTAATTAGTGATTTGCGAAATAATATAGACTCTGATACATTCAAAGAAAGACTTAATGTCTGTAGGGATCTACAATGAGGCGGAGTGATATGAAGTAGTTCGGTGAGCAGGTTAAGGGGATTCAGTAAAGTGAAGGTTGCATTATTGCGAGCGCTCCCACCGCTAGACAGCTTTGAGACTTTACAAGAATCACCCTGTTACTTTTGCGCAAACTTCTTGGTTTTGCAGTCAGGTTAAAGGAAGAATATGAGAAGTTCAACAAGTGTTCATAGTTGTAACTGTCAATGTTGAGAGGCCAGATTCTTTTAAAGTCAGTATGAACTTAAAGAGTCTCGGCGCGGTGCTACTTTTCCTAACTTTATGCATAGAGGTGCAGAAGTCGGAGTCTGCGGTAAGTACATATGCTTCTTACTTCTTTGCGTTATCATATAACAAAGTAAAACATGTTGCATTTGCTCTGTATCTGCGATCCGCAAGCTGAGTTAACTAAACTTTATAAATAGAGATTAGGCTACTTTATAACTTTAAAGTGTTGTTTTCTAACTATATATATGAAGTGTTCTTTAAATGCTATTTAGGTAGTTAATTTAATTTTTTAAGCATGTAATAATTTTGGCATGCGATGGTGTATGAAATACAATTAGATACATTTCTACATCTAAAAATGCAGCGCTTTCTCACATCACGTTTAATGGTCCGAAGTGCGTGTAGAAACATGTAGGATGTTGCTTTTAAATATATTACCAACATCAAACACAAACTATATTCATGGTAATAGTTATGAGTGAACATTGTAGGTAAAGCAAGTCAAACGTGTTTATTTTTTATGTTGATATCCCCTGTCAAGTGTATATATGAGATCATACAAGATTTTTTATGTGTTCAGAATGTTGCAAGTTCAGTTGTAAATGGTGTACCTCAAGGTTGTTGTTTTTAATGTCTTAATGCGTTGTTTCCAATTTGCACCAATAGTTTGTTGCATAAATAATACTAGTATAAATAAATGATTGGAATCTGATTACAGACTTTTGCACAGTGCAGGTACCTGTTTTGACAAAATAAGCTATAGTTTTTATCACATAGAATGTGGAATTAATGATTTCTTTAAGAAAACTCTGAAATATTTCCAAACCTGTTAAATTATCACAGTATTTTAATGAGATGTAGTATTTGCAACATTTTATACTTTATTATTGTATAAATTGTTTACATCATTATATACATTTCTGCATCTCTGGCTGGATTTAGTATCACATATAAAGAGACAATATGCCATAATCATGTGCCAGATTAACTGTCCTAGTGTCAGAATAGTCTGTAACAGAAGAAAGACAGGTGAGGACATGTTTAGGACATTTCCTAGAGGTCCTGATACACACTTAGCAGTGACAGCAGTAGACCTTTAGTGACCTTACCAAAAACAAAACGTCATATCTAACATTCCATAATTTCCATTATTGTATACCAATCCCAACAAGGATCTGAAATGTAGTTTGTACCATTGATGTTGGAATGTTCGTCCCAATAGAAACTCCAGAGCTCTTTCAGATTACTCCTAGGGCTCCACCCCATTTCTGTTCCACAATTTAATAGGTGAAAAGTGGCAACTGTCATTCCAATAGGAATGAGTTAGCTAACCATGAGGACAAGCATGTATATATCACCGCCCTTCCCCCAAGAGGGAGATTGCACGACCCTAGGGTCTATTCAGTAAGCAAATCTAACCCCAGACGCAACCCATTGTGCATGCATTGTGTTCACGCAACCTCTTAACCCCTTTAGTCCTTCACAAAAATGCCAGTTCATACTTACCACCCGCAGTCCAACTCTATTTCCATGTTGCCTGATGTGATTGTGCCTTATCTAGGTGACAGTGCCGCCATCATATGAGATGATTTAGCTTGACTCTAAATTTAAAAACACCATTATTATTTCTAATGTTACACAAATAGAAATATACTTGAAGCTAAAGTTCCTTGTATTGGCAGGTGTTTAATGACACTCTTTAAAGATAGAATTGGTCAGTCTGACATTGTTACCTAACCTTATACAAGTCGTAGGTCAAAATAAATTTAGATGCAAAAGTGATATTATTCAGTTTAGGGTACAACTGCTTATAGAAGTAGACTGTAAAAAGAGTTTTTCTCCTATTTTTAAAATGTCAAAGCATTTAAACTTAAAGGGAAAAAATAAATTCCTGACCACAATTCCACCCTTCTGTCTTTCAGAACTGGGCCACCTAGTGGTAAAGCTTGGTATCATGTGACCAACGTGCCCATTTCAATTGTAATTAAAGAAACATGCACCATTTAATAATATTTCCTCAGTTTATATACATATTGCATATGTAGTTATTTAAAACATTTGAGATTTTGGTCGTTTGGAGATGGCTGAAATCTGTTGTTACCAGGTCAGAGAGTTTGATGGTAACTTAAACCATAGGGGTCTTTGAACTTTTCATACTTGAACGAGTCCATACACTCTGCAGTTCAATGTATATGAACATGCATGCGTGTGTGTGTGTGTGTGCTTTTTCTGTCTGTGTATATGTCTGCTTTTATGCACATAGGAGAGTGTACAATATTGTTCGTTTTTATATAACGCAATGCAGCAAAAAGCTCATTTGATGAAGCTCCTCAGCTCTCAAAAGAGCAGCCTGACAGAAAAAAAACATACCCATGCATTCAACCCAAACATCAGTAATCTGTGTTCACAGCCATAACATCCATTCATTTGCAGAGATATGCACCCAGAGTTTCTTTGCAGTCTCATGCCAGGATGTGGGGACCTAGGTGGGGGTTAGGGATTGGCAGCCTGTGATATTTCTTTCTCTTCTAGAGGCAAATTCCAGTCTTATCTCACCTGCAAGAGAGAGAGAGGGTCAGGAGATGCACATAAGCAGCCATGCAAAAAGCTTATTTCAAAACAGCCCCGCAAGTGCTTGCAAAGCTCACACAGTGCTAAAACGTGGGCCTTCTTACATATGCATGCTTACATCACCCTTAAATCACAATCGGCACCACTGCTTTATTCCTGAAACATGGGCTATCTTTGTACCCTGTATTACATGTTAAACCATTCTTGCATAAATGGGACAATTTACACAATAGTGTATTTATGAACGATTTACACAGAAATTTCTTCCGTGTTTAAGGAATATTACCTAATGTGTCTCCCACTTAATGTCTTGATTGACCTAATGAATGATATGTAAAAAATGCTAGGTAATGTTATGACTCTGTGGTTGCTTTATCATTGCTCAAAAGTTCTCATGCAAGTATCAATTGATTAGTGAAATAATATTTAATGCCTCAGGTGTTTCATGAAGTTTGTGATGAAACCTTTGACTTTAGATTGCAGACTGTATTGCTAGTATCATTATTTTTGTCATAAAATAACAAAAGCAGGAGATTAAGCCGAGGTCTCAGTTTGCCATGTGTAATCTCATTGCTGACTAGTAAGTCTTAACTGCTGCAGTAAACTACTGTTTGTTGAAGACCTAGTTAGTGCTAATAGAATAAATGGTATGTGTGTGTGTGTTTGGGGGGTCTGTTAATTTACAATATGGTGTGAATGAGGTGCAAATGCCATTAAGGATTAGCTGGCCAATTATTCTTTATGGAGCTTTGGTGACACTCCTGTCTTCCTCTCACACCCAATATCAACATCCTTCTTTCCTTTCTTCCCTCATCATCTTTCTCTCCATCTGTTCTCTCCAGCTGTTTAAAACCCTGAGTAAACTGACAAATTAGGTGTTTTTAGTGGGTGCTTTGTTAACATCCCACACAAACACACACACACAATTTGGGTTTCCTAACCCTCACACAAAACTTTCAATACACATCATTTAGTATCATTTACAGTATAAGCTGTTTTCCTCATGGGGACCAAAAAATGTCCCCACAATGTCAAAAATGAGTGGTATTACTATCTTTGTGGGGACATTTGGTTCCCACACTGTAGAGTTTACCAGGACCACACACAACAGTTTGTGATGAAGTGATGAGGAGGTCATCAAACAGTGTTTTGTGATATGTGAAAGAGAGAGACGTTACCTGGAAAGTTGTATCACTTTAATATAGAGGCTGTATGAATGCAAAGGTATGTCTGCTGAGTTATCTGTACATCTCAGACTGAGGCACAGGCACGTTTTTGTTGCATCAGGGTATGAATGGGAGTGTGAGAAGATCTGTTGCTCCAGACATCAGCTGTATTACCATCCTCATTGTTTTTTGATACCTTTGGGCAGGATATTGAAATATCTCTTAGCTAACATTTGCTTGCTAGTTAGGGTAGTTTTTCTGTTCAACCTAAATCCTGAAGGCCCACTGTCTTAGAATTGTGATCCAAACATAAGCACATGGACTATGTTCATGTCAGTAAGTCAGAGTAATGGTAGTACTTTGTGCAGGACATGAGAGCATTTTTCTCATTTGACTTTTATTCGATGCATGTATAAATGTTTATAAACATGCTAACCATTCACATCTTTATTCCACATCCTCAGAGGAAGCCATCAGAGAAATGTTTAGACAGTTTATATCAATGTATTTTGTAGTTATTTTGTAAAGTTTTATTTACTTCCACATGTGATGTCATCCTTACATTTCCCTCAAATGTAAATCCCAGAAGGATCTGCCTCATGTAAATGACATTAGCCTTGTTTGAGACATGTGCCCAGTTGTTATCCCACAATCCGGTTTTCATTAGTTTAGGAAGATAAATACTATTTAACTATTTTAGAAAAATGTTTTTATTTAATTCCAGCTTGATGTTAAGCTTATTTGATGAGCGCCCGGTCCTATGAAGATGTTAGGTGTATTCCCTGGAAGCACTTGAAACATATGTCTGCTCTGGCACACATATGATACAAATTCAGAAACATCAAAACCCAGAGATGTCTGATTAAAGGTTCAAAGGCTACCAAATGCTTGCCATGCACTATAAGTGTGAAGCAAGATGGATTTGATAGCTGTGTTGCTGTCTGGTCGTGTGAAGTACAAATACTTGTAGATGAGTGTTGAATCAGATGATTGCATGCAGGTAGATGTGCTAGTCCTGTAATAGTATGTAAGGTGAATTCCTTTTTGGTATTAAGCATTATCATAGTATTTAATTGTCTATATACAAAAAAGTTCCTCTCATGCTGGTTTTTGATAAATGTAATAAAAATGAGAATTATTTAGAATACTGCACTATTTGTAGATCAGATAGATATTTTTGCATTGTACAAAAGGTCAAATTTCTCTTTTTCCATTGAAGCACACCAGATACTGTTTGGTACATTCTCAATTCATGCTGGGATGACATGGATCGTCAGGTTATGCCCAAATTTATGGAGTCCATGCCAACTTAAGTGCATGTTGTCATTAAAGCAAAAGGCAACATACTAAATACTCTAAAATTCTTAATTTTTTATGCTGGTAAAATAATTTATAATAAATTTGCATTTTCACTGTTGGTTTTAATTACTCTATAGGTTTTATAAAAAGCAAGTGTCCAGAAGTGAAAAATAGAAACATGAATAAACTAGAATTGCGATATTATAGAGTTATGTATGATATCATCATTTAAAGGGTGGTCCAGATTGGGCATGTTTTTATTTTAAAGGAATGTGATATAAATAAGATAAAACACCTTAACAGAAATATTTTAACAGAAACATGGCTGATCTCCATCCCAAATATCATCCACTCGTCTCTAGTGTCCTCAGTTTAGTCAGTTAAGTGTTTGATAATGGTTTAAGTAATTGTTATGAAAATTTTCCTGTGATTGGGCAGACACATTAACAGAACTTTTACAGAACAGAGAAAAGGTGAGGTTCTAGAAAAACATATGAACAGTGAATGTGTGTCTAGAGTTTAAAGTCAAGGCCTGACCCTGATCTAGATGTCTCCTCCCTCTTTTATCTGTCATCTTATACTGTAAAACTTTGTCTGAGCTGGAGTATCAGTAGATGAAGTGATCTCTCATTCTTCAGTGCTATGTCTGAATCCTATTTTTTCTCCATAACATCGGTCTGCTTATGAGTGAATGAAACATGTTGTCTTCATATACAGCAGCAGTTGCATTACTGTTAGTTGTCATTTTAAGTTTGAGTAGAGTTAAGAAACAGTTTTCAGAGCTTGTAAATTTAAAAAATATATTTTTTTAAAGTGTGTTTCAAACCTTTATATTTTATAATCCATTGCATTATAAAATGTATAAATATATTTTATTATTATAGTATATATATATACAGTAAACAAATAAACAGCTCTTGCACACCTCTAGAAATCCAGTGGTATCATACCAGTGAAAAAGTGATTTATCAAGGTCATTTAGTGGGAGTGAGACAGTGTGTATATTACTAGTGTAGAGCAGCAGGACAGACATGGTAATATGCTAGTGTCTAGGGGTGTCTAGCCTGCTTAAAAACAAGGCAGTAATTATATAGCTTTTGTTAGATAGATATGTGTGTGCATGTTTTTTGAATGTCTTTTTGAACAATGAACTGAATAGATCTTGTTTCAACTTGAATTAGACAGTCTTTGAGCCAAAGAGACCCTAAAGTCATGTGATCCTCCCACAAACATCAATACTTCTTTCCTATTTACTTTCGCTGTCATACACACACCTCTGCTTTTCATCTTTTTTTGTCCTTTCCTGCTTTGTTGTCCTCGGCTCCCCATTTTCTTTGCGCCTCCTTCTCTCCATCTGCTTCTGCTATTAGAAGAGAATGGAGGCAGTAGTGGCTCCCCTGTGTCATTCTGGAAAGCTCTGTTTTGCTGTGTGGATGTGCGTGTACAGAGCAACAAACAGTCAACCAGATGATGCTTTTGATCTCAGCAAACAAAGCAGAGAATAAATTAGAAACACATAATTGTCGCATTTAAATTTTTATTTTGTTGTGTATGCTTGCACATTATTAACGTTAAAGTAAAGAGATTTACTGGCATATTCTGTAAGCTCGTTTTTCTTGGACCATCACTGCTTTTTCAACAATGCTCTGGCATCCGTGGCATTTGATCATCTGTCCTCCTCTTGCCTTGGGACAACAGAGGAAACTTTTTATAGTTTGTCAGTAGGAGAGAAAAGAATCATTATTAACAACAACAGAAAACTCTCAAAAAAATGTTTGTATTAAAAGTACAAACATTTAAAAAGTTGGATATTGCTGCACCTTGCAAAAGGTACTGCCTTGCTTAACCAAACTAAAAACGTGTTAAAAAAAGAGTGCTTCAAGGTGTAATTCATTCGAGCCCTGCAGTTTTAGATTCATATGCAAGCTGGGTATGGCATGCAGGTTTGAACACGCTCTGTTGGGGATAGAATTAGATCTCCAGATTATAGTTCAGGTGAGAACTTGCCTGACAATCATTTAAGTGCCAGTCCACGTCCAGTGATCCTCACTCAGAAAAGCCAAATGTTTTCTTTTCTTTTCATATTTAATATAATCATAGAAATGAAGGCAAAAGTAATACAGCAGTCGAGTAGTAGTATGATGCTATAATATGTATTGCTGTAAATTCACCCCTCTTTAGCGTCCTCATGTGGTGCGATTTAGGTACTGCATGTTTCATGATGAGCCCAGCTGCTGTTGTTTAAACTTTGTACTGATCTGCAAATATTTAGAGAAAAAATATGGTGCACCTGGACATGTTGTTATAGTTGTTTTAAACAAGGAGAGATTGGATTGAGGGTTTCTTCAAATATTGTGCAAATATTTGATAGGAGAAATATCCTGAATTCACTTTCTCATGGGAAATGTGTGTATTTTGAGAGGTTTATCAGTTCAGATAGTGATGTGCACACAAATATGCAGCAACCGACAGACAGTTAAAGCAAAATTGCCTAGTTCAAGTCAGACATTTTTAATGACAGATGAAATATTGAAATCTGTTGTAGATGTGAACAGTACCACGTTATAAATTCTGTAAACCACAGCTCACTGAACTTGATTCGAAAGTTTCCTCTGCTGACCATACGGTCTGAGAACCTCAGGAAGATCCCACAACTATATGAGAGATGTCTTTATCTTCTTTAAAAGAAGCTCTCACGCCTGTCTACTTGTTTTGAATCTGTCTCACCTCAGGGTTATGTCATGCACAATGCAACCGCCACGCATCATTTACCTGATTTCATCATTCAAGCACTTTAAATCCTATAGTTGATCTGATTCGGACATGTAACCATCAGTCATACACTGCCATTTGCGTGCAATGTTATGATGTGGGGTTCTTCTTTGACAAGATAATGTGTCTTTCCTGTTGCTTGTTTAGTTGTGTACTTACATGTGTATTTTTTTCTTGAAGCCCTTACTGCTTCCAGTGAACAGGATTTTTCCATAGTTGGGGTCGCTGCTAGTTGATTTTCCATGTGCTTGCACCCATAAGGCTCGTCAAATTAATCCTCAAGCAAAACACTGTGTAGAGAAAGAGGTAAAACGTTGTTCTCATAGTCTAAGTTAGGCTTTGATAAGGCTTGAAGTCCAATGCAAAAACATTACCTTGGAAAACATGTGACCCCAAGTGCACATTGCCGTAACTGGTTAATTATGACAGGTCAAAGGTCATTCTCTTTTAACTCCAAAGGAATAGGAATAAAAGAATTTCAGGGACAAACAAGCACAGGGCATATGAGAGGGGGGTGCTTTCCGGGTCATTTAGTTTAAAAAAAGCTGAACTGTAATAACATGTTTTAGAATTTCTTTCTTTTTTACTTATTTTATACCCTGAAGTAATCAAACATCCAGCAGTGACAAAAGGAAGTAGTGAAAATGTGTCGGTCTAGCTGTTTTTGTAGGTTTGTGTCTAAAGAAAAGGAATGTTACGATATGTTTTAGTTTATTTGTGTAAGAACTTTGAGAAAACACACATTTTACACATTGCTTATATTTTTATCTAAACCTCTTTATGTTGAGAAATGAAAAGTTTATATCCATGTTATTTGTAACCACCCATTAAACTGGATTTTATGGAGCTGTTAAAACTTTGTTTCCAGGTTAAATTCTCAGTGGTCTCAGTCTTAGGCCCACTATGTGTTCATTGGTGTGTGTTTTATTGGTCCAGTCATGCACACACATTACTTGTGGTCTTCTGGCAGTAAATTATGACAGCTCCAAGTATTCATTTGCCCTCGGGCCACTTTTACTAGCGGTCAGTTTATCCGTTGAGCCCTGGAGAGAACCACACATCTGTGGCTGAATCATTATGTTGCTTTCTCCACTAGAGGGACCTGTTCATCTCTGCTTTTAACCACAGGGCTTAATCTGTTTACATCTGATCTTTCCACCCACATTCACAATGGAACCAAACTTTGTTCTCTAGACATTCAGTGTGATTAAAACACTTGTCAGGCACCTGTATGTTTATTTATAAAAAATATTCAGTTTAGATAAAAGCATCTGCTAAATAAATATCACCCTCAAAATGAAATATAAAAGATATAGAAAGTATTTTAAATAAATTCATATTTCTGATTATTTAACTGAACATATTTTCACTGTTTAACACATTTGAGTGTTTAAGCGTTTTATATTTCAGGACCAACAAAGATTTACTGTTACTTGGCATGACACTTAAGAACTTGAGTTTAGATATTAGTACATGTGTTTATGAACTATCCTTCGGGTTATAACGTGCCGGTGCATACATAAATTATTTTTTGTTGTTGTCATTTTGAGTAAGGACGTGAGAAGTGGGCTTGTTGTCATATAAAGAGTATAGATCAGAAGACAGGTTTTTTTTCTTGGATTATAGGACTCTTGTGACTACCTTTTTAATAGCAGTGGTTATTAAGTCAGGTATTAAAATTACATTTATAATGAATCAATACTAATGAACATAAGAAAAGATATGAGAAGCAGGAAACAGCAGGAGAATATAGTAAACTATCAGATCCACCTACACTGTGGGGACCAACCACAAGAAAAATTGATTATTAAACTAAATGCTTATTTAAAAATGAATGTGTGTGCAATACATGTATGCACAGCAGGATGAACAATATGACAATATCTTGTCTCATACGCCCACAAATAGAAATCATATTATTGTAGGCCATTTGACCTTACTAAAAAGAAAACTAAAGTTAATATGTATTTCTGCTTAACTATTTGAAACCTGGAACTTCACCTGTCATTTTCTCTTCTGTGAAGATGACACCATGACATTTGGGCTGATTTGCTAAAGCATGGCAGTCAAGTGGGGAAAACACTATAAATGAAGCATTTTATTTCAGTTCTAAGAAGTATTAATAACGTCATTCTTTGTAAATAAAAACTGGATTCAAATTCACAAGGTTTTTGTGAGATGTGTTTTTGAGTTAGGGTTCAAGTCCCTTTAAGACAAGTCAATTTACTCGGCGGCCATGTTGGTAACACCCCCTTTGGTATTCGTCAGGGTTTGCCTGGCTAGTTAGTGTGTTAGTTAGTAGCGTCTGTGGCAACAGTACCTTTAACACTTCGTAAAGCGTAATTTTTTATAACATTATAATACAGAGGAAAGTATTAGACAGTATAGGCCTACATTCAAGTGAAGTCCATTTGGATCTGGAAAGGATTGTTGAGAAGATTCCCGCGAAGAGAGAACCTACAGTTGAGCGTCTTAAGGATGTAACTAAACATTAAAGTTTGCGACCAAATGAAAGTTAAAGACCAAATGAAAATTAGAATTGTAATTTAAAAGCATATATTGATCGATCACCTTTCTAAATAGTTTGGGAGGGGAACAGGAAATTAAAAAAATATTGATATTATTTTAAATATGGATATTATTGCGTTTCTCCTGTGGCTAGTGTTCTGTTTTTAGACAAACAGCGCCATCTGGTGTCAGTGTTAATAATACAGTTTATCTTTCATCACAGTACAGATAGTACTGTACTGTATGAGTGAGAAAATTGTATGATTTTAAAGATTTTTCATCTGATGGTGTATGTTTCATTTTACATACATGGTGTGTGTAAAATGTAACCGAGACAACATATTCATTTCTTTAATTATAAAGTATTTTTTGAAAGCAGCCAATAAGAGTCCAACATAGATAGAAACTCCTTTAATGCCGTTTTTAAAGCTTCTCAGTTTGAGATCTAAACAGGCTGTATTATTAAATGCCAAGAGTATGATTTTTTTTATTTTAAAAATATCATGATAGTCAGAAACATGCATACACATAATAAAATCTCCATTCAAAGACAACTAAATTGCCTGGCTTCATAGATCATCTGTTGAGTGGTGAAATTGAGTTAAAGTATGTTATAAAGATTTCTGTTTACTTTGACTGATTTTGACTGGCACACATTTCCTCTTACTTTATGAGTTATCTTAAGAGTGTTGACTGAAGGATTTCCATGTTATACTAATGATCTTCTGATGACTTCTGTTGTGTTTTCAGGCATGTCATGGCTGTGGAACTGGATCCAAGTGTGATTGCAGTGGTGTGAAAGGACAGAAGGTAAGTGTGAGCTCACAAACAAACAGCCAGACATGGAGACTGACAGGCAGATGTATTGTATGTTATGTATTATTGCACAAGTAAATAGTATATGCGGCTTGAAGAGGCTATTCACATTTAAGAAAGTAGATCTGAGCTCAACATACTACTAAACAGGACTGTAAAGCTGACCCTTTTATTAATTTAGGGTACTAATATAAACTGAGTCTGTAAAATGTATTTCTGTAAATGAGCGATCAATCCTGCAGCTAATAAACATATAGGAGGCGCACAGACGTGTTGTTTTATTAGTCACCTTTTATTTTCTTTCAGTTTTTCTTTAATGAATTGTTCTTTAATTCTCATCTGTAATGACAGGGTGAGATAGGGGCTCCAGGGCTGCAAGGACAGCCAGGTGTTCCAGGTTTTCCTGGACCAGAAGGGCCATTTGGACCTCGTGGTGAGAAGGTCAGATCATAATGTCCATCAAACAATCAATAAATGTTTAGTTTGTGTGTGTGACGTGGAACTGTATAGCATACCATATATTGAGGTTTGACTCTCTCTCTTTTGTACAGGGTGATGATGGACCTACAGGGCCAGCCGGGTCTAAAGGAATAAGAGTGAGAGTTTCTCAGTACCAGTCTTGCTAATAGTAGGTCTAGGTTCTTTCGAGTGCTAACTGTTTCTGTGGTTTTTTCCAGGGACCTGCTGGATTGCCGGGATTCCCAGGCACACCAGGAATTCCGGTGAGGGAATTTTTGAGTTGACATTAGATTGCATGATAAATTGGACGTGATGTTGGACTCTCTTGACATGTCATGGTGTTCTCCGTTTCCCTTGATTCTGCATCTGATTCTCAATGACATTAGAAATAAGGATATATCTGCTCATTTTGACCTACAGGGTCTCCCAGGAAATGATGGTGCACCGGGAACCCGAGGAATTCCAGGCTGTAATGGAACTAAAGTATGTGGCTGTACATATCAGTAAAAAAATCCCTTTTCAATGTACAGTAATACGACAATTGGCCAGACAATAATACAAAATATTTTGCAGGGTGAAAAAGGATTTCTAGGAAATCCAGGTTCTGCAGGTTTAGACGGTCCACGGGTGAGTACTTCATGGCACATTTTAAGGATGCAAGCACATTTCTTTTGCTTGTGAATTGTAGGTTCTCTCAAGTGTTCAATGGGATTATTATTAAAACATTTTGTCTTGTCTCCATAGGGTCCATCTGGTCCTCCAGGACAAAAGGCAAATATTTTATATCATAATTCATGTTCTGCAGATGCACTTTGTCTACATCTGAGTTTGATACATAGTAGCAAATGTATGAAATAATATATAAATAACTTCTGTGTCTTTCTGCAGGGAGAACCTGGGGAAGTCCTACAAAATATTTTCTCTTCAGAAACCGGAGACCCTGGTTTTGATGGTTCCGCAGGCGCCACGGTAAGCATTTATGAATTTATTTTTAACAGAACAGCATTTTGATAGATTAAAACTCACAAGGCCATGTTAGTAGATGGGCATAGTTGTGCAAACAAGGGATAATCTGACCCACATAGTAACAGTAGTGGACAACACTGTGTACAAAAGTTTTCTCTCAGATAGAGCAATACATTTTTACTAAATGTGAACTGACTGCTCATAAGACTCTTGTTTTATGGTTCACATATAGGGAGATCCCGGATCGCCAGGCCCCCCTGGTCCTGTCGGTCCCGCTGGTCCCAGAGGTTATGAGGTAAGATAGATTCTGTTCATTGTTTCTCTGTTTAAATACACAAACATAGTGTAGGACACATCCATGCAGTTTCAGATTTTGGAAATTATATTATTAGTTTTTGTTTTAATTCTGTTCATTTCTTCTTTAGGGTCGTCCCGGTCCTCCTGGTCCACCAGGGCCAAAGGCAAGTATTAATATGGATTTAAAGAGCATGATGTTTTACATATGATATTGTTTAGTGTGCTAAATGTGACTCTGCTTTACAGGGAAATATGGGATTAAACTTCCAAGGGCCCAAAGGAGAGAAGGTGCAGACATTCTGCTGTGAATATGTTCATGTATGTACAATAGGTTTATTAGCATTGCTGTATTTAATCTGTGTTCATTTAAATGTGAAGGGTGAACGAGGATTAAAAGGACCACCAGGGCCACCAGGACAGGTTGGCGAAGTTTCAGGCCCATCACCCACAGAAATTCAACAAGGAGAAAAGGTACGGTTTGGTAATGTTTGGAAGATTTCAGTTTCACAACCTTTACATTTCTAAAATAAAAACACTTTTTGATACAAGAGAACATGAAAAACAAGACCTAAATCCAATATTTTATTCACATCCGTCTGAACAGCAAAAAGCAAATGCAATACCAGTTTTGCTAAAACATATCCAAGCCCCAATAATGAGTTTTTTGAAATGCAAACTAGATTTGTGAAATACATTTTTGTATGAATTGTTATATCAGAATGATCGAAACTTTCGTTATATATATATATATATATATATATATATATATATATATATATATATATATACATTCAGATTTGCTATTAATATCTAGTGTGAAATGGTAAAACATTCTAGACTTAAAATGTTCAGGCATATTATTTATATTTGTTTTAACTGTGTTTTTTGGTGTGCTTGTTTTTAGGGTGATCGTGGAATACCTGGAGATCCAGGGTTTCCAGGCCCTCCTGGACCTCCTGTATGTACATTTCCTTGGGGTTATGTATTTAACATGTATTGACTTTCTATTTTGACGGAAGTTTGAGAATCAACAGACAAACAGAAGAAAATTAATGAATGGATAAATGAGTGAATGGCTAAATTAACAAATGAATTATGATCTTACTGCAATGTTTTCTTTAGCTTTCTTTATAATGTAAAGTCTTCTCTGCATCGGACAGGGTCTATCAGGTGGACAGAAAGGTGCGAAAGGAGAACCTGGGGAGCCTGGAAAGAGGGTGAGTAAGGCGAGACCAAAGCATGCGGTAAAGCTTACAGAATATAAAATGCAGCATATTTTAAAATTCATGTGGTAATTTTTTATTGTCACAAGGGAAAACCTGGCAAAGATGGTGACCCAGGCAACCCTGGATTTCCAGTAGGTGTCTACTACTACAGCTGCTACTGTACTACTATAGCTATAGATCACACTGATGATATTATTTGTTGTAACGGTGCCTCTCCTGACAAATCTTTCTTAGGGTAACAAAGGAGATCAGGGTCCTCCTGGTCTACCGGGGCAAGATGGCAGAAGAGTAAGTACTTAACCTTTCTTTCTGCAGTTTGGCAACTTTAGGTCATTTATAAGCAGACTATCAACATGACTTATATCCAATTTTTATAATGCTTTAAGGGGGAGAAAGGTGATCTTGGACCTCCTGGACCTCCAGGATTTGGGGTATGTTTAATATTTCTCTATTCTGTTCTATCTTCTATTCTGTTTTAAAGATACATTGACCTATTATTAATTATAATAATATTTTATCTTTAAAAAAAACTTCCTGTCACCCACTAGGGTGGGCAATTCCCAGGTGAAGGACCAAAAGGGGATCGTGGTGATTCTGGACCACCTGGTATCAAAGGAGAAAGAGGGCTTACAGGTATTTCACATTACTGACCAGGTCAAAAAAGCCAAATAATGATGCTTTGTGAAATTTGCTTATAAACTGTATGATTTATTTAATCAATAATCATAATCAATATGCTTGTGATGGGACTTTCAGAACACAAGCATATTGTAAAACGAATGTGACAGTTTTTATTTTCTTTGTATATTACTGTTATAATTATTATGATGAAGCATTTAGAAAAACATTTTTTTGTTTAAATGTGATATGTAAGAAGGTAAGCTGAAACTAATAAGCAAACAGAACTTGCATAACAGAACTTCTGTACTTTTTTATTCAACTAGGTTTTCAAGGACCACCTGGTCCACAAGGTCCCCCAGGTAAGCAACATGAATATCAGATGTTTTTGCACAACATCTCCATCACTAGCTATTAAATACCAACAGCATGGTTTGAAAATGTTTCTTACTTTCTTTATAGGAATTGGAGGTCCAGGACCTTCTGGTCAACCAGGTTTACCTGGAGAGAGAGGAGAGAAAGGTGGTGAAGGACAGCCTGGAATCTCCCTTCCTGGACCACCTGGGAGAACAGGTTTACCAGGTCCCCAAGGACTCCAAGGACCTCCTGGTCCTCCAGGGATATTCAACGGTGATGTGGAATGTCAGCGTGGTCCTCCTGGTCCTCAAGGCCTGCCGGGGGAGCGTGGATTTCCTGGAGAATTAGGAGACAAAGGTCTGACTGATTTTTCTACTTTATAATACAAATTACATGTGTATGGACACTATGGTTGTAGCACCTATTTAACCAATAAAATGTATTAAAAAGAGTTGGTGACTAAACCCTTTTAACTCCATTGGATCTTCAATTTGACTGTAAAACCGCATAACTCCACCTCGAATCGTGAATGAATTTTGGAAAGTCTCTGACCTCACTTTTCAAATCTTATTTACACACCTGATCTGTGTCTAATACTCTCTAATGTCTTTTGTCTCAGGTCAAAAAGGAGAAACATGTGTGAATTGTTTTACGAATGGAAACCCTGTCCCTGGACCTCAAGGGTTTCCAGGACCTCCTGGAAATCCAGGTAAGATTCAAGTCAACTTAACATTAGAACTTACCGTTGAAAAAAAATTCAAAGGTTTTCACAATACTAACAGTTCAATCGTCAATATTTGGTGGTTTATATTCATGTAAGTTTTTCATGTTTAAAGCATGATTTTTTTATAATCAGGTAAAGTGCTGTGTTCAGAATTGTCACATCCATAACAGTCCATATTCCTCATAAATGGACACATGAACATTTCGATAAAATATCTGTTTCACGTTCTTAGAAGAGTCATCTTAAAATGCACAAACAGAAGCAATAATACTGTAATAATAATACTATTATTGCTTCTGTTTTTGCATTTTAATTTGCAGAAATCCTACAAAGTTGCCTCTGAAAAACATTTTTTGTCACATCCCTTAACACATGTGTCCCGATAATCTTGTCTCAGGTGCTCCTGGGTTGCAAGGTCCTAAAGGAGACAGAGGATTCCCAGGAGGGTCTGGGCCAGTCGGCTTACCTGTGAGTTCTCCATCCCCATGTTCCTCTCTATGCTTTTTGAAGTGACAGCATAGCTCAACTTACTAGACAGATGTCAAATTACTTAACATTTTCAGATCCATGTGTTCCAAGTCTATATGCCATTTTGCTATGTGACTGGTATGTGTATGCTTTAGGGCTCACAAGGACCACAGGGTGCTCCTGGATTTCCTGGAGAGAAGGGTGACCCAGGTAATGCCATCTCTGGTCCAGGTGTGAAAGGAGACAAGGGAGACACAGGATTCCCTGGTTCTCCGGGTCTGCCGGGACTAGATGGACGACCTGGTTATGATGGACCACCTGGTCCTCCTGGCCCCAAAGGACCACCTGTAAGTGTTTATCTTTTCGAAACTTTCCATGTTTATTATAAAATCTCCATCAAACAAATCTGTGGTGTACTAAATTAAGTTATAATTATTAATGGTATATAATACAGGTTAATTTTATGAGATCCACTTAAGTGAATCTTTGCACCAAATCATTTTCCACATTTCTCTGACGTGATAAAAAGTGCCTTCAAGACTTGTGTTTTTGCATGTGAAAAAGGAAACTGAAATTCCTTTACCTGAGATTTGCCTTTGAAAACTGAAAATCTCACCTTTTTAAAGGGCTCTGCACTTGTAAAAGGGGCACAAGGTCCCCCAGGTGACCCTGGCTTGCCAGGTCCTGTAGGAGACAGGGGATTGCCTGGTTCCCCAGGATTTGGGGCTCCTGGACCCTCTGGAGAGAAAGGTATCCAGGGTGTTTCAGGAAGACCAGGTTCACCTGGTGCACCAGGTAAGAACTTTTTCTTGCATGGTCAATAATTCCTACTTTTTCATTGTTTCCTTTCTGTCAAAATGCAAAAATGACATAAAGACCAAAAATAACGAATACTAAAAATGACATTATTGGTTTAAATTGCTAGGTCAGAAAGGTGAACCTGGCCTAGCTGTGTCAGAAAAGGGTGAACGTGGACTCCCAGGACGTGATGGAGATCCTGGTTTGCCAGGAGGTCCAGGTAAACGAGAAGAAATTGTCAACTACAGTTCTTAAAAGCACACTTCATAGCCTTGAATCCACAAGGAACTGAAATTTGCATGTGAAAGTTTAACAGACACTGGTTCCTTATCTGTACAGGTAACCCTGGCTCACCTGGACAGCCTGGGTTCCCAGGTCTACCTGGAGCCAAAGGAGAGTCTGGACCTTCTGGTATTGGCCTGCCAGGACCTCCTGGTCCTAAAGGTTTGTAATATCTATAGTATTCTCTCTATTTTGACAAATAGATTAAGAAACAAAATGAGCTTTTAAACGTTACATTTTCTTTATTTCTGTTTTAAAAATGTGCTTTGTCTTTTTACACCTCTGTCAGTATATATATTCAATGTTTTGTTAAGACTAACAGTTTTATCACTATTTTACAGGATTTCCTGGTATTGCTGGTTCACCTGGTGGGCCTGGTGTTCCTGGACGACCAGGTTTGGATGGACTTCCTGGTCAGCCTGGATTAGCTGGACCCAAAGTATGAAGCATTAAACTTGTACTACATGATATAAAATATAAACTTATACACTTCACCAATATTTAAGATTTGAAATGGTAGTCAATATGTGCTGTAGTAAGTGTTTTTGTCTTCAAAGGGAGAGCCTGGGTTTGGTCTACCAGGATCTCCAGGTCCTACAGGTCCTCCAGGCCCTAAAGGTATACCCGGGACCAAAGGTGATCCTGGTTTCTCTGGAAACCCTGGTCTGCCAGGTCGATCAGGTTTTGATGGTGCTCCTGGATCTAAAGGTAAAGAATTATTAAATTTTTAAACTGAGACATGCTTTAGTAATGCATGTCTATGATGCTAAGAAGTTGTGATACAGTAAGAATAAAACCAAATTGCCTGATTTTCCATATAGGTGATCCTGGTTTTCCTGGTGGTCCTGGCCCTCGTGGCCTTCCAGGACCCCCTGCTTTTGGTGTTCAAGGTCCCCCTGGACCTCCTGGACCTCCTGGCCCTATAGGGTCTTCAGGTATGCCGGTATTTGTTTCAGTGTCCAGTCTCAATAATATGTGAGACCAGAGAGATTTTAAATTTCAAGAAATTAGAGATATACTTGCTATGCAGCCTTGTTATGTGACCACAGATGATCTGAAACATTTACTGTACTGTATATGTGAAATGATGTAATTTCTTTTGTACCAGGTGTTCCTGGTTTTAATGGAGAAAAGGGAGACCGTGGCCCACCAGGTGTGAGTATTCCAGGTCTGCAAGGTGACAGAGGAAGCCCAGGAAATCCTGGACCTCCTGGCCCAATTGGCCCAGCTGGTGTTTCAGGACCACCTGGTCAAGATGGCCTACCTGGACTACCTGGTAATAACAACCAGGCATTATCTCTGTTGATGTAACATAATGTATGCTTTGTTTCTACACTTTCTCATCTAATCCTATATTATTAATACAGGCCCTAAAGGAGACATGGGAGTGATGGGTGCACCAGGACCTTCTGGGGTCCCCGGCAACCCTGGCAGACAAGGCCTTCCAGGACCAAAAGGTTTGCTGTCATGTCTTTCCACAGCTCAGAAAAAATCAAGACGTTTTTGATAGAATAAAACATTATTCTGCTCTGTGCACCTGCAGGAGATGATGGCTTCCCAGGACGACCAGGTATTCCTGGTAATGCAGGATCAAAGGGAGGAAAAGGTGAACCAGGCATCCCAGGCCCACCTGGCTTAATCCCACCTTCAGCTTTACCAAAAGGACAAAAAGGAGATCCTGGAGCTCCAGGTGAGCCATTTTGCTTTAGATGCTACACTGAATTTTACTCGCTTAAGGTTAGCACAAAAAGCGTTTATGTTTGCTGGCAAATCACATTGCGCTGCCAAGGTATTTCAAGAACTGATCGAACATATTCAGTTTGTGAAACCACAATCAACAGAAAGCTGAAAATTCTTTCTGTGCACCAAAGATCTGCTAATGCATTGTACCTTCTGTTTAATTCTCCTTATTTTTTTCATATAGGTTTTAGTGGACCACCAGGAGCAAAGGGTATTGCTGGTGTCCCCGGAGACCCTGGTCTCCCTGGGCAGGATGGAAGGCCAGGACAACCAGGACCTTCAGGTAAAGCAGGCAAAACTAACTGGAGCATCTACAGTATATAAACATGAATGTGATTTTTTTTTACTTCAAATCAAACAAAAGTTTATTTTGCAGAATGGTAATATAGTATAACATATATAAACTAGTAAATAGTTTTGTTAAATAATTTTTTCTTTTCATGTTTAGGCCCCAAAGGTGATGCTGGTTTCCCAGGTAATCCAGGGGCCTCTGGAGCCCCAGGACTGAAGGGGACCATGGGGGAGATGGGATTGCCAGGTGAGCTTTAAACAAAAAACCCTTATCCTGTCACTGAAGCTTTGAAACTTTGAAGCTTGACTGTTACTATCTTTTTTGTTATAGGAGCTTCTGGAGTAAAAGGAAACGCTGGCCAGCCGGGCCGAAGCGGCCTGTCTGGATCACCCGGAGCACCAGGCTTTCCAGGACCCAAAGGTGATCCTGGCTCACCAGGATATGGAGTGCCAGGAAGTCCTGGGGCAAAAGTAAGAGCATGCTTGTACATTGACATGGGTGTATTTTAATGTTTAATAGGTTACAATACATATCAGAGATATGGACCTAGTGTGTGACTAGTTAAGTATATTTTGTCTTAAAAAATGGTTTGCTATTCAATTGCCAGGGTGAACCAGGCAATCCAGGATTTCCTGGATCCCCTGGGCTGAAAGGCCAACCTGGTGCTAATGGACCTCCAGGGCTGACTGGAAGCCCTGGAGGAAAGGGTGACCCAGGGCTTCCAGGAATTCCAGGTCCACCTGGCATTCCTGGACCTAAAGGAGCAGATGGACCTTCAGGTCCTCCTGGTCTTAGCGGATCACCCGGTAGGCCAGGAAATTCTGGACAACCCGGATTGTCCGGCATTCCCGGTGATAAAGGTCTGGCCGGTCGCGATGGTATTCCAGGGCCAGCGGGACAAAAGGGTGAACCAGGTTAGTTCTTCTTCATACTCAAGACAGGAAAAAACATGATTTGTCATTTATTTCTTGGTTAGTGTAATCCTAAGTCCCTAAAATCATTTCTTTTTAACTCTCCACGCAGGTGCTCCAGGCCTTGGTGGCCCAGGCCCCCCTGGATTCTCAGGAGTGCCAGGTAAGGACATTGAGAGTTTTTCTGTTTTTACATCTGAGAACTGCTACAGTTTACATTGTTACTTTGCAAAATTGCAAAATAATTAATTTTTTTGTGTCACAGGGCCTAAAGGAGACCCTGGTGTTCCTGGCCCTCCTGGTGGTCCTGGATATCCTGGTCAGAAGGGTGAATCAGGATTTCCTGGGTTGTCTGGTCAGCCTGGTCCTGTTGGACCACCTGGCCCTCCTGGTCAGTCTTTGCCGGGGCCTAAAGGTAACCAAGGGCAACCCGGTTCTCCTGGAAGAAGTGGTAAGTTTAACACCTCATCCTTATGGCCAGCTCTGCCCTCTAGGTTATACAATACAATGTTGTGAGTCAAAGTAATATCAAGCTGATAATTGCATTTACATTTATATATTTTTTATAAGTTTCATATTTAAAAATGAACAAATTGTTAAATAGTTCTGCATGACGAAAAAATATTTTTTAAACCTGTTACCCACCCAATGTTCGTAATTTTTTGGGAATGACAGCTTTTGCACTTTGAGCATTGTAACTGTTAACCAGAGGGCATACTGGCTTCAAGAAGATCCTTACTTATATCACTATAAATCTGCACAAATCAAGATGCACAAGGCACAGTGTTCACATCACTCTTTCCCCTCACTTCATGTGTACAAATCAGTTCTGGTTTGATGTTAGTTAGAGAGATGAAGAACGTGCATGTTTTGTGTAGTAAGTGTCTCACCGATGCCTATCCAGAGCAGAACGAGCAAGCCCGTACGCAATCTGCACGCCCAAAACTCACAGAACTTGAAACTGGAACCAGCATTTTACCTTGTTTAAGTACAAGTTAAAGTGAAAATGTCTGCAGATTTGGTCTGGGCCTGCCTATGAGTATGACACTCCAAGTCTGCGTTCCTCACCCACATTTACTTCGTCTCATTTGTGTCTTCCACCTTTTCAGCAATGAAGTTTCTCTTCACAGTGCGTGTTGTGTATGTGTGTGTGTCACCAACTTCAGTGGTTTTGAAATGATGGTCGTCCGAAAATTGACTTGATGTTCACAGTCCTGTCTGCCTGTCATAGCACCTTTGCATGGGAAATGGAAACGATTTTTAAGATATAAAGTCGAAGCAGAACTATTTAAAATGGGCTCCACTTGAAATCAGAACAAACGCTGGATTTCTGCAACATTTTTTATATACAGCTTTTAATATACAAGTTTAGATTTATAGACATCCTATAAAAGTGGAAATAGTGGCCCATTTTGTCTAGTTTCTGTAAGGCTTATTTTAACCATTACGTACTGGGTGTGATGTGTATTTCCTGTTTGTTGTGACATGGCTGTGCTCCTCCTGATGACATGGGATCTGTGCAGGCCCTGCAGGTCAGGTTTCTCATGTTCTAAAACAAAGAAAGATTTTTGATGTAAATTGTATATAATTCATAATATCCTACAGTACAGTCAATCTAACTTATAAAAAATCCTAAATCTTGTGTGTAGTGCATGATCAGTAAATGTTTAATTCCAGTATACAAAGTACTGATGTTCTGTTTTGTATAGATGTTGTTTTATGGCTTTTAGATTTTACACAGTGATCAAGTTTACATGCTTTACAATATTCCTGTATTTATCATTATTTGATTTTATTTCTGAATGTCTCATGTTAATGTGTCAGACCAATTGTGATAATCAAATTGCTTATATTGCTGTGATTTTGATTTAAACGATTTGTTTGACTCTTTTTGGAATTGAAACCTGTTCACCTTTGACCCTGCTGTAGGTCCCGCAGGTTAGACTTCCTGTTTTGATACACTGCATCTGTGTCATGCTGTGCACTTTTGTTTATTAGATGTTTTACCACTGAATAAGAGGTTGCGACTGGAATGAGTTATATTTCTGACTTCCTTACTTTCTATTCCTATGTCTATTCATGTGTAGAAACCCAGTTTTATAGTTCCCTCTCTGTTTTCAGAATATCACAGAATCATTGATCACACCTCAGCACAATATACAACAATATACAGTGCACATGAAAAACATAGACACAAACATCAATGCTTGACTAATTATCTTTGACAATGCTTTCATGATATGAGATTGGGATGTAGAATGACTGAACATTTCCAGACTAATTTCTGTCCTTTGAATATGAAGGTCCTCCTGGTCCAGAGGGTCCCCGCGGGCCGCCGGGTGGTGGAGGAGTGAAGGGTGAGAAGGGCTTGCCTGGGATCCCTGGGACACCTGGAGCACCTGGACTCAAAGGAGACTACGGTTCCTCTGGTTTCCCGGTAAGCATTATACATTTGTTCTGTGTTTTAATGCCTTGGTTGTACTTAAAAGTCTGTCTGTATTCCATGGACCATACATAATGCCTCACTTGATTGGTTTTGATAAGGGTAATCCAGGCATTCCAGGACCCAGTGGGCTTAAAGGAGATATCGGACCTCAAGGTGTTCCTGGATTCCCAGGTCAGTTGTGCTGTTAACCCTTAAAGCAATAGTTCAGCTAAAAACTGAAATGATGATGTTAATTCGAAAAAAATGGTATGTCAAATTTTTACTCTTTTTAATAAGAGTTAATATTTTTTTGTTTTGTGGTGTTATTTGCAAGATTCACTTATGCACAAATCCTCTGTGTGTTGTAGGACCTAAAGGACAGTCTGGTCCTTCTGGCCCACTTGGCCCCCCCGGCGCCCCTGGTGATCCTGGACTTATGGGTATGCAATTATAAAATTTGGGATTGACCTTTACAATTCCATTAAAATACATATTTCAATATGTTTCTTTCCTTTGTTGATTACAGGACCTCCTGGAGATCCAGGTGTAGCTCCAGCACCTATTATAGTGAAGGGAGAGCGTGGTCCTCCTGGACCACAAGGTGTCCAAGGCATCAGAGGTCCATCAGGATTTCAGGGATTGCAGGGTCTGCCAGGTTAGTGCCAATTAGGCAAGATTCGAAAAAGGTGGCAAGGCCATAGTACTTGGTTTTCCACAACCATCTCATCATGATGTCACTTCATTCCAAAGGTTCACCTGGCAACCCGGAGACCCGGGTCCTTCCGGACTTCCAGGATTTAATGGCCCACCTGGAAGGAAAGGAGATACAGGACCTGCTGGACAACCAGGTAAAGTTAAAATAATATTAAAATGTATGGTAAGCTTATTAGAAGTATGTGAAGAGCACCTTCATGTATTAGCCTCTCAATTACAATAATGTAATCATTAACAGGTTCGCGTGGTTACCCCGGACCTCCTGGTCCAGATGGAATCCCGGGTCCTCCGGGTTCCTCAGCACCATCGGGCGTGGCACATGGTTTTCTGATCACACGCCACAGCCAGACCACAGAAGTGCCACTGTGCCCTATAGGCACAAATGTTATCTATGATGGCTACTCTTTACTCTATGTGCAAGGCAATGAGAGGGCTCACGGACAGGACCTGGGTGAGTGACCACCTGCGTGCCAACTGGACCTATGGAACGAATATCACACAGTTCACATAATGGACCCAAAAGCTATCAAGCCATAATCAATATATGGCTACATCTACTGTATAAAAGCTAAAAATCTTTAGTAAATTATTTTGAGGTGTGTTTGTGCATCATTTCTTTAAAATGAAATTTAAATTTCATTATGTATTAGAAAGAAATTTATGCATTTTTTTAGTGTGTTTAAATACTTTTTTGCGGCCCACTGTAACATTTTCTGCCACTTTTTTTTTTCTCTGACCATCCATAACATTATTACTTTTTTAATAAACAACAGGCACAGCAGGCAGTTGCTTGCGTCGTTTCAGCACCATGCCATTCATGTTCTGCAACATCAACAATGTATGCAACTTTGCCTCCCGCAATGACTACTCGTATTGGCTGTCCACACCAGAGCCCATGCCCATGAGCATGGCGCCCATCACTGGCGAGAGCATTCAACCCTTCATCAGCAGGTATGAGACAAGCACATATTCACCCAGAAGCTGTTTCATGAGTAAGGAGGTACACTGGTGTAATGGGATCATTACACATGATGCATGTATGTTTTTTGTGTGTGTTTTTCAGGTGTTCTGTATGTGAAGCTCCAGCTATGGTGATTGCTATACACAGCCAGACCATTCAGGTGCCATCCTGTCCACAGCGCTGGGAAATGCTCTGGATTGGCTACTCCTTCATGATGGTATGTGTGCCTTAAGATCACCTCACAGTTACAGTTCACTTACAAATAGGGCTGATTAATTATGATTGATCTCATTATTCTGCTGCACACACATATGGACATAATCTTGCATGTCAAATTGTGTAAATGATGAAAAATGTTTTACATTGTACATTGTGTGTGACAGCACACTAGTGCTGGTGCTGAGGGTTCGGGACAGGCTCTTGCCTCCCCCGGCTCTTGTCTGGAGGAGTTTCGCTCGGCTCCGTTTATCGAATGCCACGGACGGGGAACCTGCAATTATTACGGCAATTCTTACAGCTTCTGGCTGGCCACTGTGGATAAGAATGAAATGTTCAGGTAAGAGCATAGAACACTGCATTGTCATACTCATTAGATGATATGATTAATAACAAACAGGAAATTGATTGTTTAGTAGACTAATATCTTATGAATGTGATATAGACTACATGGTATTCATTCATGTATTTGGCAGACACTTTTATCCAAAGTGACTTACAATGATTTGCATTAATAATGCACTTTGCCATAACTTGCAGCAAGTCCGGTGAGCTACAGGAACCAAAAAAACGTTGCAAATGTTACACAGTTTGCAAAATCTATTAGGATAAAAACATTTATCATTACATTTGGTGGACTTTAATCACGTTCTTTCCTTGTCCAAACAGAAAGCCGCAGTCAGAAACACTCAAAGCTGGAAACTTGCAGACCCGGGTGAGCCGGTGTATTGTGTGTATGAAGAGGACGTAACGTAGTGACATTTGTGCAGTCTGTTGTTGAGGATCAGCCAACATCTACAGCGACTGCAACAGATTATCAGTGGAATTCCATTGGTGCAGTATCTTCACGTTTAACTCTATGGTGCTACTGTGCAACACAGCAAAAGAAACTGAAAAAATACATTTATTAGTCTTTTATTATTTTTCAAAGAAGTACCTCAAAAGAAACATGCAGATCCAGCAAGGTGCCATGGCAGTTTGTGACACAAAGTGCATTAGATTTTTTCCTCACCTTTTCTAAGAGATTTTCTTTTCCTATAATGTTTTCATACAAGAATTTTTAAGTGGTACACTTTTTGGGAGAAGTGTTCTCTCACTTTTTTCTTTCCTTCTTATGAGCAGAATTGTCTCCATGTTACCAAATCGGCACTTTGATTTTCAAAGAGACGAAATGCACTGAAGCGTTACATTAGTGGGACTGCTTTTTAAGGCAATCTTTCCCTCATCATCCTTTATTCCTTTTGTTGTTGGTGGTACTAACACTGCTGTATCAGGACATTTTAATGTGTCAGTTATCACTTTTGTATGTAATAAATGTGTATATTGTGTAAAACATCTTTTTTAGTATAAAACAAAATTATTCTTTATCATTAATTTTTGGGTTCGTCAATATTTTCACTCACTCTTTTATTCACTACTCGTAGCTCACACTCACTGATGTGTACAAAGAACTTCCTTTAAACAAAACAGTATTTTATATATATATATATATATATATATATATATATATATATATATATTAAAAGAAAGTATATATCCAGAAACTTGATTTGGCTGTAGGAGGATTTTTCATTCATTTGTTACCGTGTTTGTTTTACAGATTCTAAGCAGAATTTACAAGCTCATTAAATTGTTTTAATAAATCTCTCCATTCTGATTTCATTTAACCAGGAAGGACATTTCTGTGAAAACCTGTTGAACACTAGTGTTATCATTTTTTAAAGCCTGCATTGGTTTTTAATTGTGTTATATTACACCACAGTGTGGTGTATATTAAATCTGACAGACAATGCTTCATCTAATCTAAAAGAGTGAATATGTTTTTATAAGTCATAACGGGGTGTACGAATGTGTATTTTAAAACCTTGTTTCCATTTTTTTATGTCTTCAATCCAGAAGTTGTTATAAACTTGACTGAAATAAAAGAAACAAACTTTGTCTGTGCATGGTTGTGATGATCAAAGGTGACAAATGAAAAACAATGACAAAATTTTTAGGTGAACTGTTCCTTTAGGTTTAGACAGGAGTGTTTTTGCAGAAGTGATGATAGTTGACCACTAGGAGGAGTATTGAGTCACAGGGATTGCAGGCTGGCACCAAACATCTAACAGCTGACAAGAAACAATTTATTTCAACTCTGTAACTTTCACAAAGTTTTTAGCTTATGTAAACCAACTATATCATACTTACATTAAATATATAGTTGTTGATTTCAAATGTTTTTCTAAATGAAGAATGATGGACAGAGCTATTTTTATTAGTTAACAGCCTATAAACTTTTAAAAAAATGAAATATGTATGCAAAACATATAATGTTCATAAGTCAAGAAATAAATGAAAGCTATTCAAAGTTAATTGTGTGGTCTGGCTTTGGATTATTTTATAGTTGATTTGTATCTATGGAAAGTTTCAAAGAAAAGATACGTCATTTGGCTCTATAAAGCATTATTTCCAGGTAATTTGCCCTTCAGTGGTATATCAGATGTCCTGCATGGTGCATGGTTTGGAGAATAACCTTTTACTTAATGATCTTTCATTAGAAAGCCCTGCTCGTGTCTGTTTTGAAACACGAGCAGCTAGCAGAAAATACTACATCCCTTGAGTGTTAGATGCCTAATTGCTCTGTGGTCTATTGCCAAAGAGTTCATGATCCACATCCAGCCTAAACCCAGAGCACCAACCCACATTCATACACATGTACTCACCTCACATGAACTGAGCTGGTAGGAAGTAACCTCAGCTCGTACTGACGCAGAAACATCTATCAGATAGTAGGGATCCCCTTCGGCATTCTGTAGTGGTGCGGCCAAGTTATTTCACCAAGGGCAACGCTTTAGGACACTGCACTAATGATGAATTAATATTCTGAAACAGCTCCATCATTCAGACTTTTATGCAATACTATTAATTTGAATGGTGATTTTTTTTTATCGTGTGATATTAGGACGTGATGTGTTTTACATCAAATAGCAACATGTTGCTACCAAGGATTACAGCTTCTAATGAATCTAGAAAATGTCCATATTTGACCCAACGGAGAGTTAAAACAACCCAGCATTTTGGGCTAATTTATAACCCAACAATTTGGTTTGTCCCTTTTTGACCCAACCATGGGTTGAAAATTACCCAGCATTTTTTTAAAGTCTAGGATAAATATGGATAAACCCACCTATTGGGTTACATCTCGGACACGAGGGAATAACAGCGGTTGGAAAAGCTGCTGAGCTTATAAAGAAAGCTTTACTCTTCTAACATTATTAAGAATGTTAGTGATATTCCGCTGTAGCTCTTTAAGGTCATACTGGTTTCCCAGTTTAAGTGTTTTGATACAGTACGTGCTCATGAGCAAATAAGCTCTGAGCTTCTGGGAAAGCAATCGACCCCCACTGAAAAGTTCAACAGCAACGGTCAGTTATCCTCTTTAATTTCTCCAAGCTCCTTACCGACACTGCTTACAGGAATGCAATGGTGAATACATTCACTCAGATGTGTGTGCGTGTTGAGGGTTGACGTGTGCATCTAATGACGCATGCATGGGAGCACATTATTTGTCAGATACAGACCAAAGTCCATAATGTTAAATAGAAAAGTATACAAAAGAAGCACAAATTTCCTGAATTAATTTATTCTCTAGTGGGCTGGTTTAAACCAAATGTTTTTTCTTTCATGTTTGTGTTTTTTATATGATTGTGCCATGTAATATTGAATCAAGTGTCAGACTTGCCAATGTCATGTTGACACTAAAGTGGTAGTGAGAAATAAGCGTCACTGGATGTTAGTGTCCTGGATCTGTTTTCTGAAGCAAACATTAAAAGTTCAACATCAGTACAGCAAAGACTCTGTGTATACTTGACAATTAAATGCCATCTGTATCTGGATGTTGTCCACACACACTTCGAAAAGACAAAGTAAACATGTTTGTTATCAGAATGTGTCTAATCTGTCATTTGTTCCAGACTTCATATAAATATTGCAAAGGGATGACATTTGATCAGTTATCTGGATACAGAAGCAACTTCATATATGTAAATGTAAACATGGCGCATTCTATTTGTGTGATGATTGCATTCTGATCCGCTTAATTATGCCATTGTGATCGCATTTTAGCTCACAACAGTAAGTGGTACAAAACAACCAGACAGGAACAGATTTTACAGGAACTTTTTTATTGCAATAGCTCTATTGAAAGCAAAAACAAAAAGATACAAACACTAAGCAATGCTTGAATGATTTTCCCGCTGGCACTCTCTCTTTCCCACCAGAGGAAAAAAGAAATGTTAATCAATTGCAGGAAAAAAATAAAATAAAGCATCAGTATGTACACATGGACACAGCCATAAAAAGATGATAAAAGTTTTCCTTTTTTGTACCTTCTCCCAGAGGGTTGACCTCTGACCTCAACTTTGCCAACTGTCAAGCTTGGACTTGAGAAACAATGGCGCACAAAACGCAAGTGTACCAAAACATTAGTCAGACGTTTGACAGATTACAAAAAGACAACACGGGCAAAGGGGATGCCCGAATTTTCCATCTCTTTGCTTTTGCAATGACGCAGAGTAAACAAACAGCCTTTTGAAAAACGTTCCAAAGAAGATTAGCCAAGCTATTGAAACTATAAACAAAAAAATAAGGGGAAAACACGAAAATGCCGCACCACTGCACATCTGTACCATGTAATCACTTGCATCAAGTTTCAAATAGAAATTTAACCTCATAAAGATGGTAATTCAATAAAAATCATGGCAAAAAACAATAGCATCTAGATAAAATACATTAGCATAATGCTGATTTCACATACAAGTGGAGTTTATAGCAATTTGGCTGATTTAAAGCTTTTGTCTGACATGAATTTGTGCATCTCTGTGTACCTCTTAAAAGAATTCTTTAACATTGCCCAAAACACTATTCTGTACCCTTTTTGATTAAAAAAATATTTTCATCACAATGAGGCAATCTGGGTCTTAGACAAAGTTCTGATGGTGGGTGAAAATCTTGTTTTCACAGCTGGACTGTAAAAGCCAATGTGTGTTAGTTAAGATGTGCTAAAACAAAGTCTTCTTTCATACCATTGGCAGAATAACAATGAAGATTGTACCACTGATAGTTTTTTGTGCATTTCTTCTGTTTCACATTTAATTCTGCTGTTTACAACAACTTGCAGTAATGGGGTATTTATCCTAACAAAACTGTCTGTAACCAAGACAATTCAACCTAAAGCTGCAAATCAGTCTGCATAACACTTATGTTCTCTAAACACAGAGAGATCTGCAATATAATGAGGTCGGTCCAAAATATGTACTTTTTCTGTACCAAATACCTTAATCAAAACAGAACATACCAGGTATACAATACTGAGAAGAGAGACAAAGAACAAATTTAAATGGCTGATTGGTTATACAAAAATATTAAAATCATTATAAATAAAATATAAATGAAATGTTGTGACATTTTTAAAACTAAAATGATTTTAAAACTAAAAGAGGTATGTTGAATGGACAAGCAGACCCTTTAATCTTGCCAACAACATGCATAAAGGTTTCGACCAAATTGAGCTTTTATCCCCGTGAATTGTGCTGTTTGTTCTGCCAGAAAAAGACTGGCAGAGGGGCTCTGATTGTGGTTTCTTTGTTGGGTACCAAAACTTAAATAGAGTACTAATGTACTCAATTATTTGGATTATGTAATCACCAACTCTGGTGGCATTTTAGCAACTGAAGCAGATTTCATCCCGGGTAGTCCCAGAATAGACCCTACCTCTTTTTTGTGCCCCCTAACCCTTCCTGTCTATCTCTCTTTTCAGCACACTTGGCAATAAGAAATAGATGCTGGTTGAAAATGAGTAAGACAGATGAAAGGCCTATGTTTAGGCTGTGCCACATGCCAAGTAGACAGCACAGGGTAAGCCATGCAACACCACGGCTATCCTGACACATCGAACAGTGTTGACAGTATAAAGAGGAGGTTTCTACGGCCCAAAATTGTGCGTGAAATATAAAGTGAGGACCTAACTGAGACATTCATAAAAAGACGCTACTGTCATACGGTTATATCCCACACCAATATATGCTTTCTCTCATAAGCAAACCGTAAACATTAACACTAAGATCTGTAATTGCACCTGAAATCCTTATGGGAAATAAATACAATTTGTACATCCTCGTGATGCTTGTAAACAGCATGCACCTGGCCAAACCAGACTCATGGATTACGGTGACTGACCTCCCTTTTTTTAATGCAGCGAATAATACGTGATCACAATGAAACGCTGAATTCACGTATGGAGTCGCTCTAAGACAGCACATTGAAAAATAAATGTCAATTAAACTCGGGATCCTTTTTGTTGTAGCGCAGGGTCGTGTGGGGTTGTGTGTTCAGGGCTATCACGATATCCGGCATCGCTGCAGGAGTCTGATGGGACAGTCCTCAATCTGTAGAGAGAGAGAGAGAAAGAGAGAGAGAAAGAGTCTATTAATGGCTCATTCAATAATGTCTACAATATGTCTATACAGAGAACATCAATCCTGTATGGTATTTGTATATATTTTTACATAAAACCTTTAGAATAATAATTGAAGACTTGTTTAGGTCAAGCTATCTCAGCTAGCCTCATCGTTTACTACCTGTTGTTTACCTGCGATTACCCTCTCTAACCTCTTTGGATCTGGTGGGCAGTGAGGTTACAAAGTGAACTGGTTTGACCCCTGTGCGATGCCTATGATAAAGCCTTTGTTTGACCGAACAATGCTGGTGAGGGCACAATACAGGCACTTTCAGAGCTCCCGGCTCAGAGGCCATCTAGAACGTTAGGAATTTTGTCGTCTCATTGTTTAAAGTGAAGGGCAGGTCCAGTAGGGTACCAAAGGTCCCAGAGGTCTTCCTAGATCAACCCTGTGCCTTGATGCCATTGTTACCTCACAAAAACAACCATACCTTCAGTTGGATGGAACTAAAAATATCAACGCAAATATGGAGTGAGAAAAGTAAAATGATCAGAAACATATTTTATTACTTAGAACTTTAAACTTGTCCAATTTAGGTCAGACGGGTGTTATATATAACTTAGTGGAATCAATAAGATCTTTCCAAACTTTCCTAAAAAGCGAACAGCAGCTTTCAATGGAACCCAACGTGCGTCACTCCACAGACACCAAACTCCACATGCGTCACATGTAGATCACAAGCATGTCACAGTGCAATGCAGTGCAATGCCACAGCAAGCAGGCGCTATAAGTGGAACAATGACCAAACCACTGCTGCCCCCTTTCATTCCCGGCCTAATTTAGGGCTTGTTCTGCCAGTTTACGGCAGCGGGATTGCCCCTCACCCCAATGGGAGTCTCTTCTATCACTATTAGGAAAACCTATGAGGGATGGCACCTCCTAATACAGACGTCATTTGTTCAGTAAATGATTCATATGATTAAGACACCCTTAAGCACATGGAAAGAGACACACATATCACCTTCTGTAAATGGATGATCTCGTGAGAATCCTCGCACAGTTTTTCTACTCAGGTAAGTTTCTTAATGTGATCAATAAGAATTTCATCACTATTTTTTACATCGTTACATTCCTTTAAACAAGCTTACCATTTCCTACCTGTCCTGCAAAAAACACGACCCCTCACCTGCAATTATCCTTCTATGGCCTGATGGTTCTAGAGGGCAGAGGGGATGTACAGTGGACTGGTTTGACCCTGGTTCATACAGGCAATGCCTCTGATAAAAGGGCTTTGTCTGACCTACAGTAATAGCCCTGTCATATACAGTGGCAGGGATGCTGCGGTCTCATTGTTTAAAGTAAAGGGAGGGACCGCTGGGGTACCAAAGCTCCTTTCCAAACTAAACCCTGTACCATCATTACACCCAGCAACAACTACACCTTCAGTTTGACAGGAAAGAGAAAGGGTCAATGGTTCAAACATGCTCCTGTAGTAGCAGGAAAACACAGAAAAAACATTGTCTTAATCCATATAATGCTATGTTTATCTAATCTTTCTGCAATAATAAAGGGCATGAAAACAAACAATTACATGCGACACATTGTCCTTACCTTGTATAGACATTACAATATAAATACCAATAAATTAAAATATCTTTTATTTTTATGTAAAACAAATACATATCTAAAAATTTGTTTGCACACTGCAAAGCATACATTTTGTAGTTTTGTGTCGTTTTGCAGTGCAAATATCTAGAAATACTTAAATCAGGATATACATTTAATTCATTTCATTCAAGATATTAATTCCTGTTTTCTGAAAGAAAATGATCAAAAGGAAGTGAGTTTAAACCTGAAACAAGTAAACATGTCTGCTAATGGGATAAGAAAAATTACTTTATTACCTTTTTACCTTTTCATGAAGTGCTTAATTCAAGTTCATTTGTCTTACTCCACTGCATACATTTTTGCTTGTTTTAACCATAAACTCACTTCATAAACTCACTTGATAATTTTTATTTTTTTGATAAACAAGAGTTAATTAGTAAACTTTAACTAATCTTGAATAAAGAATTTTTCTGTACTGGAAAACGAGACAAAAATGCATTTTTTGCAGTGCAGCTTAAGAGAAGCAGCTCACAACAATTATTATTACTAACAAACAACATAAAATAATCCCATTGCACTTGCAGAACTTACAAAACTTGTGTTCAATGTGACATTTTAATAAAAATGTTAACTGGAAACCTATGATGATAACAAATTAAAATTTCTCTGTGGTCTCTGTCAATTTTCCACATTTCTAACTGACCGGACTAATCGATTATTGATTATTTATGAGTTGTTGTGGCCCTATATATTACCCAATTTCTCCACTCATCCTAGAAAGTGAACAGTAGCAACACAATGTGCGTCACTTCACAGACACCAAACTCCACATGCGTCACCACACACAGATCACAAGCATGTCATAGTGTAATGCCACAGCAGGCTGGCACTATAAGTGGAACAATGATCAAACCACTGCTGTCTCTCTTTCATTCACTGCCTAATTTAGGGCTTGTTCTGCCAGTTTACAACAGCGGGATTGCCGCTCACACCAATGGCAGTTAGCCAATTTTAACACTAAAAATGTACACTATACCATTCAAAGGTTTAGGGTCATGAACTTCTTAATATTATTTCCACATCTTATAGGATAATAGAAAACTCAACAAATCTATGAAGTAAGACATATACAACTTGTGTCTAAAATTTCTAAATAAACCCAAACTATATTTTATTTCAGCATCTTCAGCACAGTCCCCCTTTGGCTAGAATTTGTAAAAATATTCTCTTGGCATTTTATCAATCAGTTTCTCGAGTTCTCACCCTGAGATGTTATTTAAACAAGAATTGAAGGAGTTTCCATCAATTCTGGGCTCTTATCGGCTGCTTTTTCTACATTATTCAGTTCAATCAAAAGGTTTGTGCGGTCAAGAGAAAATGTGACTCAATTGTCCCTAAACATTTGAATGGCAGTGTATATTAATATTAATAAATATTTATAATATATATAAATGAAATATATATATTGTGTTCCCGTTCCACAAATAATTAGTCATGCTTACAAAGAAAGTCACCTAAGTCAATGTGTCAGAAAACGTTCATCATAACAACACATTGTACTACATTACGGACAAAATACCTAAACCACTGGCTTCCACTTATTTCTTCTTTCCATTTTTGCCCATACAGTTTAACTCTATGATATACTGGTCTTTCAAACACCTTTGGATGACTGATCAGAGTTGGTCACATGCTGTTAGAGATGTAAGCACAATTTGATCTTGGCAACAAAGACAAAACTGTGTGTAAAGCAAAAAAATGACTTTCCACATGAAATGTCACACAATGTACAACTTTTGCTTTTCTGAATTGAGCCGTCATCACTACACTGACTGTCAATAAATCTATGAGAAGCAATAGAGGGCAAGAGAGACAGAGTAATAGAAAGACAAAAAGAGAGAGAGTAAGAGATAACAAGTAATATAGTGCCACACAGGGCTTTATGGTGCGGTTGCCAAGTAGGGTTCGATACATCTTTGATGTGAACAAAACAAACAGCATACTATAATAAAACAAACAAAGGCTGAGTAAATCATGAATATAATAATAAAGTGGCCAGAAAATAATGCAAATGTTGAGTGCTAAAGAGCGCAAAAACTGGTGCCAAGTTTGTCAAAGGCCTTGATTCTTCAAGTATATTTCACATTTATTTTCTTTATAGGGATTTCTAAAAAAAAAGGTTTAAAGTCATGAACTAAAACAATCATTAACAAGATGAATCACAATATGACACAAAGTATGAAACAAATAAATACAAAGATTGCACCAAAAAAGGTGTACAGATGAAAAACAGTACAATATAAAACTGACTTTTACATAGTAATTCATTATAAGTATATGGTCAAAAAAAAAAAACAGTGCTGACTGACATTTAAAGGGTCTCAACGACAGCTCTGATTGGAGGTTACAAGAAGAATCTTTCCATTACAATTTCTGGTAACTGCAAATACAACCACTATTGATAATAGTATTGTTTATTCTCAAATGCCTTGAAAGAACTTGAGAATTTAACCTCTGGGGCCCGACTGCCATGATTTTGTGTACGTGCATAAGGCTGTCAAGCGAAGCACGCCATGTTCTAGACCAAAACATTCCTGTCATCTCTCAAACCTAAATTGAGTCCATAGGTTTTTAAAAGCTCATGTGATGGCTTATGTAGTGCTTGCATGGGCGCATGACAGAAGACTTCAGCATGTGCTAAACGACATTACATAGCCTACTTGTGTACTGTAACACAGTGCTTCCTAAACTCTATACACATATTTAAAACACAAATGAGAATCTGGATAGTTTGCCAAAAATAAAAACAATTACTCAGTTTTTTCCAAATGACTATGAGGAACACAAATAGCAGAATGTTAGAGACTGACAGCCTTAGTCACCATTCACTTTCATTGTAGCCTTCTTTTATACTATAAAAGTGAATGGTGAGTCTAGAGGTAACTTATATTTCTTCTAACATCTTGTCTGTTCTACACGTGAAAATATAAGGCAAAGTGTTAATTTTAAGTTGCCAAAAGCATCTGCTAAATGAAAAAACGATAAAAAGAGACGTTTGTGAAAAAATGATGACTTTATCTCTTTAAAGAAATCACAACAGCCCAACTGTCACAGATCCACAAATCACTGCGCACACAAACATGGGGTGAAGGTCTCTTTAAGCAGGGAAAATTTGTTTGCTTGTGTATGGGGTCAAAGTTTTAGTCTCAACGTAGATCAGTAACTCAGTATACCAGTAAACTAGTGACAGTTGAACTCTAAATGCTGACAGAAACTCATTCACAATCACTGACAAACAATATTGGCCTTCAGCAAAACACGTCAGCTGAAAATACAACCACACCAATTCCTTTCATGTAGATCAAAGGCGACGTAAACAGACAACAGGGATAACAATCGAACGTTGTTTTTGGATATTTAAAACATGTGGAAAATCCTAATCCTAACCCTATTGTACTTTATCATGTTTAGACACAATCGAACAATGAAAGAGAATACACTTTTTTTCTGCATGTGATAAAGAGTGTTTGTCCTGGTTCTCTTGTGTAAAACAAGCATGTGTGCGCATTTGAGTTTAAGACAGGAAAGGGATCTTGTTACCTGTGCTCCTCATTTCCTGCAATAAGAGCAATACTGTTCAGCACATGCCACGGTCATAAATAAAGTGTGCTCTCAAAATAACGCTGTAAATATAGGCGTATGTGATGTACAGAAAGGGGCATGATCCCTCTGAGCAAAATTTTAGCTCAGCTCATCTGTTGCACATTTCTTAAAACAGACTCATATCTCCCTATATACAGCTACAATTTATAAGAATCATATAAGTTGTAGTAAAAGTGTTAAGTAGCTCTTGTACATAATGCTGATTCCTGTTCAAAAAAATATAATTGTTCAACTTTTGCCTGAACAGCTGATTATTAAATTGAACTAACAATACGTAGCGTGTTCTTTTGTAAGGGTGCAATACAATAAGAGCTTTTACACTGCCTGAAATCAGACATGACTGCATCAGATAGACTACAGAGACCAAAATAGCCATTCCTGACATTTCTCTTCTAATTTTGAGGATTTGTAATAACTTAATACAGAACAAATCATGCTGTTCTCTGCTACCTCGGCTGTTTACCTTCTGATGTGTGAAAAGTCCCAGAGCGAACTCTAAAAAGCATGTGTCGTGATTGAAGCGCATTCCTGTGTAGTTATGCGTTTGCTAATTTACATTCCAACAGCACAAAGAGTGTACATACCCCATATTCAGACAGGCCCTGGAACCAGCGTAGCCAAAACATCACCTTAACGTGCCAGTTACCACGTACACAGTTGACCTGTCCACAATGTTGGACTCAAACTGATGGAGGTTCAACTGCACTTGAGATTAAGGGGGCTGTAAGCGATTTAAGACGTTTTGCTAAATTAGGCAATTTTGCTTTTACCTCATGCCCTTATGAAAAATGAACTATGGTATTTGGAAAATAACATGATTACTGTATTTTCACAATGTAAAATCAATATAAAATCAAACCAAATAATTTATATTTATCAATGAATTCTTGTTTGCTACAAAGTTTAGAAGTGTGATTTATCAGGAAAAGTATTTTACAGATATCATTACGAACATTTAATGTGTTGTATTCCAAAAGAGTGGAATGTGGTGATTAAATTAATATTTAGGTAAAAATATTAAGATTCCATAAATAAAACTGCTGACAGCACCATTAAACACAAGCGGTTATGGTAAAGATGGCAAAGATGTAATTTAGTCAGAAGCTGATTTGATTGAACAGGATAAAGCTGTGCTGGTGCTGATGTTGTTTAAGTATTCCTTCCTCAGCACTAGTAAAGTGCTTTAACTTCATAAAAGATATGGAGAGATGGGAAGAGAGAGACCACTGCAGAGTGGGAAGCCAAAATAAAGAGCAAACTCACGAACTTACAAAAAAAGCACTGTGGCAGTACCATGGTGCAGTCAGTGATGAAATGAGATGGCAACACTATAGAAAAGATTACAATATTAAAAATACTATGATACTTCAAATAATACAATGGCATTGCTGCATATGCAAAAACATGGTATTACTATGGTACTAAAGAGCAAGATTAAGAGAACTGGCACCACTGAGTCACAGTTGCTCCAGGTGGATGAACACAGAAGACTAAAGAAAAACATTTTTCAGCACTGATGCATTTCCTGCAGCACATGTTCTGTGCTGCAAAATGCTGAACCTATTAGCCCACATCAAAGAAACCAATGGATGAGCCAACAAAACGTGCACAAACATGAAACTGTACAACATACAAGGTATTAACACTTGACAACAACAGACATATAGTCTATGGATGTCAAAGGTACTGGGATAAAAGTCAGTAAACTGCTAAAAAATAAAAAAAGGTAATAATGCAAGTATTTCACAGTATCTGTATCTGTTTAAAAAAATAATACGATAAAAAAGAGAAAAATCACTGGATAATGCAAAAAACACAAAGTTAGGCCAAGACAAAAAATACACTACATAAGAAAATCAAGTCTGCTTCTCAGTAAAACAACAACAAACTGGAATCAGTTCTATAGCTTGTAATTAGTTTTTTTAAGAAGTGGAAGAAATGTTTACTTTATTGAGAAATACCTAAAAGCTACCTGTCATTGTGTCACAATGACATAATAGGTTTTGCTGTGGTATCAAAATTGTTATCGTGACCTGTGTGTTCTACTAATGAGAAAGAAAGAGTGAAATAAATGTCAGAGTAACCCAAATGCACTTCCATGATCTTCAAAGTTGTCAGATGTCAGCTATGCCTGACATTCACAGCAAATACTATTACACTTAGGTACAATGACCATTCAAACCCAATATGCTCTACACACAGGCAAAAAGCTTTGCTATGACATAGTAAATGTTACCGGTCTTGTGCAAACCTGTGCTGACAGGAATGTACAGACACGGAGAGACTAGGGTTCACAATTTGACATCATATGCTGACAACTTCTGAAGGGCAACAGGAAGTTACAGACATTAAGAGCACAGGTTAAGCTGATATATCAAACAAAACATATTTAAAGGTAAAAGGTATAATATTTTTTATGTTTATATACTCCATCAGCATAACTACAAAGACAAGAAGTATGCTTTTCATCAGTTAAACTGTATGTAGCAATTGCAATATTCCAGTTTGTTTGAGCAGCCTGACATGGCAACACCAACTTCACCAACTTGGACTTCCTGTTTGGAAACAGTAATCATATTTACAATCCTGTTTGAAACCAGTGGCCGAAAAAAATCACCTGAAACTTTAATAAACTACTCTAATAAAGGCTACAGCAGCCTACCTTTCAATGTTATAAAGCCTTCAGCCAAAGACATGCCACACAAAAAATGTTACAGCTAAACCCAGCAGTCTATATCCGTAGCTAGTTGGCTAATTCCTTTATGTCATCACCTGAGTCATGCATCTACAACAGTACTGTCTGCCAGAGGATGAAAATAAAAAGAGAGATGCTAGAAAGTTATCAAATGTTTAAAGCCAGCCTCTTTCACAGACACACACATCTCCATCTCTGCTTCAACTATGATAAACAAATGAGTCATCCAGGGCTTGCTGAGAACACTGACTCACTCACGCTTCATTCTCTTTCTTCCCCTGCAGCAACACACACATACACCATCAGCCAAGTACATAACAGCCCCTAAACAAAGTGGATATAAAGAGGATAAACATTCAAAGAATGAAGTATAATGATGATGTCAGGAAAGGAGTGACCAATAGAATGAGGATCTGCTTTCAGCATATCTAACTACTGAGGATTAATCAAATACAGGAATATTAATGGAATATAAAGGAATATTATCTAGTTATTTAAATACTAAAATTAATATATAATATATATATATATATATATATACATTAGTGTATGAATAAGAATTTGAATGTCAGTATTTGAATAACTAGATATACACAAAAATAACCCCAATGTGCTTTACACTGAGATCTCCTGCATAAAATAAAATAAAATATGGATTGCTTTGAAACTGAGACTGAAATTGTCTTTTGTATTAACATACTGAATTAAATCGAGTCATTAAAAACATAAATCAAACACTAATTGCTATGTCATTATTTTTAAGCCTTTTCACTTCTGCATGTTTAGTGTTCACATTAACAAATTCATATAATAACAGACAGTATCTTTACTCACACTTAGCATATGCAGTAGTGGCCAAAAGTGATGTCTGAGGAAAATATTAACTTAAAATGCAATCTCAGGTTAGATTAAAGCATCAAAATGTGAGGTGTGTGGTACAAAAAGGACAAAAAACTGCTTAGTGGCATAGAAATACAAAAAGCTTGAGGCAAATAAGGCATATACTGACTACAATTTTATTTGTTATTAACTTTGCACATGAGATTCTCTTTAAATTTGCAGTACAATCACACCAATGCAACATGCATTTTCAAATTTTCTAATGCATCTTTAATATAATTAAAATATTTGAATAAAGAGCAAAGATATCAACTGTCCAAAGTTAAACAGCACTCTTGGTCACTACTGTATACAGTTATAAAGCTGCTTACCTTTAGATGCTGCTGTAAGTAAATCTATGCTGGCATAGGCACCGTTCTCTGGGGAAGAAACACTGGGTGATGGCGGGTGAGCGTTTCCAGGCCGCAGGTCATCTCTCAGGTCCAGGGCAATGTAGTTTAGGCCATTCTGGTGTTCTGCAGGTAGAGTCCTTCCAGACCTCACAGAGGAGGAATCGGGTCTATCTGAGGTCACCTCGCTGCCAGATGTCACGCTGTCAATCCAAACACAGTCAAAAGATGCAGAGTTCTGACACTTGCTGTGGCCCACCTGCTGACTGCTTTTGACATCCAGACCGCTTCCACCTGATGCTCCTGGTGATGTGACAAATGTCTCCGAGCTGTGTCTCCTCCTGCCCTGAGGATCAGCACGGACAACCTTGGGCTCAGTCGGGGGGCTGTAAGGAAAAAACTGTTGCTCCAGGACACACAGGTGCTCAAGCATGGCTGTAGGGCTCTTACATTCCTCCTCATCTCCAAAAGACATTTCTGTGTAGTCGTCAGGTTGACCGCTGCAGTGGGAGGATGGAGAGGGTCGGATGTATGTAGGGGGATTCCAGGGGGCTACTAGAGAAGGCCGTGGAGACTGACTTTTTGGTGGGAGACCATCTACCTCTACAGACATGTAGTCCTGTGGCAGGGGGGACTTACGTTGCTCCCTGCTGATACTGAGAGTTGAGGGAGATCTTTCAGCAGACAATGAGATGGTAGGATATGTGGGCCGTTCACCAAATTCAATATTGATGTACTCTCCAGGGCTAGAAGGCCTCGCTACTTCTTCACCTGTTTGTAGAGCGCTTTGCAAACTCCTCCTTCCCAGTGGTAGGCGGTTCGGCCGAACTGCACGTCGGTCCATGCTGCCATTAAGCTGTGAGGCTTCAGACGGTGGGCACCTGCTACCGCGATCTGGGGTGGCTGTGGGTGGGATGTAAATTGGTTTAGCTGGGGAACACATGGGGACGTAGTCATCATGCTCAAACTGGTCTCTGGATGGGGCTTTGTATGAGTGAGGGAGAGAGAAATATGGACTGTAAGATTTAGGGATCACAGGAGTGGTCAAGGCATAGTAATTGTCACTAGAAAACGTTTGAACATTACCTGTAGATGTGTTCTGAGACATATCCATATATTCTGCATTTTCAGTGCGATTTGAGGCTCTCCGTCTATCTCCTCGTCTGCTACTGTTAGGGCTGGGCGGGACAGGGGAGTCACTAGCCCCACTTCTACCTGGGAGCATCATCATGTAGCCTTGTGAGTCCACATTCTGGGGGACAGGTAAAGCAGCACTTTGGACATGTGGAGAGGCAGAAAGGAGAATATTTGGTTGCATAGGCATGTAATCTGCATTTCTGGATGAAGGCAGCACTCCTGCCATCATAGGCATGTACCCATCATCCTTAGGGGCGTCTGTTTGCCGTAAGCTAGGTTGGCGGTCTTGGCTGTGTTCAGAACTGGAGCTGTAATCAGAGCAAAGAGATGAGGAGGTAGAGACGGTCTGGGCACTGCCACCCCAAGAGCTACTCACAGCCTCGTCCAGCGAGAAGTTGGTCTGGGTCATCTTTTGATACACAGCTACTCCAGCAGCACTAGCGCCCCCAACTTGTCTGGAGAAGGAGGGCGTCCGTCTTCTTAATGACCCTGGGCGTGAATCTTCATCTGCACTCTCATCACGGGCCGCCTCACTTGTGCTTGTGCCAGACACATCACGATTCCAGCCCATGGCCATGTAGTCACTGAGGCAGTGCTCCTCACGGATCGGTGGTGTGTTTCCCAGGGAGTCTGGGGTGTTACTACGTACTCTAAAGTAGCGAAAATCTCCAGGGCTGGAGCCGTACTCATCCGAAGAGTTGAAACCTCCATCGCTAGGGGATCCACATATGGATGCGCTGGAGGGCCGTGTGATGGTGTCTGACACAGATCCATGCCCACTGCTGCTAGACATGCTGACTGGGCTGGTGGTTGAGGGGAAGTGTGACACTGGCAGCGAAGCTGAGCGGGCGTGATAAGTGGAGCCCGGCGGGGCACGAATATAACGGACTCCAGCCCCACTGCTACTTTCCTGGCGGCTCAGGTTAGCACGTGCTGTGTTGAGATGAATGAGGCTACCTGTCACAGAGCGAAAGGGGCGGTTCATTGTGCTCTCTCCTTCACTGGAGGTCCGGAAACGGTACCCGCTTGCTCCACTGCTTTTTCTGCTAGGCGGAGTTCCCACCACAGACTCCGTTCGAGACCGCCGCTGGAGCCCTGTCTGACTGGGCGGAAGGTTGCCCAGGTGCCGTCGTGTGGTGATGAAGCCCATTGGGTTGGATCCGGATGACTGACTTTTACTCCTAGGCCTGAACTCAGCAAAGGCCTTCAGTGCCTTCATGGTCTCCAGAATGGTTTCATGCATGTTTTGGGCCACCACAGAATCATCCACCTGCATCCAAACCTCTCCAGGTCCTATTGAAGAGGAGCGGCCGACCTCTATGAAAAAGAAGCTCTCAGAATGACCACAGCCTGATATTCATAAGCTGTAAGTTCACACAAGGTGTTTCAGAGTTCAGTTTTACCAAGTGGAGGCTCTTAGCAGAAAGACAGAGTCTATACACCCCAGTTAGATTTTTAGTCTGGCCCAAGCCCTTTGGTTTAACGTTTACTTGCCAAACTTCTTTAAAGTCAGTACCTGGAGTTACAGTACCATATCCATCATCGACGTCTTCTGCATCCAGGTGGCCTCTCTTGCCCTCATTCATCAGCTCGCTGAGTGCCTGGTACCACTCCTCCTGTTCCTGCTCATTCTCAGCAACAATTGCAAAATATTCATCCTTAGTATAAAGAGCAATTAAATGTTTGCTCTTAGAATCCGCCCTTTTATTGACAGTGAAACACTGATAAAGATATATCACCCGTTTCGGGGGAGATGCAGTCACTCCAGTCGGGGCAGCAGAAGCGCTCGCAGCGCTCGAGCGGAGAGTGTTTCGAAATTTCTTCTCGCTGTCGTAGTACTCCAGTCTGCTTGGACCCAGATGACTCGATGCCCGCAGGACGAAGAACCGCTTATGGCCGTGTTTCTGCTTTCTCAGGTAACCGCACTTTCTAATGTCGTCTGACACGGAGGAGCTGGCGTTGACAACTGTAGCAGGGGAGGATGAGGTAGCGTTTGTGTTGCTCGCAGTAGGGGTTGAGTCCTCACGTGCCCGATTAAGAGAGGACGCGTATCCTTTTCTCGCCGGCGATTCCAGGTGGTTTTCGGTAACGGCGTGTTGCCGGTAATGCTGTTGTTGTTGATGCGGTTCACTTGTCTGATGATCAGAGTGCTGTACTGAGTCCAGTACGAAAGGGGGTTCCCCGACGGAGGTGTCGCCGTTCGCCGTCGCAGCTGCTTCTGCAGGCTTAGTCCTGACAGCCCGCTGTTGCGTTTCCAGGATCAACATAGTGGCTTTGCCTTCTTGGTAATTCGTGAGATTTGCCATCAGTTAATAAAGATTTAAAGTCACTTCACCTTCGGCTTTTACACAGAGACCCCATTTTTGTTGGGGGGAAACAGTGTCTCGAGCGGCGGAGCGCGATTAAGTCTTTTCACTGTTGATATTCTCCTGGCCGCCGCATGAAAAGCAGGTAATCCAACCAATGCTCTTCGAGCTCAGTGCCAGCAACTGCAACATGACCACATTTACCCGATCTATTATCGGTAGATCCTCCTAGCGGGCTACCAATCTGCTCTTCGCACCCTGTGTACACTACGGACCACAGCACAAACAACACATGACTCGTGCGTCATTCGCCTGGAGGTGGGAGGGTACGAGGCTAGGCATCCGATTGGGCGAAACGTGTGATTGAAAGTTCATTTTCTGAGAATGAACCAATCACGGTAGAGATTTTGGGCTTTACGTCAATGTCTCCGACCTATGATTTTACTTGGAGTTTCACTGAACGGGCAAGTTGTCGTCTGTTGATTGACAGGATTTGGTCCAATGAGATGATGATAAGCAGGTTGCGTCTTGGGATGTAGCGAGTTCATTGGCTGACCGAAAAGTCATCGCAGTCCCATCGCAAACTCTGTCAAAGTTGTTGTTGTTTATTCTGTTCGTGTCGTGATAGGCATTGCTTGATAGTGAATTTATTTACCGCAGTTACGTTTATGTTTGCTACCTAACAACAAATGAACCATTTATCTGATTAGTAGTCGTTTGTCCGTACTTATTTTTGGGGCATACGTATTAGGAGTATTTGAGCATAAATCCGGATTTGTACAAGAGTAGCATAATGCAGGGCATTTTAAATCCATTAGTGATGTGAGATTATTGTAAATTTGTGTTGCTTACTGGAGTAAAGACATATAGTGGAGTAAACATATAGTAATGTCTTTAAAGGTAATGCAATAAAGAAAAAAGATTAATGCATAATTTAAGAATTGTGGAGTATAAACAGGTTTCTTGATTGATTTAATTTTCCGTAGTGGTTCAAATGGAACACAGCTCTCTCGTCGAACTGTGTTTGATGTAAGGATCATTTTTTTAAATTAAATTTTATAATAAGTTTACAGTAAAATTATTGTAATTGATTTTATTTAACTGGTTTATTTCTATAAATTATCACCAGTTCACAACTCAGTCATTAAACTAAATGATAATGGCAATCTTTGAATATTATTTAAGAGTATTATTTAGGATAATTTATTTTTCATCAAAATAAATGTTCAATTAAAATGAATGTTTCTTATTAAACATTCTTATTCTTAACCTAATGAAGTGTTTAGCTTGTGCTATTTTTAATCAAGTGAGAAAATACTTAAAGAGTACTAGAGAAATCTAGTCTATGAATATATTAAAGGTATGTATGTCTGCCTTGGACTTCATGAACAGGTTTTTAGAGCAGGTAATCTGGTTAGGGGTGACCTCGTGGTTCTAAAGTCTTCTTATGTAGAGTCAGTACTGGATAATCCAAATAGAGCATGGTAATATAGGTCGCCATCTGCTGCATTCACTAATACAACAACTAGAGGGCGCTGTTCCCCAGTATTTCAGTGCTTTAAATATGACCTTAAGGAATAGCTCATTCAGACATTTCTCAAAACATCTTTTTGGCACAGAAGAGTGACATAGGTTATGAACGAACTGATGGTGAATAAATACTTTTTTAGTTTTGGAATAACTAGCCTATCTCTATAGTACAAACACAGCACAGTATTAGTTTTGCACAAACAATAGTTTTAGTAGTTCAGTTGCACGTATAGGATTTTGAAACAGAAGTTAGCAGAAGTAACAAACAACTTTTGATATTGTCAGATAATGTTTTTATTATTACACATGACATTTATTTCAGGAATTCATTGTTTCCTATATGAATTTGTATTTGTTTACACAGAACAAAATATCCTGAGACCAATACCTTGTATTACATTTTATTCTCTTCACTAAACCTGTTTCAATCTGCTTTTTCTACAGTGGCACTATCATAATATAATAATATATATAAATGAATTCTATGTGGCAAACATTTCCAAACAATAAACAAAAAAGATAACATGTTTACATTGACATTTTTTTCAGTATGATACAATGACAAAATAGCATAGCATAGTTATTTGGTGATGGCATTTAGTGGAATCCATAATAAATATGTAAAAGCATATTATCTCTCACGATCAAACTAATATAATTCTCCCCCTGTAAAATTTAACTCTTGTACAGTCTACAAGACTATTCACTATTCAACTCTTCATAGTATATTTCTAGTTTGTATCAATAGTAAATTATTTTTTTTCTTCAGTCACTGTTGGGTTTACAAGTGGAAAAATCTGCAAGTGTCTGGTGGGAATATCAGATCTGACCGACCTCTTGCTGAGCAATGGATTCCCACAAGGTAAATTTAGCACTTGGTTCATTCAGACAGGTGCTTTATATAATGAATATTGTGCTTTCAAACTGAAATTAATCTTGTGCTTACTGATAATGTTTTTGAAAAAAAAAACAATCCATAAGTCTTATGAGAAACTGCAATGTTCCCTATGCACTTAATACTCTGACCCTAGAGCTGATATATCCGAAAGTCTGAATTTCCAATATAATAAACAAAGAGAAGCCCATATCTAACGCTGTCTGAGCTGTCTTCATTTCTGTCTTCATCTCGCCACAGTCTGTATCATTCCCTCTGCAGGTCATTAGTGATGGTGAATCATGACATTGCCTTCATCGGCTAGGGTGAGCTGAGCCACCTGACGCACAGTGGAGATCTTCCTTACAGCCTTCTGAAGCAATACCTTAAAATCTTTGGTTTCAGGTCTGCAAGACAAAAACAGAGATGGAACACCAACCTTAATTTATCTAATGAATCATCACCAAATTCAATTGAACACAAATTATTGGGTTCCATAAACAAGAAAAAAGATTGTTAAAGGCATGCTACAACAATATTAGATTAAAAAACATTGACACTTGAGAATGTATATAATAATATAATATAGTTTGTTTTGGACTGTTGAGACATGATACATGAAACACACAAAAAACAAGACATTCAGAACATGACACAACACACAAACAGAAACATAACAGCATGTCAACAAATGGCTGAAGATCCATTTTATAAAGTCGCCTATTCATATCTGAGGAGTGCCATCCAGTCTAAAAGGAGATCACTTTTAGAGAACTAATCTCTATCTCAGGCAAATTACAAATCAAAAATGTCAAGGGTGAGGGTGAATAAAATAACCAAAGATTGTGACATTACCAAATCACACATACAAAAATCTTTTTTCTATGTTATACATTAAAAGTCTATTACATAAACAGATTATCATGCATATGCTATATAATTTGAAGTACAGCACATTTATAAACAGGCAGTACAAACCATACACAAAACTAATCAACTAATCAATTTTCTTTTGGAATATAAACAGCAGGAAAGTATTATATCACTTAAAGACCCCCTGTGGTAAAACTCACGTTTTTAATCATTTTTAAAGTATGTCTATGTTGTGTTTTTAATATATTTTAAGACAAACTACATGCAAAATCATCAGTCAACACCATTGCTGTATGCGATTGAGTGGAGACGGGGACTAATTTGCATATACTAAATGATGCAAGGGTGTAGCGTTAGATTCAACCTATTTTAAGGCAGGAAGAAATTGTCTTCACAGGAAAAAATGTCTAAATATGTCACTTTTGATTATCAAAAAAGAGTTGTAAGGGATACAATTATCGACTACAGGGGGGCTTTAAGAAACATTCCTTGAAAGTAGAAGAACTGAGTCTTGTTAATTGTTGGAGAATGGAAGTAGTAAGTTTATTTATTTATAAGTTTGCCCTCCCACTTCCCCCACCTGTGCCTTTGTGCCACACTGAGTAATGTTACACATTCTCCATGCATAACATTACCTCAGTTTTTCTTCTTTGCAAGCTGCGCTTCTGCTTTCCGCTTCTTGTATGCGGCTATCTCCTCCATCTGCAAACCGTGAGCCATTTGCCTGAAAAATACATTGAAGAAGATAAAGAGAAGACACACGCACACACTGAAGGACACAGGCCATGGAAAGGCCTCCCCTTACCCTGCCTTTAGTACAGGTGGTACGGGAAGTGGTTTGGTAAAGCCTTCCCTCCCAGTGAGCCAGTATGTTTCCTCTATACCTTTGCCCTTTGGAGAAGTAAGAAAATGGGTCAGAGGATCTGTTAATCTAAACTTCCATTAAGGTATTGTTAATAGAAATTCACCTTGAGTTCAGTCCTGGCTCTTAACTCTACTTTGTATCCTACTTTCAAACTTAACAGGATCTTCACAGTACTGGAATGGATGTGGATTCTGTATGCTAAAAACATATACAAACTGTAAGGCAAGATCTTTTTTATTGTTATTAGAACAATGTTTTTGCCAACCATAGACAACAATGATAAATTTAATGAGACCTGATATTTATAGATGGTTATGTTTAAATGGAAGCCTTACGCATTCCTGTGGATTCCATTCTAGAAGCTGTGTTGACTGTGTCTCCAAACAGACAGTAGCGTGGCATAGTCAAACCCACCACACCAGCCACACATGGACCTAATGAGAACATATACATAACATAATAAAAACATTTTCCTCATATAGCCTTAAATGAAATCGTTTTGGTCAGTCTCACCTGAATGAAGCCCTATTCGTATTCGAACAGGAACATCTGGCATATGTCTCATTTTAAAGGTGCCTACAGCGCTCAGGATGTCCAAAGCCATGTTTGAGATTTCAGCTGCATGTCGGTTTCCATTGGGCACGGGCAGACCTGATGCCACCATGTAAGCATCACCTATAGTCTCCACCTGCAGGCAGTGCATTTTGCATATTTCTGCACTACTTTATGTCATTTTGTAGTAAACATTTATATTACCCTAGTAGTATACCCTACTACTAACATTAGTGTAAACTGTATGTACACAGTGATTTGATTCACATCTAAAAAAACATTTATTATTATAATATTTAGGAACAAACACAATGTCACTAAATACTAAAGGATGTCTTTTACTTTAGTTTTTTGTGGCACTGTGTTGTTCCTAAATTAATATGCAAAAGCTGAGAAATACCCAAATAAATGCTTATACAGTGAATTCAGAAAACAACAAAAAAGGTGTTTAATAGATGTTATTATGCTAATTCTGGTGTTACCTTATAGACATCATGGTTGCCAATTATAGCATCAAAAAGAGTGTAAAGGTCATTGAGGAGGTCAACCACCTCAATGGGCTCGCTATTGGCTGAGATTGTGGTGAAGCCAACAATATCACTGAAGTAGAGACTGACACTGTCAAAATACTCTGGTTCAACCGTACTGCCAAGCTTCAGAGCCTCTGCCACGGATCTAGAGAAGATTAGACAACACAACTCAGTTGACCCAAAAGTTTACCCAAAATCTATCATTGTTTACTCTCTCTCATGTTGTCCATGTCTTGCCATACAATGACAGTTTATAGCAAGTTGCAACCATAGTACATGGCAAGAGGGTTAATAAATAATGTCAGAATGTATATTTGTTGCTGAATTCTTACGGGGGCAACATTTGCGTGAGGAGTTTCTCAGTCTTTTGTTTCTCTATTTCCAACTCCTCTGTCCTTTCTCTGATCAGCTCCTCCAGGTTAGAGGAGTACTGCTCCAACATTCGCAACATGGAGTCAATGATATTGGTCTTCTTGCCTTTATTAACATTCTTGAACTGCAAAAAAACAAATGACATGAGGGAGAAAGGCAGACAATTAAAAAAAGTTGATATTATCTTGTCTTAATGCCAACAACTTACAATATTACATTGTTTTGCTATTTATCTTGTGATGATATAATAGTATGAAGTATTGCTAATTTTAACCTGGTCAAAAATGTCTTCAAATGTGGGTCTTTTTTCTGGCTGCTCACTCCAGCAATGCTTCATAAGCTGAATGCACTCCATTGGAGCATGATCCGGGGACACAACGGGCCGGCACATTGGAGGAGGTTTCCGGACCTTCTGGATAATTTCTGTTTTACACAGATAATAAAGACAATGTAAAAATATGCATATATGAGTTATTGCACACAAAACCCAATAATCTATAGCAGATCATGTGTCATTTCAACAGACCATCATAAGACTGTTCCAGCATGCAGAACGGAGGCCCTCGCATTACCACCTCTTGCATGATGATAGAAAAACTGTACACATCACCAAACAGACTGCCATGCAAACCAGGGTGAGACCCTCTTAATATCTCAGGGGCAGTCCATAAAAGGTCTGTAGGTCACAAACATACATTATATTACATTCGCATAGTGAGACAAACACATATACTTTATGTGCCACTATAAAACTTACCTTCAGCTGGAGGTTCAACATAAGGAAATTTCTGAGCTTCCAACACCTCGTTGTAGCCATAGTCTGTGACTTTAAGCACAAAGCGGCCATCGACCACACAGTTTCTGGATTTAAGCCTTCCATGACAGACGTTCCTATGGTGAAGGTATTTCATACCCTGCACGCCAGACACAAACACACACAGACAAGCTTGCATGTGATCTTCAAGTAACAACAAATGTATTCATGTTTTTACATTCATTTTTGTGACAAACTATTTAGGTGCTTGATTTCTTCAAAACTCCCTTGGTCTCCTAGTACCTTGATGAGGTCCATAATGAGAGAGGACTTGAACATCCAGTCCAGTTTGACGTCTTCGTTTAGCAACAGATCTTCCAAGCTGCCACGAGAGCAGTATTCTGTTACTATGGCAAAGACTCCACAGTCATGGAAGAAGCCGAGGAACGGGTTAACATTCTCGTGCCTCATGTCTTTCATCTGGAGTATGACAGTTGAAGATCAGCAATTGTATGAATAACATACAGTATAAGCATTGTCCTACAAACAGGATAAGCACGAAAGCTATAGTTTTACTATACGAATGAATGAAAAACCAACCAGCTCAAACACATCACTGGTATTAGGGGTGATGCTCTGGAAGTTTCCATATGGAAGTCTTTTCAGCCATGCCCAATCACCCTGTCAAATGACCAAAACCATTGCACTTTAAAGTAGTATGTAAGTAGTCCTCATAAAAAGAAGAAAAATAAGATGTCACATTTAATATTCATTCAGGCTCATTTTTTTTTTTCTTACCTCATAAATAACAACATTTGAATTCTCATATGTGGCTGGTGATTGAGTGGACAGTGGAGACTTGAGGCTTCGCTCTGAAATTTCACTTATTCTTGAATCACTGGCCTTGTCATCCAAGCTCAGCCTCTGATTCAGATGAGAAAACTATTAGAGTTTGTAAATGTCTGTTTGTGTGTGTGTGTGCATATGCTAGTATTACTGACCTTATTGCTCAGAGACGGGTTGATGAATGCGACATCATTCAGAGTCAGCAAGATCTTATTAGGACCTCGCACCATACGGATCTGATTAATTCTACGCCTATAGGAAACATTTCAAATATATATATTTAAAACATTTTCTGTAGTTGTTGAACTAAAAATGTTTTTCTGAGGAACATAAATATGTTTTAAATTTAGATTGCAATATGTTGCGAATAAAGTATATATAATATATACCTAATAAAGTACGAACAGCCAATCAAGAAGATGATGAGCAGAAAACAACAGAGGATGAATAAAACCGAGTGGAATAGATTCACACCTGTGACAGGGAGGGTGATTTTTATGCATTATGATACAAGTCCTTCAAATGGCTGTGAACAGCACAGTATTATGTACATACAGTAACTCCACTCACCTCCACTACAAATAATCCCACGTGTAAACCAGCAGCTGGAATCGGTTTTGGGCGGTCCCCCTCAGGAAAATGAATCGGCCGACCTAGAAAGCGCACCATATCTGTCTGCATCTCTATACGATATGTAGGTTGCAACTCCCAAGAAAAGCCATCAGTGTCCAGCACTACATAGTCCAAAATCCCAAACCCAGATGAATTTGCTTGTAGGGTATGGCTAAAGCCTTTCATTACCAGATCACGGGCATTTTGGGCAATGTTTCCCCCAGACATCCATTGACCTGAAGCGCTGACACTTTGCACAGCATGAGCCATGACCATAATAGAGGAGTAAATAGTGCCAAACAATGGGGACACCTGATGACAAAGAATTCATATAATTATTACTTTGCTGTTGCTAAACAAAGTATCTACACATTTTTTTAATTCCCCTCTCCATTTATCCCCTGGCCCTCACCAAACTCCATGTAGTATGTACCTGCTGTGGTTTAATGTGTCTGGGCAGCTCTCCTTGTTCCTGAGCCATTTCAAAAGCATCATAGAAAGATTGTTCCTTTGAAGACTCAATAGTGATGGTGAGCACGGCATCATAGGCTCGTAGTAATTTACTGTTGTGACGGAGAGTTGGTTGGGCTATGTGATGGTAGGGCAGACTGTAGAAAAGTGTATCGTAAGGTATGAACACCAATGATCCCTCTGTCATCCGCATGTCATACGCTGTCTCCAAAAGCAACTTTTGGGCTGCTCCACCAATCAACACTGAGTGCATGCAGAGAATGACCACTGCAAACAAACGCATTACATGTAGAAAGATGAAAAAGGATCAACTGTGACAAATTAATAATCACTATGTAGTATCTTTTAATTTGAATAACTGAAAGGTGTAAATATTAAACTTATTATGGAAGACCATTATGACTTTGAGTTGGTCAATTTGGTAAAAATAAAACATGTTCTCTTTTTATTAAAAGGGACAATAGTAAACCAATATCATCAGTGAAACTCACAGCGGAGATCTTTCACATTCTTGAGTCTCGCCAGGGTCTTACGCACACTTGTATGGTCATTACCAGTAGATGCCACTATGCCAACAGGCATTCCATGAGTTCGCAGGGCATCAGCCAGTTTTATTCCTGTCTCCACCCAGACATCTTCAGCTGATGAAATGATGCCCACATGTGCCCAGTGAAAGTGCTGCATGAATCTCAACAGCACGAGGGTGGGGAGTGGCATGGTGCGGGAAAAAGTGGGGTGACTACGAGTGTCTTCCAGCTCATATCCAATGCAAGACCAGGAAAACACGGCTTTATTCCAGCTTTTTCCTAGAAGAGAGGCAGCTTCACAGTAGCCTGGATTAACAGGGCCAATAAACACAGACGCCCGTGTATAAAAACCAAGAAAACGGGCGAGAGATTGTGATGTCACACAGTCCTCCTCTAGGATGACATAATCAAATGTGATGCCATTTGACAGGGACAGATCCTTATTGATGCGTTCCACAGCTAACTGTGCAGCCACGTTGGGCTGGGATTTGGTAAAGAGGGGGTCACATGACCAAGGTCCCACCACCCCAACTTTTATGGTGACAGCTGTGGAAACAGGGAGCAGAGAGATGCACAGAAGGGTTACAGTGGGCCATAGTGGCCAGAGATACAAATGGGTGATCATAATTAGAGAAGTAGGGGATTTGGGTATGAGTCTGGAGTCCTCTAGTGGTCCATGCTGGAACTGAGCTGTAAAAGGCACTGGATGATTGTAGCATTGCAAAGAAACTTCTCCCTTAGTTTTACATGAGAAATGCTCTGATGTCAGTCATTCATCAGCCACAGCAAACTGAGAAAAAAGACAATATGTAAACATCTTATTCTAAACAATCTGTTACAATACTAATATTTAGTATTCTGTTACAACATTTTTAAATATTAATCAATGATCATTCAAGTGTCTTTCTAAACTAATATTGGCATGTGCATAAATTACAGTATAAGGGCATTTGTTGTTACCTGTGCATATCAATAGTTTCATGTGTAAATTAAAACAGTTCATTGTAATCCACTATAGCCAAACAATAGAAAACAACAAGTAACCTAATTCCCCTTAGTTTAACAATTAAACAGCATCAACAGCAGTATTATTTTGAATTTCTGCACTTTAACAATTAAATATTTATTATAAATATTGAGTACAGACACTGCATTACATGATTTTTTTTCAATCAACTGCATATGACTTACCGATTATGATCAGCAAAGTGATGTCTAATTTTCATAGCTTGTTATCTTCCTCTATGTAAGTTGGACCAGTGGTCTAGTGTCCTCTTTATAATACACTGCATATGTCCAATAGAAATTATTTGTTGTTATTGGCAAAAAATTAAGTGAAATAAATCTAAGTTAAAAAAAAATAAGTAACTAATATGATCACTGCCTATCCAGAGCCATAGGTGCTTATAGTATTCCATCCAGCATTGAATTACATTTATAATCCTATCCAAGTCTCTGTTGTTCATCATGCCACTGCTGACCTCAATGAATGACCTGAAGATTATATCAATCCAATTTCCAGCCCGTACAATGGCTATATTTTCATGCTATGCCTTTTCTTTTTTTGTTGGCAGTGTTGGTCTAAACATAGACATTATAAAATACAGAATATGTCATTATAGATATTCCTTTAGGTGGCACATTAAATGAAGGTGGAAATAGAATGGAAAGACTCAAGCTTTGGACTAGGAGTAGCTGTGTGTGTGTTGGGTCTTGTTAAGATATAGTGCAATGCTTCTGATGTCATCATTGTCTATATTTATGTGTTGGAGACGTGACATTGCTGATAGTTGCAATATATGACAATTTGTCCCTGTATAGTGTAGGAAGCTTTACGCAATGTGGTTTAACTGTAACAAAATTGGCTGTCCTTTCCATTGGCTACATTTAGGAACAAATGTCAGAATTGTAAAGGAGGGACGTAATGCTTGGCAGTTCACTTTTATTATCTGCTAAATCTGCCCCCCACCATGCAATTCTGAACAAATGCTTCTCCTTGACAGATAATTGCTTTCTTATGCAGTAAAAGAGAAAAATAAAACCTTGGATCAATCAGAATGTTCAAGCAAAGTTTCAGTTGACATATTTTAAAATGCCATGTGATTTTGGATGTTTTTGGATTTATGTGCTCACAATTAAACCTTTGGTATGAGACATCTTGTTCTTATCCATGTACCTCATTTCTGACACGTGGTCATTAAAAAATTAAAAAAACAAGTCAAAGTTAATGCTGTGTAAAAAGGAAAACATGCTTTAGCAACTACCTCACAACATTTCATAACTGTCATCTAAACCTTCCATCTGCCATGTTTACATAACTAAAAATACACAACAAACTCTACAATCACAATGCAAATCACAGAAAAGTGATACAGATAATAAATACACATGACGAACAACAATGTGCCTGAATTTTGAAACTACTGTACACTCTGTATATGTAGCGAGAATATTTTCAAAACAAGAACAAACAGGAAACGACTATTTTTACACTCACAGTAATGTCCCGGAAATAAGTCATGATGACAGTGATTAATGCTATAGCAGAGCTTCATTGAGTGGATGGCCAGCTAAGCAAGACTTTGAACTACAGTGATATTATTCTGAAAAAAAAATAGTGTTAGTAATATAAAGGAAGACGATTTTAAGCTGCACTATCGTATTTGCTCTATCTATACTGTGGAGAAAGGGACATCTGGTGACAGACTGAGGAGTTGCAATGTTGTATTTAAATCTACATATTCAAATTTCAAAAGATTCAAGTTTGAAATATTATGACTATTTTCAGATCTAAATGCCTTCCAGAAAAGCAAAACTGCCAAAACTATTAATTAACAATAAATTAATCAAAATGGAAAATCTTTACACAGGGCTTATGTAATACTGTGATGCCACGTAGAAGGCACAGTCAAGTCTTTTGATACTGATTTTTTCTTTGTGAGTGTTTATTATAATATGTATGTATAAGTGATACAGGATATCTGCTAAATTGCACAAAAGACAAAAATACCAGAAACCCACTCTAACCCAGTGTCAAATAAAATCTTTCTTTTATACAGAATATCTTTTATGGGTCTACTGGGCTGCAATTTAGAGATCCATAGTTGACACACAGTGAAGCATAACCCATAAATACCTTATAACTGATGAAAATCCGGATCTGACACACTGAAATTGGGAATGTGGTCTACATCCAGATGGTTCACATCTGAAGAAAGCCAACAGACGACACCTTGACTGTTAAACATGGTGGGTGATCTGCAATGGTCTGGATAACTATCTTGGAAATGTTGGGAGCCATTTCAATCCCGAAAAGACCTGGAGAAATGTTTGTTACACCATCAAAAAAAAATGTAGTAACATATTCAGTAGTGTTACTACAAACAGTTTAGCTGGGGATATGATGTGTATCTGGTTTACAACCCATTGTCTGGACTTTATTTTTGTCTGGATTTAATTTTACTTAAACATACAAAATGTGAAAGTTTTCCATTTTTCTTCTATATCTTCTCCAGTTTCTCTCCCTCTAAGTCTCTGCCACTTCCTTACATAATTTTTTCATTCTGTCTTTCCATTTTTCCACCCCCAGTCTTCCTATGGGATTTGTCCTGGTCATGCTTCCTGTGGCTGTGATAACATAATGAGCTCAGAAGAGAAAAATATATTTTATAACTGTTTCACATTACAGCTGTTTCTCCTCTAATGAGAATTTAAACTCCCTTGACCAGCTTACCCCCATAAAAAACATATTTTTTTAATCAAGAAGAAACACCAACTCATACTCTTCATGAGTGAGTTGATATTGGATTTGTTGTCTTTTTTATCATTTCAGCAGGAAGTCATTAATAATCATAATGTCAGAGAGATGGCTCATTAAATCTGTGTTGTTTACACTTCTAGCCTAAACATCTGAGATTCAAATTGTTTCTAACAGTCAGACCAAAAAACACATTTATAGAAACTGTCTATAAATAAAGAATGATGTAACATGTGTTACATGATGTGTTTTCTGTGAAGAAGTAAAGGTACTATAAATGTGGAACAATTAGTCCTCAAAAACATCAACAGCTGATTTAGATTTGCACAATTAGGTGTGACACAGGAAACTAATGCTTAACAAAAGCTTTAAAATATGGTAATGGTTTGGGAAACGTCTAACACTGAGCCAACACGTTCAGAGAGTTGAATCACTCTCTAGTTAACATTCTTTACTGTACCATTTCAGAATGGTATGGGGAAATTTTAGTTGACACAAGAAAGTCTATCAAATTGGTATAAAAGATTGTGGGTTTCTGTAAAGGAAATGAGAATGCGAGCGAGAAAAAAAGATTTGGAGAGAAACAAATTGGTCTAATTAAAAAAAGTCACAAATAAGCACAACATGTATATTTTACCACAAAACTTTTACTTTGTCAACATGTAAAAAAAGTACTATAACATATACTCTCCCTTTTTAAGAGTGGAGAAGGCTAGTCACATTCTTATTTAATCTGCTTTTCATTAGGACGTTGGTAAAGAGAATAAAGTTTATATAAGTGAAAGGTTAGAGATCAATGACTTCTTGCACCAACTCACAGAGTGCATGACCAATACTTCAGTTCAGGAATCCACAGACCTGTTTCAGAGGAATGCAACTTCATCTAAGCTGCAAGATAAACAAACGTCTATTTGAGTGGGTGAATGGGACATCTGGAAGGGACAAGCGAAGGAGACACTCTACAAACCTTCACAGCAAACTCAGGCTCTTTGACACAGATTAAGTAGGTCAAATGTCATGGGAACCACCAGTCAACAACCTCTTCCTTCAATATGATTATAAAACAACTTAGCTGGTCTCCCACAAGAAATGGTGAGACTTTTTCAGAGTAACATTTTAGAAATTCAAGCCACATGTGAATCTCCCTATGTTGTCAAGTAAATGGCCTTGTGTGTTTTTCCCAAGATTATTACATTTTGAAAAAGTCAAAAACTAATTCTGTTTATGCTTCATATTTAATTGATATAGATATAACATATCTTCACACTCTAATATTAGACTTCATTATTGTCATTATTAAGTCATGTCTTGTATAAAGTTATGAATTCATCATTACACTTAAAGACAATGAAAAAATTATATAAATGATAGCAGCTGAAACAAATAATCAAAAACAGGCCATGTTACAGTCCACCCAAAGAGAGGTGGGACACATCTCACCATGCATCTTGCATGAGTACTCACAGCTGGCTACTTTCAATGTTTTGTCTTGTGTTTCACAATCTTAAAACAATACAGAGCTGTTCTTAAGAAACCCTTCTGAATCCTTTTCAGTCACAAAATTTGTATTCATAGTGCAGTAGTCGACTTCACTTTGGCTGACAGCACTTGCCTGAATCTTCTCTTCAACTCTTGCATGTTTGGGCTTTTTGGCCTGGCAAGGTGTAAACCTCCTTTTCTCTTCTCCCCATTTCCTCCTCCCAGCGCTCGGCTTACATCCTGACACAGGTGCAGAAAAGCATCCTGAACGCTTTCGTGGTTCTCCCGGGCCGAAACCTCAAAGTAGGGTCCTCCCAATTCATCAGCCAGCGTCTTACCCTCGTGAGCCGGTACCTGGCGAGCGCGCAGCAGGTCGCTTTTGTTTCCCACAATGATGATGGGGATGTTTCCATCGGGGTGGATTCGACGCACGTGTTGGTAAAGCGGTTGGATGGTTCGGTAGCTGTTGAGGTCAGTGATGGAGAAGACAAGCACATAACCATCAGCCCAGTAAATAGAGCGGTTGATCTGTTCCTGACAATAAAGACCTTCTGCATCATCCTGGAAAAAGTAGATCATTTTCATTTGAAACAAAAGAGAACACATACTTATTTCATTATTTTAACAATTAAATAACTATATTTCAACAATGATTGTATCATTTTAATTGCAATAAAACTCCCAAAAGGGCAGCTCTATATATCTGTGATGTATTTTTTTTATCATCGATACTCATAATTATACTATCCACCGGCCCAGGATCAGATTCACTGAGTTGAAGAGACTGCTGAAGCATCTCTTTAGTACGCATGAGTCAGTCTAATGAGCCTATGACCGAACACACCCTCTTTATCTCCTGCCCTGCATACTTTGTTTACAGGCCAAATGTTTAAACTAATATTCCCTAGTTCATCTAAAACATGCAGAAATCCCACGTGCAATGGCTTAGGGATCTAAATGACCATTGGCATGCTTCTTTTGATGGTAGTTTAGCTGAAAGACGTCAGGAAAAGTGGTAAAGTGATTTGGAGGTACCTGCAGTGAGACACATGGAGTATCCTGCACTTGTAAGGAAACTTGTTCCCCGTCCAAATTAATCTTTCTTGAATACAATGCTCCTAAAAATGAAGTTTTATTGTTAAACATGTTACCTTCAGACACTATACATAGTTCTAGGTACAGTAGCATTGTTTCTATAAAAGATGTTTACCTGTGTTGGCTTCATAGTCTCCTATGAATCTCTTAGTGAGAAATCTTACAATCAGAGCTAAAAATTAAAAGCAAAGAAAAACAAGCAAAGAAGATATTAGCATAGTAGGCAAAAATAGACAATAGACGCATTATAATAGCTTTCCAAATATTCCAAAGCAGCTTAGGCACATACATTTTACATTATCCGACCATATGACCATATGAAATATTTTATTTCAGATTGCATAATGTTTTAAAATGAATGCATAGGATAATAACATGTTAGAATGAGTTCGTACAAACATTTTAAAATAATTAAATAAACACAATTGTATACATTTACCCGTTTTTCCTACATTGTTTGCTCCAAGAACAACTATTTTAACATTTTTATTTGGCACGCAATCCAATGCAGGGTACTCCGGTATAGGAACTAGCAGAAAGTTGCTAGAACCACTACTCATTGTTCTTGGCTGCTCGATAAGAAGACGCATTTAGAAAGCTTTAAGTCCTTTTAGGCTGTATAGATAAGCTTGTCTATTTCTTTCTTCCGTTCCAAACGTTAGATGTCCTTCTCATACAGCAAGTCTTCTATGATCACAACGAGGCATCTGTGATCTTCGTATTGATAGACTGTTTGAATGTAACATCAGCATCCCGCGCTGCGTTAACACAACACTCACAAACACTCCTCTAAGACACGAATGTTGCTTCTGCAAAAATATCCTTTTGGAGTGACTGATGAACAACTTGTAACCACATTCCCTGATCCTGATCATCAGACAGCTTTCCAGAGACTTCGAGTGCGCCTTCTGAGAAAAGCAACAGCACAAGAGGGGCGTGAATAAACCAGCGATACAATGACTTCATTTACATATGGTATTGTATAAAGTAATTATAATTTTTATGGCGACAATCTTACCAGCAATGACTGTATACGACACTACATTTTATTAGCAACGCAATTTTATAAGTTAAAATTAATAAGCATTTCTTACCCGCACTTATATTTTTAAAGTATTTGTATTACTAACGAAATCGGTGCACAAATATCCAAAAATGCACTTAAATGAACATTAAATCAGTATGCATAATTGGCTATACTCATGTATAGTACATCTTATCTCTATCACTTACATTATTACTACCTTTCTGTAATGTTACAGTGGCACAGACAAATCAACCTCGTTTATCTAACCTGCAAACATTTTTTATTTTATTGTTACTATGAACTGATTATAGTATTGAAACAAAACGTCATTCGTAGCAGCTATTAAACAGCGAAATGTTTAGTGTGAGTTTGTGTAGATGTGAAGACAGCACGGAAATAGCCGAGCGATCATTAGGCTTTTGAGGTCGTTTCATTTCTCGTCTCCTCCTCCCTCTTCTCTCCTGCTGATCTACAAAGCATATACATTGGTCAAATGCAATGTAGGGTGACCAGAATGTACGCATGACTCTCCAGTTGTTAAAGGATCGGTACAAAAAACAGAGGGTACTAGAAGGGCAGATACACTCGAATCGTACTATGCTTAAGGATTAGTTCATGAATATTAATTACTGTACGTGATTGACGTTCCCTTGAACGCTGCAGGAAGGTTACCAAGCAACGTCACTACAACCTAATTAATATTCATGAGCTACGCCGTCGCCGTAGTAGGTTCCGAGCTGGACGTGAGTGTATTGCGCAGCTGCTGCGCTGAGAGAGGCGACACTCCCTCATTCCGCTACGAGCTGGACCGACTGAAGGATTCACCGGAACTTCAGCCCGGGCGGCTGTCACAGTTTTAAATAGGGGTTCGGTCCAATATGGCGGCAGACGGATGGAAATACTGATGACAGTCCGAAAGATCGCCTCGATTTGTACGATGGTGAGTTTCTATTCTGATTGGAGAGCGTTGTCCCGTCCACTGTCTAACCTGTGTTTGGATTAGCCTGCTAACAGGGCTAGCTCAACGGCTAACAGATAAACAACCGTGTCATGACACGGCAGCACATCCACAAAAGTTTGCACACCTCACTGTCTGTGTTGGTGGACGCGATAGAAGTTTAGAGATGTCGTTCAATTGACTTTTAAGTGTTTTGCGTTTGATAATTTACTAATCTGGTAAAGGGTCAAATGTGTAGCCTAGCGTATTAGCGAGCGTCACACATAATGTCCATGTTTGATTAGCCGGGCGGATCTCAGACTTGTTTTGCATGAGATAATATCAGTTCTTTAGTCACTTTACCATGTGTCTACTATTATTTTGTTAAGAGAATGGCAGGCCAGAAGTATTTGAGGTCATACATGATACTACAGTGTCACTGCAGGTGGTGTTTTTGTATTTCATTATTATTGTCTATTTGTGCTGAACGTTTTCTCTTCACTGTTAATTTATAACGTGGAATGATTAAACAGTATAATTACGACTAAGTTTAAATGTTTGTTTTGGGTAAGTAGTTTCTGAAGAAACTTTAGATATTTATATCAATCAATCTTTGACTCTTTCTGTGAAAACCAGGCTAAAGTATTAAAATCAAATCATGAGGTAAAAAGCATCAAAGTTTGATTTCACCTATAAATATGATTTTAATATTTTACATGACCTTACTTAGTCAATATTAAGGATATCAAGTATATATTTTCACTTAATGTTTTTTACCATTATGTAGAATTGTTTCATGTAGAAAACAGTAAATCACCAAAAAGTTTTTACAGGCAGGGCCACATATACTGCTGGCTAAATAGCAGTTTAAGTGTTACTTCCTTAATTACCAGTGGATACTGATAACTGTAAAGGTCTGATGTCCCATCAGTTATGGAGAGTTGACACAAAGATTTATGTCTTTTCTTGGCCATCTATATCTCCAATATCTGTAAGTTATGTCTACCTTACAGTAGAGAGCTAGAGAGCAGGGGTGGGAATCTTTAGGTACTATGCGATCCGATTCTGGGACTCACGATCTGATTCCAAAACGATTCTTCATATAATTTTTTTGCAAATATGATTAATTTGCATTTTAAATAAATAAAGAGTTTTTATGCTTTTTGTTTATAGTTAGAATCTCTTTGACAGTATTCCCATCTTGAAGTTTAATTTTATCGCTTTTATTTTAACAAAGTTATATTCAGGATGAACAAGTTCTGACATAGAATCGATTCTGAATCTTTGAGAATCGATTCAGAATCGTTAGAGAAAGAATCCCGATGCATCGATTTTTTTTCCTCCCACCCCTACTAGAAAGCTTACAATCATTGATTTATATGGTTTGTTATAGCAGGTCCTGGTTTATAGATTGTCTAAACTGTGATGATTACGGCCCGGTGTACATACATCCTTTCAGAACCAGTTTAGAACCTCAGAGCACAGTGTAACTGAGGCGTTTCTGAATTTGTGAGCTCACAAGCTGCCCCCTCAGATACAGATATTTCTTACAGCTCTGCCATTCATGTGCTCCCCTGGTGAAACCTAGTGGGTCCACTTGCCTGGTAACCGCATCCTGTTAATGCCCAGCCTGGCATCACACTCCACAAACAGGATGTTCCTGTTAGTCTCAAAAAGGTCTAGGGTGTTCCTGGCCATTTGGGTTGTTTTATTGTTGAGAGTAAAAAGATAAATCTTATGGCCGTTCTTTCTAGGGCGCCAATGCCTCTGCTTTGGAAAAGGAGATTGGACCGGAACAATTCCCTGTTAATGAACACTACTTTGGACTGGTCAATGTAAGTTAATTTAATTCTCTATGTCAATTAATATGCTATAAATAGTAGATGACTTATGATGTTGTAACATTTTTAAAGCTTCTAATCTTTGAAATATAATGCACCTGCACTATACCTTAGTGTCCAATATGGCAAGCATGTGTAAATCCGGCAACAAAATTATTAGAACTTTTAATATGTTCAGCATTCAAAGTATTATAGCAGGTCTGACTTGCTCACATGTACATGTATGTCATTTGAGGTTCTTCTTCCTCATCTTTGATCTTTTCTTTGTCCAATTTGGTCACTCAGTTTGGCAACACCTGCTACTGTAACTCAGTGCTGCAGGCACTGTACTTCTGCCGGCCCTTCCGGGAAAAAGTGCTGGCGTATAAGATCCAACCTCGTCGTAAAGAGAGCCTGCTCACCTGCCTTGCTGACCTGTTCAACAGCATTGCAACACAGAAGAAGAAAGTAGGAGTCATTCCACCAAAGAAGTTCATCTCCAGACTGAGAAAGGAAAATGGTAAGCGAAGAGACTGGGTCCTACAATAAGGGAAGTGTAGTTAATAGTAGATGATTTTTGGGGACATGAAATTATGTGAACTTCAACGATCAACTACCTAATGCTATACACATACTCTTCAACAGAATTGTTTGACAACTACATGCAGCAGGATGCCCACGAGTTCCTCAACTACTTGCTTAACACCATTGCAGACCTGCTGCAGGAAGAAAAAAGCCAGGAAAGACAACAGAACGGCAAGGTAGTGCAGAACGGCGGGGGTAGTGGTGGAGGAGGAGGAGGAGGAAGCGGGAGCAGCACAGGAGAGGGGGAAAAGGAGGAGAAGACCCAGCAGACCTGGGTGCATGAGATCTTCCAAGGCACGCTGACCAATGAGACACGGTGCCTTACTTGTGAAGCGGTGAGTCAGAGGTGAAGTGAGTCACAGGACACTTGCTCGTCTTAATGAGACATGGAGATTTTGAGTATTTTGAAGAAATCTGTTTAGATTGTGGGATGTGCGGGTAATGTGTCTGATAAAAATATGAAGGAAATCATGTAAATAAGATGACAACTAGAGAAGGACATTTAACCCCACATTTACTAAGATTGTTTGTTTCTCTCATCCCTGTAGGTAAGCAGTAAAGATGAGGACTTTTTAGACCTCTCAGTGGACGTGGAGCAGAATACCTCCATCACACACTGTCTTAGGTAAAGCCCCAAACCTCACACACAACTGCTGTAACAATATTACACTGTCCAGTTGGTATTTATTTATATATTAATGTTATTGAAAGTGTAACATCTCCTCTTTGCATTGTTAGGGGTTTCAGCAACACAGAGACCTTATGTAGTGAATACAAGTACTACTGTGAACAATGCAGAAGTAAACAGGAGGCTCAAAAAAGGTATGTAGTTTCAAGCTTATTGATGAGGCATAATTGCTTTTGTTTTGTTTTGCTTAAATCAACCAGGATGAGTCTGACATCCTGAATGCATTTATAATGTTCTTTGTTGCATTAGTGTGCAGGTTCTGTGCTCCAAAAGAGACAGTTTTACCCTGGAGCATTTTATAATTAGAGTGACTTAGGAAGTTGGCAAATAAAGAGCAGACTTGTGGTGGAATTTCAGATTGATCAATCTCACATCAGTCTTCTGTTCTTACAGGATGCGGGTGAAAAAATTACCCATGATCCTTGCTCTGCACCTTAAGCGCTTTAAGTATATGGACCAGCTTCATCGCTACACCAAGCTCTCCTACCGTGTGGTCTTCCCTCTGGAGCTGAGGCTCTTTAACACGTCCGGGGATGCCACCAACCCTGACAGACTGTACGACCTGGTGGCAGTAGTGGTTCACTGTGGAAGGTATGGGTTCTGTTTTTGACATGACACAGACAGGGCATAAGACAATGTTTATTACACTGTTTATGTTCTTGATACATTAACTGAACTTTACTGAAGTAACATTGACTTAAGAGCACAAACTAAAACACTTTGGCTTACTTACAAGACAAAAAAGTCTGATCTTTGACTGTAAGTGAAACTAAACTAAACAAATATGCACTTTAGTCCTTTAGACTACTCCTGATCTCCCTATGGGGAATCTTGGATATTCTGTTTAGATGGGTTGCATTCATACATTTTTTTTTCTGATTCCTCCTGTCTAGTGGTCCAAACCGAGGTCATTATATCACTATAGTGAAGAGTCATGGCTTCTGGCTTCTGTTTGATGACGATATTGTAGAGGTGAGTCTGCTGCTATAAATCACAATCCGTACCATTAAAAGGTTGATTCTGGGTTGAGTGTTTAGCACAGTAAATAAACATTTCAAATATGATACAGTCATACTCTTCTGTTAGTATGACCATGAAGCCGGAAATATACTTCAGTTGTCAGTGTTGCCATTTTTACAGATCTGTAAATGCTGTAAATTTTACTGAATTGTTCTGGTTTTAATCACTGTAGTCGTCCGTTGTTAATGTAATTGTGTATACACACTTTTGTTCCTATTTGTATTCTAAAATTTGCATTCATGACGTCAATAGAGCCCATGTTAAAAAGAAAAGAAAGTATAACTGTAAAGAAAAGCACTAGTTTCTATGGAAGCCCTGAACCGCAACGTAAAAATAATCCATGAAGAAAAAAAAATTGACATTGTATTCCTTCCTGAAGTCCTTAAGATTTTCTTCTTTTTCCTCTTAAAACATTTTTCCAAAAAAGTTTTTAATTTTTAATATCTTTTTTTATTATCTTCCAAAAAATGTTTTCTTCAAAAACAATTCAACAAAATATTTTTTCCCCTCTTCAAAATTTTTTTTCTCTTCAAGAGTCCACAAAAGTTATTTTTTTTGCTAACAATTAGCATGTAGTGGCAACCTTGCCACCAAGTAAGTGAAACAAGGAAACTAAACTGCTGCAGATACTTTTTACACGCATTCACATATCCGACTGGCAATCCAGCTGGTCATTGAGTTACTCAGCTATTAAAATGTGATCCCAACAGTTTGGCTGTAGAAGAGTTAATAACTTGTTTGTCACCTTAATAATGTATTAAGGTGACACACCCAGCTCCTGCTCTCCTCCAAGGAATTAGGCATACACCATATTAATACCCATGTTATTAATATAATGCTGAGCAAACAAGTTAACAAGACGGACATTAAAACTAAAAAGTAAGTGCAGTTGTGAAACATTATAACAAATGCCATATCAAACATTAAGTAATTTTAACGAAATGATAATTTATTAAACAATATGAAGAGGAAAAGCATTGCAGGCACAAGATTTTATTCGTACTGATAGTGACACCTGGTGGTCAAGGTTGACACTACATGCTAATTGTAGGCCTTTTAGCTAGCAAGCAAAAAAGATCTTGTGTGGACTCTTGAAAAGAAAAAAAATGTTAAATAAAAATGTTTTAAAAATGAAAAAAAATTAAGATGCGAAAAACTTTTTTGAAGAGGAAACATTTTTTTTGGAAGAAAAATATTTTTTTTAAGATAACAAAATATTTTTTTAAGAGAGAAAAATATTTTTTTAAGAGAAAAAAAATTAAGAGAAAAAAATTTTTTAAGTGGAAAAAAATGTTTTGAAGAGAAAAGTGTTGCCATTTTAAGAAAAGAAATTTTTTTTTGAAGATGGAAATAAAAAGTTAAGATGAAAAAATTTTAAAGAGGAAAGTATTTTTCTGGAAGATTAAGGGTTTTTTTGAAGATGAAAAAATATTTTTTTTATTTTTAAGAGAAAAAATTAATATTTTTTAAGAGAAAAAAATAAAAAAAATTAAGAGAAAAAATTTTTAAGAGAAAAATGTTTTTTTCTCATTTTAAGAAAAAAAAAATTTTTTTAGGGGAAAAAAATGTTTTGAAGAGAAAAGTGTTGCCATTTTAAGAGAAAAAAATTTTTTTGAAGAAGGAAAAAAAATTTAAGATGGAAAATTTTTTTGAAGAGAAGAAAGATTTTTGGAAGATTAAGGGTTTTTTTGAAGATTAAAAAATATTTTTTGAAGACAAAAAAAATATTTTTGAAGAGAAGTTTTTTTAAAGAGAAGAAAAAGATAAGAAAATCTTTAGAAAGAAATATAAGGACAATTTTTGTTTTCTTTATCATGATTTTTTTTACGTTGTGGTTTAGAGCTTCTGTAAGTTTCAGTTCAGCTCAATGACTTTTTTTTTAGATGTGATTATGATATGTGCACATCCATCAGGGCCTGTCAGGTGATTTTGAGCTTGTACAGCTTCCTCAAGTGTCTGTCTAAAATCATCTTCACTTTGAGAAGTGAAGGCATAAGAAAGAAATTTTCTCAAAGAAAGTTTCTTTGAGAATGATGGGAACATTTCTGGAAATGGTGAAGAATCGTTCAGGCCAAGATTCCCACATTAATTTAGCAAATATTCACTTGATGTTTTTAATAGGTTTTAAGAAGCATACTCTGAAGTAGAAGTTTGTCTTGTTGATGTGATGAGCTATTTTGTTGAAATATTCTATTAAGAACGCTGTACATATTGTATACCCAGCACCATCCTTCCATTACCTCCTTATGAGTTCTGAGCACTTGATTGTTTAGTCTGCGATTTGTTTTAACATATTGGTTTAAAAGCATACCTGTGAAGAATTGAGTAAACATCTACATTGAGGCATCACCAGCATGGTCTGACATTTGTACTAACATGGATGTTAAATTGGCGGTGGAAGGCTGTGTTATATGTTTAAGAGAGGTGTGCATTATCTGTTTTTTCCATTATCCAATGTCTTCCCAATTGCTCATCTGGAAAGAGAGAGGCAGGACAGCTGGCTGTTGAAGGAAATTTCCACCGTAAAAGTACTCCCTGCTAGTCTGTTTGTACATTCTTTAACGCCACTAAAAATCTTTAAATTTGTAGGGAAAATAAATACCTTTTCACATACAGCTGAAATATTGCACGCATGCTGTATTTTGCAGTCGAGAGAGTTTATTGATTAGTTTTGTTTCGTCTTGCCCAGTTGGCCAAAGCAGAAAAGTCTAATTTTATGTTGCTAGTTGGTCAGAAATCTTTCACCTTTAAGTTATTAATACATTTTCCGTAATATCCAATAATGTACTTCCTGTTTTCCCCACAGAAAATAGATGCCCAAGCGATCGAAGAATTCTACGGTCTGACATCTGACATCTCCAAAAACTCTGAGTCAGGGTACATACTCTTCTACCAGTCTAGAGACTGAGACAGTGGAAGTGACTGACAGAATGGGATGGTGTGATTCGTGAGAGACCGGATCGGGCAGATAGGGAGGCTTGGGCTTCGTTGGCACGGCTCAACCCCCTTCTCCATCCCCTCTCAGTCAAGTCCCTTTTCATCCAGGCTTATCAATGGAGCTTTGCACCAGAGCATCAGTCAGGCCCCAGACAGGAGCAGTTGATGCCAGAGTGACCTGGACACAGCACAGTAATCACCAGGCAGAAGTAATCGCCGTCTGGTTAGCCGTCATCTCACTCGCCTGCTTTGTGTTGCTCAGAACACACAATTGCACATAAACACAGTTGTGAAATGAGCTACACGTTCGTCTTTAATGGCCTGAGAATGGACACTGTACAAACTGTACAAACCACCACACAGTAACAAGGTTGATTTTGATTGAAGTAGCTTATGATATAATTTAATTTCTGTATCACATTGTTTTGACTTTCATTGTTGCAGGTTGGTGTTTCATGATTTATATTTTGGCATAGTATCATGGTCAGTCCAAAACCCTTCCCTTTCCTCATCCTACAGATAAAACTCACATTGATGGTCATCATGCTATTCATGCCAACCAGCTAGTTACAGAACAAATTACACGTTATCGTTGTAACTGAGCAATGTGTATCGGCTCCGCCTGAGTAGATAAACCTGGCAGGGATTTAATTATCTAGAAGGGGATTGTATTGTTTCAAGAACTTCACACGTGATGATTTGTAGGACTTTTTTTGGAGTGCAGGACTGTAGACTAATGAGTGTTATGTAGAGAGGATTGTGGGAATCAGAGCAGTGAGGGTGTAATGGATGTGGCTTGGCCTAAGAATGCTATTTCAGTATCCGTTGACTGTAAAACATTCTGCCAGATATTGTGCACTGCAAGTTAGTGTAAGTTTGGATTGGATTGTGTCATATAGTGCACACTTAATATAGATTGTGACAGATGGAAAAAGAAACTAGGGCTTTATATTATTCTAAATATAAGCTGGAGTCCATAGATGGCTGTTGTATTGAAACCAAAACATGCACACATTTCCATTCATATTTTATTTACACCATTTCCCTGTGAGATTGTCTAAGAATAATGCCAACTCGTTCATTTTGGTCTGTTAACAATGGAAAAGTTGGATAATTTAAACATACTTGCTCAACTAGGGCTGTACACTCCATTATAGAGAATTTACACAGAATAGAAGAAATTAGATTTTCCTAATAATGTCAGTAATCTATCACCTATATCTCTATTTTTTATGCCCTGTTAATACATAACGTTTTAACTGGACAAAGACCTGGATGGGAAGTGAAGCACAACTTTAGGCTGAAGTGCAGGTTGGTTTGTCTGTGACTTGCTGTAACCTGCTTGGCAATGATTAAGTTGGTTAAAGGGATAGTTGGTCCAAAAGTAAAATTTCACCATTTATTCACACTCATGTCATTTAAAACCTGTATATGACTCTTTTTTCTGTGGAACACAAAAGAAGATATTTAAAAAAAAATGTCTCTGTGGTTTTGTGTCCATATAATGAAAGTCAATGGGGGCCAATGTTGTTTGAAACCAGTGTTCTTTAAAATATCTTTAGTGTTCTGCAGAGGAAAGAAAGTCATACAGGTTTGGTGAAATATCCCTTTAAGGTCTTGTTGAAGTAATTCAGCGATGTATTGTTTCTTGTCCAGCTCAGCCTCTTGAAGGCTCAAGTCAATGCAAGATGAGTTTCTTCTCTGAATTGGCTGGTTTATGGATATGTTGCTCTGCAATTAGCACATTTTTATAGAGGCATCCAGCAAAATTAGACCTTAGTCTTGCCAATGTGCAGGTTAATACTAGCAGAAAGACTCATTTTCCTGACCTAATTTTATCCCAGCATAATAGACTTGGATGGTTAATAGAGAATAAAGAAAAAGCATATTTTATCAGAGCTTTTTCTGTGTAAGCTACACTGGTTTTATTTGACTGTTTGTTTGTGATGAATGCGCTTTAACATATGAGGGGTCATAACTGACAGTGCTGCTGATAATTAATCCGTACATCATGTAAAGTCTCCTTGGTATCAATGCATGCATTATACAACAACTCTTGACATTGTTATAAAGCATGTAAAAGGTCTGCTAAGCAAACATCACATTGTCTATAAAAAGGTTTATAGCTTTTTGCTTACTGGCATTACGTGTCTTCACCAGACTCAACTATATGTTCAAATAAACTGACATATAGTGCCATGTCATGTAAATTACACATTTACACATGCTATGTTACAGTGTATGTAGATGTGACATCATGTTTGAATAAGGCTTCTCCAGGCTGACTTAACTGGATATTTTGTATTTTTTTAATTGGATTTTGATCTAGTAGTCATGGGGAAGGAAATGATTCTTTTATTCGTTTTTTTTTTTTCTTTGATTTTATTTATGTGTAATTATAAATGTTATATTAACTTTTCTTTGACGCTCTCATTTTTATACATTTTGCTAATTAGTCCCTTATTTGGACCAGGACATATGTTGTATGTTGTGCGGGGAGACTGTTGAATTACAGACAAAAGGGTGATAACGTTTGCTTGGAATTGTCACATTGATCCCATAAGCTGGAAACAAAACATTAAGTTGTCATACTCATATAAACATTTATGCACTGATCACAGTAACAGCACCCTGAGTGTTAGGTAGTTTTGGCATTAGCAGGCAGACAGAATCTACATAAAAACATGAGACAAATGCTAATTAAATGCTATGTCATGCTAAAGTTCACATAAAATTTAGAGTGACACTAGTTTCGTGTTTCATCCCTGCCCCTTTCCTTAACATTGTTATAATGTTTATTCCATACTGGGTTTAAAAAAGTGCACTTTCGATAAAGCAATGTACAAATTGTAAACCAGGTGTATATTCTGGTTTTGAAGTGGACAGTGTGGATGAAAGTTGGGACTCAATCACCCTGTCCCTAATAAAAAAAACAAAAACATGAATGCTTTCTGTTTCTATATAATGTACTTACACTACACTTTTAAGTGATCAGCAATCAATTGGGAAATCAGGTAAGTAACTTTTTAAGAAAATGTGAATTAACAACACTTTACAATAAGGTAGTATTTGTTAACAATTTGTAATGCATTACCAAACATAAACCAGTAATAAACAATACCTCTACAGCATTTATTAGGCATATTTCATGTTAATTTAAGCATTTATTAATACATTTTTAAAATAGAAAATGTTAACATTGCACAGTAAATTAAAATAAACAATTATATTGGCATCAACTAACATTAATGAAGAGTAAAAAAAATGCAGCAAAACTACATTGCTCATTTACTAATGTCAACAAATACAACCTTATTGTGAAGTGTTACTAGTTAAATATTAACTATAATATCTTGCTTAAAGATAATTAAAATAAATTTCTGTTAAATTATTCTGATGTACTGTATAATGGCGATATATACTAAGTTTATAGTCTTTAATCCGTGGTAGTACTTGGTTGAGAAGACTGATTTTTGTGTTCATACATCTACATGATCTTGTTATTCAAAATATTTCTTATGCAATCTTTCATTTGAGCCCGGTATAATAATTTATTATTAATTATTATTGCAAATAAATAATGGCCTTGAGGAAAATTATTGTAAGTAGGTAGTGCTTAAGATAAAGATTTGTGTGAAAAAATGGCACTTTAAAGTCCCATTATTCAAATCTTCCAACTGGATGGATGGTGTGGCTACTGTGTCCAGATTTAGTTTCCAATAATAATGTCAGACATGTAATGTTGAAAATATGAACAGTAAATATCACCCCCTTGTGGTGCAATAATGTCTCAGAGCTCAGAGTCTGTTCTTCAAATAACACATCAAAAATGTCTTATTCATTACAAATCTGATCCATTCCACTCCATTTTTTCTCAGACTGTAAATAGTTGTTGAAGAAGTTTTGCAGTGAGGGGCTTCTTCTCACCACAGGTATCTGAAATGCAACATGTAAAAGATTTAAGAGTGAAGATCAGTAACATTTACTAAAAAGTAAAAAGAGTAAAAAGAACTCAAAGCTACCAAGTTGAATATATACTTTTTATTAAAAAATGGAAATATTGTATATATGTATATGATTTTGTAATAGTTACTATAAACTGACATACAAGTATCAATCAGCTGCCAATATCAGAACTGAAATAGTCAAATGCAGTTTGGAACTTTAGAAATGATGACATGCTAATGTAAACAAATTTAATATGAAAGAGGTCAGCGGTAAAAAAAATTCAAAATTATTTTGCATTTTTCAGGACCCACTGAGTGCATGTTTGAAGTATGGATTATGTATATAAAATCTGCTCTGTTTATAACAGGATAACAAAAGTCTATAATATATTTACATTTTACAGTCAGAGGTCTGTATCTTGGTAACATACACAGTTTTGGCAAGTTAAAGATTCTGAGGGCGGTTGTTTTACAATAATCTAGTGTGTTCTGAAAAATCATCATCTTCAAAAGTAGTGCTGGTATTTACAATAATTTTACATAAACAGTTTGGCATCCACAATAACATTTCTGTGTGTCTACATTTCTAACTGATGAGCAATTTTACGAGTCCACTCAAACACACACACACACACACAAAACTGGTACATCTACTGTAGGGGGTCAAACTATAGTCTCTGAGCCTGACACCTTTCCAGTGAAAAAGTCCCAGAAGTTGCTTGGCGGCCTGCTGTCGTCTGACGTCGTGGATGAGGCATTGGAGCTCTGTCGTACCCAGACGCGTCTCTCTACAGGGCTCTGCGGTTGGGAACCATTATCCTGCATTCCGAAACCGAAATTAAGTCGCTCCTCTGACCAGGTTTGCCTGGAAGCAGCTTGTCTTTGCTCTTGGAGCTGTCTCTCATCGCTCTGGGCATTAAGGGAAGGTTGCACCAGACTCAGCAGGTTGTGGTGAGAATGAAACTGCCTTATTTGGCCAATGGACTTTGCCGGAGCCTCTGAGAAGCCAGTTAAACATATACATAAGTGGATCTATTGTATGTCTTAGTGTTCATTAAGATCTAGAAAGAATATTTGATATTTATCTCTCACTGTACAGAATGAGACGCTGCTCACGTTTTCTGTTGGTGTTAAGGTGCAGAACGTTGAGGAAGACCTCACTATTCAGACTTCCTATGCTAGATGATTCAGGGAAGACAGGCTCCAGGGATGAAAGATCATCACTGGACTGACCCACAGAGTCCAGAGAGGCCTGCGTGTCCCTCCGTCCACCAGAGTCTGTGTCCATCATCAGACTGCTGCTACTGCTAAAACAAATGTGATAATGAAATATTGTGTGCAGTCATTTAATGATTTTTTTGTAACATTTTTTTAACATTTTTCATTTTCCAAATGTTTTTTTCCTCTTCTTTTCAAATGTTTTTTGTGGTAATTTTTTTCCTCTTTAAGAGTGCAATCAAGAGAAATAGTTTTTGCTTGCTAGCTAACAATTAGGATGTAGTGCCAACCTTAACCACCAGTAAAACAATTATGTAAAAATTGTCCTTATATTCCTTATTAAAGTCTTAATGATTTTCTTTTCTTGAAATGTTTTTTTTTTCTTTTTAATAAATATTTTCCCTCTTTAAATTTTGTTTCCTCTTAAAAATATTAGGGTTATCTTCAAAACTTTTTTACTCTTCAAAATGTTTTTCATCTTCACATTTTTTTTCAACTTCAAAACATTTCCTTTTCAATTTTTTTTCCATCTTCAAAAAATGTTTTTTTTTCTCTTCAAATTTTTTTTATTCTTTAAAATGTTTTTTCATCTTCACATTTTTTTCACCTTCAAAACATTTTTTTCCTCTTCAAAAATTTTTTACTCTTAAAAATGTTTTTCATCTTCACATTTTTTTTCATCTTCAAAACATTTCCTTTCAAAATTTTTTTTCATCTTCAAAAAATGTTTTTTTCCTCCTCATAATTTTATACAATTCTATAAAGAAATTATCTTCAAAATATTTTTTTGAGTTTTTGCTTGCATTTTTAACAATTAGCATGTAGTTTTTTGACCTTGACCAAATGTAAAAAATCTCATTAAAATTTGTCTGTTTTGAAGTCCTAATGATTTCTTCTCTTGAAAATGTTTTTCATCTTCAAAAATCTTTTTTCCTCTTTAATTTTGTTTCCAATTCAGAATAAAGAAATTATCTTCAAAATATTTTTTATCTTCAAAATATTTTTTACTCTTTTAAATGTTTTTCATCTTTAATTTTTTTTTCATCTAAAAAAAACATTTCCTTTTTGTCTTTTTTTTCTCCTAATGATTGTTCTTCTCTTTAAAATGTTTTCATCTTTTCAAAAATTTTTTTTCATCTTTAAAACATTTCCTTTTCAGAATTTTTTCCATCTTCAAAATGTTTTTTTTCCTCTTCAAAAATTTTTACTCTTCAAAATGTTTTTCATCTTCACATTTTTTTTCATCTTCAAAACATTTCCTTTTCATTTTTTTTTCATCTTCAAAAAATGTTTTTTTTTCTCTTAAAAATGTTTTTACTCTTTAAAATGTTTTTCATCTTCACATTTTTTTCACCTTCAAAACATTTTTTTCCTCTTCAAAATTTTTTACTCTTCAAAATGTTTTTCATCTTCACATTTTTTTTCATCTTCAAAACATTTCCTTTTCAATTTTTTTTCCATCTTCAAAAAATGTTTTTTTTTCTCTTCAAATTTTTTTTACTCTTTAAAATGTTTTTCATCTTCACATTTTTTTTCATCTTCAAAACATTTCCTTTTCAATTTTTTTTCCATCTTCAAAAAATGTTTTTTTTCCTCTTCAAAATTTTTTTACTCTTCAAAATGTTTTTCTTCTTCACATTTTTTTTCATCTTTAAAACATTTCCTTTTCAATTTGTTTCAAAATGTTTTTTCTCTTCAAAATTTTTTTACTCTTTAAAATGTTTTTCATCTTCACATTTTTTTTCACCTTCAAATGTTTTTTTCCTCTTCAAAATTTTTTTCATCTTCAAAAAATTTTTTCATCTTCATTTTTTTTTCATCTTCAAAACATTTCCTTCAAAAAATTTTTTTTTTCATATTCTAAAATTTTTTTTTTTTTTTTCTCTTCAAAATTTTTTCTTCTTTAAATTTTTTTTCATCTTTAATTTTTTTTCACCTTTAAAACATTTCCTTTTCAATTTGTTTCAAAATGTTTTTTCTCTTCAAAATTTTTTTACTCTTTAAAATGTTTTTCATCTTCACATTTTTTTTCACCTTCAAATCGTTTTTTCCTCTTCAAAATTTTTTTACTCTTCAAAATGTTTTTCATCTTCACATTTTTTTTCATCTTCAAAACATTTCCTTTTCAATTTTTTTTTCATATTCTAAAATTTTTTTTTTTTTCTCTTCAAATTTTTTTTACTCTTTAAAATGTTTTTCATCTTCACATTTTTTTTCACCTTCAAAACATTTTTTTCCTCTTCAAAAATTTTTTACTCTTTAAAATGTTTTTCATCTTCACATTTTTTTTCATCTTCAAAACATTTCCTTTCAAAAAATTTTTTCATCTTTCATCTTTCATCTTTTTTTCTCTTCAAAGTTTTTTTACTCTTTAAAATGTTTTTTATCTTCACATTTTTTTTCATCTTCAAAACATTTCCTTTTCAATTTTTTTTTCATCTTCAAAAAATGTTTTTTTCCTCCTCATAATTTTATACAATTCTATAAAAAAATTATCTTCAAAATATTTTTTAGAGTTTTTGCTTGCTAGGTAACAATTAGCATGTAGTTCTGACCTTGACCACCAGTAAAAAAAAATCATTAAAAAATTTGTCTGTTTTGAAGTCCTAATGATTTTCTTCTCTTAAAAAATGTTTTTCTTTTCAAAAATTTTTGAATCTTTTTCCTCTTTAAATTTTGTTTCCTCTTCAGAATATTTTTTTCATCTTCAAACTTTTTTTTCTTCAAAATATTTTTTACTCTTTAAAATGTTTTTCATCTTCAAAACATCTTCAAAACATTAAATTTTTTTTTTTCTCTTCAAAATTTTTTTTCCTCTTCAAAATTTTTCCTCTTTAAAATGTTTTTCATCTTCACATTTTTTCATCTTCAAAACATTTTCCTTTTTAATTTTTTTCCATCTTCAAAATGTTTTTTCAAATTTTTTCTCTTTAAACATTTTTATCTTTTTTTTTCATCTCAAAACATTTCCTTTTCATTTTTTTTTCCTCTTTGTTTTTCATCTTCATTTTTTTCAAAAAAACAGTTCCTTTTTTTTTTTTCATCTTCAAAATGTTTTTTTTTCTCTTCAAAATTTTTTTACTCTTTAAAATGTTTTTCATCTTCACATTTTTTTTCACCTTCAAAACATTTTTTTCCTCTTCAAAACTTTTTACTCTTCAAAATGTTTTTCATCTTCAAAACATTTCCTTTTCAATTTTTTTTCCTCCTCATAATTTTATACAATTCTATAAAAAAAATATCTTTAAAATATTTTTTTCCAAAAATATTTTTTAGAGTTTTTGCTTGCTAGGTAACAATTAGCATGTAGTTCTGATCTTGACCACCAGTAAAACAAATCATTAAAAAATTTGTCTGTTTTGAAGTCCTAATGATTTTCTTCTCTTGAAAAATGTTTTTCTTTTTAAAAAAAAATTGAATCTTTTTCCTCTTTAAATTTTGTTTCCTCTTCAGAATATTTTTTTCATCTTTAAACTTTTTTTTCTTCAAAATATTTTTTACTCTTTTAAATGTTTTTCATCTTCACATTTTTTTTCATCTTCAAAACATTTCCTTTTCAATTTTTTTTTCATCTTCAAAAAATGTTTTTTTACTCTTCAAACTTTTTTTTCTTCAAAATTTTTTACCTTTTCAAAACGTTTTTTCCTTTTCAAATCTATTCCTTTACTCTTCAAAATGTTTTTCATCTTCACATTTTTTTTTTACTCAAAATTTGTTTTTCATCAGTTGTTTCCCCCTTTTAAAATATTTTTGCTTCTTCAAAATATTTTTTCCCTCTTCAAGATATTTTTCCATCTTCAAAATGTTTTTTCCTCTTCAAATTAGCATGTAGTGCCAACCTTTACCACCAGTAAAAAAATCATGAAAAAAAATTGTCCTTATAATCCTTCTTGAAGTCCTAATGATTTTCTTCTCTTGAAATGTGTTTTTCTTTTCATCTTTTTCCTCTTCAAATTTTGTTTCATCTTCCAACAACTTTTTTTTAATCTTCAAAAAAATTTTTACTCTTCAAAATATTTTTATCTTCAAAACATTTTTTTCCTTTTAATAAAACATTTTCCTCTTCAAAATTACATTCAACATTTTGTTTTCCTCTTTTGTTTTCCAAATTAAAAAAAAAAGTTTTCCCCTCTTGATATGGCATTTGTTGTCATGTTTAAAAACATGTTTAAAAGCACTTATTTTTTAGTTTTAACTTGTCGGTCTAAGAGAGAACAGTTAAGTGCTGACTCCTAAAGAGAAAAAAAATTGAAGAGGAAAATATTTTTGAAGATGAAAATATTTTTTGAAGAGAAAAAAAGTTAAGAGAAGAAAATCAAAACATTTGCCAAATATTTATTATTTAAACTTTTTTTCTTCAAAAGATTTTTTACTCTTCAAAATGTTTTTCATCTTCACATTTTTTTTTCATCTTCAAAACATTTCCTTTTCAATTTTTTTTCCTTCTTCAAAAAATGTTTTTTCCTCTTCAAAATTTTTTTCAAAACATTTTTTTCCTCTTAAAAAAAACGTTTTTCCTTTTTTGAAGATGAAAATATTTTTTGAAGAGAAAAAAATTTAAGAGAAGAAAATCGAAAACATTTGCCAAATATTTTATTCTCGAGACCTTTCCATCAATATATGTGACCCTGCCTGTCTTGATGCTCGTTATCTCAGAATTAGACTTGTAGACTTTAACCTGGTTTTCGTTAAAGTCTAAAAATCTAATTCTAATGAGCATCAAAGTTTGATTTCACCTATTCAACATTTGACGTGACCTTACTCATATATTAAAGATATCAACTTTTTCACAAAATGTTCTTTACATTATGTACAATGATTTTATGTAGAAAACAGAAAAATCACAAAAACACTTATATATGATTCTAGCATCAGTCATGCTAGAATGATATGGAAGCTGACCTGACTTTCCTCCTTAACAGATAGTCAATAACATCTGGGTCTGTCTGAATGAGGCTCATGAGCACCTCCTGCTGGAGCTCTGCAGACACCTGCTCATAAAAAACAACATGTTTACTCTACTAATATTAGCAATACAAATACACAACTATAAACACTTAACAATGTCATTTTACCAGTCCGCACATACAGAAATGAGTATCATATGCGGGAGAAAGATTTTCTGATAGAAAAAGATCTCGTAAACAGCTTTAATTTAAAACAACCACTATCTCTCACCATGAAGAGGTGTTTGTGGTTCTGGATGAGTAACAGGGTAACAGAGATAACAGCAGTGCTGTCCTCTATGCCCAGAGCCTGTGGACTGAGCTCTCTCTCTGAGCGCTCTCTCTCTTTCTGTAGGAGGTTGGGCCCAAAGATCACTGCCAGGTTGGCTGCCGTCATCTTATTGCCTGAGATCTAATCACATCACGAGATTAAATCACCAAACAGAATTATAGGCATCACTTTGTTTGTTTGTTTGTGGTGGGGACAGTCACATGAAGGAACTGGCTGCTGGATTGTGTAAATCAATTCAAACAAATAAACTTGTGACATGTATTTTATTGGATGATAATCATTCAATCTAGCACTGTGGATGTGTTAGTCTAGAGATAAATTTAATGCTTTTAGTTTTAGTGGTCTTGGGTTTAAATCCCACACAATTTTTTTGTGACAATAATTTGTCGAATAATATATACTGTAGACCAGACAATGGAAATAATAACTGTGATTTTCTAGTAAAGTCATTGTAAGATCCCTATGGTTGGAATTCAAGCAGACTGATACTGAATTCTCGAATAAAAATCTAGAACGGTAGAAATTATCACCTGACATTATGAGAGAAAACAAAGTAATTTTGTTTGGAAAACCAGACAAGAAATACAGACAGGAAAGCTATACAGGACCATTCACGTTTTACAAATGATTCAGAATTCAGCTACAGAGACATGAATGTAACATTACACAAAGAAAATACTGTAATTGTATAAGAACAGGTTGTGTTACCTCCTGCTGGTTGGGGCCAGTAGAGTCCTGTGCGTTCTGCTGTACTGTATGTAGAAGTGTGAGGAGTCTCAACAGAGTATCACAGTTACAGGGCGGTAACAGATATAATAACTGCTGCAGGTATGTCAGCTGATCAGCCCCTCTCAAAACTATAATAACAAATAACATATCATAGACAGATTAGCTTGTTTCATTAAAACTAAGTCGGACATTTAACAAATATTTATGTAATCGCACTTTGTGTATCATGTGTGGGTCATGCTACAAAACAGGTTGCATACAATAACAATGAGAAGCTAGTGATTTAATTTTTACCTGTAATGTACTTTTCTACAAAAACGTTTTTTTATTTTTTGTCATTAGGATGTTTTTAGTATAACCTGACCAAAATGTGTTTTTAAAAAAATGACCCATGTGATACAAAACATCACAAATTTAAATTCTTTATGAAGATGTGTTCATACAGTTAGCATGGAGGAAGGCTCGGTACAGTTCTCGGGGTAACAGTGGATCAGGCATCTCCCTTAGAAACTCCTTCAGTAATGCAGCCACATCATGAACGCTCTGCTCCTCGTCTAACACGACATCTGTCCCGCTGTTAAAGTCATCACGCAGCTGAAAACACAATCAATGGAATGATTGAACAGCCTCAAACAAACATCATGATCCACTGCAGCTCTGAAGCCTTGCATTTCTATACAAACATAGTATAGTTTACACATACAGATCACAGTCTGTGTGAGGTCAGGTGCCTGCACGTGCACCAGTAATCTAGGACAACAAGAGATTGTGCTTACTCTGATCTGTGTGCAGGAGAGAGAGAGACAGAAAAAGAGAGATGGTTTTTGTATACAGTGGTTCAAGAGAGCACCTGGAATTAACAAACTTACTTGACGGACTCTCTTTTTGGAGCTGCCTACACGAAAAATCCCCAAAGTTTGTAACCCTAGAAGAGAAAGAAAGCTGATGATCATAAACAAGTTTTGGACTCAGATGTCAACATCCTGATTTTACACCATCATGTGTATTTTTGAGTAACATGTGGATGTGTAACATAAACCAGGGCATGTTGTGTGCAAACCCACTAGCAATCTGCAGCTACAAAATTACCCATAAACCACAGCTGATTTCAACCTGCCATGTTGTACAGATATTTCACTCGCTTACAGGTCTTTTTAATACTAATTTTGGCTAATTTCAGTGTAGTATATTCAAATTAGTTTTCTATTAAATCCATTCCACAGATTTCTGCACAACTTCTTCCAAATGCAGCACAGGAATTCAAGTTTTAGGTTCTAGTTTTGAACTATTATAACAGTAGATGTATGTGCCCTAAGATGTATTGTACATATTTGGATTATGATTTATTTGCTGTATTTTTGACATTATCTTAACACACAAGCAGAACACATGTGACCCTGTCTGTGAAAATCAGGTCAAGTCTCAAAATCAAATTATGAGATAACAAGCATCAAAGTTTGATCTCACCAATAAACATCACTATGATTTCAATCTTTGACATGTCATTACTCAGTGAGTATTAAAGATGTCAAGGTTATATTGTCACAGAATGTTCTTTACATTATATAGGTTTATTTTACATAGAAAACAGTAAATCACAAAAAATGACTTTAGCTGGGTTTTCACAGGCAGGGTTACAATGATCATCTTTATTATATATTATGCATTATTATGTATAATATCATTAATGTTTTTTGTAGCTCACCATAAGTCTGAATGTGGTTACAGCAGCGCTCCACCACTCGGGGCACTTGTCTGTAAATGGGGTTGAGACTCAGTTTGGCCTGTGTACGGCCAGCTGATGCCTTCTTCATTTCCAGCTCATTAGGGTGAGAGAGCTGCAGAGCTTCTAGCAGTCTGGACTGACTCTCCACCAGATCAGAGATGGAGTCTACAGACAACCCTCCCTATACAGAGACAGCAGGAGAAGAGAGAATTAAACATAATGATATGAGGGATACACAAAGGCGGTAAAGTATGTGATATATATAAGGTTTAAAGGTCAGTGGTCAAAATGTTAACATAAATTGAAGCATCTTTCACAAGAAATTATAACAACACAAAAACAACCACAAAGCTTTCTCATTGGTCAGTAGTTAAAAGAGCACAAAGTATTAGACTGCAATACTTGAAATCTATTAATAGGTTTGTGATGTATACAAAAGAAATGTAGAAACATTTTCATAAAAGCTTTTCAAACACCACATCGATCAAAGCAGTGATGACTGAACAGCCCAGCAAACAGTTCTTTTTCCTTCCTCTCCCCATGTTTGGGTGGAGAAAATGGAGAGTTTGATTTGGCAAAGAAACAGACATAGATCTCATTCCCCCCTGCTGGTCTGAAGCCACCCATAGAGATAATGTCTCCAACCCTAACTGAGCCAGGTATTTAGTTTGCCATAGTGGCACCATGCAATAACCTGAACCACGCTGACCACTGCCATCCAGAGACTCAGTATAACAAACATAATTTGTCTCATTTTGATAAGGAACACTATAGTGCTAAGGACATTATCTGTTTTTGAAAAATCAACCAAATCAAATGAAATGTTTTTGCATTGCAAAGTAGACTGGGGAATTTTAAATTGTGCTTATTCACAGCTTTAATTTGATTCTGATGTACCCGGCACCCTAGACTAAAACATTTTGCATTGTATGTTCTTTTGTTTTTCTGAATGACTTTGTTATCCAAATATGCTTTCATGCCAAAACAAATGAGAAAAACATGATTTCTTTCAGCATTTTTCACCATGGTCTTTATTTTTTCAAATTGTTTAAAATTGTGTAAAAAGTCTGCAGCTGGAATGTAATCTGTTTAATGTTTATCTGTGAGGTGTTCTGTATCAGCGCTTGATGGTGGGGAACTGTTTGAATGAAATGATGCCGGGGTAGTGAACGTTTTTATTGGCCCCGAATTATATTTGTGTTTCCTATCTGCTCATTTGCTCTCGGATAAGATGTCAGCAACACAAAATGACTCAAAAGTACAGGGTTATACTGATATCGTCGTATGCAAAGATGTTTGATATAGCTGATGGGTCTAAAGTTACACATTATATGTAACAAGTTGCAAATGTTTTCCTGGGTTATCATCAAGTATTAACTAATTCCAGGCTGTGGCACCATATACAGGAAACCATCCTAGAGTGTTTAGGTTTTATATATATATATATATTTATATATATATATATATATATATATATATATATATATATATATAGTCCTTCATTCTCCTCATACCCGTCTGTGTGTCCTGGAGGTGTTGTCCATGAACGTTGATGACACAGGTTTGTTGTGAACCTCCAGTGCTGGTGAGGAGGCTGCACCAGGTGATGACGCTGTATTGCGTAATGGTCGGTTTCCATTGTGTTGCCATTTCTCAGCACGGAAGCGTAGTACACTGGCCTCCAGGTCCAGACAGTCCCGTCGACTCTCTTTTAGCGCGTCCTGCCGCTGCTTGTGGGCCCGGTCATTGGCGATTACTTGGGCAAGAGGGATACCGAATGCCTGGGGTGCAGCTTCTGCAGCACAATGTAAAGAAAAACTGTTAGTACAACAACTGATCTTATCAGCTAACCTAATCTTTATAATTGAATTTAATTACATGGATAGAATTTAGTTATTTGATGATTAAGAATATTGCATCAAGGACCAGTTTTTGTAATGAATATGTAAATATATGGCAAATACACATTTTAGAAAGGGAGTGTGTGAAGCACAGTTAATGTTTGAGTAAAACCCAGTTACTTCTTTTTTGTTGGTAAACAATGACCCAGTATTTTTTTTAGAGTATACATACATTTGCATGAGCAATTAGACCAAAACCAAAATATCTCATACGTATAAAATGTCTTAAATATGTATAAATATCTTTTGTAAAATATTTAAAATATTATTTACTAAGCCACAATCAGAAATTTGTTCAATAGTTTGTATTTTTCGTGAATATTTATCTTTAACAAAAAAGAGTCTTTTGTGGCTCACTTTAGTGTTTATTTCAAAACTTTGAAGGCAAAATGTAATTTTATGGATATTTTATGGATTTCATTTTTTTGAAGTTTTTATGGAAAAACTTAATGTGGAAGTTTTACAGGTCTAAATCCTTAAAATATGGGATTTTGGAAATGTAGTGTAAATCATAGATAGTCTAGAATATGAACCATACTGATGCTTTGTATAAACAATCCCTGCATGTTTAAGATATACAGTGTGGTCTATATCTAAGACACATTGTTTAAACTTCACATCTTGAATGTATTATATACAGACTGCAATACTACAGGTCCAGTCTCTCAATCTTCCCATGTTGTTCTTGAAATGATTTATGGCGCCTCTATTTCTGCTTTTTACTTTTTCAAAAAATCATATAGGCCTACACATGCCCTTAATGTCTGTCTTCGAATTACAGTCATGTTTAAATTTCTTATATACATACAGTAATATGTATGTATTATTGTATCTCAAAGTAATCTCAAAGTAATCTTTATTTAACATTTTCTTCTAAAGCACCTTAGCTGTAATTGAACTTAACCCATCCCAGGTATTTTTATATATGGGAAGGAACCAAGACATGATTTATATGTTTTTAAATAGCAACTTTAACACCATAAGAGACTACACTTAGGTTGCGATCTGTTTTGGCTGGAAGAATTATACCACAGCACGTCTCCACTGCAAGAACAGTCTTAACGTCTCCCCCTCCCTCCCTTACAATCTTCTATCTCTACCTCCAGGCTTAAAGGTCTGGTGGCAGGTCAGGTTAGTCTGGTCCACCAGCCACAAGCTTACCGATAAGCTGGATGGATAGGGGGATTGAGACTGCTTTAAATACATTCCTTCCCCTACCCTCCCACCATCTACTGTCTATTTCTCCATTTAGCCCTGGCCTCCAGTCATGTCGATCTAGAGCATGAAGCTGACGCACATGCTGAATACAAATGCCAGAACGTGGCTGCAGGTGGCAGGCGGAATGGCAGGAACAAGGCCAAGCAAATCCACCTGACCCACAAATTGGTGCTTCTTTGGCTCCTTTAATGTTAAGAGCTGAGATCAGTTTGAGCCATTAACAGCACAGCAAGTTAAACATTGATCCTTAATCAGCACTTGTGCGCTTTGTTATGCAATGTCTGTAATGCTTATTTATTATTACTAAAACATAGAAGTTAATATAATCAATTCAAGATACAGCTAGCATTAGTTTAGAGAAAAATATAAATATTTACATCTTACGTTAAAAGCTTTTAGATTTAACTCATAAAAGACAAAAAGTAAATGTAAAATGTTATAACTAAAATGCTTTGCGTGTAGATGGAATTATGAGTCACTATTCCAGTATCACTGTCTCAGAAATATTACCTTGAACAATAAACTAAATTATGATACAAATACAAAATAAACATGACCCCGTTTGTGAAATCCTGACCAAAGTCTCAAAATCTAATAATGAGATTAAGAACATCAAAGTAGTCATTGCCATAAAACTGATGAAAGGTGTGTTTATTGCTGTGAGTTGTAGATTACATGATGATTTTCATTTACTGTATAACACTGAAATTAATGATTTGAAATACTGAAATTAATGATTTGAAATACTGAAATTATAGATTTTTTTATTATTTTGCACAAAAAACTATCATATGCTGACTTCCTAAACACTGAAAACAACTGAAAGGGTTACAAATGAAAAAGATTTAGATGTATTTGCAGGGATGCACAGATTGTTAGAAGTAAAGGTACACTGGATGTACAGTGTTCTGTGTCTTAACGTCTTAAAGTCTCGTGTGGCTTATAGGCCAATGGGAGATTTGTGACACACCAAACAGCCTTGGCAACAAGGGTCAGAGAATCCACAAAGAGAACATCCATTTATCACTCTGTATTCTGCCTTCACTGTCCACCAGAGAAAGAGATTAAGTAAGCTTGTTGTCATCTGGCTAAAATTTACAATGCAGTTCAACCATCATTTGTTTGTGGCTAAAAAAATGTAAAAAGTGGCATAAGATATAAAGGCAAATGTTTTTTGGGTTGTTTATCAAGCAAAGATTACAGGACAGGTGTTCAGGAATTTTGCCTGACAAACAGGGTTACTCGAAGTACTCGAACAGAACAGCTTACATGGTTTGAATGGTTTAAATACTGTTAGGCATCACAAGGCAAAGTTTTATAAAACCTAACTATGCTTAAATGATTGCTATATGTGTACTCATTTACATGCAGGTTATAGAGTTCTACAGATGTGAATGTGAAATAAAAAAGGACATGGTTTTGTCTTACCTCGCTCTTTCTTTTCTTTTGAGAACGAGTCAAACTTTCTCCGCAGTGATTTCCTCCTCTTCTGAGTCTCTGCAGAAAAAGATTATATTAATAGTTGGTTTTGTGTACAGAACAATAGATAAATAGGCTCCTTATTTATAATTCAAAATACAACAGATAAGATTTGTTTTATCATATAAAATAGAATCAAAATCTAATGAACTAAACAGTCACATTCCCAATACAAATCCACAAGTCTTCCATTTTTGAATGATTTTTCTTAATCAATGACAGACGTCTTCTTGATATTAGATTATCAAAGTGAAACCTTATAAGCCCCAAGTATGAATGCAGAGCTGCCAAGTCAAGCATGCTTACACTATATAAAACTGCTGTATTGTGGAGGCTGCTTAAGATCAAATTAAAAAATAAAAACACTTCTTGAGTAGAAAAACAGCCACTGTTATTTTATCTTGAGAAAGAACATTTATTCCAAATTTGGAGAGCTGAAAATACACTGAGCTAAAACAACAAAGAAAGAAAGTATAATCAACAGTAAGAGTAAAATAAAATAAAATACATGAAATGATTAAATAAATAAAAACAGAAAAAAGATATGATAATTTGATAAATGATAAATGACTTTTTTATTTTTGACGGTAATGTAAGAAAATGCTGAGCAATTTTCTGTACGTTAAACACAGTGCTCTTTTTTTTAAACAACTGGAATCAGGGATTACAAAGTGCTCTAAGTAAGAGAGCTAAAATAACAGACAGATGTGAGTGATATGTAGATGTCCAGAGAGAGAGAGAGAGAGAGAGAGAGAGGGGCACATGCAGAGGGGCTTTAGGTGGGGTCATATTCCCATGACTGCAGGAAATGAGAGTTTATTTCTATAGCAACTGCCCACTTCTATCCCCACACGCCAAGACATCATGGGCTAATCCCCCATCAGAGACAGGACAAGAGAGAGATGATGATGATGATGATGAGAATGAACACAAAGCATGCTGAAATATTTCCCTGATTAAGGATAAATAATCCCATTGGGTCAACACTAAGATTGAAATCAAAGTAAGACAGAAACTTATATAAAGTATGAGACTGCGACAAGACAACACCAACAAAACAAGTGCCTGTAAATGGCATACAGCTACCGCTTTCAAATTATTTTCAAATTTTAAAAATTATATTAATAATGATAAAAAATAATAATAATGCATAACAAGTGAATAATGCAACTTCAAAATACAACTGAATTAACTGCCACAAAACCCGGCAAAAAAGACCCAGATCCATCACTCATGATACGCTTTCTGAATTCTGTTATTACAGAGTATAATTTAAACTCTGTGTAGGACATTCATCTTCTCGAAAAGTAGCTGCCAAACACATTGATGACAATTCCGAAAGAGGCGGCCAATTAAACCACCATGCAGAATCTGACAGATTTCTCCTTTGGGAGGAAAATGTTCCATAAATATTCCCATAAAAATATGGTGACTGCTTCCCCATGGGTCAGCTGGCTGTAGTCTTCTCACAGATGTCCAGTTAAAAACTCGTTAAACAACAGAGGATGACCTTTTGTTATTTGACTATGTGATGATTTTTGTACGTACTGGGAATACCACTTCCCACAAAACAAAGTGGGAAGTGATTTTCCATGGAAGGCTATAATGGTACCATCACATGATATTCATAGCACCAACATGCAGAATTGCACAAAAGTATAAGGAAACAGCATACAAAGTTCTTGCGTATGTTTAATAAAATTATGAACACTTTTATTACTAATGAACCTAACTTATTACTAATTACCCCGACCCAGGATCTCAAAAAAAAGAAACACTAGAAATTTCTTACAAAGTGTCTGTTTGAAACAATCACATAAGCAGTATCAAAAAGTTTTTAAATGCATAAACTAATCACAAGCATACTTGCAAATGATCTCAAATGTACCTCTAGGGATGCTGATCTTAAAGTCCAGGTCTCTTTTTTCCAAGTGGTAAAGGGCCACTTCCTGCAGTCGAGCTCTCTCCAGCTCTGAGAGACTTTGGATGGGAACCGGCTGCAGCCTCAAGCTCTGTCCCAACATGGTGGTCCACGTATGTTCGCCCTAAAGAAAAAGACAAACAGACTGAAAAAGCGGAACTGAAACAGTGTACAGGAAACCATCGTTTTTTAGCAGTCTACTTTCTTACAGTGTTTAGTTTTAACCATCTCACGAACCCCAGTTTGTAATTTTAAAGTGATACTGATTTATGTGTGTGATCAGTGTTGGAATTTTGCAGCAAGGTATATCTAGGATTTGCCCTCGTAAAAATGATGTAGCGTAGTTAGATTGCTTTGACCTCTTACAAAGGTGAACTGCTGTAGAGAGAGAAGGACTATGAATCTGTTTTACGAGCAGTTTTCTTGTGTTTGCTGCTGAAACAGGAAGTTTGGGCGGGACTTTGAAGGGATCCCTCGTTTGTTTAATACCCAATAGGCTGTGGTTTTCTCACAGTCACGATTCAATGATGATGGATTATGAGATTCTGATATTCTTTTCTCCAGAATCACACAATGCATTTAAACATTTTAAAATACTTTATCTGCTTATGATTACATATGTCTACATTTAGGATTTGGCCTTTTTACTTCATCAAGACTGTTGTTAAAAACTTTACGCAGTTGCCCTTTATAGGGACATGTCTGGATAAACATTCACTAAAAGGGCCATGTCTGGGTTAAGCAAAAACACAAAAAGCCTGAAGGAACTAAAACATCCTCTAATAGAAAAACATAATATTTAAGCCTTCTCTGTTTAATTAGATTCAAGGGAAGCTACTTTTAGACTTGGTAGTGGTTCTGGGTAAATATACAATAACTAGTGGACATTTTATGACCCCGGGAAATTCTTTTGACCACATACATCCTGTCATGTGTGTTTGTGTTGCTCATCTGATGTGATGACAACAATGAAAAGGACTGAAACAGAAAACAATTACTGATGCTACACTTGCGTGCAAATGGAGCACGAGTTAAACTACAGGCAATGTCGCACATACAGCCATAATTTGGGACCCTCTGTTGGACTCTTTTGTTGAAATTATGGTAAATCAGCTCAGAAGTTATAAAATTACATGTGCAACCAGTTCATAACTTGCCGTCAGTGAAAACATTTTCAGCTTTTAGCAAGGATCACCTCATAAACATGTAATTGGAAGCAGGAATGCATCTGATATCTTTGTCTTTAAATCGCTGTGTGAGGTCACTTTCCCCTAGAGTTATTGCACACCAAATGCTTAGCAGTGTTGAGAAAAGGATCAAGTTTAAAGATCACAGGTTGTATCCTGTTTATTCTGACAGTATTAGAGTTCAAAGGTCAATGAATGAGATTGTAACTTGAAACCATCCACTTTCTTCAAAGTTCTCTCAGTACAATAATAAAAATAATAAAAAGTTATAAATGATAGAAATTGTATTGTTGCATCTTATGTCTTAAACAATCCTAGAGAAAGTACTGCAATATGTACAGTGCAGCGTTTCTGTAATGTTCATATATATCTTTTATATTATTATCACAGCTATAGAAAGAAAAGAATATTCAGGGTGAAGCAAAGCACAAAATAATCTCTCCATCTCTTTCCGTCTCTCTCTCTTTCTCCCACCCCCCCATCTCATATACTCTTTTGCCTTTTAACATAACAAATTGAAGGTCTGGAAGAAAGGGAAAAGCAAAACACAAACACATGTAACTTAAATTCACTGAAATCTAGACCACCATCATTCGTCAGGCATATATTGTGTTCATTTGGTGAAAACAAAGGCCATTGTGAAAAACAACCCCCTTCAAAGCACTAAACAGCATAACAGATGGAACATACATCCTTTATGACGTCCATACAACAACATATTTTAATTTAACATTCGAAAACAATATTTGCCCAATATTAGTTTGACACATTGTACCACAAAGCTTCAATCCATAACTTTGTTTAAAACATAATATTGCAGATTACTTCACGGACTTATCTTTATGTGGATTGAAATCAAACTGACCTTCTCTGCAAAATCTGACCTGACAGCTCAAATCATTATTATAAATTTACAATTGCGAATCAAGGTAAGGGGATGGTTTTAAACACTGTTTTTTATGTACTCCTTCAGTAACTATTTTGTATTTATTTTTAACCAAGAAAATTACAAATTGCAGTTTTGATATGTGAACAGAACAATAACAGCCTGAAAAAATGTATACTTAGATCACTAGCAACCACCATATGTTGCAGTAACAGTAATTTTTATTTAGTGGCTGCAATTAGTTTGACAGAGAGCAACAAAATATCAGGCTAAAACAGATTCCACTTTTAACTGAGACAACAACAAACTCAAGTACAGATGAACCTAAGTGCATGACAAGATCCAGAGCGAAATATCAGGTGACCATAAAGACTGTGTGCTCTTGAGTACTAGAACAGTAAGGTAAACGTGTCTGTAAAACTCTTTCACTGCCTCACTTCACTTTGCAGAAAGTTGCTTCAGTACCATCCAAAGCAAACATGAACTCATTTTATTTAAATTTTCTTCGTCTCTGTTCTGCGTGTTTTTCTTTTCTTGTCTGATTTCACTTCCTACACTTCTAAAGCCCAGACCATATTTGTCTTTTCTCTGTCTCCTGATCTCTAAAACCTGGCTCATGCTTCTTCTTGAGAAGTTTGATATAAATACTTTTGTTTAGAAACATGCTGATAGTTCCCAGATGCCCCTTAAAACAATTCCCAAGTGTTTGTACAACAGTTTAGCCAGTAACATTCTTGGTGTTCCTAGTAAAGACCATCAGCTCATTCTTGTGGATTTAAAACATGGTGAGTTTTATGAGCACTTTTGTTGAGGATGATGGGATATACTCTTCTATCGCTTATCCAGTTTCAGGTACAGCTGGTGACAATTTACATCACTTATTTGTTTGGGTGTGATTGCATGCATGCGAACATGCAAGTTCATACATATGTATGAAACCCTCTAGATCAAAACACCAAACCCAATGTTGACCTATAAAGGCCATCTGAGCATTCAACAAAAACGTTAAGTAAACAGAAAAAACGAAACAGCATAATATTAATCCAGAATATAAACTAGCATTAAAATCAACACACTTGATTTATATTATACTGTAAAACAACTGCAATAACAAAACAATTGAAAAACAACTGGACCATCCTAGACAACAGGGTCAAAACAAGAGCACTTAAACTACTCTTAATAATTTAGATTAGCACCATCTTTCCATTGCACCTATATTTGGTATTTGTTATCATAATAGTCTCTAGAGGAACTTAGTCATACTCTTGAAATGGAAAGTCACAAAAATGATCATTTCTTGTGTAATGTGGTCTGTGGCCTAAGCCGTGGTTTCATTTCTGTCCCCACGAGGAGAGTCAACTTTTAAAGAACTAAATTCCAACGAATTTAGGGGCAGCTTTAGATTTTAAGGCTATTGAAGCTGAACAAACAACAGGAAAATCAAAACTGAAACACTGTAAAAAAATTCTTTGCTGCCATAAATTTGTGCAATCAAATTTGGCTTTACAAGTCTTAAGGTTTGTTAAGTCTTAAGTTGCTACAGTATGATGTATAAAAATAAAATGAAATTGTTTAACTTAAGTAGTTGTAATTTGTAGTAGTTTAATCATTTTTAAAAGACTTTTTATTTGTAACAAAACTAATCTCATAAGGATGTCATGCAATTAATCAATATTTTTGCTTAATAAACATAGAAAAACCTAAAGTTCATATAATCTTCAGCATGCAATAGTTGACTGTTAAGCATTAAAATGACATTGATCACTCAAAAAAATGTGTACTGCACCACCAATAACAAACATCTAGCATAAGAGAACATGACAGATTTACATTTACATAAACACTACAAGTAATAATATTTCCCAAGCATATATTTCATCATCAGGTTTACCTATTGATTTAATATATTATAAACATGTTCAGCAGTCTCAGTCTGTAAAATATTGCAACCGCATTAAACTTCTGCCATCATGAAATATTTAAGAAATATAGCAGCTAAATCAGTGTGCTGACATACAGACATACTCACACACACCCTTTACTTTACCTGCAGGCTGGAAGACACAGAGACACACACTCTGTAAATATAGGCAATCTCAGATGCTTCAAAACGCACAGCAAACACAGCCAATCCAAAGAGAAGAATAAAGAAGGAGGTCTGTACTCTCCATCTGCCGTGTACTCATGTAAATCAGAGTGCAACTACAGTGCTGCCAAGAGCAAACTTTACGTAAACACTCACAGAGTGACGTAAAGCAGAAGGGGAGGAGACTAAAACTGATCACTCAGTATCACCCATCAGGTCCACTGTAACATCTGAAACCCTTGTTGAGATCTTTCTTCTACCCATGTCCTAAATCACAGAGTTTACAATGCACACTAAAACTCCTCGTTAAATCCTATTACAACACAAATACACACGAAACCAAAACTGCTTGACCTTTCAACTCTGTGCTGACCTCACACATCCAAATTTGATCTGTAACACATTTCTACATTTTCTTGATAAACTGCCTCAAGTCAAAATACCAGTAGCTCATTGTGACTGTTGCACTGGGTTTAAACCTGTAAAAGCAGTTTGCAGTGTGTTGTAACGAAAAGCTGAGACCACATCTCTGATATGAATATCTGGAATTTCCTACTGTAAATGTAAGCCTGGCAATTAATAGAATGATTAAGGTACTGTAACCTAAAATATTATAACTGGTCAACTATAAGATTTAACTTACAGTTCTCGAATTCAGTTGAATAAAACAGAACATTTTATTCAATGAAACACTCTTGAAATGCATGATCATGAATCACAATTCATATGATCATCATTGATAATAATATAAATCACATGACGCATAGATCATAGCATGAATCATAAATCACCTTCTCCACAAACCTATCGAGGCATATCAGTCATTAAGTAACAGATGTGCATACACTGTTGCTTAATACTTAATAAAAATAACTGCAAATAATACTTTTAATAAAAAAAATAAAAAAATAAAAATTTAGATCACACTGTATAAATGATTGTTATTGTGCATGACTCCACATGTTTATTTGTGGAAATCTTTGTTGGTCAATGCCTGACAGCTCAGCAAATGATCCCATTAGAGTTGTTAGCCTGACATATTGAGCACACAGGTAAAAAAAATGCACAGCCAACACACAACACCTATAACATTTACACAGTACACACCTTTCTAGAAACACTACATACTCTGTTCAGATGCTCACATACTGTATCTAGTGGGCTTACCTCTATTATTTGTTGCAAAGTGCACATAGGCACAAGGTTAAAAAGGAAGCCCTATACATATGACATATGTAGACTATACATATAGCACCACCTATAGGAGAGCTGATAAATGTGCAGTGCAGAATAATATGTGTGGAATGTGGCGTGAGGCTGTGTGCGGTATGTCATGGATTTGCCATTAATTTACCATCTGCAGGGCTTGAATGTGCTTAAACTCTGTGGGGATTTTTCCGTCTCCATCAATGACGAAAACAAGGTCCAGATGTCTTCATCACTTATACCATCCATCCACAATCAGGCTGCTTTCACAAACACACGGGCTGCCAAAAGACCTAGAAGGGTGCTAAAAAACCATTCTGAATGATTTTAAGGAGGGACCGTGCAAGATATATAAAACATTCGTTGTTAGTGACGTGCTTTAGTTAAAAAAAACAGTAACATTTCATTTTGATTTGTGTTTATATATAAAGTTGAATAAATCTTTGGAAGAAACACTTATTGAACGCCACGAAAAACAGATGATTCTCATAATCTCTAAACTGGAAAATAAAAGGCCTCTGCTGTCCCAGCAGCTTTCTATTTATGTGATAATGTTCATATCCGGCCATGAAGAAAAAGTGCCACTCAGTTTCATGTGTTTGACCTCTGACCCTGACATCAAGGTTGCCCGTCCTGTTTTTGCCATAGCATAGTGCTTTTAGGTGAATATACAGGATCAGATGACCGTGATGCAGGATGAATAGCAACAGGAACTAAGGCAAGATCTGTTCCAAGAGTGAATGGGTGTAGAACTAGCGTGCGCTGGTTTGGTGCGGAAGCTCAGATAACTCAGGAAGAATGAGTCAGTTTGATACTAAATTTATACTGTCACTTTCATGATGTGTGTGGAAAATTAGATTTATAAATATTTTTCACTCAACAGTGTATGAGTCAACACTGAACACCACTGGGAAATGGTTTTGGTATAGGACTGCAGGTCTACACTATAAAAATAAAAATATCCTAGAGGAACCATTTGAGGTTCTTCACCTGCCACACCGACTGAACCATCAGGAGAAACTTGAAGCCCCTTTTTTAAAAAAGGACGGTTCTCTGACGAACATTTAGTTCTGAATTTTCTCAGCGAACTGGCCTTTGGAAAAAAAGTGCCTCAAGTTTCTCCTGACAGTTCCGCTGGTGTGGCAGGTGAAAAACCTCAAATTCTTCCTCAAAGATCCTTTCATTTTTAAAGTGCAGGTTGTAACTGGCATGTTTAAAAAAAAATCCACACAGTTTTATCCACACATACCTTAGGCTGCTAGCATTACAGAAAATAAAGTTCAAGCTATTTTAAAGGCTTGTGTGAGAATAGGATTCAAATCATGCTGGTATTAGGCTGATACTTATGAGTCATAAAATTCACCTGTCTCCCAGTATTGCTCATATCTAGTCACAGTTCTGTCTAGACATGCTGTGGGGCAAAAGGTAACAATGACTAATGCTGACACTGGAGCACATAGATACAGAGGTAATGATCCATGTTTATGGAGCTCTGATTACTTCTGGTACTGTGTTCGAAATGAGAAGCTAAAGATCAACAAACAGATCAAAATGAGCTCTTGGGTAGAGAGAAGAAGAGGGAATGTTGTGAGTGTGTTCTACATAAATCAACAATATTATGGATTAACCCAATGCCTGATCCATCCATATAACAACAGTTACGCTCCAGATACAAAAATAGAACTCTGGGGTTAAGCTTTCCTTGTTTATTTGCCTGTATAACAAACATAACTGAATAAAATTTAAGAAACGAAACCACACTCCCATCCTCATGAATATTTTACCCACACATTCCACAAACCAGGTTTTACTTACTACTAAAGCATAATTACTAACTGTGAGCTCAGTGAATTGCAATCAATATCTAAAACTACTTAATAAATAGTATGATTATGTTGATATAGGTTGGCACTACACTGCATTAATCAGACATCCATAAATATGTCACAGTCTAACTGAACAAATTCACAGGCACAGCAACAGCATAATATAAAGGCCAAACATCTCAATATCTAAAGGCCAAAGAAATGAAATGTGCTTCAGTGGAGTCATTAAATTAGGAGCAGGTCATAAATAAGTTGAAAGCATGCATTTTACAGTAAGTGCATTAACACTCGCATTCAACTCGAATTCACAGTTTAAGATTTGAACATAATTCACTACATAATTGTAAAATCAACTGTTGGAGTACAGTGCCAACTATGCCAGGGTCATGGAATTGAGTCCCAGGGAAATATGCACTAAAATGTATACTTGAATACACTCATAAAGTCCATGGAGGAATAAAGTAAATTAGTCTCTGAAAACCACTTCTTCGTATTATAAACTGAAAATTCCATGTGTGTGGGCCAGTGTGGTTTAATTTTATCTGTCAGATTGCATAACACGGGTTCAAACTAACCTAATTTTCTTTTCATCCATTCAATCCTTTTATCCATTTTCTGTTTTATTGTAACATCAATTATTCTCTTCTAATTATCCCTAGAGGTCATGCAAAGGAAATGCCATGCTCCTCTAAACAGGACATTCTCCACCCATCATCACAGTTCTCCACTGTTCCGCTCTATAATACTGAAGAAACCACCACCAACACCACTGATTGCCATTCACAATGAACAACACCCATGAGTACTGTCATGCTACTGTAGTGTCAGACCCTACTCTTCAAACATAGAGATGCAGGTTATTATATAATCACTTTCATTTAAAAAAAAAACATGATAAATAACCAAATTGAACCAAATGTATTTGTTTCTCATTTAAGTGTATCAAGTAATTGATCATAAAGAAGTAATACTCATAAAGAAAAATGCAGTCGAGCTGACAATCAACAGCCAGCACAGTTGGGTCACTGTTATACATTATTAACACCATATACTGTAGTTTAGATCAGTACTCTATGCTGTTTATTGATTGATCAGTCGATCAGCTTTTGTAATTTACACATGTCAAGCTTTCTCTATCACATTCTAGTGATGTAATACTGATACTGACAGATATATCTTGATTGAATGCATGCCATTAATACATGAAATTACCCATTGACCTTTCATCTGACATTCTAGTTTCACTTGCTATCCATTGTTGGTTACCTCTGCCTTTCAGTTAGTTCAATCTGAGCTATTTATTTTTAAAACATCACAAAAAATGATTCCCCTTTAGCTTGCAAAGATTCGCGACATGAACTGGTGACACTGTGTCTCATGACAGTTTTAGAATTATGCAATTATGAACACAGATGCTTTGAAAAAGAAAACCCTCTTTGTTGTTCTTTTTCATCTAAAACTTCAATAGTGTGAGCATGGTCAAAATGGCTGTGAATTCTCAAGAGCATATGTGGTTTCGTCTCGGACAACTTTTGACTTGTGTGATGAAACTTTAGCTTCTAATTCCAAATCCCGGAAAAGATTTAAACTGATTCTCTAATGAAGTCAAGACTTTATTCACATTCCACAGAACAGCTTTTCTACGTGGAAGAAATGCACAAATCCTCTAGATAATGCTGTAGTATTATTTCCAATTAAAATCATATTTCAGCACATCATGTAAAATGACCGCAGGCGTAGCTTTCATTGGGTTCGACACTGAAATCTACCAGGAAGAGGGGAGTAAAAAAGGGAAGTTCTTGGAATGTCAGACCTCCTCTGTCCTTCCTTGTTCATCCATCTTATGATAAAAACCCTTCAAATGAAAATGTTTAGGTCATGTTTTTCCTCATTGGGGCTGGTGATAAGCTTTGATGTAGCATGACTGAAGATTTGCCAGCTCCTTGAACTAAGACAAAAGGCAAAATGAGTTTATACCATCTCTAAAGAACAATGGATCCAATGCATGTCTGAATATGGAGTAAATTCACTATAAAAGCGACTTTTACACACTTAGTACATCGTTTATTCTCTACTCACCTGCAGACCAGTATAAACACACTAAATGTGCCAAAAAAAATGTGTTGAGCAATTAACATTTCTGAAAGCAGATAGAAGACAAATTTTTCCTAAAAAGAGCAACATGCAAAATTCATTCATAACAGTTTTTGGGAGTGTGTACATCGTTACCTGATTTGCATCATTCTTGAATCTGCTGTTAAAACAACACAGACAGTATGTGTAAATAGCCACTGCTAATATGATTCATAAGTTAATTCCTCAATAAACCTCCTACCCCAAACCAAGTAAAGTCACAGGTTGAAACAATCTAATACTTGCTGTCTGACTCCTATCTTTCCAACACTCAAATGCAAAATGTTTTCCAATATTGTCCCAACTCTAGGAAATATTTAACAGATCAGAGTTTGATGACAGTAAGACTTTCCCAGCACTTTTAAGTATGTTTGGCTGTACATTTTAATTATCTATAAAGCATTACATGGAGAGATCAGAAGCGGCACATATTTCCAACCCATTTGTGTGGTTCATTTTCATGCATCGAATGGTGTGCATAGATCTGTTTATTCTGACTAATGCTGCAGGAATGTGCAGTGCCGAAAAGAACGACTGATCAATATTTAAAGACTCCTAATTATGTAACTTTTTACTTCTAGGAGACAAATCAGGGATGATAGAGTTGCATGCTTTACATTTGTTACTCACAATAAACTAATAAAAAGCTCATGCTTTTCGCAATAACATTTCATAAAGTGAATTTGTGGACAGAGCTACCAAAGTATGTAATGAGAAAATCTGTGGAACAGCACAGCATAAATTAACGCAGATGTCTGTGGTAATGCTGGTTTTGCACCTGTCCTGTTTTTTTCACATGATGTATTTCTGCTAATGAATGCTGATGGCTAGAATATCTTCCTGACGACAGGAATGAAATAGAAGGCTACCCACCGAACCCCCACCTTCACAGCATATGGTCTTCATTATATTGCACACTGTCCAAGTTGTTGGGCAATATTAATACAATTTCCTTCAAATCTTTGTACTTTTCCATTGCACACTGTTTTGGAACACAAAAGCAGTTTCTATTCAAAATAAGCCACAAAGAGCAACGAAATGATTACTGCAGGTCAGTCGAAATAAATCCTGAGGTTTTAGTAGGTGTGTATATCCCTTATTGGGTCATTAGGTCACATGACAAACAATGAATTTAAATGATTTGGCGTTTTTGCAGTGGTCTTGCTCAACAGGCAGAAATGTAATATGTCAATAATTATACACAGCACTTAGTTTTAAATTGTCATTTACTACTAACTGTATCTATCAGAAACATTTTATTCAAAGAAACTTTTTATTTTCAATGTGTCTGGCACTTTGCTGGACATCCATATCCATGACTAAACCTGTGATCTTTGCATTGCCAGTTAAGTTGTCAAGCCAAATTATCATTGGCGGCCAAACTGAAGTGCACACAGACCACTAAACTAACATGACTGCACTCGCTCAAGAATTTGCTATTAAGCAATTAATCATTATATAAAGGAGAGTTTTTTAGTTATTCTATATAACTATAAACATAATTTTTTACATCGTTTTTTAAAATGTTACAAAGTAACAATGAGATCAAAGAAAAGTTATATGCCGTCTTTTTTAAATGTTTACTACCGCTGAAACTAAAATGCTGATATTAAAACTAGTTAAAACTGATACTATTATTTTACTAAACATGTTGGTATATTTGATGATTGAAAACATGTACCACTGTATATAAGTCTTAGCAAAAATATATGAATATTCCACACTGACTCCATAAAAAGCTTACATTTAGATAAGTACAGTATAATCATTAAACCATTTCTTTAAAAAAATAAAACAAAGATAGAATTAGTCATACCATTTTATATGTAAAGATGCTTTGAAACAATGAAAAACTGTGTATAGAATTGAATACCATACAATAATCCAATGAATCTTGTTCACTTTTGCTCTCCCGGATTTTATTAAATTGACATTCGTACTACAAAACACTTTCAAAGAGATTCATCAGTTAACCACAAAATCCAAAAATAGCTTTTAGTTATTCTCTCACTTACCACGTAGTAGAACTGCATGTCCTGGTGAACAGGGTCCTCAGACTGCATGACTGTAGATGAGTGTTTATCCGATCCCATGTAGAATAAAACCATAACACTCGCATGCAAGACACTCAGATCAGGTGCAAACACAAGAAATTCACAAATTCTTCATCAGTCAAACTCTTGATAGAGGGAGTGAGTCCATCTGCGGGGCAGATGCCGTTTAAAGGCTGTTAGGCTTGATGTCAGTGTTTCCTCTGTGTCTGTGTATCTGAGGAGTGATAGGAGCTCTTCCTGTGAAAGGGTGCTTTTTAAGTGAGTGTCTGTGTGCACTCCAGCTGATAAAATGCGAGTCCCTACATGCAGCACAGCGCAGCCTCTGCTGTCAACAACAGGAAACGTGCCAATGGCAGCTCAGAGTTTGACAAGCTCACAGCCTTCTTTTTGAGGCAGTCCCAGGAAGGACTGGGAATGCTTTAGTGTGGGCTGTGCTGGTGGCTGGGATCAACTTAGAATTATCCTCCCGTTCCCACCTCTTTAACTGCGTATGCTATAAAATGGTCTGAAGGTTGAGCAGAAGCTGTCGGTTCGTATCTGATTAGCTTTATCTCAATGGTAATTGCTGTAAGATAAGTGAACTTTGCTCTTTGAAGTTTCTGAACTGACCGAAATACTCGAATTAGCACTGACCTAATGCTGATTATCACATGTTGAAGTTGAATTGTTCATGTGTGTAAAAAACAAAAAAACTTGATTTTTGATTTTTTGAGTTGTTTTAATTACACTTATTCTACAAAAAAATACAAACGTTAGTATTATTTTGTGCAAATTGTCAATTTTAAAAAAACATTGTTTTAAAAAAAGTTTGCTTTGTAATGAATAAGCTGGCATAATTATATTTTTCTCCACAAAACTAAATTTCACACACTAAACACAGTATGCCATTTTAAAGGTTTTTAAGATCACAACAAACATTTCCTTTATCCTATACATTTAAAATGTGGTTTTATCTCATTAACATTTCATTAAACGACAAAATCACATGAATTTATATTAAGTCTGTAAGTTACATATAAATAGTCCTCTGTAAAGAGACATTTCTTTTCATATGCTCATATACAAAAAGCTCTTAACTGACACTTGATAATAAATGTTGATTTAATCAACTTGATAAAAAGATTAAAAACTGATTACACAGATGCACATTGGCTACATAATTACAGAACATTTTAAAAATCATTACGGGTTAGATCTACTCACCCAAGACACGATCATGATGATCTGACGGATCTGGAAAATTCTGCAATAGGAACAAACAAGGTTTAAGAAAGAGTGCCATAGTGGTTTTGTTGTCCTGTGGAGTTGTAAGAATACAACAAAGCAGTTTACCGTAAGAGTCATTTTAGCCCTGTTTACCCTAATAATAATAATTGTTATTGAACTTGTACATAGAAAATACTTGCTAAAACGAGTGATAATTAAAAAGCCACAAGGGGGCAATATTGCTTAAGTTTCTCCATGCAACAGAAGCAATTAAGCAAATTGGTTGTGTTATAAGTGGTAGATGTTTGCATGTAGTATAGTGTGAAGGAGCAGAAAAAACACAAGATATCAGAAAACTGTTATGCAAGAAAAATAATTTATTTTAACGATATACCTTTAACCACACAGGCAAGACATACTGCAAATGGTTTAGAGATCTCACACCAATTTTACAATTTCTGCTGGAGGGTGAGGTCTGTAATACGCAGATTTTAAAATATGTCTTTCCAAGGATAAAATAACAAAAATATAGTTCTCAGTATTATCTTGCCTTCTCACCCTGTCTTTCTTCTATTCCCAATGAATAAGAATTTGTAAAGCTTTTCCTGGCTATCTGTCATACACTACTGAGAAAGCCTTTGTGCACTGGAATACTAATATCCTTTATGATCCTCAGTCTCATCTTTATGTAAAAGTTGTGGTCAACTTGTGATATGCAGGATCATTTAAAAAGTTGGTTTCCATTTACTGCAACAACACGGCTGTTAACAAACCTGTTAAGGGCTGAGAAACAACTAGGTCTCACTGAAATTTACTTTTTTCCCTTTGTTGGCACATTTTTATTGTTGTGCAGCAGATTTGACCAAAATTGGCTTCAGAATGAATCCCTACTGGCTCAATAAGGAAAGAGGAATTGAGCAGAAAAGGGCTTGCACGAGGTGGAAGAACTGTAAACAAAACCGTTTCACACTTGCTTTCAGCTCACTGTGTCAAACGCTACTAACGTGATTATAATAAAGTACATCTCTCTAAAGAATGCTGCATTTAAAGTAGCATCATCTGTGTAGAAGCTGGAAATACTGTATCTTCCCTCTCTGGGATTTACATTATTGATGCACAAGGCTTCTAACAGTCCACTGAAGTACATTCTCTATTTTGTTTTGCCCAAGTACTACCATCTCTCTGTCGTCTCTCTTCTGTTTGTACCTGTGAGAGTACTGTTGACACTGATAGGATTAAGCACAGAGTACACAAGAGTAGTGATAAATATTATAGTAGTAAATCCTAAAAAGAGTAAAAGAAACTCTGCATACTTCTACGGAAGTGCAATACCAAGGCATTTAAAAACACAGAGGCTTCACGCCAGAGTACAAGGCAAATAAACACATGTTGTCAGACTTTTTTTTCATTCACTAAATATTTAAAACAAATGTCACACACTATTTTAATGATGTGGTATTCGGTCTCTTTTTTTCATGTTACGCTTTTCATATTGTCGGAATACCTGAACGACTAGTGTGACAAGATGAATATCAAGACTCAATCTTACACGTGTTAAAGAGTCAGAACAGATTTTTGCCAAGCACTTCCTCTCCTGGCTTGCTGAGGACACTCCGGCTCAATAGCACCAGGTTTCTGTCCATTTTCTGATTGAGAGCCAGAGGAACAGTCCCGTGAGGAAGAGGAGATTCATATGGAATGGTGAGAAGAAGCTGTCTTTGAATGCAGCTGTCTGTTGTCTGTCTGATAGTCTCCAAAATTCCCACAATGTAGGATGACAAATGAATTTACCACAGATGACCTGCTCCAGAGTCCTTGACTGAATTACCACATTTGATCAAAGTCTGCGAAGTCTTTGTGCATTCAAATGTCGACCTACAATCCGAGCTTGCAGTGACAAGAGGGCAACCATAGAGAAGTTTTTTTTTTGGTTGAAAGTGAACACTGTTTAGTTTTGTCCTGCACTTTTCCTAACATTCATAAACGTTCAATACCAGCACTGGTCGGATGCAGCTTTGATGCATAGTCTGAAATGAACATGTAGTGAGAAGCTTTGCACATGGGTAAGAATGTTTCCAAACATGCTTGTGAGATGATTTGGGACTATGGTCATGTTAGTCATTTTCTAGAAGAAAAGAAAAATAGTTCTTGTACCATCCAGAGGCTCCAAATGACCTTCTTACTGACAAAGAAACCTCGAAAAGTGTGAACCCAAACAGATAGCCAGGGTCAACCCAATGACCTGGTTGTAACATTTCCTATCCCATTTTCTATAGCCTAATTCTGTGGCTATACCCTCATCTCACATTGTCAACATGTTTTCAACAGAATTATTTCTCTATCATGACTTTGATTTGTTATTGTTGTAGCTATATGCTATGTGTTTACACTTCTGGCAGTGTGGGAAGATCTATAGAGATGCTTCAATATGACCACTTGTGTGCTGTGAGCTTATAAAATAATAGGCAGTTTCAAAGAATAGTCACAGATGGACATACTTCATGTCCATGATCAAGCAGTTACATTTTAGTATATATTGTGTATATATAGTTTTGTACAGATTAAATAAACTCAAGAAGACATTTATATGGCCTTTTATCTCTTTTGAAAAAATAAAACCAAAAGAAACAAAGGAAAATAACAAATATAGCTTTTTTATCTTGTAAACTAGTTCTGTACTGGTGAAAGTGCTTCATTATGGGGGGTACCAGTCCATGCTTACACCTGTGGAACCTTACACCTGTGGAATGTTTCTGACTCTAGTCATACACTCCCTCTTTCTTTGTGGGTTTGTGCAGTCTTTTAAAACACTATTATCTTGCTAAGACACTTTCTAGTCCACCATTGGAAAATGGGCAGAGCAAAATTTGGCTGAGCCAAATACTGTATGTAGGAAAAACTCCTTAAGTGAAACAGTAGAATAGAAGATCTGTCCATCTACGCAGAATTGTATAATGGTGGGTTTCCTCTACCGCAGATTATGCTCCACGACAATCGTACATCATTAATACGATATGATCCATTTCCTTTAAAACCATCAAATAAAACCCAATTCATTTCCAACAGCTTGAGGTCAAAAAACAGCCATATTGATATCCATCATGTGTTCCTCAGTGGAATCACTGGTCCTGTGGAGCTGGTTTGGGCGTGTTTGTTTCGCTTGCATCTGACTGGGAGAACTCGGTGACTCGTCGTGCCAGTGGGTTTGTGCTCTTTAGCAACTCCATGGCAGAGACTCGGGTGCCACTGCTGGCCTTACTGCTCCTCTTCTGGAGAAGAGCCATGAAGTTTTCATTTCGTGAGCTCGACCGAGGAGTGGTCCCAAGGCCCATAGTTCGGACGTCTGTGCTACTGCTTTTTACAGGCGAGACCAGACACTGCCTGCTTCCAAAAGAGTCAGCTGGTTCCTTGCGACCAAGAACTTTTCTCTTTGACCTAGGAAGGTAGAAGACCACAGTATTTGTATAATTAAAAATAACTTAAATATAAAAGCAAATCACTATAACAATTATACAGTATAACAGTATTAAAAAGAAACTACAGTTTTAGGGGTTGATTATGGTGGTGCAAAAGTAATGTGATGCAAGAACTAATTTTGATGAAGCTTAAAAACTCAATATGATTTTATTGATTCTACAATCAAATTCTATAGTGTTGCAGGTCTCACATAATCACATGATGCCTTTAACAAAACATTTAGGCACTCCAGGATTCTGAAGATAGTTACAGCTAAATGGGGCTGTGCATTACTAAAAAGCACTACTTTTCATAATTAAATTAAATCTGCATGTGTTCAGTATACCAAAGTACTGTGAACAAACAGTCACTTTTGTCGGACTGAATTTGCTAAATGGATTAATTAAAATGTAAAAAAAATGCTGTACCTGTGGATGATGGTGAAGAGGTCCTCAGTGGTATGAGTTGTTGGCGTGTGGACAAATACATCATCATCTGTTTCTTCACTAATGTGCAGATCGGTCTTGTCAACTGCTGAACTGTTCTCGTCAGATATTTCTGTGTCTGGGTGAGATTCTGTGAAGCAGTATTTATTTAAAAGAAATTAAATTTAGATTAACAAACACGATATTTGACTTATTTTAAATGGATGAATTCTTGAAGAGCTTAACCAAACATGTAAACAAACCTGTTTCAATCTCTGCTGTAAGTGTCTTGTTTTCTATAGTTTGATGAGAATCTAAATCTTTTGAAATGTACTCCTCAACAACCACTTCATGCTCCTGATCCTCAGGGGTTTCATAACTGTCAAGATCTTCATGGTTTCCATGTAGTTTTTGTGTTTCAGGATGGTCTTGATATTCATCTTTGTAATAATCTCTATCAATCTCAGATGGTGCTGGACCTATGGGTGACGTGGAAACACTCTCAGAAAGTAAAGTTTGTTTCTCTGTGCTACCATTGCTCTGGGTGCTTGGAGAAGGTAGGAGAAGGACACTGGGTTTTTTGGGCACTGGAGGGGGTACCTTGGGCTTCTTTTTGTCTAATTCTGCTAAACAGGATAATGTCATTCTACATGGCAGGGTCTTACTTTTGTCCTCTCTCTCTGGGCTACTTGGAGATGGAAGATCTTCTTCAATGGGAATCCCATGTTCTAGGTCAAACTCGGGAAGAGGAGGTACATGGCTATGGAATTTCTCTTGTGGGGATACTCCAGACGTACAAAGCAGTGACTGAGGTGGTCTTTTAGGTTTGGGTTTTCTTACAACCATATAGATGTTACCAACAGGCATAGGTCGGTCCACAGGGGAAGCTGGAGGAGATTCGGGTGCCAGAGGAGAGGATGATGGTGATTTAAGCATCAAATTTATGGGCCGTTTGGGTAGAGGTGGCTTTACTGCAACTGGTGGCTTGGACAGTTTTGTGTTTGACGGGGTGATAGGAGGGCTGAGATCTCGACTCTGCTCTTCTTCTATAACATCAGAAGAGCCATCGGGACTGTCCTCGAGTTCTGAGCGACTTACTGAACGAAGGCGTATACTTTGCAAGTCTGTTCTGGTAACCATAGGCAGAGATGACTGACTGGGGCTCAGTTTACCTGGTTTGTTGGCTGTAGAAGTGTCGGAGTGGCGTCGGCTGGCTTTAGGCTTGGGTTTGACAGAGGACAGGTCCAGTTGAGAGTTTGCAGGCAGTTCGAATGAAAGACGTGAGCGAGATTTATCCTTAGCAGAGGATGCTGGGAGGGAAGATTTACGCTCTGGAATCTTTGGACGCATCTTGCAGCCAACTGGAGAAGGCCCAGTAATGAGAGTATTTGATACAGTTGGGGTTGGAGTTTCAGACTGGCTTGAGTAGCCACTGGATGGGGACATGAGGCAAGGGGGCCTGAAGGGGGATACCTTGGTTTCAGCCTCAATAGATACCTGGGAAGGAGAGGTGGCTCGTGAGGTTGAAGGTGAATTGAGGGACTCTGAGCTGCCGCGTACCTTCATGCACTCAATCACTGTGGTACCTGTGGCTGTGCTTGAACCAGATAATGAGTGGTAGGGATCATTGTTGGACTTCCACTCATTGAGCTGCCAGTGAGGAGGAAACCCAAGCTCTGTTTCCCTGTCAGGGGGTTGAGAAACATCAGAAGATGTCTCCAAGCTACTGTGGGCCTGATCCATGTCGTCTTCTGGCTTGACAATTAAAAAACCAGGCTGAAATGTATCTTGAATCTGGTGATCTCGTGGAAGAAAGAGGCTTTTGGGTCTGCCATCTCTGAAGTGCCTTTCTCTTTGGTAAGAGCCCATCCCTCCAGCTTCTGACAGGTTTTTCATTAAAGATACACTACGCACTGGAGGTGGTGGCTTTTTCTTAGATTTCTTTAGCGAGATACTGCGTGAGCGTGACCTCAGTCGACCATCTGGATAAAAGTCTGAACCTGTGGTCACAGAAACATTATCAGTGCTCGTGCTATCTTCTGAGCTGTTGCTTGGATATAGCAGGGCGTAACTCTCACCCTCTGGAACGACAGGGACCATCTCACCTGGAGAACATACATTATCTGCCGAGCAAAAAGACCCGGAGTCTGTTGGCGTTGAAAGTGAACGCTCACGGAACCTGAAAATATTGGATCGTGCTGACTTCTTTTCCTGCTCACTTTTACTGTAGATGCTACCTGTGCCCAGAACGGAAGTTGTTTCCTCAGTATCGTTTAGTCTTACTGTAGCAACACCACTCCCATGTGCAACTGTGTACATCCTGTGTCCGCATGGTTCAGAGATAGAGGTGAAAGAACTGGAGTGTGACCCTGAGCTCATGGAGAGACCTGAACTGGTCTGAGATGGACACATCAGACCACCTCCTTCAACTCCAGGTGTTAACATTTCAGTTTTAGATACAGGCTGCTTGGAAGCAGGGCTAGTAACCAAGGCATAGTTGTAGGAGTCATTCCAAGAAGGAGAAAAAGTGGAACCTTTTGGGCCATTCCAGGAGGGACTGGGGCACATCAGAGTGGCATGATCCATCATGCCTGCTGGGGTCTTCGGGGACAGGGGGATGCTGTGCTCCAGGTCACTCTGGGTCTTCCGAAGAGGAATATGCTGTTGACCTGTGTTCTCGGTGGTAAGCTCCAATGATCTGGGTTGAGATGATCCAGGTGAACAGGCACCCTGTATAAGATCTACAGCAAGAATTTTGCTGTCACCTAAAAACAAAATAGTTACAAAATTAAAAAACTCAGTTTATCACACTGTACTTAAATCAAATTGAATTAAGTTGATTCCAAAAGACCAAATTTATAACATTGATAACTAGAAAAAAAGAGACTGCGCCTATAAAAAACATATTAGATTTTAGATTTACAAATTACGTATGTGAAACAAGTTCATATATCAGTACAGATATAAAACACTGTCCATTTAGGCAGGTGAAAGTCACCAGTCAGTGCCCATTGTCCTTTGCCTGTTCATTTTCTTTAAGACCCTGTCTCCTGTTACTTTCTGTTAATCACCTTGGCAGTGCAGCGTGACATCAGGGTCTGCAACCACACTCCTCGGACGGCGAATGGTTTTTGGGTTGACCGCTGAATCAGTTCTAAAGGGGGCCCGGAGTTCTCTGTGCTGTGCGGAGTGCTTATCAAAGCTCTGGCCTGAGGCAAGATATGAGATACCAGCTGTCAGCCTAACTGACAGTCCTCAGTCAAATAAATTAAGCTTATTTTATGTGCAAGCTTCAACTATAATACCTATAATGTTATTAAACATCTTAAAATGGTCTGAACTGGACTGAAAACATTTGCTATAACTACATTTCAGTAAAGGCATTAAAAAGCATTTTGGTAGATTTATGAATGGAAGTATATTATGGATAAAGCAATAGCCAACATGAGATGGTTTGCTGGAGACTTGATCATGGTGCCTTATTGATCAGAAAAAATGAAATCAGACAATGGACACTGGATAATACATTAAAACAAGTGCTGGATATTGACTAAACACTAACCAATTGCTTTTTTATATACCTTTCTTCAATTACTGTGGGACAATAAACTGTTAACATTTTGCTGGGTTTTCAAGGTTTAAAATAAATCGCATTGGACTGGCAGTTTAATAATTGGAAACAGTGCAGGTGGTGGTGCTGTGAGAAATGGCCCGGCATTCAACATTGATGAAAGGAAGTGAAAGTAATGTTCTTTACATTGATGCCCCATTTTTTCTCCCTGAAAACAGCCACAGACGCCTCATTACCTCCCAACATGTGAGCTGGCTTCATTCATGAAAATACCAACAAAAAAAAACCTTTCTTCCTCTTTTCCTGTTTCTCCCTCCCATCCTCGACAGCTCTCTCTCTCTCTTACTTAATCTGTCTGTCTCTCACTCTATGCAGCTTTTTCTGTGCCTCCTAGCTAAGTAAAGGAGGGAGAGCAGCACGTTGCCATGGCAACAGCTACCTGTTCATTATCTTTAGCGGGTGAAGAGCAGCACTACTTTGGGAATCAGACCCCAGGCTCCCTAAGCACAGCATTAACTGTGTTTACAGATCCAGCAACCTCTCCTGTTTGTCTGAGCCAAAGAGGGTAACAGAAAGATAGTTGAGAAAGAGATTTAGAGTGATGGGTGTGGGACAGCTGAGAGCAAAAGCTCTACTGCAACAACCAACAGAAGACATGATGTCTCACTTGAAACCAGGATGGCAGATTGATGAGCTACAAGGGCTTTTAAATTTTAAGTACAAATCACAAATTTTAAGTACAAATCACAAATACTCGATAATATCTCATCGACTTCCTAAATAGCAAAAATGTCTCAAGAACGTCTTAAGCTGTGCACAGACTTTCCAAAAAAAATTAAACATAGCAGATTACCAATTACTACTCAGGTTTAAAAAAGCTACTTTTTAGTAAAAATAAAAGCTAATCTCCTCGTAGACATGGACAAGAAATCGAGCGTAAGAACTAAGAAATAGTGATGCTGGTGATGAGAATTTTGAATGTGATGTATCGAATGAAAACGGATTCTTCTACATGATCAAAGTAGCACGACATACTCGTTCTCTATGATGTTCTAGAACTATACAATTCACATTTCTTGCTGGGAAATCTAAATGTACTCGAACACCCCAATGATAATGATGAGGATAAATGATAATCATACTGAAAAAAAATGTTGTCCTGTTTTACAGGAAAAAATTCCACACTTCTATAAAATTAGATATATTTACTGAATTTTATAAGAAGATATATTTATAGAAAAACTAAATAAATTACCTAAATTACGCATTTTGTTTTACACTTACTGGCAGATTGTTTGTAGACACAGATTGTTGACTAAATTACATTAAAATCAAAGTTTTGTGTCTTTTAGTCCATGTTTTAGCTTCCATATATATGGCAGTGTATATGCTTCTAAACACTGGAAAACAGGACAAAAATGCTATTTAGATTTAAATAGTATTTAATAAATTTTTTGCAGTATGTTGTTCAGATGTTTTTGTTATGCCTAAATGCAAACATAGCTAAGGGAACATCATCTGTACATAGCAAAATATTCTCTGTAATACCGTATGCACACATTAAAAACTAATACTACCTTTAATACTAATAATTTCGGAAAAAGTTGTAAAACATCAAACACCGAAATTTTTACATGTACTGTACAAATCTATTAAAACTCTTTGAAACAGGCTGAGTAAAAGTGCTAGACTTCAAAAGGATCGAGCCAAAACCCACAGATATACTCAGCCCAGGGCAAACAATATGCTCAGTCCCGCTTACCTCTGATCTCAATGGGAACAAGGTGAGAAGGAGTGTGTCTGCCCAGGTGCCAGCGAGGTTTCACTGCAACAGGGGGGCTCAGTGAGGCATTCCAGCCTAAAAGAGACTTTTCTGGAGCGCAGGGGGTCGGGTCCTGCGCCCGGACCCCTAATGTTGTGGTCTCATCCTCACACACCTGCTTATTTGCAGGCTAAAGAGAAAAAAAAAAATCAAGGAGCGTGCATACATATTAATTAATAAGACTGAATCCTAATTTTGTTTGTGCGAATAATGCATTAATTTTAACCACTAGCAATTCACAAACATTGATTTTAAGTTTGCTTTATTATATACAGATAGCAGAGGGTTTGCTAAAAAATAGGATTTGGCACTAGCTTCCTTAATTTTGCTTTATTTTGAAACACACTGATGTGGGTTTTGTCTTTCAAGCAGATCATGATCAATGTATGAATGATTCATTTGTCAGGATGTGTAAACTATTTATGACTCAAACTGTAACGTTTATTGTTACATGTGCAGAACCGCCAAATGAGATAAGCCTGTAGCTGTAGTTTTCACTCAAGGGACAAACCACATCTAATCACATTTGCACACTTCATACAAAATTCTTTATAATGCTTTATAAGAACTGAGTTTGTTGGCAGCCCACACATCAGAATCCATTAAGTTCAAAGTACCCAGTTAAACTCTAAGTTAGTAATCATGCAACTATTTCCATCAGTTTGAAAGCTACCAAGAGAGCAAATAAGTTGTTTACCACAAAGACAAACTCTGTCTTCTTGTTGCTGAGCGAGGAAGGGGATCGGCTGAGGGTGGTTGACGTGTCCTCAGAGCTCGGCGAGGAAGAGTGTCTGAATGTCTGTCCTGTCACTCTGTTATCATACAGCTGCTCCTCAAAACCTGAGTAGACACAGTTATAAAGTTAGCAAAAGTCCTGAGAGAAACGTTATTTACAGAAAGATTGCATTACTGGAATCTCTCTTGCTTGCCTTGTCCGAAATGTTCCCTAAGGCTCTTGTAAACAGTCTGATTACCATTTCATTCACTCCAAGGATTCTTCTCAAAAGCCCCCACCCCATGCTTGTAGCCACTCTAATCCCCCAAAACATTCCCTTTAACCCCTCCTATTATATACCCACACACACATACAAACACATTGTGCTCCAACTTCTCCAGAATTCTACCCCTTATCATTCAGTTATGCTTTTGTGTGTATAGGTTCTATCAATCAATCGATCTTATAAGGTCTGTGTGATACATAAAGGGATATGCTCCCTCCATGGCCAAAATGGGATGCCACACTCTTTGAGTTGTGGTTGCCTAGCAATGGCGGGACGTCTAAGACAATGGCATACCTCCGGAGTCAACAATAGCCCCAAGCCCCAAGTTTAACCTCATAGAGTCGAGTCCTCCTCACATGCTGGGACAGAGCATAACAAAGCACAAGAGAGAACTAAAATCCCAGAGCATCATTAAAAAGTAAAACTTGAGCCTAGACACATGCACAACTTCTGAATATGTTCTGGCATTTATATATCATGCTGAAGGCCTGAAGACACTTCTAGATGCTTGACCAGATGGCTTTCAAATAATCACACTAATGAGATATACAGAAAGACAACTCCTCGGCTTAGACTTCAAGTTAGTTCAACGCTTAAGATGAAAAACTGCAAAGACACATGGACTAAACAATGTAGGCAAAATATAAAAATGGTTGTGATTTGGGGATTAATTCACTGCGGATGTAACAAGACCAAACTTTTTGAAGCATGCAAGCCAGCATGCAAAGCATTCTTAACATAAACCACACAACAAATCCTTCTCATTAAACATAACTCTCATCACTTCTCTAACCCTCTGGTATAATTGAAGAAATTTGTATTACACACTAGCTTAGACAGCTCAGCAAAGTTGCTCAGATTATACCCATGCAAACTCATACCAACAAGTTTTAACTGAAGGAGAAGAAAGCGAATTCGACAGAGCTTGAACTCACCAGAACAGTTCATAAAATCATCTGAAGAAGCTCTTTGGAAGGCTGGGCTTCAAAGACCAATGTCAAAACTTCTAAGATGTGTGAGACCGGTCACCAGCAAGCAACACCAAAATGAGAGTGTGGGTGTGTATGTGTGTTAAGGTATTTGAGACACACCCTCCCCTCCTTTCCTGACCTGCTCTTGTCAATAAAATGAATGGGACTAATTTCTATCAGCCAATCAAATGGCTTGCCCAAACAAGATGCCAACCACTCAAGCGTGTAAGCTTCCACGGCGGTCGTGAAAGCCTCCCCTAATAAGATACTTACTGAAAACCACCCATTTATTAAATATAGGTCAGATCCTGTCTTGTGTATGCAGTAGAATAGAATGGAAGAGTTCGTGAGTAACAATGACCCTTTTCTTTTCAATTTGGACTGTTTGTGTCTGGTCTATTTTTTATTTTCATTTGTTCTGGGTTATAATTAAACATAATGATTTACATGGATTGGATGGGGTTGCTATTTAATATGTACTTGATTTGCTTTAAGTATTAGCTTGACCATAATGGAAGCTTAATAGGTTCAATATTGCTGAGCACTTTAGTTTGCTAACATAATTTGAGTGATAAAGTTACAGGTATGGAAAGAAAACGGTGTTATTTTTTAGCCAAGCATTTCCAATCCTGTGAAATATTCCTGGCATATAATAAACAGAAACACAACACTGATAAATGCAACCAACTATATTTATGCACACACATGATTCATCTGCTCTCAAGTCAAATGTCCTTTAGCAATTTATTAAGGCTGCTGAGGACACACCAAGATAACAGCCAATTATACAACACTTTTGTTTGCTTTATTTGAACTTTCTGAAACTCCTCTGTTTACTTCATTCTTGGGTAAACAGTCCTAAACTCTTAAATGTATTCAAAACGTTCAATTAACCCCAATAATTTAGATTGTAGTTTATCAATATGGGCTTTTGAATGACAGGATCTTAAACTTTCATTCACCCCAACACACAAAATGTATTATTTGCCGAAATCTCTGAATGACAGACAGGCATATGCAAAAGCAAATTGCTGTTTATTCACATAGCACAGCACCACACGTTCATAAACACTGACCACCCACTCAGTGTTGTTTAAGCAACAGCTGCCCGCTCGATCTGACAATCAGCTACAACAAGAATAGCATCCCTTACATTACACCTCATAAATACATAATAATATGTAATATCAAAAAAGAGATAAGCACAGCATCAGTCATCAGCATTGATGTAATCATTAGTGAGGAATGAAATGAACACAGAGACACTGTGTATTCTCTCCAAATCAAATTTAATGGATCATAAAGAAAAGTATAATTCAGAAATGGAGATATCTGAAAGAGACATGAGGATACTCGGAGGTATAGAAAGACAAATACTGCCTCTCTTACATGCACAGACAGGGAATGGAAGTGAAGGATATTCACAGACAACATAAACGCACACCCACATGCACCAAAAACACATGATCCAGACAGACGATCCTGCTGTGGGATCTGACAAACCAGCTACACAATCTCTCGAGGTACCAAAACACACAGCCTGTAGCAGACTCTCCTACCTTGCAGTATACTCTGTAGATTCAGCTGAGCCTCCTGGTGCAGTTCCTGCACACACTCCGGCCTACTCCACGAGCCGAACACATTCACATGCTGTTGCCATGACGATTGGAAGTGGACCGTTCGTTTGCTCTCCGAGTCCAAGTTGGTGGTGGCTGGCAGAGAGAGAGAGAGAGAGAGAGAGAGAGAGAGAGAGAGAGAGAGAGAGGTAAAAATGAGAGATGCAGATAGAGAGAGATGCAGAGATAAGGGAGGGGAAAGAAAAAGATACATAAATATAAACTGATCAAATCTGCATATCCTTTGCCATACATATTTGGCAGCAGAAAGGTGGCTTTACAATCAAAGGACTGTGATCTTGTAATCATGACAATTAATTCATTACAACCCTGACGTGTTTTCTGTCACTTACAGACAAATACAAACCAAGCTGGAAACCCAACAGAACTGACGTGCCAATCAAGATCTGTGATTGAGTTTTACTAGAACAGAATCAGACTTGGAAGTTTCACAATAATCAACGTAATGAACTAAAGAAATCCTGATACAGTATGATAAAATATCCAGTGTGGCTAAAATTGAGGTCCTAATGCAATGTTGTTTACTAAATGAGTCATTTATACCTTATATTTATAAGCTTGCATACAAACAACAAGCCTCGTATATAAAGCCAAGACAGAAAAAGACACAGATTAAAAAAAGACCGCTCACTTTTCTCCCAAGAGGTTAACTGAGCACATTTAATTACTTCTGTACTAGTTTTCTGCGAGGAAATTAATATGCTATTTCTCCCTCTTATGTAACTGCTTAATTTTCAAAGTATAGAAACAGCTTAAATGAAAAAAGCTCAACATTTTGAGTATCAGGACAACCAGTGACAACCAGGACAAATGTTTATGTGATGGGCTGTGAAAAGCAAGGTAAGAAATGTAAAAATATGTTTGCCTGATGTTCTTGTATTAATTTATTGTAGTCTCATGCATGTAAAATTACTGTACAATGACTGTATATGCAGAGCAACTTGTTTAACTCTATGCTAAATAGTCTTATTTCATTCAACTTTGGCTGTTTATTAACATTATCCTTTATATGCCGATAAAATATAAATAAATTCTCCCCCCAAAAAAACCCTAAACAACAGCATAAAACACCTTTCCAGTTCTTCCCTCTTTATTGATGGCAACTGTATCATGTATAAAACCTTTTTTCAGTGTCACATACAGTGCATGTTACTCTTCATTAGCCCAATATATTCACCTTCATTAACAGCTGATAAATTTGCATAAACTGCATCTTTGAACAACATTCTACATGCACATTGTTTCTGCCTCAACACACTTACATTTTACTATTTTAAGGCTTCTGGATACAGAAGGAAACTACTTGGATTTTGTATGAGGAAACTCAACTTGACTTCATACATGATGAGTATATGGTACTAAGCATGTTAAGCTAAATATTGTGTATATTTTTGGTGGTTCTTTGCTTGCTGCATTAAACAAAAGAACACAGTCACCAGGGGAAACAATCAGACTGCTGCTGTCAACCCACTTCTACATATCTCAACTCATTGAGTTGTTATGGTGAAAAATGTGTCAGAAAGATATTTGATGGACCTGTCTGCTGTGCTGTTCCAACAATATCACATAAACAACACTGTGTGACAGAGCAAGAAAGATAAAAACAATACTGGGAAATAGATTAATACTTATTAATAGTAAAGAAAATAAATAAAATAAGAGACTGAAATGACATATGAGGGAGTTAAAATTAAGCCTTTTTTCTTTTATTCTCCAGATTTTAACTTTGAGAAGTTAGGGCTAATCTCAAGTCTCCTCTAGAGCTTCAAAAGAGATCAATGTCAATGATTTGCCAAGATACCAAAGCCTGATCAAAGATGTCAATAAGAACTTTGTCATACAATTCTTTCCACAATAAGTTATAGTATCCACTATTTTAATTAAGTTCTAAAATCTTATTGAATTTTTTTTACTTTAAGACAAAGCTGAAATATCATTGAAAACTATATAGTCTCAGACTAAATCCACAAAAGCAACACCAAGTCTGAATCTGTGATATGTGTACATTGTTTGACATTCAATGAATATAAACCCATCTATTTACATATATCAGATCAAACAGTACTTTACATGAACTGAAAAATACTGCATAATATTGAGACCGGCTTCCATTAAATATTCTCTACCCTGTCAGCGCTAACAGCTTTGATGAGTAATTCTTTAGATATTCACATATTTCATCAGCAGAGCTGGACCGGGCTGTTTACTTTACACAGGGGGATTAAAATTTAAGTGCCATGTTTAGAAACATCCTAATAGACGCTTGCACAAATCTGATATAAGTAAAGAATATACTTGCAAAATGGTGTCAGTGTCCCTCACCAGCCCATATCGGATTGCACAATTTTCTCACACACATGCAGGAATCAAATTGTGTTTTTGCTCCGTGATCGTATGGAGAGTGCTGCCAAAAGCAATTACTTTCAGAGGATAATTGTAGTGACATGAATCCCAATTGAAACTCTCTTTCTACCCCTTACCCAGACCCTCCCTCTCTCCCTTCACTGATGTGTGAGATTGAAGCGTTTCCACCCAGTCAAGCAGGACTACAGCCCTTGATGGCTTTTTACTGGGTGCAGAAAAGGCAGAGCAGCACTGAACGTAAGGTAATCTGTTATCCAAAGATGTCCAACAGAGTTAAGAGATGATTCGTGCCAATATTGCCACCGCCCCATCTGGACAAGCACCAGTGAAAAGCTGCGAAACACTAACGAAAGTGATTCATACCAGCAGATGTTGTCCTTACAGCAAAACCAATCCCAGTCCTCAAAGCGTTCACATAAAACAGCCGCTTAATGAATGAAATCCATCAGCTAATGATGAAAACACAAACGTCCTCTCTCAGCTGTCACGTCTACATGTAAAGATTCAACTGAGGGTTGGAAACTGGGATCTACAGTATGTAGGAATTTAACAGAGGGAGTGTGAGCCAAACTCACCCCTACGTGGAGATTATATTTACTCAATGGAAATAATGTGTCTTTTTGACTTCACTGTTGTTATTCTCTTCATAGTAAGGGGAAGCTAAATAACTTTCTACTACTGTTTGATTAGACAAGTTTTCATTACAACCTGGGATAGCATGTGCTAAGAGTAAAAGCAATAAAACGTTTTAAAAATTAAAAAGATAAAAAGTTAATACCTTGACGTTAAGAAATTAAAAAAACATTAACTAAAAACAACAAAATATAAAATATTTATTTCATTAGGTCTTTTAAGGTGATGTTAGAAAAGGCTGTGGTTGAAAATCATAACGTTTCTAAGATCAACATAAGAGCATCACACAAATGTAACTAACCACTTCTAATATCTACATCGATTAGCCAAACTATTGCATATGGAAAAGTATATAAAAAGTAACACATACCGAATATTGGGCAATTATTTGTCTACTACAACAACTCAAACAACAACATAATCCAGTGAAATTGAAAGTGCAAGTAAATCAGTAAATTAATATAATAAATTAGTAAATTAACTAGTAAATTCATATAAAACGATAAATGGCGATATCTTGTCAGACACCTTCTTGGTGATGTCTGGCTGTCTATGAATAAAATCATTTTCAAATGTAATGTTTAATCTCTGTCTTTTTTAAAATTTATTTTCTATAAGGATAACTATAACCCAGCTCACAAGGATTTTACTCCATGAATGCAATCAATGTGCTCACATTTGGTTTTGACATTTGGTTTGCCGGCATCAGCGAAACAGTCTCGTATCTATAAAGGTTACTGGCATACATTTCTCAATTCACCCTTTATTCTCGTCTGCTGTAGTTAATGACAGGAATGAATGAATTAAACATTTGATAATTGTGGTAAAATGATGTGTACGGGAAAAGAACTTGCATGTCTTGAGTGCTGCACATGCATGATGCTCTCATTCCCTGATTTACACACAGCCTATATAAAAATAAAGCCAAATGTAAAAAAACCTCTTGATCATGTGTATGGAATGCAAAACAATTTAATGACAATTCAAAGCATTTTGTACCAGTTTTATCTGGTGGGGCTCGGTCCCTAATGTAGAGATTGAGACTGCTCATCTCTGTCCCAATTGTGACCGTCTCACAAGACAGCACACAGATTCCATCACACCTCCTCCATTACAACTGTTTTCCACTGAAACATGCCATTGAGTGTTTATGAGACTGTGATGTGTTTGCATATGCTGCAGTGTTGGGTCCCAGCAGTGCTGACTACAGCGAATGCTGCTTCCTCATGACCTGCTCTGCACTCCCTCACCCCTTCCCGTCTGTTTCCTCTGGTGCCAGTATGTGTGTGTGAACGACAAGTGCTGAAGGACAGACTGTTAGTGAAAGTGTGTCTATTTGTCAGAACGTCTAACAAACACAAAATGTGTGTGTGTACTCACACGGAGGAAATGTGTGCAGGAAAAGAAATGTGACCACTGGCCTTTTGGAGCTCATCATCCTCTCTTTCATCCATTTTCATCCACTCATCCCCCTCAGCGCCTCTGCTGGGGGTCTACGATACCCAAAGCCAAGCCACAGACAACAGGGAGCAGATAAGGGGTTCATATTGTTTTACAATCCCTCAATACACAACAGATTTATAAACCAACTTTGTATAAACCAACTAGCGAAGGAGTTCCAAAGCAATTCCCTGAAATGTCAAAATCAAAACACAAATGACTTTCTTAGACTATTGGCTGTAGCCTGAAGTTCATGTAGCTCAGCTGGTGCTGAGAATCTGCTGACAACATTACAGGTTTAACACTCAGGGGACACAAAGTGACAAAATTTATAGCTGTAATGTATTGCAGGTTCAGATTTGGAAGCCTCACAGCGTTTATCCCACTGGAATGAAATACAAATGGACAGTATTTCAGTAAAGCATGACATACAAATGAACAATCCCATGTGAATCACATGCAGTGTTTGGTGTTAAATACTGCACTTCACCTTGTAAAAAGCCTAATAACACAGCAGTAGGATCTGATCACACATGTACAGAAAGTGTCTCTAACAGGTCCTCTTCTCTAGGGAAACGCATATTAAATGGAGATGACAAATTCACTTTAAGGCGAAAACTGTCGCTAACAGTAAACCATTATAAGCGTTTTAAAGAACAACAGCTAGTGACAGCCTCTGTAAAAACAGAGGGATATGATATAAAAATGACAAAACAGAAAGGATGCATTCTTATAAAGCATTTTACATAATACAAACATCCCTACAGAAGTGGACCAGTCTGAATCAGAGAGCTCCTAGTTGGTCTCATAGCGTGAGTGGGCTTTAAATGACACAATTAAAAGGAAGGGCAAGAAAAAATTTTCTTAGAAAAACAATGAGCTCATGCTACAAATGCTTTTGTCCAATTTCCTTTTTTATACATGTTTTGTAATGACTGGAAGAGATTAATGTGGTAGACTCATACTACGGTATCAGCCAAAGATTAATCTGGTGCTTACAGTATTTAGAGCCATGCCGGATAGCTCTCATTGGTGATGCTTTGAATTCTCTCATTGGAAAATGGTTATCATTAACATTATTACCACAGATTAAAATGTCAAACTTTAACTTGGATCATTTTAAATTATTTGACAGTCATGCATTATTTTAAATTCATAATGAAATTAAGCTTGACGTTTTGATTGTTGCAATTGGCTGGTGAACTGTATTTTCCGACCTATGCTGTGTTCTTAAACAATCTCACAGGAAGGCATGATTATGATGTCATTTGTTGCCCTGGTTTATTTTGGCTCTGGATCCTGCATTATGGTTTAAACCTAACTTCACACTGGGCAACAAATCCCAGCCTTTTATTAGATCTTACAGATAGCACATTCAAGGACATTCTTGTTGACAGTAGGATCTGGCATGCTGAATGTGAAAACATTCAAAGAACTAAGAGTGTGTGTGTGTATGTTTTTAAATGCCAAATTTAGGATCTAAAAGAAAGTCTAGAGTAAAAACAGGAAAACATTTAATGATTGGCGCATTGAATACAGCCAGGAGAAACCTCAACTAAATCTAAAATGAGTGCAAGATCTATTATTCATGCAAAAACACAAACAGTATTAACAAAATAATAAAGGGAAAAACCCATAGCAAGTCTAGGAAAATGAAAGTGTGAACTTTCAAAAATATAATTACAGTTAGATCAAATATATGCTATGACACTGCCTTTAGTTAAATGCACACACACACACACATATAAGAGATCACTTATAGTCAACATGTCATCTAAATAAACCTCAGAAGGGGTTTATGTTGTGATAATGACTGACTGTAAATCATTGCTCTTCATACACAGATTACTTACCAAATAAATAAATAAATGGATTTAAGATTAACCTATTTTACTATATGAGACAAAGGAGATCACTGAATGATGCAAGAGATGTTAAACTAAAAAGCTAGGAAATTTTTTAGGAAAAAAAACCTGTTCATTATACAGTTGAAGTGGTCAAACAATATGCTAAAAAACTACATAAAATGCTTAAAAAAAATTTAACTGCAACTATACATACAGACATAGAATAAAGAGAAATACATAAATTAGCTTCAGATAAGTTCTAGACCTATTGTCCCAACAACAGAACTGACAGGAAACTGCACTTCATCTACTTCCTGTCACACCGTGATGAAAAGAGACCTTTGAAGGTGTAGATGAATGGGTGTAACAAAGAGAAATAAGAGAGATGTCAGCTAGTTCCTTAGGGAAGTATTCACATGTGCAGCACAAGCGAAGCGTGACCCTTCAATGTGGGGTCACACACAAGCAAAGTCTTGGAGGACACAGGTCTAATGGTCAGGTTATCTTTCACAATATAGGCATCTAAAGTTCGTTCAGCATAAAAGGACAAGTACCATCCACACACTAACCTTTAAGAGGGTAGATAAATGGACCCTCAGTAAAGGTCAAGGAAAAAAGGAACTGCTTCTGAGATCCTTCCTGCTCAGGAAGAAATGCAAATGGGTGGATTAGGTGGGTCTGACCTATTTTGTAGATACACAAACTGAGAGGGTTATGAGAAGTCTGTTTCTTACCTATAAAAATACAACGCCATTATCTCTTTAACATTTCAACTGCTGCTTCTAGACAGCAAAGAAATGAAATGCACTGAGACAAAATGGACATTGCTGTTTTTCAGATTTTTCTACCTAGAAATCTCACATGTCTCTTCTAAACCATTTTCAATCTGGGCTCAAAACTATCAAGATGCCAAAGTCTGCAATCAACAGTCATTCATTTCAATAGGATTCAAAACAAAATACTCTTATAAAGATTATATAAGACAATTATTTGAACCATGATGTCCACATTAATGTTATTGCCCTGAACTCTTACTGTGCCAGTGATCTAACTTCAAGACAAATATCTGACAAAAAAAAAACTCAGTAAAGTCTCCTGAGCAGTAAATGAGTAAACTCTAAGCAATACAATTTTACAAACAACTCTCTGGTTTATAAAGACGGATTATTCTTACTGTGCATGCAGAAATGCCATCACAGATTAAGGTTTATAACACAAAAGAAAGTGAAATGTCTGGAAATCACATTGTACTTTGTGTAAACTTCTAACTGCTCCTCCAGTCTACAGGCTAAAGATGGAAATATGCAGTAATGAAAAAGAGAAATGGAAAGATAAGAAATGTGGAAAGAAGCATAGTGTGAAAAGCCACAAAATAGTTTGGGGATCAAGAATGATTGTGTTGTGTGAAAATGAAAGGAGAGGGAGAGGGAGAGAGAGAGAGAAAAAGAGAGAGAGAGAGAGAGAGTTTGTGTGTTTGTGAGCAGCTGGCTTTGTTGGAACATATCTGTCACAGGCTGGATCAATAGATGACTGATAAAGACAGTGGTTTGGCAGAAAAAAATGTGTGAACATAAGCAAATCTCTCTCAAACACACACGCACACACACACACAAACCTACATACAGTACACCCACATCCCCTGCTCGTATCTTACACACACTGGGGAAGACTTCCAGAGCTCACTGGCTAATTATGTATGTAAAATGAATGGGAGAGAAAATTAAGCCTCATAGAATTTTTATGCAAACGAGTTTCTAAATGAAGCCTTTGAGTCCAGACGACCACACAGCCTGCGTGACAGTCTAAATGCCTGTGAAGAGAGAGCTTTAGCCAGGGTTAAACCACTGTGTGTGTGTGTGCACACCTGGTAATTAACACATTGTGGGGACTAAATGTCCTCACAAATATAGGAATACCAGTAAATTTTGACCTTGTGGGGACATTTTTTTTGGTCCCCATGAGGAAACAAGGTTATAAATCAAACAGAATGATATTTTTTAAAAGTCTAAAATAGCAGAAAGTTTCTGTGAAGGGGGTAGAATATACAGTTTGTACAGTATAAAAGTCATTACGTCTATAAAATGTCCCCACAAAAAATGAAAACCCAACATGTGTGTGTGTATGTGTTATGCTATATTGTTACATTTGTTTTATTTAACAATATTTATGTGAGGCACATACAGGTATGGGTTTGTGTCTTTGCAGACACTGTAGTGACCTGTAATCTGCATTTGCTGTCTCAGAGATTGAGTATTTTGTCATTAATCAGACACTTTTACCCAAAGCATCCAAGAAATTGAAGAGCGCTAAAGTTAATTGTGTTGTTCAGTGTGGACTTAATATAAAGTGGTTTTTGATTAAAACTAAAATCAGCTTTGAAAACACTGAACATGAAGAAAACACTTTCAACAAACTTTCAAAATGTGAAATAGCAATTACATTAGGATGCACCATTGAGTTGAAAAGAAGTACAACCTAACACATAAAGCAAACAAATATCTGCAATATATTTTAGCAATGAATTTCCTTGCGAGTTTGATATTGATAATAAATTATAACTATTCATATTATTTACAGAAATGTTTTTTTAGAATGTACAACTTCTGTATTTACACTGAGGATATGTGAAGGGGGATGAATTTGTGAGCATGAATAAGTTTGTGTGTGTGCATGTGCGTGTGTGTAAGAGATATCTGGCTGATTGTAACTATTCCATGTTTGCAGTGAGTTGGATTTCAGTGCTGAAATATGATCCCAAGAGAGAGTGAAAACTGGAATGGCAAATGGCCATCAGCCCCATGTCTATTGCCTCAAAATGTTTTGTGGGTGGGCTTGTGTGTGAGCGAGAGAGACAGACAGACTGTTGTGAATCTCAGGATCACTTTCGCACAGGTGTGCTATGATTCCATGACTAAGGTAAACACACACAGAAACGGCATGTGATTGTTGAGTACTCTTGTTGCACAGATCCAATAACTTTTACTTTTACATCATTAAACCATAATGTTCCTTTAAGTTGATTTTAAACACCTTTTCCACCAAGCCAACACAATCATTAAACAGAATAAAGTCTTCATAAAGCATACAGTCCCATACAAATCTCTCAAAGCTCAACTGCACATTCACTATGACAGACAACAGCCTTTACAACACAAATCCTGACAGCGTACGCTCTGTATTCCTGCTTCAGGAGAGAAGATGATCTCCCATCTCAAAAGAACCTCTGACAGCCGTCTCCTTGCATTACTGTCTGACCTCAATGTCTCTCCATAGTGTCTTTATACTTCAAGCAGTCACGGTGCATCTTAAATTCTAAAATATTTAAGAAGTGATCCTGTTAAGTACTCATGTCTCTTGTGATCTAGGCAGAACATACAGAACAAACACGGGATTGCTAACCCTACCTGATTTTCCTCTGAAGACAACTAGCCTCTCCATAATAACATCCAGAGATGGAAGGACAGAGAGAGAAATAAAGAGAGAGAAAAAGAGCTGCTGCAGTCTAAAGCAGCACCTCTAGAGTTACTAAAATGTGAGGTGGGAGTGAAACATTGACCGACAGAGGAAAGGAAAGGGGGAGAGAGAGAGTAATCCAGGATACATGAGCACTCAAATGTTTTAGCTTGCCCTCCCTCTCCTCTCTATTGTGAACGCAACACTACTTTTTCCTTCCCATGCTTACTAGTGCCTTCCTGTCATTCTGGAGGTGACAATCACACAGCCAATGAGACGTCTGGAAATGCTCACGGGCAAATCACAGCAGTCCTAATGTCTACGAAATCCAAAACATCGTGACTTTTGTGTCTACAGCGACTGAACATTAACCAGTCACTCAAGCAAAACACTTTAACCCATGAATGCAGCAAAATACTTCTACAGAACTTGTCTAAATGTTTTAATTTATTGAACATATAATGTTATGTTATGGAAAGGGTTTGACAGATATAATTTTAAAAGTGAAAACATTTCATGAATCTCTCAATTTCTCAATCTCTCAATGTAAAAAACTGCATGCATAACAAACTAGACAAATGCTGTTTTACAATTTTAAAGCATGTAATAGTAAAGCATGTGAAAATTATTGCATGTCAACTACACATGCTAAAGTTTTTTCCACCATTTTTGTGTCCACATGTCAATGCATTTAGAGACAGCTGCTGCGATACACTGCCATAAAATACACATCACAACATCTAAAATCTGTATTATGTGACTGCTGTCTGAGCAACAGATGTGTATGTGTCCAAGCTGTTTGAGGCATCCAAGGTCAAAGACACAAAGATTAGGAGCACTATCTTACAAACACGCACACAAAAACACAAATATTTACACCAGATACTTCTGTGTTTTGTGCAAAACATTCAGAAGTGATAAAAAGTGTCGAGCAAAAACATCTTCCTAGTGCTTGTACAATCCGTGCATAACATGAATTTTCACACACTTTTGTAAAAATAAGACACGTGGCACATTTCATCTGCTTGAAAAATGTTTCTCAAAATTTTCTCGAAGATTATATAATGATGTTCTAAAAGTAAACTGGATAGGAGCTCTTAATTAATCAATTTCAAGGCTATTTACTGATCTAAATTCATCATTGGCTTTCTCCCTCCCCTCTTTTTTTAGCTCTCATGATCTATATTTATCATTACTACGTTTACACAATGTTTATCAAACATATCATTATCATTACATTGCTTAATGCGCTCTACGTTGGACAGTATTTACTGTATACAGTAACTCGCAAACTTGTTCATGTGAAGTGAAGTAATCTAAGACATCTCAGAGGTTCACACAAAAACACTGACGCAGTGTGGGAACTCGCACACAGACACACACTTACGCGTACAAGCAGCGTCGAACAGGCTTTCAATTGACTGGCTTAACCACCTGTCCGTTACCATGACAACAGCTGCCCAGTAACACACAGCCCTCTCTCTCTTTCTGTTCATGTCAGGGTACGGCCCTTCTCTGAGAGCATGACGTCAGCATGTGAGAGCGAAGTATGAATGAAAACAATGTGTGTACTGAAAAATATACAGTGTGTACTTCAGAAATCACACAAACACATGTGTCACCAATTGCTTGCCAGAAATTTGTTTTGTCAAACAATGCACATACTACGGTATGTCAGATTGTCCAAACTAAAATGATCTGTCAACTCATATGTAAATGCATCTGGTTGCATAAAAATGTACACAAGTAAATGTACACAGTGTGTAAACCCAATTTGCTAGTGATCTGACTAATGAAGATGCATGACCAAAGATGACCAAATCCTCTCAAAGACCTTCAACGCCAGAACTCGGATTCAGAAAAAGATTTCAAATCTATTTTTTTAATCACTGATTCTGAACTATCCAGTATGCTGAAAAATACACCACGCAGTGCACATTAGATAAGAAATCAACCAAGAAATGTTTATAAAGCCAATACTGAGAGACAAACAAATGTAAATTTGATTCTGTTTTCTCAAAATCTGACTTTTTAAGCAGCATTCATGCACATCTGGTGAGCTCTGTTCCGAGTATGTTGTTCCCTGCATGCATATATGTGTTCTGTATAGGATACGTGCACAATCGAGTATCGGAATTTGCATTCTTACGTCCAGGATGTTGTTGAGAGCGTAAACTCCAGGTTTACCATCACCTGGTTCTAATTTACAGATAAGAGACAGCACAATCTCCTCATCTGATCTTCGCTAACTGCATTCACTCCCTTCAACTCCTCATCTGTCTTAAACCTTTCTCCTCCCAATCTATCTCCTGCCACCCTTCTCCCCTCATGCTTTAATATGCTCGCCAATCTCTGATCCCTCTCGCTCTCGTCATCCTCTGTGTGTCTCTTTCGGTAAGCGGTACACTTCTTTAGCTCTGTCTTTTTGGGAAAAGGGGAAAACAGCATGAGAGGATTCAGAGATTAATAAGAGAGTTCACAGAGATTAAACTCTACAATGACCCTGGCTACAGCGGCAGTATAGTGTACATCTCAGCACTGATAAGACTTATGAATCAAAGCACTAACACTAACTGATATCCCCTCACATGCAGACAGAATTGTTTACCACCAATGACAATAAAATGCAATTGTGACATTGTAAAACACCCTCACCTGCATGTGTGTAATGAAGTGTGGATATGAAAAAAGTGTGTGTGTAAGCAAATCGCTGCAGGCTGTGCTCATGTGTAATACAGGTATGTATGTATGCGCCTGTATGCGGTTTACCTGTTGGCCCCTTGGTTTTATGCCTCCCTTTGGCCCTCCGTTGGGAATTGCCCATAGCTCCATGTTTCCTGTCCCAAAACATCACCTCATCCCAAGGTTGAAGCCACACGAGTTGACAACGACTAACAGTGTGTTTGTGTGTCTGTGTGTGAGCACGGCAGCGCGTGCACGTGCGTGTGCCCGCCTGACATGGAACAGTCGGCGAGACTGAGTCTGTTTGTTTGTGTGAACGTGAGTGTGTGAGGGTGCGTGAAAAAGTGTGAGAGCCAGAGAGGGAGCATGCGCTCGATCCTGTTTGATTCCAGCCAGTCAGAGTACAGGCTCTGCGTTCGTTTCATTGAGAGCCAGGGAAGGGTGAACGTATGGATATAGGGAATGCTAAAGAGAGAAGAGTGATGGAGAGGGAGAGGGAGGGTGTATGCTTTATCACTGCTGAGTGATTCTGTAGAGAGGTGGAGCTATTGCAGTTGGAGGGGAAAAGAAAATTTGAGAGGGAGAGAGAGGATGGGGAAAGATGCGGCAAACAGGGAGCGAGTGAGGGAATGAAAGGGAGGGAGAAAAAGATGTGAAATGAGAATCACAGGAGGAGAAAGCTGGATAGGAATACTGAGAGGAAGGGAGGTGAAGCGAGAGAGAGGAGATGTGGTAAGTAAAAACAGACGCTATAAGGTGAGAAAGAGACATATGCAATGGTCCTAAAAATACAGTACACCATGGCAGACTATTTGTTCACGGTGACAGTTAAAAACAAGGTACGGTCTCAGAGGACACAACCTTCGGTAGGCACAGGAAAGAAGGCTGTATACAGTATAATCAAGGAAAAATCGTGACTGAGCTGCACAAACAGAAAGAATAAAATATATTTGCATCTGAGAAATCAAATAAATATGCTACACATTTGAAAAAACTGCTGTGAGATAGCAACACAGTATGTATCGAGAGAGAGAGAGAGAGAGAGAGAGTCAGGTGAGAGAGAGAGAGGGTGGGTGGGTGAGTGTGTGTGTGTGTGTGTGTGTGTGTGTGTGTGTGTGTGTGTGTGTGAGAGAGAGAGAGAGAGAGAGAGAGAGAGAGAGAGAGAGAGAGAGAGAGAGAGAGAGAGAGAGAGAGTGAGAGAGAGAGAGAGAGAGAGAGAGAGAGAGAGAGAGAGAGAGAGAGAGAGAGAGAGAGAGAGAGAGAGAGAGAGAGAGAGAGAGAGAGAGAGAGAGAGAGAGAGAGAGAGAGAGAGAGAGAGAGAGAGAGAGAGAGAGAGAGAGAGAACGGTTACGGCAGTGAATGATTGCTGCTGCCAAACATGCACACAAACACAGAGATGTGCTACATGCGAGCCAGTGTGTGTTAAAGATCGTGTGTTTAAAGAGTGTTCAGTGGAGGAAGGATGCTGCCCAAGGACAGATGAGTGTCAAGTTCAGTTTTTTCAAAAAGGAAGAGATAAAAACAAGAGAGAGTAATAAATAGCAGGGGATAATAAACGAGTGTAAAATCCTGTTACGAGCCCAGACGGCTTGTGAGAGGGGCTTGCTGTCCGAGCTGCTGATACACACACACACACACTGCAGTGAAGAGGGCAGGTCCCTTCTCTACTGCAGACTAGAGGTTTAGCATTCAAAGCCACAACACTGTTCTCCATTATCAATTCATCACAGACATCTGTCTGGTAAACATCACATGCCCCGCCCCTCACACACTCAAGCACATGCTTATACAGAAATCAGTATGTGCTCTTACTTATAGTTACATATATTAATGGTTTTTACCAAACACACAAAGAAGCACACACCAATGTTACTGCCCTCATGCAAAACAGCTATAATGAAGATACTGAGTTTATCTGAATAAAATTTCATGCACATTATGAGTTTATAAGCTCAAAAGCTACTAAAAACAGAATACTTCATGAAAACAGAATGGGCGACAACACACATTTTAAATAAACTCATTTAAGATTGCAGATGTTCAGAATCACACCACTCACATTTACACATTCCTGTAACCTGTCAAACACACACATTTACGCACACACACAGTAGAACAATAATTTATGAGCACAACACACTCCAGTCACTACAAGCAGCACTGTAATACACACACATACTAACAGGTAACTGACACAAAAAAATCTTTAATTATTGAGTGGATCTCTAAAGTTCAGGAGCAACATATTTTTAGTTTATTCCCATTAATCAGAAATGCAGAATTCTAGTACAACGTTTGTGAGCACTACACTACCTTAATTTCTATTTAATTACTTTATGCATTAAACATTATGTAATCTTTATTAACAAAGTAAATCAAGAGGCAGAATTAGAGCTCAAGCCCTTCATTACAGGCAGCAAGCCAAAGATTATTAGCTTTATCTCACTTAAAGACCTATATAAAGTTGCGAATCTGTAAAATGTAAAATTAACTGGAAGAATACAGGTACATAAAACATTGGTTTGTTGAAAAATAACTGGTCATACCATAATACCGCCTAAATAAACTTGCTTGGGTTATCCAAAAAAACAGTAACCAGTTACCTAAAACTGCAATTTATAAGCACGTTCCATTGTGACAACTTACCCCACATAGTGCGACAACATATATGGAGTTCAAGCGATAGTTCAAGTAGCATGTTCATTCATTCAACATATGAAAGTCAACACAGAAGTTGTAAAAATATTCTTTATGAAATATTCCCTGAAGCAAAAAATGTAACAACTACCACAGTCTCCAATATACACAAACAGAAAGCTGATCAGTTACAGTCCTATTCTGTATACAGTAACAGCTGTCCGTGTCTTATCACTGTACAACTACGGGGGGTCGTCCTTTTCTTTCTCTCTCTCTCTCAGGCTGAGAGTGACAGCTGGCTTCACAGCTGCAATGATCCTATTGTTTTTCATCTGGTGCTAAAGTGACAAAGAGAGAGAGAAAGAGGAGAACAGAGCTGCTATGTTGTCTCTCTTTTCACAGGCCACACACATCAAAAACGACCATTAAAATAATCCATATAAAATATCAGTAATTCTGCTCAATATCCCTTTTCAACACTTTCTTTCCCTTGAGTTAATATCCAAAACTGACATTTGGAGACACCTTTGCCAACAGCAGGTTGATACTGTCACAGCACACTGAAGATGAGACAATCTTTTGGCACAACCGCACCTGACACAGAAAACTTTGGTGCTTATTTTCTTAAAATAACAGTTCCATAACAGTTTGTAAAAAAGGTTTTGGTAAGTGCCAGTTCAAACTGATTTTGGCAAGTGAGATATGTTCTTGGGCTAACACAGTTTGTTGACACTGGAACAACATTTCTGTTCAGAAAAAAACTGTTTCTACCCCAAAACCTAGCTCTAACCATAACTTTTCCCTAAAATGGCAAATGATGAGGTGATTAAGAATGGTGTAGAAGCACCTAACCCTGGTTTTAATCCGAAATTTTACATAACCTGTAAACTTATCTCTCAAATCGAATTGGTTGATTAGAATGTTGTCCAACAATTGTTGACCCAAGAACATTTCATTCTTGGCAAAATCAGGAAAGCTGCAAGTGCCAAATAGTTTTATTTTGGACCACACCAGGAGTCAATTTCAATTTATTGTTCAATAAACCATTTTTGCCTTTTTATATTGATAGTTCATAATAACCTTTTGCAAATGATAAAACATCACCTTGGTTCTATCAAAGGTAATTCATGGTGTTTCCACCAGCAGTTAAATCCTAAAGTCCATAGATCAAGCGATGCCTCCAGCATTTCACCCGCTATATAAAAATGACTTTTCTTTTTACGAGCAACCTAATCAGACCAGGTCTATTTACAGAACAGAACAAAACAAACGCTGGTTTTTCAATCTAAGTTAGTGGTTTCTCGTCATAAATTGAGATTTAGACACAGTGCTGAAAGAAGAATGAAGAACACTGGTTAACAGATCCAGAGACAAGAACACAGGGGATAAATTGGGTTTTACGGTACCTTAGTACAGATCCAGAGTGTGTTCAGATCAGTAGTGTCAATCCACGCTATCATTCAGCCCCAATCCTGTAGTTCTTGTTTGACAGCATAAATCAGATGTCCTGCTGTCACTGAAAGCTGTGTGTATGTAATGATCTATGACTTATCAACAAGAGACTGAATCTAGAACAGCGGACATCTGGATGCAGATAGGGATTAGGGATAATTGACTGCGGATTAATAATCCCACTCTATGGCAGGCGGCACAGAGCATCAGGAACATGGCAGATTACAACCCCTTACTGTCCATCCACCCGCTGGATTACAGACACACACCCTATAACGCTTCAACTGCACTTCTGCAATTCCCTCCTCTGCTATAAAACCATTCTTTCTTGCTTTAATCCTGTTTTCAGACTCCCTTTCATCCGTTTATTTATTGCAGAGTCTCATTTCTTTCTGCTCATTTTATTTGATTATTCTGTCTGTTCCTCTCTTCCATGCAGCAGTGGATTAGGGGATTGTAATTTCGGCTAAACTGCTCGGTTTATTTGAATGAGAACGAGACGTGTTTTCTGCATGTGGAGCAGGGGAGGTTTAAAGAAACACTTGGTTTGTCATTTAGTTGGCGCTATGATAGGATGAAGGAAGCGAGGCGGAGCAGCTCAAATCCTACATCAAAGGTCTCTGTGCAAACGAGGACGACTGACCAGCTGCCAGAGACGGAAGACCAGGAAGATTTGTCTCTGGAAATGGTCCGGCAAGCAAAAACAGCTGACATCGCAGACCACAGTTAGCTGTGATTTCTGTTCATACATAAATTGATTAACTGAATAGCTGAATATTGTTTAAGGCCTGGGCAGACGGTCAAAACCGAGCTTGTGCTAAATAAAAAAAATATTTTTAAATATTTTAAAAGTTGCTCTTTTATAGACTTTGAGATCTCAGTTATGTCTCAGCGATTGCAACTTCGTCTTAGATGGTTTCTTATAGGGAAATATAAAGAGACACAAATGACATCATTATTTACAGCAACATAGATCTCAAAACATCAATCTAACACTTTAATGAGTTTGTTTTGAAATCTCACATTTTCAATAACAGACGTGTATGAGCAAATCTTGATCTCATCTTTTCTGAAACTTTACACACAGTGGAATTTCATCTTGGGAATTTCTGTTTCTTGGGAGAAAAATCTGAGAAGTAAAAAAAAATAAAATATTCAAGAGATCTTCTGGGAGTTTGTCCTATGGTTTCTGATGCACAGAAGAGTGGTAGCAAGGATAAGGATTAATGCACTCCTTCAGAAGTATTCTGTTGAGACGTTTTTATTAAAACAATTTTCCATCCGCACTCAGCTACTGCCTCAGGATCCAATCTCTCATAACTATCCAGATGTTAGACACGATGAAACGAAATGCTAGCAAAAGCCCCTGCCACATCACTGGGGTGCCCCAGCAGTTTGGTTATGTAAGAGGAACCCTGGATCTGTCCCCTCCTCTCACACTCTCACATTTATATACACCATTACGTAAGCCTGGTCTGTGTCGCATACATACACACTTTCTCATCTACTGTATGCCTGTGTGTGTTTGTGATGATCTGTCCACACACAGAATGACACACGCATTTAAAAAACACTCTTGCTCTCTGTATATCTGAACCACAACAAACACGAGCTTGCAAGAAACATCTACAAGTAACTCTGAACAAAGACACACTGTTCAGAAAAAGAGAAATAGGAATGCTGGATCTTCACACATATAAACAAAGGCACACACAAGTGTGACAGTTGCTGGTTCAAAGGCTTATGTTGTATAGATTTAAGCAGATGTGTGTGTTAAGTGCTGGGTGATTTTGCAGAAATACTGTCTGTTTAAATTGTATGACTCATAACTCCACTGTGACAGTTTAGTATTGCCTCATTGCTAAATCAAGCCTCATTTACACTCGTTAAATATATAAACATGAGCTTTAATTATTTAGGTTGTGTCTTGAGGCTTGAGCTTTCTTACTGTGAGATCACTAAATGCCAAAAAGATTTCCTTTTTGTACTTAAATTAATAATCATAGACACCAAAACAAAAAAGTTGCAACACAAGGAAATGAATAAACAACGATTGATTCGAAAGAGCTGGTTTAGTGGTTATGCTGGTTTGGCACTGGTCTAGCTGGTGGACCATCACGGCCTAGTTAATGAATCTAGTCAACCATCATGGCTTTTTTGTTAAAGCTGGTTAACCACAGAAATGGGTAATTATAAAGTTAATTAGGAAGCCTCAGACATCAGATCTATAACATATGCTTGCTATTTCAACAAGGCAGTTTAGCCAGAAGTTAACATGTCAGACTACACAAACTATTAAAGCAATATTTGGAAAGATACTTATTCCTACTGCACAGCAATTTAACTTGAAATTAACTTTAAATGGAACCGTTAAACCAAAAAAGAAAATCTTTTATCATTTACTCACCCTCATGTCTTTACAAAACCTGTATTACTTTCTTTCTTCTGCAGAACACAAAAGATGATTGGATACAAAAATCACCAAGGCATTTCTCAAAATATCTTCTTTTGTGTTTTGAACAACATGAGGCTGAATAAATGATGACAGAATTTTTATTTTTGGGTAAAATGTCCCTTAAAGCTGAAATAGATTTAAGTTTTTTACCTGAAAATTAACGAAAAGTAAAATCGTTATGAAATGTATGCATCATTTAACTCAAAATAAATCTTTCGATATTAATAGTTAGATGTTTAAGAAACTGGACCCTGCATTTATTAATAAAATCTCTGCTGACACTGAAAGCAAAAGCCATATTGATGACCACCGAGTCCAGCTGCAAAATGACCCTGTGCAGTAGACCCACATCAAGCAGCTGTCATTAAGATTAAACTTGACAACAGCAATATTGTTAATCTTCATCTAAACGTTTGATTGACATTGACACTAACAGTGTGTGAAACCCAGCTGCAGAATAAAATGCTTTAGGGACATTCGTGTGCTATGTTTCTGTGTCATACTTGCTGTCGATTTGTCCTAAACTAAAAAAAGAGAAATGAGTTGATGTCACCAGACACAGAGCTGGGAATTATCAGGTTTGCCCCTATACTGACACAACACTATTAGGGTTAAGCAAAACAACAGTCCATCACTACTGTACCTGCCAACTATCTCCCTCTGGATTCTGATTTAGTTTTAAATCTCGGTCATTGTGGATTTTCTTCATAGCCTTTTTTTGACCGTAACATGTTCTGGTTATTCAATCATCTTAAAAGCTGTGTAACAGCATCTTTTGTTTCAGCAAACCTGAATGAACTGCCAAGCCCGCAGTGTTGCCTTAAAAGCATGACTTCATACAGACATTGAGAAAATCTGATAGCACGAGCAGATTTCATTATTTCAGAATCTTAAAAGATCTCTCATGACATCTCTCTTCCCTCTGGCTCTCACAATACGCTGCCTGTCAATCATCTGCTTCAAGTTCTCCAAAGTCCTACATGCTGTTGGCCAGCAAAACATAAGAGTAAATCTATGCTTGACTCTCACACTGCAACAAAAATCTATTTATTTTTATCAGTATTTTAACATTCTTGAAACAAAATAAACATACAGGTATAAGCAAAACTGCATAGGATATAACTTTTTTTAGATACAATATCTTGACAGCAATGTACACTAAGCATCACTAGATTATAGGCTTAAAATAAGAAAAAGTATTTGCCAGTATGATAAGAAAACAAGTCTTACGGCTTTTAAGGCTAAAAACGTATTAGGTAAACAATAACTAAAGTTCTAATATAATCTAAACCCAAACCTCAACACCAACCGCAACCTTTGCTACACAGATAATCTGACAACTGAGATTTTAGTGGCATTGTCTAAGAAGCAGATTCAGGCTTAGTTTACCTGTTCAACACCCACCTGAGAAACGGAGCAGGAGCACCTGACCAAAGGGAAACGACAAAAAGAAAAGAAGTTGCTGAAACAGAGGTAAAGGGTGCATGAGAAAGCAAGCACATTTAAGGGGCTTAAAGTGAAAAAAGAGTGGTGGGGAAAAGAGGGTGGAGAGACGAGAAGAGGGAAGGACGAGAGTCCCCCTTTCTTTTGCCTGTTTTTAATCTCATGACAGACTTTGTGAAACTCTGTGAAACGGGACTTGAGGGAGGGACACGCCTACTTTTCCCTGGACTCTTTCACTACATCTTCTGCAGCCATTTTCTAACAATATTGTTGGGAGATTAGTGGGAAGGGGGTTGAGGCCTCCTAAAGCTCCTCGCCACTCTGAGGTTACTGAAGAAATGAAACAATATGTCTGAAACTTATTACAAGAAAGACCCTGTGAAACAATGTGTAACTTTTGTAAAGTAAATAATAATGTTAATAATAATAATAATTCACCATAGCCTTCTTAAAATAATATTGTTTGAACTGAGTGTGTCAGGCAAGGAGCCGAAAACCATAGAAATTTAAACAAAACCATATAAACATGGATCTCAAGCGGAAACAGATGAGTGCTGCAGAGATGATGGATGAGAAAAGGTTTTATAGGCACGCTGAGATATGACACTCATGAGATACAAAGTGCAGTCAGAAAATCTGTCTCTGGTAAACGAGAATATCCACGATCCAAAGCCAAGTCCTCAACCTCAAATTCACACACACAAATGCAAACCTTAGTTGCACAAGATTCAGAAAACCCCAAACAGATCTCCAGCACAGAGTCTATCTGGTCAAAACAAATAAACAATCAAAAATGACTTCTGAGTGAATTTTATAGTTGAGAAAAGAGGGAATTATAAAAGAGGGCAGAGTCATAAAAAGAGAGAGAAAGAGAAAACACAGATTGGGCAAATTCGCTAAATAGTTGTGCCATATTGTTAAACAAAAACAGCATCTAATGTACTAACAATTTACATCCAGTTTAACTAGGCAGATTTTTGCCTGTCTTAAAAACAAAACTGTAGGGTACTTTTGTAGGGTACTACAAACGTCTCTTCCATGTGGGTTGAAGACAAATGACAATAAAATAGTATCCAACAGCTCAGATAATAAATCATTATTATTAGCTTTCCGCTATGAATCAGTTTTGAACCCTGAATTTTATGTACTTGCTTAAAAATTATTTTTGTTTCTTTTTAGCCCAAATAGTCATGCTGCTTTAATTAGATTTATTACAGACAGTGCCTTATTCACAAACCTCAGCACTAATTGCCATTACCATCCCACTATTATCACTAACAGAAAGCAAATGGTGAATGCAATTTTATTTCATTGAAAATGTTTGTGTACAGTTTTAGTTCAAATGAAGAGCATCATCACCAAGCACATTTGCAAAATTTTAAAGAATGTGGCTCCTGGGTGGGCACATGGAGCCGGTCACAGTCAGGAGAGAGGCAATCTGAATGGCTTTACACTTTAGTGTAGCAGCACCTGGCCCTTCAATCAGTCTCTCAGCATCTCAACAGGCAGGAAGAAACAGAAACACGAGAGGAGAAGACAAAGTGATGTGAAAGAATGTCTGTCATCTGAGAAGATTAGATCTGCTCTGGAGGTTAAGACTAAAACGTTTCATTCTCATACCACCTCCACTGGTCTACTTCATTTTACCTTTAAAATCAGATGACCACTTCTCTTCTCTAGAGATTCTCATCTGTCTTTGTTTTATATTAGACATAGAGATTTTTTTTGTGTTACACAGAAGAAAGTGTCATATACAGGTTTTAAACAAAATGAGAAGGAATAAATAATGACAGAGTTTATTTTGAACGGAAAAATTTGCTTTTCAATAGTTGATTAAATTATAACATTTGGTCCACCTGAAGCCTAAATACATCCTTAAAAAAGAATTAAGTAACTGGTATTCAGCTTCAAATAAAACCTTCTAAATCACGCAAAACTGGTTTGCATACATGGAAAAACTGCACAAGAAGTTGGATGTACCGTTAAAGGCGGAGCTGCATCTCAGACAGCGTTTGATTTAGAACTTTATCTTATCTTTCTACCTCCCAAGAGCCACGATAGAGCAATAAACAGAAATAATTAAGTAAGAAAAACCTCTTTTTATCCCTTTATTGGAAACAACATATGCACGCATGTATGAAGACACACGTTTTTTCTTGTGTACACAAACAAAGACATATATGTCTGGTTGCTGTTGAGTTCAACGCAGTGACAAATAGCGCTCTTCTTCCCTCTAGTGGACGTGAATAGAACTGCAACAACAGATGCAGAAATGTTATACTAATTGGAAAGTTTTAATTTAAAAAAATCTTCAGTGCTTAATTTAAAGTATTTTACTGCAAAAGGTTTTTCGTGTTAAGCATTTCTCATAGTAATGAGGTTTATGTTTGTTATTCACAATTAAGATGCAAGTTGTGTGTTAAATGTAAGATCTTATTAATCAAACTATTGTTGCAAGGTCATCTATAATGCATAGCTGCTTGGACCACAGTAAGCCTTTGGTCTTTATTTTCATGAATTTAGAGAGGCAGAATAGTATGTGAAGAAAGAGCGATACAACAGTTTTACTGGGAACTTACTAAAGACTTTCATCCATTACTCTAATGAATGCTGTCGTTCATATGCCAAGATTTAGTCCCCATCACAAATTCAAGTAGTTTTATTCAGCCAGCCAGAAACACACAACAATTCCATAGATCTAAAGACTGGCATTTAGTCAGACAACGCAGCAGCAAGTATCTATTTATAACAGAAGGAATTGAGAACAGAACATGAAGTAAATATATGAACACAGAAAAACCAATCACGTTAAAAATGCACTGATTGTCATTTTAAAGTATTGCACCCTTAAACAAACACTCACATCTGCCTATTGTCTATTACCTCTGGATGTATTTGTTAACTCCACCCACATGACAGATTAACAGATAATGGGCCATGCTGAAAAAACAACAAACCAAAGACACTTAACCAGTACTAATCACTCATGCAACACTCTTAACAATTACCTCTACCTCTAATAAATAAATCTGAACCAGCCTCAATTAACTGACGACCCATTAGCAATATAAAGCATTACATGTTCACACAAATGTAAACAAACTCACAAGATATATTTATTGAGACAAGCCAGACCTGCAACACAGCATGAGTCTAAATAATGCAGAGGCAGGAAAGGTGATAACACATAAGCAGATTTATACATTTATACACGTTCAATCTCATAAGGGAATGCACTAACCTGTCCACAAGAATAAAACGATGCAGCTGAAACAAGATGGCAAGACTGTTTTAGTCCAAATGTATGCCAAACACATATGCAGAAACTGAGGCCTGAACACACAGAAAGGACACACAAGGTTGGGGGGAGAGAGAGAGAGAGAGAGAGAGAGAGAGAGAGAGAGAGAGAGAGAGAGAGAGAGAGAGAGAGAGAGAGAAAGAGAGAGAGAGAGAGAGAGAGAGAGAGAGAGAAAGAGAGAGAGAAAGAGAGAGAGAAAGAGAGAGAGAAAGAGAGAGAGAGAGAGAGAGAGAGAGAGAGAGAGAGAGGAGGAGTTATGCAAAAGATGTGCAGCCTCCTTCACACACAGAGGTGGGGTGACACTTTGACTGATCTGTGCATAGGCTCCCAGCTGGCCTGTCTTTCAGTTAAGCACTGGGCTGATCTGTTCTTTAGCACATAAAGATGCCACTATCTCCACTCTCAACTGCCTTTAAACTCAATTAAGTCTGTCAGCCATTCTCTTTCCTCCTATATCCATCTTCCACCCTTCAATCACCCTCTCCCTTCTATTACTTTCAACATCCCACCACAACCAATGATCATATCTGACTTCAGCCTTTCAAAAATATTTTCTGTACTTCAAATTTATTTTCTATCTGTAATACCCGATATTTCCATAACTTTACAGAATGAACAGGAGGTATTGATTTTAGAGATTTGGACCCTGGGCTATGAAAGTTCACTTGCTGATGGGCAGTTGACATTTTAGCCTCATCTGGAGCACAGAGGCATGTGAGTGTGATTACTCTGTGTTTGTTTATCTTGAGTCATTCCTGAGCAAGTGAAACATCAACTCTGAGTGAATAGGACAGCACACACACACTTCATTAGAGATCATGCTAGTGAACAAGAATTATGGGGTTTAAATGCTTGATGCAGATAACTAGAGAACACAGAGATAATATATATAAACTATACAATTTAATAATAGAGAAATTACAGGTAAAGTGTAGATTTAATACTACTAAACACTAAAAACATTGATTGGTTAGGATGCACAATAAATTAATTCCCCAAATCAATCTGGGTATATAAGTGTTTTTTTACATCTGTAAATGACCAAGTTCACCTTTAAATGAACACAATATTATTAAAAAAATACACTGGTGCATAATTTCTGTTTTATCTATTTGACAAGATCACAATCAATAGGCACCTGGTGCAATAGCTGCTTATTATCATGCAAAGCTGATAATCTCAAAATGACCCTATTTTTTGCATGGCTGATAAAACAGCCTATAACATAATATGGATTCTGGAAAATGCAAAATGATGCAACATACAACATTCGACAACTTAACTAAACCAGTCAGTCCACTGCTTGTCATGGTGTGACACTCAAACTACAACAGTCAAACTGCACTGCATCACACATGTAGTATGTTTAATTTCTCAAGGGCACAAATACACACTCCACATTCTGGTGCTTCTGTCACACTAAACCACTTCACTCTGACCTACAGATAATGGAGTGCACACTGAGTGATGCTGTAAAGAGTGTATTGTGCGTCTTCCTAAACTGGCCAGAGGGCATACTGACAACAGCCTTCCCTTCCCATACACCCACTCACATAACCCTTTGTCACCACCATTAAATCTGACACTCGATCGGCGCGTGTGTGTGTGTACGGAGTCAGAGATTCCACAATAAGGATATAATTGAGACGCATGCAAGAGTGACATATAAACAAACAGACACAAGCAAACAGATCTTTTCAATTTAAAATATGAAGAGAAGATATGTAACAAATGTTTTCGTTTTTTGAAACTGAAAACCAACCACCATATACTGCATGCTTCCAACCCAAGCAAGTGACCACAGATCAGATGAAAAAGACTTGACAAAAGCGTACACTTTGACTTGTCAACATGAAACAAAAGTTTGCTTGCACTGGGGTGCCTAGTTCCCCTACAGCAGGGTAAAATACATATTAAATGCTGCAAGAAGTCTAGAAGGGTTAACCACCACAAATGAATAGAGTCGTGGCCTTACTCTACAGTTGGGAAGTGTGTGCGGTCAGGAAAAAAGCTAATGTGGGCATTCAGCATGCAAGATACATGTGTGTATGGCTGTGTGTGCCAGAACAATCAGCCAGCACAAAGATTCAGACACAGACAATGTCCAGAATGAAAAGCATGTAGTGAGACAAAAAACACAACAATCACAAAAACATTCAAAGAATGAACTGTGACACGTCAACGATGACACATGTGATGTCGCTAAAAGCTCGAACAAACAGAGCTGAGTGCAACCGGTCCATATCCTCAAGTGTATGGAGAAAACCTTTCCACAGTCTCCCAGCACTGGTCTGGGTGGTCACCCTTGCAAATTTCTCAAAACAAACAAAACTGATCTCGGACCAGTGATTAAATAAAAAGGGATTAATGGAAAAAGCGACGCAGTGCCCCTCATGTCCTCAAGCCTCAAGTCTCCTGAAGAATGTAAACAAAGTAAAAAAATCTGATTGCATTTCAATAAAAGCAAAATAATTCACTGCAGACAAGACAAGAATGACGATTTCAGATTCTCTACAGGGTTCCACATTTCAGTAACAATCTGAGGCTTACATTTGAGAAACTGAAACAGAACAATGTCTTTCGCTACAGTGCAGACAGGGAGGGAAAAAAGGGGGTGTGAGAGAAATGTGGACAGAACAGTTTCGCCCTGGAATGGCCGCCGAGCTGTGATGATAACTATCAATTCTGTGAGAACGGAGGGATTGTTTTGTGTTGTCAAGAGGGGTAAAGACAGATGGACAGAGAGTTGTATTGAAAAAGATTGCATCTTCGTTGTTCATATGACTATAAATTAATAAGAACATGGGGAGTGAAAAACATCTGCTGAGTATTATGAGCGGCCGGGGGACGCCCATGCACCTCTCTCGCCTCTTAGTCTCTCAAACACGTGTGCAAATGGACACACATGCACACATTTGAACTTGCACAATACACACGGCACTCATTTCCTGCCTGGAAAGTGAGGCCAGGCCGTCAGCACCATTTCTAGACTTTTGTTTTATACCTTCACCATCCCCCTATATTTCAGACACTGGAATATAATGGAATGCAAAGAGTTATAGCGAGAATAGGGTCACATTAGCACTGTAATATGGTAAAAGAGCAAAAAATGCATAAAATACAGACTCATTCAACAAATATGAGAAGATGCATGAGAAGATGCATGGAGGTATGTAGAAGTTTAAGAAAATAAAATAAAAAGTGCAGAAGCGCTTTAAAGTGCATGATGATGTAATTAGATGCATAAGTCCTGATGCAATCATACAATAAAAAGACACTTTGTGGCTAAAGATTTTTTCTACTGTCTAAAATGATCTATTTTTTATGCCAGGTGATTTCTCATTAGGCTACCTTCCTACAGACTTTCTGAAAGTCATCCCATCTGTTTCCATGGAGATGATTGGCTGAGAGTGATGGACCAAAACTAGACTTCCAACCAAAGCAGATGATTCAGACTCCCTGTAGACAGATCTGTCTTCCTGAGGATGTGTTTTCTTATCTACATCTAAATAATAGTCACAATAACCCAATCCACAAATCTGCTCTAAGATTCACAATGGGCACATACTATCAAGTCTTGTCAGCAGAGATGGTGATTTCGGCTATGCCAGCATGCCCATGAAACACATTCTGGACTTCGTAGCATGGCACTGAGGCAGCAGATCCCTCGCAGCAGTTACTTCTAAAAATAAACAACACTGACAACAACAAACATTGGGGATAGTGCTGAGCTGTGTCTGCCAACTATGAGCTAATGACATTTAACGCAATGTACCCAATAACTCAGTATAACTTCAGGAATTTAAGACCATTGACCACTGATAATTGCTCAATGGGATCTGCAGTGCCGTATAACTTAATGCCAAACCACGCTTAGTTATCACACCAATTTAAACAGCGCCAGAGGTTGAAATTCCCTGTAAAATTCCTTCAAAGCATTGGCACAGATCAGACCATACCTCTGTGTTTTGCTACAAAGAAATGATCCCAGACTACACAGCCAACTTTCCATGCAAAACTCAGATCAGCCCAAATCTATCAGTTACTTTCTATAAGTACATTTGTCTGATTTACATTGGAAATATATATATAATGTATATTTTAAATCACTGTAGACTGTGCTTTAAGGAGGGGTTGAATTTGATGGTAATGTACTACAATGTGCTTTAAAAGCACCACATTTCACTGTACATAAACTCATCTCTAAAACAACCAGCCATAACTTATCTGTTTTGAGTTAATAATAAAACAATACAGCACCAACCAAATGCTAAAGATGTCATCCAACAACTCAAACAGAGAATTAAAGAGCATTTAAATTCTTTAACATTCTGGACCACAATAAGAAGACTTTCATGAAATATGGATCAAATAAAAAGCAAGCATCTTTCAAAAAACTTCTCTCAATACCTAAGAAGACATTTAAAATGATTTAAACACCCTTTCTCTGCCTTCCATTAAGTGTATAAAGCACATAACAAATGTACTCACTTGCAGTTAGGATGAGGCCTCAAGGTTACATGGCACCAAAGTGTAAACTTTTCAGTTACTTCAGTTCTGTGTGTACACATGGTTGTACTGGAGTAAGTTTGTCCCATCTGATGCTGTCATATGATTTCAGCTCAAGGTCTCCATGCTCTGTAATGCCCATAGGCTACAGCTGAATGCTTTATTGTGTGGCTTCGTTTTGGTCATTTTTTAAACAGCAAGTACTGCAGATGTTAAGACACTAAGCAAAAATCTGAGATCATGGAAGTAACGAAAAAAACATATCCGATTTAATTCGCAAGCTAACGTGGGTAAAATTATAAGAATTGTTATACAATTCGGCATGTGCGTCCAGCTAATACCAGAAACGTTATGCGAGTTTAACTTCATGCGTCACTGCGCAGTCCGCTCGGCGATTTGACATCAAACTTCCGCGAGATCTTTTGCGGTATTTTTCTGTCATACAACGGTCGGTCTGCGCAGCTGCGCATGAAGTCGAACGCAAGTTCGTGAACGCAGACGTAAACACATCTTGCTACGTAGGCTGCGTTTCATGCGTAGTTGTGTTCTGGAATGTGTCAGAACGCAAAACAAAATCAAGAAGATGTACGCGGTGCAACACGCAATGAATGTTTCTGGTCTACACGCGCATATCCTTAATGTTGAGTATTTGAATAGGCCAAAAAACGCATAATCATAAAATCTTTATTGTCCCTGCTGTACCTAACAAAATTCCTGCCATTTTTATGTTGATTTATTCAGGTTTTGTATTATTCCAGTGTGTTTACAGGAGTCAAAACACACCAAAATAAAACGTGACAATATGGTCAAACTGGTGAGTTAATGTTTTAGTAATAGGATATCTGCATACTGTTTAGTTCAAATTAAAAATGTAGGTTTCATTAAATGTGTTTGAATGACTTTTAACAGTGTTTAAATTACTGTCTCTGGGAGTTTAGGCATAAAACAGAATTTCAGCAGAAATGGTTCAAAGTTGTGGTTAAATGATCTGTTCCATAGTAATATAAAACAGCACATATGGCATATCATTATTATATTAGCATATTTATTTAGTTTATTAATACATTACTGATATGAAAGTGTATATTCCAATATTTAAACTTTCTTTAAACATATAATATGCAAGAGTACATTTCCACAGGGTTCTATACATTGTGGGCACATTATGTCTGAAAGTCCCCACAATATATAGAAGCATTGTGTGTGTGTGTGTGTGTGTGTGTGTGTGTGTGCGAGAGAGAGAGAGCATGCTGAGCAAGCCTATCAATAATTCTGTGTCATTTTGCAGGAAGGGTGTGATGGATGAATGGCCAGTGCATACTTGAGACTGCAGCACATCACTACACAGCTCTATAAACTATAATGTACACAAACAGATACAACAGCTACGGACTGAACATCGCAACACTGCAAGTCACAGACAGAAGCATGTGCACACACACCTAACAGTGTTAAGAGTTGCTGTATCACACAGATGAGGGCATTAAATCTTATTTACCTCTCAAGAAGGGCATGGTGAACACCGTCTCTGATCCCCTCGTTTCCCCTCGTCTACCCTGTCCTGGAGACCTCCTGCCTCCTCCAACGCATCACCGTACTGGTCCGATACTCACACACTGTCTCACTGATGTTCTCTGTAAAGTTGTCTGTTCTGATTAAAGAACAAGTCTGCAATGTGCGTTTTCCCTTTTTGACGACATCACACTTTGACTACACACACACACACACACACACCTAACACAGGAGTTCACAGTGAATTAGGAGGAAAGGATGCAGCTGCATGCACTGCTTTTCACACGTTCTCTCTCTCTCTCTCTCTGTCTCAGTTCTGTGTCTTTCCATCCCTACTGCAGCAAATTTTGTGGCATCAACCTCAAATCACACACACACACAAACAAGGCAACACTTTCAGACATTAACAGCGCACTCACACAGTATTAAACACCTGCTGTTATTACATCATCTATATCATCTACAGTCCAAATAAAGAAACATGAATCACATTTGACCAAAGTAGGAAACCTGGGCAAAGTGCAGCCCATCTATTAAATATCAGCAACATCCACAGACATTTCTGGTCACTGTAATAAATCAAAGCTGTCCTATCAGTTTTAGGAAACTACAAGAAGTGAACAAATAAAAAGTACCATTACATATTTAACACAGACGTCCATGAATTTATTGCTACACTGCCAATAAAACCACAGTTTGTACTCTTGACGGTATTTGGAAAAGAACTACTGAATTTTCCCTCTAAATACACATCAGAATGTGACACCATGAGTGATGTGATTTGCCTCTGCTCACTTTGTTTGTACTGAGGTCAGAAGTTTTCTAAAGACTGGAAATTAGTGGCCAATGGAACAAATTTACAAGAAAGATGCTAGACCCACCAGAGGAATGTGGGTTTTGTGATATTTCTTGGCTGGAGATGCAGAATAAAAGCCATGAAACAACAAAATAAGTTTTAACGTATCCCTTAAGAATTAAAGGAAACTCAGCTGCTACTATCGTTGAGTGATGTTCGACTAAAAGACGTCTAGTTTAAATGTTTGCACACATTTGAGTACGTTCAGATTAAGAGCAGGCAGGTGTGTGTGTGTGGTCAGGGGCGGGGGCTTGAAACCTATGGTGCTGCATAGCACAGGGGTGCGTTTACACATACGGTCCTCATTATGGCACCAAAATTAAAACTCAGTGTGAGTCTCAGAACTGGCACTGTCTGTTCTCTTATTGCACACTGACACCTCCTCAAGAACTCGCACAGAGTGATGAACCTGCCAATTTGGTGTTGGGCTATTTGGAACAACTCCCATGTAGATAAAACTATGAAGATACCTTTATTTTTGCAGGTAAATAGAAATGTACTTGCCATAGGTGTAAACAATTATGGGCTTTTAATAAGTAAAATTATTAATCATAAGTTAATGTAATCATTTATTTTTGATAAACAGCATTTTGTGTCCATTCTGCTCTCCCATCATTCCTTTCCTATAAGCCTCTCCTCTCAACATCTGGAAATCATTTCTCACCTCTGCCAGACTCAGACCATTTGTTGATCTTGACAAGAAGCCACAAGGATCCAACTAATATCGATTCTTTCTTTTCTAATTGAGTACTGATAAAACAGAGTGAAGCACACCAGTACCAGGTGTAGACAAACTACAGTTATTTCAATAAAGAGACTGTAACATTGGAGCACTGCTCTATTTCTTCATGCTCATTATGTAAAGGTTGTGAGTGGTGGGTCAGCTGAAGTCCATACAATATAAACAGAGGGATTTTGTTTTCTTTGGCTGCCTGGTGTTCAGACCACGAGCAGAGAATGAGGTTTAGACTAAGTGCACAACATGTAAACCGGCATTGTTTGGAAAGATCCTGCCATCCTCCACCAATCAGAGACCTGCATAAAATGCCTTCATAGTAATGACAGTTGCCATGTGGATCTGTAATGGGTCACATAACCCAGAGTTATTTTTCTTTGCAGGAAACATGAGGTCACTTCATTTAAAGCCAATGCTTTGTATCCATAAAAAAGATCTGTTGTCAGGTTGCCATGGCATCAAGACTCTAATAGTTTCTGTTTGTTCGTGGATGGTTATAATCACCTTGGGCTAATGTGCATCTCAAGCTGTTCTCTAAAATGGAACATGTTTGTAAAGGCTACACTGAACATTTTGAATGAAATAATTATGTATTGCTTTTAGAGAGTAACATGTTACAGTATGAGGCAACTATAGTGCACAGCTTTTAAACTTCAGACAAACACTTGACTGGTCTTATCCAGACATTGTGAGACATTTGTGTGTGTGTGTGTTTGTTTATAAGGGCCCAGAGGAAATGTAGCTTCTTTCTTTCTTTTGATAGGCATCTGAAAGGAGAACACAGAGTAAACACATAACAGGATTCACACAGTGAGTATGAACGCCTGACATTTTCCAGCCTTGTTTTAAAAGTTAAGACTAAACAAACTGTATGCATTTTGTGATATGTACAAATAATGTTAAGAATAAACATGTAGATAAGGAAATAACTTTTTATACTTTTTAAAAAAGTTTGAAGCAAAATGTCCAAGCTTTACAATGAATTATACAATGTAAGTGAATGGTGACCAGTGCAATCAAGTTACTGAAGTTACTTTTTTGAGTTACTGAATAACAAATAAAATTATACACAGTTGTACACAAATATTTTACACTTTTTAGCCTTGTCCCTGGTCCTTATCCATTTTCATTGTATGAACATTTTGGGTGAACTTTTTCTTTGAGACATGTATCTGTTTTAGTAATGTTTCAATATTTCTGGGGACCAAAAGCATGTCGACCTCTGCTACATTACAACACTATTGTGTCATACTAAGAGCTGGAAGGACTGTAGTATATTACTCTCACACACTCTGGTCTCGTCTTAGAGCCAAAGACATTTTTTGCCAAGAGTTGCACAACTGCCTAGAGATGGGACGCCAGCACAGGAAAGACGAGCACTGCCTTACATATGTTCAACATAAAAACAGACACACAATGTCTCTGAAGCGCAACCTTGGCTCTTGTGATGTGTGTGTTTGTGCTAATACTGAGTTTCTTTTAAATCATATTTCTGTAGGCATCTGGATGACCATTGTTGTGGTGCTAATATTGTCAATACCTGAGTTAACTTTGTCTTAGTCGGCAGCCCAAGAAAACACAGTTATGAAAGTTGATTGACTCAAAAAGTTGATTCAAACTGATTCTTTAATGCCTACTGTTTCGTCTTTGAAAAAAGATTAAAGCAAGATGTAATTGGAGGTTAAAGGGGGATAATGATTTGAGCTGTGTTGTTCAGCAAAGTAAATCTGTGTAGCAAAGCAACCAGTTAATTTCTACAACAACTTAAGAGTCCAAGCCAAGAGCACAAAAGTTTGACGATTTGACTTACTGAAGAGGAAAGTGAGGGGACTTGGGCAAGCAGCCAAGCCAGGAAGTCATAAATGAATTCTTCTGCATTTCACCTGAATTTATCTCTATCACAACAGTAACTTATTTCACCCTGTCCTTGAACACTCAGGCCCACTGTCTCTTGTTTTTATTCAATCTCTCTGTTTCTCTGATCCGCCATCTTGCTCATTCCATCTATCCTCTCTTGCTCTCTCACACACTCTTATTAAAATTCCAGTTAATCTTGCAGACTATAAAAGACGCTGAAAAAAGGAAAAGCTTCAGTTCACAGCATTCTAGCCTTTTAAAGTCAGAGCTGTTTACATAAATCTTCGAGTCACTTTAAGATTTACATCCATAATCTGTGCACCATATTCTAAACGTAGCATGACACTTTAGACGTAACTACTCTAAATTATGTAAAAAGCCATAAAGGAGACAAATTAAGTAATCAAATTATAAAAAAGTGTTTATTTATTTATTTTTAAAACTTCTTTTTTGGCCTTGGTAAGAACTGTTCATCAATGCATGTAAAAAAAATCACATCTACTTGCAGAGATGCAGGAGTGTTTGTTTTGCATTGTGTTGGAATATCTAAGTTGTTTCCCCAATGCAGAAGACAGAATCCACTTGATTCTTCGGTCTGCACACACGCACACACATACCGAATGTAGTCTTGTGACTAACTCTGAATTTCACATGAACGATTGTTACTTCACTTATTGAACTACTTTAACTGTCACTGTTTAATGCAATGGGAAAACTGGATCTGAATCAGTCAAAGTAAAAACAATCCTTTAGTCTGCTCCTTCACCTCATGGCCCCATGAAATGGTTCCCAGAGGGACCTGACATCAGTCCCCAAACCACAATGAAGAAGAGTTCCCAAGCCAAAAACTCCAGTGCATACAGAGATCCAGATCATTTGTTTTTAACATGTCTGAGCACAGCAATAGCTCATGCTGCAAACTTTTAACGATTACATTGTTAAACAAATACAGTATCAGTGATATTTTCATGAACTCAGAGGATAATCTCAGTGTTTCAGCCACTGTAAAATGATAAGGTATGAGGGAAAGAATGACTCCAGCATGCTGCCAAATGTCCCGGGCTTAGGGTTAAGCTAAACAATACAGCGAGAGGCTTTCACTGATATAACAAAGGAAATGGTCAGAGGAAATATTCTGCACATCTTCAGATGGTGAATGTTGGCAGGGTTTATCCTGCTTCAGTACACAGAGCAGTGTAGGAGGTGTTAGGGGGAGCACATGCCAAATGTGTCTCCAATGCAAATGGGAAAAACTCAAAAACAACAGAAAAAGATGCGAAAGTAAAACACAAAGGCTAGTGTGAATCTGTTGATAAACAGTCATTGTGCTTTGGGCAAAGCATTTGTTTACTGTTCATTACGAAGTGAATTCATTCATTATCACAATACTTAAATAACTGTCACATGATGCTCATCGACACTGATTTCTCTTCTTTAACACTCATCTTTTGTTTGTGCAATACTTTTGTAGGAGGAACATATTTCGCTTTCCAAACGTAGCCTGGATACACGAGTGTTAAAAATAGTAAAACTGCCAGCCCATGTCACAAGTGATGCTAGAAACTTATATTACAGATTCATGTACTAAAATGTATCATGGTAACCACAGTATCTGCAAGCCCTTAGTTACAAGAGTTATTGTTAGTGCAATACAAGTGCTAAGTAAAACTTGTGACAGTCATGAGAACAACAAATGAAATAAAATGACAGAAAGTCTTTCTCACGTTATTTGAGGGATATAATAACTGCAGTAAATATGGTTTTGGGTGGAAACCATGGTTACAATGTTAAATGTTTGTAAAGGTTCCCATACTCTGATCTGGCGCTCTGGGCTTCATTCTTTAAGACCTAAACACTACATTCATGTGGTAAACATAAGAAGGCTATTGCTGCTTTCCAATAGGACCATCATCTCTCCATTTCGTCATATTTACATTAGCCAGAAGCTCCAGAGCCATGTGTTGCATACATCCAAATAACCAAGAGCTTACATGTAAAAAGTTTATGTGTGGATAGTTACTGTATAGTTACTGGATAGTTAGGGTAATAATAGTACAGATTGCAACCTGATATTAACGAACAGTGAGAGTCAAGCTGTGTTGTTGACAAACACGTAGTAACAAAATAAACATGTTGTTTGGCGTATGCACACATCAAACAAGAAGCTGACCTTGAACTTGACTACATGTAAGTAAACAAGTGATTAAATATCAGTAAAGAGTCACGAAAAAGTTATGCATAAGGTCTTACTTTTGATCGGAGGTTTGCTGGCCTGCGCTGAGATGTGTTTTTGCAAATTTATAAGTTTATTTTCCAGTGCTCCGGAGCGGTAGCAGATGGAGGCGAGCTCTCCCTCCAGCTCTTCCAGGATGCTCACCGACTGTCGGGATAAATCCGACAGCTGCCGGAGCACCGCGCACAGAGTCAAGCCGCACACATCCACCAGATCCGAAAAGATCGCACCGCGACTCTTACACACATCCGTGGGTACAATGGTCCTCTTGCAAAAAGGCATCCTTGTGTTGGATTTGTGTTAAAGTTCCGTTAAAAGTGCGTATTTCCCAAACGATGAAGTGTGTTGCTGGAGACTCTTGCTCGGGATTGCGCGTACAGTGGAGGCATTTTGTGTATTGTAATTGAATGTCCGCTGCGAGGTGCTCTGCTGCGCTACAGTTCATACTATATCACTCCAAACTCTCATAAACTGCGCTCGAGAGACCTCACCCACTCATGCAAGAGACTGTACAGCAATGAGCTGAATCTGGTGTGAAAACTGAGCCGTGCAGGAAACTTGTGCATTTATAAAACAACATACTTTATCTCCTGTTTTGTCAAGGCTCGTGAAACTAAAAGAGGATGTGGATTAGATGGTAAAGCGTTGCGTTTTGGGTTCGAGTCCCAAGAACTTTTTTGTCAAATGCATAATAAATGTACATTAATTCAACCCACATAAACAATATTGTTTTTATTCACTTTAGTAAGGTCTATATTATATATTAAAGTATTTACTTACGCTTAATGTATACTGTATTCTGTTGTATTAACTATAGTGAATTGATAAAATGTAAAAAATACTGCAGTATACTTTATTCTTTACTATAGTAAGGTCAAAAAAACAGATTTACTACAGTTTATTATACTACAAAATATAGTACATTAGTTTTTTAGGTGGAGATACTGAGAACAATACAAGTTCAACAGCTGCACTTGGACAGCAAAATAAAAAATTCCAACTTTGCAATAACACTAAAATGCAACAAAGAAAAAAAATCGTTTTCCTCACTTGTCACATATTGTAACCTCTGCATGTGCCCCTCCCATAACACACATCTGGCGCGTGTGTGCACCCCCACCCTAAACCAGAACTTGGCTCACCTAGATGTTTTGTTCATCCAGTTTTTTCCACACTGGACTGAGAGAGAGTGAAATAAAAAAGATAGAAAAAAGATGAGTAATACATGTACAATAATCTTATCAAGCACGTTTTTGTCTTCATATGAAACCTTATCTCATACAGGGGAATTGATTGGAAACATCTGGGGTTTGTTTTGCCTCACTGTATGACTGTCTTCATTGTTCCTGTTTCCCCACCCAAGTCCACATGGCCCAAGTGCATGACAGGAACCACTCCTGGTGGACTTTTTCTTCATGGCAACCCACCTCCCCCTTATTTCTTTGAAAGGACTATTTTCTCCTGCATTTGTTTCACGTCTCTGTGACTGAGAGAACATATCGGACAAGTTTGCTTTTGTGGCAGTGGGGTGGTCTGGGAAGACTCAAATTTCATTTTCATACAATTACATTTGTGCTAACAGGTTCCCTCTGTACCTTTTTTATAAAAAATGATTGGGTTAGGATGAAAGACCAGATACCAGGTCTGACCTGAAGTTAGATCAGGTTATATGAATATCCACCACTTAAAATGAACTACAAGAGAAAAACAGCAGCAGTCCACATCCTCAAATGCAGTGAGGGAATCAGACATCCTTTCCTCAAAAGTAGAATGTTTAAACTCAAGGACACAAGAGTCTGTGTTTTAGTTTGTATTGCATTTTGGCACACAGCCCCAGCAATGTGTGTTGAGGTGAGCCTTGCTGAGCCGCTGTATACCAGCAGGCCAAAGGCTGTAGGAGAAACAGGCTGAAGCTCAGCAGGACCCATATGGCCTTCTGGAAATGAGTTTTCTCTATATAGCACACGAAAACATGCACACAGGTGTGGATCCAACCTATCACACAATCCTAAAACCATCATTTCACAAACCTAAAAATTAAACTAATAAATGTTTGTATTTCTTCACATTCAATCTTCATAATTTTATACATTGCAAGACTAATAACAGATCAGAACAGAACAGATCGGCTAATGTTGTGAGAAAACTATAACAACTATTTGCTTCAGAAATCTAACATCATGGTCAGACATGCATTGCTACGTAAAATTTGTTTTAGACAAGAGTTACAAAAATAATGCACCACTTTAAGGTCATTTTGTTCCACAATTGACCTTATTTTGATCATTGCATTTTGGGAAAAATAAAGAAATAAATTAGACCTCTTTCATTTTCTCAAGCTATTTTAATCAAACTATGTTTTTCCAAATTTTTTACCTTTCCAAAGATCTTTTTTAAGACTTAAAACAGTAACCAGCTTCAAAATTTATGTTGACACCCAAGAACACCTGAAAATGAAATCTTGAGGCCATTTACCAACAAAAAGCTTTTGCCACACAACACATGACTCGGTAATGTTGTAAATATTTTTTTTATTTGAAATCAAGGTGTGCTAGATCTGTTGACTTAGCTGCTGCTCTGTTTGGCAGCCAGTCTCTTGTCTCTCTCCTCAGCAATGGTCAGGCGGATACCCTTTCCACGAGGAACTGACACCCATGGCTTGTTGCCCTGGTAAGAAAGACATGAAAGTTATTAACTACAGAATATACAAATTAGAAGACTCACAAATTTAAACCGATTCAGAGTTTGAGCCTAACTTGAATAATATTTTAAATTAGCTTTTTATTTTTATATTTGAAGTTTTAATGGTAATCTTATTAAGCTTGTTCTGCAACTAATCTGTTAATACCATTTATTTGGTTTAATTTATTTTTAATATGTTTTAGTTTATTATTTTTAGTTTTTATTATTTTAGTACGTATTTTAGAACCTCAACCGCACTGAATAAAAAATTTGAAATGTTGCCATAGCTTTAGTTTTCAAATAATATTTAGGCTAACCTTTTATTTAATTTCAATATTTAAAAATGTTTTAGTTAACAGAAAAAACCCTGAAATTAATCCTTATGACTCACCTTGCCAATGACAAAAATGTTGGAGAGCCTGGTGGCAAAGCTGTTGCCAGTACTGTCCTTAACGTGCACCACATCAAAGGAGCCGGGATGTCTCTCTCTATTGGTGATCACGCCAATACGCCCCAAGTTAGCACCTCCTGTCACCATGCACAAGTTTCCTATTGATAAAAGAAACAGAAGAATGACAATATTAAGTGATGTGTGATTAACACAAGAAACTAACACAACAGAACGAAATGACTTCAGACTTTCTGCTTACTAACCAGATTCAAACTTGATGAAATCTGTAATTTTGCCTGTGTCCAGATCAATGCGGACAGTGTCGTTGACCTTGATCAGAGGGTCAGGGTAACGAATGGTGCGGGCATCATGGGTCACCAGATGAGGGATTCCCTTTGTCCCAATGATGATTTTCCTCACCTTGCACAACTTATACTAAGAAAAACAGAAGCATTAACATCAAAAACTTGTAACATTTACTTGTAACATTATTTTGTAAGATTATGCTAATAACATAAGTACCAAAAACATAAAAATTCTCTTTTATATAATAAAAGATAATTCAATATTTATTTTACCTTGGCCTCCTCATTTGTGATGCGATGAACTGTGAAGCGTCCCTTGACATCATAGATCAGCCTGAAGTTTTCTCCTGTCTTCTCAATGCTGACCACATCTACAGAAAAAAAGGTTTCATTAACACATGACCATCAGATTCTGACATCAACCTGTGCCTTATATCACAAAGTTCTTACATCACCCGAGATGAACAATAAATCACAGCGGAATAATACCCTGCTGGCACCTACTAGAAAAATATGGATGGACAGCAAAAGTGTGTGTGAAGGAGTGTGTTACAACAACACTGGAAGATTAATGTGATGTGAATGTGATGTATGCCGATCAGCCATCTGGTAAGATACAGTGCACATACACGCACATATTGTGCCAAAAGAGATTTCATTTTGTATTGAGCAAACATAATATTGGCATTAACTGTTTAAAAGGCAATTTGATAAATCAGAAAGACGTTAAAATCATAAATAACCTTGCACTTCCATAACAATTAAAGAAATGTGGCCAAACAGAGGCATTTTATTTTCAGATCCATCCAATTACTGAGATGGATGGAACGGAGATATGCTAAGAGCAAAATGAATGTCAAGTGAATCTAATCTCAGTCTTTCGCACCAGGTAAGAGTAACAGGCTGTCATTCGCAAACAAAAATTTCCCTCAAGCCATTTTCCTGGTTCCATTAGGACTTCTGAAGTGATGCAAACTGGCTGACAGCACAGCATTTAAAAACCAAGCAATTGGAGGATGCTATGATCAGGGCTGTGTATGTCATGGGTTTTGTGATGAGATTTAATGTGGATGTATACATTGTGATTGAAAGTGCAAAATAGATGGCTAAGAGACTAAATGTCATATGACAATTTGCAGTGCTACATATCACCAAGGAAAAAAAACTAAAGGACAAACAAAGTTGACAGCTAATTAATGCAATAGTTTTCTGTATGTTTATGTCTTGTAACACTTTAAAATACTTAATTGTGGTATGTGTTCAGCCAGTAAACATACATTTACATCACTGTTAGATCCAATTGTGCTGGGTTAGACCCTGCCCTGAAGCATAACAGAACTAAACTGAACTAAAATTGTTCCCAGTTCCTGTGGTGCGAATGTGACCAAAAAGAGAACTTCCACCAAATAGTTTGAAACCATATAAACATTCCTCCAGTGCATATAGTATTCTAAAAGAAATGTATGCTAAAATCATCCAATGTTGTGAACTGAGATTAATCAGAAAATGAAGTACATAAGTGCCACTTGTGAATCATTATAGTATGTAATACTATAACATTATATACTACTAAATGTATATAATTTGGCATCAAGTTCCAAAAGCCTTCAAGAAAATACCTAGACATTAATAAAAGAAACACAATTTGAAAGGGGTGTACTGTTCATAGATGATGCAGAAACGGAACCAGAACTTACCCATGAACCCAGTGGGGTAGGTAATGTCAGTGCGGACCTTGCCATCGATCTTGATGAACCTCTGCATGCAGATCTTCTTGACCTCATCTCCAGTCAGGGCGTACTTGAGACGGTTCCTCAGGAAGATGACGAGGGGCAGGCACTCCCTCAGCTTGTGGGGACCGGTGGATGGACGAGGAGCCTATAAATACAAAAAGACCAAGAATGGAATTCAGTTGAAATAAGACCGCTATCTAGGGTTGTCCCCACAACACACAAGTTAACATTTCTGTTTAGGAATGCAAAACGTGAAATGCACGTGCAATACTTACAAAAACTCCCGTGAGTTTGTCCAGCATCCAGTGTTTAGGAGCTGCGACGCGCTTCAAATGCTTCTTCGGTCCTCGGGCCTGCACGAGACCAGGAACAATTTCGTTATGTCATGTATTAATGTGTAACAAATTAACAAACGCGTAATACAGCCTTGCGCTCAGTAGCTAAAATCTGACTCGGGCCTTCAAGCGTTTGTTTTGCTAGGTACACTTAAAACATAAAGCGCAACATTTGATATGTATAAAATTACATGTACATTTCAAAATATCGACAATTTTAATATATTAACTAAGCATTTGAGCTTTTAAATGAGTTAAAATAGCTCATATACACACAATAAAATGTCCCCTATATCGCTAATGGGACAGCGACTGAGCGCAGTCTTTTTCCGTAAACCTTTTAAATACATCAACTGTTTTTCCCGTAAATATGATTATGACTAGTCTTTAATGGGGTGAAAGAGTATTATTTGGTACATGAATCGAAAATATCACTTCGCTGAAACCGTGATGATTGTGGATTATTTCGGGAGGGAATCGTGAATGTTAGGCACTCACCATGTTGGAGTCTGCGGAAAAGGACCACTCACTTCCTGTCAGAGGAAGATAAACTGAACTACCGGTAACAAAGAAGGACAATCCAACTTTCTTATATCACCCGTACGGGCGTCTGCCATCTAGCGGGGAGGTGTGTAACGCATTTGAACGCAAATGGGATAGTAGTACCTGTACCTCTTTTAAATTATTTTTCATGGATGTATCGAATCATTTTCGTATGTATTATTAACTTTATTATATTTTATCAATCGCTATTGGCCTAAGAGGAAATCTGAAAGAAACACTAAAACAGAGAGATAAAGATCCAGTTAAAAACGATTTATTTCATTTTACACCGAGTGAAAAGAAATTCAAGACAACAGGACAACAGTTGTTTTGTGGTTGAAAACTGATGGTTACTGTTACTGTTATAAATATATTTTTTTCTATAAAGCGTGTTGATTATTCATTTCTTTATCTTGTACATTTATTGGGTTTTAGACACGTATATGATGCACAATACAAAAGAAGAATAGTTTTGATTAAGTTAGCCACGAGATGGCAGTAATAACCTGTTAAACATCCTTCATTGTCTGAAAGCGAATCTCTTTTTTGCAGAGTTAGGATTTAGGCTACTTCGTTTCTTATATAATAATGACCTTATTACCTTACGTCATGATACTGTCTTTTGACACATTTTATAGGTTTAGGTCTGGCAGTCAATTATTTTGGCACCCACAATTGTTCATTTTTTATCCAATTGTTTATTTTTGTACGTTGTATTAAAAATATCAGTAGTAATGTTATGGAAATGAAACAGACAAAATGGTTATGCTTTGTTTACTTTATTTTCTCACATTCAAAAATAGAAAAGTACACACATTTAAATATAATAGGTAATCTCTTATGTAGAAAAATAAATGGTTGAAAAAAAAGTGCTAAACGAAATATCTTTGATTAAGTTTCAGTAAATCACAAATTTTAAAACAGAACAAATTAAAGCAAATCTTCAGAAAGAAAAAGTTCTCACTCTTTAAATGGGTAATCCAAAAGTGTTTTAAGCATGCAAAAATGTACAACATACTTAAAAATAGTGAAAAGGTCTGTTTAAATCTAAATTACCTTTAAACTTATTTATACCGCCTACAAGACACTGAATTAAACAAAACAGAAGATGTTTGCTTCAGAAAACAATGTAACAAAGTTCTTGCAGGCAATGTTTCTTTTTTGTTGATTTTTTTATTTAAATAAAAAAGCCTATCAGACCATGCAGGCTGACTGTTGGGTAAACAGACACTTTTCTCATTAATATATTTAACCATGGAAAACATTTAAGCAGGTCGAGTTCCTCTGTGACCAACGAGGTTTGCGATGCCATGGCTTCTCAAGAGAATCTGTCTATTGATGGAGAGCTTCAGCTGAACAAACCAGTTCCACAATCACAATTGCCTTCCTCTATACACAATGTTACACCATCTGACTATTCACTGGTTGTTCGCTTCAAACCATGCGTTCTGAATATCTCTTTCTCCAGCCTTACATTGAAAGAGCAAATTTTAAATCACACAGCATGATGTGATAATAGGGTTTGTGATGTGATAATAGCAGTCTTCTGTAGAGGGGGTCTTAAGACTTGGCCATATGACTCTTTTGGTGTGTCGTTAGTTATGATTTACAAACATAATCACAAACCTGGTGACGTTCTCAGAGAAAAAAAAAAACCTTCTTTCACCTAGAGAAGGCAATAACAGATTCTCACTTTGATCAGAAGTCCTTAGCCCTTCAGGGTTAGCCTGATTTCCCAATCTTTTTTCAGCTCTTGCAGTTCAAATCTGACAGTTAAATATTCTTTTCATAGGCAAATCTGATTTTGAGCATGAAGAGAGAAGCCGAGAGACATTTAGGGGCACCAAAGCAGGTCAGCAGCCAGCCGGTACATCTGCAATGAAGTCAAACTCATTCTGACCCAACCACAGCTCTGGAAGCTCATTGGCTCGATCCAAACCCAACTCCACCACCAATGACATCAGAACTTCCTCATCCACTGGATCAGAATCAATGATCCCAGGTGCCTGTGCTGCCCCAGGGGTACCAATTTGTCCTGGGCCCAGCATGGAGTTTCCATATCCTCTGTTGGGTCCAGTGGTAGCTGCAGAAGATACAGTCAGGTTCTGATAATGGCTGTTGAGTTTCTGGAGTTGCATGGAGGCTATGAGATGCTGGCCAGACTGCAGGCAGAAGGGCTGGGGTTTGCCCAACACTGGAGAGCTGGGGCGGAGAGCTCCTGAGGGGAACTGAGAGCTAGTCTTTGAACCGGTGTAGTGCAGGAGGGAGAGAGAGTCACGGTCTTTCATTGTGGAACTGGGCAGCAAAAGTGAGCTCATCACCTGGAAACACCTGAGGAAAAAGAAAGGGAGGATTAAGAAATATGTGCGTAGAGGAAACATAATTTGTCGAGTCACAGAGTTAACATGCCAGGAACCTGGAAAGCTGTGGAAGGCAGCATTTCAGGAGATCACAAGATGAGAGTGTATCAATGGAGCAGTAGTGAAGCGAGTCATATGACTTGACAAGATCATCTGTAGAAATGAGCTATTCATAATCCCTCAGATGTAGGGTTGATTACTGAATCTGTGATATTGTCCTGTGACTCAATATCCTTCTCTGCTTCTTATGTGTGAGCAAGCACATGCAGGCGCGCACACACACACAATGAAAGGAAAAGTAATGAGCAGAGCACACATGATTAAGTGCCTCTCCTCCATGCCCACTTAAGTCTATTTTTTGTGGAAATGCGTAATTGCTGAAGGCTGGCATGCAGCTGCAAAGGACCTCCAGCAATGAACACACAGGCTCATCTCACAGACGCTGACAGCTGTAGGGCATTCAGTTTTAGATCTTTGTGTTTAGTTCATTGTGTTCATTATTCATGGCCTGGAAGCAGTCACATACAACATGGTTAGGCCTACAACTTAATCAGATGATACAAATAATGCAAAGATTTTTTTGCAAAGCCTAAAATATTAAAATCATATTAAAAAGATTTAGTAAAAGGAAACTATAACTTAACTATAACTTAAATAATTTAGGTTTTCATGCAATGCCCAATTAATTTGAGATGTTGAGGGTTATAGTGTCAGTTAAAACAGTCAATTATTTCTCAGTTAAGGTGAAATGTTGTTAGTGTCATTTACTTAAATTGCTTACACAGGCATTACTACAACCACCTGCTTTGGGAAAACAGACAAATATTTATATCCAGGCTGGACTTTTTAAAGTTAGTTTATGTGAAATTTGTAGTGCAAAATATAAAGGAATAGTCTAGTATTTACTTTGCATCTATTTTAGGTGTATAATTATTATTCTAATTATATAAATAATGTTTATATAATTTGCAATGTTCTTAATCATTTAATCAACCATAAAAGCTAAACATAAATACATTTAATAATAGGTCAATAAGATTCAATAACTACACAGTATAAATGTAGTACAACAGAAAATGATTACAAAAATAATTTAGGCTTAAATTGCTTATTGGTTAACTTGCCTGAGAAATTGTCGACTTCTCTTCGTTTTGTAAATCCAGTATGAAGAAAAAAGAAGATGTTTATTTGTAAAGTGCTGCGTAAAAATAAACCCGTAAAAATAAGCTGTTGCTTTATTTGCCCAGGCTGAATGTGAAGTTTGAGAAATGTTTCCAGGCTTTCCTGTGCTGCTGCAGCACTGCTCCCTCAATGAACTGTTACTGAATCAAAGGTATTAGCCTAAATACACACACTCGACGCTCTCAAGAGAGATCCGAGTCTGCTCTAAAGCACGACATGGAGTATGGATGGAACCGGACTGACAAGAAAACCAAGGGCATTGAGTTAACTAGCAAATAAGAAAAGCATTCTTCCGATTTAAGAATAAAGTACAGTACAATAATAACACCAGTATTATATACATCAGTAACAGAGTGACCATCATAAGAGTGATCATGGGTAATAAAAATAAAATGTAATAATAATAAAAACGTTCAAAATACTTTTCGCCTATGAGTTTACGTTTACATTAGATTATAAAGACTCTAGATCCACATCCGTGATTTCTTGTTAACCTGCTGGAGTGCGCAAAGGACAGATGCTTGCTATTCACACACAACACTACACACTTCAATTATCTATAATAGCTCATTTAATAATTATCAATCACAGACACACTAAAGGCAGTAAAATAATCTCTACATCTGAGACAATTAACACTGATTGAGCCGTATACCGATAAAAACATCAGACTATTTCTAATAAATCACCAAATGTTTTTTGACAAAACTTATTAACGAATGGACAAAATTGGACATCCAGCTATTATATTTGACATTTCATAAATAAATATATGCCTCAACCAAACCCGTGCACTTTTTTTCAATTGAAACACTGTATAGTCTTTAATCAAATGTTATGAAATGCAATAAAAACGACTTTTCTTTTTCATTTAAAGGGGTTTTAAAGACATCTGTCCTCATTCATGAAGACACTTCACATGTAGATTAGGAGGGAAATGACGGGTAAAAGAGCAGGATTTGCTTTACTCCTATGGGAAACGTTATGCAAATAAGACAAACGGTTTATACATACCTTTTGTTGTTAACAAATCCCGCAAGAACGTCATAGGCTACTTTTGTGTAGAATAACGGATCAGACACCTCGAATATTTCTCATTGAGAAAAACCTTTCTATAGAAAAACCTTAATCTGTATTATCATGTTTTTTTATATCATGGAGGGAATGATTGGATGAATGATCAATGAGGGCATCCGAGTGAAAGGTTGAGCACGTGTTTAGGGGTAGACAGATGAACACTTTGCATAATTTCGTTGAGATGTCAAACATACAACTAGAGAGCAGGTGCCGTACAAATAACACAGTGACGCAATGGGACTTTCGACCGTTTTCTGTTGTCATAAATGATGATTAATGCTCTACATTTCAGGTAGTTTCTAAATCTATCTCAAAGCGTTCATTATGTTTTTTTATGGAATTAAACAAAAATATGAGTACAAATATATATTTAAACCCATTTAGATGTTAATGTTTTAAAATCATTTGACTCCAAATAGTAAGACGAAGCTTTTGGTTCCACGCGCATAAAGGTTTTAATAAGGCGCGCTGCTGAAATCAGCCCCGTCTCTACACTTAATTCTGCTACTTTTACGGTGCTCTTTTGGTAGCATGGATCAGTTTATTGGACTGAAACGCAATAAGCCCCATATCCTAAAGCTAATAAAGCACTTAATGAATCGCACTTGGTGTGCCATTCAAAGAAACCCTTGCAACCGAGAAATCCATAAAGATCATGCTGAAAAGAACAGGACTTACAACATGCGTCAGCCCGCACTTGTGAAACACTGCTGAAGGATTCAGTGAAAGAGCAACTTGGACAAAATGCCACACAATTGCTTTTCTGTATTTTAATATACAACAAGAAAGCATTTATACAAAAATGAAACGATGACAAAGTCTTAAAAACACTTCTGACTTACTCACCAATCACAAGAAAATAAACAGTGTGGTAAAAATGCATGCCATAGGCAACACAGACAGTTCATAAACCCAACATGACTTACAGATTGGTCAGTTTGTCCATTAAATTTAACATATTTAATAACATAACATAACATAACATAAACAACCCTTGTGAGACTGTGAAGCACCACAGCAACATGGTTATGCTGTTGACAGTATCAATTATCCCCACAGCCTTTCCATAAACAATAACAACAGAAATAGTGACTAACTCTACAGTATTAAATGTTACAAACCCTTTCATTTGTTGGTGTCAGAAGGTTGTAACGTGTGAATGAGTTTGGGCATATTAAGTGGTTTGCAGCCATACACAAGGACTTCAGTGACACATTCTTCCCATCTGAATGTGTGTTGTGTATTTCTGGTAGGTATCTGTGATGGGACAACACCATCAGGGGAAAGATTTGCATTTTGCTACTCCTCATCTTTAAAATAACCAATAACGTTAGGAAAAGAGGAACAATCAAATATGCATGCACATCATATTAGACATACCCTACTTAAAACATATGACATTTGTATTTCATCTGCAAATGGCTTCAGATTTTTTAAAAATATATACCCTGATGCATCCTTAACAAACACACACCTCAGTTGGGGGCAACACTGGCCTGTTTCTGCATTTCAAAAGTGTTCCCTGGAAACATTCAAGTAATGTTTTCCAAGCTCTCTTCTGGCGATGACTCCGACATACTGTCTTCATTAGAGGAGCAGGGCCTGATTTGGAAACATGAGCTGGGAGCCCACTCCTAAACTACATTCTTCAGATTCCCTGTAAACACGTATAGGGGAGGAGATAGAGAAGGGCAAAGAGAATTAAAAATGGGTCAAAATGAATCAGAGAAAACATAATGAGAAATATTGACACAGAGATGGAGACACCAGGTGTAATGGAGAAGACAAGCCTGCACAGACACAGCAAAGAGACTAAAGAATCTAAATAAACCATTCAAACATCTTGTCTTGCCGTGGAAAGAACAGATGGGTAAACCACAAGTGTGCTTTGATGTGTCCAGTTTGACAGTATACATTGCATTTACTGACAGAAAAAATTGAGAAAATTGAAAGTGCTCACAAAAGGTTTAAGATAAAGGCTGGTGCGCAGCTGTGCGTGGTTTGTCACATCTGCACCAGAACTTACCACTCTCTGATGTCAGTGTGACATTGATCCTAAACGAAGTTGACAAATAGCAAATAAAAAAGCAGGATTTCCTACTGCATATGGAAGCACGAACTTATTCAAATATTTCTTCATCTAAATCGATTTACATGGATTTACAAACCACAATTTGCATTGTAATTGTGCCTTTAACTCACACAGAAACTATACAGTTGCACTGAAAAAGGATGCTCCCTTTGTTCTTACCAGCTGGTGTTTTGATAACATTATGGCTGCCAGGACAAACCAAAGCAGTCGATTTGAATTTAAGGCATCAAAGGAAATTTTGGTTACAATTAAAGGAACCATTTCCACTGTGGAGAAAACACAATCGCTCAATCTGAGATATTTAACCAGACAATGCCAGACAACATTCATGCATTTGCAGTAACATTAATATTCTAGAAATATTTTTAAAACATGCCCCTTTAAATTTTGCTATAGTTAAATAATATATAATATATATATAATATATAAAATATACAATAATATATACGAATCCATGTAGCATTTAGCAACAGTTCAATAACCTTTTCTATGCTATAATTTTGGTCTACAGAATTCTTTAAGGGGTAGAAACAGCAAATATATCCAGTTTGTTGGTTTGTTGGCAACAATGTGCAAAAACAGTATTCGCCTCTATTAACACCCACTTTTAAAAATTATATAGCCTTCGGTCTGAGCTAGACTAAACTGCTTTAGAATTTACCAATCACGCCCACTAAAAACAACCATGTATGCTGTTCACTCATTTTCTCCACGACTTTGTCTCTCAGCATTTTATAACGTTATGCTGAGTGTTGTAAATGTTACCCAGATGTGCTTGGAAACTCTGGTAATGTGTAACAACTGCAAGCCTCTCCATTTATTACCTGTGTTAATCAATCGCAGTTTTTCACGGAAAAATGCATAGTATCAAAACAGCACTTGTTTGGAAAGGTTAGACACTCCAGGGAGATTTAAGGCCGTCACACTCGTGTTTTCTCATCCGCACGCTTTTCCTTCCTTCATAAACACTGCGCTTATGCAACATAAATAAGGCCGTAAACAACAGCAAGTGCCACAGTGTAGGCCTAATTAAAATGTGGTTTAATTGATGTGAGCTGTTGAATTCAAAGTCGAAGCATACGGATGTGAGAGCGTCTTGATATGGGAGTTTTCACACGACTCTGTAGAAGCCACTTTGACGGTGTAATTTAGTGGCTAATAAAATGCTTATCACAAATAATTACTTCCTCCTCCAATACAAACCCACCCAAAAATATAGTTTTAGAAATGGTCTCTATTGACTCACAAAACAAGAATTACAATAAAATGCTTAAGATAGTGTTTAAATACAGATAAGATAATCTTAAATAATCTATATTCAAGAGTATGAATGCTTGGATAGTTCTGACACAGAACGCAGATGTCCACAAAATCAACACTACCATGTAAATATAAAAGACATACAGATAGTTCCTCTATCTTATCAAATTTTAGGCTATAAAATACGCTTAAACAATTAAATTTAGGACAGACTATGGTTAGATGGTTTGCATAGCACATATCACATACCATGTGTTAATCCTTTGTTTAACATAGCAGGACAAAAGTCAAAAATACCTTCATAAATTCGTTGCTTAATCTAAAGAAGCCATACAGAAGCTAATTAAAGCTCACAGAGAATTTGGTCACTGCTCATAAAAGTGAGAATGTGATGCAACAACGGACAATATTTCACCTTTAGTAAAATAGTCACCTCCAAAAGCTGATCCAAGTACAATATTTCAATATGTAATGCCCCTCGGTAACCTCAGGATCCTACAGGTTAAACTGATGCCAGATCTGCACTTATGTGTGATAACTTGTCATGCTGCATAGAGGAATCTAAAGTCTAAATGAAATGGGAGAAAAACCTAAAATAGAATCTAAGCAGCCTTAAGCCCTTTTTAATTAGCCACTAGCGCTGTGGCATAGAACAAACACATGGCACATGCTACACATACCGCACTGGCACAGAAAATAAGCATGTTTGCGTGTTCGTTGTGTACTGTTTATGGTCTCAGAAATAGACAGAGCTCTCATTTTGCAAAACATAAATAAAACTATAATATAAGGAGAGTGAGAATGATGCTTGCTTCCTCTAAAATCCTCTAAAAATGGTTATGTGCTGTAAATAAAAGTCTCTCAGATCTTATATTTGCACATATTCTTGCATGTACCTTGAACTATCATCTGCTGTGGACATCTGCTGTGTCAGAACCATCCAAGCATTCAACAAGTTTAAATATGCTAAAAAAAAGTGAGAATTACAGGGAAGGCAACAACTAAAATTGGCTTTGGATAACACATGAGTCATATAAAGCACTTTTATGTAACTTTCATGTGAGTGTCCAACTATAAATGTCTAAGCAGCGACAACAGGTCTAGGTGATGAAGGTTTAAAGATTAGGTTCTGAGGAAATGTGCTGAACTAAGCTGAACTTTAAAAGGTGTCAGCTATATGGTTGATGTCAAATTGTAGTGCTTCCTCATACGGTGGGGTGGTGACCTCTCAGGGACTTTCAGGTCAACAGCAGAGATCTGAAGTACTATTCGTGGAAAGAGTAAGTGGAGTAGACGTTAACCAGAGCAGGGGCCGGAGAGAGAGATCAACAAGATGGAGATCAGTAAATGGAAAGAGAAATGTTTAGTCACAGTAGAAAAGCCACTAAAAAGAAAGCTGTCTGAAGTTAAGGTGGAGCAGCTGTGATTCAGAGAACGGATATGTAATATCTCTTTCTTCTGGGGACCTCACAGGTCAAGCGCGAGTCAAAAGTGGTTATCCACAGGTCAACTTTATCCCATAAGGAGCGAGGTGATGAGAACAGGAGACCACAACTTGTCACTTATTTCTCGCACACAAGCACTAAACGCTTTTAGAGGGTTGAATGATCATTCCATAATGCCACACATTTAGAGTGAGGGATTGTGGGTAAGACACAGATTGGCTTTTATAATAACAGGAAAATACACTAGAGTGATTGAGGTTATGCCTGTCTGTTAATACTTTGAAAACTACTTTTACCTTTTTACCGTCAGATTTCAGCCAATTAGAAGGAACAACTCTCAGACGGAAAAAACGTTTCTTTATTATATCCAAGGGGTATCTGTTCGAATGTTCCCAGCATTACTTTAAAAAATCTTAAGAATACTGTCCCTCTAGAGAAGGTGAAGAGGTTTGCAGAAACCTCAAATAAACAAGAATCGAGTTATGAAATACACAAAATTCATGAACAAAGACAGCTCTAAAACATACTTGGTGTTCTAAAATATTCAACGAAAAACAAAACCTTTGGTCGAAGGGACAAACCAGATGCTTTTGTGAGAGACATCTCATAAAAGTGTGGATATGTGCGTGTCTGGTGGCCCGCACGTACATGTGTGCAAATGTTCCTAGTTTAGACTGTATTCTTATTCTCATCTGCGCCTCTCTCCAGAGACTTCAAGTTTGAGTTCCTAGGAATTCTTTGCTTATTTGTTTACTGATGACTGGGAACATCAAACAGATATGTTTTTCTTTTCTACAGCTGAGGAGAGCCAGTCGCAGGGGACAACTGTGGTTAGTTAAAGGTCTCACTGGTCACAAGTGGGGGTGGATGCTTTAGGACACTGAAGGGACAGCTGGGTGGAAGGATGGATGGATAAATTAATGACATAAGAAAAAAGGAGCATTACACCAGTGGTGGCTAAACTGTGAACATTTGAACCAGCTATTTTGAAAAGGACAAAAGCAATTTAATCTGTAGAAATGGTGTGGAGGAAAGGTAAGATTAAAATCCGTTGTGTATGGTGAGGTTCTGGATGTTGTCATGGCGATTACCTTTGATGGTGCTGATGACCCGCTCCAGATGCTGGTTTTCATTACGGTCGGGTCGGCAGCTTGGGCTAATCTCCAGGGAATAATCCGGGCCGTATTCTGTGAAGTACTGGATTAGGAATAAAGAAAAAAAAAACAATATAATTAAAATAAAAATTATTTAATTCAGAGATTGGCATCATATCCTTTTCTTGACTATATTTCTATTGCGTAAAAACTTGTTTACAGTCTGTTAAACTAGACAAAACAATACACAGGCGAGGATGACTGGCATAGATGCCTCGGGCTCCTAAAGTCATACAAACATTTCTTAACCAAGGAAAGAAATTCACTTATTGGAGAGCTAATGACCTTCGAATGTGATCCAGTGTTTCTTCATAAAAACAAGTTCTGTTTTGTGATATTTTCCTTCGCTTGAATGCAGGACAGACTTCAGTATATTGGGGAAGGTTTAGTCACACTTCCACTTTCTTCCAAACACGCACACAAATACATTTACATAAACTATTTCTCAACGCTATGTGAATAGCTATGCTCTGTTTATCAGTGTTTTGACCCCTTGGGTTGAAAGTAAGCCAAGTTTACTCTATCATGAATTTCATCTGAATTACAATTAGCGGGGCAGTACGTTTTAAAATGGAAACTAAATACGTTAGCCAAAAATACAGCCAAGCGTGTTGCTCATCTGAAAAACACTGTCTGCATTGTGTTGGTGAGGTATCTGGTATTTAAATTGGACATCAGATTTGGTTGTATGTGTGTTACATGCATTAGCTCGACTCTGCTTTCAATTACTTCTCCCTTGTTTATCCGGTTTACCTCCGGTCCCTCCAACATGCTAGAAATTATAGAACATATGAGCTTGCGAATGTGTGTGTTCTGCATATGCGCACACAAACTCTTGATCAGAAATGTGTTAATACAGATTTTATTGATTAGTGCATTTGCACAAAGAATGAGTTACTTGTTGCTGCTAATAAGTACACACACACAGGACACCCCACCATGCCACTTGTTTTTCCCATGAACTCAACCTTTCCCAAACACACTAATGTGAAACAGCACTGTCCACTTCTCCGTTGCATTGTTTGGTTTGGACCACATTAAGACCACATTGAAACAAAAGCTGTTTCATATAACTTTTCTGTTTGTGTGTTATGCTTTTCTATACAATCGTGATTGAGAATAATCAACCCACTCTTTCAAAATTCAATGACAAACTGAAAAGTTGATATGAAGAAGATAACCATAATGGTGGCAGACAATATAACCATAACAGAAAAAGATCAGAAAAACAACCCTCCTCTCAATATGGCAGGCCACATTAGATCAAGAAAGAAAAGCCAATAATGACAAACTATGACAGTCATTGTCTCTTTGAGTTTTAGTTCATTATTAAGGTGACTTTAGGTTTCACCTCCTGACTTTTTGAACTTTGACTCCTTTAGCATAAACACCCAAATCCATTATGGACTTTCCCAAAGCTCATTTCCAGCATTTATTCAGCTCCGGAATTCTAGGAGCCAGCTACTTCCCAGACACAACGGGAAAATATTTCCACCCACGGAAGAAGATAGAGAGGCCACGCTCGTTGATGTTGTGATGTCTAACATTTTGCTATGATGGATCAGACTGAAGAGTTTAAGGAACACCTGATCCCAGGTCTGAAGTATCCTTCACATCCTTCAAGTGTTTCCAGTTGGATTCATAACTGACCTAAAATTCCAAAAACTAAGCCTTATGAAATCAACAGCTGTCATAACATTTAAAAAAAGCCCCATTCAGTCTAAATCTCTGAACTAAGGGATGTATTCTTCTTCTTTCCAAGTCAATAATATGGGTGGATACATGTAGCAGCCGTCATGGCTGAAATTCATCTCCTCTAGATCAGTACATGTGGGCGGTAATGAGCCAAACCTGTGCTGACAGTCTGTCTGTCTCTCATTTTATAGTAAAGCACCAGACATGGTTCAAAGGGCAAAACAACAGACAATGCAAACATAACACTACTGGCATTCGCAACATCCTGTCTAACACAGTGTAAAACACTTGGCTGCCAATAAGAGTGTGTGCATGTGTGCATGTCTAAGAAATACTCCTTTTAAACGTAATGGAAAATTTTCAAATGTTGAAAAAGCAAATGAAAATCTGACCTATCCTCAAAGTATGCACATCATTTTATGGTTAGCTTTAGGGTTGGTGATAGGTTTTCATCTGCATGACAACACAGTTATGTGCTACCTGCAATTTAACACAATTATTATGAAGGTAATACATCCCAACACATTATTACCCGTTTGAGGTAATGTGCTCAGGCATTTTAATTTTAAACATGACAACTTTAACTACTAGTGGGTCATTATGAGCAGGTAGGTCAGATTTTTAAGAACCCCGACTGAACTGTAATGGCCAACTATTCTGCTATGCAATAAATCTCCACAATAATACATTTGAAAGGCAACCTGCCTGTCTAAAGCAGTTTCACATGTACACATCTTAACCTAAACAGTCCTCGCCCCACACACTGTTGTCTTTTTTACACTTTCTGTTTAGCCCACTGGGGTCCTAAACCCCTCCTCAAACCATTCAGACCCAACAGAAGACCTTACAATCCTTTTAGCAGTGTTTGACTAGCATAACCACAGCTGTCATTTTGGTGTGTGTGTGTGTGTGTGTGTGTGTGTAAGCTGCTCATGACTGTTTTGACTGTGTTCAGGCTTAAGGGTGGAGTTCCTCTGTCTTACTCACTGGCAAGCACGTATGTTCAAGTTTGTCTGTTAAGACAAGTTCACATTGTAGCAAACAAACACCAGACTTATGTTGGATCAGTGCTGGTGATTGTCAGGAAAGTGTGAAAATCACAGTTATGTTTCCCAGCCTTCTAAATCTAGAATGTCTGAAATGCTTGTGTTTGTTGCGAACCAGTCTTAGGAGACACTACTACAATTGAGGGAAATGATGCAGAATCATTCCTAGTAAGTCCACCCACCCATCATTTGAACCTGAAGAGAAACTAGAGACAAACAGACCATCTATCTGACTGACTGACTACAGGGGGGAAGCAAAGAGCTGGGTGTTTGTTATTTCACTGGGCTGTGCTGAAAATAACTTGGCAGAAACAAGTGAAAAGAAGTTTTAAAAAAGGAGGAGAGGATGTACAGATGTTGACTGGCCACAGAGCGGTGAGAGCCGTTTCCACCCACAGGCTTAGCAGAGTCCCTGACAGCACTGAAACAAAAACACAGTGAATTTCCTACCACTCGCTGATAAGATTTGACCAGGACAAAGCCATACGTTCTCAGTCTAGCCACACTGGCTGTCAACTGGGACTTTTCTGATCTTTCCTTTCCCGTATACAGCGAATGTTAACTGTATACATATGGCATCCATTTTGGCTTTTGACTATACAAAGTCAAAATAGTCATTATGCCATTTTACAGTATTTCTTCTCACTTCAGGCGAAATTAAATGAGCCTTAGTGACAGTAAGAGTCTTAAAGACTCTATCTATCCTGGTTATTACACGTGCATCATTTGTATAATGATTTCCTAAAGTGTAAACACATGGTGAATACAGACAGGACTGGGGTGGAATGGAAAGAGTGTGAAACCTGTTTGGAAACAATGTTACATGTGGAGGAAAAGAAATTAGAATAAGGCGAGTCACATGATTACAGCACGCTGGGTGAACATGTTTGGAGATCTGGAGGGTGAACGTCTAAATCTAGGTTTGGGCCTACTTGTACAACTATACAGACACACTGTTACAAAGTCTAATGTTGACAAACATCAGGCTCATTTTGTGCCAAGTGCAGCCCAAGATTTTTCAAACCTTTTTTTCAAAAGAAAAAACTTCACAAGTAAATAAAACACCCTACACTTCTGTGCCCCCATGTGAGAGGACTGTCTATATTACACTGGCTTTTTCATCTGTCTGTGTGTGTGTATGTGTGACAGGGCCTGAATGAGTTCGTTGTGTGCCTCCACTCCAGTCTGTCTTCATTGTTTGCTGTCCTGGCAGGGCAGAACCCAGACTGAGCCGCCTCTGAGTCTCAGCAGCTGGACTGGCTGGAGGAGAGAGAGATTGTGCAGGTACAAAGTGCTTCTTGTTTCACCTCTCCTTTCCCAGCTTCTTCAAATACTCTTCAAGCTTTTTCATACCCCCATTGGTGGATGCCTCTCTGTCTTTTAACAGCCTTATCTTTCTCTTTTTCTCTGTCTCTCTCTCTCCTCTTTGTCCTTATGGACTCACACTACAGTTAAATAGTGTTTTGTTTGGCCTGGATGGACACACAATAACAGCAGTGGTGTAGAGGAGATTGGAGGGGGTACTCTCTCTATAAGGGGAGAACAGAAAGTTTCATGCTTTGAAAAGCCGCTAGAGGGGACAATAAAAAGAGAGAAGCTATAGAAAGAGAATGAAGAGGAATGGGACGGAGATGGTGATCCTGAGACTCAAATGTACTAAGACAGCCCAAATTAGAAAGGGCTGATTCATATGAGGACAATAATATAAGCCTGGTATTAAACACTGGATAGAGTCTATGAAAAAAAGAGAGCTCTTCTCAAATACATTATACAACAAATAACAATAACAAATCAATAAAAGTAATGTTTTCGAAAGAAATACTGATAAATACATCTGTCCGGATAAAATGAAACAAATACACATCCCTGATTTAAAGGGATAGTTCATCCAAAAATGAAAACTATTTTATCGTTTAATCACCCTCATGTCATTTCAAATCTGTATGACTTTCCTTCTTCTGCAGAACATTATTACCAAACAACATCTCCTCTGTCGACTTCCAATGTATGGACACAAAAAATCTTTTAGTTCCACAAAAGAAAGAATCATATACAGACTTTGAATGACATAAGGGTGAATAAATGATGACTGAATTGTTATTTTTGGATAAAGTAATCCTTTAATTATGTATTCATCATCATCGCCATCAATGTCATTACTCACTGATGACACTCTCTGTTGCCTTATTTTGGTTGCTGCTTGCCCAATTGAGAGGTCAAAGGACAATGCGACGCAGGAGGTCATGTCAGCTGAAACAACAGCATCTTTTATGGTGGTGTCCATGAAAGCGCTCTCTATAAACATTAAAAGACCTTCTTTGTGAGTCGAATGAAAAGAGCGATATCAAACTCTCCCTGACCAACCGCAAGGCCTTTCCATTCCTTCATCTCTCATCTGAAGCTCCTCAAAAAGAACGTCTCTCTCTTTCTCAGAACAGGGTACACACATTCTCTTTCTTTAAGGAAAGAGAAGAGCAGGGCATAAACAACTGAAGGAAGAAAAGCACAAGACCCTCTCAGTCATCTGTAGGGACAGAGTAGTATTGTTAAGACCCGCCTGAATCACGCGAAAACAAACCCGGTTATTGAGAGGTGCCTGGGCATCTTTGATTAGAGCGGGTGACTCAGCAAGGGTGGAAGAGGAGAGCAGGAGCGCGAGGTTTAAGACATCTGCTGAAAGAAGACCTTTTGGTCTCACCTCATGGTCTGGGATCTCAGAAGACAGAGTCTGTCCTAGGATGGTCCCGGTTAGATAGGTCCAGCAGCGGGCGGTATTGGCAAGGTTATATCCACCTAAGAGAGAGGCAGAGTTGTATATACAGAGACCGAAAGAGAAAGAGAAGAGGGACTGAAGTCAGCAAAAGGGCTTCATTGTACGACTGTAATTACTACCTTTCATCTAGTGCTTGGCTAGGCAGGTCTGCAGCTTAGAGCTCATTTCAAAATGGGCTAAAATCACAAAAGTTCACTTTCTTCTCCCAGACCAACCCCCTCGCTCGTAACAGCACACTAATAAACTTTTTGGCCAAGACAGCGAGCTGGCAACAAAGAGAGAAGAAGGAATTGGCAGTGTTAAGGCATGGAGGGGGAACAAACCAGGCCATCATTGCCTAAATTGCCCGTTGTTGTGTGTTTCTTTAAAAAAATTTATAAAGTTCAATAAATACAATAACACCCACCTCCTCCTAATAGTAAAGTCGGTAACTCCCAGCCAAGTATATAGTTCAGACACTTTCCGACTCCAACGGGAGTCATATTGAAGGAGCACATGGGGTCACCCGCCATGGTGTCCGCTCCCAGTTGCATCACCACTGCTTCAGGATTAAAGTACGCTTTTACTTCCTGCATCACACTGCAAGAAAAACATTTTAGATTTTAGATGCGAAATTATTGTTATATATGCATAGAAAAGCACTGAAACACTTAAAATGAGAAAACAGATTAGGTTATTAAAACTTTACAAACCTGGTGAACATCTGCCAGTAACGATCATCACGGATACCATCCTCAAGAGGAACGTTGACCGCGTACCAGCGTCCTTTACCCAGTCCAGTATCAGTCACATCACCTGTACCTGGGAAAGAAATGATTAGTACATCACCTGTTCAAACTTATACTTAGATTCTTAGAGCTCACAGAAGAGAGCTGATGTATGGGGTGAATATATTGTGGTGATTTATTTGATACCGCAGTTGCCGTTTGTCAGTCTGTAAAGGTTAAATAGCTTAATAATGTCCTTGTTAAGGTCACTTGGCACCTGTTTATTACAAACCAAACAAAAACAACTGAACAAGCAAAAAACAAAAAAACAAACAAACTGCACAATATCTTGATTTACAGCCTGTATAGAGAGAGCACTTGTCCAGTTACCCTCACAAGCTTTATTGTTAAACTGCTGAAGTGGCTTTCAGAATCTCCATGAAGCTGCTGAGCTCCGTCTTTGTTATCAGCTGGGTAATCAGACTCTGGGCACCAGAGAGGGGCCTACAGCTCTAACTTTGGCATGGCTTGAAACATGACTGTCAATTAAGGGAATTAAAAGGCATGCTGATCTTCACTGAGGCGTAGAGGCATGCTGGACTAACCTGGGAAGAAGCCAGGGGAGAACTTGTGCAGAGACACTGTCATGACTTTGGAAGTGAAGCTGAAAGCATCCTCCACACCTGGAGAGGAAACAAATGCAAAGGTCCACTTAGCGGAAGGATATTATATCAGGTCTGAGCTTAGAGGAAGCGTCATTTTGCATTTATGTAAAACCGAAGATTCCATTCAATCAGTATATTTTTGTTCTTTGATTAAGAAATAACTAGATGTGTTAAAGGGATAGTTCACCCAAAAATAACAATTATTTTATTATTTACTTACTCTCATGTCATGTCAAACCTGTATGACTTTCTTGCTTCAGCAGAAAACAGAAAACGTTATTTGCATTATTTGCAAATTATTTCACTTTTATGGTACGGGCACAAGGTACAATGGAAGTCAACGGGTGCCGGTAAGCAGCGTTTTGCAAAATATCTTCTTTTTTGTTCCAGAAATAAGGAATCATATACAGGGTTTGAATGACACAAGGGTGAAAAAATTATGACATAATTTTTATTTGGGGGTAAACTATCCTCAGGATCAGGACAAAACCAACCATCTTACTACAAACATTCACTATTGATGTCACACTGGAATAGGATTCAGATTTAATGCTAAAGTTATTCAAACATCTATCGTGGACATTGTGGAAAGCAAAAAACAGATTGTTATGGTTACAAAGACTCTTATTAACAGGCAAGTGTTATTACCATCTCCATGGTGAAGGTCCACATCCACATAGAGAACTCTCTCATACTTCTCCCGCAGTTTGAGGATTCCAAGAACAGCGTCATTCACATAACAGAACCCAGATGCCTCATCCCTTATATAATAACACACACACATACAATCAGCTGCTCCAGTGACCCACTAAACAACATTCAAGAAATGTTGACACATACAGTACCCCCAAAAAGTATGCTGATCACTATGGGCATCAAATATCTGGCAACGTAATATCTGGCAACAAAAAAGTAATCTAATGTTTGTCTATATTTTATGGTTGATGATGATTTGTTACAAACATATTTATCATATATTTCTTTGACTGACATGCCATTGGTTTGATATTTTGTTAGACATTTGCACATTTTCCCAAGCCTAACATGAGGAGATACATTTTTAGTATGTTATTAAGCATATATACTAAAGTTATTGAGGACCATTTTAAACAAACCAAACTTTGCCTCCATTTACAGCCTTCCATAAATGAACTGTACTGTCTAAATTCTGAAACTCTTTGAAGTTTTAACAGTAAACTAAGCAGATCTTCTATATGCTTATGCCAAAGATGACACTGGATTCTCAATGATTGATTTAAAGGTGAAACACAAGAGGGTGGCACAAGGCCTGTTGTGCTGTATTACTTCTTGGCGTGATGCCATCCTCCGGCCCAGTTGATGGCCACATCACACTTTCCATCCAGCAGATTCTGGGCAGCAGTCAGAGTGGCTCCTCCAACGGCAGCCGCGTAATCAAAAATACCTTCCACTACCGGACAGTCATAACCTGAACAACAAAGGCGGACATGAGGGACGGTTGATAACAGCATGAGGGAAACAATGGGATGGGGTGTAGAGAGGAAAGACAGATTGTGAGAGTAGAGACAGAGAGTGAAAAAGAACAATAAACACTGAGCTAAATTAAAATAGATACTTGGCAGGAGCTTTATTTCCTCTTTAAAAACAATAACACTATTCTATATCCCTAGAGATATGGTATGAAGGTATGAAGTGTCAGTTAGTCAGGCATTTAAATTACTCGTGGACCTGAGCCAGTACAAACGCAAACTCTGAAGGTCTGTTTCAAGCATAATGCTGCCTGCTGCTGTTAGCAGGAGGGAACTGCATGCAGAAAGGATGTTAACTTGTTAGGATGATACACTACATTGACAGAGATGCATTAATACTTCCACAAACAGGTGCATAAAATCGAGCACACAAATACGTAATCTCCTTAGATAAACATTCATGACAATGGCTCTAGCATAAAATGTATGACTAATCACTGTTTTCATCACTCTTGTAAGTTGCTTTGGATAAAGCATCTCATAAATGCCTACAGTAAATGTAAGATCCATTAAGTAGGTCTTCTGTCTACTTGTACTCGTGTCTGAATGGAAGCAAATCCCTTTCTTGTGTCTCAATTGCAGAACAATTCATTTACATTCTTCATTTATATTCTAAATTCGGTGTAAATATTTTGCATAAAACTGTGAGATATTAGGGAGGACAAACTTTCTGTCCATGCATTTAAAAATAAATGTTTTCTAAGAACATCCATATGTATTGACATCAATCTATCAAACTACAAACCTGACTTTCCTAATTCAAAACTTAGTATGAGTGATACTACTAAAAATACAATTGTTACCCAGGCCAAAGTCAACAGACTGAGGATCATCATTGTCTCCATCCTGACTGATCTTGTGCAGGTGCTGTAGGTACGAGTCTGTGTGAAACACGGCCATCTCCTCTATTGAAGCCACATGAGGCTTAACCACTCTAAAAAGTTTCAACAAAACAAATAAACATACAGTAAGTTAACACGATCAATACAGTAAACACCAGAGAAATTATGTCACAGAAGCTTCGTGAGAGATTAAATACAAATACAAATACCTCATGTATTTCAGTAAGCCATATGCCTCAATCAGTGAATGCACCATACTGGCCTGTGTAAAAGAGTAATAAATGAAAAACAAACATATATGTTGTATTCATTCAACCCCTTACAAAATTTTGGGACATGATATTATGGTTCATACATACCATAATACTGAATGACAGCTTTACTGATACTGATGTACCATGACATTTAAACAGGTAGGGTATTTACATGAAACCTTTTGTTTATAAAACGTGAGTGCCTAAACAGTGTGAGCACGCACACTTCCCGTCTGTAAAATCTTAATTTTAAATTAACATACGTAACGTAATATAATGTAAGGCAAAGAATACGAGAACCCAAAGTTGTGTTGTTTTGGGAGCGTGTGTAAGTTGTAGCTCATCTCACCCGGTTTGGTACTTTAGACAGCGAGTCACATGTCTGGATGTACTCCGGACTGTAAACATACACCACAGTGCGATTTCTGCTTTTATCATCATTATTGTCTCCTTTATCACACATTTAAAAGTTAAACTATTAAAATTAAACCACCTCATAAAACGACACAGAGAGTTTGAGTGAGCCCTGTTATAATTATGAACGTTACAACAATAAACGTCCGCTTTTCAAAATAAAAGTCCCAAATTTTAAAATAAGAGATGGGAACGACACGTGCTCGCTCTCACTACTTCAATACACGAGAACAAAAACACACAAATAAATGTGTAAACCTGAGGTAAACTATGTTTATTTAAAATGTCATTATAAGTCATTCTAAGAAAAAAATAGGTTACAACACCAATGGTTTTGCTGTTTATAAGCAAACAACTCTACAACCAATTTTAATTTATTACTATACATAAGTAGTCATATTTCCTCTCAATGGTAAATACATTACTTTAAACATGTACATTTTTATTTCCTTATTTGTTAGCAGCTTATCATCGTTTTCAAAAAAAAAACTTAAAACAGCTCTTATTTCAGGCCTATTCAGTACTAAGTGAAACCAACGTGAAAAGCGAATGGTCGACAAGTTTATTCCTGTTACATATTTAACATTAAATCTAAAATTCACACATACTGCACACTTAACCTATTGGTGATAAATTAGTATTTTTTCTAGCTCCTCTAAAATAGTGATTTCTTCACTGTACAATGAGCACCACACTATTCAAATAAAAACATTGTATCACTGTACAGTACATGAGCCACTAGGAAGGAAATCCTGGACATAAGCGGCCACTGCTTTAGTGAGGTAAGTCATTGTGCCAAAGCAGCCACTGGGTGCAGTATCATACAGCAACCGACAGATGCCTGTAGATTGATCCTTTTCTAAAATACGGTCCTCAGCACCAAGATCCTTCTGTAGCAGGAGAGAGAGAAGACATTTCTGAGATTTGTTAATAATACACATGTGGCAAGTGAAAACTTGCTGAATAAAAATTCTTCATAAATACACAAACCCATACCTGGTCCTTGTAGAACATGTCATTGGCAATATGAACAATCTTTTCTATGTGGATGATGCTGCCAATGCTTTGTATGTCTACGTCGGCCAGCATGGTGAGTACCAGGATTCCCTCCACCAGCAGCTGTCTATACTCAGGCTGAGGGACACGGTTAAGCACTCTTTCAACATGCACTGAAAACTTAATCTCACCTGGGGTCATCTAGACAGAAGTAGAGATATAGAAATGGGGGGATTAATTGTGAAACAGAGAGTATATATTTAAATGCGAGTCTGTTAATAGAGTCTGATGAGGCACTTAAAGAACTCAAACCTCTCTTGTAGTTGAAGATGGGAGCACAAAGCCTTCAATGGAAAGCCCATGACACTGTGAAAAAACAATATATTCCAGTATATTGCTTACAGCTTTTTCTTTGACTATAGCCTGAGAGGTCAAGTGTCTTAAAATTAATTTTATATTGTTAATATATAACATCTCTGTAGAAATTATCTTAACCTTCTGTAGAATCTTCCAGACTTTTTGATAAAAGCCAACAGGCACTCGGTTGAGAGCCCCATCAAGCCGCCTTCTTCTTAGCCACTGGCCCTGCCGACTGTCCCGGGGCATACAGAGACCCATTGAGCTATCAGACACATCGATCGAAGGGATCCGGTACCTCTGTAAATAGCATATTAGTACAGATCAAAAACTGAGCAGTTTTGGTTACTATGTATCGTATGTTTATAAGGTTTGACTCATGAGCTATACTCCCATTTCAGTGATAAACTTGTCAATGTTTGCCACATGCTGTCTTTTTATTAGGACTTTAGTTGATTTTTTGTGAATAATAATAAATAATCATTCATTTGGCTTTGAGGAACAAAGAACATCTGCATCATCTGTCTTTAATATAAAGTAAAACTTAGTTATCACTTAAAGTTATCACTTATGTGTAGTACACTTTAATTAGGACATACATTAAAACAACAATTAGTCAGTCTAAAACAAAAAAAGTCTCTTACCCCTGACTCGACATGCTCAATGTCAAAGGACTGACTTGAAAATGTCTGAAAAGACAATAGAAAAAAGCCATAGAAGTGATAAGTTTAATAAATAAACACACTTGTGACCTCCTTTTAACAGTTATGTTGAGATCACCCATGGAATTAAACACCATGCCACACACCCAATAAAACGTGTGGATTTCTCTTTTAAACATAGTATTCAAATTATAGGCTATTATGACCCAGATTTAGTTAATGATGTATCTTGATTTTTTTATGCATCTTGATTTTTACCCAGTTGAGTTGCTGAATTCATTTAGGATTACACCATATATATTACACTCATTAGACACATCACCTTACTTTGGGTCGACCATGATAATCTGAAATCCTCCAGCTGAAAACATTTGAACAATATTAAAAATAGAGACTCCTTCCATATTTACACAACGTAATTTCTCTCTCTTAGGGTCAAGTGCTTTTGTATGTATGTGTATGCTTTGAAGTCTAGATGTGTCACCTACCAACTTCATGTCACTCTTCAGTTTGCTGATGCCTGCACGCTCGCTTTTAGTGGCACCAACATTACCAACCTCATGGATGGAAATGACAGGACTGGCCCCAGTCTCAACTGAACGAACTTTACAGCCCATATGCACACATTCAGAAAACCGATCACAGCACAAATTTAGCTATATTGTCCCATATATATATATATCTTACAAATATTTTTACATTTTGTAATTATTGTCAATTAATAATTAATTAATTCTCATGCAGTTACTAACCACTTCTCTGAACTCCAAATTCTTTGCCACTCAGAATGTGATGCAAAAGATTCTTCAACTCAGACGGACTCAATTTCATCAGACTCTCTGTGGCCTCCTCACCTTTAATACACAGAGGGTGAACCATCTGAAACATCTGTCTTTTTTTAGATTTGTGTAAAAATATAGTGTAAAATATTGTACTAAAATGCAATATGAAGTACAGGCTAAACGCAGTACCTGAACAATTCAGAGACTGGGCCAGTTCAGTTGCCATGACCTGAATGATGAGACCGATCCTCAACCTGAACATTTCACTGAACAAACTGGGCTGAGTTCTGATGATCATTCCCAGATACACCATAATCTCCTAACAAACACAAAACAACAAATATATAAAAAAAACAAGTATTTTCTGAAGTCATATCCATTTAAACCTCCTTTATTCATGAAGAGTCTTTTATAGTTCTCTATAAAACCATCATTTAACCTGTGTGAGGATGGCAATGGTGATGTTGCTTTCACTGGCTTCATCAATAAGTGAAGCCAGCTGGTCTGGAGGCAAAGGCCTGCAAAGAAACAACCGGATCAGATACATGCTGACCGTACAGTGCAGTGTAGTCATGTGACCATGAGATCTTACGCAGTGATGGTTTTCTCCCTCGGCTCTGGTGGTAAACCAACTGTTAGGTGCTTCTGATGGGCCAACAAATCTGTACAGGCCTGCAAACGAATCATGACACACCACAATTCATCAAGAATAACCAATAGATCACATCTGGTAAAGAAAAGGCATGCTTAGAGAACATGTTAAATTAGAGATATACAAATAGCTGCCTAAGCTATGTGCGTTTTCTGTTTACCCAGTCCAGTTCCTCCACTTTCTTGCGTAGCATGCCTGAAGTCATGCGGATGAGATCCCAGTAACGCAGGTCTCCTGCCTTCTGATGGAGCTCCAGCAGTAAACTCTTAACAGTGCTGCCTTTCCCATTCACATGTGTGTCCCACTCCATTCCCCTGCAAGAAAACACATCCAATATTACTCTTGATTGAGTTTTTTAAGATTTTTGAGTGAGGGTAAGATAATAAAGGTCTTACTTGTCTTTAAAAAGAATGTAGAGGATGTCTGCCTGGTCATGGAGACTCTGAGTGTTTCTGAGTACATGGACTAGACCATTGTAGTCAATGCCACCTTGATCATCTCGTGGCAGGTTACACACAGAGGACCCAAAGACCTCTGGACGCTAAAGAGATAAAAATAATACCTATTAAGAGCTTTCCGTCACCTCAGTTTTGAAAACACAGGATCATCTATATACGTACATTCTTTTTACACAAAGAAAAATGTAATAGTTGTGAGTAAAAGCAAACTAATTTCAGTGTTCCACACTGAATGTGCCAACCCTACCTGACTAGCCCTTGGCCCAGGGAAATCTTTAAGATTCAATGCAGGCTGAGGGGAGTGAAAAAGCTTATTGGGAAGATACATGTGCAAATCTGAAACATAAACATGGACACAAAACAAAGTTGAGAGTGTTACAGGTATATGAGAACAAACTATCTTAAGCTACCTTTTACCAAATAAGAAGTCAGTACGAGCACAGAAATAGTTCAGCTCACTATGGATCTGAAGCTCCTTGGCTTTGTTCACGAGAGACACCATCTCACGTGTCTTAGTGGCTGCAGCTTTGAAGCGACTCACTCCTTTAGCCTCGGCCTCAACTTTAAGACTCTGCTGAGGCATGGATGCCGTCAACAGCTGGTCCAGGTATTGTGCCAGATCATCCGTATCTGAGAAAGAAAGTGTTAGGAGTCAGGATTAAGACAGAGAGGGAGTGAGAGAGGTCGATGGGGGAAAACACTTAAGGAAAACAGACTGTAAATCTCAAGTCTTTTCGTGACATTACAGTCTTTAGTCCAAGTCTAAATGCATTCCTTAGACAAAAATTCAAGCTTGATAAAATCATTCCTAAAATGCTTTCTTCCCCAGTTATTTATTCCATTCCTCAGAGCGTGGGAAAGATTTACAAGCAGATAACTGGGTGAATCTCACAAAGCTCATTTTTATTCTCATTACTGTAAAACACAAACATGACTTAAAATAAAAGCATAAATTAGATATAGAAAAAAGATACAGTACTTCTAGGATGTATGAATACTACAATGAAGCTTTTTATTAATTAAAATTAACTAATGACATTATTAAACATTATTATACTAAATAAATAAATAATTTTGTTCACATTACAGTAATGAGAATAGGAAGCTTTTTTGCATTACAGTAATGACAATGCAAATCCTTAACTGTCCTGAAAGTAATGCAAAAATCTTAATGGTCCTAAAAATATAAATCAATAAGTTATTTATTTTTTTGATATTGAAATGAAATATGACATTTTTATGGGATTCACCCACTTGACTAAAGTGTGCAACAAACCAACATAAAAGAATTCAAGATTCTTAAGCAATGTATTCCCATTTTTACATTGCAGTGCTCATTGCAAAAGATCAACATATAAATCATAATGATTAAACATCTTGCAATGATGGTAGAGAAAATACCAGGATGATTGAGGGTCAAAGGTGTAGAATTAGCTGGATAAAACATTAGCACATTGAGTTCCTAAAATGAATTACACAATCACTATCCAATGATTATATCAAATAAAATAAACTGTGGGAACATTTATGCCACAGCATAGCCTAGCCCTAAAAATCTGAAAATGTTCAATGACAAAAGAGACAAAAAAGTTTCAGTTATTCCAATTAACTACAAAGAATAGCAAACAGATCCTACATGACTATTCTATGCTATTAAATATAGAGCTGCATCTCACCACTATTTGACCATTTCACTATGTTTTCTTTACCCTTACCATCATTGAAGTTCAGGTCATGCACAGCACCTGCAAAGTAGCCGTCATCATCATCTTCATTCCAGCTCTTATTACTGGAACGTGTCTTACCACTATCGAGGAAGCTCAGTTGAGCAAAACAAGATGTTGTCAGGAACTCTGATAACTTGCCGGTCTGGATCCTAGCAAAATAGAGAGCGGGGAGAAAGTAAGACAAACCTTCTCTTTATATGCATGACATGATGTTTTTCTAAATTGTCATTGTCTGACCTTGCCCCTCCAAAGTAGCCATCCTGTAGTTTTTTAAGTGTAGCCAGTACAGCAGGGTTCAAGTCTGTGTGATCTTCATCTGAAAAGAACACAGATCAAAATCTCATCTGACATGCCCACACTCGCATATCAGCATAATAAACTCTGGTAAAAAATAAAGCAGCAGAAATTACATAAATAGATGGTTTCACTCACTCAGCATGGTTTGTGAGATGGGAAAGGTGACAGTCGGGCGGCCGGTCATCCTCCAGCGAGAGGATAGATACGACAGGTCAGTCCGCAACATTTCCACTATCATCTTATTGTCCAAAGCCAGATAGAACTGCTGATGATCAATGAACTACAGGGACATCGCACAGCCAGACAGAAGATGAAAACATTAGAGGTTTTGGTGTTTACGCGTTTACATTTCACATCTACATTTGGGTACATTTTTGTTTATGGTACATTTGGCTGATGCTGGTTGACCAAGCACTGGACCAAGGCTCTCTAAATCAGCATAAGGCTCAGACATGCCAACTTCAGCACATTATGAAGAACCTGTGGTGTGAAGGTAAAGATGGTGTTGCGGATGATGTAGAGCTTGGAGGTTCCCAACACGCCAATCCTACGATACGGCCTGCCTGTCAGCCCAAGTCTCTCATTACGCCCTTAGAGATGAACACAAATTACATAATTACAAATTACAATTACATAAATAAAACAGATAATTGGGTCTTCTACCAGTGGTATCACATGTTTGACACCGCTATATGTGGGCCAAAAAAGCCCTATGCCATACAACTGATAACATCCTCAGCCTTGTTGCTGCAATGTTTCCTACCTAGTCTCGCATAAATGTGACCGAGAACTCGAGACGGCTGCACTCTGATAGGATGGATGTCTGCCACGGTCTCCACATCAATTCCATTCTTCAACAGAAGTGCCTTAATGTCCTCATTCTCAGCAAGAATGGACACTAAGCCAAACAAAACAGCATCACTTTTACACATATTTTACACAGACATTGTGTTTGCCATTAGGAATAAAATGCCAATGGTCTGAGTAAATGTGCAAAATATACCTTGTACCACAACATCCGGTTTCGGGATGGCAGAGAACCTACGGTTCAATGGGTCTATTTCTCCAGGAGCCAGGAAACCCTAAAAAAAGACCATCTCAAAATTATGATGTTAAATAAGAACCATGGCTACAAGATGCTCATAACAGCAAAAAATGCAACAACACATATAAATATTTTGTTTAAATGCATGATATGAGCTGTCACCTCTGCTAACAGGTTGCCAAGGATATAGAGAGACTGTCCCCATTTCAGAGGGCACTTTCCCATTGGGATTCTCTCCACAGAGTGAGGATTAACATACTCTTCATCCACCTGAAATAAAGAAAACAGAAAACAAATATATATGCATTTTATTCCATCAGCTTGATTGATAAGAAGGTGTCTCTTACCCTATCAGGAGGAACACTATAGAGTTCAGGCAGCAGCCGTATCCCATCTTTCTGTTTGATCATGATACCTTCTAAAGCCTCTCGATACTCCTGCACCTGAAAGAACAGAAACTGGAAACTAGAGCTCACCTGCATCAGCACCTAAACCTATCACATTATCTGTATGCTACTGATATACTAGCTCTTTGGTAGATGGTAGAAATACTTTATTTACATATTTAATCATAATTAATCATATTTACGCAAGAGACCATCGAAAAATTCTCAATGTCTGACATCATCTTTTACCTGCTCTGGACTGTTGAGGAAGATGCCATCCAGGATCAAGTAGGTCCAGAAAAGTGGCCACTCACATTCAATGTTTTCAAATAGCTTTAACTCAGCAGATTCATAGTACAGCCTGTTAGGGTCCTATTGAATAAAAAATATGTATTCAAAAAATCATTTCCGTTCAGTGCAGACACGATTAGCAACTTACAACAGTGACGCAGCCTCATATTTATGTATTGATAATAATGAACTCAAGGAACTAAAGGCTTCTTCATAGATGTCTACAATTAAAGAAAACTATTATTATTTTAGTCAGTAAATAGATGAAAAAAGCATACTGACCTCTTTAGGTGTTTTGTGACCATCTCTAAGAAAACGGCAACAGCCATATCTTCCCTAGAGACAAAAAAGAAGCAACAACAAGTAATTCCTAATGATCTTTATGTTTAACATCAAGTACTTACCTGGAGCTTGGAGATGATCTCCTCCTTAGTGATGTTTACTAATTCCATGTCCTCCACAGCAAAGGCTGGATATGAAATGATGGCCAGAAGCCCAGCATCCACTTCTTTAGATGTAGATGCTCTGGGTAACATGGAGCTCAGGATGGACTATGAGGAAAATGCACATTGTAGGACACAGTAATATTGTTCTTGTTCTTCTCAAACATGTTCAACGAACAAATCATGAAGAAATTAAGGTAATATTAATAGTCTTACCTGACAGTGCTGGATATCATCTGCTAAGGTATGAACCACAGAGCAAGGTCCCCCTTTGGCCCCAAATAAATTCAAGTCATCGAGAGCCTCAAGTGCCGCCTGCAGTTACAAAGGGTCCATTCAGGAGCTCTTATTTAGTTTCAGTAAGAATCTCAATTCATAGACCACAACAAAGCCAACATTCATTCATTGGGCACCTAAATCACAGCCACAATTTGGCCATATCCTGCTCTGCCTTTTAGCAAACTGAAGCAATTAAATTTTTAGTATCTATATATTTATTCCAAGCTAACATTGCACTAAAGAGGAACTGATCACCATTACCATTACTTTAAAGTTTTAAAATTAGGTTAAGGGCAAGTTCCCTATGCTTACAGTGATAATAGGGTCTCTCTGTGAAAGAACGCTCAGCATGTTACTTTCTGAGCAAAGTGTTGCAAGAGGAACAAGTAGAAACAGCCAACGTTGGCAGAGAAAGAGGGGAAGGAGCACTCATACCAGAGAGCCCCTGCTGAGGTTACATTAAGTCACGTTCATCGGAGACATTTATAGCGGCTGCTCACGAGTGCACAACGTGAAACTCCTGTTATGTCTGTTATGTTTGAATTCTCAGCTGGTGGGATTTGTTATGGGGTTGGATTTGTTATGCGTTGAGTTTTTGCTTTGCTGTGTTGGACTCACTTTCGCCATGCCGATGGAGCTGGCGTTAAGCTCAGGAATCCCCTGATTGGTTTTGTCTCCTCTCTCCCACATCCCATAATCCTGGAAAATCAGATGACAGAGATGCAGTGTTACATTATGTTATGGGAGAAAAATACATATAGATTGTGTCTGCAGATATGGGACTTACGGCCACTTTGTATGCAGCTTCAATGTAAAACATCAGATTCTGGACCACATCCACCTCATCCTGAGTGTACACAATGTGCAGCCCTAAAATAAATGTTCAGGATAAATACCAGTTTGCTAAATTACAGCAAAATCACAGCAGCACCATAACACTAGCACATGTGACTTGTGCACTGAAACTTAAATTGTTGTTCACTGAGTAAATGATGACATTTTGGGTGGACTATTACTTTAAGAGTCTACATTCTCTTCTTCCGCCTTAAGACGTCTGTTATGCAAGTTCTAAGCAAGATATACCTGAAGCAGTCATCTGTGCCAGGAAGAGCAGGAAGAGGGAAGTAGCATCGAGCTGGAGATGTCCCCACTCCCCGTCACCCACCACAGTGGCACATGTGCAAGTGTTGTATTTGGCATGGAGGCTGTCCATAGTGCTCTGACTATATTTGAACTTCTCTACTTTGTCCAGCTGTGAAGGGACAAAAGAGCACTTCAGATAATACAAGTGGTCTGTCATCTGCAAATTTAATCCACTCTAATGTTTGTGCTTGTGAAACAGAGAGTGTAATTGACAGGTATAAATGTAAATGTTTGCGCATTAGCATATACATGCAATACAATATTAGCATATACAATAAGCATATTCATGCAATACAGCAATACATGGATGCATATATATAAAACGTACTTTGGTAGATACTGGCAGCTCTGGCTTTTGTATATTTCACTGTCATATCGTTTTATATGTTGTGTGGTAGGTGAGCTTGCAATACCAACATAAATGGCAATACCTGGCGCATGATGCACTGAAGCACTCCCCTCATTAACTTCACTACACTCTGAAACATCATAAAACAGAGAATAGATCACAATCTACAGTTTTCAAAAGCAAAACTTGAAACACCCAAGCTCAACTCTGACATTTTCAGCTCCTCATTTACTGGCACAGAAAGGAGTAACGTGACACTTGTGAGCTCTCTCTAAAGAGGGCGCTTACACACACTGACACATGCAGCAGGGCACGAACCAATAGCTGACATTTCACTACAACAACATGTAATAATTAAAAATAATAATTTAAAACAACCCATTTCTAATACTCTATTTGAGAATATTTAGTCTCCACTTTAAATCAAGTTTTACATTTTAAATTATACTAAAGTAAATTAAAAGTAAAAATCTACATCATAAAATAATAAAAACCAAAGTGTAAAAAACATTGTGTGATGAATGCAATCCATTTAGTCTCTATACCTGCTCAAGCTCATAGGCTTTAGCCTTATCTTCATCACGGTCTGCATTCTTCCTGTAAGCCAAACTAAGTGCCCAGACAGACAGGATGCTGTAGACATTGTCCCTCACCCAGGCATCAGGCTGCTCTTTGCTTGCAGGTAACAGGCCTGTCACTGGATTCTGCACAGTACAAACACTGTTAAATACAACTACACAATCTGTCAGTGCTGCACTTAAACCTCAAGTATTATACTATTTATCTAATCAATACAGTCATACTTTTTACCGCATGTGACCCTGTCTATGAATACATCAAAATCTCAAAATCAAATCATAAGAATTACTAGCATCGAATTTTAATTTTCACCTTTAAATATCACTATGATTTCAATCTTTGACATGTCATTACTCAGTCAATTAAAGATATCCAGGTTATATTTTCACATTGATTGTGATTTTTTTAAATGTGTATTTTTGATCACTAATTCAATGTGTTTCTATGAGCATTATTTTTAATCTTTGAATGCAATACACCCCATAAGAAAAGTATCCATGATTTTATTATAGTAAAAGTCCATTATTATAGAAATGATTACCATTTGTATTACCATAGTTTCACTATAGATATCATGGTTAAACTATGGTACTGTAGTGATAGCGTGGTAAATGTGTCAGGATATATTTACTATTGTAAAACTATGGTTATTTTGTAACTATTTTACCATGGTTGTAAAAACACAGGTACTTCGGGGCATGATATCATCACGTTTAGTCTGTGCATAATTTTAACAAACTGCTGTTATGTTGTGAACGCCTTCAGAAGTGCACAACACTCACTTGGTGACGCAGAATAGTCTGCTGAACTATCCGCGCGTAGTTGTCAAGTTTAACTCCAGAATTGCTGCGGCTCCTCATTTTAGTTCCTAGCAAGTTTGTGAAAGACGTTTATGGTTTAAGAACCGGAAACATCCTTCTGAAATAAACACAAGCGTTACATTGCTGGACAATAAGAAAGTGGGCAAGTTGGGCGAATTTGAAATTAAGTTGCCAAACGAAAGCATGGTACCGAAAGCAACGACCAAACGGAGACTTAAGTGTCTAGTGGTAAAACTTGCTGTTCCGATAAAACTTTTTAATCGCTGAGTGCATACAGCGAATATAAACAAACCTGACACAATGGGGGCCGAAATCCGGAAGGACAGTAAACGATTTTGCAGTGTCTGCACACTCGACCTGTCACGATTATACTGAAGCCAGTCCAACTGGGAGGATCTTCCTACTTTTCAAAATAACACCACAGCAGTGACAATACATATCCAGAGGAAATGAAAATGTAAATTTCTTTGAGAAAATTAATAATTGTTTGTAGGGTAGGGGGTCATATAAACACACATACCTTTAGCTCATAGATTATTATTTGCGCAAAAATATAGAGGGGACGTCGTGTTCCTGACGTCACGCTTGACCTACGCTCACATGCCCATAAACAGTACTAAAGGTTTAAACACAATTGCTCAAATGTTTCTCATGATCTTAAACATCTTTTAATCTGACGGTGTGTATTTCAATGTTTGAAATTGCTTTTGTAGACAAAAATATAAGTGTGGCAACGCATTTCACTTGGACAAAATAATAAATAAAAATCAGCCAATAAGAGTCCAGCAGATAGAAATTCCTTCAGTGCTGTTTAAAAAGCTTCGGTTAGGATCTTAAAAAGCTGGATGATAAAATGCCAAGAGTGTGATTTTGCAAACTCTAGAATCCTTCTGAAGGTGCTTAAATATAAGTGTTATTTTATTCTGGGATGCATTTAGTCACAACATAATTCTTAGAGTTACAGTTGTGTTATTTCATATTTCTCTAAAATGTGGGGGAAAAAAATCAACATTGAGAAAGTGTTTCCAATCTTTAAACAAGTTTCTCCAAACTTAAAAAAAGTACTATGGCTCTTTACTTTTTGACACTTTTGACAATGTAAAGTGTACAACATAAAATGAATTCCGTAATAAAGTATTATATTTTTAAGGATGAGCTTAAGCATCTCACTAATATGCGTTTACATGTTTATAATGTGTTTACAATTTGTTCAATAATACAGACATTCATAAATGTCACCTTTGAATAATCTCTATCAGACTATCTCACTCATGTCCACATAGTGGCAGCAAACTCAAATCATTACATCATTCTCAATGCATGTTTGTTTTAATCAACCTTAAATTTATCTTTCACAGTTCCAAGTAAAAAACATCAGGCTATTTCTGTGAAGGCCACATATTAAAATGTTTAAAGGCTAATGTGGTTTAAAAAACCTTGAACCATTCCATTTCTATCTTGTTTATTTCAGAGACAGTACATCATAATAATGCTTCAATGATAACACATCTTTTTTTGGGTGACCTAAATAATATCAATGACATCAACACCTAATATCAGAAACAGGTGTAAATTTCTTTAAAGTAAGACAAAATCATTCTATCAAATTTGGAGTCATATAACCACCAATGTAGGATCCCTAATATTTATAAAAGACAAATATTAATAAATATAATATTTACATTATGTATTTAACTGTATGTAATGTAATGTCACTAATCTAATTCCAAGGTTTGTTTTCTTCATTTCTCTTTTCTCCCTTTTCATCATCATTCTTTCATTTTTTGTCCTGGCTGGTATTTTTTTAAGGCAGATTTATCTGTCAATCATGTGTATTCTTAATACAGAAATTTCTTAAATCTTCAAACCACCTATGCTCTGCTTTTGGACCAAAGGCCAATTATAGACAAGCTGTATAACTAAACTATTTGGTTATGATAAAAATACGAAATAATTTGACATCACAATATTCACTTATTGATAAAGGTCTGCCATATTATCTAAATGCTGCATGGGAGCCTGGTGTCAGTTCAGCACCTAGAAACTCAGAAAAGTTTAGTTCACCTGGACAAATTTACATTTGTTTAATTTTATTTTATAGAAAAACTGAATTGTGAGAGAGTTGCTTACTAGAACAGCTGCTGCTTAACTTGTTGGCAGACTGCAGTGATTTGTGTTATGAAGGCAATAAATTAAGTTTATGGACAGAAATCTGACTTTTTACATATTTTATTTTAAAACACTAATATATATATTCAGTTTATATAAGATATAGTTTAGTATAGAGTTACAGTATAATAATATATAAGACAAGATATATATCTTACAGATCCATTATAGTAAAATACTAAAAAATTAGCTTTTTGTGAACTGTTGAGGCATACAAAATAAAAGAATAATACAATAAATAAGTAATCAAACATTATTAAGGGTGGTTAAAAATACATGTATATAGATCAATGAAATGAGGTGACTGACAAAACAGTAAAAAATATAACAACATAAATAGTCTGGACAAGACATTAAATTAAATATTACTATAAGCACATAGAGATAAAGGCAATGGATGAGGGAAAATGGTTAATAATATGTAGCCACAATCAATATTGCCAACCTTTGCACTTTCTCTGCCCCTATTTCACTGGACTAACTTTAGTTCAACAACATTTGTGTTAAGCTAAGGCACTTCATGCATTTGCCCAATCCTCTTTACATATCTTTCAATTAATACAATCCAATTTTATGGACCAGATTCCAGGTTGACTTAGGTACTTAGGATCACTCAATACTCCTCAAATTGAGAGAAACTGGCTCAAAATTACATTCTGCATTACTTACATACATCACCTTCAGCACCACAGAAATCTGCGTAATACGTGTAATACAACAATTTAACTGCATTTGAAAAAATGGAATGCTAATCTAATTATATAGAGCAATATATTTTTTCTTTGCACTTTCAGGAGTCAACATTTTATATAGCTTATGATAAGCACAATTTTCCATCACACTGGAAAGTGCTTTAGAATAATAACTATTGCCTACTTTATGGCATAAGAAAACTCTCAAGTACAAGTGTCTGACTAATAATGATGCACATTCATTTAGCTCCTGTTGCTCATTGAATCAAGCGCTTGTCATCTGATTCTTGGTACATGCATGATGGTGTATGGCATCAGGTCAGCCCCTAAAGCTTATATCGGAGGAGGTGTCTTCATTTTAGGAATCAATCGGCTGGCTGTAGGAACAGTGGCCTTTCCTGTTAACAGAAGTTAAACATGAAATCAATGAAAATTATTATATTTCTAATCTTCTACTTTAATTACATCTCTTCAGTACTGTTACAAAAGATACTGGGAGTAGCTTAAAATAATAACTTTTAAGGATCTATGAATTCACCTGCATATTCCTGTAGAGCACTCATGGTTGTTCTGGCAGTAAGCACCGTGAGGTTTCGTTCCCATGATTCTCCATAATGGGGTCATTCGAGCAGTTCTCTTAAGTGACCTTTGAACTTCTTGTTCAGATGCTGAGGGTTTGTCCGGTTGTGGCACAGGACTGCATGCCACCTAAACCACAATACACAATGCAAAAAGTTTTATACTAATAGAACTTAATGTGCATTTAATTAAACTGATAAAAGGTGTCAGCCATTCTGCATGACATATAATAATTTTCTTTGGCTCAAATTTTTGTTTATTTTTAAATAATCAAAGAAATTCCTCTGAAAAAATAAACTTTTTTATTTTAAAATTAAACTGTATAACCTTCTGCCAACTTTTAGGTTACTTTAAACAATACTTAATCTGAATTTTAAGAATTTCACTAAAAACAAAAAAAACAGAACTGAAAGATTGTAAATGTGATTTAAATGAACTTTTTAAAAAGCTTTGAATAAATTAAATCAAGAAGCTAAAGCAGAACAGCAGTACAGAATCAGAAAAAATACAATAATTATAATTACCTGCTGGACAAGCACCAGTAACACCAGCCACCAGGCTAGAATTGTCCCTCTGGTAAAGAGAATGTGATCCTGCATGCTGACTGAAAAAAGTTTCAAGTGCTGTTGCAGTAAGCTCAGAGCAACACTGACTGCAGAGGCGATGCACTGCCTTATATACTCCCTAGCCACCTAATGTCTCTCCCTCTCACTTTCTCTATCTCTCTGCTTTTTCACAACCAGATGTGACAGGTTTGCTTAATGTTTGCGACTGGACAAAGCTGTCCTCTGAGACTCGCGAGAGAATGCAGCCAGAGCTGTGAAGAGCAAGGGATAAGATAGAAAGAGTGGAATGAGGATAAGATAAAACCAGCCATATTCTGGACATGTGCTTATCAGCATTTTAAGGTACACTGATGGAAAAGAGAGTGCCAAGTTCAGTTGTTTATCACTCAGTTTCGAAATGACTTTTAAAAAATCAAATCCTCTTCATTTTTGTGCTTTTTTGAGAGTAGAGAGCAGACGGGGGAGATTGAGGGACATGAAATAGGGACATAACCCGGGTTGGACTCAAAGCTGGGCCAACAGCTCCTTTATGTCCAAAGCATGTGCACAACACTTTGCTACAGCTACGACGACCATATTACTTGCATTATTTTTAATTTCTTTCTTTTTTTGTGTTTGAGAGGATATACATCAGAATCCAGTTTAACTATTATTTCCACACAAAATTTAGGTCATTTAATTATTCTATAGCACTGTTTACAATACATATTTCAAAGCAGAATTATAAATAATAATGTGCCTTTATTTTCCCTAGTGAAAAACCAAAGATGACTGTGGCAAACAAGACTGGTTCATTAAAGGTTACGTTACGTTTGTTCTTTTGCCCAACTTTATCATAAAACTAAGTCCTTGAAAACTAAAAATGACTGATTAAATGTCTGAAAAAATGAGCAAAAACAACTGTTGAGAGTTGCAAACATGGCAGCGAGTCAGATATGAGTTGGACCACCATTCGCTCCAGCTCATCACAAAGGTTCCAAACTGACTCTTATCCAGTAAACAGTAGTTACTGGACATGATGTTGCTTATCCTCTTGAGGTTTTAAGTCCACATAAATAATACCATGTACTATTTCATAAGCTGGTGGCCTTGTGTTAAAGATTTTTAGCATTCCCATTGTGTTAGTAATGAAGCACTTAAGGGTGAGCTTATCAAGATCATGCGTGAGAGGCAAATTTGACTGTTTAGATTGATGTCACATGAAATCTATAGAGGTTAAGAGTCTTCAGGGCCAAGTGGAACTCTGAACCCAATGTGGTTGCTTCCAGCTCATAACCATCTTGCAGTTGTTTTTAGGCTTATAAATGGCTATATTTGACAATGTAGATACATCCCATATCACATATTTCTGCACATTTAAAAAAAAGGGTTTGTCCACAAACAAAGTGCTAAATGCACTTCAGTTCCAGTCATTTGTTGTGTGCTTTTCCCATGATTGCAAGGATACCTATGATATAGGTCAGTGTCACGTAAATTTGAAACTTTAGATTCTAGGTGATAAAAACCATTCTAATTGAGACAATACTACTCATAAGCAAATTCATAAGAAAAATGGCCGAATATATTATATATGTACACTAGCTTTATGATCAACTGTTTTGCCCTATTTATCAACATTAAATGAAGTGAACATAACCAACAGTAATCAGTAAGGTTTTCTCTACTGGAACTCTGTATTAACACCTGTATCAACTACTGTACACAGGCTTTGGTCTTCTGAGGAACACAATCACGATCACTAGAAAACTAGTGTTTGCATGGATTGGTAACTGATAAAACTTCTGCAGTAACTAGGAGAGCAAAACTTAACTGAAATATGAAAAACAAAAATCACTAAATGGATTTCATTACAAACTTGTTGTTTTTGCACAGAACACCAGATAAATTATGGAACAGTACTGGAACACTGTATAATTTACAAAAATAAGAAACTTGAGTAAAACAATTAGGAGATTCATTAGAATAATCACATATCCTCCTTAAATTGAATTGAGATCAATTTCTCAAATGCTGAAAATTCATCGAGGGGCTTCCTTAGTGGTCCAGGGTCATGGATATCAATTTATGTCCCTGTTTAGAATGTTTGTCAGTTTTGGCACTTAATCAACAGATTGCAGACAAAGTACACCATCCCATTGGGACTGAAACACTTATCAGTTGCCAAAGAGGAGTAAAGGGCTTCAGCAAACCCACCCAACTTTAATCTAGTTAGTAGAACAGAGTTTACCTGGATTTGACTCAGCCTATATGAAGATCTTTGCAAGGAGTTTGTAATCTTGACTTACAACATGTACTTCATTTGTGACTTCTTTGTATTTCAGTGACAAATAAATGAGGTGATATAACATCTTATTCAATTATCAATAAAAATACTCTTTATTATTATGTTTACAAGGATTTTTTTATATGTATTTATATACAGCATCAAATTGCAGATTTGATTACTAATGTCCTCATTTTACAAACACTTGCACAGTGTTCTGAATGAAATACATTTTACACAATGGCAACTTTATGACAAAAGAAGCTAGCAAGACAAACCCCATTAACTTTACATTTTAGGAAAAAAAGACCACACAGCAAACAGTTACTTGCTTTTTTACCAAAATACCATTTTATTTCATCATCTTCTTATGACATTAAAAATGAACTCGTGTGCATGGATATTATTTCCCTCACTATGAAATCAGTCTATGAAAGTCTCTCTTCCATAAACATACTGCATGTCTTGTATTCACTGAGAAAGTGCCAAATTTGCTCCTCTTGTTTCCAAAGGCTCAGTTAAAACGGGCAGGATGTAATAAGAGGGTACAAATGCAGAGCAACACTTTGAAAAGTCCAAACTCTATGGCCTGATGGATGCAGTCAACAAACCAGGAGCTCTTATTTTTTCCCCTTACTCTTTTTTTCCTACTTTTTTTAAACACGTTTAATACAGTGACTTTCAATAAAGTGCCAAAATGTTCAAAATCCTACTTTCATCCCTTTTTCATAAATATACTATGTACAGCAAGAAACAGTAACAGTAACAAACAGTAGACAGAAACACAGAAACCAAAAACATACATACACAAACTTAGTAAAGGGAAAAAAAAATGCATGATTTATATTAATTTAGCAGGCCAAAAAACCTCAAAATCCACTTATTATAAAGACCACTTACTTATACCTATATCCAAAAAATGTCAAGTACTAAGAATGAGATAACGCTAAACTGATGATTCTCCACAACTCAGGTGTGTTACAGATTTTCAGCAGTTTTGCAAAGAAAGTAGGCAAGCAAAACTGACACAGCACTGCATACCTTGCCATTCAGTTTAGTTCTCCAACTTTGCTGGTACAAATTCACATTTGACACAATTCAGTTCTTTTTCCATTTTGACCCAAGCCCAAAGTCATCTGCAGGTGCAGGAGTCTGCAATCATGTCCTCATATTCTTTATAAACTATGTTTCCATTTGTCTCCATCATCAGCACACTGATAGGTTTATATTTGTAAGGAACGCAGGAGGGTGGTGGAATATCTGCAACACCAAGATCGCTGATGAATGTCTGCATGATTGCATGGTTGGGTGAATTATAGCCATAATGGAGAATACGAGGGCAGTCTCCCATACAGTAACGAGGATTGTATTTATGGGGTGCAATGATCCAGTGATCCCATCCGAGATCTTTGAAGGCCACACGGTAGGAGTGCAGCTTACACCGGTTTTTGGCCACACTGTTGGGTCCCTGCTTGTAGTTGGGGATGTCAGAAACAATGCTGGCCGGCTCCCTCGAACGACGGGTCCTTGAGCTGGAGGGTGAAAGGGGGGTGAAATACTTCACCCACTCCATGGGTTGCTTGTTCTCCTCCAAGAAGAGTAGCAAAACAGGAGCTCTAAGATGGTTTTGAGGTGGGAAACGTTTTCTTTGTGTAACAGATTGTATAATAGACCTGCCGTGGTCTGTTTTTGAGCACCGATAATGGGCAAAGAGGAATACCTGGTCATTTTGTGACTGGGACACATGATTTGTAACATCAGATTCAGTCCATAGGCTTCGAGGACCCATAGTGACATGTTCGCCCTCAGGAAAATCTTGTGCAGAGGTGACCCTTGCCTCACAAATAAACGGAAGATGGGATGACACAGGAGACCTCATGTGCATAAAAGATGCCTTCACCAGTTTGGTCAATGAGAGGTTTTTCAGTTCATATTTCACAGTGTAGGTGTATTGAAGGTCTTGTAAGTGTTACAAAGGAGAAAGACAATAAAGCAAAACATTCAGACAATGACCCTAGTTCTCCAAAATTACATCAAGAATTTTTCAAGAAATAAATTTGAGAGGGACAAATTACAGCACAGATTATGAGAATAAAGGTAATACAATATCCCTGATAAAAACAACAACATAAATCAGATAAATTATAATGGATTTAATGGTTATAATGGGAATTGTATTAGTTTTAATGGAAATGTAAAGGTCTCTGTGAGACTCTTCACTGATAATGTGTTGGATTCTATTGGTGGGATGTTAACTGGCTGATGGGAACCAATAGGGCAACAATAAATTAAAATTAAAACACACAACATAATGGAATTTTGTAATGGTTTTAACAGCTGATTGTTCATGAGAGTATTTGTAATGGAAACCAGAATTTATATTGTTTTTCAGCAGGGATAAGGTACAGGACTCTATAGCATAATAGTTAGGTCTAAGACCAGAAAGAAAGTGTTTTACCACTTGACGTTGGGAGAAAGTGCTTCTCACTGGAGGAAGCTTGCAGCAACCTTACAGTGTTGGACCCAAATAACTTGTGTTGCTTTGGTTTTCCATCTGGATCCGCTGCTGTTCTGTATAAATGTAACATAAGTCGCACACTCTCGTCTTCAGCTTGGCTTTCTACAAGAGGACTGTGATTCGGGTTCGTTGGTTTCGGTTGGCGACTTCGGCGAACTTGAGCCGATGTGACGCCGAATTGTGACGGAGAGGCCATATTTCCCACCACGCGCGTAGATATGTGCAGCACAAACAAACACGATAACATACAAAGTCTAAGACAGTTATGACTGCTGGTAGCCTTCATGTTCAGCCCCTCGTACAGACGAGTGCCACCTGAAAGGCTACCATCGTCTAAGACAATCAGCGGGCGAAATTCAACCTAAACATCACCTGCCAACGAGTACTTTTGGGTGCGCGATTAATGTGTGACGTCACGCTCAATTACCGACCAAACGTCAAAGTTGGTTTGTTGTACTTTTTTTACAGAGCGGCACGTAATATAACTTGTGAAAACAAGATCAACCTTTACGCAGTGAACATTACGCATATATGCAACAATAAATAAACGTAATTATTTAAATGGAAACTCAAAACTGAAAAACTAATTCTTAATGTTCTCTGTTATTTACGTAGTGTTTTGGGCCTTATTCGGTATGATTTAATGGTGTTTTATTGGTTCCCTTCCACCAGATAACATCTCGTTGCCAGTAAAAACCACTACAGTTTTTATTAAAGCGATACGCCCAAACATAATTGTAATCTAATAAACATAATTCCCATTATAACTATATTAAATAGATTGTGATTCTGTGCGTTTTGGTAGTTTCTTCCCGCGACACTAGATGGTGCTGTACGATTAGCACTTCTGTTCATGAACGCGCGCGCACTTATTGCTCGCTGACAACCGCGTGCATATCCCACTCTGCGCTTCAGCCCACAGCAGCAGCAGCAGCGATGGCTCTTCTTAAGACTACCAAGTTTATATCCTCTGTTGGAAGTTTTACTCCGTCCTTGGGTGCCTTACCCGTTCGAGCAAGGTAATAAAGCTAATTTGATGGAGAATTTGACAGAATTGAAGAAAGGATTTAAAAGAGGTATATATATTTAATTGCTTCGCCTAAGTTTAAGGCGTGTTTAATAAATACTATAGATACCACTGGACACTTTTTCAGTTGGAAACGTATAAATTAAATACGATCATTCATAAATTCACGCCATCGTATTTGAGCTCATTGTCACGTATACATCACATCCGTAACCTTTTAGAATAGAACATCAGGTCATGTGGAGGTGGCTAGATATAATTATGGTTATTGTAATGTGCTTGTAATGTAAATATTGTTATTATATGCTTCCTTGCTGTTAGTAGACCAGATTTAACAATGTCATGTGCAGTGTGTAATCTGTAATCATTTAGCATAACTGACCTTTCGCTAGACCCAGAATTTTCCATTATTCTGCATTTATCTCGAATCATACATAGTACATCTTTTCGTTAAATGTATGATCGTTTATGCTCTACTTTATGAATACGGATTAGGACTATTAATTGCTAGCATTTTTGCCTTTGAGCTCGATAGCGTACATAAATCTTTTTGATCTCTTTTGGATACCGTACGTTCAGGTTTCCTGCACAGCCATTGGCTGCAATGATCATATTGAGCTTTTTGATTGGCTCTGGGTACTTCCGGATTCCCCTGTCAAGAAATCATGGTAGCCTGCGTCCTTTTTCACCGGGTTTGGAGGGCAAAGGAGAGCTAATGATGAACGGAATATTTAATAGCTATTTATTGTTTTTTATTGCTTACTTTTGTTTTAAGAAGCACAACCACTCGTACCACACAAACAGCTGTTTGAATGCATGTATTACAAAAGACTATAAGAGCACACGCCCACTAATATAAGACACGTTTTCTCAGTGTCATAAAGTGAACTATTGTAAAACATTCTGTTCTTGTCTTTCAGTACCTTGAATATATTCAAACTTGCTCATCTGTAATGTCAGATTCCAAGTCATATGTTATATACACACATGATTGTGACACTCAGGCTGTGCAATATAAGTGTGTGCAACTTGACTCCAGGAATGACATTTGGCTCTGTAGACCTATGCATAGCCTTGAATGCATACTTTACTAAACATACCAGAATACAGCATAACATTGTGATGGTATCATAGACCTCTAGTTTTTGATGTTAGCAACAAGGCAATTAATTCATTTTTCTTAATTGATTGCTCTGCAAGTATGCAGTGGGGAATAAGTTTAGTCTGGTTTGAAATGTGGGCAACTGAGCTTTATCTTAACTTTATGTCTTTGTGGTGAATTATGTGTTATGGTATTGTTTTTAAGTTCATGGTGGAGTGAAGTGCAAATGGGACCACCTGATCCAATCCTGGGGGTGACGGAGGCCTACAAACGGGACACAAACCCTCAGAAGATGAATTTGGGCGTGGGGGCATACAGAGATGACAATGGCAAGCCATATGTTCTCAACTGTGTCCGCAAAGTATGTACATTCTCTGTTTCACCACAAATCAAAGGATTTAGCAAAGAGTTGTTTATATTGCGAGCGGATTTGTTTACACATGATTTGTGTCTTAAATTATGTGATATTCTTTAGCAACTACATAATTGGGAAGCCTATAATACACTACACACTCTTAGCATTCAAGTGTTGCGTAAAAATGCACAATAAATTGTAAATTGATCTGTCTACGCATTTAGTTTAAGGTGGCCAATAGAGTTTGCTTCAACAGTATTGGTAAAAAACTGGGGGTGGTGTGTATGTATACATGTTAACATGTGCTTCTGATTTTTCTCCATTTCTGCAAGTCACTCTGAGTCCGGTGATTTAAGAGGCTACCCTGTTAAAGCAATACCCACCAATTACGTTTTAAATGAAGCTTTTTTTTTGTCATTTTTAGGCAGAGTCTCTCATTGCCTCTAAGATGCTGGATAAAGAGTATCTGCCCATTGGGGGTCTGGGAGATTTTAATAAGGCTTGTGCCGAGCTGGCACTGGGGCCTGACAGTGAGGTTCTCAAAAGCAAGAGGGTGAGTATGCAAGAGGGTATTTAAACTAACCTATATTTTAGATAATAATGTTAGTGTATAATACCTTATCTATTTCTACATTTCCATGTTAATCTTTTCTTTTAGAGCATCACTGTCCAGACAATCTCAGGCACTGGTTCTCTGAGGGTTGGAGCCAACTTCTTGGTGGGTATTTAACTGCTTTCTATCGATAGAAGTGACAATGTACTACAGCCAAATAGCTTTTGCAAACACCTGAATTTATGTCCACACATTTTATGTTTTGACAAATTGCAATAGATTTGTTTTAAAGTGTTTCGCATCTTCTATACTTCTGTTTATTAGTCACGGTTTCACTTAGTGGGAAGAGATGTGTATCTGCCAAAGCCATCCTGGGGAAATCACACCCCTATTTTCCGTGATGCTGGCATGCAGCTGAAAGCTTACCGTTATTATGATCCTGCTACCTGCGGATTTGACTTTGCTGGGGCACTCGATGACATCTCAGTGAGTTACAAGCTGTTCCCTATTAAATCTTATATACTGTATCTATAAAGGCACATTCATGGAGAAACTCCTTTCTAATAAAACCTGTATATACTGAAGTGATCAGAATAAAAAATGAATTTACAATACATATTTTTTGATAACCTACAGAAAATTCCAGAGAACGGCATAATCATGCTCCATGCTTGTGCTCATAACCCCACTGGTGTTGACCCCCGACCAGAACAATGGAAGGAGCTCTCAGCCGTCATCAAGGTGCATTTATGTTTTTATTTTAACTGCTTACCGAGTAATGTTCGGTTAAGTTCTGTGTTAGGTTACTAAAGCTTTTGTGGTTCACTGTCATGTTGTCTACTCTCTCTGTAGAAGAGGAACCTTCTGGTGTTTTTTGACATGGCATATCAGGGTTTTGCAAGTGGAGACATTGATCGAGATGCCTGGGCTGTAAGATACTTTATTGAGCAGGGCCACAACGTTATCCTTTCTCAGTCTTTTGCTAAGAACATGGGGCTGTATGGTGAGTACACAGTGTGCCACCGAACGTGTAGGTTTGGAGAAGAGATTAATATTTTTAAGCAAATGTTGATGACTTGCAACAGTCCAACATTAGTCATTTAAGGAGTCATGAACCTACAATCATTTTTGTGTTGTAGGTGAGCGTGTGGGAGGTTTCACAGTGGTGTGCGCTGATGCTGAAGAGGCAAAGAGGGTGGAGTCTCAGCTGAAGATTCTGATTCGTCCCATTTATTCTAACCCACCCATGAATGGAGCTCGCATCGCCTCCACGATCCTCAACACATCAGAGCTGCGTTCTACATGGTGATATAAGCTTGTATATCTCTGTTTTTTTTTTTTTTTTTTTCTCATAGTGGTCCATGCAACTCTTTCGTTTTTGTATGTTTCTGTTTGTATTTCTGTAGGCTGGAGGAGGTAAAGGGGATGGCAGACCGTATCATTAAAATGAGAGAAGTGCTGGTGGCTAATCTGAAGAAGGAGGGATCTACTCACAACTGGCAACATGTAACTGACCAAATCGGCATGTTCTGCTTCACTGGGCTAAAACCTGAGCAGGTAAATCCTGTGCATCTTCAAAAAACTACCATGAAAAGTTACATGTTAAATACATTGTAAGAGTTTGTAGACTAATTTGAATCATACACAGATGTTGCCAAATGTGACATTACCCAGCTGCATAAGCTCTAACAGAGGCTCTAACTGTGTTTCAGGTGGAACGTCTGACAAAGGAGTTCTCTGTTTACATGACTAAGGATGGCCGTATCAGTGTTGCAGGTGTGACCTCTGGAAATGTGGGATACCTCGCACATGCCATCCACCAGGTCACTAAGTAGACCAAAGTATGCTGAGACAGGAGGAGGTCTAAAGCTGTTACAAAATGTCTTGTTAATATTAGTCCCCACTATTTCTCTTTGGAGCTTCACTTCTTTTGGCTGTTTTTGCAAGGTCAACATGAATCCTAAATGTCATCAGGATGTCTAATGGTTCTTAACTACAGGTCATCTCACAGGTCATCTTGTGACTAATGAGCACAACATTTTCATCCTGTATGAACTATATTTATTGTGTGAGTGAAGTAACAGTACAACAATAAAGGGTGTTGTTTCCATTTAATAATGTATTCATTGATTATTAAATAAATTGTTTGTTGCTATAAGATAAAAGAACAAATCTGTGACTTTTATGCTGTAAACACAATGCAGTACTAGTTGAGCAACATGCGTCCAACAGTAAAGTTGTGTTTACATCCTGCTTTATCTACATTTTCTATCATAGCCAGGGAACATTCTGACAGCTAAAAATGTTATTGTCAGATGCTGTTTCCCGCTTTTACTTAATAAGAAAGGACTATTCTTATTCTGTGTCTTATCATATTCTGTTTTCTGTACCTTTTATTAGAAAATTGCAGTGAAACTATTTGTTAGGACAGAAACACACCATTTAGGAAAAGAACCTGAACTGCACAAAAGAGCTCTCTTGTGTCTGAACCATGCAAGTGCATTTCCAAAGAAATATAATAAAGTAGATAACAAAATGCATATTTAATTTATGTAATGACAGTTATGTAAGGTTTGCTACAAAATCTACAATATTCAAAAAAAAAGTCAATATATTAAATGTGACCCTGCCTGTGAAAACCAGGCTAAAGTCTTATAATCTAATTATAAAATAACAAGCATGAAAATTTTATTTCAGTCATTATTTTCACTATGATTACTCGGTTATTATTAAAGATAAAAAGGTTATATTACCAAGGAATGTTATTTACATTATGTAGGATAATATTATGTAAAACATAAATAAATAAAAACTTTCACAGGCAGTATTTGCGGTAACCCTATTTTCAAAATATAACAGATGCATTAATTTAAAAACATTTTGCAGATAAAACTAGTTGAGCGCTATATATAATAAACGTAAAAGTGAAAAGTTTTGATAATTTAAATACAAACTGAGGTTAAATTTGACATCAAATAATTTCTAAAACCGTATCCTTTAATCAAAAACGACTGTGATTGGTCCATCTTACTATCCAATAGGACTACAATATACGTGGTGACGTCAAAACGGCGTCACATGACTGCCAGGTGTCGCTGTTGCTGTGTGTCAGCAGAATATAGAAACAGAGCAGTAGCGAACTGCCGAGATTGAAGTAGGAGACTGTAGTAATACTCTTAATTGTGTTGTTTACTGGAAAACCTTTGACATTTTTTCAGTGTGGTAAGGGATCGGCAAAAGAAATGAGGTGGGTCAGTTTCACTTATGACAATTATTCGTACCTGTTAAGTTTATTAGCTAAACAATGCAGGCTCGTTTTTAGCAACACTTTTCACCTGAGTGTTTTGGTATGTTTTCTGTCCTTCGCTTCAGTATTGATCTATGATTGCCGAGATCGTTTTGTTTAGGAATTGGTCAATGTTGTGGCCCCTATGAAATAAACTATTCATTTGGTCTATACATTGCCTAGCTTTGGCCTGATGTATACAATTGAGTCAAATCATTGTTATTGAGTGGTCCTCTGTTATCTGGGTTAAAGATTTCACATGATCGATATGCTATTGATCAACTTCTGATCGAGTTAGTCCGTAGTCTTTGAAGATAAATTTCACACAGGTCTGCATTATTTTCTCTTGTAAACGGCAAATTTCATTTCCTTGTCGCTTGTCTGATGTTTCTGCTTACTTCAGCATGTTCATCTGAGAGATGACATACAATATGACAGGTCTCGTGATACGCAGAAGTCCTAAACTACAATCACACTGACCTCACTGAGCAAACGATTTTGTCATTTTATGTTGCTGATAAACTGTTTTAGTCTATTTGTTTGTTTTATGCCATATTCATTTGTGCTTTTCCATTTGTTTACAGGTAACATTCATGACAGCATCCTGTCTATAATTGAGGTTTGACCCAGACCTGTTCAGTTGTGTGTTTCTACCTGTGTCCTTGTTTGTGGCCTGGCTGGGTTTTACTACATGGCATTATTTTGCCTTATCTTTTTGAGTGGCACATCCAACTGACAGCACAAGTGTGATAGTTTTTTGGCCCAATCATTGTCATTTATCCTATGCTGCCCTTTTAAATTAGTTTGTGAGAGTGTGAGGAAAGCAAGCATCATGTCAAGAGCGGACATGGCAATTAACAGTGAAACAGGAGATTGGGGCTTCAGTGAAGATGCTGGCGAAAGGGCGTGGCTCTTGCAGAGCCCCAGTGTGGAATCTGTTCAGCCATCTAACCAATCAAACGACAGAAGAGGAGGGACTACATCACTTGGCGCTGTTTTCATTGTGGTAAATGCTGCTCTTGGGGCCGGACTTCTTAATTTTCCTGCTGCGTTCAATATGGCTGGAGGAGTAACTGCGGGAGTTGCCCTTCAAATGGTGAGAAAGACTTACAAACTATTGCAAGTGAAACCTTGATCTATAAATTTCTAATTGTTATGAATCAAATTCTTTTGCAGTGCATGGTGTTGTTCATCATCAGTGGGCTGGTTATCTTGGCTTATTGTTCTCAGGTGAGCAAAGACGTGTCAGATCTGTTTTATTAAGGGTATGGATGAACACTGACACTCCATTGACACTGTGTTTTTCAGGTGAGCAATGAAACAACATATCAGGAGGTAATTCGTGCTGTGTGTGGAAAGGTTCTTGGTGTCATCTGTGAGCTGGCCATTGCCGTTTACACCTTTGGCACATGCATAGCTTTCCTGATCATCATTGGAGATCAGCTGGATAAGCGTGAGTATCTGTGCATTTGCACACATATCTAAACAATCTTATTTTAGTTTTCTAATTTCCTGTCTTCTTCACTTGCAGTGTTTGGTGTGATGGGTCAAGAGACTCATTGGTATACAGATCGTAAGTTCACTATTACTTTGACCTCAGTGCTAATCATTCTGCCTCTGTCTATACCCAAAGAAATCGGCTTCCAGAAATATGCCAGGTAAGAGCTGTTCTTTAATCTGATTTATAAATGGTTTACATTTTGCATTGAAGTGTGCTTTAAGCCATGATATTTTGGTGCTGTGTTGTGATTGCTTCAAATGTACACAATTGTAATCTTGACCGTTAGAATTGTTTCTGATTAAATATGTTTGTTAATTATAAATTGCTAATTATATATCATACATGTATATTTTCTACTGGTTTATCCTCAGCACACTGAGTGTTATTGGAACCTGGTATGTGACGATCATAATAATTATCAGATACATCTGGCCTGACAAAGAAATTTCTCCAGGACTCATCCCAGTCAGGTCAGAACTACATTTGTAATAGTAGTGATTTGTAAATATTGGAGACCATTGGAGTTTGATGTTTCTACCATCTGTTACACATAGTATTATAACGTACTGTAATGTTGGTATTTTTCAGGCCTGCATCTTGGACTGATGTGTTTAATGCAATGCCTACAATCTGCTTTGGTTTCCAGGTGTGTGAGAATATCTGCCTTAGCAAATGACATGCCTGAAATAGCACCTCATTCAGCTAATTCTCTTCTGTTTTCGTTCTTTCAGTGTCATGTCAGTAGTGTTCCTGTTTTTAACAGCATGAAAAAGCCAGAAATTCGGCCTTGGTGGGCAGTTGTTACTGCCAGCATGATTATCTGCCTCTTTGTTTATACAGGCACAGGTTTGTAAGCCCCAAGTCTTTCATTGCACTCTGTTTATATAGTATATTGCTGTGAAAATACTGTGATAAAACTGCAAGAAAGATTTGTATGCAGTTGTAATTATTTGAACTTATTAAACATTGTCTGGTTGTCTAAAATTTGGGCTTCTGTCTTTCCGCAGGTGTGTGTGGCTTCCTGTCATTTGGCTCGGCAGTAAGTCAGGACGTGTTAATGTCTTATCCATCTAATGATATTGCAGTGGCTATTGCCCGAGGCTTTATCATTATCTGTGTTGTCACATCCTATCCAATCCTGCACTTTTGTGGAAGGTAACATGCCTTTGCGATCTATACATAAGATGTGTTATGTATCTTAAATGTATATATGTGAAAACTTTAGAGATGTAAATCTGTTTTTTAGGGCAGTGCTGGAAGGTCTATGGCTGCGCTTTAAAGGAGAGGAGGTGGAGACAGATGTGGCAAAAGAACGGAGAAGAAGAATACTACAGACACTTGTCTGGTTTTGTCTAACACTAATCCTTGCTCTCTTCATTCCTGACATTGGAAGAGTCATTTCACTTATTGGTGGTTTGGCTGCATGCTTCATCTTTGTTTTTCCAGGTATTGTAAAATGGTCATTCTCAGATTTACTTTAGTTGTATCTTATCAAAGTCACGAGTCTTGATTCACATTTTTTCTATAGGGTTGTGTTTGATTCAGGCAAAGCTTTCAGAGCATGATGTCAGATCAGCCAGGTAAACACATTAATTAAATAATGAAACATTTAACAAAAGTGGTTGTATGTTGAATGACACAACTGATTAACAAAATTATTCCTTTATAGTTGGAATGGAATGGTGGCTTATGGGGTTGTCATGGTTACAATTGGTGCTTTCATCTTTGGACAGACGACCACTAATGCAATCTACCAAGATGTCATCAATCATCCCAACAGCTCGTAGGATTTGTTGCGACCTTCTGGACATTGGACTTTAAAAAAAAAGAAACAGTAAAAATAAAAGTAAAAATATGACAAAAGTCCAAAATATGTCTTACATTTTCAGGAGCCTGTTTTTAAATGTATCTGTTTGTAAAATGCACACTCAAGTTGGGAAGATCCCACAGAAGTCTATACCTCTAAATGTAGTGGATCACCCACTAGCATGCAGCATTAAACCCCCTCTGCTCGAGCTGTTTGTGAATGGACAACCACTATATATCTACGTTCTGTATGGATGTGGGCATTGTGCTATCCTTGTTTATGTCTAATCATAAACAAGATGATTAGATCTTCCAAATATAGTCTCTGTTTTAAAATGTTTTTTATTTATAACTTTGTTTTGTTTTAAGAACCTTATTTTGTGAGGGCCTTAAACACTTGACATTGTGAATTTGGTTTATGGTTTATTATGTTTACTCCAGAGTGTTATTGCTCGTTATGTTCTTTATTGTGTACTTGCACTGACAAATCTGTAATTCTGCAGTTCTATACATTGTATGAAATTAAGTGAGAGAGAGATATGTGTAGATACATCTTTAAAGCATAAAAGGATATTAAATTGTGTTTTAGAAGATTTTTTTATTGATGTACGGTTGCTGTTTTTGCTACATTCTTAAATGCAAGTTCAGCAGTGTGTTTTGAAGTTTTGTAAGAGGGAGCAACAATCACTTTTTTTTACTGATTTATACTTGAACTGAGTGTAATAAAGACTGACTGCTGTGTAGTGAAGGCTGACTGACAAATTTGATTATTACATTTTGTAAACTTTTTTTTCAGCGAAATATATTTTCTAAATGTTTTCTTTAATAAATTCCTTTAGCCATCTGTACTATAAGTCACCTTGATGTGTTAATGGCTCCTGTTGTACCAGTTCTTCTTTGCAATGTATGCAATTTTATGTATGTAATTGTACATACATACCAGGTAAATTCCAATGTCCTACCTTGTGGATACAATCAGTAACATAAGATGCATGTCTGTCTTTTCAAAAATCATGTTTTACTGTATGTTTGTTTACTATTTCAGTGCAATCACTAAAGGGATGTTTTTCATTCTTAATGAACAAGCTGCTTTTAAGCAAACTATTACATTTGTTTTTACTTTTTGTCTCGACTTGATGGTGTCTATTTATAAAACAACAGAAGGCTGCTTTAATTATTTAATTATTAACTATTTAATTATCTGCTTTAATTTAACTTATCATTGTTTGTGGTATAGTAACGAAGCTTTGGATATATAGAATGTTGAGAGATATTACTAATTCATTCAAACTTATAAATTAATTGTAACTTAATACACTTTTAATACAAATAATAAATAGAGATAAAATAATAGAGATTTGTAATGACACTTTTTGAGATGTTTTACATTTATTCTTGACTAGACAAAAAAAACTTTTTTTTAAATTACGTAAACATGTACTTAACATATAGAAAATATAGATGATCTAGATAAAGGTGTTAAATTTCAGACACGTGACTCAATGCGGAAGTACTTGTAGCCACCTGACTTTGAAGTCATATGACCGTCAGTGGAAGGGAAACTCAAAACCCTCCAGGAGTCACAGGGGAGATCAGGTCCAGTACGGTCGGTCGAGTCGTTCATGTATATCAAAATAAAAGTATAAAATGTTTTCTTTGCGTGTTTTCTTTGGTCTTCTCGCCGTGTCTGTGCGTCATGTGTGCGCGATGTACGATCCAGATGAGGTGCTGGATCTGCCAGGCATGTCTTTTAAACCCAATTATCACCAGTGGTCAGGATATCTAAAGGCCAGTCCTGGCAAATTTTTGCATTATTGGTAAGTTTTTGTATATGTGTTTAATAAATTTTCTATCTTTTTGTTCAGTTTTGCGCTGCCCTTGATAATATCAGATACAATTGTGCTTGTCATAGTGTGTAAATATAAAAGTGTGTTTATGTTACAGGTTTGTGACTTCTCAGAGTGACCCCATTAAAGACCCAGTTGTGCTATGGCTAAATGGAGGGCCAGGGTGCAGCTCTTTGGATGGTTTTCTGTCAGAGAATGGCCCATTTCATGTTTGTTGATACTTGTTTCATTCAGAAATTTTATTAATCAACATATTCAAAAAGATTTCTTTTGGGAAGGTTTTAAATGTTATATTAAAATCAAACTAATATCAAATATTAAAATGAAGAACATACAGTATATAATTGTTATTATGTGATATGTCAAAAATCAAGGAAATAAAAAGCAGCAAAACTTAGAAAGAGGAAAAGGGTGTTTGTGTTTATATGGTCTTAGCCTTTGACACTTTTCCACACAGCACAAAGCAATAACCATTTCAACCATGTGACATGCACATGTTTTTATTTGTATATTCTAGGTCAATGATAATGGAGCTACCCTTTATGAAAACGAATTCAGCTGGAATAAAATTGCCAATATTTTGTATCTTGAGTCACCTGCTGGAGTAGGTTATTCTTACTCTGATGACCAAAAATACGCAACCAATGATGATGAGGTGAATTGTACACATTCATATACATATGTATTTGTAAAAATAAATGGGTTCAAAATAAACTAAATATGTACCTTTTCTATCTTTAGGTGGCAGATAACAACTATCTGGCTTTGCAGAGCTTTTTTGCCAAGTTTCCAAATTTCACCCAGAATGAGTTTTACATTTTTGGTGAGAGTTACGGTGGAATCTATGCACCCACACTCAGTCTGAGAGTTGCTACTGGTGGTCAGCTTAAAGTAAACTTTAAGGTAAATTTAAGTTTGCTTAATTTTTTTAATCAGGTGTATTACTGATGCAGAGTTTATTGTTCAAATGGTAGTCTATTTAATTTACAATTTTTTAAATGTTTTGTATGTTTGTTTGGCTTGTGTTGCAGGGCTTTGCTGTGGGAAATGGCATTAGTAGTTTTGCACTAAATGACCAGTCACTAATCTACTTTGGTTACTATCATGGCCTTTTTGGAGAACAGTAAGCAAATTATATTATTCCTACAAGTTGACCCTAATTGTTATGTTTATGCTGTAATAAACGGCTTAAATGGTAATAGTTTAATACATTTGATATATGATATATATATATATACCTTTTGCTTACAGGCTGTGGAAGGACCTGAATGACAATTGCTGTCAAAATGGAGTCTGTAACTTCTACAACAATTCTAAAGAGTCTTGCTCTATTTGGGTAACATGGATGCATTCACCTCGATGTACACTACTGTTATACAAATAATTAAAATAACTAGTTTTGGGTTTTGCAGGTATCGCATGCATTTAATATAGTGTATAATTCTGGGCTGAATGAATATGCCCTGTATCTCGATTGTGCTGGGGGTGTCGGATCTCAGAAGAGCTACCAGAGAGCCATGAAGCATCTGTTTAGAAACTTCAGGAAGCATTGGGAATCTAATAATGTGAGCCTGAACCCTCTATCATGTATAACAGTATAACCTTCCAACAGCCACATAATGAATTATGTGACAGAGAATCTTCTTTCTTCTCTGTATTTAGTTTGTGGAAAGTTCTCTAACTCTTAAAGCAGTGCCTCCGTGCATTAATAGTACTGCGCAGATAAACTGGCTTAACCGAGGAGCTGTGAGGAAAGCTCTGCACATCCCTGATATACTACCACCGTGGGACATATGCAGGTATTTTCTAAACTGACACCAATCTATGATTACCATTTCAGTTTGTGTGCATGTGCATGTAATATGTTTTTTATTTCATGCAGTGATGCAGTGGGTGGCCAGTATTACACAATTTACCAAACTGTCAAGGATGTCTATAAAAAGCTAATGGCTTCAGGACTAAGAGCTTTGGTCTACAATGGAGATACTGATATGGCTTGTAACTTCCTTGGAGACCAGTGGTTTGTCGAAGACCTTGGACAGAAGGTAACCCTTGTGTACTTGAAGACTTTAGGATTTATTTAACTTGAGCATTTTCTAAGTTTAATGTTGGTTTGTTTTCCCTTAAGGCAACCACACAGTACCAGCACTGGTTGTATGATAACCAGATTGCAGGATTCTACCAACAGTTTGGCAACATCACTTTTCTTACAGTAAAGGTATGTTTTAGGAATATTGTAATAATACAGCCCATCCTCTTTTTTTTTTAAGTTTAACTCAAGTAAAGTATCCAATTTCCATTTTATGTCTCATTAGCCCTATATATATAACATTTATAACATTTCACTATAACATTTATAGTGAAAATAATATACTGTATTTAATATACACATATACAGTATAATGTGTATATATATATATATATATATATATATATATATATATATATATATATATATATATATATATATATATATATATATATATATATATAAGACAACTTTTATATATATATATATATATATATATATATATATATATTATTTTATAGTATAAACTTTACAAAAGATGAAAATAGATTGTAACAACTCCTTTCCAGGGTGCTGGTCACATGGTTCCTCAGTGGGCTCCTGGTCCATCCCTCCACATGCTAGAGAGTTTCCTGTCTAATAAGCCTTATTGATCTTCCTGATCATGTCATCTCCTAAAGCACATCATCTCTTTTTTTAGATGTGGGTTTTTGTTATAATATGAAATAATTAGACATTTAACTGTGCAACAATTTTCTCAGGGACTGTAGGTTTTAGAAAGTATAGAAATGTTGATAAAAAAAGTTTTGTTGATTTTTGCTCTTGAGTACTATGAGTTGTTTTATGAGCTTCCAATGACATAACATAGTGATGTTGAATGTAACATTGTTTTATTCCTGAAAACCTTTTAGACAACTTCACTTTCTAAAAATTCTTAGCTTTGTATGACACATACCATCATTTTAATAGCATGGATATGGTTTAAAATGCTGAAATTCTGTTCTGTCTTCTTTACACTATAGTTTTTAGTTTTTATAGTTTTAAATGCAAGATGCTCGTTTGTAAATTTTGTGAAATAAATTACTGAACAAACATGTTTTTTTTACTTAATTGTTACATATTCTTTGTTACAAATACTCTAAAAAGGAAAAAACTAAGCAAAATAGAAACCAAACTGAATGCACAATTAAATCAATTGTAATTAATCTTTGTGTATGATTTAGTTTTCTTGGTTAGATGGTTGGTTGTTATTTTGGTAAAAGCTGAGATCTTATGTTTTCTTATATGGGGCATTCTGTATGTAAAATGTACTAGATGTGGTGGATCACATGAGTGTCAATAGAAATCCAAAGTAAAATGTTATATTTGTTGAAGCTAGGACTATATATAAATGCTTTAATCGGCATCTATAAAAAGTAAAACTAGCATAAGGATATCTGTATCAATTACAGTTAATTAAAAATGTGCTTTGAAAATACAAGTGGGAAAAGTTTAGGTACATTTGCCAAGATGTCCTCTACATATGTGCAAGACAAGCGATATTGAGCTGGCTTGAGAATCACTAGGTGGCGGTATATTGTTGGTTGCAAGGCAGCAAAGCCGACGAAGAAGAAAGTGGTGTAAAACTCTCGCGAGCAGACGTTCATGTTATGTGCATGTGGTTGGTTTGAGAAACGTGTTGGTAAGAACAGTGAAAGTGCGACTTCAGATGCTTTTGATCAGGTAACAAATTTGATGTAATATCAGCTTATTTTATCTTGTATTAAAGTGAGTTTAAAGAAACTCCTGTGTTCGATGTTTGTTTTGTGGACACGTGTTAAACTGCACCGTGTTTAAGTTCCCGTGTCTCTATGTGATTCTGGGAGCTACGCTGCGGTGCGACATTATTTCTCTTTTTCAAACATTTGGGCTTTACCTTATTACTGATTTAGCCCTTTTGGAATTGAGAAACAAAGCATCGTGTGTTGTTGGTATAATGATTATAACTTATAGATTGTTCAAATGGAAATAAATAACCCCTACTTAACAAGACATTTAGTGTAATTTTACGTTATAAAATAGAAATGTTTTTTTGCAGTGTTTCGCATTTGTCATTTACATTTGTTGTTTTTATTGACAGCACTTGGAAGACGTTCGTGTACAAGAAGAGGAACAGTGGTCTTTGCTTACATTTTACATACAACTAGAACAATGATGTTACTCTTATTGGTGTTAACATCTAACAAAAAAAGCGTATTTTAAACATAGTTTTGTACCAGTTTTATGTTAAATAAAGTCCAAGTATTAAAAACTCGCATGCTCACGTGTTTTTTTCTGTTGCTTTTATAATGTGACTCAATTTCAGTTGTTTTAAATCTAATGATTGTATGGTATCTTTGCAAAGGAACTAGGCAATAAAAGCGTATTACAATGATGAATACAACGCTCATCCTAGGCTTGTAATCTAACTTAAGAAAGACATTATGCACTATCATATTATATCTGATATCATATTTAATATCTGCAAGTCTTACCTGTGGTATGTAGTTGTACACGTCGATTGTCATGTTTTACCAACTGTGTTGTGCCATAAGACTGAAGTCTGGTACTCAAACATCATCTGACCGGGATGAGAAAGTGTTCCATGAGAGTCGGACTCTCCTAAACACACAAGTCCCAGAAAATTAGGAAATAAATGTACACCATGCAAATATGTTATTAAATACATTTATATTATACTAATTTTAGCTACTTGATGTTTTGGTCATACAAAGAAAACTTTTTTTACCATTACACATGGTCCATAAACTAACAAGTTTCTTCATGATTGTGACAAATTTTTGGAAATATTTATCATAAGCATGAACCCAAAATTATAGTGTTAATGGTTTCTGAAGCAATTTGGTGGAGGAGATATTAAGCGTAAATTTCCTTTCCTGCCACAAAGAAAGTACAGAAGAAATGTTTCTTATAGTAAAATTTAAATGTTCTCAAACATTAGAATATGGGAACATCTGTAATTGCATAAATAAACTTTTTTTTTATTATTTCTATAACTACACCAACATGCATATATTCATACTAAAAGCAACAGGAAAGCAGATGACATCTGATTTCTATTTCATGATTTTCTAGAAAAATGTTTGTTAATGCGGCAGTCTGTATTGTGTGTTTGAGACTGATGTGTTTACCTTATCCAGGTCTTTTAACTGATTTGTGTGGTCCAATTGTAGCAAATTTGCACAAAAAAGGGTCTAGGAGGGGACATTTTGAGCCGCTGAATTCAGAGCTGAAAGAACAGAAGAAAAACTGTACAGTCAACATGGTTTCTGATCTACTGGACAACCTTTAAAACCTACTACAGTCCAGTGCACACCCATTTTAAACTGTTGAACCAAACCAAAATTGTCTGGAAAACAATATAAAGTCTATAAAAGATGTATTACAGGTGGAAAAATTAACATGAGGTCAATTATTCATTAAAAATAAGTGTGAAAAAACAACATCTTGTCAAAACTACAAGACGGGCAATGGCTGTAAAATCTACTTTCTGTAAATTTGCTCCTTTCAATTATGTATTTTCCTATTATACAGTTTGAAATTTCGACTACACGTGTGTTAAGCATGTTGACTATTTTACATTAAACATTACGTTTTGTTACATTTGTGCATTTGGCAGACGCTTTTATCCTAAGCGACCTACGGTGCATTATACAATGTATTTTTTATTAATATTTATTAAGTTTTCCACTTATCTTAGGTGATTCTATTGCTCACAGAAATATAAAAGTTAAAATATTACACATACAAACAGTTTTAAACGAGAGAGTACAGAATTGCTTTGCAGTAGTCTGGTACTTACATGAAACAAGCACCAGGTGGCTGTCAGGGAACAGTTTATAGTAAATGTGACGTATTTTCTAAGCGCCGGAAACGTGCTCGTGAGTGCTGATGTGTTATTTTGTCATGGTAGATGTTTAGTTTTGAAGGTAGATAATTCTTTAAAAAAATAATTATCATTATTATATTTAAATGCCTATAGGTAGAGGCGTTTTCTGGTAAAAAAAAAAAAAAAAACCTCGCACGAGAAGAACTCAGAAGAAATGGCGGTAAGAGAGAGTCTTGCTAAATAAGTTAAAATCAATCAGACGGAAACCTTATTGATAACTGTGTTCTTAAAGTTTATTTATGATTTAAAAAATGATTTCCCGTGCTGTCACGGAATTAATCTTCTAATCTTTTAGCCAAAAGGTAAAGTGGGAACCAAAGGCAAAAAACAAATCCATGACGAAAACCAGAGTACTTTGAAATTTTATTCCAGAATCATCCTTGGAGCAAACGTAAGACTTCTGTGCATCACTGAACCTTTTCATTTGTGTGATCTTCTAACGCAGCCATATTTAAATTAATTGTTTATTTTCTTTGCACTCATTTTAGGCTATTTATGTAGCTACCAATTTCGTGCTGTTTTACAGCTCATCTACATTTTGGACATGGGTAAGTCACAGTCTAATGTGAATAAGAGCATCACCATCTTATCACATATTTTTTCCAGACCAGTGTGCCATTTATGTCAAATCAGAATAAGGCCTGTGTGTTTTATTTGTTTGCTTTTAATGTTGATCCCATTCAATTTAACATATTTTACATTAAGTCTCCTATTATTGAATACACATCTTGCACATGGAATATAAAACCTTCAGTGTTGTGCTAAATTCCTTTTTGTTTCTTTTGCACTAGTTCTTGCTACTCTTTGTAGCTGTGGTTTATATTGGCAGCTACAGATCTATGTCAGCAATGGCCAAAGCTGCATTTGCTGATGATGGTAGTTTGCTGGATGGAGGAATTGACCTTAATATGGAACAGGGCATGGCAGAGTGAGTTATGCATATCTGAATATTCCTTTCCTGTTGGTAATAAATATTCCTTAATGCCATAAGTGATTTTATATTTTGTATATGCAGGCACCTGAAGGATGTGATTCTTCTTACTGCTATTGTTCAGGTCCTCAGCACACTCTCATCCTACTTCTGGTACTTCTGGCTCCTGGTAAGACTCATTTATTGCTGTGATTGTAACATCTAGGAACTTCCATTAATCTGTACTATTTGTTGTTAACTACATATTTGGCTTTTTACAACCAGGCACCTGCGAGAGCTTTGCATTTATTGTGGGTGAACTTCCTAGGCCCCTGGTTTTCTGCTGAGTCACAGGCAGCCCCTGAAGAGAATGAGAAGAATGATAAGAGACAGAGACGACAGGAGAGACGGCAAATGAAGAGATTCTAGATCTGTCCACTTTTTTACATTTTATTGTACAATAGCAAAGAACATTCATTCTAAATTATTAAAGACTTGATATGACAGATTAGTCCAGAAAATAAATGGACACTGTAAAGTGTCTTTGGCTTTTATTTTTTACAGTTGTCATGTACTGTTCTCAGTGTTTACTCTCTAGCTCAGGGGTGCCCTAGCCATTTCTGCCTGCTGACTGGGGTTCCAGCTGTTTTGTGTTTTCTTCATGAAGTTAAACCCACACTAATGCCTTTGCTTACTGTAGTTAACTACTACTTTCATGAGGTCCACTTATCAGTTGCAGGTATTGCTTCAACAGACAACTACATGGCACAGCTATTAAGATCTGAGGTTGCGTGAGGAGTGAAGTTTATCAACCACTTGAAGTTACACAGCACTTCATTTTTGGTTTTTAGAGTTTACTGTTAAGCCTTTAAAAAAGTTTCGAGTGTGCATGTCTCTGCTTCAAAAGTCACATATATTTTGATAATGTACAATCTGTCATGTGTTGATCTGAAGAATCTTGGTGTGGCATGGTGCTGCCTTGAGGGATGAATGTAGAATTACTGACCTATCTATGACACACACCCTAAAGGACTTTATATGATTATATATATTTTTTTAATTGGTCTGCTGAAACTGTTATGCTGTATGACCTTGTGTGGGTGAGTATAAAGAACAACTTTTAACACTCATGACCTCCCAGTGTTGACTGGCCTTGATCATCTTATCACTTTAATGGACTAAAGAAATGTCAGTTTTATGACCAGAAATATCATTTTACGTTTTGCAAGCAGGTAACCTGTTGTCTCAAAAGAAAATGTATGAATACTGAATTATGTGATATAAATAAACTGTTCCAGAATTACGCATTAGCACGAGTTTCCCTTTAATTTACAAAGTTCATATCATTTTCTGTTGAGTGTTTATTAGCTACTTGACGCCACTACCGTACCGCCTCTCTTTATTAGGCGTCCTATTTAACTGCGCATGCGCATACTGTAATAATGAACGCTCTCGGTCTTTACTTGTTATAAGCTAATCTTTTCCTCGTTTGTGCTGATCTGATCTAGTATGAAACATCAGACTGCAGTTATTATGAGACTCCCCGTTTAACCCAGACTGATCGTCACCAGCACAGTGAAGGTAAGAGGAACTGTTGCTAAGTTACCGCTAGTTAGCAACCAATAAAACATGACTACAGCGAATTTGAAGTGAGTGAAGTTGGTTGATGATCGTCGGTTTAGCTTATTATTATCAGGATTTAACTTCTTAACACGCATCCAAACATCTTGTGGACTTTGAGCTTCACAAAGCAGATCAGACAATGAATTAGGTGCGGGTTGTTTGTTTACAGTTCAGGTGAGCGCGTTGGCTAACTCGCATAGCTAGCGAAGTAGCGCGAAAACAACAAGGTTTTAAATATAACCTGATGTGTGTTTGCTATAAAAGGTTAACAGACCGCTGTTAGTATTGCAGAATCGAATTGAATTATAAAGAAAGTGAATCGATAACGTGATTTTTACAAAACTACCGAATAGTACAATAGCATCTAACGTGGCTTGACCTGGAAGTGTGTTAAGCTAGTTGGATTTTCGCACGTCTCTCTATAGCAATTGTTTTAAACAACATACGCAGTTAGGTTTTGGTGATAATAGTGCCAACGAATTTTATTCTGATACTTGTTGGATTAACTTTTTTAACAGATGGAGAGAAAAGATAAATTCATATCATGACATGTCTAACATGTTGATGTATTGGTGAAATGAGTAAAGTGAGCTGACTCCAAACACGGTCATCACAATGGCTCATACCAACACCACTATAACATCATGGAAATTGCGTAAGTATATATTTTCTTTAATTTCTTTATTTTAATACACGATCACTGTTTCTAAAGCTTTATTTGAAAGAAAAGTCTAACAATAACCACGAATTTTTCAAGGCCTCGGGGTTTAGTAACCATTTACCAAACCAACTATCTCGGAGTTAAATCTTGCTTCTGGAATCCTACCATTGCTCTCTGCTATGAGAAGGTAATGTTTTTGTTGTCATCTTTGTTATTTAGAGGAGATTGTGGCTCACTCCAGCAATGTGTCCTCACTGGTGTTGGGGAAATCATCTGGTCGTCTGCTGGCCACGGGTGGCGAGGACTGCAGAGTCAACATCTGGGCAGTCAGCAAACCTAACTGCATTATGGTAGTACCTTCTCATCAACCTATGCTTCTCTGAGAGCAACAAGCGTGTCCTCCAGTTATTTATTGATGTTTTTATACTTTTACTGTAGAGTTTAACGGGTCACACGAGTCCTGTTGAGTGTATCCAGTTCAACAGTTCTGAAGAGCGTGTGGTGGCGGGCTCTCAGTCCGGCTCACTGCGGCTGTGGGATTTGGAGGCTGCTAAAAGTGAGTTGCTGCTTTTTATGATTTGATTAATATAAAATATTTCCGCTTCCTTTCTTTATAGAGCCCATATCTGATGCAGTGTTTGGTGAACCACAATTTCTTTTGCATTCTGGGATGATTAAATGAACCTGTTTGGTGGGAGAGGTCCTGTAGCGATCACTCTCACTCTGATCTTTGAAGACATGTACAGGGGCCATCTGACCAGATTTATTATCGAACAATGAAATGATTATGGGTGTGCTTGTTACTTGGAGCTAATTGATTTATTCATTGCTTTATTTTAGTTTTGCGCACTCTGATGGGCCACAAGGCCAATATAAGCAGTCTGGATTTTCACCCTATGGGAGAATACCTGGCGTCTGGATCTGTAGATAGTAATATTAAGGTAAAGTTCACCTCTTAAACTTGTGGTTTTAAAGTTCATTAGAGATGTGAGAATAACTGTGCATACATCCTTTCTCTTGACGTTTTTAGCTATGGGATGTGCGACGAAAAGGTTGTGTGTTTCGATATAAGGTAAGCGATCAGAATCCAGGCTAATCACACTTAACGCTCGGTTGTGTCTGAGTAGAAGATTAAGATTGGATTACTAAAGAGGTCTCGACCTCCGTCTCTGTCTTCTTGCTTTTGTAGGGCGAGGCATGTTTGTGAGGGTTAAAGGGTTAAAAGTCAGCTGTGGATTTAAAATTAGTTTGTGATTCATTCATATTGTTTGAATGTGAACAAATGTTTGTTTGATTGAAGGGTCATACCCAGGCTGTGCGCTGTCTAGCTTTCAGTCCTGATGGGAAATGGCTTGCTTCAGCCAGTGATGATAGTACAGTAAAGGTAAGACTTCCACTGGATATCTTGTTTCTTATATTTCTTATAGTGGGGTTAATTTGCATTTTATTTTAATTTTTTTACAAAGTATATATTTTGTTTTTCTTCTAGCTGTGGGACCTCATCGCAGGAAAGATGATCACAGAATTCACATCACACACATCAGCAGTCAATGTTGTGCAGTTCCACCCCAATGAGTATTTGCTTGCATCTGGGAGTGCAGATCGGTACTAATGGTTTTTAAGACTCGAACAATTCACACAAATAATTCTGCCTATACGTAATGCATATTAAAAACATATTTTCCCCAGATGTTTTACTACTGTGTGTGTCGTACATTTTATGTTAGGAGCGTAAAGCTATGGGACCTGGAGAAGTTTAACATGATTGGCTCATCAGAGGGCGAGACAGGAGCCGTGAGGTGGTTTTACAATCTGTAATCTGTTTGTTTTTCTCTTTTGGTCTTAAATGCATGACCCCATCTGAATTCTCTGTTCTCTTTGTTTGCAGAAGTATATTGTTTAATCCTGACGGCAGCTGCTTGTACAGCGGCTCTGAGAACACACTGCGGGTATACGGTTGGGAGCCGGACCGCTGCTTTGATGTGGTTCATGTAGGCTGGGGCAAAGTGGCTGATCTGGCCATCAGCAATAACCAAATGGTTTGTAATGTATTTACTAAACATTTCTGTTTTAAAATAGACAGAAGCTAGAATTCTCTTAAATGTTCTGGGATGATTAAATGAACCTGTTTGGTGGGAGAGGCTCCGTTGTGACCATTTCCACTCTGATCTATGAAGACGTGTACAGGGGCCATCTGACCAGAAACGCTTCCTGAGAAAACAATGAAGAAAGATTGTTTTAAACGAGTTTATTTGTTTGTTTATTAAACAAGTCATTTTGTTCTGTTTGTCCTGTTTTTATTTATTTATAGATTGCAGTTTCATATAGTCAAAATAATGTAAGTTGGTATATTGTGGATCTCGGCCGTGTGAAGAAATCAGGATCTGTGATTCAAGGGCTGATTCAGGACAAACCAATTCCAGCGCCCACATCTGCACTGGGAACAACACTGCGCAGGAATTATGAGCGGCCCACTACATCCTGCTCTGGACAGGAGTTAGTTTCTCTCTCTCTCATACTGCATACACTCATGAACCCTAATTTCAGTAATGTTTCAAAATTTAGTTGACAGTAATGAACGCTTTTGTACAGCAATATTTGTATTGATCTTTAACCATCCATGTTATTGTTATTAAACCAGAAACAGATTTTAATTAGTTTTGACTGTATAATATTAGATAGACATGCACTAAGCAAACTAGCTTGATGATCAGTTCTGTGTGGTGCAACTGATGGCATAGAAAATACTCACTTTTTTGATCATGTAATAGAATTTTGTAAGGTTTATAAAAGGTTGGTCAGAGTGAATCCGCAAGGGTTTGTCCTTGACCCTTTTACACAATGATACCATTATAAAACCCAGCTAATGAAATGTTAGTCACACACATTTTTGTCATCTGTATCACATCTGCATCATTTACAAGTACTCGCATTTGCTGATCTTTTGTGTTTGTGTAGGATGAAGCAGAGTTCAGAGGCCGATCGCCGCAGTCCAGAAGGAGAACGGAGAAGTCCCAGCAGTGAAGATGAGAAAGAAGACAAAGAGAGCAGTGCAGAAATCACTAACCATGAGGACTATAAAGAGATCTTTCAGCCCAGGAGTGTCATCTGTAAGACGCACTTCATCTCGCTACACACTTTGTATTAGTCGCTCAAAATATTAAACCTTGTGTAATTTTGCTTAAGCCTTTTTTACTCTACAACTGTGTCTTTCTTATAACTCTAAATGCCTTTTTTCTCTATTCTATTTCTGGCTGTTTTATTGTGTTCCTGTAGCACGGACACCTCCAAAAAAGACTGAACCTTTCCCAGCACCCCTGGAGCATTCCTTCTCTGAGAGTGTATTGGAGAAGCCCGGCCCTACAGTCAAGATTGTAACTCCAGTTATAGACAGAGTAAGACTTTTATGCTTTATGGGATTGTCTTTATTTTGATACAGACAAGTTTAGATTGTGATGTTTGTGTGTATTTTTAGGCAGGACAGCTGAAAGCTCCCATTATCTCCTCTACACCAGTGCAAAGAGTGGAACCAACTGTTATCACTGCTACACGACAAGTGTCTGTGGTTGCCACATCTGTGCCCTCTCCCTCGCGTCCTGTGGTTACTACCACCAAACCTAAACCTGCTACAGGAATAATACTGTCAACACGCAATGAACCCATTGGCCTTAATGCAGGAGACTTCCTTTCTGTGAGTTACATGGCTGTTTAATGTCATTTTAGCATTATTGTGTAAGTAGTAAACTTTCAAATTAAATTGAACTGAATTTGTTACACTTAATCATTGTTGTTCAATGCATGAGAAGTAATTACAGCCGTTGATCCGGCCACATCGCTTGGCTTATTCTTGCTCCGTGTCTGTTTACTAGCATGCACGAAACAGTAAAGCCAGCGTGATGGGAGATGAAGAGGCATTAGCACAGATCAGGAAAGGGCATGACACCATGTGCGTAATGCTGACCAGTCGATACAAAAACCTGGATACAGTACGCTCAGTCTGGGCCAGTGGAGATGTCAAGGTAACAGCACTCAAGCTGATGAGCTTTGATAAACGGTGGAACAGACTGATCTAAATGAGAGATCAGTTACTGGCTGAAGGATATGTTACGGCTGCATATATTTAAAATGCATTTGTAGTGTAATGTAATATAGGAAATGCTATAATTGGTAATTGGTGAAAGTGTTTTTAACTGATGTACTTTATAATGTTACACAGACTTCAGTGGATTCTGCTGTTTCTATGAATGACCTCTCTATTGTGGTGGACATCCTCAACATAATTAACCTCAAACCGTAAGTGTGACGTGATGTGATATTCAATCTAATTGAATGTCTTGTTAGTGTTTTTTAACAAATGGATTTAAGGGAAAGTAAATGTATGAATGTCTATTTAGATCTCTGTGGAAATTGGACCTCTGCACTTCTGTCCTATCACAGATTGAGGAATTGCTGCAGAGCAAGTATGAAAGGTAAGCAGTGATTTATGCTTGTAAGATTTACTTGCTTTCCAACTCCAGTGCTGTCTGAATTCTTGGTAAACCTAATTTAGGCAAACATATAAGGTGAAGTGCACTTTTTATATTATTAAAGAACACCTTTCATTTTATTAACCTGTTTTTGTGTTTGATTATATAGTTGTTTATTGGGGCTAAAGAATCAACTGTCAGCGTTAGATATGTCTCTTTTGTAAAGCGTAAGGAGCATTTGGGTGGCTGTTAATAACATTTCTGCTTATGAAGAGTGTTTGAAATCAGTTGATTTTGATATGTTTTCTGGTTATGTAGGTGGCAGCCCATGTAGAGGGTGTGTTTTCAGAACCCTTAGTTTTTAGACATTGATATCTATTAGTGGAATAGCATAGCTTTTGTCTAAATACAGCATGGTCAAATAATGCTCTCCTTTTTTCTTTAGTTATGTGCAGACTGGTTGTACCTCTTTGAAATTGATTCTCAAGCGTTTTTGGCCGTTGATCTCCGACACACTGACTGCTCCTCCATCTGTAGGGGTGGACATAACCAGAGAAGAGAGGTTGGTATCTGACTTTTGATAGGTTTGATTCTCAGGCGATTCATACACTGATGTCTTTGTTTTACTGTTGTCTTTTTGACAATTGGGTATTGGTTGGGTTATGTGATTTTGGGTGTTTTTCGTAAGAATTGTTTGCTGTTTCTTTCAGGCACCAGAAATGTAAAGCATGCTATAAGCAGCTAAAGAACCTCAGTAATGTAGTGAAGAACCGGGCGGAGCAGGTGGGTCGTCATGGCAGCACTTTTAAAGAGCTACAACTACTTATGGCCCCATTGGACTACTGATAAACACGCATGCATTTCTATTTACTCTTCGACACAGAGCTCAGAAAGTGTCCATAGTGATTAAATACTGAGCTCCATGACTGCACTTGACTGAATGGACAATTCACTTAGCACTAGCAAATGTGTGCTTTAAAGTGAAGTATTTGTGTAGCTTTTGGACTGTTATTTTTTTTAGTGTCTGAAATTCATTCATTACTTTCTCAACAGTTACTTTTTTGGAATGTTTTCCTAAACCGTGTTAACAATAAAATCAAGACTTTATATATAAAAGTGTGTGGTCTATATTTGAAATGGCAGAAAATCTCTATTCATTTTGTTATGTGAACATGACCAAAGTATGCTACATATAACATATGCTTTACTTACAACTGAAGCAGAAGGATACTGTCTGGTTTATGCTGTACATCCGAATTAATTTGGTTGAGCCAGAGTTGTGGTGCATAAGGTACGCTGAACTGCTGTTTGCTAATGGTGACCCAGGTTCCACATTCCAGCTTCCTGAATAAAGAGTTAAAAAGCTCTAAATGATAAATCTAGACAGTAAAAACAAAAGACAAATAAAAAATAAAAATACAAGGACGATATTTGTAGTGCAGATAGTTGTTAATGTAATTTTTTAACATGTACACTTTTTATGGTCATTACACATAAGCTTCATAATACAGACATGGGTAGAAAAATATACCACAACATTCTTCTGTAAGCATAACATAATCTCCACCTGCATTTAACAATAATATTATATATTTGGACTTGCCCAAGTTAGACTTATGACATCACCTGTAAAAGCCTATAAGCATCGCTATGTTCTACATTCTGGAGAGAATAGACTCAAATTTTACTATGTACAAGGTATAATGGCTGCTTAAGATATCACATATGTCTACATACAATACAATAAAGCATCTGGCGGTCATACAGTTCCAGCATTATGAAAAACTGCCTCTCAAAGAGAACTCTAGAACACTTAAATGGCATCACTTTGGCACTTATACGGCAATGAATTATCTCTAGAGAGGAATGATTATATAAACAATGACATCATTCTTGTATCATCCCATTTGTATTGACACTGATCTCAACATTCAAGCGATCAAGCATCTCCTTGCTTGTATATTGCAGTGCATTAAAATAATGTGCTTGGGAGGCCATTTGCGTGAAGTGATTATGAATTTGGGTTTTCCCTCTCTGGGTCTTTTCAGTGTTCTTGCATTCAGTTAAACATCTTTAAAAAGCAGCAGAAACTCATTTTCTCTCTTAAAAGCATTTAGCATCATATCATCACCACACATCCTTTTTCTGTCCTGACCTGATATTTTTAATAATTTTATATTTTATAGAAAATGCATAAAAAATAAGTATATGAAAGAAATTCTTAGGTCCAATGTCATACAAAAATGTACAAAGTAATAGATTAACTTAAAACTAATATTTTTATGTAACCTTTATGATTCATTTCAGTAGTTTCAGTAGTTCATAATGTTACTAAATAGTAACAAGAAAATGAACAACTAAAGCTTGCTAATCTTTACATTTGGTCTCAAACATATAGATGATGTACGGCGCTGTAATAGCAATACTCATACATAATGCAGAGTAATGCTATAAAACACCACTTAAGTGGATGCTGAAATAATAGAAGGAAAATGTCTACCCTCTCCAGCCACAACTTATCTCTTAATATTCCCATGCACCTACTCTGATGCATCAACATGCAAAAACTGCATGCATTGAATAACTCCAACTTTCATTGCTTTAGTGTCCGCTGCTTGATAACAACTAATAGTTAACGTTACATGTTGCTTTAGATGTTGCTCAGGACCGCTGCAGGTGACAAATAAAGAAGCAAACTGATAACCTTTGTCTAGTCAAGCAATACTTTTTTTTAACAGACGTAGGCCTAAAATGTTCACTATTACATATTTAGGTTGATTATATGGCATGTGAACTCTGCACTGCATCTATGTCTTTTATAGTCTATTGGCTGTACAGGGGAGACAGAGTAATAATAACAACATCAAGCTTTCTAAGTTTCCTGGTTTTCGCTGAACTCTCCATAAAAATATACATAAATGCCTCCCAATATTCAGGTAGACATTAGCTAATATTCATAGAACTTATATATGCTAATACTCTTTACATTTTTTAAAAATACCAAAAACACCATCCAAAATGAAACCTAAAAAAGGTGCTTGTATGTAATCTGGGGCTAGTTTTGACCTATGGAAGCTTAATTGATCAGTTTTTGAATACCTTCCCTAATATTATAGATGCATTTCCCCCTCTATACATCATAAATCCAGCATATACTGTATAACTCCTGACTACTGTAACAGTCAAATTCATTTGGCTCCATTTAGTTAAAACACCCTGGATACTATGTAAGGGTTGACGGCAAAATGCGAAAATATGAATTTTCTTTAAAAAAAAAAATGCATTAATGAGACTAAATTAGCTAATGTGCATATAGGCCGTCTGGCCATCTTTGGGGTGGGATTATATGGCTGACTCCATGTTCTCACTCCAGGCATGGTCATCTAGGTTATAAATGAACTTGCTGCGATTGGAAGGGTTCTGTGCAATGTCCTTGCCCATGTTATCCAGGGTGAGGTTGGAGGCGAACAGCTGGCTTGGTGTCAGGTAATCCTCGCAGTTTTTTATGTACCTGGAGTAGTTCTGACGCAAGCACTGCCAAGTGACGGCGTAGAGAATGAAGGCGCTGGATTTGAGGACAATGGCGATGCTGACGTAAAGGTAACGGTACGAGATGTTGTCGTAAAGCATGCAGGCTCCCTTTATGCCACATACGGAGCTCCATAGTAGGCAGGTGGAGTCGATCCCAATGCCAAAAATTAGAGGTGGAGGAATGAAACCTGGAAGAATTGAAGGGAAAATGAAGGGTCTATTTATTTAATATGACTTTAACCTGTTAACCTTGACCGTTCCAAAGGTGGAACACCTGGGTTTCACATGTTCACTTTATATTCATATTCACTAGATTTACATATTCACTTTAATATTTCATAGTTGAATTCTTATCTAATCATGACAAACTATATTGATGGAAAGGTTTAAGGTTTAAGACTCTGAAAGTTCAAGATTAAATGTATAAATGTATATAAAAAAAGAAAAATGTTTGTTATTTTCAAAAATACCTAAAAAAAATAAAACTTTTAAAATTTGAATAATACAATTTTTTTAATCTAAAATTTAAAAAATTGTAGTGCATTCTCATGTGTACGCTCAATGTAATGAACCAAAAAGTGTATTTATGGGACAACTGTATGTACTGTTTTACCTAACAAATAAAAACATCTACAACAAATTTGTTTTATGAATTAAATATAAGCTTATATACTGTATATGAGTATAAGTGTATCAATATTAATCACACTGTATTAGATTAAAAAAAATCTATATTTGAGGTAAAGAATTTAGCAATAACTAATACTAGCACGAAAAGTGACCAGATATGCATAATATTATGCAAATATCTTACCTAACAGCCGAAGCAGCAGAAAGAGAACTCCAAGAGCATATGACTTCAGCTCCGGGCTCACGGTTCTACAGGCAACAAAAACATGAAGTTTAATACTAATGGAGCAACAGTTTCAAGGTGACCATGATGGATTAACACTGATGAACATGGACTTAATATGACCTACAAAGTGTTATTGGCGATAATACAAGAGTCTTGAAAAGGGTCAGCAGCACTACCTGATCAGAATGATGACAGATGGAGTCTGGGCCATGGCTCCGATCATGCTGCACACGCACACGACTGCAAGAAACGTGAGGAAGGCCTGCTGACAGCCTGGGCTGGGACACTTCCCTGGTGATGCCGTCCCCGGCCCGTCGCTATGGCCGATGCACTTACATCCAGTCAGATTCTGAGAAAGTGAAGAAGGAGACCAGAGCTGACTGCATATTTCATGATGGATCTTAAGTGCTACGCTGGAGATTTCCAGACATCCATAAGAGGCAAAAAAACGCAGAAGAGTACAGATTACTGGGTCTAATGTATCTGAAAGAGTGAAAAAATGAATATTCCTAATTGACAAGGAATTGTACTCTAGAAGAACTCTTACCACTGTGACCCCAGGAAGCATTTACGCAGACATTTCTCTGAGTTTATTGATTGTATGAAGTGGGGAGTGCTTCAATGCACAAATGATTCTGTCTATGAATGAATGTGGGTGGAAACTCACGGATCTAGTGCAGCCAGCCAGACAGGCTGAGAGGTAGGTGATACCATTGGAGCCGCAGACGGGGCTAAGAGAAGATTTGTAACAATTACAGCCTGATAAGCATGCAGCCTCGGAGCGCTCCCATGATCCCAGACTCCTAAATGGAGAGAAGAAATAGACTGATAAAAAATTATACATGAAATCTATGTAATCGTTTCACCCAGATAGATAATGATGGGATGGAGAGCTTTTAAAAGTCTTCTGCTTTCCAGATTTTTCTCTTGTGCGAATAAGATTTGTATGTTGCTAAATGAATAAATATAAAGGCAATCTCACATGTGATTCTTTTAGATTTTCAGAAAAAAATCTTTATGTCTCAAACTGTGTCTAGATTTGGAAGCAAAATATTTTATTAAGATATCAAATTGTTTAGTGAAATGTATCAAAACTAGATAATCTGTGCTATGATGTGTCACACTAATTTGCTCTAATGCAGTTACTGTATAACGTCAAGTGTCACATTTTTGTATTATTCTCCTAAAATAATTTGAAAGTTATTAACAAATTATTATGAAGAAAATATTACTGTAATTCTTCTTTTGTCTTCTGAGGTATGTAAGAGAAACCACTGACCAGTACAACTTTTAATGGGGCAGAATGAGGGAGTAATGACAAGTGAGCAAGGTCATACACATGTTCCAAGAACCTCTGTGAAATGAGCACTATAAACATCTCATCTTAAGTGCTTTTGTGTTGTGAACACACTAGTCTTAATGCATCTTTTCATCAAGTGTCTGTGCTTGTATTTATTTGTTGCTGTGATTAAAAATATGTGCAACGCTTTTTTTTACTGAAACACTGTACTCACTCGTTGCCATAGGCAACAGTAACCCCAGCGACTGGCCCAGTATCACAACCGAGGAAAAGGAAGGAGACGTAGCAGGCCGTAGAGATGATATTCACTATCATTGCTAGGCGGATAGCTCCTAATGCTGACAGATTCAACTTTTTCACCAGGAGTCCTCCCAGGAAAATACCCAAACAAGCACAGGGGATTGCTGTCATGCCTATGAACACCATCAAAAAATTTATTTAATCACTTGATTTGATTTCACAACATGGAACGTGAAACGTTCGATCATATTCACTTTCAAAAAGCAAGTAATTTTATTTGTCTACCCAGGAGCTGATTGGCGGAGGATGTCGAGAGGTTGAACTGCTGTTCCAGATACTTCCCCAGGAAGGCAGCAAATCCAGCCACCACCGCAATTTCCATACAGGCCGCAAGAATGACACAGGTAAAAACCGGGTTGGACAGCAGATGCTTAGTCACCTTAGGGATAACTAAGAGGAAATTAAACAGAAATTATAAGGCTAATTAGAAAAAAAGGGCATTTTTAAAAAGAAAAACATTGACAAACAAGTCTGATTTGTTCTCACTCACTCAGTGAAACTGAGCTGACAACATATACAAGTCAAGCAAAATTTATTTTCATGTTGGATTGCAAAACATGAATTTTTCCCTCGTCCCCTCTCTCACCCCGCAGGTGCTGGCAGCAGGTTAAGCCGGTGCTGATCTCTGGGCCATCTGAGGTTCGGACTCCTTCATACTCCTGCACCAGCTCAGCAGGCAGCATGGCCTGTTCGCTCTCACCCCCGGATCCTCCCCGGGCTCATTCAGCGACTGCGGGAAGCCAAACATGAAAAACGAGGAGAGGAAGAGAAAAAGGCCACAGATGATAAAGCCGCCCCACCAGGCGCCGATCCAACGTGGGTCGTCTGGAGTAATGTCCAGTGTGGCTGTTAGGAATGAACAGAGATCCAATGAGAAATGATAAAGGAGTGGTGTTCCATTACATTCCATTATGTTTATTCACTTAGCATACGCTTTTATCCAAAGTGACTTACAAATATACAAACACAAGTGATTAATCATAAGAAGCCAGACTAATGCATCTTCTGCCACTTTGCAGAAGTGGTGACTGGACTCATTTGTTTTTGTTATTTTTCAGTCTAAAGTGTAGCAATCTTGTAGATTTTTGATTTCAGTTGTACTTCACTTGTGTCAATGAAGACTGCATCAACGTAAACTTTGGTGCAGAGAGAGCCAAGAATGAAACCACATGCTGGTCCAAAGACTAGTGTTGAAAATAAGATACCTGTTATGCAAAAAAAAAAAAAATACATTCATTCATTTCAAGTTTTGCTTTAATATAAGTATTTATATGAAACTGTATCATATTTTAACAAAAAATAGTCAAGCATATTTAACTTCATATCCCAATTTGAATTTGTGTCTTACAGTAAATGGAATTTTGTATTTATTTTCTAAGTGGACAAGAAATTCTTTGATAGCATGATAACCAACATTATGCCATTATATTTAACTTGACCTGTATTTAACCTGAAATATATAACTGAAATATATAAAATGCTGGGTTATTTTCAACCCATGGTTGGGTCAAATATGAACAAACCCAACTATTGGCTTTAAATGAACCCATGCTTTTTCAAATATGTACATTTTCTAGGTTTATTTAACCCAACTATTGGATTTGTCCCTTTTTGACCGAACCATGGGTTAAAAAATAAGTGTATATCTTTTGGGAACATGATGAGTGCACATGTTTGTGGAGGTTGTACTATCAGCTGCATTATCCCTCGGTGAGTAATTATTTGTCCAGACAGAGAAGCAACACAGCATAATCAGAGAACACTGAATTCTTACTAATCACGAACAGACAGACACTGATGTAAATGAACAGAATGCTTCATGAGCAGTTAAAGCTTCACGTCATTGCAGTGAAACAGGTGTGTCTCTTGCTAAACTGGTAAAGCATTACACTATCAACACCAAGGTCATGGATTTGACCCCCAATGAACATATGGTCTCATATATCCCAAATATTTCTTATGGATGTTTCTATGGATGAAAGTGTCTGTCAAATGCTCAACAGTGCTTTCTGATTTAAACTTTGTGACCTGAGTAACGAGAGTCTGTAACTATGACCTTCAGTGTTATTTCTGCTATCTAATCTAATTCATTAGTCTAGAATACAATTCTTTATGCATATTAGATTAAACACGCCAGACTTAATGCCTCCCAACATAAAAATAATAAATTATTCCTATATTCTGTGGGATGCAAATTAATTTAAAAATGCAAACACAAACAAAATCAAAACACAATAAAAATGTTAACTAACCTAAACCATAATAAACAATTAGAAAGAGGTTTTTAACAAGAGATGACTTAAACTTTAGGTAACAAAAGGAGACAATTTTTTAAAAAGCTTGCAGGTTTCCAGAGACGTTAATGTCTACAGACAGACATGTCAGCTGCAGACACACTGCAGATATCAGGAAGCTGTGCACACGTACCATAATTCACCCAGAAATTAAAACTGTGTCATAATTTACTCATATTGTTCCAAACCAATGACTTCCTTTCCTCTGTGGAACACGAAACAAGATGTTAGAGACTGACACAGTCATTGACCCCTCAATGCCATTAAATGAAAGAAAGAGCAAAATCATTCTTGAAAATTTCTGTTTTTGTGTTCCACACATAAAAGAAACAAATACATGTTTGAATTGAAACAGATTTTTCTAAAACATTTTAATGTGGGATTTGAGCTATTCTTGTTTGTATCAAACATAGTGTTGAGACTTTTTGTTGTAGTGAGAGAGAGAGAGAGAGAGAGAGAGAGAGAGAGAGAGAGAGAGAGAGAGAGAGAGAGAGAGAGAGAGAGAGAGAGAGAGAGAGAGAGAGAGAGAGAGAGAGAGAGAGAGAGAGAGAGAGAGAGAGAGAGAGAGAGAGAGAGAGCTGCCTGAGGGATGACAGAGCAGCCAGCACACATTAGCTTCACGGTAGTAATAACAGGCACTGAAGGCCATCATTGCATCTTGTTTACCCCTTAACAACATAGCAACAGGAGATGAAGAGAGAAGTGCACTAAACCAAAGCCCTGGATTTAATCTCAATACTTGGTAATCTCTCATATGAGCCAGATTTGTGCTATATACTGTACAATACAGCTACTGTACTGAGCTTCCTTTTTAAAAAAAATGCGTCTGCCAAGGAGTCCATCAGGACAGCAGTAAAGAGCAGTAAAGGATCCAGTCTTTGGTGGTTTGTAAATGATTAATAATAAAAAGTGCTGCAACTGACAGAATATTGGCGTTACTGCACAATAACAGCGCTCTCTTATATTTCTGTCCTGACCTCTATATTTGCAAACACTATTCAAAGGGTGCAAGTTGTGCCATTTGAGGCTGGTCCATGTTATTTTGCCTATTATTACATTTATGAAATGGATATAAAAATTTGAATCATGTCTAAAGCTTACTGATGTTAAAATTGAGCTTCTTTTAGTTTTCAAATCGAAACTCTTTACAGGACCATTACACATCTATTTCTAATATTTGCTGTACTATACAACTGGATAGATTACGGCAAACAAGTGCATGACTTTTTAAGAAAACGAACTAAGTGAGCTTTGGAAATTGTGTGTATGACACATATTGCAGAATGTGTGCATGTTGTGACTCACAGTATTGATTGTTTTACCCTGTGCAATAAAAGATAAAGAAAAAGAGTTTTGTTTGGTATTGATAAAGTGGTAATAGAGCTTTACTGATGGGTCTGAGGGGAACATAACAAAATTAAAAAAACAGATCACTCTTACCAATATAAAGGGAAGAGTCTTCTCGTCTGACATGATCGTCAATGTAAGACACACCCAGCGGCTGAAGGGGTGTCGCCCCGACTCCCAGAAGCATCTGAGCTCCAATCAGCAGCAAATACATCATGTTGGTATTGGTTCTATTCCCACAGAAATAACTAGGATCGGACAGTCCCGGTCGACTAGTATTGGTACACACATCCCTTCCCTGTCCTATAGGTCGTGAATCTTCAGTTTGATATTCATACTGGTGGGTCAAAAACTCTGGTAGCGCTGACAGTAGGGCTCCCAGCGCCATCACGATTCCCCCACAACCAATCAGCCGTGGCCGATGGGCTCTGGCCCCAAAGTAGCTGACGAATAGGATGAGGGCAAGGTTGCCAATCTCAAAGCTGCTGGCAATCACACCCACGTCAGCGCTCTGCAAGTTGAAACGTCGCTCTAGCGTGGTGAGGACACTGACCTGAAACATTAAGAACAATACACTGTTACCTGTTGTGCTTTGACACTGATACAGAATTACTAGATGCTGATTTTATGCACAATTGTTTTGCCATTTTAAGTTAACAGTTATCTAATAAATTTTTTACTTCTATGTTCATCTTTGTTGAACAAAAAATGTTTTATAATATTTTATGATTTATAATATTATTATTTTTTATGATTATTATTATTATTTTTTTACATTTTAAAAATGTTTTGTGTTTAGTCACATCTAGGACAACCTCTGTTGTGTTATTTTCTATAAAAGAAAATCAGTTACAGGTTTTGAACAACATGAATAAATTATGACAGAAATCTTATTTTTGGGTGAATTATCCCTTTGAAAACCCTTTGACAGTCACTTACATAAACATTTTTAAACCTCTTCAATACCTTTTAAATTACTACATTGGGTAACAAAAAATACTGAATTGTTTGGTAAAGGCATAGATGCTGCACTTTTTTTTATGAAGAACAAAAAAACTGTGGCAGGTGTTGCTGTATACCATTAGTTTTATATTTTGGATCACTTGGACATTAATTGTCCCATTAAAGGGATAATTCACTCAAAAATAAAAAAAATCTGTCATTATTTATTCACCTTCATGTCATTCACAATCTATGTATGACTCTTTCTTCTGTTCTTCTGTGTTCATTTTTCAATGACCAATATTCATTTCTCAGTGAACTGTCCCTTTAAATGTACCACGCAGGTCATGACCTTTTATAAAACAATGTACGTTAAATAAATATTAATGAACTATTGCCTATAGCTACAGACAATGAATGCCATATCAATCACTTCACCAAACTGTAAACCTTATACAGCTGACGCTTGTAATGATGTAACCGCGTGCGTATGTGTCCTCCTCGTGCTGAAACTTATGGTGAAGGACTAAGGTCTGACAAAATATAATTATATTTTTATCTTAGACCACTAGGCCATTCACTGGACCGATGATCATTTCCTATCACGCCGCCTCTAAATCATGTGCAAATAACGCATACGCAATAATACCGCACGCGAGAAACGCCACCTCATGTTTGTTTATTGTACATTAGGGTTAAAACAGTATGCTATCCTTACAGGATTCAATGTCATTACAACCCTAAAAGACAACACGTACAGAATATAGCACAAACTGCGTGTTTAAACTCACCAGATAGGCTCCTACAGTGCCCTGTGCCAACATTAAGGCACATTCTGATATGAGGAATATTTTGATGTTGGAGAAGCATGATGTCTTCTTCTGATACTCGTCCGGCTCAGTGTCTGGCGTACTTCCCTCCGCGTACATCGAGTGTTTCACCTGCATCCTCTGATGCGGACTGCAGCAAGACTCGGACAGAAAGTGACCATTGAGGACGACTGCTCAGATTGATCCTCAGCCAGACGTGCACGGGTCCATTAACATCGCCTCCGGTCCGGATGAGATGCGTTCAAATCTAGTCGTGTGAGATTTTTTTGCTGCTGTTTTGTATCGTCGGCTCTGACTACGCATTTAGATCTGTGAATCTGAATGGTCCAGAGAAACCGTCGGAGGACCACGGCAGCCTATTAATAACCGTGAACATCACCGACACATGGAAACTGCAATACGATCAGAGACGTTAAGCTGTTAGAGTCGCCCGTTGCTCTTCATTGGTGATGAGAGTTGCCGGTGTTGGAGCTTCAGGTCATGCGTGGCGTGGCTGTTGCGTGCCTTCCGTGACCACAGTCTGCACCAAATGATGACCTCTCTCTCTCCTTTCCACTTCAACCACTTACTGTATCTGTCTTTAGATCACCCCTCCCCCTAGATAGATAGATAGATAGATAGATAGATTAGATAGATAGATAGATAGATAGATAGATAGATAGATAGATAGATAGATAGATAGATAGATAGATAGATAGATAGATAGATAGATAGTTCTATGTTTATTAAAACATGTCAAAAGTAAAATGTATTACCAGACTAAAAATAACACTCACCTTGTCCTCCTGAGAGCAATGCACCAATCTAGGAATGTTTGAGCTGCACAGCAAATGATCACCCTATATTAATTTCACCCTATATATAAAAAATAATAGACGTGCAATGGTCATTTTGCAACATTTTATATTAATTAATTAATTTTTATAGTTCATATTAAGTTCTTGACAACAGTAATGCAACATTAACATTTACCCACTCTGATCTATTGATATAAATAGTGTTGGAAATATATTCATTATGTATAGTAAGTCATTACTGTAGTTCTTTATACCGGTTGTTTTGTCTACTCATTTAAAATGATTTAATACATAATACAGAAATTACCCTTTTAGTAACTCAAAAAAGGTAACACTGTTGACTGCATCATGCAGTCGTCATTTACTGTGGCAATGAGTGTGATTGTAGGTAATCACTAGTTTTGCACCTGAAGGTCTCTGAGCTTCAATACTCTGAAGCAAAGACAATTTACTGCTGCCTAGAGAATGGACTCAGCAATAGCATAACAGTATATCTCAGACTGTCTTTAGAGGCAGAGTTGATTTACACAAACACACAAACACACACACACACACACACACACACACACACACTAGAGAGAGATGAAGGAAAGAGAGATAGGGTGGGGAGAGAGAGTATTGACTGGTTGTTTTTTTATCCACCCTACAGAGCAAGACTCACCACTCCTTGTGTTTTCCCATCTGTTTATGACTCTACTGGGCCCTTACAGTGATTCATATTTGAGCCAAAGAGTACTGTACTCTATTACAGCATCACAGATCACTCTCTTTTTCTAAAATTTAAATCACTTACATTTTGTCGTCACATAATTATAAAATAATTAGATAACCGTTATATTTGACATACACTTATGAATAGGGTACAAAACTGATTTTGTAATGGTTATCTTGTTACAAACACTTGTCTTAATATATTGTAAATTCCTCTTTTATGTGATTAAAAAATTTTCTAAGGAAAAACTGATAAAACATCAACATTTAAAAAAGTTTAGCCTAAATTAAGCTGTCACTCAGTAGGGACTATGCTGGTAGGAGAAACATTTGGAACAAATGTTAGTTTGCTTGACATTAATTAAAAAAATTAAAATAACATGGTTAACAGGTTAAATGGATTAAAATGATATTATGCTGTAGAAAGGATCCAATGTATGTTATTTATTGAGTGCTATAATTTCTATGTTACTTATCAAGTACTACTAATTACCTTTGTAAAATGTGTAATTATTTAATAATTGTCCCTTTTTCTTTTAGTTTTTGTGAAATTAAAATTCTATGTTAACACAACCTCCAGTCTTTGTTCCTCCAAAGATTTCTTTCTCAAATCAAAATGACTTAATCATATTAGTGAATTTTCCTTGCCACTGTTTGCCTTGGCTCACTGGGAGGTCACTATTTCCTTTAATTCTGTTTTGGAATGCTAAAACTATGTATGTTGTAAGATAAATTAAAATAAATTAATTAAAAGTAAATTCAATTGAAAAAATCTAATTGAAACTGTAGTTATAAAACTGCAGAACAACGTAATGTATTGAATTTGACATTTGACAGTTTAGTGCTCTTGATAGTACAGAGTTAAGTTGGGTTTTAAAGCCTGTATGTTTTAAAGAATACAGTGAGTGCGACATCTACTGGTCAAAAACAATAAGACACTGATAGTCAACGAAACATACTGAATCAATCTGTCAAAATAAAGATCTTTAGACCTGTGATATTACTAATATTAAACTTGATTACAGACATACTTGCTTTTATGGGTATTATTTATAAAATCATATTTTAAATTAAATTTGATTAAAATTGATCAAATCTGTTTTCTACATATCTACAGCAAGCAATATTCAGTACTGTGCAGAGGAATATGACCTCTCAACTCAGCAGGAAACATCTAAGCAAAGGTTAAATGCCACCAAACCATTCACTTTCAATTATAGTAAACCAATAGCTCTGGTTGTATGTCAAGGTTCAATAACATCACCTGTATCCTGCATAGACAACCCACTACTTACAGATTCTGTTTTTTATCTATATTAGGAATTTTAGATTTTAAACCTCATTGCCTAATGTCATGCTATAATGTAAATTACTGTTATACTCCACAAATTCATCACATTTCTTTTAAGAGCAAGAATTGGGAGCATTAAACTGAACCAATAATACATTCTTGAGCAACATAGTCTCTATCAAAAATAGGGCTACAAGATCAGCTTTAATGTATTTGTAAAATAATGCTAAGCTATGAAATATAAAGGAAATTAATTAAATAAACAACAGACATAACCAATGCATTAAGAGTTCAATAAAATTAAAGGATTCAGTAATGTTATCATAGAGGCTCTCTGTTCTTGTCCCTGAAACTTAAACCACAGTAAGGCTATGAGGCTTTCAGAGAGGAGACAGTAGCACTTCCGAGCTCAGATGAAGGATCGAGTTTGTCCCTCTGTGGGACACATTGACCTTCCTGACAACACTCTTTCACATCACATGTGGCTATAGCCTCCAGACATTATACTTACTAAGCAAAACCACACACACTGATTTCAGGATATACATGTAAGTGATTTAATGTAGAGATGTTTTCTACTACTACCAAAAGAGCTTAATAGAGAGCTCATCTTAATCTCTACCAGGCTTTTCTTGTACAGTTTATAGCCTTTAATGTCAAAAAACATGCCCTAATCCAATCTTAAAAATGCATGAATGCAAACTAACCATAAGCCTCTAACTGAAGAGGGTCCTTCAAACTGGTCACGTTCACACGTTGCTTTTGCTTTGGTAAATCTAAGAAAGAAAGATTACACTGATTAAAAATTGTATTGACTAATTATAATTTTAATGAATATTAATGATTTTTTCAGTTCCTTTCAAAGGAAAGAAATCAATAAAAGTGTGTGATCTATTTAGAAAATGTGCTACCTTGTGAATCACACTAGCCTTTCATGTTATGTTCATGTTATGTCTCTCACCTTAAAAAGACTGGCAGCTCAGCATACATCTAGGGAAAAGCTGGAATTTAAATAAAGAACACACTTCTAGTTGATACATACACCATTTCTTAGGAAAATTACCCATGGTTTTATTATATAAAATATATTATATAGTGTAGTAACCATGTTTTCTGGCAGACTGATAACCATAGTTTTGCTACAAATATCAGGGTTAAACTATTTTTATTATAACAAAATAAAACAAAAATATCTTTATTATAACGAATAAAACAAAAAACTATGGTGACTACAGTAAAACCATGATTCATTTTCGCAAAAGTTAAAATAAAGTAAAATAAAGCTTAATCTTAATTAACCACGCCCCCGACAATGATAAGATTCGTACTCATAACATTTGATTCACTTACAACTGCCCAACTCATCAAAATGACTGAGTATCTCTGGAGTAACATAATGGGTATTCTCATTTAAAAGGTAATTATTTCTTTACGTTCAGTCCTAATAGTTTAGAAAATGTGTTAATATTATTAAAATAAAGCAATTTTTAAAAAGACATTTCAAGAAACATTTCCAGCTTGAATGCATTTTTGGTTACCAGGTCTCTCCAAGTCTGTGCCCACTTCTTACATTGATAGTTTCGGTGATCTTCATGACAGAAGAATGAACTCCACCTATAAGAGCGAGGACACAATTCTGCTTTTGAACCTAACATGTACTTCTGAAGTCTTGTACTGTAACACGAGCAGCCCTATAAATCATCATCAACATCAGTTTCCGCGCTTCAGCACAGCGGCTCAGGTCCGAGTCACCGTCACCCTCATCCTGTGCGCACTGTCTGCCTGCTGCAATCTCGCCGTGCTTTACTCAGCGAACCATAACCGCAGAAAACAGTCACACGTGCGACTAATCATCACCAATCTTGCAGTGGCGGATTTACTGGTGACGTTTGTCGTCATGCCGCTGGATGCTGCGTGGAATATAACGGTGCAGTGGCTCGCTGGAGATGTCGCGTGCCGCACGCTGATGTTCCTAAAACTCGTGGCCATGTACTCGTGCGCGTTCATGACAGTGGTAATCAGTTTGGACCGACAGGCTGCTATTCTGAACCCTCTTTCTATCAACCAGGCGAGGAGGAGGAACAAAGTATTGTTGAGTATAGCATGGACCATGAGTTTTGTGTTATCCATACCACAGGTAAATTATAATAGATTAACTTAATCAATCAATCGAGTGGTGATTTATTTACTGTCCTTTCAACACAATTTAAACACTGCTAACATCTATTTTATATTTTTTATGACACATAACATATTAAAGAAATATGAAATTATTAAGTTTGCCGAAATTTCTATATTAGAAATTCAATTATGTATTGTATTTAGGTAAAATCTACCTACATAATAGGCTACAATTAAACTTTGCTCCAAAAAGATACTTCACCCAAGAATAAACATTTTGTCATTGTTTACTCACCTTTGTTTGTTCATTCTCATATTTCTTTTTTCTGTGAACAAAAGAAGATGTTAGGTATAATGTTATTGACAACTGACACCAGTCCCAGTGACTTCCATGAAAAAAATAGCATTAAAAACAACCTCAACATTCTTCAAATTTGTCCACTCCCATGAAAAAAGAAAGGCGTGATTTTTAATAAAGAGGGGAGTTGAAATAAAAGGATTTTAATTTTTTAAGCTAAAAGTGACAATTGTATTTATTGTTTCTAATGTCAGCTGTTACAAATACAGTTTTCTACAGATGTTCTGCAGCAAAAATTCTACATCACTTACCTATGCTTGGGATGTCCGTTCTCTTCCAGGTATTTGTTTTCCACGTTGTGGTGATTGATTTCCCTGAACAGTTTATCCAGTGTACAACCCACGGCAGCTTTAGCTCACATTGGCAGGAGACACTTTACAACATGCTTACCTTCACCTTCCTCTTCCTACTACCTCTCCTTATCATGATCTCCTGCTACACCAGGATACTGTTTGAGATCTCCAAGAAAATGAAAGACAATGGTAAAACACATTTATTACAAGAGCTTATTAATGTATTTGCATGTGAAGGTACATAAAATATAGGTTTAACAACACAACCGTATTAAATCTAAGAACTGCATGACATCCTATAGAATATTTTTAAATAAAATTACCCTGATGTGTAACTGCTGTGACCTTTTCATATACTGTCCTTTAAGATTACTTGCTGTGGTCTTTGTCACATCCAGTGCTGTCCAACAGAGTCCAGCTGCGCAGGTCAAAGAACAACATCCCTAAGGCACGTATGCGTACACTGAAGATGAGTGTGGTCATTGTCCTGTCATTCATGGTGTGCTGGACACCCTACTACATGCTTGGTCTGTGGTACTGGTTCTATCCTGCAGGCCTGGAGGAAATGGTGTCTCACTCCCTCTCCCACATGCTCTTTGTGTTTGGCCTGTTAAATGCTTGTTTGGATCCCATCATCTATGGTCTCTTCACCATTCCACTGTGTAGAGGCATGAGGCAGCGACGGTATGACAGTAACATGGTAACCTTTGAGCTAGAGAACACTAATTACTCTTTGATGACTTCTCTCAGATGCTCTGCCTCCTCTCTCACCTTAAAAAGACTGGCAGCTCAGCATACATCTAGGGAAAAGCTGGAATTTGAAGGAGCATGTACATAGACTTGGAGATAAAAGAATGGTGTGGCAAAACAAAGAAAAACAATGTGTTTTTTTGTATATCTACAACATTTTTGTGTATATATAATTTGTGGCTGTCTGTCTGTCTATGTCTTGAAATGTTTTTTGTTCAGAGTAACCCTATTTTTGTCTTATGGTCAAAGTTGTAATGACAATAAATTAATTAGAAACTGAAGCTGATTAATTAGAATTAATTTATTGAAGATCATTAAATTAATACAATTCAATATTTGGGTAGGCTGTAACACAAAAACATATTAAAGTATTAAAGTATTCAAAGTAAGTTTAATAAGTGAAATAAAAAAGAAAAAAATAAGTGAATAAACTGAATAATAACATGCAAAACTTGGATTAACTTGAATGTTGTAACTAAGCCTAAGGATGGGTAAACTACAGAACATCGATGAATATTGTTGCCCAAATTTAATTAGACTGATTAACAGTACAAACGCCACAAATCATGGAGAGATTTGCTTGCCCGAGTGTTGCTGGAAGCAGCATGTCATGTGAAATCAATAAGAACAATACAATATACAATTAGTAAAATAGTGTTGACACAGAATATAATAATTAGTTGTGATTCTGTCTAATGACCAACCTCTTACTAGGGCTGTCAATTTAATGTGTTAATTTAGTTTAATTAGGAAAAATGCTCAGTTATGCCCATTTACAAATTTCATTAGGCAGTTTCATGCCATCTGAGCAACTAAAGCTTGACGTACTGTATTTAGAGCCTTCTCTTAAAATTCTTATAAAGGTTTAGAATGAAACCATACTTACAGTACAGAGAGTTGGAAGTACTGAATGAGACTCAAGATGCACAATAGCATCAATATTTCAATAATCCACATCTTTGTGTCTGCCCAGTATGTTGTCTGGGCAGCATCACATTGTGTGCAGATTTATTTATTAAATAAACGCATCGGGAGCTGCTCCCATTGAATAGCCATATTTCTGTGTCTCTCTTCCAAAGTGTTAAACCTGTAGAGACAGACATATAAAGTTTACATAATATTTTTGTTGCAGCCAAATTACTGTTAAACATTAAAAATTCTGACTGTGTAGTCCTACTACCTAATGACTGAACATTATATGAACATACAGCTGAAACTTTATCATTGTTTTATAAGTGCATAATGTAAACTGCAGCTCACAAACCTTTCCTGAATGTAAGAGTTGCAAGCCTCCTCCAAATCTGTGTGAGTGAGATTGAGTGAGATTTTTGTCTGTTTCTCTTTGGCAGCTGGCCATGTGATCCGATACTGATCCATCAATGAACATTGTGAAAAGCTGAACATGAAAAGACAACTCTCATCTCTTTTTTTATCTGTCACCTTCCCCAAAGGTGTTTTTATGTCACCTAATAAACACAAACCAAAAACACTGAAGGTAAGAACTGCAATTATCATTGAATAAAAAAACAACAGGAACAAAAGTAGAACTAGATAAAGTAACATTCATGGTAAGTAATATAGCAAAACATGTAAATGTAATTAAAAAAAGTTACAAATTACTCTTCTACCAGCTGTGCCAACTGATTATATAAACTTTTGATTAAAACTTGATGAAGCTTACCTCTAACATACAGCTTTTGTTGGACTGGCTCCAGGACACACACGGGATCCCAGACTGGGCCCAGCACATGAGTCTGAGGCAGGTTTAAGACTAACACTGGTGCTGCATCCTCCATTTTCCATACAGATACTTGCCCATTTCTTTGCATCAACAAAGCCTGTAAATAACCTCATGAATTAGTACAGATACATTTATGGTGCAGAGCAAAATGCAACAAACGTATTCAAAACAACTCAAACTGCAAGTTTTAGCTTAAAACATTTAAAAGGGATGCATCTTGTGAACCAGATGTTATTATGCCTGTATATTCAAGTTGTTTTATCCTACCAGACTCTTTAGAAAGGTCACAGGTTCAGCAACAGTGGCAAAAGTGTCAGGGTCTTCAGGTCTAATGAAGAAAACATTTCTAATCCCAATGTTCAATATATTACTCAAATTCACCAACTGTGGGTGTTATGTACCTCTCAATAAATGCAACAATGTGTGTTTCTCTTCCACGTCCCGCTATCACACTGTAGCATGCCCCATCTTTGCATGTGACCACTAACTGCGGTTTGGGTGAAATGGAGCCTTGATTAAAAGGAGTGACCTGTTGTTGCTCAGCACTCTGCAAAATGAGCTTCAGCTTGCATAATGCACTGTCTCCAGGGATTACAATATTGGCGTGTGGCCACCCTGCACCAACACAAGATAATTAGAGGTAAATGTCTTTGTTTACTTTTCATCACTGACATAAAGTATGTATTGTGGCATGATATTATCTTTTGATCCTACCATTAAAAACTAAAAAATTGAGGTGTATTATACACAGTATGTGCAAAGACAAAAAAACTAAAGCAATCTTACCAAATCTCCGGTCCCATATAGTCAGCAGCTGGTTGACAAGCCCCAGAACAAGAAACCTTGTGCAGGTACTGACAATCGAGCAGAGGATTTCCTGAGCATTTGGCCACAAAACATCTGGCCCAGACCCACCGTCTGAATCAGGACCAGATTCAAATATAATTTATAAGCATTAGAATGAATATAACTTAAATAAACTGCATCTTTATGGGTTATGTTGATGTAGCTCTTTTCATCACTCTCCATTGGCTACCGGTTGTTGCCTGCATAAAATTCAAATCCTTAATGCTGGCATTTTTAAATCATCACAAACTCTGCACCCTCATACTTTGACTCTCTTCTACACATCTAAAATCCATCCAGAACCCTGCGCTCAGCGAATGAACGTCGACTGGTGGTACCCTCACAGAAGGGCACAAAGTCCCTCCTTCGCTCAACTAAAAACTAACCCTCTCTTTTTCTCTACAGGTAGTATCTAGCACTGTGATTCACTGTAAACGTAGTAAAGCACTTCTTAATATTATCGTTGCCTTCCTTCGATGTGTTGCTTCATTGTCTCCTAATATTAGCGCAAATAGATTTGATTCCCAGGAAACACGTTTAGTCGAATGTATAGCTTAAATACACTGTAAGTCACTTTGAATAAAAGCATCTGCCAAATGCATAAATATAAATGTTAAAGTAAAAAGGACCTGTTTTTTCCTTTGAAGACTTTAACAGATGATAATGTAAGAGATTATGACTGCCACTCCACCACAGACACAGGGCACTGGGAATATCTGCATAAAAGATTTTTTACAAACGTTAAGCATTATCAAACACTCATTCTTTTAATTATCATTCAATTATTATTTTTTTCTACAGTTTGTGTTAAATACTCTCTTGAGTTCATGATTCACCTCTAGTTGGCTTTGCTCCCCCAGGGAATGGGCAAAACCCCTCATGCAGCAAGAAGTGAAAAGTACAGTTGCTACAATAAAAAAAGATCGACAAGTAGTAAATTTTTTTTGCAGTGCTAAAGATATAATGACAGGAAAAAAGTTGGGCTGTAGGTAAGATACATCTTCTGCATCAAGTTAAATTTTGCTTCTAAACGTACCTGGGACCTTCCGGTCTCTGCTGTGATGGTTTGAGATACTTTGCGAACATTTTCCTGAAAGCCACATCCTGGTTTTCCCATTGCCAACTGCTAATCATGTGATTTTGTCCGGAGCCTATTATGGTGCCGCCTTCTGTTTTTTGCAGGACTTCAAATGGACTTTTCAGAGAGGTCCCTTATAGACAAACAATCTCAAGTGAGGATATATAATACACCACTTCCAAAACAAACAGAGCAAGAATATTTCATCAAACACACAAAGATCATGTAGGGGTGATATCAGCATTAGAGAAATTTAGAGGCAATGCGTCAGTGCTTAAGTGAGATACCTGCAGGGATTTCTGGAGGTTTAATCTTCATGACTAAGACTATGGGAGACAGTTTGGCCTCTGTGGAGCCTGGGGTTTGTGTGGCCTACAGAAAATAACATCATCATCTCATTATAGCAACTATGTATTTCCTAATACAATGTCAGCTAACTTTAACATAAATTACATAAAAAAAACGAAGATGTGCCTCGAAAAAAAAGAGCATGTGCACTGAAAAATGTGCTTTGAAATTAACATGAACAAATTACCATGCTAAGTTTCTATTAAAACATACAGTAAAGAATACATGCTATTCTTGATTACCAAATATAATGCATATTTGCTACCTCAATGTAATTCTAACAATTACCTGTTTGGTTTCTAGCTCTTTGAGCCACAAACCTTGTGGGAAACGATAAACGTCCAACCAAACAGATCCACTGGCTGCAGTGACATTGACCATGTATGACAACAGCATTAATGCATGAAGGATTTATATTTACAGTAACAGCAATCTTAGTTTTATACTGGACAAAGTTAAATTGAATTAAATTTAAGAAGATTAACATTACAGGTCATGACTGCAGCTCCAAAGTCTCCACTCTTAGACACTTCAAATTTTGTGCAGATGTGTCTTTGGTTTATATCATCCTGCAAAAAATGAAACATAATGCCATGTATCTCCATTACAAACAAAACAACACACACAACTACTTTAAAAAAGTATTGTGCACTTACAGTTTCGTTGAGGACTTTAAATAAATAATTATTCTCTGCATGATGAACAAACAGACGTGCAATACCTTACAAGACAGAGAGAATTAATACTTTATACTTTATAAAAAAACAGTCAACACAAAAAAACATCCTCTTCTCTCTGTAAATTACCCATGTCATCCACTGCACATAGCAGGTGTGTGCTGTTTGCGAGAGAAGCACAAGAGATACTGGAAAGCTCCGCTCTTTCATCCTGCCATGCTCCTACACAGGTGAGAGAGGATGTACTGACGACTGACAGACCGTGAGTGTGACCCAAAAACAAGTAAACGCCATCATCAGAGCACACAATGGTATTAATTCTGTTTGGATGCTGAAAACCAAAAAATAAACTGTTTAATTACAAAGTAAAAAAGAAAATGTGCATTTTGGACATATGCATTTTAAACATTAAACACACCTTCATTTCTTTAGTAGGGTTTAGCACAGGAACCTTTTCCACTGCCTGTGCATCTTCTCTGATCTTGTCATGCTTTGATATAACTTCCCATGCCCTGTCAAAACCACTGTCCAACAACTTTTTGACCATTCTGACAGACTGGGGTGGCTGATGTTTAGCCATGTCCAGATCTTTGAAATGAGTAATGTCATCATCTTCACTGCTGTGGTCTGACGGCTCTGGAATCTCAAACCCTTTTCTGATATACGCAGCCATTCTGTATTCTCTCTGAAATAAATGACCAAAGAAGAATATTGAAGTCGAATATAAGAATATTAATGTTAATTATTGACTAAATGCTAAACGCTTTCTCATTTGTAAGTCGCTTTGGATAAGTGTTAAATGAATTAATGTTATTGTAAATGTAAGTAAAATTGCCTTTACGCTGTAAAAAACACCACCACCATCACGTCAAAGGCATACTACGATGTACTATTTAAACTACATAAATTGCAACAATATAAAAACAATATTTCGCTACAATACCCGTTTAGTTAACAACTAAATGAGATATTATAATTTTTTATGGCTTTTGGCATATTAATTTCAGTGTAACTCATGCGTGACTCACGTAATGTGAGGAAAGTCGAATAAACAATTAACAGTTTCCGTTATTATCGCGCTGTTTTTGTTCTCTTTACAATGAGCTAATGAATTAGGTATGATGACCATGGTGTGATTAAACGTAAAGTCTAATATAATCAAAACACAACTTTAATATAAGTAATTAGTTTTTAAACAAATCACCTCACCGCAAACACGCCACTGGATTTGAAAGACCATTAAGACTGTTAGGTTGTCATGACAACCATTTCAGGTCGCGAGGATCTGCAGGGTGCAGCTTGTGTGCACAGGCGAAGTGACGAACTTCCGCTGACGCCAGAAGTCGGGATATCAGTTTCCGGTTTACTTACCTGTATCACTATCGTACACAAACAAGATGAGTATTGCTGTACGTAAAAGAACTGTGGATGGTTTTTAGGAGCACTGCTTCTATCGCTTCGCCAAAGAAGTGCGCGGTGGCTGCACAAAATAAGTAGGGCGGGAATTGAGGAGGACATTAAGCAACCCGTTATGGTCCTGATGGTCGTGGAGCACGACTACGGGCCAGCTGTATGCGTGGACCGGGAGCAGTACGAAGCAGTAGGTTCCGGACTTGTTGGTCGAGATCGGTACTCCCAAACATGACTTGTTAGTGTAGTTACTCCACTCGACAAAGGAGCCTGCTGTTAAAACCTGTCGACCCTTAGCAGTAGTGAGGATTTCATTGTCTTGGAAATGTCAGCTGTATACGTTGGTGTGCGGGGTCACCGCAATTCCGGTCCTCCTGATTTTGTGCAGCCACAGCGCACGAAGCGAAGCGGTTGAAGCTCAAATGGTTGTTAATGCAGACTTGCCGTGCCGAGCAAAGTGGCACACAGTAGTGCTCATTAGAACAATCTGCGGTTCTTTGAAACTTGAATGAGCCACACATATTTTATTTCTTTTACGTACAACACCACTCATCTTGTTTATGCATTTTCTGCACTCCCACCGGCTGCTGATGAATGAGTGTGTGTTTTACTCTTATTACTATTGTTCAGTAATGCTGACTATATGAACTGTGATGCTGTCTGTGCTGTTTATAGTCAGTAAAGTGTGAGACATGAAAACAAGACATTAAAAAACAATTAAAAATTCCCTCTGTAATCCTACTTCACAAAATAGTAAGTTTGGTCATATTTTATTTATTTAGCAGTATGCCCAGTGATACTTAAATACCTTGCAATTAATGAGTGAAAAATGTTTACAAGTTTACAATACAACAAATATAGAAAATAACAAATATAGTTCAGTGTTTTGTTTAACAGGTGCTTTATAAACTTTTACATTTGCAGACATTTTACTGTGTGTTCATCTTACTTTAACAATTTACGTAAGTCAGAAAAGTGCAATGATATGTTAATTTTGTGAACAGGCACAGGCACTGTGCTTTCTCTCCAAGTTTTCACACTGTACCTGGAAAATCAGATTTACATTAGAAATTAGTACAGCCTAATACAAAAGATCATTTTTTCTCTTTTACGTCTCACTCTTTCAAAGTTTAATAGACTTGTAAAAAAAGTTCAGCGGTAAATAAACTGTATTTGGTGCATAAGTAACTTCAAGGGGAGAAGTGCAACAGAGAGTAAAAGTCCAGCCATGTCAAGCACTTCCCTTGTACAAACAAAGACAACCATTTATACACATTAATACAAATGAAAGTGAGCAAAGTCTTGAAGTATTACAGCTCAATAAGTATCAAGCTTTGATCACAGTCAATGAAACACCATAATTCCTTTTCTGAAAAACCCACATATATAAAGCCTATCAAGTTTACTTTTATAACAAAATAATATTTGGGAAATACGGTTTAGAAAATAAACTAATTAAAATGGGCTCAGAAAAGGGAGATATAAATAGACAATTGTAAAATATAAAGAGCTTTTGCATCACATAAAACAACTACTAGATTTTTGGTAAATGAAACAAAATAGAATGCATCATATACTTGTAAAATAAGTTATTCACAGATCAAGTAGGCAATCTACATACACTAATGTTACTACACGAGCAGTAACAAAACGAGAATACTTTGTGTTCAAGAGCATCAGCTTCTGCAACAGCAATTACAGTAGTTTCATTTATTATTTAATATTTCATCAATGTTGATCCTAGGAGACATCTCCATCAGCCTCATAAATGGAGTGTTGATGTGTGTCAGGTTGGTTCTCGCTCTAGGACTTGTAGGAGAGGGCAGTTCTGAAGTTGGGGAGGTTGGAGATTGCGTAGACTCATAGTCATGACTGGTATGAACGTAACTTGAAGATGATGTAGTTTGCGTGGTGCTTGTCATACTGTCTTGCAGCATTGTGGTGTACTGACCAGGAGAATACCTAAGAAGACTACCGCTCAGTCTGCTAACTCTTGGGGCTGATGTGACAGAACTGGGTTGGAAGGGAGCTACATATGGCCGCTCTTCAGATCTAAAAAAAACAGGAAGAGAATGTGTATGTAGAAATTGCCATGAAAGTGGTCTTTAATTTTTTACTGCGCAGCAATATTGCTTTAATTACCTAATGGGCAGGTCACAGCCAACTCCAATTTCCCTGGTGGATACTTTAGTTTCAGATGTTCTCTGTACAGACATAAAATACTTCAGCTTGTCTTCTAACTCATTATTCTAGAAGAGGAAGCAAGGCAAAGGACAGAGTCAGATCAGAGGCATAGAAACTCAGCAGAGAATTCATTTGACAGATATATAGACAGACTGTTGGACCTGGTCTGAATCAGTGTAGATGTACGAGAGATTTGAAATGACAATCAAAAGAAATCAAACTAAAAGGTTTCAGCTGACAGAATAGCGGTAGAATGTGAAGTGTTCACATTCAGCATGCGGATTCCAACCATTCTGTGCCTTTGGCTGATTGGCGGAGGCGAGGGGAATGCAAAACCCAGCTTTATTAGCTACACACAGTCCTACCTCACACTCCACAATGGCAATTCTGTCCAGCAGCTCAGCGATGAACATATCCTTCTGTGCAACTTTAGCTCGCAATGTTTCAACCTGTGGAAGTTTTGTTTGGTTTATTTAAAAACATTAACTGTTATCTGGTGGATTTGGTCTATATGGTATATTTTATCAACAGAGTGAATCCTCACCTCCTCTATCATAGTCTTGACCTTCCTCTGCTGAGAAAACACCATATCATTGAGGTGTTTTATTCTGTCTCTAAGTTCTGCTGCTTCTTCCTTTAGCTGCTCAGATCTGAGAGAAGACACATGGATTATGAGTGATATAATATATTCAATAAAACCCACTATTGTTATAAAGTAAAGTTATACTTCTGATAGTTTCGAGTAATTTTCTCTCTGAGGTAAGAATGATAAAATCGTATTAATGGATGTCTTACTGTTTAGTCACAGCTTTGTCTGCATGGTCAACTTGGTCCAAACCACGCAAGCGTTGTTCACAGTCGCAAAGCTTTTTCATCAAGTCACTCTTCTCCTGTTATAAAGAGCGGTGTTGTAATAATACAATTAAAAATTACTGGCTGTGTCCTTCAGGGGTAAAAGTTTAAAAGAAGATTAAGTGTTATTATTTACCTGAGCCATACAGCTTAGTAATCGCTCCACCTCTATGATTCTGTGGTCCTTTTCAGCAATCTTGGCCTCAGCTATTTTCACATTCTTCTCTGTCTCTTCAAGCCTCCTTATGTAGTCGTCTATTTGAGCCTGTGGAAAAACAGAAGTATTTCAAGCATTCACTTTGTGGGGTCTTTCTGAGTTTAGGGTCTTCTTCTACTTCTACCACTAGGTGGAGCTATTATTTTTTTAAAATCACATTGTTCTCATTCCCTACTGAATTACTACAGATGTTTCCTGTTATGAGGTTGGAATCCTCACGTCCTGCTTGTGAAGTAAGATACAAAGCCAGATGCCTTTTACAATGTGTTAGAAGTAGTTTACAATCAAAATGTTTTAAAAAAAAAGTAATGCACAAAATTACACCACGTCTTAAGTAGTTCAACCAAAACTGCAATGTATGAGTAAGGTTTTGTTAATGTTTCTGTTTAGTTGTGTACCTGCAGAGCCTCTATCTCTTCTACATATTTCCTCTGCTGTTCCTGCAGCTGTTCTTCATATTCCTTCTGGAGCTTAGCACTCATCTCCTTTAATGCTTGGGTTTTAGCCTCCTGAGAAGTTTCCACCTACACACAAAAGCTGTTGTGTTACTACAATATTAAAACATAAATTTAGACACCTTTTTAAACACCAAGAATTCAATTCTTCTGCAAAAAACTGTGTCTGTATAGTTTGTATAGCAGTCAATAGGTCTTTGGTCTCAACAATGTCCTACTTAAAGTTATTGTGTAACATTTTGATATTAAAACTAACATTTCACCTATGTAACGAAGTATTACTGTTTTTAGGGTGATGTAAAAGTACAATGCTATTTTTTAAAGCACAAATTACAATACCATGTTATCTGAATAGAGAAATCATTCAATACCAAGTATTATTATCCAAATTGTAACATGGTCTGTCTGATAATAATAATAATAATAATAATAATAACAATAATGTGGGTGTGCATAAATGATAATGTACCTGATGTTTTAGAGAGCGATTTTCAGCCTGTGCTGCTGCTAGTTGTCTCTCGGTCTCCTTCAGTTTCTCCTCAGTCTTCTCTAAAGTGCTGCGTAGAGATCTCATCCCATCCCTGTTCTCCACTCGGTTATGACAACTTTCCAGCAATGATTTCTAAAACAGCAGCACACAGACACCTTTAGAATTATTACACACACAAACACTAGTAGTTCCTCAAATCATGTGTCTATTCTGGCTAAGAACAAGTTTGTCTGCCTCTCTTACTTATAACATTTGCATAAAACGTTTTTACAAAAACATTAAGTCTTCCACTGAAGTTTGCTCAACAGCAACTTCAACAGTGTCATTACATTTGTGTTAAGGCTACTAACATTAAAACACATTGTCGCATATGGCTAATTCTAAAATTTGGGGTATATTTGGCGTCTCCAGGATAAACCTTTTTGTTATTAAAAAATAACAATGAATCAGGTTTAAGTAATAGAAATCGCATTAAACAATCACTAATGTTTTTTATAACCTTTATAAATATTTAATGGTTATGTATAATTAACAATAATGGTTGATGTATATTATAAAGGAAATTTAGATACAAATATTGACTAGATAACTCCCTCCTGCTATTAATCACTGTCTCGGCCTTCTGATTCATACATTCAACTTAAATTACAATGAATAAATTGATTGGCATTTTCATTGTTTGTGCTTGGTCTAATAATAGTAAAATAATAAATATTCTATGGAATTTCTATGTATTTTTAGTAATAAAAAATATATTTTCTGTCTGTTCCTGTTCTGGTCAACTCTGTTACCTCTGTTATACAACCGCAGAAAAATATAAGAAGCATTTATATAAAAAGCATGTGACCTGCACCCAATGATGTCACTTCCTCTGGTGGAAAACTCTAGGCTTCTTTGTATAAAATGTTTAGGACACATGTATAGTAGATTAACTATTTGTTAAGTTTTGTGATATTGCAGTTTATCTCTTCAAGCAGGCTACAAACACAATGTCAAGCGAGCCTTTGTCGGGCAGCAATGATGGCACTGATCGTGTACCTGCAGATCAATGTTTGCTGATATAAGGGTGCTGTTCATATGATCAAAGCTGTCCATAGCCGCCCTCCTCGTCCTCACCTCTGACTCTAAATGTCGCTTATGAGAGTTGGCCACCTGGGACAAACACAGTCAACACATTGCCTTACCACTATAAAATGTAGGGCTGGGCTCTAATGGTTCTTTATTCAAGAAACTGTTTTGTGTTCTTTAAAGGCAAGATGATTTTCTAAGATATGAGTCACTTGCCAGACAGCCTTTTACTCACTCTTAATTCCTGAGATAATTTTTGCATTGACTGTTGCATCCCTCCGAACTGCCCGTACATCCGCTCTCTGACTTTTTCCAAAGAGTCACGTACCTGTGGGGAAAGGTGTGTTGTTATTAATGTGTGATAAAAATATTTCACACCCTCTCCAAAAACATCATCTAGCTGGATCTAGCTTCTAGAAGAGTTGAGTTCCATCTCTAATGAAACATCTGAACTAGTTATTCAGGGTCTTCCTGGTTGATTTAAAAATGTATTAGAATTTTCTACACAGCTCACCTACAACAGGTTTTGGTAGCTTGACTGCTAGATCATGCAAAGCCAAGGTCATAGGATGTATGGACACAAAACCACTGAAACATTTCTCAAAATATCTTCTAATGTGTTCCAGAGAAGAAAGTGTCACAGATTTTGTATGATTGGGATGAATAAACGATTACATAATTGTTTATTTTTGGGAAAACTATCCCTTTAAGTCACTGGACAAGGACGCAGAAAGGTTTACTGAACACCAAACAAGTTTACTGTGCGCTACTGACCTGTCATTTGTCAAAGCAGAAAAAGGTAGAAATCTCCTTCTGTGCTTACCTCTCTGATGTACTTCATTTCATCCCTCAGATGACTGACAGACCAATCGCGTGCCATCACCTCCTGTTGGTGGTTGGAGCCTGTGCTCTGCACCACGCCATAGACTCTAGGCCCGTGCTGAGCAGGCGGCTCTTTAATGATGCCATTGGACACAGAACGCTGAGGGAAACGGACCACAGGGTTCAGATTTCAGATATGTTTAAAAGGTGATAGTGTCACTGTTGTGCTTTACAGATGCTTGTATCAATTCCTCTGCTTGTGCAATATGTCTATTGTGCATCCTGGTTAATAGAATAAGACCAAGAATATCACTGTTATATATTTAAGAGTAAAAAAGTGCATCTCCATGCTGGGATATTTTAAGCATTGCTACTGTAAGTAAAGGTTGGGATGCAGACAGTTGTCCTCAGTGAGCGTGTCGTATTTCTGCAACTCAGTACAAAAGAATTAAAAACTCAGTCCTTTTTTTGTTTATTTGAAACCAGCAATATTGTCATAATCTGTATCAGTGAGGAGTTTTCAACCCACATACACAAAGGTACCTAAATTTGGAATGCTAAAAACCTTGTTGACATTTTCTCGTTAAGTACATTGACAAAATATTTATTTCGTTAGAACGCCAAAGGGAAAGGAAGGTAAACAGAAAAAGATGCCATAATGCCACACCCCGGGAGCAACTACAGAATTGTTAAGACGCTCATGCTCCAGGGCACACCGCTGCGAACGAGCGAGTTTAAAATACATTCTGCTCTCGTATCCGTGCGTTACAGTTTCCACTGCATGATTCCGGTACCTTTATACAATACATCACTAAGAATCTGTGACCAAAGAATCTGTGAGTATTTCATTACATGCATGTCTTAAAAAAGCTCTTTTGTGTCTAGTTTTTTGCAATGAGCGAACAAACATGTTGTGCAAGGAAAGCCCTACAGATACACTTCAGATGATGCTTGCTTTGCAAACAATAATGCAAAAGCTCAAATGGCTTGTGAAAAGCTAGCACCTGCGTTTCACACTTTACCATCATTCTAGCAGCATCATAGATAAAATTACCCAGATAATATTACCAGGTGTCAAGAATACACACATGTATTGTGTTTAAAAAGCATATGGTTCTGTAATAGATCTGATGGGAGAATACTGAGCCTATTTTTTGATGCAATACATATGTTCTTTGCACAAGTCTAGTTTATAATAGTTACTAAAGTTTGTTTGTGTTATTGTAAAGCTGTTGTACCTTGTCTTCCTTTTCAGATGACTCTCTACCAGGAGGTCTTTCTCTCTGCATGAGACCATTTTTCCTTTTCCAGGAACCATTGACCACTTTTTCTTCCTGTAATGAAACACAATAGCTGTTCATTTATCTTCTAAAGGTCTTATGAAATTACTGCTATAATATACCTGGGTTTGACTGTAAAAATAATATTCTGGAAGACATAACAAAGATGACAGGTTTTGACCTTTTAGCATAGACAATTTAAACACTACCTAATGAAAACAGTTTGTTGTTCATAAAAAACAATCTTGCTATCCTTTATTATACAAGTACTATTTTTTACATTGTACTGAGATGAAACAATACTGATTAATTCCAGCTGTGATCACACACTCAGGGTGTGGTACACTTTCTCAGGACATAGTTTCTCAGAACTGTAATCTTATTCATGTTGTGACCACACCTTTTACAGCTCTATTCCAAAACTAAATACAGAGCACGTCTCTCACTAATGGAGAAAAAAAGTGATTTTTATAAAACTTGGACTTATCCATAGGAAACAGCCTGCAAGACCCCTAAAGATTGTAAGCATGTAAGCATGAGAATAACTCTTCATTAAAGTAGAAAGTCAAATATTTTGAAGTAGAGAGAGCGAGATTAATGATTTACCCCTGACTCTCATTGAATGGGAGATATAGTGGGAGTGAGAGGAGATAAGAATAGTACATTTATGCCAACAATGACAGACAACACAGCTTAGTTGCATGGCCTCAAATATTTCTTTGCATTTTACTAATATAGCACTTTATTTCTGCATCATGTAAACTCCATGGAATAAAAACTTGGCGTGTTTTATATACTTCATATCTCGTGTAGTCTTACTGATTGAATTGCACGCTCTGTCCTCTCTCTGCTTCATCAGTAACCTCTATTGTTGTTGTACAAAGATGTGCCAGCGGCTGTTTGCTCCTATCTAGCACCTGTTTCACAGAATATATTCATGTTCGTGTGGGTTACAGTAGGTGAAAAACTACCCACTCTGTTTTTACTTGGAGCAGTAATGTGTCCATTCTGAGAGGCTACTCTTCATGTCTCTACATAAAAAACGCTGATCCTGGATCAGTGTAGATTACTGGCTTTCCTGTAATCCAACAGGTGTGGAACTCAGGTAATGCAGGGACAGGTAGGCCTGTCTCCCACGGTGGATAGGATTACCAAACACGCCCTTCTTCATTTTGCAGTGGGTTTCTTTGACGCTGTTATAGAATCAAATATCTTTTCAATATGTTTTTACTCATCTCCAGGTTTCACACTCCATCCTCTTTTCATTTTTTGGTCTTTCTCTCACCTGGTTTTAATTTTGTACAGCCTGTCTCTACCAACAACATATTTTCCAAAGCCCATAAAGTTCAGTACAGAATCCTCATGTAAACTTGAGAGGACACCAGAAAAACCTGGTACTGTCTTATTTGCTACACATAACCAAATATTTCATAATAATATGAAAGACTATCATCATGACAACGCAGACTTAGTTAGTTTACATACATGTAAACATATGAGATGAATATACTGTATATAAATATATAAATGCCAACCATAGCTGTATAAGGTAGTAAGTGGGTCTAGTTGGCCATCAGCAGCTCGCCAGGAGATACTGAGTTGTATTGATGCACACAACACAATAACTACAGCAGCTGACCTATCCCGAGAGAGACACTGATAAGACAATCAACAGTTTTCTGTTGGCAGACGTCCTGGATTTCTATTCCTTACTGGTATCTGGCTTATGAAAGTGCTAGATGTTCCCAAAGCAGCTACTATCAGAGACCCAACAGTTTAACTTCAAGGACTATGAGCTTCCAAGCCAAATCACAGATAAAAACTCTCATGTACATGAGAGGCTCACCTCTCTTAACTTTTTCCAGTACACTGTCTGTACAGGCTCGTTGTAACATATACATTAATTCATCACATAGACCAGGTAAACAAGCTTAAAATGTAACCTTGCCTCCCTAGGTAAACAAGTGACTTAATTCCATTAACTTTGTTTCAGGTGACTCTCTGAAAGGACAGCTCAAGGATATTTAAACAAAAATTAGCATAAGAGTTTTTGTTTTTAATATTGACTTATTCGAAGGAGTGATCATTTACATTTGCACAAAGTAATCTGTGTATTCATGTGTTTATTGTGAATGTATTTTATTAGTAAAGGTGCCTTGTTTGCTTCTATATAATCTCTACTTTCTCACTTTGAAACACTGACCGATACAGATGTATAATTTTAAAGCAAGTTTGTCTGTTTGGAATTTTATTAGTATAAGGTAATCTGGATAAATAGATTAAATCCCTTAAAATATATTTATTTTATGTCAAGACAGCCATTATCCGTAAGAGGATGTGGAAAAAAGTAAACTGGTAATCGGTGCAATGGTATGAGAGTGTACATTAAGAAAAGTAAATTACATTTGATCATTATTGTGATGTTTTATTATTGGATTTGTATAATTAAACTACAGCTACATTCCGTTATCAGGCCATTATGCCTTTTGTGGCGCTCCCCAAACATATTGAAGACACTAAAGTCAAAAGAGGAAGTCTGTTATAATGATGTGAAGACAGGTTTAGCGCCAACATGTCTGAAAGAAGAAATTGTACTGAAAGCTGCTAAATTGATACTTACAGAGTTCACTGTTTCATTCTGTGTTTTAGGAATGTCCTCGGGTCGCAGGGTGAGTCTGAGACGCCTAATTCTCCTCTGGTGGATGTGATCACAACGTACACACACATTCCAAAAATAAACAGACAAACAAATACACATTGATTAGTCAGATTGTAGTCATCTAGTGACAGCAATTATTCAAATTATGCAAAACACATTACGCAGAGTTGAGATAAAACTACTGCTGGAGTACGTTTCCAGCAGAGACAAAATAGTAGAACAAAACATATAATAGTAATAAATAAACAAATATCAGCTAATAATTTTAAACAAACAATTACATTTGGGCAAATCTGTTTATATTTTTATAAAGTCCAGACATCAGAAAAATATCAGTCTATACACTTTTATATTTGAGAAGAGGGAAATATACATGCGTAATGGATGTAACAAAAAAGGACACATGTTTTTAAGAGGCAACATAAATGCACAAACCAGAAGCAGTAATATCTAAGAAATGGAGAAAGGATGGTCCTTCTTAGAACATAACAGTGTTTTTTATTATAAATCATTTTTTATAAAAATTTCACATTATGGAATATGGACTGTTACTGGCATGACAGATCTGAAACAGCACTAAAAATCATGATTTAAAAAAAAATGCTATAAATACTTTGAGAGAGACCTCTCAATGTCTCAGCCATGGTATTTACACTGCCAAATATTGATATCAGTATGGTGAAAACCTTTGGTAAAAGGTGGTAATGTTGGGTTTTTTTTTGTGCCATATAGTATGTATATAAAACATGTAATTTCTAAGAAATTTTTACAATTAATTATTTATGTTCAACATGCTATGCAGTACTAACTATGCAGTACTAAAAGCATCTTTTCTGAAACTATAACTAGTCCTGCCAAACATAACATTTACCTTACCAGTGACTTTTTACTGTTATATTTTATTTAAGTTTATTGCGAACCATAAAACAAACAACAACAATATATTAAATTATGCCTGCCTTCATAAATTCTTCAATGATTAACCATTTCAGACGTGTATATACATGCAGTCAAAACTACAGTCTACAAATGTGGCTCATTGTTTTGATGTCCTCTCTGTTGGTTACTAACGCTCCATTTGAGTGGGTGTCAGTTGATTAGCTGTAAGAATGTCTGTGAATGGCAGCTGACCACAGCAGTGACGGCTGAGTGCCAGGCCCTGATAAAATAAACATGACAGGGCCCTGCCTCCCAGGACGGTAGCTCTTATTACAGGCGAAAAACACAACCCTGAGTTGATGTGGAAACTCTCTTCAAACACATCACTGACTAGCATGGATATAGACATGCCATGAGATCACAGTCCAAAACACAAGTGACAGGCAGGAGATAAAGAGAGGAGGGCAGAGTGTGAAACAAACAGTTACAAAAAAAACTCACAGGGAAAGTAGAAGAGAGGAAAGAATCGTCAGGGTTTTCAGTTTGTTATATTCATCAGTTTTTCTTACCTCACTGAGGTCCGATATCTCTGTGGTGGTTGTGGTGCTGTTGACACCGGCCGTGCCATTTTGCAGCATGGCTCCTTTGTCAATGTCCCTTTCTGTCCACGCCACACATTCACACAAACACTATCGATGTCTGCCCCCACTGCTGCAGGCTACACAGAAAAGGAGGGGTGACTATGTGTGTGAAAGAGAGGAAGAATGGAAAAAGTTCCCCTAAACAGCTCTGCCAGAATTCCTTCCCCCGGATGAGAGGAAGAGAGAGAGAGAGAGAGTATCGGGGAAAAACGAGGCTCAGTATTCCAATGTGCATATGTCAGTAGAAAAACAGCACTCCACTGGGCAGGCAACTCCTGAGTGACAGCGTTCCATATAGACTCCTCCTGAGTGAGAGAGAGAGAGAGAGAGAGCTGTCAGTCGTTCATTATCTGTACTGGCTACGTAAGCCCTGTTTCCCATCAAACCCGTCCAGCCACATTTCACCTGTGTTCTCTCCAGCACCCACCTACCTGTCGCCAGCTGCTTTCATGGGGTGGGGTTGATGTCATAAGGGTGGAGCCCGCCCTCCCTGTATCTACTGCAGTGAAAGTGTTTCACCGTAAACAGTTTATTCCACTTCTGCTTGTTATGAGTTTGTTTTTGCTTCTCTTTAAAGTGGCGAATCTGTGGTCATTTAATTTTAATTTGTCAGATTAAGACATTAGAGCAATTTAAAATGGAAACATGAATATAAATTAAAAATAAAAAAGAGCATGAGATAATTGTAATAGTGTGCACAAATACTAATAATGTAATTCATAGATGATTTTAAAGACGAAATTCCTCCTATCGTGGTGTCATATACCTACAGTAACATTTCTAAAGCCCTGAACTTTGTCTGATGAAATCTTTAATCTGTGTGATTTTGTTTACTTAAGATATTTCAAAGTACGCAGGTTGTAGGTCAATCATTAATTTCAAAAACAGACACACAGGTCCCAGTTCAATTATTAACTCGACTACTGTGCTTTCACTTTTCTCTGTATTTGTTTGATTCACCGGTTGAAAACACAAACTGTGATTGTCATGACTTTCGGTGTCTTTTAACACCTAACAGCAGACTTTGAACTAGATATCAGCTTCAATGAATGGATTTTCAACATAAAAAAGGTCTCAAACATCAAGAAATCCAAGAGCAGGAAAATGTCAAACAGATCATGTTTCTAACCTTTCATGATGCAAAATGGGATCTTTGGAGGAATGGTACCCTGCTACCCTTCAACACAAGTACCTGATAGATAGTTCCGGTCAGTTCAAAAGAACTTAATGAGGCATTATAGTAGGTATTTAAAACTCTTATTTCCTCCCTTTGCTTTTAAACCCATTATTGCTACATTTAAACCATGTCTGAATTTTTGTTTATTTGTGTCCCTGTTTGTAAAAACCAGGCTAAAGTCTAAAAATCTAATTCTGAAAAAACGAGAATAAAAGTTTGATTATTTTTAACATGATTTCAATCTTTGATATAATGTTAATTGGTAAATATTAAAGATATCAAGGTTATATTTTCACAGAATGTTCTTAACATTATGTAGGATGATTTTATGTAGAAAACAGTAAATCACAAGAAAATGATTTTAGCTGGGTTTTCACAGACAGCATTTTTTTTAATAAACAATAATTTATTAAATAAATAATAACGAACAATGTGTCTTTATATTTTGCATTACTTAGCCTATATCTTACAGGCATTTATCAGACGTTATCGAAATAATTTATCTTCACATATTAAACTGTAATATTAAACAGACTGCTAATTTAAATACAATATGCTAAGAGACGAATTTCAACGTAAACGCAAATTAGCTTCAGGTCTAGCAAGATTCGCGAACAGTGAATATTAAAACTTACACTTTAAAAAAATTGTTTTAGTTTGTTCTCTGACCCAGTTCATTCATTCACTTATATAGGTTTTAATATGACGTAAAATGTATGCGTACATAACTTATGAAGCAGCCATATACCATTAATCATATTTGATCAATTCAAGTAAAACGACACATTTTAAACTAATTTTACCGCCACGTGACCATATATGTATTTATACCCATCAAGAAAAGTTCCTGAATATTTGGGAAATATGATTAAAGCCATGTTCACTTACATATAATGACTCCAGTCATATCAACGACCTAATAAAACTTAAAGATGTTTGTTTTACATGGAGCTGCTGGATTGCCGCCATGTTGAGGTCACGTGATCAGCCCATACTCACCTTATCTACGTATCCATCGTTATTAGACACTGGCTCACATAATAAAATAATAATGGCTGAAAATAGTTCGTTTATACTTTTTTCGTTTTACTTTTAATAGGAGGTAGCGTCATTATAAACACACAATGTATTATACTACAAAAACGGAATGCACTTAAATGGGTGATTTTCAGGTGATTTGTCTCTAGACAGCTTTATGCTCATTGGCATTCTTAAACCAGTAGCTACATGCATTAACTGATAAAGAAAGTGTTTAAGCACTGTAGCAAACAATGCCAGAATAAAATTGAATGGCTTCAGAAGCACATCATCAATTATTTAGAAAAAACCTATTGACTGGTTTAGGGAACAACACACATTACAGCTTTTTCCTGGCTGTGGACTTTTTCCACATTAATTCTACAGCAGGATGTAACATCCAGCTTAAACTCCCCATCCGAAGACAAATTCAAACTTGCTTGGTCCTACCACATAAAATATCGCTGAAGTGTAAAAACCATTACTGGATACACAACATTACTGATAAACTGATGCACCCACCCACAGTGGGACAGAAATATGTGCGAGGAACTACAGATTCATTGTGCTATTGGGTATTGTCACCTTGCTAACCCGGCCTTACCTGATGGGTTAGATTCCCTGAAGTGCAGATCAGAGACGACTCATGTTTCAGAGATGAGATGGGGAGTGACAACAGGAAGAAGACAAGAAATAAAAAACTACCAGAGAGATATACAACAAATACTGTGGGTTTCTTTGCAGATGTCCTGTGTGGAAAAAAGGACAAGGTTAGATCAAGAAAATAAGTTAACTATTACTAAAGGGTTATATTTTAAGTCATTTTGCATACAGATTTTTCCAGAGAGGCTTCAGAGAAAAAGTGATTTTGTTTTCCTTTGTGATTCAATTAACCATTTTATTATAGGTAAAGTTAAGTAACCACGTTGTCTTGGCTAATTGCTACCATTAGTAAAACCACTGTTTTACTATAAATAACTATGACGATGCCACAGAGATGATGCTGTTTGTTTGAAGTTTATTGTACTGCAGCTTTACTCTATCATCACCTCAAGTCAACAGGTAAGTAATTAGTTGTCTTAAAACATCCCACTGTGTTTAAAAATGTGCATACAGAGAACAAAGAACAAGCTCAGAAAACTGGTTATTTTGACATTTAAAAGTTCTGCTTACATGAGAATGTCATGTACATGATCATACGTGTTGAATGTATACAATTAGCAGTACGTGTGTTCCCTATGAATTGAACCTATTATATTGGTGTTGCTACTGTAACAAGCAGGTATTGGTATTGGTAGGTATTGGAAGCTTTTGGTGATTTTATATACGTTACAGACACATTGTCTACTTCAATATTTTTTACGCAGCAGCAGAATAAAGAGATTGTACAAATTATAAAGAATAAAGACAGAGAGATACACTCACAAGCAGTAAGAATAGCAATGAGCACTACACAAATATATCAGCAACTCACAAAGAAGAAGGCCATGATCTTATAACAGAATCATAGATATTTGATGGTTAAACATTAAACAACATCAAATTTAGGAGTTCAGATAAGCATAAAAACAACAATGTGCTGAGAAGAATAAGACTAGGAATATGTATTCCCAGTGGTGAGAATACACTTGAAAATTAAGTTCATGGTGCCATAGAACAAGTTTTAACATCCAAATCACCTTTATGTTGCCCAAACAGTTCTTTGTAGTTGATGTTCTGTAGACTACAAAAAAAAAAGTATGAAATATGTCTTTAAGAATCTTTGAGTAAATGTTTCTTTTATTGTATCGCTCGCATTCCAGGGTTCAACTCTTTTAGTATTAAACTAGTATTTAACTTACATAACTTGTAACACACATTTGTTCTATGGACACTTCAAATTGCTGTTCACTTTGAGAATAAAAATACATTTTCAATCTGATAATAAAAGTATTTTGTTAGGTAATCTGATGACTAGATATGCCATCAATCTCTTTGTCTTTCTGACTTTAGTTTTATTGTGATTAATCTCCAGTAGCTGAGGTCATAGTTCATAGCAATCTGGTACTACAATCCAATGTTTACCTTTTCAAACATGTGCTATCTCTCTTTGACAGAAGAGGGCAGAAGAGAGCTGTAAATCCCCACAGCTGAAAAACTCAAAAACTGATGTACAGAAAATAACCTTCCTCTCCCAAAACAAAACATAATAACCACTCCTCATTTTTTAAAAGAAACATTTAATCTTTCTCTAGGTTTCAAGTGAGTGTGTGTTTTTGAGGAGTGGGTTTGGAATTTCAGAAATGGATCGGCACTGTACAGGCCCCATGTCTGCCCCACCCCGGTGAGTTAAAGGTCTGCCAAGAACCCCTGATGACCCAAGAACACTCAGATATGCTCCAAACACACTGTTAAGTTAGTTTGTTTTGTGCTTCATCATTATTAGATTTAATCTAAAGATAATAACTGAGGGGATTTGTTGAGGGTCTCTGGGCCTCTAACATACATTTTCTCCAGTTCTCAAAAGACCGCTACAGGATACACACCCAGCCGTCTGAATCAGTCTGAGTCTCTTCCTGCTTTTATTGTGACTCTGTTTGTTTGGTTTTTCTGGCTAAAGGAACAGAAGTATCATGTTTGCTGACCAGAAACAGGATCTACACTACAGAAATGACAATACACACAAACAAATACCCAAAACGTTTATTAAGAAATGAGCACCACTGTTGAGACAGCTGTTTGAGGCAGATAATGAAACTGCAGTATATGGAACAGAAATGAGGTTTGATTGCAAGACACTTGGCACACATCAAGTCTCATCTGATGATAACTTATCTTAATCTTTAAAATTATGGACTCTGTTCACAAATGGATAAATTACAAAAAACAAACAACATAAAGCAGACACATGGGATTAACTGAGGAATTTATTTTTTGTTTCCAGATTTTTCCTTTACATAAATTTGTAGATGTATACAGAGAGGTAGAAGCAGGATTTGTCTTCAATCTTAAACCGATGCACTAATATCTACGAGCATTTTCATTAAACATTTAAGCACTGTTAACACAAAAGGTTCACTTCAACATACAGTGCAAATCATTACAGTGTTGTACAAAATGGTGATTGTCAGAACAGTAATATACAAGATTTGCATAAACACAGGCACACAAATGTTTTTACTTACAGTATATGCATTCCCACAGGCAACATCATGCAGGTGTACTGAAACCTACAATACAACAGGCTCATACAATTGAATATATATAACACTGTTTTGTGTTACAGAAAGGAAAGACTTGGTAACGTCAATGTCAATGTAACATATTTTAGTGGTATAGATTGGTGTAGCCATTTGCAACAGTGCATTTCTTTACATTCTGAAGCGCTTGTGTCTGGCATAATATTGAAAATGAGCAAAACATGTACAGGAGTAAGAGCAGCTTCAAGTTAAAAAACAGAATAAAAAAATCTGCTTGTTAATTTAAGTAGAAAACTGCCTGTTGGACATAACTGAATGACTTATAAAACTGTCCCTCATAAACACTTCCCTTAATATTTATTGTTTTAAGGTTTGTTAGTCCTTCACATTCCGGATAGGTAAATAACAACTTATGTCTGTGAATTTTGCTAAATCTAAATGCAGAACTTAAAATGTTTTTTTTTTTGTAAAAAAAAGTAATAAGAAAATATAATGGAAAAGCATAGTATTTCACACAGATATACAGTGCTACACAGTATCAAATAGGTTCGAACACAAGAGATACAAGAGAGTAAAAAAATATATCATCACAGGAGAAAGGCATTAGGATTGGTCACATGAGTTACATGAAACTGTGGCAAAGTCATAAAAGCTGGAAAGCAGAAATTGTAAAGCCACAGTCTTCTGTCCATCTTATCTATAACTCCCTTTAAGTTTCCAGAAGTGTTTCACAGAGAGTAATTGGAGCTGATGATATCCTGACTGCTAGAGCGCTTGAAGCCAGATGAAGAGCTGAAGTAGGTCTCGCCATCAGTGCTGACATCATCATCATCGTCATCATCAGCATTCAGCACTGCTGCAGAGCTGTTTTTACGCCTAGACAATAATGGACATTCATTTAGTTTGACTAAATAACTGATAATTATTAAACTGTTTAACAACATTAAAGCGAAATCTAGATTAGCAGTAACAAATATCATTTACCTCATCTCACTGCGCAGTGACTTGAGCTGAGTCTGGAGTTGTTCGTTGGCTTCTTGTTGTTCCTCCAGTTCTCTCTGCAGTTTCTTCTTGTTGTGTTCCAGTCGGTCGATCTCCTCCTCTGCCTCATCCATCTGTCTCTTCAGAGCCTTTAGACGCAGGTTCAACTACACAGATACACAACATGACATCATTATCCTCTATGTGAGTTTATTTAATGGTTTCCTCTGGGTTAAGGGATCTTTGCTAACCTGATTTTTCTGATCCTGCAGTGATTGATGCTCTTCATCCACTTGCATCATCGTCTCCTTTACCTTACGCTCCAGCCGACGGTTCGCCAGCTGCAAGTTTGCTCTTTCCCTACACACACATTTAAGGTTAAGTTTTACTTTACATCTTAAAAGAAAAATCCAATGATGTAATGTCTGGGACACACATTGTATTGGTCTAATAGTTTACCTCTCCTCTCCTTCCAATCTTTCCTCCAGTTCCTGGATGCGACTTTCCAGTTGGGCCACCAGTCCATCTTTACTGGGCTTCTGGGATCCCTCCAAATAAGCGATCCTGCTCTTCAGATCTTTATTCTACACCAGGAAAATTAAGGAACGGTTAATATATACATAAAAAGGTAACTGGTGAATGCTTGCACACACTTTTGCTAGTTTGGAGATACCAGGATCTTTAGGAGAGGATGCTGGTTTGTTACCTGTCTCTCTAAGGCAGTCTTGTCACATTCCAAATCTTGTCTGCCGGCTCTTTCCTGCATGAGCTCACTCCTCATCTGCTCCAGCTATCACACAAACACAATACAAACGTTAACAGCAAACCTCCCAAACACAACACAACCAACAACAACATCATCCCAAATGGCTTTGCATCATTACAGTTTTGGAACAAGGCCATAGTGCTAGGGAATACTTTTTTACTCCCATACATTTTTGAAACTAGGGTTACATACAGTAAAACTCCTAACAAATGAGAACTTGTCCTCAGACATTGAGAGTAAAGACAGATATGGATAAGGGATACAATAGAAAAAAAGGAAAAGAAAGCGATCGATAGAGAGAAGATGGGTCTTTTTGTCTGGTGGAAGGCGGTAAGAATGGATGATATTTTATGCCAATTAGCGTGTGACTGGGGCTCAGGGATGAGGGATGGGCTGCGTGTGCTGCTCTACCCTGCAGGACGCTGCATCAGCAGAGCAGAAAACACACTGAAACTAATCAAAGCAAGAGAGCGAGAGAGACACAGACAGACAGAAAAAGAGAGTGTGTGTGAGCTAAGAGCGAGAGATTACTCTCATTTAGACAGCCGTTCCTGCACCTGCTGCCATGGACGCAGGTGTGCCCATCCTGACACCCCCCTGCCCACTTCTGTAACCCTCCCCGTCTTCGCAGAGCCCTCTGCTGTTTCTGTAGAAACTCACCTTGGCCTTAGCGTAACACTATTGTGTCAGTATGTTGACTTGATTCTCTATTTCCAGACAATTGAAAAAAGCTTCACGCTTCTCTCCTTCATAATCTATTAATCACCTCTTCATTCCTGATCTAGATTCATGATTTTTAGGGGGTCTAAATGTGGCGCGACAGGTGCAACTGGACAATGCACCAGAATAGCTTTTGGAAAAGTTGACTTGGAAACAATAAGCAAGAGGAGAAATGTAGGCTGCTCGTGCTGAAAGTTTTACAAAGGTTTGAGTTTAAAGAGTCAAAGGTCTGACCATTTGATGCATGATCCATTTCAAAAGATAAACTTTAACAAGTACATGAAAAAATGTGTTTTGCTTCCATAAAAAAACCATGAAGCATCACATTGACATTGTAGAAGCCAAGCCCTGTTTCTCAGGAAACATGGATCATCTGTGCCTCGGATTGCAAAATGTTCCTTATCAGTCAGGAAGGAAGAATTCTCTTCTGCCTCTTGTTTTTAAACTCTGCTTGGTTTGATTATTCCACAAGTTTTGTCACTCGCTGGCCTAAGATGCCAGGTCGCTTGCATATTTTGGCCAAAGCACAGAAAGGCGTCTTAACTGATGCCCAAATTTTTGACAGGCACTCTTTCATCAGGAGGCAAACTGCCAATGAGAATGATTACGTAACTTTCTTTTGCAATACGCTTCAGTCTCTTCTCCCTCAACCACTCCATCATTCTGTTGCTCTGCTGTGAATTAACTTTAGTGCAACTTTTGAAAGCAGAACTGAACAGTTAATCGAGCAGCTGGTTTAGTTTTGTTCTTTTGTTTGCAGGATTTAACAGTGTATGTGTGTGTGTGTCCCATTTAAAAACACATCTGTCCACTTTCTTAGTGCTAAAAAATGATTTTTAAAAGAAATCCACACAACATGTCATCTTTTTGTAAAGATGCCTTAATTTTTTAAGAGATAAGAGGGAAATCCTCACCTGTTCTCTCCCTCTGTCTACTCTCTCTATCAACATGTCTCCACTCTGCCTCTCCTCCTCCAACTCCATTTCTAATTGTGATACTTGATCCTTTAAAGAGATAGAAACAACTTATTAGAACAGAACAGAGTTTCATTGAGAAAGAGTATACAGAACAGCAAACAGATGAAATGTACCTCCAGGAGCTTGACCTGTCTGGATTTGCCATTTGAGTGGGCTTTAGTATCGGCCTCCACCTCCAGTTCAAAAACTTTCTGCTCCAAATCTTTCGCCTTCTGCAGCGCTTCATCTCTGTCATTTTGGCACTGGCGCAATTCCTCTTGCATGTGAGCCAGCTAAAACACACAAACACGTTAGACTTAGAAAACACCTACATTCATTAAGATTGCTGCAAGAATTTTATACTGTTCTATCTTGTTCCTGCAGTTATGGTTTTGGCCACAAGATGTTGCTTTTGTCAAAAGTTATTTTCAAGTAGAAACTGTGCAAAAATTTCTATTGTGTTTTAATTATGTACTTAATTGTGTAATGAAGTAATTGAGCAGGTGAATTTTAGACTTTGATGTGTGTGTGTTTGGTTGAGAGGTGTACAGCTCTAGAGGAAACAGCTGTGCGACTGAGGTCATGTATTATACGAGGAGAGCGTGTCAGAGAGAAGAGCATGTGCCAGAGGGAATTCTGGGAGGATGAGGTGTCGTGAGGTCATCACTCAGAGCCAGTACTCTCCACAGGAACACAACATCCTTCTTTCCTTCACACACACAGCTGTGCAGGGGAGGATGTCTCTGTTCAATGTCTTTTATTCTTGTATTGTTTGTTTTTCTTTCAATCTCTCCATGGGGTTTTCTTCCTGACACTGGCTCTTACTCCTTTTTCTTATGATTTCATAGGCCCTTTTGAACTTGCCAAAACGTTGTATAACAATTATATATATTTATTGTAATATTAAATGAAGGCATCCAGACCTGAATTACAGTCAGACAGCTCTGAAAGTAGGCTAGATTCGCTCTTGTTCTCAGCTCATAAAGTGTTAATAAGAATGGGGGGTGGGTACCCCTGTCCCCACTGATCCACGGGACCCCATTCACAGAGCTGACCAATAATGCCTGATTCCCATATCAAACAATAACATTCCTTAAATGCCACAGTGTTGACAGGGTTAAAGCGCATAACTGCGTCCAAACAGCAGAGGTCAAAGGTCAGCCCCGCTTGGGGTGGTTGGGTATATAAACTAAACGGTTGGATATACACTGTGAATAAGAAAATCTGATCTGCCAAAAGAATGTTGTATGATGATTAATGACTATGAGGAATGTTTTGGAGGTTTATTTACCACTGAAAGACCTGATATGCTGATATTCATCTTGAGAGATAGTGAGAAAGGAAATAAACAAAATGATGAAGTTTGCAAAATTGTACTTTAACGTATGGTACAATGCATCTTTTCAGAAAGGTAAGGCCTCATTTTTGGGCATGTTTTATGGTAATACTGTGGTACTGCTATGGTACACAGATTATTGTCAGCTAGTTAGATCTCCTTCAAATTCAACCTCAAGCACATTTAGGAATTTCGAAATATTCTGCTGTTATTCAGACTTGAGTTTTTTGCGAAACGTTGTTGATATCATCCCTCCCACACTCACCTCCTCATGAAGGGTCCTGGTGGTAAGACGTGATTTCTCCAGCTCCAGTCCTCCCTCTCTCAGCTGTTTCTGCAGCTCAGTCATCTCCCTCCGGTTCTTCTCTTTATACGTGTCTATCTGTTCCTGCAGCTCCTGTGTTGAGCTTTGAGATGCCTCTACTATCTCGTACATCTACAGATAGAGATGTCATTATTAAAAAAAACGTTGACAGTTCCTATGTAATCGGTCATACACACGTCACAGTAAAGTAGAATAACCAGCTTACTGTTTATCCTGAAAGCAAGATCAACAGTTATTAAAGCGACAGCACATGCAAATGATAAAAGCCTATTATTTGCACATCCTCATGTTGTATAATAAAAAAATTATACAAGTCATACAAAAGCATTGTGAGAAACACTGACATTTTTGGACCATTTCTATGAAATGTTTTTTTTATTGTGATTCTAAAGCTTGACAACAAGTGTTTAAAAAAATTAATTCAGGTTTGGAATGTGTAAATAATGATTTAATGAAAAATAATGATGAATTTTTTTTTTTATGTAAACTAAGTAAATTAAGATCATTACTAGACATAAACAGCTTTTTATCACAGACTGAATTCACGTTTGTCTCACCTCCCGCTGTAGTTTCTCAACAGTCCGGTCAAGCAGCCTCCTCTCATCTTCAATCTCATTCTTTGTATTTTTAAACTGCTCTTTCTGACTCCGTTCCTCCTTCAGACACCCCTGAAGCTCATGGTGCTCATGTGTCATTTTGGTCAAGTTTCTCTGTAGATGGGAAATTGTCATTTAACACAGCAAAAGCACTACATCCCTCAGGCCAATTACTGCAATACTGTAGAAATACCATGCTGACTGTTTGGATTATATTTCTAAACCCTTAACACCACATACTTTAGACATTATCCAACTAAAAAGAAACAACACATACATATCTGAAGGATTATATGTAACACTCAGAAAATATGACTGTTCAAGCTCGTAATTTACTGCAGATGGATACATAAAGCAAACTCATGCTTTTGGCAGCATATTTCAGAATTAAACAAACAATCTTGTTATCTCAGCTACAGATAAATGTTGGATAAACCAGACTTCTGGTCTCACCTGCACATCCTCCAGGCGAGTGGTAAGTGCCCGGTTTGCCCGGGTCATTTCCTCTTCCTGTTCCCTGACCTCAGCGAGAGACTCTTCCAACTGCCTTTTCTCTTTCTGTGGTCACAACAAACAATATACAAACACATTACAGATGCTCTAAATGTCTGGGGCTAGTTTTCTAGACACAGATTAAGGCTCTTCCTCAGACTAAAAGACACAGTCTATGGGGAATCCCATCTTAATCTGTGTCTGGGACACTGTCTCCTTATGGCAGAGGAGCAGTTCACGTGTCTTATTGCCATGGGTCTGTGTTCAATGTACAGTAAGAGTGTTTATTATTGACACAATCAAACAGAAAGCTGAAGGTACCTCCATACGGCTGACTCTCTCGCTCATCCTGCTCTCCTGCAGCTTTGCATCATCGATGATGCGGTTGAGTTTGGCCACCTCATTCTCCAGCTCCTGCACCCTTCTGCGAAGTCTCTCAGTCTCTAGAGACAGACGGCCTGCCTGACTCTCAGAGACCTTACGTGCTGCTTCCACTTCCTCCTTCTGCTTGTTGGCTGCGGCATTGTTCTAGAGAAAACCACAAACAAACGTACACATTAAAACCGTGTGCACTTTACCTCAATGACATCGAACAGGTTTACTAAAGAAAACATCTGACTCACTACAGATGTCTTATAACAGGCTTTAACATATTGGAAAATTTGTCATCACATGTTTATCTTGGGTGCTTCATGTTACTAAATTTAATTGTAATATGGACAAAATATATTTGACAATTTCAAACATTGTGTGCGATTCAAGGGCTGATGCTGCACTAAACAAGTCTATAAACCTTTACAAATGAAACTGTCTGTCCTAATGGAAATGGAAATGTGGGGCAACAGGCTCCTCACCTTTTGACACAGGCTTAAATGATGTAGGCTAATAAAAATGCAGTGAGTCACAGACAACAGGGGTGAGGTTAAACAGAACGACCCTGTCCAATTTATTAGTTTAGAGTTAGTTAAGCATGTCTCCTCTGCTTTCTGAATGACTCATCCTATAACACTATACAGTTGCTTGATTCTTTACGCCTTTACACAAATCGCGAGTTTGGTGTTGTGTCTGGATCTTTGTCTGGATTTGACGTCCTTCTCCACAAAGTTTTCTCAATAAAAGAGGGGACGGCGCTGTTATGCTCCTGTGCGTACAAAACATTATAAACACATTTCGTATTTCCGAACTCATTTCGCAATTTAGACTTTGAAGAGCCCCTTGTACTTCGTTGTCTGTGTAATGTAAAAAAACATAACAAAGAACGCTTTGTGGGCCTTTTAAGCTAACAAACGAAAAGGTCTTAAAAGCGGAGACAATTGTCATGCAACGCTGGTCTCTTTATACTGGTGATGACAGCTGAAAGATTTCACACAACACGGTTCCAGAACCGGACAAGCAGGTAAATGGTTTGCTATGCATGAGGGAATGTCACACAACAGGTTTGGCCATCCGCTGGGAGCAACTTCTGAGGAAGACAATACTCAATTTACGGCTAAACATAAAGCCTACTAGACGTAATATAGGTAAGAAATTTGTTTTGGCTGATAAATGCTGTCAGCAGTTAACAAATTTTTACGTTTTTGTTTAGTGAAACTGATTATCAACTAAAGGTTTAAATGTTTACTAGACTAATAATAGGTTAGAGACAATGTAGAAAACACTTAAAGACAATGTCTGAAATACCTAAGCCCAAATAGAGTGGAACTGTAATTGAAAACACTGTGATTAGCTGAAATCCAGTGAATGAGTACACATCACGTCTCACGTGTGTGTGTGCGTTAACGTAAGGTCATCTGAAGTCTAACACAGCAGTAACTCATTGGCAGAAAAGGCTGGATTTATGTCTGTTCTGCTTACAGTTCAAAGTCCTGAAACCCCTCTGAGAAACTCTTTGCAGGCCGCACCGGTCAGTAATGATTTATTCATTAACCACAACACCACCCCAGCTTACCACCGCTGATATTAACCCAACCAGCTGCATTTTACAAAGGTGAAATATCCTTTACATTTAGCCAATAATTTCTCATGTCAAAATTATACATTTTTCATCAAATAATAACAGATTTTTCACCAAATAACATCATGAAAACAGTCTCCTAATTCTGAATATTAGCTACATTTTAAAGTCACTGTAACAGTTTTCTGGAGGTCACAGTGGGGAGTGCCTTGCTAATATGTATCTAGCGCAAGACAATATACTCAAGCTTGGTCGCTTATCTGCACTTGCAAAACGGCAAAAGATAAACACTAAAGGTTTTCTGAAAAACGAGCCTTTAAAATGTTCAATATCAAAGCTTTTGCGGTTTATCACAATGTCTATGTCCTTCATTGAAGGTTAACACGGTTTGATTGTGGCAATATTCCCTTCCTCGCGTGAAGTGAGAATTTCTGAAAACATTTCAGCACTGATAAAGCACAGGACTGGAAAATGGTGCTAAAAACTGTTATACTCTTTTCTCATCATGCCCCAGTTCCTGCAGTCAACTCTTTGAGCTTCTGTCCGGACAAAAAGAGAGAGATGGGAAAGGGCAGAGAGACATAGCACTCATACTGAGCTCTCTGTGTGTTGTTTTTCTGTTTCTTTTCTTGATGGTGGCATTATAAAGGCTTAAAGAGATTGGAGAGACCCATGTGATCTGAATGGTGCTCCAGCCTGCTCGGGCTGTTTATCTATAGTTGGGCATTAACCAGCATTGTGAGTGTGTTTATGAATAACAATAGCAGGAGAATCACATTCGGTTCATGAACTCAAACCAAAAGCGTCCCCAAGCTTTACAGCTGTAAATCTTCATTGCCTCATGTATTGCCCAAACAATCACAGAAACTAATAAACCTGTCTAAAGCCATCCCAAAATGATTTTCTCCTTTACATGCACCATAGTACAGAGCCAAATCTCTTAAATCCACTCTCAAATCATTCAGGTTTAATATGTTAAACGTATAATCGGGGATGGGGTACAACATTTCATCCAGAATGAAGCAAATTTAATCAGAGGTCAAGCTCACCGTAAACTACAGTCGACTGCCCCGTTACGCAATCTACATTTAATTTGTGTCTGAATTTTTTTTTTTTGACAGATTTAATTTGATCACAGGTGAATTCACTGAATATAGAATGACCTGTAATACTGTTAAAACAACACAATTAATAAAGCGACTAATTCATTTAAAATAATTTGTAAGTTTTAATTTAATCTGCTTTTGTGCAGACTGAACTATATTGAACAGATTGAACTGATGGTTGGGTTTAGGGCTGGGGCTTATTGCTTTATTTCAAATAATTGCACATTTTTGTAGGATTCACACTGTAATAATTCATATATTTATACAAATATATTACATTTCAAACTTTAGAGGTGACAAAGTGACAAATTATTCGACCAGACATTTTAACCTTTACCGATACATTAACGCTACCAAACACAAAGACAATACCACAGCAAACAGTTATAGGAAGTGATGTCATCCTTATTCTACTCAGAATGAGCAAAACTACAGGAAATCCTGCTTTCCTAGCTGTGATTTTACCACCCAGAAAACAGCCAAGATCATGTTGTCACTGCAACAGCCAACAGCAATTAGTCATTTATTCCTATGGCCAACCTTTCAATGTGACTTGTGTTTACACGCCAGACACTTTTCACAGAAAAGCAGTGAGACTTGACAGAAAGATAAGAATACACATGCATAGAAACCTAAGCGACAGGTCACCCAAGGTACTTGAAACATTATCAGGCCAGCACAAAGTGATTAGCCATTGAATACCACAAAAACACCAAAGACTTGAGCTTCAATTTAGCTCCAAACAACACCGGGTCTGTTTCTCCATCTTGGAGGTATACGTTACAATAGCTTTGCATTGAACAAAGAGCACACAGACGCAAATGTGCCGAAGCAGGACGAAAAGCTGAGGATGGGCGAGAGGTGCTCAAGCTGGAAATGAGAAAGCGCTGTATGAAAAGCACTGGCTTCTGTCCAGTTGCATAAGACTGTTGTAATCACCTGCTCTCGCCCTTCAGGAGGGCATTTTATCTGAATGAGGAGGTTTTGTAGATGCTAAGCAGCTGCTGCGGAGGTTAAAGTGCACACGGTCTTACCGATTTCAAAGGCCTTCAGAGGGATGTTGGGAAGCCAAAACTGAATTATTGTAAATGTATGACAAGGCAGTTGTTTTTAGTTCAAGTTATACTGAGGTCAGATTAAACCTCCTATCCAAGACTAGAATCCAAAACACACTTCATAAATGAACACATTAGTGTAGACACACAGATGAGGGTCATAAAAATGGATGTGAACAGTATTGGGCAAGTTATTGAAAAAAATGTAGCATCTCTGAAAAAGAAAAACTTGACAGAATGTTTCTAAAATAAAAAATACAGTGGTGTGGTGGTACAATGGTCATGGTATCAAAAAGTTATAAACAGAATAATTTTAGTTTTTTTTTGTATATAATCTCTTTACCTAGAGGAATAGATCTTAAAAAATGCTTCATTTAAGTTTTGTTTAATTCAAGATTTTTTTAGATTGGTTACAACTGATGGTAGGAAAGTATCTACCTGGGTGTGGTCACATTTTAAAGAATCTGAACAATTCTATTCTTTACTATTAAGATGCATGCCAATATCATGAATAAACAGTATAGATATTTTAAGATCTGCCATCATGTTTCATTTTCTCCCAATGTTAAAACCACAGCCAAAAAGTTAGAACTCAATTGAAGCCTGAGCTAAATCCCTAGCTATGTGCCTCTGTGTTTAATCTCTTACAGGCAGGAGCTCTGCGGGTCTGAGTCCTCATGGTGAGCTTATGGTGGGGGGTTTGTTGGGTTCCAGGACCGAACACATTATCTGACAGAGGGGGCTCTACAGGACGGGGAGAACAATGGCAGAAGAATGCAGGCCAATGCTGAAGCGAACTCACTCTGTGGCCTAGTTACTGTCACACAGTTTGTTGTTTACACGCAGACTCTGCACTGTCACAGAACCCGGTTACAATCACCATCACTGTGCATCGAGAGATTGCAATGATGCCAACTGTGCTTGTTGTTTTTAGAGACTAACACCTAGAATCCAGATGCACAATGTCTTTTTGAAGCTTGTATTTGCTTTCATGTGGCAGTTTTTCTATTTTTTCATGTTACTATGTTTCTATCGCCAACAACACTTCCCACTCTAGGCATCCAGCTGAAGCACCACAGAAAGGCCCGGCACAGTTTGCTATCATCACCTGAGGAAACACACCACGTCCTGTGAGACTATCTGCTCCCAAACAGCCCCAAGGAGACAGTCACAGCTCTATATGAGCCACAGCCCGAAAAACAAATATAGCACAGAAGCAGAACTTTACTTCAAATACTGGTTTCAAAAACACACACACTGAATATCCCAATACCAGCAAGTTATGCGAGATCCGTTTTAGGTTTTGTAGTGGTTGACTAATATTGGTTTGTCAATGGTGATGAGATATTGAAAGAGCTGGTTGCCTGATCTAAATGTAAATATGAATGCAAATTTAATAACAATTTGAAAAAAATAATATTTATGGATTGGCAGTCTATCCAGTGAAAGGTGGTACTTGTTAATTTTGGGTCTGGTTTTTCTGAATGTAATTACGAATAAGAAAAGAGGAAAAGGACAGCTATTGGAACGGTGAGAGAATCCTTTGCACAAAGACTGCTAACCGTTGAGAATCAGGAATCTCTTGCTGAGCCGGGGACACGATGACCCCCCACCCCCTTTCTGGTTTCTCTTTTACAGTTAGGGCAATACAACTGCACCTTTATACATCAGTAAATCTACTCAGGAACCCTGAGCTGTATAGACTACAGATGTTATCAACTTAAGATGAATGATTTTTAAAGACTTGTACAAAGATGCAATAGCAAACCAAAGATAAATTGTGTGAATGCTTACACCACATACCGCAAGGGTACAAATACAAACAAAGGCAAACAAATCTATGAACTATTTTTTCCAGACCTCCCTCCATTGTATCATCTGTAACAGCCCTTGTCTACACAGTGACCCACTTATTGACCATGTGCTATTTGCATATGAAACAAACCCATCATTCAGATTTCCAAAGAAAGCAGAAAAAGAGAGAGAGATACCAGCCATCCACCCCATCAGCGCCTCGTTAGATTAGTGATGGCCTGCCACAGCAATTAAACACTAAACTCCATTTACTGCTTTACCCTTCAGTTCCTCCACATGGGGTCTACCCATCAACATTAAAACCGTAAAGAACAGGCGCACGGTAATGGTTATTCAGCTTGGTCTTGGCCTAAAATGTCCAGAAAACCAGTCTTTGTAAGTAATTAAAACCATCTTTGTCTTTTGCTTTTTGTCCTTTTCTTAAATATACAATAATAAAATCATCCACTCTCCTCCTACAGTAAACTGGAGAATAATGGATTGTGTCATTGATGTCTTACTATGCCGTGCACAGCTTTTACAAAAATAAACACAGCAAACTAGCGTTGCACCAGTTTTACCGTGGCACCTGCCCAAATATAACCGTTTGTCTGTTTAAAAGAGATCTAAATTGAGATAACAATAACCTCCTCTGGACAGGAAGCTTCTTTGTTGCAAAAAGGAAGTGAGCTAAGAGGCTGATATAAATGTAATGCTGCATTCAGAGAGTTGAGGACATGACAGAGCTCCAACCGACGACACAGGACAGGACACCTGTGGACAGCTATACTGTATGTCTTCATACACCATATAAATCTATACCAAACCCATTCAATCTCTTCTCTGATTCTTATTTCATGTTAAATTCTCACATTGTTCCTCCAGTCCTGTAATGACAGGCTTACTCCCACTTTTTGCTTGCATGTACACTCACTCCTGTATGTTTTCTGATAAAACCTTATACAAAAATGTGGGTTTTGGTATATACTTTATTGCTTGTAAACAATATAGACTACTAAGAATAACAAACAACAACTAAGAACCAAGTTACAAAGTTACAAAAAACATTTCTGTGAAAAATAATGATGAGGCTAAAGTAACTATAAATAACTGAAATGCACTATGCTTTCTTTTAAAAACAAACTCACATATTGATGACTTTGCAGAACACAAAAAAAGATATTTTGAAGAAAGTTGGTAGCCAAACAACATTGGCCCCCATTGACTTCCATTGTATGGACACAAAACCACTTTTCTTGACACATTTCTCAAATTAATTTCTCAAGTGTTCAATATACGAAAGAGTCCCATACAGGTTTTGAATGACATGAGCCTGAATAAATGATGACAGAACTGTTTATTTTTTGGGGAACTATCCCTTTAAGTTGGTAAGTTTAAACCCAAAAAATGTAAGTGTGACACTTATGTACAGTAATAAATAATAAAATATTCGATCCTCTCAAACATCAAGCAAAAACATGCTTTATCTGTGGATTATTTTGGTTAAGTATGTAAATGGAAAGCCTTATCACCTGTTTGGCCTCCTCCACAGCCGTCTGTAGCTTACGCAGCTCTTTCTCATACTGCTCTCTGAGTTTATCCACCTCTTGATCGTGAGTTGCCACCTCCTCTTTCAGAGCTCCTTTAAGGGCGGTCAGCTCCCTTTCACGCCTCCTCAGCAGCTCTTCCAGCTCTTCTTTGGTTATAAGCAGATCCTGCATTTCTAGCTTTATCTGCATCATGTCCTAGAGAGCGTAATACAGGGTTACATTGTGTTAGATATTTTACCATTAGCCTCAGACTATGCAAATGTATTTAATCTATTTGACCTGTGATGCTGCACTGTGTAAAATTTGCATGCTTTTTTTGTGCCCGAGTAATTCCTATCAATCCAATGTAACTTTTTTTAGCACCGTTTATTTTTGTTCCATAGAAACAGTTTCATTAGAAAGACCATGCTAAAGATGAAACCAGCATGGAAATTTATGCTTATGTAAGCAGGTCTTTTCAGCAGGGCATACACATGTAATGCTTTGTGTAGTTAAAATCCTGTACCTTCAGGATGGCCTCTTTCTCTTCACTGCCCGATTGAGATTGTTTGGCTCCGTCCAGCTCATCGTGCATCTCTGAGAGCTGGTCCTGCAGGTCTCTGATCTCAGTCTGGTACTGCTCTTTCTCCATCTTCACCTGGAAGAGTCTGAAACACACACAAACACAATCAGAGCTCATGTAGACCGCCCAATAAAGTCTAATACAGCAATCTCATCTGCTGAACTCACACCTGTATAAATGCAACAATCTCATCATCAATAATGTCCATCATTAGATGGGGCAGCCAGAAGAGATCCCAAAAAAACACCTGTAAGTGTTACCTTTGCTCATGAGTACAAACTTAAATCACAAACCCTGAAACTTTTGGATTTTTGGAACTCAAGCTGGCAATAAATAAGATATAGGACAGAAACCTGTACTTCATTGAGCTTATTATTAGTATTCTTCATGACTTTATAGATTTGTACATTACTTTTAAGTACCATTTATTACACTAACATGTATATTTGTTTGTAAATATGCATGTTTAAGTTTTTGAAATTTGTATGTAATGTAGACTCTTTATTGTGCCAATAAAGCGATTTGAATCTTGAAATCACATAACTCCATCTGCATTTCGGGAAACCCATGTGTGAATACATCACAAAGGTTGTGTACCAAAGCCCACAAATAGTTTCTTACTCTTCGAGTGTAGTGCGCAGGTCATCCTCTGTTTTACTAAGCTTGTCCTGCAATCTGGCACACTCTGCTTGACTCTGATCCAACTCTCTCCTCGAGTCTTTTATTCCTGCTCCCGCCTTCCGCTGAGTCTCGCTCAGATCTCTGCACCTCTGCAGGGAGGAATGACATTAGGGACATGAAATGACATGATCCTCTCTGAACATTTCACCCCACAGTATGGACAAACCTACTGTCAATCTGAGACACGATGAACTGTTTTTGGATTATAGGTCTAGTCCATCTAATAAACCATTAATTGGTTAATATGATTATTGATCTTAAAGTGGTGATAGCAGTGGGATTAACATGGAAGCTTCAATGTACAGTTCAACGTACAGATGACAAGTTAAAGCAGTTGAGGTATTATTGGAGAAAGAGTTGACTTTAAGAATGTACTGGCAAGCTCTGAGAAAAAAATTACCTTGCTTTCATTTTCTAGCTGTTTCTTAAGATTTACAATCTCTTTTTCCAGTTCTGTTTTCTGCTCCTGAAGGACTCTAGCCTGGACTGAAAGGTCTGGAGACTGAGAGAGACATTCATATTTATTTCTATATTGATTTTTTCAACACAACACAATATCACAGAAAAACATAATGATTAGATACAGAATCACAAGCAAGTAAAATAAAAAATAGTGTGTTTTAATAATAATAACTTTGGTGGCTACTAGCATTTCTCATTTTTATTACTATAACTCAAACTAGGTTTCCAGATTTTATGTAAGCAAACCCAGGCTAGTTTTTCTTTGTCAAAAAAAACATTGGAATTGTTGTTACATTTGGGGCACTGCTGGTTCCGATTTGCTTGCACGTGTTTAAACATTAGCCATGAATATGCCATTCGCTGAGTAAATAACCCCAGAAGGCCTTTATACTTTCTCCAAGAGAGCTGTAAGGCTTCCTCATAAGAGGCTCACGGTCTTAGCTGTTTGTTGAGACCAATTACAATGCCACAACACCGACTCACATTGTTGTCCGGTGGTACGCTCCCTGCAGCCCGTGACTTCAAGGTTTGGATTTTTTCAAACACCAGGTTGACCTTCCTCTTGGTTGTGTCATCATTATCGTTGCTCCTGCAAAGCAAAACACAAACGCTTATATTACTTAGAAAATCTCAAGCCCATTGTTCGGGCCGATGTGTGGACTGGATCAGAGTATAATCCCTGAAATATCTGAGAAAAACAGCCTGGCTCTTAGCCAGAAGCTTTGATGTGTCACCTTATGACCTGCCCACCCTAATTACTGCTTTCTTTTAACAAGTCACATGTCTAGAAACGCATGTCTGAAAAGGGCAGGATGCCCGCATGTTCCCAGGGCACTCAAGTGATACATGAGGGAAAGGCACAGAACATTGGGTTACTGCCATCCTATAACAATAAAAGAAAACGACAGACCAGCACCGCCTTTCTTTAAACACATACACACACACCTCCATACAGGAGATGTTATTATTGGTTTCATGACGTAAGCAGATGTCGCCAACAGACTTTCAGAACACTGCTGACAACTGCATTACTTTGACCTGTCTTCATTACAACCACCATAACCCTTAACCAAGCGTGGCTTCGGCACACGTCACTGAATGGGACCTAACCACCAGCTCAAGACAAGACCTGTCTATGGTGCTCGCAATAAAGGTTTCCATTGACCAGAAGATATCTGATCCTAGATCTGCAGGGTTTCACAGGGTTCACAGACAGCGGTGTATAATCCGCTCACCTCTCCTCACTCCACAGCACATGAGGAATGCGGAGGGTGGACCTTTTGACATCAAGAATATGGAGTTCGGGGCAGGGGTTCAGTTATTTACTACAGCAGGTTGGGTTTTTGGGCACCTAAAGCACGCTTTTGAAGCCGTGCAGATGAGAGCAGGAAACAATGCTGTTTTGGGTGGAACTTTAAGCTAAACTGAGCAAAAACAAAAGACATTTGTTGACTTTACTCAGTTGCAGTGAGCTGAAACCATTTTTGTTGGCAAGAAAAAAGCTGGAATATGGCAGGGGAGTTTTGTTTTTTTAATATTTCATGCTTCAGTTCTGATTTGGTCTCACACTGCAGTATCAAAACAGACTGGTTTGTTAAATGTTTTTGAGAATTTTTTTGATAATCAAAACCACCAATTGCATACTCTAGTGAGGTTATACAGATATACAGGTTATGCAATAAAAAAATGTCTGATGGTTGATGTTATTCTCATGCTGTTATTGTTTATGTAAATTTATGTTTACTTCTTGGTTTTAAATTGTAGCTGCACCCAAACTGCCTATTGGGTTTTTAATGAGCGACTACTACTACTATAATTCACTATAATATGACCCACAGTTTAACCTGATCATGAGTCACTGGGAAGGAACATCAAGAATCTGTTGTTATTCTGAGAAAACAGTGAAAGTTGATGAGTGTACTGTACACAACCGTATGGGAGGGTACATTTTTAAACTGATTCATTATGATTCAGAGACTATGGAAACTGAGCAAAATCTTCTTGGAAGGTTGCTGCAAATGCTTAAAGACTCGTGTGAATTTGAATATCATATCAAAAGAAAGGATGAACACTATTTAGTGGGGAAAAAAACAATAATGCAATTTAACTGACAAGCAAATAAACTAAGTAAATGCTTCAAACATGTAAACTGTTTAAATATTTAATGAAATTCTGTTTAACAAAGCTGGACAAAATCATTTGGAAAGTGCACTCACCCATCTTTGAGGTAACTGAATAATATCTGCTTGGCAGTCTCTTCATTTGTTTGTTGTGAAAGCTCTTGTTGACCTCTTAGAAGATCAGGCGTCACCTGAACAAAAACAAAAAAAATACAGTACACTAACAACAACACTAACAACAAACTATTTTATGATATCATGTTCAACGTGCATAACATTTCAACAATATCAGACAAAAAAATATCGAATTTTTTCTCACCAGAGCATCTACTTCAGTGTTTGACGTTTTCCCATTGACAGCAGAACGAGAAATCGATCCTGTTGTCACACTTGACAGGGTCCTTCTGCTCGGTAATGGTCTGGCCTCTTCATTTTTGTTTTCTACAGGCACTCCAGAGGGACGATTTTGAGGATTTTTGTAGCCCAAAATAGCAGCTGAAGAGTTTGAGACTGTGCCCTGAGGAGAACCTGGAGCACTGCTGACTTGTGCTGCATTTCTGAGGTTTATTCTAGGCCTAGTTGAAGGTGGAGAAATGGTGGAGGCTTTTGCTCCAACACCCTTCAAAAGTGACGGGCGAAGGAGATGCTCTGTTGACCTTCCTCTGTTACGGCTAACCTCATCCAAGTAGCCTTCATCACCTTCAAGACCGAATGGCAAAGCGCTATCCACACTACGGGAACGCTTCCTGTCTTCTAGGTTAAGTCGATTCCTCCGTCCTGATCGACCCCTGCGTTGATAAGTCTCTTTGCTGTCAAACTTTTTGATGAGCTCATCTACACCAGGGATGGAACCAGTATCAATATCACGCCCTGTACCAGGCAAGAAAGGTATATAGCGCCGGTTTTCATGGCGGTTGATGGTTTCAGCGTAAAGCTGGTCCAACTGGTCTTCCTTGGTTGGTGTGGTGGAGCCCAAAGATGACTTACGGGAGGAGAAAGACTGTAGAACTGGGCCGCTGGAGTCAACACGCCTCAAGGGCAGGACGTCTGGTTCACGTCGACTTCGCTCAAGACTAGAGTTTGTGCTACTCAGTGAGCTGGAAGGTCTTGAGGACGCCTTGGGCTGGTCAAAAGGGTTGATGATCGTTGTAGACGCCTGTGGAACTGGAAGGCGTTGTGAGGGCTGGGTTTGAGCCTGGGAAGATGTTTTGAACATTGGCTGACTGTGTGGCTTGACCTGAGATTGTGTGTGACTCTGGGGTTTGACCTGATGCTGAGTTTGAACTTGGTTCTTTGATGGACCTGTTTGAGGTTGGGTATTGAAAGGAAGTGTCTGAGGACGAACCTGAGGTTGGATGATTCTCCTGTCATCTGCTAAAGATCCATCTGGGACTGTAAATTGGTCAATGCTGGAGGTTCTCGCTTGGTTTACAACTGGGGAATTAGCTCTGGGCAGGGATGCTGAGTAGGGATTTCTAATCTCAACCGTAGGCAGTCTTACGAAGTTCTCGAGAGTATTGCTATCAGGATCATATGGCTTGAGAAGTTCTGGATGCTTCTGGAAGTTTAAAAGTGTGGACTGTTTCTTAGGATCAGAAGTCCCGTTGTGAGGACCTCCATGATGCTTCTGAAGCATATAATCCACAAATGGACCTTCAGAAAGATTTTCCATGGATTCTCTGTATTTATATTCCTCATAATTGTGAGTGAATAAGCTTTCAGAGTCCATATATCCGTTATTACTTTGGGGGACTCCATAGGGGTTTGGGCCTCTATCCTGGTTATTGAGGACCACAAAGGGGTGTCCATCTATACCTTGAACTCTTATACTGAGGCCATATGTGCCATTGCTCTGGCCTCGGGTGCGGGAGGGTTGTGTATAGATTTGTGGAAGTCCAGTGTTTGAAATCCCGCTAACTCTGTAAGACTCCATTACGAACTCTGAGAGAAATTACCAAATCCCTCTCTGTGGATAAGGCTCACCTGTGCAAAGAAAGGAATAATTTAATTATTACACTAATAGTATGTGATACAGTATCTTTAAATGTTAATATTTTTATTTTTATATAGTGCTGCATTATAATGGACAAAATAGTAATCATAATTATATTGCTTTAAATTTTATTTAATAAAACGATTATTCTGTTAATTTAGACCTTTTTATTTCCCAGCCATTTCATACATTATATAATTTGTAATATAATTACAAAATGTGCCATCATCTGTACACTCCGCCCCAAAATGAACAATAACTGATCTCATCTTAATAATTAATATCGCAATGATCACGCTTAAGAAATTGTCGGAGGGAGAAATCATTTTCACATCTAAAGTATAAATAATCGTGCAGCCTTATTTCTAAAAGACTGTAATGGTATTGTCTGAAAACATGTAAATATGTTATACAGTTTATTAATCTTTCAGGCCTAATTTTGGATTATGATATGTTTGTGTCAAGTCTTTTCAGACCAAACACTAGTCACTAGCAAGCTTTTGTGTGATCACCAAACAAAAATTATTTGGAAAAACCCAAAACCAATTAAACAGATCCACACTGCTCAGGTTTTGACCACCACCAAGACAAGTTGTTGGCAGTTGCCAAGATCTTTGTAGTTATTCCAATAGACTTATTAGACTCTAAATTACATGTAAACTACGGCATGGTGTAATAATGTAAGTTTACTTCATAAGCGATTATGAATATGAATTAAATAACTGCGATTTCAGCTGAGTCTCAAGACTTTATAATCTTCAGCACATTCTTATCACTGCTGACTAAGGCAAACTGTGTGCGAGTTATGACGTCACTATATGGGATGGGAATAAAAAAGAAATAAGGTAAAAACAAAAGAGGCTGGATTTAGTATTGAATTCTTGAAACAAACAAGATGAGGAGTCACAAACAGTTAAAATCCTTTATGAGAAATAAGCAAAGTATGTGATGCAAAAACATTTCCAAAAACAAGTGCAACCTACTCAAAGTGTTGCTAAATACAATAGCAAATAATCAAAAACAACCAAATCAATCACACTATGAGTAATAAACATGACATACGTAATAAACAATAGTATTGTGGTGGACAGAATGGGATAAAACAAAGCCGCAAAAATATCACCCCATCACAGGCATCACGCTGGGCAACAGGCTATTATCAGTTTGGTCTGGACCCCACTGATAACATCCTTTCACCTCAAAACAAACAAAAGATTGTGTGAGTCATACTGATGACTGTGATTCAACCAATAGTATTACTAGAGATTACAGCACAATAATGTTCAAGGCAACATGTGAGATGCCTGAAGGCTTAGTAAGAATAAAGGTGTCAAGATGCTACAAACCACAAGATCAGCGCACAACTCCCAAAGACTCTAGAAATCACAATTAACGTAATAAGCATGCTGTCAGGTCGAACGAATAACCTCACCGGGCCACTAAAAACGGAGTCAAACTTTCCAGAAAAGAATGAGTCAGAACAATAAGGGTGAGTTAAAAACGAAACGAGCCCCCTTATCCACCAGGATCAGAACTCTGGCGCAGAGAAAAAAGGATATGACACAATAGCCTCTTTCAGCTTCTGTATCACATGTACTATACACACAGGGATCTGTGGTGTTAATGTAACTCCTTTCCTCTCATTGTATCGACTTGAAATGTGGAGATATGACAGGGAAGCTCTTGCAGCATGAAGTCCTGCAATCCAACCGTGGCCTGCAACTGATTTCTTTTCTTAAAATAAAAGTTTCTGGTGATTCTGTTTAAGTTTTACCAAAGCCACTTTTGCTTTAGTCCTGATCAAAACACTACTATCAACAAAAGGTTTAGCAGAGAAGTTTAAGGACAATCATTCGTTTGTGACCTGTCAAAGCAAACATCATATCTTATAGTACAGCATCATGCGTGATATAAATTTACAAAAGTCTGATACATTTTAGCAAACAAAAAACATGCAAATATCTCGGCCAAAATGTTTCTCTATGGCTTTCTGCCACACAGGTTTTAATTAATAAATCCTAAACATTATCAAACAAGATGGTCACAGACTCGCTTCAACTAAAGTAGCGAAACTAAATTAATATGAATTTATACACATTTATCGTGTTGCCAAAACCAACGTTACTTTCCAAGTTTTAATAAACTTTAGTTTATTACTGTTCAGCTAACACCACGTCGCCTAACTACAAAAGTTGCGCTTACTTGAACATCACAATGAATAAAAACATGATGTTGAATCAGCACTCACCGCCGTCTGCCGTTTATTCCACACGATACGTTAATTTATCGCTCAAGTTCTCTACACAAGTGTAAAAAACCGCGACACATCCATTCTCCTCTAATTGCTCAAAGTCACTTGTTGCAGTTCTCGTTTTCAGACTAGTTTTACTTCAGGCACACAGCCTATTGGAAAGTGTAAATCCCGCCCACTTTACTCCACCCACCCGCTCAGTGTCCATCAGGCCCGCTGCAGCCTGACTCCCGATCAGCTGATCCCTGTCAACATAACAAGCGATCAAGAGCGTATTTTACATTACAGTTGATCTCACAACACAATGCCGCAGAAACTGGGTGTAGGCCGCCCGAGCCCTTCTGATTTTAGTATCGGTTAATTCCGTTTTTATGCGATAATTAGTTTTTGATAGAGAAAGAGTACATGTATACGTGTGTATGTGGTTCTTTGGCAGGTTTTACAGTGCCAGTAAACGTATAACATCATGAATATTGAAAGCAGAAGAGACATATAACTGTATTTAAAGACACAGCTATATTAAAACTAGGATATTATCACTAATACAATTTCAAGCGCGGTTTTAAGTAAATATGATGCAAGATGTAATACAATCGCAAACTGTCTAAGAACATAAGAATTAGGCATTGTATATCGTATTTTTACGCACCCTTTCCAAAAAGTTAACTAACAAAACTTTATACCGTTCACTTGTCATTACAAACCAGTAATTTTTTGTCCTGACAACTCTTTACGACGGACAGCGCCATCTAGTGATATAGCTCTAGACGGCGTATTTGCATAATGCAAATTACAAATGGTCATATTAGACTTACGCAGCATTTCATGATGCAAATAGTAACACATTTAGCACACTTGTGACTACATGATCCCCATATAATATATAACGATATACTAAAATAACGTTAAGGAAAAAATATATATTTAGATTGAAAGTAGAGTTACTATTCTTTGTGTAGTATGGAGGGGAACACTTATTTATTTGCTGTTAGACCTTTTTAATTCCCTTAATAAGACAATAAAACCAGATGTTGTCACACTGAAAACATGTTAGAAAAGTAGCAAATAAAATAACCTGTAGCCTTTGTTTGGACGCGAGGCAAAGCCACGCGCTGAGCACACGTGATAAGAAGCCACTAATTTCCCTCCAAATACAGACATTATGGATATTTAGTGGAAAGTGACTCCACCTAACCGGTTTCAGTTCCCTATGTAGGTGTACTGGTAGCTGTGTCTAGTTGCAAGAAACACAAAAGAAGCTGTATTTGACGAAGGCATCATCCCTTCAGCAGAGAGCGCTGTCTGTCCCTGTTTGAGGGAACTGATGTGAATGGAGAGACGGTGTTCATGATTACTGTCCGAAATGCTTTATAGTTACATCATGCAAATGATGTAAGATGAACGTAAACGTTATTTTAATACGTTTTTCTTAAAACGTGTTTCTAAGTCAGTTACTTGTTGAAAAAAGTCCAAGTCAATAATCTGCTGGAAAATTATTCTTTTTATGTACTGTATTTGGGCCATATTCCACTATGATCATAATGATTTCAACATGTTATCTTTAGGTTGCCGAAAGGTTTTCTACTGGCTCCTATCCATCAGACATAAATTTTACGAATTAGAAGCCAACACATTACTACCAAAGGGACCTACATAGTTTGCTAAATGTTACATTAAAACCAATACAGTTCCCATTATAACCATAAAACCATCAAAAATTCTGTAAGGGTTTGTTTTCTTAAACAGAGTTTTAGAAAGTAATAAGCCATGAAATGCAGTGCATAGTTGGTTTTGCCCACATGGCAAATCAATTTGGTTTAGTTTAATTTAATGTAAATTAAAGAAATGACAGTAGTTCAAATATTACAAAAACAACTGTTAATGCATTATTCTGAGAGGTTGTTCACACTGGACACTTTGCATTTGATCTGTAATATTACTGAACTTCTGCTTTGTGTGTCTGACCAGTGAAACTAAGAAAGTAAGCGGCAAGCTTTGATTCGATTCATGGCTTCCATATAGGTCATTTTACAAAAACAGGTGCCATTATGTCCAATATAAAATGTCCCCATGTACATTTTATTAATTTAGCATTTAAATTAAATTAAATTAAATTAAATTAACATCTAAACATATTACATGCCTGATAAAGTCTAAAATGTAAAAAATTTCTCAAGGGGCCCCTTGAGACCCTTTATTAGTTTCCAGCAGCGCAATTGAAGATGCTCCTGTGAGAAGCCCACCAAAACAATCCCTATCCGGGCTGTCCCAGGCAGCCAGATCCACAGGAAGTTAGCTTTCAAACACGGTGGTCCCATGCTTATAAAAAACTTTCCCCATTTTTCTAGTTGACTGCATGTAAACACTCCAGGGCACGGTTTTGATAAAGGCAGGAAGGAATACGCACACTCGGTCACACAAAAACACACACATTGGGAGGAAATGGAACAAAGCCTTCCCACCCAGTCAGTGGAGTTGGAGCAATCTCCAGATGAGGTGTCGTTTTGGAAGTCTGACAGGCTCAGAACTGGCTGAGATCTCTCCAGCATTTAGCAACCCCTTCCCAGTGTTGCTCCTGTCTCACAGCAGATCTGTCAGCACAGGACAAAACCAATGAGAAACTGTCTCTCACACTTAGGCACAAAGACATAATTTAAGGCAGATGTGTAAGCCAGAGAGATGAGTTCTGGGATTTAGTTTAGTCTTTTAATTGGACATCCAGGACTGATGTCATTGCATAAAAATGTACAGCTGAGATGAAAAATGAGAAATAAATAGAGCAAACTGTTATTATAGTTTCATGTGGAAGTTGCATTGTGCAGAAAGGCTTTGGCTGCGAACCATTCGCCACTACTGGGACAAAACAGGTGCTTCCATTTTTTATAACTGACACTAAAATGGAAAAGAAAATAATTTAATTAGGAAGGAAAGTCAACTAACACTGGGAATATGTGGGAATATGCACACACCCTAGCAATAGTCAAGCGTGTTATACCTACGAGCAGAACAAAATTATTTCCTCATGATGTTTCACTAGAAGCAAAGTCTCTTAGCGAAGTTAAAGACAGATGTTTCACTCTTTAAGCAGAAATCTGAATGAAACCCGAAAGAAAATGTATTTGGTTGGTGCGAAGCTCTTAAACACAATACAAATAGAGCACTTTGAAAAGCCCAAATAATGCTCTCTTTCTTTAATAAAATAATAAATGTTTTAAAACCTTAAAAATTAACTACACAACATCTGTATAGTTGATGGTAAAATTCCTTTGAAACAGATAGAAAGAATATTTGTAAGTTTTAAGTGAAACAAAATAAGAAAAGCAACCACTTACAGTAAATAAACTCACATACAATTCAGTTAAAAAAGATGGCACATTTATTGCTACATAAATGTTATATACATATTGTGTTTTCTGTTACAGAGACAGAAAAAAAAGAATTCAACTTCTTACTGCTGGTTTTCTGATGTGCATTGACAATACCTTGAATTTTGACATGGGTACAAATCTTTCATCAACCAACAATGCAGACTGGAGACAGAAATGGAGAGCACATCTTCTGGACATCGAGCTCGTACAATACCCCATATGTACTAGACTGCGAGCTACAATCCTACTTATGTTCTTAAGATGCTATCAATAATCTTTATTATAATAATGGACAGGTTATGGTAAATAACCGTACATCTTTTTACTATCTAATATAGTAAAATAAAGTAAGAAACTTTTTACTCAAAACTTTTGATTTCAAAAATCTAGAAAGAGTAATATTTAGAATTCAAGAAATGTTCTTACAATATTATTGTATAAAAGACTAACTATAGTGAAAAATAAGCCAAATGTTTTTTTTATCCTTTTCATAGATTTTTTGTTATGAGGGAAAGCATCAGGGCATACAGCAAAATCTAACATACAGAAAAACAGAACACAGAATAAAAGGAAAAAACAGGGAAACGAAACAATAGACAAAGAGATGACTCATAACCTTGATTAATGTGCAGCCGGCAAAAATACAAGCTCTTGAATACTGAAATGTATAACAAGGCCACAAAGACTAGTGGATCTTACAAGAATTCTGTTAAGGAAGGTAACTTCACAAAACAAAAAAGAGAAAGAAAACACAGATGGAAATTAATGCTGATATTCTCATAAATATTTCTTTACGTTTTGTTCTTTTGACTTTGTAAATAAGGGACTGATTTATATTAGAATGTGGCCGTCTCTGTTCGGACGAAGTGAACACATGGAAGACAACAGACCGGATAAAAAAAAAATCAAAGCAAGAGTATATAAAAAAAACCCTTTTTGGTCTTAAAGTAAAAAGCAAACAGAATACAATAAAAGTGATGTCTGCTGCTCTCTGAAAAATAAAGAATGATGGCAGAGAAAATCCTGATCAAAACTGCTTTTGTTCATTATTTCCACTGTTTGCTGATTGAATTTCTAGAGCTTTTCATTTTTTAACAGACATTGCGCTCACATTCTGCTGATCAAGTATCAAGTACTTCAATGCATTGGGGGAAAGACAAAGCCATTCTAAGTAACTTAGAACATCCTTCTATTTTCACACAACAAATATACGCTTTACTATGAAGCCTAGAGAAATGCTTTGTATACAAGTACAAATAAACATATAACATGTGGTTACTTAGAATATTTTTTTTCTTTTCAATTTTTATTGTTAATGATTTTAGAAAAAACGAACATAAAGCAAAATTCAATTCAGGCCAGGTGAAGTAATGGTCGTCGTTTGTAATCCAACTCTTCTCACGCAGTGCCATGTCTAACGCCTCAGATGCAGGCGAACGGTATATCAGAGGTTTCTCAGTACAGATGCCCTCGACATTACCACGGCTCTTCAACATTTGAATACAAATAAACTGCATCGGAAACATGTTGTTTCTTTTTAACCTTTAACACTATATGGCAAAGGAATCAAAAGGACGAGACTGTGTCCCGCTTTCCATTTAAGACACTAAGAAATATGCAGGGAATGCTGGGGTTTTGTAACTTTCTGCTTTGTGTATCTGTACTGCTTACTAATGAGTATAAACATGTCAGTTTGTGTTTGATCTTTGACCTTTTAGTAAAGCCAGAGTTTGCCGTTCCACCATCAAACTCCAAGGAATCTGACCGCAAACGCACAGTCTGATCTCATCTGGCCTCACTCCTCACCTCAGTCTTTGACGAGGACTCTCAGCTACACTATCAACGTACAAAATAACAATTTATTAGGTAGTTTTGGTTTCTCATGCTGTTATTTGCGGAATGAACGTACGATAAATATAAATAATATATTATATCTTAATTTTTCTAGACAAAGGGATCATTGAGTCTTCAAACATCATTAAATGCTTTCGAGGGCATGGAATTTGATCCGAGTGCGATAAAAATATATTAATCTCATAGGGTGGATGTTGAGCGGAGAGGCCCTTCCACAGACCGACACGGGAGAGGGTGCGGACGGCACGCGACAAACTGCAGATCTACTGAAACGCCACCAGCTTTCATAGCCATGTCAGAACTTTCCCTTTAAACGCAGACTTACAGCTCAGTAACATAATAAATAGGAAAAAATAATAAACAAACAAAAAAAAACAATTGCTGTTACAATGCATTCGTCAATTCAGTTTAGGCACAAGGCAACTTCCACGTATAGGGTGGAGGGGGTGGCGACAGTCTCTGATTGTACAGCTGCGGCACACAGCTCGAGGACAGCGATATGTGCTGAGGGGCTTCTATGCTTGGTTTTCTTTTCTCTGGTGGGCAGAAAGTTGCTTATCGATACGGGTGTCTTCACAGGGAGCTGGGCACTTGCCAGTTTTCTTCTATCTCAAGATTGTTTAACGGTGGAATTTTGCTTCAAGTGGTCTGTCTTTTCAAATTGGTGTCACAAACTGTGAGTCCTGTCCGCCCGTGGAAAGCAAGGTCACCAACTCTGTCTAACACGCCATCGGGATCCGTTTGATCTGAAAGAAAAGCACGGTTGTTAAAACCTACTGGGAATGTTCTTATTTCCTTTTTGAACAGGTGTATGTTATTATGGGTTGGCAGATGCTTTCAACCAAGGTGCATTTAAGGTATACATTTCATACTGAGAAATGAAGCTATATATGTGCAAAGAAATACAAAATTGATCATCAGTGTCTCTAAATGTTAGTAGCTAATCCTAGCTGTAGGTTACCTGGCCAGTGTTCAAAGATGGCCCATGGGGTTGGATGTGTCTGTGAGGCCTGGGTGCACAGGCGGGTGGGCTTGCTGGGGGTCTCCTGAAACCCCTGACACTTTCTCCTCCTCCCTTCTCTTAAGGCAGGCTGCTTTGGGGTTTAGATTTCTCTCTGCACATAGGAAATTAAAACACCACAATATGATCATTTTCTATTTAAAACTTTACAAATTGAATAAATTTGGACCAAAAAATCAGTCATAAGTAGAATGTGTATATTTATAACAATAGCCAACAAATACATTGAATGGGTCAAGATTATTGATTTTTCTTTAATGCCAAAAATCATTAGGATATTATTTAAAGAGCATGTTTGATGAAGATATTTTGTATACAATATACTTTATACCCTCAATATACCCTCAAATGTAATGAATCTCAAAAAAATCTGAAAAAATTGACCCTTACGACTGGTTTTGTGGTCCAGGGTCACAAATATGCATGTAAACACACATTTTTATCATTGATACCAAGTAAATAACTTCAGCTGAATTTTCACAGACAATGTCCCATATATGTCAGTGTCTGACCTCTGACTTGCTGTTCGAGGCTGAGAATAACAGCGACGGCCTGATGAAGGATGAGCAGTTTGGTCTGGGGCTTCTCGCTCTTCAGGTGCAGCTGACACATGCGGCCCAGCTCTTTGAATGCCTCGTTGATGTCTCGGACCCTCAGCCTCTCGCGAGCGTTGTTGGCCATCCTCCTCTCACGCTCGCGTTCCGCCTTCTGCTCGGGATTCAGGTCCTCGTCTTCATTGATACTGCTATATAACAAAAACGCAGCAAACAATCAGTCCATATCAAATTATCATCTAATGTGAAAAGCACTGAAGCTTAATCACATGGGCAAGTTTGAGTAGAACTGATGGTTTAGAGGTAGTACTTTGGTGATGGAGGCCCTTGCCTTGGACGAGCTCCTCCTCTTGCCTTAAGATCCCTTTTACTGCTCTCGTCGTCTGATTTAAATTCATCAGAGGAGTGGTTGTCATGCATGTCGTCTTTCTCTTGACTTTCGACCTTGAGCTCCAGAGGAGTGACCTGACTAGCCAGACTGCCAGCGAGTGCTGTCACACACAATAATGCATATCGATTGGCTAAATGTTTTAAGAAGTCATAAAACAGCTTATGAATCATAACCAAAGTGTACAAATGAGAGGCAACATGTACTAAAATACACAGAGAATGGACAAAAAGTGACGTAAAAAAGCTTTCTAACCTCTGAATGCTTCTACTTGGTGGTTCAGCTCCGAGCTGGAGGCAGGGGCAGCGTTGGCCTGCAAGCCACCATGGTTGTTGTTCAGGCTGACGGCCTCTTCGCGATGAACAGAGCCCTGTCAGAACAGATAGCCATAAATACATGAGGCAGAGAACAGAGCAAAACATCAAGGGTCCCTCTGATCACCAAGCCATCTGATCAGTGCCGAGACAACAAAAGTGATTTACATTAAATCGGGGAAGAGACAGATCTTGGACTTCAAAGCTGAGAGTCTCTGTGTTCCTACTGTAGAGTATGACCTCCTCTCTGAAGAACTGAGTGGTATTCACACTACAAAGAATGACCTTCACAGCCCCAAATTTGCACTTGGAGACACATAGCACTTCAGCCTGGAGTTCCAATTCTGTTTCAGCAAAAGACTATTATGTTTTCTCTGGTTTTTGTTTTAAAAGCGTATGTGTACACTTTGAGGGGCAGACTGATTGTAATGTAACATTAAACATAGATGGACGAAATTTTTTTAGACAATATTACATTTTAGTAGAAGGGAGACTCTGTTTGGCATGGCTACTAATGTTAGGCCACTTAAAAATGTCAACGAGTAATTGTGTTTACTGTTTTAGCTAATTCATCACATATTTCTAAATGAGAAGAATATTAAGTAAAATAAAAAAATATGCACTTACACAAACAATTTACAATAAGCTGAAATGTAAAAAATTTCATTTTGAATTCATGTCACAACATGAATAAGCCATGTACAGAACATTTCGTGAAAACAACCTTGATAAGGCCATATATTTAAAACAATTTCAGTAAAAAATTGTTCAATCATCATTCAATGTCATAAACACAATATTACCCATTTTTATGGCTACGACTACTTTGATGTTCATTATCTAAACATATAAGATATTTAAGAAGATTTCAGTCTGGATTTCACAGACAGGGTCACATATATTTAAAAAGTATTACAAGAGTCTATTGTGGCAAATAAAAATCTTGAAAAATTCTCCGCTGTTATTTCGAAACAGACACTTAGGGCTGTCAGCATTCGTACTTTTCATCAAAGGAAAAATACTTTTTATATATGGATTCAGCAACAAACAATCTGCCCTTTAATGCTGAACATCAAATGGCAGTTTGACCAGTATTCGTCATCAGCGGCTTTTAAATGCATCTGGATTTGATCAAGCTCTTGTCATGTGATTAGCAAAGCGGTGAAGTAGGAACCACGACATCCCGCTGTAACTCTCTACCACGCTGCCCTTCTCTCTTCCTTCCACACTCGCCACTAGTTTTTTTAAAGCATGGTATTGGGAATCATGGACATGAAAGAGGGGGTGAAATGGGGGTAGAAGAGGTCTTCTCCTTTTCCTTTAGGAATGCGTTCCAGAGTCACTGTTGGCCTCTGTTAACCTCTCTGCCGCCCAGCCTCGAACCCCTTCCCCCATACTCTAATCTCAGCAGCACTCTCAACAGGTGTCCAAACAACTCTTTGTCTGTGGCAGAAGAGCGGCAAAGAAGGGGGGGTGTCGACCAAAGAAGGCGGCCATTTTGCTGTCTGGGCTTGATTATCATACAGCTGAAGCGCTCAGACACACACGACTAAAGCCTCAGATTTCCTGCGTTGTTAAGAAAGAGGAGGGCAGAGAAAAAGAGAGACAGAAAGAGAAAGGGGCGCACCAAAATAAAGCACGCTGGCTGTGCTGAATCAGGACCTTGTCTGAGATTGTGTAGACAGAGATGCGTTTGTGTGTGCATGAACACATAGACCACTGACAGCAGTGTAACAACTTCCACAAAGAAGCAGCAGCATCACAGAACTGCTCTATCACGGTTTCTTCCGCATCGCTTCACTAAAACGTAAGCCGCATCTATAGGCCAAAAACAGTAAAACTGACTTTTGTCACCATGTGACAAAGCAGAGCTGTTCGAATTCTCGTGTTTCATTTAGATTGAGGCAATCAATTATTTTTGGCACGTCGTTGATTTGCAGGGTCAGTGTAAAGAGAACAAAACCAGAGCTGTGAGTTTGTGTTTCATTTGGATTTCCTCAAGTGTTTCACTTGGGGCTGGGGATGTGAATTATTATTGGCACACGAGTGCTGTGAAGAAGGAAGTAATCTACTAATAAGCTATTCAGCGTCAATTTGGCTATTTTTTTAATTGTCGTTTTATGTTCATTTTGTTTGACATGTACACTGTCACCACACAGATTGAAACGGTTTCAATAACATCTAAAACAACATTCCAGGCGTTTTATTTGCGGTCGGCAATATTTAATGAAAACAACGAGTTGTTCAGGATACTTAAGACCTATGAGGTCAATCTCGACTTTGGAAGAAGAATAGCAATAAGTGCAGCAAAGGAAAGGTCATTTTTGTGGTGAAGAGAAAATTTATAGTGACCATTCTGAAAAACATTTAAGACAAAGAGAAGAAAGACAACTAATTTGAGAGGAAATGAAATGAACTTTCCCAAACACAAAAAATGCTGTTCTTGATGACTCTCCAGTGAAGAAAAACAAACGTGCAGATTATTTTGTATTATTGGGAAAGTGATGGGAAAACGCCTCCCTCGGCTGTTCCTTCAATTACAGCTGTGTGCTAATCTCTCTGTAGCGGGGAATGAATGGCGTGGGACGTGGGATTGATACAGAGCTCCCAACGAGCGCTACGCTGCGGAAATGTCTTCCAGACCGGCACTGATCTACTAGAATCTACTGTGACTGCTTTTCCCATTCAGCCTGTGGAACACAGCTCGCGTAGGGAGAACGAGCTCGGGTCCAGCCATTACGCTTATGGAAAGTATGTGGGTTTAAGTTAAACTGCTCTCAGTGGAAAATAGTTCAGTTTCAGCACATGGCCGGGCCTTCATTTTAAACAGGTGGCTTAACTTTGTTTATGAGCCTATTTGGAAAGGCACGACGAAAAACACATGCTTCTCTCGTTCTCTTGCCTCTAATAACTGCAATAGAAATAAGACGTTCAGAGGGCGCTGAAACAAATAAGCTAAGGTTTCCTCGTGAGGGGAAAGTTTTCATTACCATCTGTGCTGTTCGGCTGGCGACCAATCCTGAAGCGGGGAAACTGGTGCCGATGGCTGTGGCTGGCCCGTTGTGCGCTTGTCCCAACAGGCTGTGGATGTCGCTCGACAGGTTGGCGGTGGAACCCACGGCGTGGTTCCGTAGGACGTAGATTGCATCATCCAGCCTGTCCAACCTGTCCTCCATTCGAGACTGGAATGAGAGAGAGAAACAAACAACATAAGCTTCATGAGAAAACGAGCATCAACAGAGATTTAAATGACGTGGATTTCGACGTGGAATTACAGAATGACACGCATCGTAAAGCAAAGGCACGTTAGAAAAACTAAGCATATGGCACAGAAAGAATAATGAATAAAAGGCTAAGCCATTTCCATAACATCTGGTGGAATAAACAAAGAAAATCAATGACAGTTTTCCACTAACTAACTGCAATGTGGTGATTTTAATGAATTAAGTTCTGCATTCATCAAAGATGATCAATAAAAGATGAAATGGCAAACCAATAAAGCGCAAAACGAAAAAGCGTGGCTGATGAAAAATAACATAAATTGGAAACTCTCCAGTTATGTAGAATCAAAGAAAGTTGATGGCTAAATGGAAGAGAATAGGAGGTGACTATCTGAAGAGCGGGAATACCTCGCAGACATCCTTTAAGAAGGACATGGCATCCTGCAGATGCTCATGAAGTTGCTGGTGCACACGAGTTTTCTACAGTCAGACAGGAAGAGGAGAGCAGGTGAGACACGTACATATGACACAGAAAGACAGGCAGGAGAGACGCAAACAGAGATCAGCGGGGCAAAGCATGAAAACAGTCTGTCAAATATTGACATCCTGGTACTTGTTTAAGTAGCTAAGTATAATGCATAATGGTTGATTGACAGCCCACTCTGCCAATCACAGCTCATTTCCTGTTTCTTAGAGAACCACTGTTTCAAATATGCATACTTCCCTGCTTATGCAAATAAGTAAATATTTTATATTTATGATACAGTTTTTGAATAATACACAGGCAACACAATGAATCTGCTGATGACACAGGAGCTGGGAAGACTATTTTTTTAACGTTTTTTAAGCCTTAAAGGGTTTTTGGTTTAACTGCACATTTAATAACACCAGGGTATGTTTTCAGAGTTGTTGTTTGTACATCATAGGTAAAAAAAACACACCGGCCAAAAGACAATGCCAATATGGCATCTACTAGACCTGTGAACCAACAGAACACACTTCATCCACGGTCGACAACACTTCAACAGATTCATATTATGAAAGTACAGAAATTCCATGAAAGGACATGTATTTCCAGACGGGCACAGCGGAAACAAAAATCCACTCACAGCTGGTGCAAAAAGCATGAGAGTAAATATTTATCTACACACCCCATAGTGTGAATGTATGATGTGGGAAGGACCGCATGTGTGTGCGTGCATGTGTAAACTAATCTCCTGTTGTGGGCTCAGCTCCCCAGTCAGTCCTGGAATCTTGTGGCAGTGGTTGAACGCAGCAGCTGCCAGCACGCCACCCCCATCACACACCCTAACCAATCCCCAACCACCTCATCCATCCGCCCCGGCCAATCTCCATCCACCCCGGACGAAAGAGGACAGATGGCAGGAGACACGCCCCAAGGGACGGGTATTGTTCGGTCTCCCTCCCTGTCCCGCTCGTGACATTTGTCAGCCAGGAATGTCCGTGTAAAGCTACCCCTTGCCCTCAAGGAGCAAGTCATCTACTGACACAGTGTCCATTAAAAAGTGCTCAGTGTTTGGGGGGGGAGAGAGATCTTACCAGAGAGTGGAGGGAGTTCTCGTAGTTTGGAGAGGAAGGTGCCTGTCCGGTCGCACGGGGCCACTGAGTTGTACCTGTGGAGAGAGAGAGAGGTGCTTTTGAGACATTACAACAGATAAGAACTCATACTGAATGTCTGAAATGAACAAGCAAGCACATAAGTGTCCTCCATGACTCCTCCATTACTTCACAAAACTTCACACAAAAGAACTAAATACCATTTTTAAAATAAAAATTTTTTTTTTTGTATTGTATGTAGTTAGGAAATGGTCCACATGGCCCAAAGCACATGATTCAGGTCACAAAAGCAATTTCCTATCTAGCCTATTCCAGCTATTCTCAACGTGGGCTGTTTTCCTCCAGGTCTCCAGACGCATCATTTCCTATGACTGGCCCGTATCCTGCAATGTGAGAAGATTGCGTGGACAAATCTTACACGCAACCGTACACAAACCAGCATTGAGGGACTCATCTACTTCCTTTCATTAATGAAGCCATGACTAAAAAAGTTCGGAGAACAATGCAGGACACCGATAAGGGCAAGTCAGCCATCCACTGACTCAAAGTTTAAGACGTGACAGGATCAAGGAGCAGTAAAAGACACATTCGAATTGGCCAGAGTCTTGGACATGAGACTTATATTTCAAGATCTGGTCCATTGCTGGAAGTACTCAGTGAATGTGTGAGGGACTATAATAAGGATGTAAATGATTCTGGTCTGGTCTCAATCTAAACGTGCCGATTTTGACTGGCCATAAATCAACACTGCTCTAAAAGAATGCACATCTGCTAATCACAAATCAAAAATGGTGGGGAGGCGGGGTTACTTTCTCTCCCTTCATTCCAAACTAAGCCTGTCTAACTGGCAAACAATTCATTAAACAAAGTCTTGTATGGAAACTGAAGTGTTGGACATTAAATGACCAGGTCAAGTAACCCTTAATGTAGTATGAAACAAAGAAAGGTGTTTGGTTAATTTGGTTTATTTTTTCTCTATTCTAAAACCCAAACTGGGCACAGACCCAAACATCAACTCCAGGTACTTGCTTTATTTAAATTTTTCCGCTTGTTATAACTATTGTGATGGACCTGCTGTGGTCATTCATCTGGCTCTGTCAATGAAAGAGTTTTTCTTTGCAAAAACAGGGTGTGTTTCATTCAGAAGTAGAATGAACTGAGTAAGCGAATACTTCACTTCTTCTCTGACTTGTTTAAAAACAGATTTTCCAACATTCATTCCTCTCAAGTATAAACGGACCTTATTTGCTTCTTAAAAAGGCGAAACCCTTAGAAGCAGACTTTCATTAACAGCCTATCAAGAATTACTTTGGGGAAGGAAATGATCGCTCTCTCTCCTCTGCCCGTATGAAGAAAGCGAGGCGTTTAATAAGCCCTCCGTACCGCTGACCAGCTTGACAAATGAGTGTGGACCTGTGCGGGAGCTTGCACGTGGTGCTGGGCTCTAATTGGCCGGTATGGGCAGCAAAGGCCTGGTTATAAGTGGGTCTAATGGCTAAATTTAAGAACTAATCCTGAGGAACAGATGGATGTGTTTCGGTTTAATCATAACATCATTAAACTATGTGCACCGCCGTCTAAGAGCAGCCTAATCAAAAAGCTTCTATGTATAAAAGGCCCCAGATATCAAAGGGGGGGTTGACTGCTTGCATGGGAATGTAAATCAAGTTAATGATGTGATAAAATTGTAGGGAACGAAAATATGGCAAGCGTGCCAAATGTGCTTAAATGCAGGACCAATATATTGTTCATGCTAATTAAAATGCTGATAATCACAACATGGCCATGTGATTTTTTGGGGGGATACATCTTAAATTAATTTAGCATCTTATATAATATTATTATTTTAGAAAATTATTTCATTATATATATATATATATATATATATATATATATATATATAAAAATTAAAACTATTTGCAATTTGTAGGTACTTTACATTACAAAACACTAATAATGTGCGCTATATGATAGTACAGGAAGTGACATCATGAGGCACAGGGAAGTTCTCTGGAGAGGAAGGCTCTTTGCGAGCTGAGTCATCCTCTCCCTCCCTTCCTCTCAGAGTCAGTCAGGCTAATAAATGAGGATCTTTGCGGGCCGGTCTGTCATGGGTAACAGCTGTGTGAGGAATAGGGCAACAGCTGAAGCCGAGGAGCGGGACAGACAGAGACACAGCTGTCACCAGTATATCACTGAACACACACACACAACTGCAACTGTCCACTCACTGCAACAACATTCCATTTGTACAAACTACTGTCTTTTTTCCCTTTTGTTTTTCTACCTCCTGTGCTTCTAAATATTTCTTCATTTAAAATGACTGTGCATAAATCTTGTCAAGGGTTGATCAAATCTTCACAATGGTGGGTTATCTATCCACCCCTAACCAGGACACAGCTCCCCGGACACCACCTTCAATCTCGGCAGCTGAGGGTTTACGTGTTTGCTCAAAAGTTTTTGGACCACATATAAAAATATCTGAACGTCACAGAGTTAGATCAAAGATTTTTAACTGGGTGGTTTTCAGAAACCAGATTTTTTAGTGATTAGAATACCAACACTGTTTCCTGCACAAAAGTAAACAAAAAAGTCAAACGATAAAATTAATATCTCAGTTTTAGGTTACAGCCCACCAATTGAGAACCACTGCATTAAATAATTAAATATATAACTAAATGCCACTTATTAAAAAAAACAAGCAAACTTTCAGCACAAACATTTAATAAAAAAATGTATGTTGGGTTTAAAAATAAATACAAAAAGACATATTTTTTAAAGACTAAAAACTATCTGCACTTACTAGCAAATATTTATGTTGTAAACTGTAGTGGAATATGTCTATAATTTATAATGTTAATATGATGAACTGCAATCTGAGGTTACTCTGCTTTACACATTTAGCAAAATTATATTTGGATCACAAAATGTGTTACAAAAATGACCAAGAAAATTAATTTAGTTCTAAATGAATAAAATTTTGTTATCTGGTGCAATGATGTTCATACATTTTCAGTTCAGTGTATGATTACATACTGTATTTATGACAATGGGTATGTGGGTACTCTACCTGCCCTTCCTGAGGGGCCGCTGGCTGTCACCACTGTACCTGCTGTGGCAGCGCCAGCTTGGGCCGTCAGAGGAGACGGAGAGCCCACTGGAGTGGAAGGGTTTGAGGGAAAGCTACTGCTGGTGTGTTCAGGAGAATAAATCTGTAAACAAGAGAAAGACAGACAGACAGACATCAGTCCGTGAGGTAGCTCGCCCGACCGTTAAAACCCACAACCTGTCGTTTTCCTCTTAGGCTTTATAACCGTGGTTAGCGTCCCTCAGCCAAAATTGCCTCATCAATTCTGCTGATTTTACAAGCAGAGCGGCAGTAAAAAATGCTCACAGCATACATATGGGCTTTTTACAACCTACGCCACCCTTTATAACGTCTGCAGAAAACACACATGGCCCCTCCTGCACGCAGAAGGCTGTGTGACACCTGCAGTCCAGCATGCGCTCACTGCCGTTCTGACGCATCTGTGATTGTTACTAAGTCAAAGCCTGAGCCCACGCCACACACCCGCTGCACTATCACAAGTGAAACCACATGAGCACCAAACATCACAATCCACCGTTATAAGAGAAGGGGGAGCAAAACAAATAGTGGCTGTAATACTGTCTGGTGAATTTAGATTAGGAGCGGCAATATGACTATAATGATGAACGTCTGTCATCTGACACATGTTTACTGTTTTACAGTATATGTAGTCACATGGCCCAGGCTTAATTTAAATCCTGTTTATATGGCTTTATCATGCTCTATGATATGTCACTTCTAATACATAATGGAGGACGTAGCTGAATATAGAAAAAAAGCAGGCGGAAGAGAGGGAAAGAGAGAGAGAGAGAGAGAGAGAGAGAGAGAGAGAGAGAGAGAGAGAGAGAGAGGTCATTAATCTCTCTTTTTGGAGCTCATTAGAGTGAATGAGTCTGGCCTGTGGCTGTGTGGATGGCCGTCTCGGGCTCATCTTCAGTTATGGATGAGAGGTAATAAAGCTGCTCGCTGGCTGCCCAATAAACAGCGGCTGAGACGGGCACAGCCCTTCCCACACCACAATAAACAAACAGATGCCATGTAGAAGAAATGCCTCCAGCTTCTGTTTCTTCTGTCTGCTTTTTTGTAGCTTGTACGAGACAAGATTATTATATAGTTTAGAAAATTTCTCTAGTTTTTTTTTTGGTTTCGCTTTATTTTAGTTTTGATTTTTCAATTCTGAGGTACAGTATACACTAAGAAAAAAAATAACAAAAACATCTGTGACGTTAAGCCGTGTTCTTTCTATATTTTGCTAAAATGCCTCTTGGTCTCATAATGGACACCACTATAAAATATTCAGGTTTTGATCCCAATTATCTGGCGGGATTTGAGAATAAACAGCTCTAAAGTTGTGGGACATCACTTCCAGGGGATCATCAAGTCCATTTGACTTAAAAACACATCAAAATGCGGATACTATCGTTATTAATCTTCTTATTAAACCCTGAATGCCACACTTTTGTGTTTCAATCAACTCTGTAAATCCTGCCTGCGGCTTTAGTACATTCATCTCTCAGAATAGTCAGAGAGAAAGAGAGAGAAGAGAGAGAGAGAGAGAGAGAGAGAGAGAGAGAGAGAGAGAGAAAGAGAGAAAGGCAAGTAAGTGATAGAAACAGAGATGGAGAAAAAGAAATCCTTTGGGACAGAAAGTGTGAAAAGATACATAAACCAGTTATTTATGGATATAGAATAATTAAAAGTTTGTTTGTTTGTTTGAGGATTAGCAAATAAAAATGACTTCTGACCTAATGTGAGTTGTGGCCATTCGGGATATCCTGGCCAACTTCTGCCGTATTACTAGTGTAACACAACTCATTTTACAAACAACAAACGGATCTCCGCCCCACATCAGTCACACAGCTCTTTGCCAGCGGGGACCCAATGAGCACAAACCATCCAAAAGGAACCCGAACAAAAGCGGCACAATAGGCAGCCCGCAGAGCCGAGGCGCAGCAGTTAGGACGTTTCCCCCACCCCTTGTTTCATTCTCTCTTCTGTCCTTCCATCCCAACCCAACCGTGTCCGTTTCACTGCAGCTTTATCATGCTAATAGAATTGAGTCTGCAAATACAAAAAGACTTAATTTGTGATTATCTTTCTGCGACACTGTCTTGTGTTTGTGTGGGTGCCCGAGTGTGCACTTGCGGCCTCACCCAGTTTCTTATTACATGTTTTCTTCTCCCCATCAAAGAGGAACGATTAGCCGTCTTAATTTCTCTGAAGGGGAGGGCGCCACGACCAATATCAAAAATGGCAAAAAGAAGAAAAAAGCGGCAACCTTGTCCTTGGAGGAGAGGTGACTCTGCTGCGCTTTCGTCTGAAACGGAGTGCTGAATCAGTCCAGATGTGTTCCTTCATGTGATTTACTGTAGCATAAGCAAGTCTGCAAGATTTTTTTAAGCTAAATAAGTTAAGCTCGGCAAGTTTTAGAGGTTATTGTAAGCTCTGGCTTTGGGACACATTCTGAGGGCCAGCACTCATTATCCAAACCAATGTTTAATCCACAGGCTTTTATGTACAGCTCCTTTTCTTGTAAACTGCAAGATTAAGAGTACAATTATCCGGGCTTAGGTCCAGAAACATCCACAAACAGATCCCCTGACCTTATTCAATCTCTTAACCTTCTGCAACGCTACTAATACTCATAAGCGAGCTCAAGTCCTGTCCTTTGCCATTATGTCTGCTAATCTTGCTTATATCTACAACACATCAAAATGGAGATTCCCAAAGCAAGTTGAACTTGCTGAACTAAAATAACAACATTTCTGATTCGTAACACAAAGAAATATATGTAGATGAAAGTCAATCTCTGTTCTCTGAAATGGTCAAAGTATAGATTAAACTGGTTAAATGGAGATCTTACCGAAGCCAGGGCTTTTCCCAGCGCGTCTCCAGTCTGAGAGCTTCCAGTGGCGTTTCCTCGGTTGGCAGCAGCTACACAAAGACCACACAAAGATACGGCACTCACATCAAAATTGTGTTGACAAAGACATTAGTGTCATGTTTATTTGTTGCTGTGTAAATTGACCAAACAAAAAATTCATTTTTGTGTAGAGTACAATCATTTTGATATTCAAATACTTTCTCCTATCCCATCTTTAATATGCTGAAACAACTACGGCTTTGTTCTGACAAGGCAGGATGAATTAGATTTCTTGGTTAATCCGCCTCAAATCAGTTTTGCTTTTTGTAGCGTGAACAGTGATGTGTTATTTTGCAATGTGAACAAAGCCTATAAGCCATTTTTGTATCTCAATTTAGAAGAAATTACACAGTGAAGCTTTAAAGATGTGCGAGCTAACCACAAGAATACAGAATGTTTAATAAATCAGGAGCACTGTATGAGAACGTGAGCAGAAGTGCATACCCATGACTCCCTCTGTGGTGTTGACAGGCGGAGTGTGAGATGTGGTGACAAAGGGCGAGGTGCTGGCACTGCTGCGGTGGAAGCTGGACATGGGTGGCAGGCTGGCGTTGATGTCTGTGGGTGACACTGAGTGTGGCGGGTAGTTCTGTGACAGCGAGAGAGAACATAAGTGTGGGCTGTAAACTAAAGTTATTTCTTTTTTATTATTTTACTGGGATTTTAAAACTTATTTTCTTTTAATGTTATTTTTACTAATTTAAATATTTTACTAATTGTCATTCATTTAGATTTTTAGCTGTATTTATAATAATATATTTTTTTCTTAAATAATTTCTATGTAAAGCACCTGGAATAACTGTTGTGTATAAAATGTGCTATAGAAATAAAGCTGCCATGCCTAAAAATATAATAATAAACCTAATCTAGATAAAATAGTCAACATCACTAATCAAATAACTGGTTGTTGGACAACATGAAAAACTGTATATATCATGGATATATATATTATGCTCTAAAGGCTTGCACATAAGCATGAATAAAATGGCAGCTGTACTTGGCTGAACCCACAAAGAAGAGATACACGGTGTTCTCACCAGGCGGTCGTGTGAGTGCATGTTGCTGTAGTTTCCAGACTGTGGCATGTGAGATAAAGATCCTCCCAGCATTCCCCCATAGCCGGACTGGCTGATCCCATTGGATGAGTTCCACTGGTCAGAGGAATTGTGGGTCCCATCTGATTAAAAAACAAGGAGGTACATTTAAAATATGGGAAAAATGTTCTTTTTTGGCTCCAGAGCAAGAACCTTAGCCTTGAACTTTAGCTAAGGAAAGTTTTAAAACGTAAGCAGGACCAAGGTGACATTTATGTAATCAATAATGCTGATAAGCTAAATAAAACACAACACACAGTATGATATGTGAGCTGAAGTCTGACCCCCACACTCCTTATTTTGGATAGTGAGGATGTCAAACACATCGGCCTCCCTTTAAGTCTGCTTTTTGCACTTGAACCCGAGCCAAGCGCTGAGCACAGCTGAGATAACATTCAGCCAGACGCAGTTCGCTTGCTTCCGCCTCAACATTAAAAGGAGAAATTCCTCACAGACTAAAACACGCGGCTTGAAACGGCTGTATAACTTTTATCAAAGCTGACTGGCAAAGCTGGAATCGATCTGGTTGGTTTACTATCTACGTCTGTGAAGTCGGTAGCATGATAGGCATTGATTGATGTGTAAAGGTTCAAATTTACAATTTTTTTACAAGAGTTAATGTTTGAGGGGAGGAACGTAGGAGGAACTTTGTGTTCTGAGTTTAAAAATGTTTATACAACTGAACATAAACTGGATGAAGATTCTTAATTTCATGTCACATGACAATGAACTTGGACCAAGCTTTACACAAGTGCAAAAACAAACACTTCTAGCTACACAAACTAGTTTCCATATGTTGTTGAAATTGTATTAGAGCAGGCTGTTTTCTCATTTAATGTTAACAAGTGTCATAGCACATGCACAATGTGTCCTTATGATTGCAATATGTGCATTCCTTTTGGGTAAAGTAAAGAGTTCGCTTTCTATTTTAAACCTAAAAAACCCCAAAATGCAATAATCAAGTAACATAAAGTGACATAAAATATATACAGATTGAAAGTTGTAAAGACTTACCGAAGAAAGTGCTTGTGAACATATTGCTGGGGGGTTTGGGGGACGGGTAGGATGGAGAGTCTCTATTAAAGTCTTCTGAGTTGGGAGATGGTGCGTACACCTGGAAAAAGAAAGACATCATCGGTTAGCACTTGAAAACTGTTATTATAGAGTTAATCTTAACTAAATGTAATCATGGGTTACTTTGTTCATATACACTATGCATATTTTATGCTGGGTTAATATTTTTATCATTTTAATTCACCTTAAAAATGTAAAAACAAATACTTTCTCTCTCTACTGACACCAGTTAACATGTCTACCTTTAAGGTCCATCATTTTTCCCAGATGAATGTAACCCTCATATAACTCGAGGTTAAAAGTGCTGCAACACTTTTTTAAAATAACATGCATGATACAAGAGATGTGAGTGTGAGGAAACATGTTACAAACTAAAAAACGGGCTCACATCGTCAAGTGTATCCTCATGTATTGAAGTATGAAAACTCTTGGCCTACTTCACACATCCCATGAAATCAGACTGCATAATAAAACATAAACAATGCAACACAACGCATATGGCCAATTTACAAATTCTTTGAAGTAACAGATGGCTAATTTGGAAGTCTTATAAAAAGGATTATCGGCAGTGTTGTGTGCGCTTCAATGCTTAATTAGAATACAAAGACGTTGACATGCACGGCCGGCGAACAAATGCATCAAAACAAATGAATTAATATGCAAGTGCACTGGGGTGTGTTTGTGTTTATGTGTGTGTATTTTAGGATCTGTGGGGTGAGATGAGGTCATGCCAGCGGAGCAGTGGTTACAGCTGCAAAAGTGACCATTCCAGTAGAGGAAGATCAAAGACACGAGGCTACAGCCCAGTAATGTGGCTCTCTTAGTTCATCTGCACCAGATGGGACAAAACCACCTCCCAAAGAGAGAAAAAGAGAGAGCGAGAAAGACAGAGAGAGCTAAAGATGTTAAAAGAGGACGTCCCTCATTGTCTCTCATTAGGATAGATGGATATAATTCACTCCAGTCCTCGCTTCAGTGTCCTTTCTTCACCTGGCACGTAAATTTCCTGCGAGGACCCCATTGCTTCGTCACGTTTGTAAGAGCTAATCACTGTAACGTAGAGCAGATGCGCAGCCCAATGTGTTTCTCATTACATCGAGTTAAACAGGATCTGTCCCTCGGCTCAACATCACAGTAACCCTTCCTGTTCAAAATAAAGACCCACCAACTTATATAATGTAAGTTTGATTCTTTATTATACCATTTGATCCCTGATGAAAGTTGATTGGTATTTCTTTTTTTTTCTTTGGAAGGAAAATTTTAATAAAAATAAAATGGTAACACTTTACAAAAAGGTGCTCTTTGTTAACATTAGCAACTACATTAGTTAAGATGAACTGGCAGAATTTTTTTTTTATTCATTTTAGTTCATGTTAATTTCAGCATTTACTAATACATTTTCAAAATCAAAAGTTGTATCTGTCAACATTAATTGATGTACAACAAACTAACATCAACAGACAACTATATCATTTAAAATTACCATAGATTAATAAACATTGTAAAAAATATTATTTTCATTTTTTTTAGCTAATGATGTTAATAAATACAATCTTATTGTAAAGTGAACCAATTAAATATTATATAAAATACTGGTGGTACAGGTTTACTGTACACTTTACAACAAGGTTGTATTTGTTAACATTAAAAATGCATTAGTTAAATGCAATAGTTAACTAAAATTAACTAACAATGAACAATATCTTTTACAGCATGTATTAATCTTTATTAATGTTAACAGATACGACACTTGATTTAAAAATTACAATGTATTGTAAAAGATTAAATTAACATGTACTTAGATGAATAAATGCTGCAGTATTGTTTACTGTTAGTTTATGAGAACAAATGTGACTGACTAATGTAAACAAATACAACCTTTTTGTGAAGAGTTGCCAAAATATTATTATTACGTCATTATTGAAAATAATTATAATAGTTATAATCAATTATAAAATTTTCCTTGTCAGATTAAAGTGTCTTTACTTCCTATTTTTGTCAATTTCAACTGATCTTTAATATTTTTAATGTACTTCAAAGACACGCTAACATGCGCCTGCAGCATGTCACTACACACGCTGCATTACGATCAAGATCTAAAGCCCTTTCAGTCAGTTAAGCCAGCTGTGTGCGGCCGGCACCTTGCTGAGACGGCAGTACAGGCCCATGTGATTGGCAGTGGGCGCGTTGATAAGCTGCGGCAGGCTCCCGTGGGTGTGCAGGCGCACACATGTGACCCTGGCGCTAGAAGTCCCCTGGTGATCTCAGGTTAGGGCGGCGTGGGAGAGGGGTCTTTGTCTCAGCCTCATGGCTCAATGGGCAGCATATGGCAGCGGATAATGCTAATTGTCCGCTTTACCCCGAGCTAACCAGTCGACCCGTTAATAAACCTTCCTAAACACCCGCGCCCCTCTCCACCACCAGGACGGAGAATAAAAGAAAGATTGAGAGAGAGAGAGACAGTGGGGAAAAGACAGAGCAAAGGAAATGCTTCCTTTGACCGGGGCTTTAATTAGGAAGCTGTCAGTTACCCGGGACTCTCAGGTCTAAACACCCACATGTTTAAAAGATTTCCCTTATTGTTCTTTTATTTTTGATATTCAATGAGGAAATAAACTAAGGGAGGAAATGAGTTAATAGAGGTGTGTTATTGTCTCTAAAACATCATAAACAATTTTAAAAAAAAAATTGTTCAGTCCTGTGTGTGTAAATGGTGACGGAGGCTCATGCTGATGAGTGAAATGAGTTTTTCTCCTCTGCCTGCATGTCACACCTTCCTTTGATCTGAAAACCACATCCATCACAACACACGGAAAAACCACTAAACTGTCAACATTTGGATAAGCCAACAGACAACTGTGAGAGAAGCAGGGAATAGAGAGCGAGAGAGAAATGGCACAAATGATCATGGAAGGAGAAAAGAAGGCCAAACAACTGAGTAACCCACAAGGACGCGTTCAGAGCTGAGGGACGGCGAGTGACAAGAAAATATCCTGCCTCTGCATGTCGCTTGTTTTGAGTCGGATCGTGGCCCGAGGGCCTTCCTTTTCAGCTCCCATCTTACACACTTATCAAGGCGAAAAGGCACGCTAGTCTCAGACAATGAGCCTCTATTGAACGCAGCAGCTCTGTCCTGAAGGGACACGTTTTGAGTTTTCAAGCCAAGTCTGCTTACAAAGTGCGAACGGTAAAACTTTGAAACTTAAAAGCGTTTTGTTCCTTTCAGACACAGGTGAAAGGCTCTCAAGAGCAGAAAAACAACACGAGCGTCTGCTTTGAAAAACTACAGACGGGTACGCTGACTCATTATGCAAAGTTTCTACCAGAACAAAACCATCAAAAAGGCCTCGGTATGTGTGCATGTGTGTATCTGTATGTATTTGATAATGAACATCAAGCGCTGGTTTCTTCTGGCTTGCCTTAACGTCAAAAATCGTAATTTTACAAATGAAAGTCGAGGCAGGAAAAGCCATCACCTTAGACAAACAAATCTCTGCTTCTTATACCGCCACAAATATGTGAATTAAACACAGAAAGGCAAGGAGAAAATAAAAAGCTTCACACATCATAAACTGACCCAATCAAAGCCAGGGAGAGCACTTGCCCTCCAGGGCCCGGCCATAAAACTATTGGTACCAGCTTGACATTCAAACAAATCAATTTGACTTTTATCTTTGTTGATGCTCACAGCATCTGACATTTAATAAATAAATAATATCTTTGTGCCAAGACATAAATAAAACAACAACACAAGGAAGGGTTTACTGGGTATTTACCCACTGCTTTGGATCATAAAGCTCAACTCTGACCTGAGTTAGCCACATGCTCTTCATTTTCTCTTTCCTCCCAGCCTGCGTTACAAGGCTGGAAATACTTAATATAAAAAGATCAAAGTGAGCTTTGTGGTGCAGGAACAAAGAGATCTGTCATAATGGTCTATGAGGAAAACTAACTCTGGATTCTGTCAGATGACCTCAAAAAAAGGGAAAACTTGAGCTGGAGTCTCATGTTTGTCCTTAGAAAGATTTGAAGTGGAATTGCAAACGATATGTATTCTGCCATCCTTGTTAAAAGCATTATTAACAATGTGAATAATAGATAAATGTAATAAGCGAGTGCTTTAAATGGGGAAACAACTCATTCTTAAATCCAGCAAACAGATGGAGAATTCTCCAGAGCACTGCATGGAAAGAGAGAGAGAGAGAGAGAGAGAGAGAGAGAGAGAGAGAGAGAGAGAGAGAGAGAGAGAGAGAGAGAGAGAGAGAGAGAGAGAGAGAGATCAGGGAAATCTACTGGAAACTTTTTTGCTCTCTGCAGACGTCCAATTTAGGGCTTTGCCGTACACATAAACACATCTTATACATACACATTATATTTACATAATTTACATATACTATGGACATAATTTAATTTAAATAAAACTAAAACATACTTTTATATAATTTTAAATACTTTAATTGTTCAATTGTTTCACAGAATAACTAATAATAAATTGTATGACTACTTTTCTGTTACATTTTTTAAAATAAAATTAGATTTACTTATTTTTTTTAATAAACAATTTCTAACAAACATTTATGGTCCCAAAGTATAGCCAAATACACCCACACACACACAACACAGACTCTGCCAGCTCATTCTGCACAACAACAGGTTTAAATCAGCACCTCATCTTTCCCATAAACCTGTAACACATATCCAATCAACAAGCACCTGACAAAGGTCCGTCCCACATGGACAGCCGCGCACAGACGGGCAAACATGCATTATGAGAGTCACACAGAAATCAAAGGGCCTGTGGTGGAAAGCTTTAGGAGCCCCATCAGGATTCCTGTAGAGAGAAGAATGCTTTCCTGATTATAAACAGATGGAAGAACAGCGATGCTGCTGCTCTGAGCTCAATCTGCAAACAGGAAAGTTAAACCTCAACAGACAGACCCTCATCCTTAATCATTCCCAGACTCCCACTTGTTATTATTGTGAGCCTGTCTCAGCGCTCGGTAAAGCAGCCGCGCAGAACCTGCGACGGGTCCCGGTTACAGCCAGCATCAGTCAACAGTGCTAGACAACATGAAAACATGCTAGAAAAAGCTGTGCTGCGTGTTTATCAAGAAAATAATGATAATAATGAAAGAATGAGTTGCTGTCACTTTCCCTCCCAAGTTTGATTTGGATGATACATACTTTGTGCAATGTGAATAAAAAGACATTTCTAGCTTTTTACAGTACTTAAAATCTGGATTAAAAAATCTATTCACACTTTTCACACAGTGCAAACGCATATAAATGTTGACCTAGCTCAAACTGAGGTAATGGAAACACAGCAGTCATACGCACGCACACGCACAAGTGCAAAGACCAGCGAGACCCTCAATTCAACAGTTTCGGTGCGCTGAACGGACACGGTTCATCCCTCCATTAAACTTCCCACAGAGCGCATGAAAAACATGTTTACTTATACACGCTTCCTCTAGAGAGAGAAAAGCACTCACCGATTTTCCGTTGTAGTAATACATTAGAGAGTTGTTGCCCATTCCAGGCACAGGGTACGGGCAAAACATGATAAAAGCCTTGACGCTGAAAAAGACGTGGAGCCTGTTAGAGTGCAACTCTTTTCTCTACGCATACATCCACCCGCTGCACAAGGGACTAATTCCTTCAGTTCTGGCCCCTTACACATGGATCTACTCACAGACAACTTATGCAAAGCAGGACCATACCAACTCGTCCGGCTGTGAGAGGGGTGGCTTATGGGAGGAGAGACCAATACCCAATAGTTGTGCTTCCCTAAAGCCTCGTAAGTACTGAAAAAGGGTGGAGGGATGAGATATAACGATTGGGAGGAAAACATATGAGTAAGTGGATTGACTTGTACTTGAATAAGGAGAGAAAGAAAGTAAATGAAAATTGTTGGTTTTGTTATGAGAAAAGTAGGCAGATCAGAACACTTGAATGACTGATTTACCTGTTGACTGCTCTTATGCAAACTAACAGAAAACTAAAAAAAATCATCTTTTTGTTATTTATAATAACAAAATTAATATAATATTTGCTTTTATATTCAGATTCTTCCTAAATTCTTAAATTAGGTTTCATACAAAAAACACACTATTCTAAATCCAGATTTTTAATTATTGTGTTTCTTTTATTATAGGTTATGTATCAGTAACAGGTATGGCGAGGATTTCCCCTATCGATTCAAACGTCACACAAGGTTTTAAAGTAGGTTGTTACACAAAATAGCAATGCACATCCACATTAGAAATGTATGAAATTATTAGATGTGTTTCAACCTGTGGTTGTTGTTTTAATGGTGCTCTACAGTGTCGTGACAGCAAACACAGAGAGCTGTTGAACACATCCAACAGCTGCAGAAGGGGGCCGAGCCTGACGTCAAGCGCGGAGAGCGATGACGCTCCATTTCCTTACACGTCTCCACCTCTCTCATTGTACCCGCTCCCCTTTCTGGGCCCCTTGCCCACAGACGGAGGGGAGCAGTAGGGTGTTAGGGGGATGAAGGAAGGAAAAATGAAGGGAAGTGGGGGTGGAAATGGAAGAGGGAGACAGTTATTGAGAATGAATGAACAGCCATGCTAAAACAGACAGGGACGGAGCGGCAGAGGTTGTCCACGTGCTGTGAACACGCTGACCTGTAGAGCCATCGGTCTCTTTAAAGCCCACTCTGGCCCGCTCCGCTCCGAGTCCTTTCATGTCTGTCACTGCAGGCTTCCCAGTCCAAACACAGTCCCCCCTCGGCCCATTCACAACATTATTGTTATGGAAAGATGAAAGCCTTGCTAGAAAACGATACTTTATTATGCTTTTCCCCTAATTCTATTATTATTTATTCTCTTTTCTTCTCTCAGTGAGACTCTTTCAAATGTGTCCAAGGTGGTGGAGATCGACAGGCTGGTACCACTTTAAACCTGGAGCCGTTTCAAGTCGATACTTTAAGAGAGATGGCCATGCTACAGAAACGTTTGAAGGTTTCATAAAACAAAAACAGATAAAGAATGCACGCTGAGAGGAAAAGAACATGGAAAAAAATTATGAAAGAGAGAAATGAAAAGGGACAGAAGGAGCACAAATCATGGACACATGTCCGGAGAGTTCATCACACAGTTTGCTTTGTTCTTTTTGGGCTGATGAGGAAACTTCCACACAGCTGTCATGCATACCTTCATTAGGATGGCCGCTGTGAAAATAACCAATCATGAGCGAGTACAACTGATTTCTGCTGACATTTACTTGGAGTGTCTACAGAAATGCTACTTAAACATGAACATGTCTTCACAACATCGTTTCCATCTTACAAGTGGACTACCTTCACCCACAGTAAAATTCCAATGGTACAAAATCTTGGGGCTCATAAGTCAGCTTACCCTTAAACATTTTAATAACAATTTTGAAAAAAAATTGCAATGAAAAAACAATATACTGCACAATTATTTTTGTCTTTAAAACTAATTCAAAACATTGAAGCATACAACTTCACAATAAAAGATTTTTTTTAATCATGAGAAACATTTTGGTTAAGTGACCCTAAACTTTTAAAAGGTAGTCTATAAATACAAAACAATTCTACAGTAAAACTATAATTCAAATTAATTTAATTGTATTACTATATGTATTACTTTATGCTGTATTTTATTATTATAGTTATTGTTATAATTATTATGGTTATTATTATTATTATTATTATTATTAATAATACAAATTGAAAATTTGAATAATAATATTACATCAAAACAAATATAATTTGATTCTGGAAACCTGTTGAGTCAGTAATAAACCAACCCAGTTCTTTACCACCCAGACATGGAAGGTCTGAGATTCACCTGTCCACCTGTCCTAATGTGGATTATACAGTTTAAATGTAAAACCAGCAGCAGACAGTCTGTCCCACTAATCAATTTGAAATCTAGACACTTCTAAATCAACATCCTCACATACATCCCACGCCTGCAAATTACAAACATACAGAAAGCTCATCTCAGCCCATACAGGCTAATTTACCGTCCGCACTTTTCTATAAGGCCATTCATCACAACACATTAGGAGGAAAATCTCTCTCCACGGGTTTCATGCGCTTATGAGCATTCGGTTATGTGTTCCTAATGATTAATGTCTCTCTGCCTGAGGAAGAAGCCTAGACAAAACACAGAAAACACGTTGTTCATGTTCATTATATTAGTATAACACTGGTATTTAGAGGGCATCTCCTTCAGACATGATAAATCCACCGAGCCCCAGTCCAGACAGAAGCTCTGGGTTTCAAGCCTTGCTACGTGTCTGGGCCAACAGACTAAGCAACAGGTCTCTCATCCAATAACAGCGCACCTGACATCAATCAAAACAAAGCGGCTCATCCAGTTGCACCTACGCCCAGAGCCCGCGGCGACACCTTCTCAACTTGCTTGACATTTGCTGTCTGCTGACCTACAACTGCTGCGTCTGGGGCTCACGTGAGGGCTGCGCTCAACCCAGGTGAACGATGCCAGCCCGGCTCAGATTAACTGCGCTTTACATGCTTGACATCTTAAGATAATCAGCTCTGACTGTTGACAGAGCACTCTTAAAGAGAGGACAATCTTTAAGAGTATAGCATGTGCATTCACACACACTCATACAATACAAATGAAACTGATCTAAAATCTGAATGCTAAAATGAAATTGATCACCTATTTCTACTCTATATTCGTTTAACTTTTGCTTTAAACAACTGAAATCCACATGTCTTTACAACTTACGTGCTTCATTATTTATAGCCCTAGTTTATGTGGTAAATAGGTTCATCCCAGAGGTGAGCACGTCTCTGTTTAGCATCAAACTAAACCAGAAGCATCTATCTAATCACTTATCTGTTGAGCACATATTCTTTTAGACACACATTTATCTAGACCTCTAAATACATACATATAAAAATGTGTATTGTTTTGATATAAAGCTATTTTTATTATTACATATTCCAAAATTAACTTAAAAAAATAATAAATAAATGGGTATGGCAATGGTTTTCAAACAAAGTTAAAAATATTTATTTTAACTCCTATTCCCAAACCTAATCTTCATGATTTGACAAAATTATGAGCATTTTTAGGAATGGGGACCACTTAAAAATAAATTTTGAACTGATTTATATTTGTAAGGTCTTTTTTAAACGTAGGAAACCTACACACACATTCACACACTTTTGTATTTTTACAATTTAAAAACCTCTATTTAATACATTTTATATAGTTTTTGCAAATGATATTGTCTCCAAAACGAGTAAATGTTCAGATTTGCTTACTTTTGGATACAAAATTGTCCCCAAAATACAGTTAATTAGACCCACCCCACACACGCACGCACGCACGCACGCACACACACACACACACACACTGATCCAGCACACTGCCCCCTGGTGGCATAATTATGACCTGATGACCTAGAGGACAAACCTCAGACAGACACACAATTACACGAGACACAATGAGCCTAAATATTAGAGAAGTCTAGCAGGAAGTGGAACGTCTGAACATCAAGAGGGCTATTTAAAGCTACAGTATACCGATTTACAGCATCAGGTCATAAGGAGATTAAAAAAAGAATGAACTTAAGCATATATGTTTAAGAAATATTAAACCAAATAATTTACTTGGTCTCTTATTCTGTACTTTTATTTCCAGAACATTATTTCCAGAACATTCTCTGTAAATTAGAGATGTGAAACCATAAAAACAGTGCTGAAAGAAAACACAAAAGAGAAGACGGCAGAGATTTTTTTTTCTCGAACAAAGAGCAGTGGCCACATGAAAGACCTACATCAAACCTCAATCTGTACTGTTATTCTTTACAGGGCTTGAGTAGGGCCTTTTATCCCAAGGCATGTTCAACTACACAGGGCCTTCAGTGCCAGGTTGTGACCTTGCATTAGAGACAGGGGGTTCAAAGAGTGGAGTAAAGAAAAGGAGGGGGAGACGACCCAAAACAACCCACACACACGCAAAAACTCAATATAGGGTCTGCATCAGCTTGCGTGGCCTGTAGGTGGCTGTCTAGTCAAAATGCATGCTGTATCTTCTGAATGGAGGATCTCCAGTCAAGCTCATTTGATATCCTCTGACCAGAGCTTTGGGGCGATAGTCTCTCCCACTGCAGATCTTCTCACTTCTCCCCGTGCTTGTTTCCTGCTAAGTGCAACTTTTGCCCGAGCGATCCCTCAAGAGCGAATCTTTTTTATCACTCACAGCCAGCGTTCTCACATGCAAAAGGCCCTGGAGGAAAGTGAACGCTCCCTGCTGCTGTCTCTCCTTGCCTTTTTCCTTCTCCTCTCTCAGTTCATCTCTTCTGGGCTGAACATCGTCGGCCCCGCAAAGGCACTGTCACATCAAACAGTCGTTCCTATGACAAGGGTGTTTAAAAAAAGCTCGGCTATTTACACCACACACAGGCCACAGCTCCAGGCTCACAGCCAAGTATAAATCTCATACTAGATGTAGTCACAAGGGCCGCCTCAGACTCTTTTTCCCTCCGTACAACAGCGGCTGTCAGACGAGCCGGTCCTTAAGCACAGGTGCCCACACAGCTGCCTGACAGCATAACTGCTGCTGCAGCAGGCGCGCAAGACGATCACAGTGCACAGGCCACGCGTCTGCCACGCTTACGGCAGCGAGTCCAAGCCTGAGAGAGAACCCAGACATGCGGCTTTAACCTTCATCTACTCTCAGAGTTTCCTAAAAGCACTGACAGCTAAAAATGTAGGATGCTGTGGTACTGAGCTAGGCTATGTATGGCAAACAAAGCCTCACACTAATTTTCAAGCATTTACAGGGCGAATAAAACACGTTTTATATCCAGCTTTATTACACAGCACTATTATAATACTTGACTCATTATCTTAAAAATAATTTACTTACAAATAAATGAGATAGAAATATTAATTAATAACAAATTTGAAATTATATGACAAATGATTAAACCAAATTGCATGTTCGTCTTGTTGCACTTCATGTCTTGGCTGACAGTCGTGTCTAAAGCTGACAGGAAATTTCAAATCGACATTTTATTTCCAATAATTTACTTATGTGGAAAGTCATGTAAAACTAGTAAAACCTTTCAATGTGATAAAAGACCTGATACCCTGTCTGGGCTTATTCTGTGAAAACAACCAGCTGGCTGTACATTAATCCTTTATTAAAGGGATAGTTCACCCAAAAATAAAAATTATTTTATTATTTACTCACCCTCACGTCATGTCAAACCTGTATGACTTTCTTTCTTCTGCAGAACACAAAAGAAGATATTTTAAATCCTTGCGTTAAAGGGTTAAAATGGTTCCCTCGCTTCCTGAATCATAAGGTATACAAATCAAACGGGTTATAAATATTTGTATGTTCTCAAACCTCCACCATGTCTTTTTTTGGGGCTCTGTGTTTTAAAGTCCTCCCTCACTTCGAGCGCAAAACGGATGTTATTCCATAAATATTTACATTCGTACGTAAACTATGGCGATCCATCAGCCGTGCAGCGTTTTTAAAAAGTGATGAGTTGGTAAGAGGTAAATAGTTGAATTATTTTTAGGTGAGTTGGGGGTTGTATTCCCAACGGAGGTTCAGGTGATAGGAAGCATTGTGTTCATTTTGTTTATCAAGCAGCTCTACAGGCCTCTAGTGGGGCACGTCTGCTTACACAAGCAAAAGCTTTCAGAGGCATCTGCAGCTGCAAGACCACTGTACAGGTACACAGCAGACTGCATGCACGCGGACGCACAGCTGCCCCGGCAACCTTACGTGGCTCTGCAGGTGCACCTGTGCAGCGGTGGCTACCAGCTACCAGATTCTCCTCCAATGATCATGACTGATGCCTGTCACCAAACCCCTACAACCTCCTGTTTTATCTGTGAAAGGTCCACACACATGCACACAAAGCTACAGCTGTTGCGTGCGTGATCTTGGAGAAAATCAGAGGTGGACACTCTTTCTTATAACCGTGGAGTGTCGTATACCCGGCTGGCACTGTCACTGCTCTTCCCTGCGCTGAATTGAGCTGCTTTGAGTTATGAGTCACACAAGTGCACCTGCGGCCATGTGTTAAGTACTGACAAATAAAAGCCCCACGTCCATTTACACAACAAAGAGATGTACCCCACAAGGCTACCAATCTCTCCTCGCCCCCTGTACCACCCCACCTCTCCATCTTTTCTGTCTTTCCCGTTTTTTCCTCTTGAATAAGTAGCAAAAAGTACCACGCTTCCCGTTTTCCCCGGGGTCTAGTATTACTGGAGCGACTCTATGTTTTAAAGACAAATTTAAAGACAAAACATCTTATGCACTTGTCTTGTAAAAGATTCACGCTTTATTTCTCGTGCACGGTGTATGATTTTTGAGAGCTCGCGAACGCTAATCCCAGTGCTATGCGGCCCTTGTTTTTATTCTATGGGAACAAAATCCTGAATTCTGCTGTATTAATGTTGGGGGGATTGAAAATATAACTTATGAACCTAAATGAAGGCTTTCGCTATCTGTCCTCTATTATCCCAAAACGAATGTTCGAACGAGCGATTTATGCATATCGTTACTGTGAAAAGGGTGGGGAAATGGGGTCACAGGCGGAGTCAAGCTGAGCTCCACACTTTCTCCATATCCTAATGTCTGGCTCTCCACCGGGATTATCGCCCATGGAAATCTCCTCAATTCTGCGTTATTAATCTCTGTCTGTCCCCCTGTTCTGGCTACATAATGACTAATTAAACATCAAAAGAGCTGTGCCGGGGATGGGGCATGACAGCTCGTGTCCCTGAGCCCTTCTTCCCCAGGGAGAGAGGAGGGCGCCCCCCAGATCAATCAACCATCGTTACCGCGCACCTAACGTACGCCCGCCACGCTCCGAACTCACAGACACAACAAAGCTTATTTTGCAAAGCAGGTTTAGTCTCTGCGCACACGCTCGACACACTGCCACCATGTCAGAGACGGCTTTGATAACGTATAACCATGTGCATTTCAAAATATGTCCGCTGGTGTATCAACCGCTTTCATTAAACCTGTTGGGTGTATGTGTGCGTTACCATCTATTTCTAAAGCAAAGCAATGGCAGGAAGATGAAATGCTGCACTCACAGATGTAGGCAGGCCATCGGGAATCTTGCGCACTTTCTTTGTTTGCAGAGGATCTGTAGTGAGATAAAAACAACTTTTTGAGACATTTGAAGGGAAGAAGGAATAAACAAGCAAACAGAAACACTGGGTCAGATGTCTCTTTGATTACAGGTTTGCAGAAACAAACATCAGAGCGTTTTTGCTGTGGAAATCAAAGAACTCAAGTGCTATAAGCACTGTATTTTTATGTTCTTTAGAGTTTATCATGACACCATCACTGTCATTGCCCTTTAGGGCATCAAACCACCACTGACCCAGTGATGCAGACTCCTGAAGTGAGCGTCTTCGTGGATTGGAACCAGTGAAAGAGTAGAATGGAGTGGGTGACTTCCCAGAGGTGGTGACGGGCCCTGGGCTCGCCAGCCCAATGTCTGACCGCAGAGTGGACTGTAAAGACACAAAAATTCAAATTTATATTAAAATATATATATATTTATATAAAATGCACAAAAACAGCATTTCTGTGTATGCAAAACATATTTAAGTTAAAACAATATATAAGCAACTGTAAAATGCTGATGTGATGACATCACCAGTAAGGTACTGAAGTCTGAGACAATATTAAAAAAATTGTTAAAGTTTTTTAAACAAACATACAAAAAAGGTTCTAACATTTAAAACCAATTCTAGGTCATTAATCAAACATACGCAAATTGGTGACACTGACCATGTCAACTTCTCTGAATGAAAGGTCAGATTTATTTACATCCACTGATGCACATAAGATGCTCTTTGGGACGTTCTCAAATCATGCTGGGATAACATGGGTCATAGCAAAAAAAAATCTGATATTTAATACAAAATCAATTTCATTCAAAACAGTTATGCTAAATTATAAAACATAAAATAAACAAAAGATAAAATTATTATTACCCAGCTGAAAATATGAAACATGACAGTGAATGTATAAAAGTAAATTGTGTTATCTGACAACAAAAACACAAAATCCCAATTTAAAATTTTGAAAGAAAACAAGTATTTCTGCTTCTCCCTCTCTAACGCACACAATTGTGTAGTTATTGATGCGAAAGCACCAGCAGCCCGGTGAAGTCCAAGGAGAAATCGATCCAATCAGCCTGACCTAGTGATTCCTCGCCTTCTGCTCATGGTGAACTGTTATTGATCAAGCCTGATCACGGACGGCCCCAGGGCATATCCACACCGCCAGAGACACGTCGTGTCTTAAAAGCGCAACGGGCCCAGGAGATTGAGGAATGAGAGCCAAAGAGATGGTGGGGGGTGAAGCGACAGTGTCCGGCTCAAGCCTCATTAAACCATCTGTCTGATCTCAGAAGCTGTCAGCTCTCCTGTAAAAAACGTGCCGGCTTAACTTGACAAAACACCCGGTACACAACTCACAAAGTGGACGGGGCCAGTAGACTGTCATTTGAAAGCCAATTACGTGATGATGGTGAAGTCGAGACAGCTACGTGGCCCCGAAACCTGCGCCTGCTGACCTGGAGATTAGCATAGGCTTCAGGTTTTGTCAATGGTTTTCCTGGAGGCTATCGTACCCTCGGCCAATATCCACTTGATCGGTCGGCCCCAGCAAACTGGGTTAAGAGGCCAATTAGGGAAGTAGCCCAATTAGGTTAATCGTCTGCTGAGTTAAAAAGTAGTGTGGGGAGAGGGATGAAAGGCTAACTGAGAATAAAGAGAATCAGGTTACAGTGGGAGACCCAGCGTGCATCAGAGGACCTCACTAAATTACCCTAGTGTAACTGTATCACTTAGTGCAGCACAAATAAAGACAGCTGAATACATTAAAGAGAAAATTCTCTCATCATTAACCATCACCGTTAAGTTGCTTCAAAGACTTGCTTCTGTGAAATATAAATGCAATAAAAAGCTACTTCTGCATTTCTCAAAATTCCTCTATTTGCATTCTAAGAAAGACCAACAACCTTTGGTTTAAAATGACATAAGAGTGTTCCCTATTTACACACTTTTTACACAATATGCAAGAATATAAATTCAAAGTCACACAGAAATCGCAATCGAAGCCCCAGTCGTGGCCATAGTAGAAAAGCTTAAAAATAGCTTCTCCTTGAATTTATCAGATTAAAACAAGGGCCATCAGATCGTGTGAAAATCAGGTTGGCTTTATCCTTACTGCAGGAGGAATAAGGGGGAAACAAGCTCTCTAAAGTGACAGGCTGTCAGGGAGGTGGCATCATTGACATTGACATGGCGAAACAGACTGACTAGCGTTGCCTTTGTTCAATGATATGAAATCCTCACAGCAATATAAGCTCCGTTTTAGCCGCAATGCCAAATCAACTTGTGGAAGCACTGGGGTCAAATGAAAGACTAATATAAGACTAAATTAAAATGACAAAGAGAGATGGTTCAATATAGATTTAAAAAACTACACAGGGAGAACTTTTATACTTTCATATTAATAAACAGGAATTGGATGGAATTACGTTAAGATGAATAGAAAAGGAACTAGAGTTTTATATTTCCTTAATAAAATAACATGATTCCTGAAATACATAACTTGATGCTGAATGGCGTCTGAGTTATTATGTGATGTCATAAGGCTTAACAATTGGGTGTTTGATCAAAGTATAATGTTCTAGTCCTTAAATATGACCTGGGTCAATGGGATTTCCACCTGTTTGTTTTAGGTCTAATTGCTTAGAAAAGTACTAGCAATCATGTTCTTACCAAGCGAGTGGGGATGACAAATAAGCCAACATTTAATACTTATGTTTAGGGATTTGTTCAAATCATTAAGCATGAGTGATGGTGATATACTGAATAAGCACTGTTTATTTCCCTCAAGGACGTGCATGTGTACATGTGAACACAGCCATGTGTTAGTATGGGAGGAAAATGACTACCCACCATAATTTTGCCTTTAAAACAAGCCCTTGGCTTACATGACAATCTGGTCAATCTTGTGGACACTGAGCAGCGGTGTTCATTATAAGAACACTTGACAGAATCACAGGGTCTTCTCTCTGAGCCTGTTCACATTTGAACAATCATCTTCCTAAGTGAAATGTCAGGCAGATTGGTGGAGATAATAGCAGTCATCTGTCAACCGCATCCTGCTGCAACAATCAGAGTAATCCTCTGCACAGGGGACAGGCCCAGAGCTTACCTACATCCACCACTCTGCTAAATGCAGCTCTACACCTCTTATTGCTTCACTATTTTCACATTGCTGATGCTTGAATCATGGCTTTTGATGGTACAAGGTTAAAGATTGCAACAGCAAGGCAGTCTTTAGAAAGATGGTGCTAAAGATATTGCCAAGTTAGAATGTATAATGTCAAATATGCATTTAAAAAAATTTAAATGTGCGTAAGAAGGTGAGTTTAAAAAAATAGTTTTATAGACAAAAATATAAAAATTGAAGAATTTATAGAATTTTCCTGAATTTCTTTTCTAAATGAAAAAAAAAAGAAAATGCAGACACGAGACCAGCATATATGACTATTCACACAAGCATGACAACTTTACTATTACTCTTACTATTAAATTTTAAATAATGTTTAAGTAACCCCAAACTTTTGAACACTACTGTAATTATGCATTTTCTGACAATAATTTTATGTCAAATGCAAATAAGAATCCCCTGTAGTGTAACTTAGGTTATTATTACATTTTTCAGTTTTATTTCTATAGCTTTTTCCAATATGCAATACTGCAAATCAGAAAATATTACAGGAAAATTACCCCAAAATATATATCTAAAAAATTATACCAAAATATTACGCAAAAATATCACTGATTGAGCACACTAAAGGCAACTGTGGCAGGAAATGAAAAATTACATAAGGTGCTAGTAAAGAAAAAATACTTTCAGTTCAAACAAATCCACAGTTTTTGTTACTCAACTACTCCCTAGTTATAAAAGCAGCCAATGAGAAGCTTTGCAGGCGTACAGGGGCCGCAGCTGGCTGAGACAGTTTGAATATTTAATTCAATAACAGTCGTACAGTTTCACATCAGGTTCAAATGATGCAATAATACCTTGCTGAGGGAGAGCATTAGCTTGCAAATGATGACAAACCTCATAAAAGACAGCCTGTTTGGCTTTGGGAAAATCCTGCAACCGCTTCCCATCACCGCCAAACACTTGATAGATTACTAGAGCAGATATTTCCATTCTTGGCTCTCGCTGAACAAATAGGACCTTTTATTAGGTTCCGCAATGTGCGTTGCTCAATTTTGGAAGCAGACTGGGTTATTAGGCGCCTGATTCGTGTATTAAAAACACTGCTTTGCCGATAATCTTTGCACCTGATAGTCATCTGTTTATATGCGCGCAGCAGACGTGGTGGCCGAATTAACAAGCAGGGTTTAGAGTATTAATGTAGTCGGTCCTGCAGTCCGCATTCTTCCCACATTCACTCAGGAACCAAGAGGCTTTTTCGCTCTTCCTGTTTTTCTTCACCGACTAGACAAACTGAGTCTCTGCCAGGCTCTGATCTGTGCAGCTGCAGGCCAGCATAAATTCCCCAGTTCCCACACAAAATGTCTGAACTGGCATCCCCTTTCAGAAAACTCTTTTATGAATGAGCAAATGCGCCGTGTTTTTATTCGCTCTGACTAGAACCATTCAGTGCCCGCTAACCGCATGGTGCGCGGGATGCTTTTAAAGGTGCGATTGTGTATTTCCCCTCTCCAGAGACAGGCGTCAGGCTCTAAGCGTGAGGTTATTAAAGGGTCGCTGGGGTCGAGGGCTGCTTGGACCTTGCACTTAAGCCAGAGAGATAGTCTCGCTCTAATGTCGTCTCTCAGACGTGGCATTAAGTCTAATCTTAAAGCCAAGACTCTGCACGCCAACTAAATCCTTTTGCTAATAACACTAATGTGCAGCACGGACCTGTACGAGACTGCACCATTTTTTTTCTCGATTTCCCAGTGGGTTTTGTAATACGAGTTGAAGAGGGGGTGAACAAAATGTAAACAGAGCAAATGAGCAAGCAACAGGCCATACAAAAAATGTGGAGGACAAAAGGGCGGGGGTCTCCAAGTGTACTTTCTGATTGATGTCAGCCATGTCAGAGACTGAACAGGCAGAGAGAGAGAGAGAGAGAGAGAGAGAGAGAGAGAGAGAGAGAGAGAGAGAGAGAGAGAGAGAGAGAGAGAGAGAGAGAGAGAGAGAGAGAGAGAGAGAGAGAGAGAGAGAGAGAGAGAGAGAGAGAGAGAGAGAGAGAGAGAGAATCCTGTCTTTGTGTGGAGGGAGTGGAGCAGGCCTGGGTTCTGTGACCCTGCTTTAATGGAAGTGCTGAAAGTCATGTTACTGTGTTCTAAAGGGCTGCTCCCTACACAAAACACACACATCCTGATTAACACACATTCAGACAGCAGAAACAAACACTTTTCCACCTTAACTTTACCTGATGGAAAAAACTGACTGCAACCTACAGACAGTTCCCACACCCTCTGACAAAGATTTTCCATGACTTATCCAGTCACTTAAAATTACTGAATAAATAGTTTTTATATGGAAATTTACCAAAATATTCTGTAAAATTTATAATTTGTAGTTAAAGAAACATTTTCATGATTTTTAGGACTGAAAACTTAAATTTCTATTATTGCAGCTGTCAGGAGGAGGATAAGTGAGAGACATGGAAGATTAACATCAGCAATAAATGTAAGATTAGAACTTAAATTTTTATTAAGTTGAATAAAATGTTGTGGTTGTTACCTGGCATCCAGAGACTCCTGGCTCTCTCGCATAACCTGGAAATTGATCCCTCTCAGACTTTCCTGTAGATAAACAAAAAGACAAACCACATTTACTACAAAAGCATCAATCATTAATATCAAACATGTAAAAATCAGATGCAATCATGACCAATTACTCACAAAACATGTTTTGTATTAAAGTGAAGGTCAATACAGCAATATTTATTTTTTCTGTATGTTTCACCAATAAGGTGTGATTTATTTCTATATACAATTGCAGACAACGGTGTAATTGTTTTGTCAATGCACACGTCCAAAAGAACTCCAAATTTTTGGATTACGGCATAAAGATGTGGGTTATCATTATTATGTTAGCTTAGAATTTCATCATTGCAACAGTAATATGTTATTAAAATTCACTATAAAATCACCACACAAGATTATGCAACAATTGCAACAGGCTTGGTATATAATTTCAGATAGAGAATCTGTAACAGTAAAGCAAAAGGTCACTCAGGTCCGAATCTATCTCTTCTCTCACAGCAATTTACAAGGGCCAAACAAAAAATGCACAGCCGTATGAATCATGCACTTCACAATATCTAAACTCAGCAGTTTCAACCTCTCCATAAAGAAAAAAACAGAGAGACTCCTAACGGAAAATGATAAACAACTTTAAAAACATCATGCATTATGCTTGTCAGACTTTCAAACATAAGAACAAACACAGCCCTGTAGCTGAATTCTGTTTACTCCAGGGAAAAGGTAAATATTTTTGTTACTTAAACTTTAGTGTGATGCACATGCTTCCAGCAAAGGAAGAGTGCCTCAGGTTCCAGGTGTACGGGGGCATGCGTCTGCGAGCGTGCCAGTTCCTGCGCTGGCGCAGCCTCCAGAGACGCAGCAGTAATCAGGTACAGTGGTTTAACGGAAAACGCTGCTTCCCTTGTGGTGTAAACTGATCTCAATCGACATGATATAACGTTCGAGGGTTTGCTCTTCTGCAAAGGAAGAGTGAGTATAGTTGTGGGTAAACTACTGTGCTCTCTTTCTCTCCTAGTCACCACAAAAGAATAAAACATCTGTCCTTCGGTGACTTTTAAGTTTTTTTCCTCATCCTGACTTCCGGGGGTGCTACGCAGCTAGATTTAAGTTTCTGGGTTTGTAGCATACACACACACCCTCTCTCTCTCACGCACAGTCTGTACTCCACAGATGCACTCATGTCCAGCATTGAAATATTCATTTACAGCATGTGTTTTGTCACACACTCTCTGTCCACGCTGAATAATTTATAAGACTCCGTTGTTGTTTTAGATCCTGGCAGAGCTGGAAGCACTACACATGAAAAACATCCTTACTCGCCTGGTCTCTCAGATGGAGCGAGCAGCTCTACACATGGTTTGGCATGTTTCTGCAGTATAACCCAGCCATGCATTGTAACACGTCAAGGGACCTTAATGCGATCAGTGCCGTAACCTCAGCCACTAAGGAGGCGTCCCGGAGGATCTGAATGGTAAACATGCGTTTAACTGTCTAGTGTGCCAGCATGCATTGCCAACCGGTGCTAACAGCACCAGCAGCGTCAAACAAAGAGATGTACCTATTCACCTGAATGCATGCATACACCCACATACTGTCAGAGTCATAAATTATGACACAGACCTCAATCAACTTTAACTGTTACAATGGCATCTTTGAAGGGACAGTTCAACCAAAAATAAAAATTATGTCATTATTTATTTACCCTCATGTCATATGACTAAAAAAAAGATTTTGGGAAATGCATTAGTGTTTTTTTTGTTAATACAGTGGAAGTCAATGGGGTTACCAAGGTTTTTTAAAATATCATCTTTTGTTTCTGGCTAAAGTTTTTTTTATAAAGGATTGGAATGACATGATGACATGAAGATGCCAGAATTTTCCCTTTCACCTTATAAATGAACACACACATTTTTTTTTAAAAACTTTTTTACTTTATTAATATTAGCTGTTTTTATTAATAACATTACCATTATATATATATATATATATATTTTTTTAGTTTATGTTTCTTATGAAAAAATATTTTTCTTGAGTCTTAGACCTTTTCTTCAATATATAGTTTGTCTATGAACTATGAAATATTAAAAGTGAATTGTGTTCCTGTGAAACGGTGACAGTTAACAGGTTAAGTTGCCCACATATAAAGCAGTAAAAGAAAAAAATTAATTGTTATTATCAGCAAGGAAAATAAAAAAACAACACTGGAGCATAAATGACGTGAAAAAAAATAAACAAAATAAAAAGTAAAATAATGTAAAAAAACACAGATTAAAAATAAACTGATAATTATAAAAAAAATCACGTTCGTCATGACTTATTAAAAAGGAGACATGTAGGAGGAGCTGATAGAGACACGTGTGAAAAATGAACCGGATGAGATGAACAGAAACATTAAGAATGGCTCATAGAGCTGTGGAGAAAGAGGACACCCATGGGGGCATAATATTCAGAGAGAAAGCGAGAAAGAGAGAGAGAAATGGAAAATCAGTGGCGTGTGTTCAAAACGCTGAGCGTTCCAAAAGCAGAAAGCATCCAAAGGCTAAGAAAAGCAAAAGAGAAAAAAGTCTCTCGGAATGTTAAAAATCAACAATGTAAGACAGCTCTTTCACTGCTATAGCAATTTGTTTAAGTGTTACTGGCGAGTGTTTGTGCCAAGCGGGCTGCTGGCCGCTGCGATGATGTTTGAGAAGCACTGCCAGCTAGCGCAGCTGTGAGGCCGCTGCCTCCACCCTCTACACCCTCATACACGCACATCCCTTCCTCTCCTTTCCTCCTTCGGCCAAAAAAGTGGAACACAGAACACAGAATATGTGAGACAGCAGGTGAGAAAAGAGCATGCAAGAAGTAGTGACATGCATAAGAGAAACGGTCACCAAAAATGCCGAGACCTCATCTCTCCTCTCTTATCTCATCACACCCTCCCTCACTTCTAAAGCAATGACAGACAGGCAAAGGAGGGGTAAGAAGGGGTCTGATCAATACCCGCCTAGCTTTTTCTCCCAGCCTTCCTCCTCTCTAGCTTACCCCTGCACCGTGACACATCATACATTATAGAAGCAGGCTCTGACTGTGGATGATGAATGTGCTGGCCTCACTGGGCTTTAAGGGAAGGGGTGGTGCTGGGGCGGTTGATGTGGGGACAGCGGCGGCTGTACCACACAAGGAAAAGCGGGACCGGCAAGGCGCGCAGAGGTTAGCCACCGTGCTATAGGTTATCGATGCCCCTGCTGACTCGCAGCTAATGAGCGTTCTGGTCACGCAATCTATCAAACAGGTAACCGGGGAGCGCGGAGGAACGGAGAATGTTTACAGGGACTGGTGCAACAGAAGGAAACTGAAAAAGTACTGATGTCTGATAAAAAAAAGGTATTTACGTCAGCTAGAGACTGTATGACTAAACTTAGAGGGTCCACTAACTGATTTTCATCTCATTTAGATAAGCATTTAAAATCCAAAGGGAGCTGGTGCGTGTGACCTTGTCTGTTAAGAGAAAAAACCGTCAACAGCCTCACTAACTCAACTCCCCGCTGTGATAATAGTCCTTCCTTATGGCCTTTGGGAGGAGATGGTTTGGAGTATATTGGTGGTTGTTGGCGGACTGGTTCTCGAGACACTGGCGCATGTGAGAGAAGCTAGCTGTTATGAACATCTCACCTCTAATTCACACTGAAAAACCCAAGCCATATTGCAAACAGTTTTGGGCACATAATTGTCTTCTTTTTGACAGGGAAAGCAGAGTCAGATTAAAAGACGCTACAGCAAGATGCTGATTGTTGCACTTGTAAATTGTTTATATTTGTGCTGTGCTCCTGTTCTTATTTTGATTTGCTTTGTGTTGATTGGTTGCCAAAATTAGTCACTGAAACACAAGACAACAGTGAGAAATGTCAGTAACACTGGTTTAATTGATCATCCCCCCCATGTCATTTTAAACAGTAAAAAGTAGGTGTTGCAAGATTTTAACAATGACATCCATATCTATATTTATATTTATATCTAAAACTATACCTGCATAACAGCTAAAAAAAATCTCTTCTCACTTGTGCACATACAGTAAACAGCCTAAAAATAATAGGATATTTTTTAATCCAAAATTAAAATGCATTCTCATCTTCTATAAGCATTTTTCTCTTTACTACCTCATCACCTATGCTGGATCTGCGCTTTGTGGAAAGAGAGAAAATAAAGCAATAGACTACTGCGGGGTCGCAAGGCAATGCTTGTCAGAATCTGTGTTTCTCGCGCTGTCTCTCAGGGGAAAACATAGGCTCTACTCAAAGAGTGATGGATGGAGGTGAAAATAAATTATCAATTTCCCCGTAAGGAACCGCAAGAAACGTCAATGAGACATCCAGGTGTTGACACGCGTGTCCGCCCTGAGTGTGCCTGACATAAGCATACACATGCATTCATGCACACACACCTGTAAGGAGAGTACATGTTGCAGGGGACAGTGCAACAAAAATATAATAGCTTCATGAGAGTGGATTCACAGCTCTAAATGTAAGTGAAGTATACAGAAAACACTGATGACCACAGGAAAATGTACAAATTAAAGTGACAGTTCACGAACAAATATTCCTTTATCATTTAATTACACTTGTATCATTCCAAAACCTGTATGACTTTCTTTCTTCTGCAGAACACACAAAAAAGATATTTTAAAGGGATAGTTCACCCAAAAATAAAAATTATTTTATTATTTACTCACCCTCATGTCATGTCAGACCTGTATGACTTTCTTGCTTCAGCAGAACACAGAAGAAGATATTTTGCAAAACGCTGGTTACCAGCACTTATTCACTTTCATAGTATGGACACAGGGTACAATGGAAGTCAATGGGTGCCGGTAACCAGAGTTTTGCAAAATATCTTCTTTTGTGTTCCACAATTTTTTTTTATTCATAATTTTTTGGGGGGTGAACTATCCCTTTAAAGAATGCTAGCAACCAAGCTACATTTGCCCCCATTGACCTCTATTGTACAAAACCACTGAGACATTTCTTATAAAGGGTCATATTTTGAACAACATGAGGAGATGATGAGAGAATTGCAATTTTTAGGTTAACTGTCCCTTTAAATGAGTTTGTAACTAAACAAATAAATATTAAATATCTTAAATATCTTAAATATCATATTAATCAAGTCATGTGATCTTTGTAAACCCACCACACAAAATACCTATTTTCACACCATTGACACTTGACAATTTCTCAACTATTTATTCACAGGTCTGTTGACAGAACCCTACAAATCAGTATGTTTAACACCACGTAACCTCGCTTTGAATAAAACAGCCCAGTGATTTGTTTAACAGTCGCTGGAGTATGTAAATACCTTTGATGCACTTTCTGAAGTGCCAACACAGGCGACGTCCACGTCAAAGCCAGCCGAGGGGTTAATGAGGGATGTTAAAATAGCTCTGCAATATTAAATATTGAGATTACATTCAGAGGAGGCAAACAATTAAAATGTGACTGTGTAGAGAGGCTCCTGGGGTGGCTCCTTATTGATCACAGCTCTGCCAGGCAAGACTAGAGCTCTTGTTTTGATACTCAGATAGGTAGTGATCTAAGCATCTCAAGGGATCAATTCAAAAGCGCAGCCACAAAAACAGCCAATTAGTAGCCACGCTTCACAGGCTCTCTCTCTCTCTCCACCTCTCCTCTCTCTCTCTCTCTCTCTCTCTCTCTCTTTCTAGTACATTTCAAGAGCCCCGTTGTTGTTTTTTTCCAAGCAGACTCTGCGATCCCATGTAAACAAATCATGACACGTACATACATGGCGAGGAACTCAGTACCTTGTTCCAAGCTACGCTAAATGAACCCTTCATGCCACTTCTTCCCTCGAGAATGCGTGATATGCCCCGTCCGTGTTCCCCTGTCTGATTTTTGTGTTTGGAGTTCTGTAACCCCGGTGTAATTCATTATGCCTGTCAAGTTAATGTTCCGTGTTGAGCCATATGGCAAGGCTAACACGCGCAATAAAGGAAATTCCTTTAACTTGTTACAATCAGCACATTGGGCTGTCCAAAAACTGACATAAACAGCTTTATTGTGTTGCTGCGTTTTCTCTTAAAATTCCTGACAAAAACAGGAAAGGAGGCAGGAAAGGCGAGACGGGGAGAGTGGGGGGATGGAGCTAAACTTGGAGGCCAGCAAAGAAGGAAGAGTGAGGTGTGTGTGTGTGTGTGTGTGAGAGAGAGAGAGAGAGAGAGAGAGAGAGAGAGAGAGAGAGAGAGAGAGAGAGAGAGAGAGAGAGAGAGAGAGAGAGAGAGAGAGAGAGAGAGAGAGAGAGAGAGAGAGAGAGAGAGAGAGAGAGAGAGAGAGAGAGAAATCACTACTATCCAGACACTTTACCCTACAGCTGTCTAAAGTTTGTGTCGCCAAGAACCTTGAGCTTTCAGTGTAGAGTTCTGAATACTCAATGCCCACACACAAACGCAAGCAAACATACACGGCACTCTCAGACATCGCAATGCCAAACAAAGCAGCACACCCACTCACTTACTGGCTCTGTGGCTGTTAAAATGGAGCCTTTTGTTTCCTTGTCTGGAGTGTTTGTGTATCTCTGTTGTTTTTGAGGCTTTGATGTTAAGTTCTGTTTGACAGCAAAAAAGTCTGCAAGGAGAAGGATTGGGTCAGGCATAGACGCATGGATCCTCACCCTCTCCGGGACCTCTGATCCCACCCAGAAATGAGCAGGTAGCACAATGTGCCAAAGGGGCAGGGATGAGTGGGGGTCTGTTCTTTGCCAGCGAAACACACGGAGGGCACAATCTCACAGTGAAACACACGCTAGCCCTGAGCTCAGCATCAATTTCTGTTAATTACAGTCTTGTCAGCAGTGGCATTATTCAAACAGCTAGCGCAAATGTTAATGAGCTCTTATTTGCATATTTATTTTTTTCTTTGTTGAAATGTCATTGATTATTATGTTCTATGATGATGAATGCCTCTGCTGATGCACTCTGATATGTAATTAGTCATTAGATGGAATGAATAGATCAATTAAAAAAAGAGAGAGAGACAGAGAGGAACAGGATTAAGGACGAAACAGAACGAAGATGGAGAAGATTGAAAAGGATTACAGGAGTGGGAATGATGTAGCCGTATTAAGGTGACTCATCTCTCTCTAAAAAAAAAGAGATTCTAGATGGTTCTTGCAACATTTATTTTTTCATTTGTGGTTTTGAGAAAATGTGTTTGCCTTTCTTATATAAAAAATGACCCAACAATATCATAGGATAATATCAAAGGATGAAAAGTGCCACAAATTGTGACCAAGTGCCACAAACTGGTACAAATTAGCTCACAAATAAAATAAAATGAATTTGCTGGCCATCTGGCCTGCATATTTTCTAGAAATTGCAAAATAATGCATAGCTAAAATCTCTTAATGAGTAATTGTTAAGATTTAAAAGGTTGATTGCCTATACTAAACTTTCACTGAACTTTTACCTCAGTACAAAATCTATCACAAGAAATTTATCAAGAAAGCCAAATGTTTTTTGTAGTTTTGTAACTCCAGTTCACGTAGCAACACATTCCTTTTGTTAAGCCACCGAAACACAATACAAGGAATGAAAAGTGATGATTCTAATGTTTTTGTAGATTTTTCCATTGCTAAATCAATAAAGTACCAATATCTATGAGAAAAACAGAAAATAATACTTTATCATTGTAACAAAAATGTTAAACAAAATTCAAAAACACATTCATGGTCATTTAAAAAAAATCTATTATAAATAGATTCTTTTTACTTTTTTCAATTTGGACCATATGAACGGGTTTGCAGTGTGTGGTCCTGTCAACAAACAGCTGGATTTGTCCTAAACACCTCCCCAACGGTACAGATATACTCTGTTCTGGTCAATGTGATTTTCTGTTGTTACTGGGGAAAAAAAGTGGGAAAATGTTTTCTTTTGACCTTTGTGGTCCCTAACTTAACCACCCTCTCCTGCCTGTGCCCACTACTCTCTGATATAAGAAGAAGGGAGAAAAAGAAACGCATTACTGCAGACCAGATGGGAACATTCCACATGACCAAACCAATCAATCACCTTGGTGGGACGCAGGTGCACCACAGCCGTGCAGCAACACACCATTTCACAGTCTATCGGCCACAAACACATGGTCACCAATCAATGGCCCCCCGAGGACGCGCGCATCTCCCCAACCCCACCGGTTCATGGCTGATGACTTCATAATCACACCTCCCTCTCACTCCCTCCTTTCCTCGCACCCGGTGGAGGAGTGCAATGAGCTATCTAATAACCCTTTCTTTCACGCACCCACCACCGAATCTTGCTGTGCTGGACGATGACTATCCTTCAAGATAACCCACGTAAACTGACACGTGTGAGACAGTCACTCGCGACTGGAGCCAATGCCGTGCATGAGATCACGGTGGAAAAATGAGAGGGCGGGGCATTCTTTTATGTCCTGGGATGGATATCGCATCATCTGAGCCACATCAAAGGCGTAGTAGCCGGCTGGTATCAGATGCCAAGCAACTGTTAAACAATGGGGCCTCAACTGGAAGGATGGAGCAGGAGGGAATTGTGATCCCATTCATGCAGCGATGCTGGCATATTCTCAAACTCACACACAAAAGAAATGTTAAAAACACAGCAGAAAAAGCAGAGAATAGGCATATGTCAGACAGGATGAAAGAGTTGTCAGTACTAAAACATTTCCCTTTTGATTCTTGAAATGTGTTTAGTAACACTCTTTGTGGATCAGTCAGAGAAAAGATGTGTCAGAGAATGGAAAGTGTGTGAAATGAATGCTTTCTTTATGTGTGAAAGTGTGTTGGGGGTCTAGACAGCACCAACCCACGGTGATATTTTTTAATACAGTTGGATGAATGAACTTCAAATGGACAGAGTAAATGCCAAATTTTGAAAGTTGCCCGTGTATGATTTTTCAATAACCAACGCAGATATCTAGGTAACTGTGACCCTGTCTGTAAAAACAAGGCTAAAGTCTTAAAATCAAATTATGAGATAACAAGCATCAAAGTTTGACCTATAAAAGATTTTACCTATAAATATCACTATGATTTTAATCTTTTACATATCATTACTCAGTCAATATTAAAGATATCAAAGTTTCACAGAACTTTTTTTTGTTCACAGGCAGGGTCACATATATGATATATAACATACATATGGGAAATTCCAGCGATATGGATGTGACATTTTTGTCAAAACTTAAAATATAAATTCTCACTGAATCCATTTATTACCAATATATTGAACCTCTTTATATTGAATTTCTTTATATTTTACCAAAGCCCTGTTGACACAAGCCAGACATTAACAAAATGTCTATGCAGATGTTCAAGTCCTGTGGCAAAAACTAACATGTTTTTAAGAGGCACAAACCAGAGGCAAAAATCCACAACAAATGGAGAAGAGATGACTTTTCTAATAACAAAAAATTTATTATTTTATTTTAATTTCCCCATTTCCCCTTTGGCATTTGACAATTCTGAAAAGAGCACTTTACCTGACTATAAAACCATGCTTTAAATCTTTGAGAGACATTTGCATGGAATTGCCCATATAATTTATGTAAACCTTAAGGTACGAGAGGCAATGCTATTTTGTAACTATAGTCTTAGATAAATGCTGCTTTACGACACGCAGACCCTAAAGCTGTGAATACATCCACATTATAGCAAAGCCTTGAGTACCTTGTTGCTTTTCTTAAAACCTATAGAAATGTGTAAGGACACCAATTTTGAATTTTAAGTAAATTCATTAGGTGCCATCCTTCAATCAGGAGATAAAAGAATGTTGCTATGCAACAAAATAATGATTTGCTGTACAGTGATGTATTGACAAATAAGCATCCAAAACCAGTACTTATTTATAAAACAGCTAAATGTTGACACTGTACAGCAAATATCCAAACTAAATTATTAAATTAAATCATGACTTAAATTAAATTCATTAATAAGATTAAATTATTCTCACACAGTTCACATGTGTAAAACAGAAAATGACTGTGATCAATTTAATGCTGGAACAGATACTTTTGCCTAAAATCTGTATTAGGAATAATATGAGCAGACGCAGCATTGCTTCATACTAAGCATGTCTCTTTGTGTCTATGCACATAACAAAAATGAAAGAAAACATTTGATTTCTCCACAAACAATGTCAGATCCTTGAATTCAATGAACTATATGTTTACTCTATGTATAGATAATGCTAGAGCGCTACTGCACTGAGCACATGAACAAGAATCACAGGAACTTATTCAGTAGATTCATCTCTGAATTAGATGTGGGGGAGGATGGGTTATTTCTAGGAAGACTTGACTGCACGCTCACCACCTGAGACCCAGAGCCAGGTGTGTGTGTCAGTGCGCATCCATACGTGTAAGTGTGTGTATATGTAAGTGCATCACCTGTGGGGCACAGTAGGAGATCAGCTACACACAGGTGGGAGCCAGAAGCCCCACTGTCCATCCCATGAGCCCCCTCTCATTTCAACAGGTCGTTCAGTAATTATACTCAACACAGCCCATTAGCCATCAGCCTTCAGAAGAACATATGCTCAAACATCGCTCCACTCTGCATGCCTACGTGCGTAAGACTGCGGGGGAAATAGTGTTTTTCAAAAAGAGCATTTAAACTCATGCTCACGGTGATGATGCTAGTTCCTAAAATAACTTGCTTTGGCCAAACTGTAAGATGGTCAAGGCAAGAGATATCTTGACTATAAATTAATGAATTTTATCCAGTACTAAAATAGTAGAAGAGAGAAAAAATAGTGTAATAATGTATTGTTTTACCCAATATATAGGTAAGCTATGAAGTTTTACGCTCCATAGAGCATTGTGTCATTAGCTGTTAGAAACTCTATTGAGAGAGAGAGAGAGAGAGAGAGAGAGAGAGAGAGAGAGAGAGAGAGAGAGAGAGAGAGAGAGAGAGAGAGAGAGAGAGAGAGAGAGAGAGAGAGAGAGAGAGAGAGAGAGAGAGAGAGAGAGAGAGAGAGAGAGAGAGAGAGAGAGAGAGAGAGACTGAGAAAGAAATCTTGTAAAGTCATTGACAGCAGCAGGGGTGCTCTGGGTCCAGACTGCATTTGTTTCACTGGCAGAATTTCTTCCTAATGAATCACTGCCCTTCAACCTTGCATTTTCATTTAATAATCACTAATATTTTTATTGGCATTCCATTCTGTTGAAAACCAAGGGACAAAACTGAGGACAAGTAGAGAAAGGGGAAAGGTAGAGAGAAAGAGAGATTGAAAATGGTAAGATGCAGAAGGAGAAAGATACAAAAGGAGAGAAAGCTAAATAAAGGAAAGCAGAAAGCAAATGTGAAAGAAAGCCCACAGTGATGAAGACTAAAAGCAGATTTGTTGTTTTGTTATCCATATAATAGGATTGGGTTTTAATATTGCCAGCTAATGATACAGTCATCAAAACCTCAAGTGCCACATGCTGCTCATGTTACTGAGTAAATGTAACTGCGCCAAACACAGACGCAGATAGTAGGAGAATGCTTTTTTCTGTAGTTTTTAGATGTCTGGTGCAAATTTGTAATTCAATGGCTATTTCTCTTTCTGGTATTTTGTCACATTAATGCAACACACCATAGGTGAATACAAATAAGCAGAAATAATGTGGCGCACATGCATTTACGTCTGCACAGAGTATGTTTCTAGCCAAATATGTTAATGCAACATAAATATTTCAGCTCTTTCCGCTGTTGTGATTCTTATATAATTTCCTGCTTGCTGTTTGATAACAGACGTCTACGGACAGCACAGGCACATTATAGACAGATTAATTTAGGTGGTAATTTCGGTGACTCCCATTGGCCTGTGACAGCGGGCCTCCAGGACCTCTCTATCAGCAGGGCTCTATCAGCCCTTCACCGCTCTGAGCTTTCCTGGCCTTCTGCAGCAGCCCTGCAGACATGAGCACACCAGGCCCCAGCTGATCTCTGCAGCTGGCCTGCCCGCCCGCCTGCTCGTCTCACCCCCTCCATGCAGGGGCCCCGGCCTGGGGAAGCAGGGGCAAGGGCGGATGACGGGTGGATGGTTAGATGCACGGATGGAAGGAAGGGAGGAGGGGCGATGGTGGAAGAAGAAGCGAAGGAGAGGGATTTGCGGCCTTTCAGGCCATCTTGGGCTCTTCACGCTTGGTTGAGCGCGGTAACAGATAAAGCCCGGAGCTCTGCATAATGACCAGCTAGATCCACTACACTTCACACTAGTGCCACCAGACTACAGACGTCTCCTCTGAGCCTGTGTCAGCACACATTGCTTCCAGCATCTTAAACACTCCTGTGTGTGAGCGGCTGGGGACGATGCTGCTCACATGCCATGTTCACTGTCTTAAAGTATTTAGTCCCAAGGGCTGTTCACAAAGGACACATTCTTGCATTAAAAAACAGGTAGATGCACTGAATACTGAAGGGAACTGAATACATGGGTTTTGCATGTGGACCTGGAGGCTCAATGTAATATTTATATGAATTTTCCATATTGATTTTCATATTTTGAATTAGGCATGGCATTACGTTGTGTCTCAGTAGTAGAGAAAATGTCTGTAAAAATAACAGATAATTCACTTAATTATTAATATGAACATTGTTTACGTTCACTTTTATTCGTGAGAAACTGTAATTTATTAGAATTTAGGATGCTTTGATTATCATAAAGGCCCTTCTTTGCCTTTGACAATGTGTTAGTTATTATAAATAATGAAATTTAATATAATTTAAGCATTCGGTAAGTTGAGTTTAACATAAACAGAGATTGTGAGGCATCATAATAGCATGAAGCTTGCAAGTTTCTTAAAGCAGCTTTTTGCAAAAGCTATACTTTCACACCTGGGGTTTTCAAATACTCTAGTTTCAAATTGAAAATAATAATTGAATAATTAAAATTAAAAGATGGTCTCTAGATAATAAAAATGTTCTCATGTGTTGCAAGAGTGAATATAGATATACCGAACGTGGGGGATCATGATGTAATAATGTATAATGTTAGAGACAGAGTGAGTGAGTGAGTGAGTGAGAGAGAGAGAGAGAGAGAGTGAGAGAGAGAGAGAGAGAGAGAGAGAGCTAGTTAGCAGAGACAGTGAAGGACTGACAAAATAAAGGAGGATAAAATAGAGGTTTATAGAGAGAGAGAGGGGAGAGAGAGTAACAGTGCAGGCTCTCTCGTCTACACCTGCGGCCCTGCTGTGCTGTGCAGCCGCTCTACGGGATCGTGCACCTGAGCAACACCTGGTCACAATCAGAGCGGCAGCCAGAGGAGTGTCCCTCAGAGACCTCACATACACACACCTGCCTCCACTGCTGCACACCAGAGACACAGAGCACAACGTACAGCTCTACATACAGCCTAAAGGAATAATTAAAAATCAAATAAATAAATTACATGCAAAGAAAGAGAAGCTGAGCACTGGGACAAATCATCTTTTTATCCTTTGGCTGAACAAAAGGATAGCGAGATGCATTTTGGCAACGCTGTTCTGCTCCTCTTGTGCACAGTATAAAAATCAGAGCTACAAACCGCTCTGCACACTTTGCATTGTCACTAAATGACTGCATAATTTCATTTCCTGGAAAGCCATTAGGTTTCATCAAAAGGAGATGAGAAACAGATGAGAACAATTCTCTTATGCATGGAGAATTCATTTAGCGGCGCGGCATGCGCGGGAGCACCACGCTAACTGCAGGCTAAAAGTTGGGATGCAAATTTCAGAAATTAGTGTGCCGTTCCACAATTATTTTACACATGACAGTAAGCACACTGAAAGAGATTAAAAGACTGCAAACCACCTGTGTGACATGCACAAAAACAACGGGCTATTTAAAGCATGCAGCCGAAACTGTAGCAAATATAGAAAATAGCGCAAAATAAATAATAATTTATAATTTATTTTAAAAAAAATTGTTTTAATAAGTTAAAATACATTGTTAAAGTATTGCAATTCTAGCCAATAGTGAGAACAGAATGGTTGATATAATGCTGATACGTATATTAAATAATATAAATAATATAAAGATAAACTCACATTACTTAAAGGAACATTTATTTTACACAATATTTTTAGAAGTATTTAAGAGTAAAATGTATTAATTTTTGTTAAATTAAAATATTTGTATGCAACCTAATGCATATATTTATATATTAGCTATATTATGGTTATATTCACTAATATATTTACATGTCAAAACATTGAAGAATAAAATTAAGAATGACAAGCAAATTTACAGTTTTGAATCACAATATTATTACAATTTCACCCCAAAATAAAGCTATAAAAGTATATATATATATATATTGATATATATATACATCCTATATATATAATATATAACAACACCTTCTGACAAGCCCAAAACACCACCACCACCTCAATAATATCTACCATCATCTGTACACACTCCTGCAAGGAGAATATTTAGGTGCCACTGGTGTGAGAGGTGTCAGACTGGCCAATGAACTTCCTCCCTGGGGATGAGAGGGGTACAGGGTGTGACCTGGAGGACGACTTGTGAATCTTCTAACGTCTCAGGTGAGGCACACACTCCTGGGTTACATTAAGCCTAATAATAGATTTCATCTAGCTGCAGATATTACACAGGTGCTTGTGCTATGTGTAATTCTGAGATACGAGTCTTCTGAGATCAGCTCTGACTAGCACAGCTAAATAAAGATGTGCACATAAGGTCTGAACCCAGCAGAACAAGTCCAAGTCATACAGAATTGCTTCAAACAGTGAGCAAGCAGGGCTTTGTGTATGTGTGTTCATGATGCTAATAATAAGCAGATTATATTTAATAGAATAAATAGGATGTGCGGCACGCCACAGGAACGTGACCACGTCAACACGCCAGTCAGCATTGTTAAAAATATAGGCAGGCACATGGTTTAAAGTGCTGGCGAGTGATAAACACACAGTCACATGGTCAAACACACACACACACACACACTGACTTGGTAATTAAACGAAACTGACTAATCTTACTGGCTTGCAACGTAAAAAAAAGAACTTTTCAGATATAGGGAGTCTGGAAACATCCTTCTAAACTCTCATTTTCACTCTCAGTGTCTTTGATAAAGAGCTATCAGTGTGGCCAAATACATAAATCCAGAATTCCACACTAAAATGTTAACTTCACCGACTTCCCTCTCTGTGTCTCATCTTCAACCCAAACTTTCATCATGGCAAAGTGCATGTGAAGTCAATTGTCAGAGAAGAACCATCATTTTGAATCACCAAATAGCTACTCTTACCAACTGGAATAAAAATGTAGGAAATAAAACAGAAAAATGTAAAAGCATTCAAGACATATTTTACTAAATGAACATGGAACAAGAAAGAATATGTGCACTATAGGATAACAATAGATGTGAATATGTGAGTAGGTAAATAACACTTTTTTATAATAGTGTAATTTTACATAACAAAAATGCAGAGATGATGTGCTTCTGATCGCTCTGAAATTTAAAATATCTCTGCTAAACTTGAGAGACAAGGCAGGGTCACATAACTAATCGTATGACAAACTTAATGACTAAATGAAAAGAACAATATTTACAATATAGTGCAATTTATACCTTCAACAAAATCATTGCAAATACATTATGAATATTCTATACATATCTAAGTCCTTTGTGACAGGTTTCGATTCTGCAGAAATCTTTGTCATTCTGTGGCTACAGGTTCCATGTGGGCGTAGGAATAACTATTTAAAGAAAAGGTTTCAGGTTCACTAAATAAAAAAGGTTCACTCCTCAGACCCCAGAGAAATGGTAGCATCCTGAACATGCATGCACATTACTCCCATCTCTGAGCGCAAGAACAAGCTTCACCTAAGATTTCAGGAAGTAACAACAAAACACATGTATGACTGATTGCAGCTTTTTTCCCCGAGCGTTCAATTTAAAACTCATGTACCGTGTCTAGTTGTAGACAGTTTCATCAAGTCTAAAGCCAAGCCGGCTTTCTGTGTGCCAACTGTTACCCATGGAGTTTGGAATGTCAACAAAGTACTAAACTAATTTGTCTTTTGTGATGGTAATCTGTTTGACCAGTAAATACTGGCTGCGCTGAAGAAGCAGTATTCTCAGTGTGCATGCAGATTTCTCCTTAATCTAAAGCTGCATTAAGCCTTATTAAATATTGCTTAAAACATAGTCATCATTATGCAACATGCTCCTGCCTTACATTAAAAGCGGACATGCATGAGGGATACGCGTGTACGCTTATGCTTTTAAATTACACGGGCTGCACGCTACGGGTGGATGATCAATGTCAATGTTATTTAAAATATGTTAAATGGTACACACAAATAATGCATTAAACCAGATAAGTGTTCCGGGAAATCTAATAAAAATGGTTTGTTATGAAAACTTGAATTTATTAGATATGCTGTGCGGTTATGCATTATTTGATTTCATCAGCTGCTACATCAAAGTAAAGATAGTGTGTGTGCCACGTGCAAGCAGGAAGCCGAGGAGGATGCTGGGTAAGAGGATTGGAACGGGCGCCGGCACGTGTGCTGCAGACTGACTGACCTCTGACCTCTGTGTCACCAACACTGACACAGACCCATACTACTCTTAAGTGCTTTGTTCGTGCATACATCCGTGCACACACACACACGTGCGTACACAAAGACGCATGGACAAATCCACACATTCGCACAAACACCCATCCCTGGGGTATAAATGCACTATATAGAGAAATGATGCAACAAACGGAAATAACTATCTGTTCAGGTACAAATCTAAAAAGGGCCAACAGATATGCATTACACTGCCCGATTTTTTTAATAATAACATCAAATATGTAGTATGCACAAGCTATAACAAATCCATTACAAATGCAGCTGAAAAGAGTGTGACCTTTAAAATGTATCTCTATTATTCAGAACAAGCAGCGGTTACTCTAATTAAAATGTTATGTCAAATAAACAGTCATTACCAGCCATCTGCCTAATACTATAAACTGTAACAAGTTCATTATCATACACAATAGCTGACCCCAGGTAACCCCAAGCTGCTCTCAACATGTCATACTTCACTTAGAGAGAGGATGGAAGCAGGTCAACGCATGCAGCCCCCACAGGCATATTTAGGACCAATGAATGAAGCGTTCAGATTAAAGCGTTTAATGGGATAATGGGTTTATTTAAAACCGAATCTGATATACAGCATTTCTTTATGTCACAGACAAATAGCTTCAAGAAAACAGAAATGCAGTACAGTTCATGTGTGGCTGTGCTTGGCTCCTTAACAGACCTATGATAGTATCATTTACACAAAATTACATTTTACAGCGTCTTATGTAAAAACAATGGGAAATTTTGCTAGATTAGCGACCACAGACAATTTGACAGGGTAAACAAACAAGCGTCAGCCTACGCTTTCTATTTTCCTGAAGAAACTGCAGACCACCAGGATTTGTCTTGAGATAATCCATTTAGATTACCACGGCTCTGTTTTTAAACGGCACACGCAGAAAAAATGGGTCACACAAACCCACGAGTAGCCAGGGTTCCCTCGGAAATGCCATTTGTGTGATGGTAATGCTTAATTGTATTACATCCGCGTTCGAGCTCGGCCTTTTTCATTGGTGAGTAATAACCTTTCAGAGATGATTTAATGAGGTTGCTCCGGAATGGGTAATTCCATGTAAATCCCAGATATTACTGCCGAAATTCAATTTGATAAGACTCGGTCTTCTCGTCCAATCCCGGGACGACAGCACAGGCAATTTAGCCGTGCAATCAGATTGTCTAATTCCCTGACACATCATTGTTCCAGATCATTTCCATATTTTGCTACTTATAGGCATAATTAGTGCTGCATCAACAGGACAGAGGAAAACCAAACATCCTCCCTACCTCAACCACACACAGACAAACACAGATCAATGCTGGAGAGATAACATTTTGTTTTGGTGGGCTTCGTAATAGCACCCATCCGTAAATATGCCACCTTACATGGCAACCGGTCTCCAGGGGGATGCTACAAAGAGACGTGGTTCACCAGCCTATAAAGCTGTCATGTGCATGCACATCACAATAGACGCACAGAGAGAAAGGCCTTAGATCTACCATCAGTCATCAATCACATGCAAAGAAATACCCTATTGTGACTCTGATCGACCTATTTTGCCTGTTAAATATCTAACAAAATGATGCCAAAGATCATCAGCTTTAAAAAAATTTCAAAGAATACATGAATAAAATGTAAAGGTCAAATCACTTCTATAGTAATTAACAATGGTTAAATGTACAAACAAATAAATATTTCAAACCCCACTGCCTAAAAAAATGCATTTTGCAAAAAAGCAAAATAAATGCAATAAAACGGCACTTTGCAATAACAAACTTATCAACAACACCAACATTTTCCAGTATTACACAAAAGGGAAAAGCGTGTGCAGCTTTAAGAATCTGCAATGCACATACTTTTAATGCTGAATAATGTATATTACATTTTCTGTATGTGGAGTCAGCAAACGACCAGTAAAAAGAGGTCCCAAATAAGCACAAACTAATACAGATAGAAAATTATTTGAAACATTTTTGGAAGCAAAAGAGGAAGTGGAGCGGGTTCAGCAGAGTTTCATACACCTCTTCGGAAAGAGGAGAATGGTTTGAAAGAACTCGTGGCTGAGGGGGTTTGTATGTGTAAAATGATCTTTGGCCCATCTGTTTGTTTCACTACTACCACCATCACCACCCAGTCTCTCTCTCTCTCTCTCTCTCTCTCTCTCTCTCTCTCTCTCTCTCTCTCTCTCTCTCTCTCTCTCTCTCTCTCTCTCTCTCTCTCTCTCTCTCTCTCTCTCTCTCTCTCTCTCTCTCTCTCTCTCTCTCTCTCTCTCTCTCTCTCTCTCTCTCTCTCTCTCTCTCTCTCTCTCTCCTTATAGTCCCCTTTTTAAAAGTAGCCGGTGGCTTTTCTGATAGCTAGAAGACTGTCTTTTGTGATGGAAAACTGTACTGATGGCGTGACTTCCACCCTGGGGGAGGGTCGGATCCTGAAGTCAGTCACACCATAGGTAGATCCAGAAAGTGTGAAAAAAATATTTGTGAAAAAATATTTTAAAAATTATAAAAAAAATACATAACATATGTATCCCTGTAAATATATATGTATAAGTAAATGGGGTATGAACGCCTGAGACCATACTAAAATTTCAAAATCTTTAAATAAATGCATAAATAAATGCTTTTGGATTATGAAAAATATATAACAATAATAAGTAAACATTACAACACAAACAAAAACAGTTACTAGTTTTAGGACCCTAATAAAATGTAAGCAAATTTGTGAAACTGACTATTACAGTCGACAAGATGCTCTTTGTAACATTCACAACCTGTGCTGGTATAACATCATCAGGTTTGCATAAACTTGTATAAACATCTGTTGTCATTAAAGCAAAAGACAGACAAACTAAGAAAAACTATAAAACTCAAAAGTATATTATTTGAAAATAGGAAAAAAAAAGACTACATAGGAAAATTCAGACCTTTGAACCCCACTGTACATACATATATAGACAGTAACCTGCACCCATCGTTTGCACTTCCTGTGGTGTCAGTCTTTATACAGCAGCGCCTGAACTGTGTGTCCACACATTGCTAAATGGATTGATAAAAGCAAGACGGGTGTGAAAGAAAGACAGGGTCAGAATCACCTTGGATACTCACCCATTATGCTGGAGCTCATGAAAGGTGTTGGGGACAATCCTTCATGGGACACTAATCGACTGTCACTCAAGTGATCAGCATAATGAGGGCCGTCTCCAAAACCCTGGGGAAAAGAGATCACAGCATTAAACACATTATTAGTTGGACCTGCTAATTGAGTGCTATGACACTCCTCTAATTACTGGAGGGAAGAGCGAGCCCACGATTGGTCAACTGTCCCCTGAATCAATATTTCTCCACACTCCTCATTAAAAGGCACTTTCTTAAAAGTCTTTGATGAATTTCATTAAAAGGGCAAACAGTGCCTGGAAGAGAAGTCAATTGTGTCACGATTGTGTATTTGTAATTTAAAAGTTAATGGGGCACAAAGAAAAAAGGAAGATTTTCATTATGCATCATATTAAAATTGTTTTATATCATTCATTTAATGTCTTTTAATGTTAACATACTGACATTGACGGCAAGGGAATCTGATAATATTCTGGACATTCTTTTAACATTAAAATCTCTAACTCCTAAATAGGCAAGACTGTTAAAAACAAGGACAAGAATTTAAATTTAGTCTTTTGTAAAGATCATTTTCACTTTACAGATGGTGCTAAAAATGTCTAGCTCTGTAAATGCAGTTGCTAGGCAACATATTGCTTGTGTTTGACAATCCTAGTTTTTGTTGTTCTTCGGTGATAACAATGTTTCAATGTTGTATATTTTCACAAGACTGACAGAACTTTGTGTGCATGTAAAACGTCGAGTAAATTTAAAGATGAGATACAATGCAAACTGATGAATTAACGTGTTTACTGGACCTTGACAAAGATCCTGTCTTTACGGCAAAAGCCTGCCTACATATAAAAAGAAGTAGAATAAATAAGTCAGGTTTCTCCTCGGCAGCTGAGGTCTGCCCTTTCATGACCGTTATCAGCTTTGGGGGGCTTAGGTCTAAATATCGGTCACAGTATGGGCCTTTAAAACTCAGAGTCCCCTGCAATAAAAGATACTCTGTGACTGCGTTAATCCTGGAGCTGCTGAAAATCCGCCTGGCGCTACAGTCAAATGTGTCCCCCCAAACCATATTAACTCTCTCCTGAGGGGCCTGCAGCTGCCGGCATCCATTACTATGGGCTTTCCTTTTCATGAAAAAGCACATATAGTATTACTATGCTCTTTTATACATTTTGTTAATAATCCAAATGGGCAGGGATTGAGTCATTTCAAAGCCAGTGGAGCTGTGCCAAGCAGAATCGATGCAGAGAGATTCCCTATTGTGACCCTGTTGTTTGTGTTAATAACGCTATGAACTTCCTGACTAATAGCTTCTCCCCTGAAGAGATGACAGTGGGAGGAGATGGGAGTCAGAAAACAAGCCCCTGAACTGCTCTGTCCCTCCCCAGCAATTTGATAAGCGTGATTTAGTAATCTTTTCAACTAAAGGACGGCTCACAAAGCACACATATGCAGCATGTGCACGCACAAATACAATTAACCTCGAGACGTTACATATCAGCTTATCCATATTTCGTTTTCTGGCCTTTTAAAATTTGCAATGGCAGCTGCCAGAGAGTTGGAAAAGGACAGCGGATGAGAAGACAAGTGTTTGGGAGGACAAGATGGAATAATGGTAAAGGAGATCTTTGCTCCACGGAGACCAGTAGATCATCAATCACAGCTGTCTCGTGATCTCTGAATGCACAGCTTGTTGTGAACGGTGAATGTAGCCTCGTCTAAATAACAGCACTGCTTAAGCATGCGAGGCATCGCTTTAAAAGACACCCCCGCTCTGGAAGTCATGTCTCGGATGCCCCTTTGTATTCCAGGTGAGCGATCGGCCCCGTTTTACGGCATTGGGGATGGGTGATAGTGGCGTGATGGACAGGAGCGAGGCATTGTGGGACAGCGGGGTGCGCAGTAGAGGTGGTGTGTGCGGGCTGGGCTGTCAGATGGGAGGCCTGAAGCCACGGCTGCCCAGGATGTGATGCCTGGCTATGGGCCAAGGTCAGCTAGTCGGGGCTCCGGTCTGTTTACAGTCCACTAATCACACGCGAGCAGAAAAGGGAGGGAGGGAAAGAGAGGGTCTCACTAATGAAATAGATCATGCTTAAAATGGTTTACAGTTTCAGTGTCAGACAACAAGTAAAACATTAGTCAATAGGTCTTGTGTACTTTTAAGGTAACACATACCACAGAAAAGTCGTACCCTCTATTTAGTTAACTGACAGGAGATGGGAGTACAGCAAGCCTGTGAAAAAGTAATGTGACGGATGAGGACGCTGATTAAATCTTTAGCAGGCACTTCACAGCACCCGGCTGTTTCACTGCAGCCCTGCTGAAGCTCTTGTGGCTCTTTATGGGCAAACCACAAAAGATTGTACTAGATTCTTATAATAACCCCAAACCTCAGGCAACATCTCAGCCATTTAACTTTGCTGCTACCAGTGATTAAATAACAGATAACATTGCTTGGATTAAATTATTATTAAGAAGCCAGGTGGAGTTAAACAGTAGTTTGTGAATGCAAGGCCCTGTTCACACATCGACAGCAATCTGATCAATGTAGGATTACTAAGTTGCTAGCCATCCGTACTTGTGGCTGCAAAATGACCATCATTTTTGCAAATATTGCCAATATTTTTATATGGATTGTTTTTCTGCTAAAATTACAATTCTGCGTGGGAATGCATGTATATGGGTAGTTGACGAATATATTTCTAAATCTGTCCTATGGTGTGACAGCAAAAATGTAGAAAAAAACCCTCTAAATATACAAATAGCATGAGAGAGATTTATCTTTTTATTTTTATCTTTCTATATTTTTATTTTGCTATGTCACACCACAGGACTTGTTTACGGTATATTTGTCAACTACCCATACATATTGCAGCATAAAGCTTATTTGCATAAATCAATGGACACACACACTTGTGTTGGTAATGCTGAAAAGCAAGTACCCGAGCACACAAAGCATTTCACTAAAGTCTGACACATTGACTGTGTGTCTGTGCATATATTTGATGCATATATATGTATGTCTATTCATTGCATGGAGGTACAAACAGCTGTCTGCCCAGCAATGTCACATCCGCTAATTTCCACGCACCTAGAGCAAAGATATCTCACGCGTCTCCGTCTTATAATTCAAAATCAGACCGGCGGCGAAGTCATCGCCTGTAGAAGTGCGTCGGGGAAGGGCATCGGAAATAAACAAGACAATGCGGTGTGAGAGCCTCTGACATTTGACTGATTTCTGATAGGAAGTGACAGAAGATTGACATAAAATGAAATTCATACAGGGCGCCCTGAACACACCACGGCGGAAAAGACAAACAAACAAATAGGAAGCGAGAGATCTTCATACTCCACACCGGGGCTGAGCGTATAAACAAAAATCTCAACCATGGCTGATTTTTTCCTCCTATTTTGATGAGGTGGATTTCATTTGCATGCATGAAAATCTATCCAAGCTTATGGTATGTCTGAAACGCATCAGTAGTTCCTGTACCAACTGCCTTCAGACATGCGCTGCCGAGCCTAAAAAAACACGGCTGCATTTTCATCTGGTTCTGTTAACAAACTGAAGAGTATTAGGACAAACAGAAATGTTTGTTTTCATTTACTTGAATGAATTGTGAAAAAAAAAAAACGGACTTTCGTTGCCGTGTTATTTGAGTAGAAAAGCCTCCTTGTAAAATAAACAGAGCGAGATAATTAGACAGAAAGAATAATATAATATAGAGATGAGAAAAATATTGCTCTTGTTTTTACAAGACCCCACTAGGGATATCCAAAACATAACAATGACCAAAACACAGTCATAGGAGCAGCTTTTTTTATGTTTCTTGTATAAACAAACTGCTAAATAAAACTTTAAATAGGTCATACTGCTCTCCTTACAAGTATTTGAGTTAGTAGATGGGTCTACATGATGTAAGATGCTGTTAAATACACTCTTTTTTTAAAGGTTAAATATAAACCAATAAACAATTGGGTGTAGCCAAATAAAGTATTAGTAGTAAGAATTATTTTTTCCAAGTCTGTTTTTTGCAAATGATATTAACAGTAAACTAGACAACAGAAGAAGATATTTGGATATAACCAATATTATACTAGTATGAAGCACATCAAGATACTAATATTGAGGACAGATTGTCCTCTGAATTGGACTAATGAAACATAACATACCGGTGTCAACACATTATAAGAGTGAAAGTGTATATTTGGTAACTGCAGAGAAGAGACCAGTCTTACCCTGGAGGACTCATAGGATGGGCTGGACTGGCCACCTGAGGCCCACGACGCCTGGTTTGTCCTCTCATCCATACCTGTCCAAAAAAACAGATTCACAGCTCCATCAAAAACATGCTTCACCCAACACAAACTCAACACACTAATAGACAGAGACAAAAAATGATTATTCATCAAGTTGCTTTGAATAAATCTCTGAAGTTGTTCAACTGTATGTGAGGGAGTGGAAATGTTGAGCTCATGGTGAGCGGTCATGTCCGCCATGGCTTTCCTGGCACAAGTTACGACAGAAAGCAGTGAAGCTGTTAATCCCTTATACCTCCATTCAAAAGCTGCACTTTACAAGCAAGCAGCTCAGCAAAGGAGCGTCATTTATTTTGCTTCGCATAAATCACTCTCAAAAATGCATCGCTCCCTTTCCTGAGCCGGTGCTACTGGGGCGCACGGAGTTGTCAGTGATGTATTGCCACGGCTCGTCAAAACAGCTGAGCGCTGAAACTTTGATAAACCTCATATTTTACGACGCCTCTCAGTTTCAAAAGACAGCCACTGAAAACACAGAAATATATAAATAAATAAAAACGTAAAGTTGACGCAATTGACTCGATTCAACATCTGGTACGTGACGAACAAATACAATATCAGGCATTGAAAATTACATTTGGCTGGAGCTGTTGAGTAAAGATATATGACTGCTGGCTTCTTCAGGCTGTTTGAGCTAATATTGTTTTGCAGGTAACAACATTCCGTTCCTCATGTATGAGCCACAAAATTGCAGAGGAAGAAAACATCAATATCTCTCCACGCTATTGATAATCCATGTTTGTCATTTCAGCAATTTGTTTTTATCTGATTCAGACTATTAGAACATTCAACATGGCTCAACAGCAAGTAAACAATCTTGGAGAATTGCAGTGATCTTTACACAAACACCCGGCAGAGGTTGTTAAAAAGCCATGTAAAATAAATGTAGCGTTACTTTCAAAATAATGTTGATAATATGCAAAGCTGTAAGTGATCCTAGTGCCGAACATGCTGAAAACTAAAATACAACTATCAGCTAAGAATTTTGCATAAGGAGAAAAAACAAGAGGGATGGACAGAGAGATTAAGAGACAGGTTTGATTTTGTCTGAGAGATGCATACACTCTTAACAGTACTTTTTTTATTTTATTTTAGAAAGTCAAAGTAATTTTGTATGCCTCTTTATTGATCCATTTATTTCATAAATAAATAAATAAAATACATGTATATAATCCCACAATTACTTATGATCCATATATACTATATTCCAACCAGCATGATTAAAATAACAAATACATAAACAGCTTTAAAAAGAAAGAAAGAGAGACAATGCAAGTTCACTTATTCTTAACACAACATCTAACACATAATCAGTATATTTGTGTGTGTATATGGCTTTGTGTGTGTGTGTGGTCTGATCTACTGCTAGAGATGTTTTACAGACCAAATCTGTGCGTGTGGCACTGCAGGTCAATTAGTACACGGACCTACTGAAACTCAGTCTGGGCCCATAAAACATTAGGATCATAATTCTCTGGAATAGCATGTCTCTGGATAATGTTTGATAATATGAAGGAAAATAATACTGACTGAGACATAATATTAGATAACACAGTCATATTTCTTGCCGGCGATAAGGCTTATAATCAGAGCGGAGGCATAAAACAAATAAATAAATGAAAAAAGCAAATATTAGATTATGAAGCAGATATGGAGCTGAGAGGTGTAATTCATTCAGCCTCGGAGCTGGAATGTGTAAAGGGGGAGACATGTGTTTACTATTTGCAACAGAGGAAATGACTTCATAGGGAAGTTCCTCTCCGAGGACCAGTCAGGAATTTTGTATATCTTAACGACACCATCCATCAAATTTATTGCAAAAAATATCAAATAAGCATGAGCTATGTAAATATCAAATAAACAAATAATATGTCTTTCCCTCTATGACAGGTTATCATAAAGAAAACAATATGTGTGTGTGCGTATGTGAGTAAGAGTGAAAGAGAGACTGAGAAAGAAACAGCCTCCTCCTTTTTGCGGTTTACTTTGTTATGAGTCAGCTGCTCAATTTAACCATCTGCCAAATCACTGAGGACCGATGTCATGAGATGTTCCACGTCAAGGTCAGTGATTGAAAAAACTCACCATTTCCCAAACGGCTAATTTACAACTGCTCTTATACTTGAGCCGGTCTAGCGCCGCTGAGCTTTACCTGCCTCTACAGCTTCTCTTAACGGCCATTCATCACTTTTATACCAGTAGTCTGCTCCACAATCTGACTGTGAGAGGTTTATAAGACATACAGCCTCTTCCTATTTGGCTAGGATGGCCCCGTTCACAGGAGCTTACGCAACCGTATCGCTCATTTATTCACAATCCCCGGCTCTCTTGTATATCACTGAACATACAACACGATTTCCTTTGCAGTGTAATGGGTAAACCCAAGGTAAATTATCCACAAATGCTTTTATAATCTGTAGTGTTCCCAAACTGTAGTGTTCAAACACACTTTTATGACCATGGTCTATCAACTAATCAATAATCTTGACTAGCTAGGTAAACCAACAATCATCAGATGGTTTATGTGAATTATTTTAGCAAGGGTTTATACTAATTGCATAAGTGTATCAGATTCCAAGTATGCTGGTACTCTGAAATCAAGCCCTTTGATAGGCACCGAGCTTGATTTAGTAAGTTTTTTTTCACAGCCACTAGCTACATCCAATCCATGTATCATATAGCTCATCTTTATAATTATTTCAGAGGCGTAATTTTTTATGCTTAATTATGAAAATGAGCCTCCAAATAAATGCAAATTATGCACGCACATGCATCCCCACCTAACTACTGTGGATTCTGTGCATTCATTGATATGCAGCTTCAGTACAGAGAAGGATTTAAATATGGATTTAACTTGGCATGGGCTTTTCCTTGTGTGCAAGTCTTTGTGTTTTAATGTCTGGCAAGCATAAGAGTATTCTTTAACACTGTTTTACTTTTACATTTACAGACTAATCAAGACTTCTTCGCTAATTTACTTTCATGGAATTACCAAGGATTATAAGGGTGTCTTTGTCCTGTGTGTCAGCTTTAATGAGGAAAAAAGCATGACAAAAACGTTCAGTCAGGCAATCCGGTAATGCACTGCACTCTTAATAACTTACAGACTAGATTAGAGACTACCTGAGTAAATGTTGTTGCATTGGTGGTACAGTCAGTTGTGGTATTTATACAGTAGGCTTAAGTTAAGTTTAAGATCACAAATAAAGACTCCCTTAGTATATGCCCATGCTAAGATTCCCAAATGTCCTTCATGTCACAGTTCTGTATCTATAAAACAAACGCAGAAAAACTCAATAATGAGAAACGCACATGTACAGGAACCGATAGCTTTTCACATCAAATGGAACCTTGACTAAGACACAAATATTTCTTTTGGCACAGTCTGGCTCACTTCTGGAGTTTAATTGTTGAACAGGTGTCCACAGCCCTCCACAACAGAAGCCCAGTGAGGGGGATAGAAAGAGCAATGTACCAATTGTTCCTAAAGTGAGCGACTAGCTTATGTGCAATGGCAACGACGGTGGCTGAAAAAGAGTCACATTCATTACTTCAATTGACCGTTGCCTGCCACTGCTGCGAAAACAAGCACGCCAGACATGACATCATATAGCCTGAGGTCTGAGTTGTTCGGTGATATAAGTTTCTTGCCAAATTGCCACGGAAACCCAACATTCCGCTCTCAGGGCAGACAGCCACTACACCGGGGTAAATCGACGGAGGTGCGATCGATACGAAACTGTGGGGAGGAAGCACAGAGTGGATAAACGATGTGAGCGTGGACCGCAGGAGAGGTAATGTTTCCCTCTCTGGCCTCATCAGGAGGGACCATGAAATCCCAGGACTGATATGTGTTCTGGGAGAATCCCACACAGCTCTCATTAGTGAGACTGATACAATACAGCGAAACTACACTTACACAATTACTCATCTGAAAAACTATTTAGAGGAATAAAATCTCTATGGCTTGACAATTCTGATATGCAAAATTATATGTAAGCATGTGCAGAGATAGATGTTAGTGACATGCATTCTTAAACAATATAAAAAAATGTAGGTATAAACCTGGTACTGGATCATAAACGGACATCTGGAAAACTAAAATATCACACAGGGATTTTTGTGTACATGTGTATAAGTACCTGCGCATTGTAATTAAATTTAGTGTCTGATGAAATAAATTGTATTACTAGAAACATCCCAGTTAAACTTTGGATACTATGCAAGGACTAGGACACATTTAAAGCAAATACAAAGTAGAACAATAAAACACTTTATTATAAATATATTATCTGTTAGTCTTCCACCTCCATAAAATCTGTTCTTTTAAAATAATCTTTGACTGTAGGGGGAAAATTACTTAAAACTTACTATTTAATTGCAACAGGTAACTGTATTTAAATAATGCTTGATGAAAAACAATGTTTGTCAAGATGTCCTAACTTAGACCAACTGTACAAATATTTTAGCCTCTTCTATCAATTATCTAAACACGTTTTTTTTTTTTAATTCAGCAAAGTTATATCTGCAGTGTTACTGGTAACTGCACTTAGTTGAGTAATTTTAATAATTTCACTATTTCTACACTTCAATTTGTCATTTCACACCCCCTCCCATGTCTCCACAGGTGCTACCAAATCAGCTGCTGGTGTCATCGTCTAAGGAACTTGGTGGCACCAGTGGCACCTTTTCACCATGTCCTACACCCCTGCGTTAGGGGATTTACTGCAGTTGACAAAATGTGAGAAATGCTGGTAGCGTTGAAGCAGTATAAAGCACAGTGGCAGTGACAGGGGAGTTTGTCATGGCTGGAAAAGCATCTTCATTAGAACAGCCCTCCTCACTTTCAAACTGCAGCGAGTCTGTCACACATCACAACACAACAGAGTGTCACTGACTCTCCACTGTGTATCGACACCGCACACGCACACCTCACGACTAAGAGATTAAAAGATGGTGAGAAGATAGAGAGATCAACATAAGAACAGGTCACACCAGCTTTAAGTCCTGATAGAAAACACACACATTTCGCAAAAATGTAGGGCTGTAGAGCGACCAAACTTGTTTTCCTACATGCAAACAAGGAGCTGTTTTGAGATGTACATTTTCAACAATCTAGCTATTCACATCAAGTAGAGACAATTTGACTCTCAAAATAGCCCCACCCGTGAATAAAAGGGTCATTCTATTGATGTAGATGTCCTGTCTAGAAACGAGGGGTTTCCATCTCTTTTACAACATTCTATGTAATACGTTCATCATAAAGTAGTGCTAAACTCAAAAACAGGATTTTAACAGTTTTAGAAAAATAGTCTAAAAATAGAATTTCACACTCAAATAAACAGATCCTTCGAATCATACACCTTTCACAGATTTATTTCTGTATCACACACGAAACAAAAGAACAAACCAGATACAACCTTTTGCGTAAGATCTAAGTTGGATGAAACCAGCAAGGGGATTTGTATGAGGCAAATTATACCCCAGTTACCCGTTTGTTCCAAAATGCCAATTACCGATTTGGACTGACTCATTTGTGGCTCGCATTAGTTTGCATATTCCTAGTCACATACGCAGAATGCCGACAACCAGCACTTATTCAGGCATGCCCTTCAGCCCAGATAGTTCACGTTATTTGAGATCTAGCCAAGTAGAAAAAGACCACTGAAATATTATCGCCAGCCAGATATTCAAAGAAAAAAGAGCTTCATCCCTTTTTCCCAAAGAATCTTAAACATGACCTCAGAGCCCTCCTATAAGAGTGAATGAAAGAATACGTCCACCTACTGTTCTGTGTTAGCCACTCTAAATCGCTGCTCGTTTACATCATTTACCCAGCATGCCTGCTGAGCACGCTTCACTCCACCCCTCAAATTCCTATCAATAAAGAGTGCTACAGCTCATAATGCAGTGCCTTTGAAAACAGGCAGGGGTTTAAATGCTCCTGTACCTATCTTTCCCCTCCCCCTTCCATTCCACCCAAACAGAGGGGCCGTAAAAGGGTCCGGGCAGTGCAGTTGTGCCGGATTTGTCTGGCCATGCCCAGTTCAGATGCATTAATCCAAACTCTCATTCTCTGCAATTTCCACACTTCCTTCCTGCGCTGCGCTCTGCACCATATGTTCCCAATCGCTAACGGAGGAAAGGTGCTTCTTCCTCCAACCTTGAGCCTCATCTGAGGAACTGAGGCACACGGCCAAATAGATGAGAAATTTATCTTCCTCATAAAAAAGGGCCAGACTGCTGTGGGGCTTGCTGAGTAAATCCAAGAGATTTCCCTTCCTCTAACACATAATTAAATTGAGTTGTGTTCGAGCGCACATTAAACTGCATATCTTTCTTACTTCCCCCTCCTTGCCTTTCGCAGGACAATGTGTGGTGTTGACTAAACTCAACTGTCTCCTCACATAAGCATGATAACAAATCAAAACTACGATGCTCTGAGAACTTAAAAAAAGAGAGAGAAAGATGGAAGACTGCACGTAAACCGCTATTTTATCAGACGAGACGTACGTATGATTGCTGCTGATTCTCAAACATGCACTGGATGCATCTAACACGCTGTGCACAAAAGGATTACGCTGTCACACCCCCGGGTGCTTGCAATCAAGGCAGTGTTTATTGCATCAGGAAGATTTATTTTTATTGAGCTGCTCATTAGCAGGGTTTAATCAGAGCGCTATCTTATGACTGTTCTAACACTGATATCACATCGCTCATCAACGGCCCAAGAAAAAGCAAACAAACTCGATCCTTACACCACTGAAACTCTCCGAATCTTCTCTGATGACTATGTCAACGGATCATGTAATATCCCCAAGCAGGATGATGTTATTGCACTTTTTATTTGACCATTAGTTTCTCTAAAGACTGTGTCATTAGATTTCATGATGTTTTGATATTATTCAAACCTAATGGCAAACCAAGTCGGTAAGTTTGCAGGAATCTGTCTGTTTTGATGACATTTATTAAACAAACTGATTGCGCCATCTCTCAAAAATGTCTCCGTTGTCATGTTTTATATTAAAATATTTTTGTAAAAATATCTAGATAAAATAAAAATAGCTGTGCACAATTCATAATGCAGGTAAAACTGGTTTAAATTAAAAAAAAAAAAGATATTTATGACAGCTCAACTTATAAATCATTATAAGCTCATTGTTATTAATCAGGGTAAGTTAGGGAGATTTTAAAGACCTCCTCAATAGTTTTTTTAAACCAAAAAAGTCAGTCTTAAAACTACACATACTCAAAATCAGAACACAACTAAAAAGTCAGCCTTAAATTCCAAAAAGCCAACATTTCCTAGACAAACATGTAATGCAAGCATCTGCTAAGAATGCCTAAAGAAAGGCGTTTCTGAGGGAATATGCTCCGTAATGCTGCTAATTAAGGTGAATAAATAAAATCCTCATTCTCACAGTATGGATCAGGATAAGCCATCATAGAAGGGCACTCAGACGTCATTCTCCCCTGGTATCCTCTGGTGAAGCACAGGGTTCTGGCAGGGCAGGAGAGCACACGGCAGCCAAGCCTAACAGACAGCACCGCCAAACCAGAAGCGCAACCTCATACCTCTCCTGTCCTCTAAAAGAAACCCAGCATCCCCGCTCATCCTTCTTCATGTCAGGACGGAGTCAAGGGTACTCCTACATAAAAACACTTATCCTCGCATGAAGAGGAGTAAAAGGAAACGACAGGGAGAAATTAATGATGTAATAAACTGATTGATAGCCAATAGAAGCTTATGACCACTGCCCTCAGAGATCCCATCTGTCACCGCAAGAACGGAGCCAAAATGACACAGGCTACATAACACATGCTAGCTTTATATCGATTAACTCTCTCAGGCCCTGAGCAGGGAAAAACACACTGGGGCTTAATCGCAAGGTAAAGTGTCTCGTGGCTGCCAAGAGTGCTTCAGACCACTATCACAATCTTTCCCTGACAACCGCAAACACAGCGAGCATTTATCATCATTATGACTGGGAACTGTGGATCTGAAGCCGAATAAACTTTGCTTTTAACTGCTGGATAATCCAAACAAACAGATAAACTATGACAACACAGATTGGTTTATTGCAGTTTATTCGATTTGATGCTAGGACTTGTAAATATGATGATTTTCATACATTAAAGGAAAACAATGTCATTGCCGTAATTACCACGGTAACAAACAAGCGTGCGGTTCCACAATGCAAATCAAAAAGCTTTGCAAAAGCTTTAGCCGAGTACATCATCTCTAATTTATTACTCTAAATCCTTCAAAAGACAAATTAAAAACGAGGAACAAATCAGTGGTACACACTAATCCTCAAGTCTTTTTCAAGAGAAGAGATTGAACTTCAATTTGATTGGTATTTTGCACAGTCGGATAGAGACGGAAAAAATCATTTCAGACTCCAGTCCTAAAAATACCAGACCACGTTAAGTGCAAATGCGGCTGCGACTAAATCTATACACAGAGGAAGGCTGAGCTGGCTACTACAGAGGATTAGGACCCGCACTACAATGCTTTTCCCCATCAGCGTTTTGTATATCTAAAATGGAAATCCTGATAAAAGTATCAGGGCACGGGTCACGTACAGCCCACTGTTCGCTCACTGACTCTGCCTGTCACATATGCCACGTCTGGAGTGTATATTGGTGACCCCATCAACTCCAGTATGTTCTTTATGTGACGAACTGTTTGTTGCCCAAGTGCGGATCGGCATGAAGCACCATCTTATTTCGGCCCACTTCACCACCTGCGCGGCGGGCCTGGGCTCGGCCCAACCGCTAAAACTCAGCCCTTATTCCCTAATCTGGTGAAACTTTTTAGTGAAGGTGCAAGGTGATGTTTAATGAAGAGAGAAGATGAAAGAAAGTCTTGAACAGAACAGAAGGCTCTTGCACTATGTATGGCAGTGTTATGACAGAAACTTCTCATGTGTTTGAGAGGACAGTAAGATTTTGATTTATACACACACTTGCCAATGTTATTGCCAGTCAATGCAATACCTGAATGCGTTCTTACTAAATGCAACTGTTTATGTGAGGCTTCAATTATCATAGAATTGAAAATCTCAAGATCACAACTAGCTAACTTTAAAAATGCAGGTCTGCATATCCCTAGTGGAAAAAGATGTGAAATGTATTCACAAGAGGTTAGACTAGAACCTGCATCACAAAAATGACCAGAAGAACACCTCAATGTATCACAAACACATGTGCAAAAGGGAAAGTACACCCTAAAGCAAATCTGTCATCATTTATTCACCATCATGTTGTTCAAAGCCTGTATATGACTCTTGCTTCTGTGGAATACAAAAAAGATATTTTGAGAAATATAAAGTGGTTTGGGGTCCATACAATAGAAGTCAATGTTGTTTGTTTGCTAACTGTCTTCAAAATATCTTTCTTGTGTTCAGCAGATGAAAAAAGTCATACAGGTTTGCAGTGACAGGAAGATTTTTATTTCAACTACCCCTTACCTCCAACCTTACGTTAAAAAAAGAAAGATCTAACTTTATACTCAATTTAAATAGTTCTTGTCTTTCCATAACATAACTGTATCATGCTGAGTGGACCAAATGGACCAGTTCCTACAGTCAGCGCTGTGCCGTCCCCTCAGAGAGCTCAGAAAACCACAGGGACACTGAGAGATCAAAAAGGTCATTATGCACCCACTCATGCCAAATATCTGCTCTCTTATTCCCAGTCGAAATCTGTTCACTTTCAGAAGCGGCCCTGCTGGTGTGCACTGGTCCAGGCGGAGTGTGTACGGCCGCAGGCTGTTTGGGCATTACAGCAAGATGAAGACCAGAACATGTTTGTGGGGTTCAGCACTTTGCATGTGTGTTCTATTGCACAACACAGTCCATACTGCCAAACGTAACACAAATGAATAGTTTCTTTTATCGTTACTAAATGACGTTAAAAAAATAAAGGAAATGTCCTTTAACACAGAGGTAGAAAACGTAAGAAAAAAACTGGCCTCACTTCAGTACAACATCAGTATGCAGAACATATTTCTTCTTGGAATTCATATATAATTAAAAGTGTGACACATTGCAGCAAGAGATAAAAGAGCAAAGAGATGATTTATATCATGTCCAAACATCACACTTATGAAATAACTGCTGATGGGCATGTAGGGAGACATGGATGCACCTGCAAAATATTTCAGGTGCATCCGTGAGTCCCGGGCAAATACTTTAAAATTGAATTCTGAGGTACGATTTAAGCTCGCAGTGCCCTAATCTTGTTTCCACACAGAGAAGGACTTATGGGTCAGATATGTAATGAAATTGGAATGTGATGGAAAGTTGATCTCTCATAAAGAAAGGATGATGTGACTCCACCCACAGCCCTTCAGCTCTGACTGGGATTAATAACTCTAGGGATTTCCCCCCAAACACCACTTCTCAATATCAAAACCCCCTTCACTTACTCATAACTGGCCAAATTAAATAGCAGTTCAAAATTTCACAACCTTGTCTCATGCTGACAACAACAGTTGTGGAAATAAATCTTTTAATTTGCTAGCACCATAAATAGGCTATTGTGATTTACCGTTAGAAGTTGACATCTGTCAAAGATGATAAAAGGAGCAGGAAAGGGTATGTTTAAAGATGTCTCCTGCTGAGACTCTCACCATCATCGCAACTGCTTCTAGAACAGTGACATTAGCGTTCGGCCTGGGGCACAATCACTGGTGGATACAGCCACAACTGTCAACATGCATTCTCAACTCAGAACAATACTGTCCTGCATGCTAGCTTCCTCTCCATCATAAAACAGATTTAACTTTTGCTTTGAAGTTTTTGTGGAAGTGCCTGAACTGTTTGTTTGGATGTCTGATCCTAAGCAGGTAACATGACCAACATCTTGGTCATAATGTTAGCAAATAAACTGTAGTCAAAGGATGTTTGTAGCACAACTAATGCGGAGTGTAATTCTACAATTGCCTGATCATTACAAGACATTGATATGACCCTTCAATATCAACAAACTGCTGATGAGAACAAAACATGGAAGAGGTAACTAGTACCACATGATGGACTTTAGAGAATGAACTGTCAAAATAAGAGTCAATGAGGTGATACTTATTTTTTGTTTGCATTAATCAGGTTATTTAAAATGTTTAAAAAAATAAAATGGTTATCAATTCCGGAAAAATCATTTTTGGTTTCATATTTATATAAAATACTTATAATCTTAGCCTATAATCTTAAAACAAAATAGTTAATTCATGGTGTAATGAAAATATTCCAGTTTTTATATACAATGCTTACACCTACACCAAATTTTTTAAGTGAATACTTAAAAAAAAAAAATGCAGTTATGAACAAATAACCAGAAGAAGAACAATGGACATTTGGTAAATTTCTACATTTATAATTTTAGATGTGTGTCAGAAAGGTAAACAAAGTCTAAAATACATGGTGTTATTAAAAACAATACTCTGTCAATGCTTTAGTTTGATATCTACATTTAAATAGAGAATTAAAAGCCGCTGGTAGCTTCACTACACCCACAACAAAGCATTTCTATCACAAATGAAAGAAAACAGCACAAATATAAAATGAAACATGCAAACAGCTTTGCCAAATTAAATGGCCCAAATTACTTAAAGTTGCTGTTTCAGTCTCCTAATAAGGTTAATCCAATTCCACACTGTCTAACAGAACATTACTATTGCTTCTCTAATTAATAATCTGAAAGATTGCGAGCATTTTATTAAATGTTAAAAAAAATCTGTTTACTTGGTAAAAAACCACAAAAGAGAAAAATCTGTAGAAATGCCGTGTATTGTTTTGCTGTTATTATTTTGATCTTACTTCCGATGACACACCTGAGACATCTCCTGCCACATCTACCAGACTGCTTTACAACAGATGTGAAAGTTTACAACATCTCTTCTTTGTTTCAAACACAGCTGTCCCCCACAAGAGATGTATTTATTCATCACTGCCAGAATAAACTCAACTTTTTTAAATATATTGAAAGAATAACTATAATCTAAATATGCCCTAGTTTGATTTCCATCCTTTGAACTCACATCAAAGTTGTTTTTGTCTTCCAAAATACAAATCAATCACAAAAACACCAACAAATCTGCTGTTGGGGGAGATTTGCTGAAATGCTGAAAAAGATGCACGGGCTGTGCCAAGTAACCTGCCTTCAAAGGGCCTTGATCGCTATGGCAACAGCATGATCTTCTATAACCAAGCCATGAGTTGACCTGCGGTACATACACAAGACAGCCAAAAAACTCCCAGAATTCTCCCTGCCGTGGCAGTACCAGACTGCCAGAGGAAGCCACTGTTCTGACGACACCACATGCGCAATGTGGCCAACGGTTCACAGAGCAAGCAGCAGGTTAGCTAAAAATAAACAGACTCCTGACAGAGATAGGGTCTGATAAAAGAAGATTTCTAAAGATATTTTTTTATGTCCAATAAAGTTCTTTTTTCATAAAGTTTTAATTTTCAACAAGTAACAACTTAAAACATTTTTTTCAAAGCATCACCATATACTTGGTAAATGCAAAATACAGTGTACTTCTAATTAAATTCAGTGAATTTAGTATTAGACTGCATTTTTCTAAAAGTACAAGGGTGGATTAAAATAAATAAACAATAAAAAAGAGATGAATATAGAAACATCAAGCTGGCTAAGGGAGTCTCAAGAGACAAAGGCTTCCGGAGAAACAAAACAGGTTCGTTTCTTTACCAGAAACTACTGAAAGCCACAGTTTGGTGGTTATAGATGCTGCAAGTATTTGAAATAATAATCCATTCTGAAACAAACGCATACTTAAATGAGAGAGAATCAGTCATTGTTTTAAACAAAAAAAGCCCCAAAACTCGCAAATCCGCTGAGAAGCCTTTGATGATAAGCTGTACTCAAGTGAGGTTTTGTCACCTTTTATATCTTCCTTATACAGCAGGGCAGTTTTATTTCTCTACCTTGAAATTATCTCAATATTTGAGGCTTTCTAAGTTCAGAGACTTTTTACAGAGAGGGATATTTGAGCAGAATAAAACTGGAAATGCTAATTATTCAGACTCTTTTGCTCTCATTAATTATTAATCAGAAGATAAAGCCTAATCCACAGACAATAAGGACAGTGATGACTGAGGTATATTCTCAGCTTAACACTCAGAGAAAGACTTCACATACAAGTTCAAAAGAAGCCAAACTCTATCCAGCTTTGTGGATGAAGCAAAAAAGAAAAAGAATCTAGAAATAATCTACATTTTAATCAACTGCATGAATTTAAACAGTAGTGAATCATCTTTTTACATTGCAGTTAAATATAACTGCTGAATTTGTGATAGACAATAAATGTGTCACAAATATCTTAATATTTATGAATTGATTTGACTTGTAATTAATGAAACAGTTGCCTCATGTATAAAAAAAGCTGGGTGTGGTTTAACAGAGGAAGAGTTGTGTTCACATAAATATCCTCAGATGGCACTATTCTACTATTGTTTTAAATGCTTCTTTGTGGGTCCGTTTTAACAGCCTTTGAAATAAGCAAAGGACATTTATCTTTGCACAAAGCTTGCATGCCTGTTTTACACAGTAAGTATAACATGAGGAATAACAGTGTTGCACACAACAGAAGTGAATTTTGTTATCAGACAGGTGATACATGCCTCACCGAGCTGTGGATAAAACAGAGGGCATATTCCCATCCCCACACAAGGGCTGCTCTTTACAAAGGTGTGACAGATTAGCAAAAAAACACAACCACAACCAAACCCAGCGTCGACCCTACACAAAAGACAATTACAATTAATAAAAATCTATATTTTTAATAATCAATAATAAGTTTTGTTCTAATGCAGAACTATACTCCTGATGATCTAGTTTGGGAATCAGTTCCCAAATCCCTCGCCATGTAGGTCACTTAATAACCAGAAATGCCAAGCTATATTGAATTATAGAGCATATAATACAGCAAAATACCTTTTCCCCACAAACCTGAACTTGATGCTACACACACACTAATCTCTGACTCTTTAAAACCTGCTAACAGCGTTTCCAAAGCATCTTTAAAATGCTGCTTTAAATAAGTAGTGAAGCAAAAAACAAAGATTGTTATAAATATCATTTATCAACTCTTGCGTCACAGCAATTTAAAGCAAACAACTGATTTCATGTTCATAAACGAATTAGAAAACACAGAAAAGGTTTGCAGACACCTCTGTGCTGCTATTCAGCTGCTAATTCACTAAAGTGTCCTCTAGATAGCAGATGAGTGCAACAAGGGCTCTGCATTGTTACTTTAAATAAAACAAGCATTGAGAAGAAATAATGCCTGATTGTTTCCTACTTCTACAGGCAGATTAGACAATGGTCTATCTTCACAGCAATTTGTAGTCAGTTCACCTATGTAAGGATTCGCATACAAACAGGGAATTCATCACATGTATCTAAGCCTACAGAATAAACGTCTAGTTAACTGTCTACTTTAAAAAATACACGTTACTCTAATTAAAATGCTTTAAACAACTGAGGAGTCAAAGGTGTGATAGGATAGGACAGTCTTCTAGGAAACATTGGATTGCACAGTCAGGAAGTCTCTTTTCAAAAGATCAAAACAAAGAATATAAAAACATAAATTAGACAGACAGGTCAGAACACAGAATCAGTGGTGCTTTTAATCTCTGCGTATTTAAACAGATGAATGTAGATGGTTCTCCCTACTAACAAAAATAAACCAAAATCAAAAAGACCTCTGGATGGATTTTGTTAACATAACCAACAGCAATCAGATTTCAATGGCAGTCAAGATAAGGTGATTGGTCAGTGAGAGGAAAGCAATCTTTCAATAAACGATTTCCACAGGAAGTCCTACCTGATGTGCTGAACTGGCTGCTTCCTAGAGTGGTCGGCCTGTTTTTCCCACTGTTTACAGGTGGAGAAAACATCTACAGGAAGACGCACAAACATTTTGCTGACATGTGCAACTAAAATAGCACAGTTTCACTTCTAATTCAACACAAGTATTTCTGAAACTAATACTTTTTGAAGTTACATAAATCTTTTAATGTTCCTTAAAATATTTATTTGTGCAAATAAACAGGTATGTTTATTTTCAAAAATAAAAACAAGTATTATAAATCTAATAATATATAAAAACGTGGATTACAAATCTAATAGGTATAATAGTTTTATCATTAAAAATAAATATACATGAACTTCTTCTCGTAAGAAGAACTTCAACTTCAACTTAGAAGTAAAAGGAGTAACGAATGAGAGTTAAAAGAGACTTGTTTACAAGGTGAGATGAAATAAAATTGATTGAAGTCTTACCGCGCTAAAATCCAGCAAATCACTCAGCTCCTTATCCGTCCCGAGAGCGGCAATCCGCTGCTGTGGGTTCATCCTTGCGATCCTTTACTAAATCTACAAAACACAAACATCATTCCCCTCAATCAGACAGCCTGATGTGTGCTGTAGCTTTATGCTAGCCAACACAGCTTATGCAAATGACATCTGTGAACATCCGCAGTTTGACATTTGCTAAACATTCCCATCTGCAGTCTGTAGCGTAACTTTTTGCTGTTCCAACACCTTTATACAACAAGGGCAATGTTGTCTATTTGTTACCTGTTTAAACAGTAATGAATAACCCTAAATCCTGAGAGATTGCCCAAAGACCTCCTCTCTCAACCTGATATTACTGACAGCACTGCAAAAGGTTACAGTGTATCTCTCTGTAAATATTGGCAATTGCTTGACAACTGACATAATAAAAACAGTTTTAATTTTTCTATAATAGAGCAGGACTGATAGGTTTTTAGGATGACCAAACGTGGACATGTTGAGAAAGACGCTGTGCTCGATGGTGTCACACACATGGACCCGCAGCATCATTTTTCAACTGCATGTGTTTGATTCCTCAATGCGCCAATGATACAATGTATCAAAAGTCATGATGAGCTCACAATAAACACACGCGCTGTCAAAACAAATGACACGCCGCACTTTTGTTGTTACATTACAGGAGAATGGTTACTTTACAAACATGCTGCCTCGTCGCTTGGTAATTGTCAGTTGTCCTATTGATAATAAAGGCGAATTTTACCAACGTTTTAGCGAAAATCGACCACGACCGATGACATGGTAAACATTTAAACACACAGAATGAATAAAACAACATCAATCTGAAGTGTTTAAGCGAATGCCAACCCCTCTCGTTCCAATATCGGTTCCCGTCTTTTCTTCTATCCCAACTTCTTTCACCCAGTCCGAAACCTCTCACAAACTCTCTGCAATATTTTACCTCTGCTGTATAAAATCCAACTAGGGCGATCTGGTGTGCCAGTGACGGCGTGGGTGTCCTTGTTTCGCGTTTGAAAGATAGTGAAATTGTTATTTTTTGCGATTGTATTTTGCAAATATCCACTATGTAACTTGCGAGTTTCCCTTAGGCAGACATTTTTGCTTGGCGATAACCAGAGCACTGAGATGACGTCTAAAATTGTATCCTTCCGCCAGCGCCCGTACACTTGACTGTACCACAACCGCGCGGATGAATATTTTGTGTGGCAAATCATAAAAGCCTGACACACAACCTTGCTAGGGAAGAAAAGGACCACTGTAGCACCTCCTAAACTCAGTTTGGTTTACCTCCCAACTCCTTCCACACAAATATGGGGCTTCGTTTGGGATGTGTATTTTACGTATTTAAAGGAAAAGTGGAATAGAAAGACAACTACTGGATACACAGTGACACATTAGATGTTTTACTAGAACAAGTGCAGCATCTTAAATGCATTGAGATATAAACAAATTCTGTCGACGTATTGTTTAATAAACATCGATGTTCCCAGTCTGCCTTTTAACTTAATACAAGACATCCTTATAGTAATCACCACACATATGCACATCCCAATTTGTTACTAACAAATGTTTTAATATCGCCACAACTGTCTTAGTTTATTTTGTTATTTTGTAGGCACAAGATTTGCCCTTGAAATGCATAAACTAAAGTTACATACAACAGTAATCCTAAACATGTTTTAAACATACTTCATTTAGTTCTAATTACAATTATACACTTTTATAAATTGTATAAAAGAAATTATATAATATAAATATATATTCACAAGTTTTATTCATTAAACACTAGGTTATATGTCTATTATCTGGTGATTAAATGGGAGCTGTCTTCAACACTGTGCAGGATCTATTTTTCGTCCGCTCCCGTCGGCGCAAACGGGAGTAAAAATGTGTGTGCGAGCTCAACATGATAACAGCAAAGAAAGTTTTAGTGTAAGAATTACACATAGCATACTGATAAACACCAGCGCAATTGTTAAGAGTGCTTTTGAAACGCATGACCTTTATATTGTTGTTTACATCTGTAAGAGGAGGGTTTATTGGTTACTTCGAAACACGTGTAAATAAGACAAGTGTATAGGCCGTACAGGAACATGGTTATAATAATTGGATTATGGTTCAATATTTTTACCACTACTTCTACTTAAACATGTAATAGATCTAACAAACAAGTAACTAAAGCGTACAATACAGACCATAAAATTGGTCTTCTCATCCAACTCTCTGCATGAAAAAAGGATACACTTTGACTGTTACATGATGACATTAGGAAACATCGTGAATGAAAGGCACCTAACCTTTCACAAAACTCATAGTGCCACCTGTTGGTCAAAATAAAGAGTCGTTAATTAAGTCTTTCAAAACTAAAATTAAGACTTTTTTCAAAGAACAGGATAGAACAAATGTTTTTAAACCAGGCTATTCATTACTCATCTCATCATTCAGTACTCAACTCATCAATCACTTCTTTCAGTCCACACTACTCCACTAACGCTTTTAGTGTCATTTATATACATATACAGTTACCTGAAATATTTGAAAAAACATATTATAGTTATATTTAAGATAAAGTTTCCTCTAGATTTAAGTTGTGTTTACATTTATACAAATTGGATTGCAAATTCAGTAAATGCTCCATCGGCACAAACGTCTTTTGACTATGTTTTGTCCTCAAGTTGCCTTATCTGACATATTTATTTATTACGTATATAATTTTATCAACTTATATATTAACATTTACATTTTAATGCTGTGATAAATTAAGATAATTTTCTTCCTTAACAGGTGAGTAGTCGTGAATTTTGGGGGAGATTGAGATTCTTGTTCTCAACAATAGCCTGTCTTTTTTCCCATGAGCCTCAGCGCTTCACGCTGGCGTGAGTGAAACTGAATCTCACTGATGGTGTTTGTAAATAAGCCAAGATTTTAGAAGGTAAGGTCAAGGTTTCCTTTTTTAATTGACATCATTTGCCTGTTATATATCACAACAAACCCAACGAACATTTACAGCTTGTTTTCATGTTTCTTTTGCGCGCCGCTTACGATTTTTCTTTTATTTTAGCCTGTTAGCAGCTAGACAGAAAAGCCGACCTGCTAATGAATTGCTACATATCATGATAAATACAGATTCCCTGTGTCAATCTTTCAATGCTTTTACCTTAATGTGCTTTCCACCTGACTGAAATGTGATTTTTAGTAATAAAAAAGAGATAACGCGGTGCATCTGCATTAGCATATTAGCCGCTCTGTGCCCACAGTTGCCTAGTATGCTTGGTAGAGATGCTGCTTTACAGAGTTTGCATCACTATGGGTTGCTCTACACTAACTAGTCTAGATCTGTGTCATCTCCTGTGTGCAGCAAAGATCATTTGGAAAGTTCAAAAGATTATGTTGCTTTCTTTTCTTACAATATATTCTCCCTCTATAGTTAAACTGCCATTGTGTCATTTGTAGGTAACTTATATGGTTAAATCAGCCACAACACTTGACTGACATCTTCTCTTTTCCTCAGATGTCTGAGCTGTTTATGGAGTGTGAGGAGGAGGAGTTGGAGCCATGGCAGAAGGCAATACCAGAGATCAATCTGATTGATGATGAAGATGATGATGAACCAATATTTGTTGGTGAAATCTGTAGCTCTAAATCTACAGTCAACACAAGGCCAAGTAAAGCTCTTATTTTATTTGCAAACAAACATTTCTGTTTTTGCTTTAAGCATGTTGGTCATCATGTTGTTTCATTTTGTGATAATCAGGGGTTGGTAACCAGCAAAACCACCAAAATGTTTCGGTTCAAACCCCTTCAACTTTGTCAGTTGCACAAAAGACTCCACAGTCTCAGCCGAACTCTGCTAGGATCGCTTCAGGTCCTACCATCATGGTCCGAGGTCCAGCTCCATCCGGAGGAAACCCTGTCCTCATACCGATCAGTTCTCCTCAAACAGCCCCGCAACCCATCATTATTAACAATCAGGTATCATTTATATGCAAGTTTGTATACCACTGCTTTGTCTACATTTTGCCAAATTAATTTTTGTGTGATTGGTGCTGAGTACATGCTATTCACAATGATTAAGCACAATAAAGCTTCTGCCTTTTACAGTTACTGTTTTATATTAAAAGTGAACTTTGAGGAAGAGGCTGGGCTCTTTGACCGTTTAATAAATCTTCATGAAGCTTTGTTTCCTTCAATAGGGTTATATTGTGGCGTCACCACAGAATCTCAACAGCAGCACCTCATTTGTCACAACTTTGGGGTCACAGTATCCAGTGGGAACAACTCTTGCTGTTGTTCCAGGTATAACATGGACCCACTTGGTTAAGTGATAATATGGCAGGTTTGAATACTGAAGGCATAGTCTGTTTTTAGTTTATTTGTGATAAATATATATGTGATTTCTTTACATGTCTATTTCCTGATCAGCAGGACAGCAGGTAGTACAGCAGGTCAGTGCGCTATCAAAGCCAGGGGTTATTCACAGGCCTCAGGTGCAGCTCATCCAGGACAATGTGGTAACCTTGTCCGATGTACAGGCTCCTGCTGACGTTTTGCAGCAATCCACCACTACGCCAGACCACCGGCCCACTCGTGCAACTCAAAACAAACCGGGCATCGTTCCAGCAAGCCTAGCCAAGCAGAAAACTTCATCACTACAACCTATAAACAACAGAGGTGTGTATGTTTTTAAAGCACAAGCCTTATTCGTTTATCTGCTAGCCTACAATTGTGGGTTCTACCAGAAAAAAAGAACCTGTTGTCTGAGTTAAGCTTTTAGCATTATTTACACTTATCATGTCACATATCATTTGTCGTGGTGTTTATTGTAACATTTGTCGAAGGTGTAAAGTCAATTGCTTTGCTGTTTAGCTTTGCTTTAAAATGAATGAAATAATGAATCATATTAAATTTACTTCAATTGGCACCTTTTGTTTTAATGTAGTGAAACGTACGTTTATTTTTTAAAAGTTAAAACATTTATTTGTAGTGATGATACAAATTGTTCTGCTGTAAGATTAATTGTCTATTAATTTTGTGTCCACCTTGCACTAATATACACAAGCTTAATTATTGAAAGAATCTTTACCCCCTTTGGCCTCACTGGAAAAATGGGTCTTATGTATCATTATTTTACACAGTTTTTTTAAAGAAATGTTATATGTCATTTTTGTCACCCACAGATAATGGCACGGTAAAACATGACTCAAACAACAGTGTGTCCAAAAGAGCAAATCTTGACAAGGGTAAGTGTTTTTAAATTACATATTACCGAAATAACAGAAACAACAAGCTCTGCTAGTTTTAAACCTTTCTTCTTTTTTGATTATTGACAGCTGCAGAGATTGGGCATCCCTTCAAAAAGAAATGTCCAAAGTGTCAGAATTTGTTTGGGGTTCAGTCATTAAAAATGCATATGAAGGTTGGTGTGTTTCCTCATATTTGTACTTGTAGTGAATCAGTATTCTTGTTCATAGTAAGAAAATCTCCATCTAAATGTTATGATATAGACAGACATTTTAGTGTTGAGATGTTATGACATTCTCACTCACTCATCTTTTTCAGATTTGCTGCCCTAATATGTTGGACTCTGTGTTCCCTTCAACGTCGAAACCTGACAAACAAGCCACAGGCATTGTATCAAAAGCCAGTGAATCTGACAAAGGCAAACTTATCATGCTGGTTTCAGACTTCTACTATGGGAAATGCGAAGGAGACTCTGGTCTGATACCAAAAGTCAAGACCCCCACCACCACCTTCAAGTGTAACAGCTGTTTAAAAATGCTCAAGAACAATATCAGGTATTCATTTAGATGGAAAATACAATCTTGACTACAGTTTACAGTTTTTTGTCATGTTGCTGGGTTTTGGTGCAGGTTGTTTTTGGTCTGCGCAGGAAACACATCTAAAGCATTGTGCAGCTTTCAGGAAACATTGCTCATGAGAGCCATTAGCTACAGGAGCCCAGAGATGGAGAGTAGATGAGTTAGAGAAAGAGACGAGGGAGAATAAGCCATTCTCAGAGCCCATCACTGGATTCCCCCTCAGATGGATGACATTATCAGACCCCCGCTCCCTCCTGGGGCCCCAGATGAATAATGGAGGGTAGTTTGGCTGCTATAAGAACTGTTCCTGTGATTAAATAACTTTACTCAGCCACGGCGTGAGAAAAGCCTCGGTAAGCTTCTTTTAATGGGGAGGAGCGTTCGCAGCGCACCCCAAGTTCTGGCAGCGGGGGTCACAGTTCAGCCGCATAAAAATCCCTATTAGGGGAGCTGAGGTTGCAGAACGTGCTGACTGAAAAATGGGCCGCTTCACGTCAGGGCGCCAGTGGCAGACAAGGCAGAGAGGCTGGAGGCAGCCTGAGCATAACATCATTAAACAAAATAAGAAAAGCAGTATAATTGCTGGCATTATAATGCCTATTATGCACAGTTAGAATGTGAACTTTAAGTAGACTGTTTGCTAATTTGTCTCTCTAAAACCCATGGGAGCTCAAGTGCTTCTAAATTACACACATTCACAGACCTTGAACTGTTAAAAGGTGACTTTTAACAGTGGATGTTTGAAATTTGGCTTAATTACTTTAAACTGTACATAAAACTTGTGTTGTTTTCCCAAAGGACATTGCACATTAGCTACTTTGGCATTTTTCCCTCCCTTTAGACATATTTGAAGAATTAGGGTTTATGCTTTGATGGTTTAAGTCACTGCTCTTTTGTACCTTCTAAATCCAGACAAAGCTGGAGTTTAACAAAATAGGGCATGAACTTTGACTGCAGCGTCTGAAACAGAATGATTCATTGTGCTCTGGGGATGCTGTGTGTCTGTTTTTAGATGACTTTTGAAAGACTTCACACTTTGTAGTGGTTTACCTGTATAAATGTTATACATCTGTTTGACATTCTGACTTTCTCAAACATCAAAGACTTTCCTGTTTAGTTCTCACGTCTTTGTCAACAGCAGTCCCACTTGTGTCAGACTGATTTTCCACAGACAGCAGGTGTCTGTCGAGAAGACCATTTAAGTCACAGTATCATTAATGTCACAGGTTGCAGGTGTCCCCAATTGCTCGTCACTCTTACTGTCTGTTATAATGGCGTTCCACTAGCTGACTTAAAACTGACTCAATTTTGTTTCGCTTACCAATTACCAACTTTGTGAATGTGCAAGATTGCGTATTTTTTAAATGTGGAAAGCAGACTGCTATTTCTTTATAGTCAATTAATTGTTAGAGAATACGTGCATGATTATCAAGGATTATAAATTGTATTTGTCATGTGTGGCTTTGTTTGCATCAAACCCAAGCAAGAAGCTTGTTGGTCTCACTTCATCCACTGTCATTTTTCTTGCTCAGGTTCATGAATCACATGAAGCATCACCTGGAGATGGAGAAGCAGAACAGTGAGAGCTGGGAGAGTCACACTACATGTCAACACTGTTACCGGCAATACTCGACTCCCTTTCAACTCCAGTGTCATGTAGAGAGTGCCCACAGTCCCTTTGAGTCCACCAGTAAGTCAGCAACACCCTTTTACCTACTATTTCCTGTGGCTGCTTGACAGTAGTAGTTAAGTAAATTATAGTAAAAGCTAGTGAAAGTTGCCAACATCCTAATTATGAATAACGTGATGGTTTTAGTTAAGTGTAGGTAATGTTATCTTGTCTTTCCTAAGCCAACTGTAAAATATGTGAATTGGCTTTTGAGACCGAACAAGTTCTTCTGGAGCACATGAGGGACAATCACAAACCTGGAGAGATGCCTTATGTCTGTCAGGTAATGCTTCTTCATTGTTTTCCATAATTATTTCATATACTTCATGTCCTCACCTATTGTTTTTACTTTTTAAGGTTTGTAACTACAGGTCATCCTTCTTCTCTGATGTGGATACTCATTTCCGCACAGTTCACGAAAACACTAAAGACCTGCTTTGTCCCTTCTGCCTGAAAGTTCTTCGCAGTGGCCATATGTACATGCAACACTACATGAGGCATCAGGTAAGTGTCTGACTTCATATGTGTGTTCATAATTCAATGAAAAAATTGTGATTTAGAAATGGATCTTCCTAGTTCTTAGGTATGCCTCTTTATCAGTATGTGTATTCCCTGGGCTTTGAACCCATGACCTTGGAGTTTAAGCACCATGCTCTACCCATTGAGCTACAGGAATACTGTTATAAACCCAAGGCTGCATGTTATGTCTTTTTGACATGTTTTTGGACAAGGCTTCATCTGTTTCTTTGTCTATGGATTTGGGGCTCGAGACTTCTCTGATATAAAGTCAGCACATTGGCGCTCACTCCAAGGTTGGATTGATTTAGTTGTCTGCCGAACACCTTGGTGCAATATATAACAGTCTGACAGTGGTGGCCGGTTATTCCTTAAGGGCTTTTCCCCAGCAACAGCAAAGCAGACTGACCACGAGTTGGGCAAGCAGAGGAAAAATGGACTTGATCTGGCTTGTAATTAAAAACAATTAGATTAGAGTTGGGTCTACAATGATAAATACACTTGTTTATATGGCTAATAAGTTATATTTGAATGTTGAATGTGACTCTTCTTTAAGTTCTCTTTTTGTGTTGTTGTGTTTTCTAGAAAAAGGGAATTCAGAGGTGTGGAAAATGCAGATTAAATTTTCTCACCTACAAGGAAAAAGTGGAACACAAGACACATTTCCATCGAACCCATAAAAAGCCAAAAAAACTCGAAGGGCTTCCTCCAGGAACCAAGGTCTGCTTGAAACCACACACATACATATAAATTGTATTTACAAATGAAAGAATTTACTTTTCATCAGCATTATTCTAAATTCTCAGGTGACAATTCGGGCCTCAATTTCTGGTACGCCTGTATCTTCAGACAGTTCGGGCAAGGCCTACATCATACCCACAAGTCCCGAAACAACCAAACAACCCAGTAGAACAACAGCAAAGACAACCAAATCTAGCATCAATGGAGGAAAAACAAAACAATTCCCAAATCAAATAGTTTGGAACCGAAGCATTACCAATAATGAGCTTAAACGTTTAAAGTGAGTTTGTTCTTATTAGTCACAATCTGTTGAAGTTGGAGAGCATTTTCTTCAGAAGTATATTGACAAGATTTTATTCTATGCAGATTTCCAAAGGGAGTATATAAATGTGCAGAGTGTCTCACTGTGGTTGTGGATCCTCACGTGCATTATTACCCTTTAGTACTCAAGTGCACCATATGCAAGTACAGAACAAGTTGTCATAATGCGATTGGACAGCACATGGCCAGGTAAAGAGAAAACGTGATTGAATTCACAGTTCCAAAATAAAGTAATTAGATCAGTATATAATGTATTTTTATCTGCAGGTTTCACAGCAGTAATTCAAAAATGAGAGTTGGTAAAGTGAAGAAGCCTCCGCATGGTATACGGTAAGTTTTCATGTACTGTGTTATTGTATAACGTGTTTAACGGTAATAAAGGGTTTCATTGAACATTATTAACTCTTTAAAGTGATTTAAATAGTTGTTTTACTTTTTTGTTTTAAGGAGTCTAACGCTGGTGTGTCTCAAGTGTGACTTTTTGGCAGATGCATCTGGTGCTGACCAGATGACGGAACATTTGCTTAACAGACCAAACCACACCTGCCAGGTCATCTTGGAGCCAGGTATGAAATTTGGCCATGAAGCCACTGCGAAAATATCTGTTTTCTTTTTGTGTTTCAATTTCTCATGTTTTTATTTTTGGTGTTTTAAAGTTGCCAATGGAGGATCAGAAATCAAAAGGTAAGAAATATTTTGTTTATATTAGTATGAGTTTGTACACACTGATAATCTGTTTATTGGGAAGGTGAAATAAAAAGGAATTGCTGTTGTGTAGTAAAGTTAAGTTTTAGTAAGGTGGTAAACTGGTTTAAATTGGCTTGAATCTCTTTGAGGATGTTGGTCTCGATGTTCTGGTATAGCTTTTCTTTGTTCTCTTTGCATTGCAGATGATGTATTGGTGTACAGTGACACCATATGCTTATTTGTATTTTTGTTAAATGTAGAGGTTAGTGCTTTGAAAAGAGGGGAAGTAAAAATAGACTGGGAAATGTGGCTTGCCTGATTGAGATAAATTACCTTTTCTTATAAAATAGGGGTGTGAATGCAGAGCCCCTGACCTATGAATTGTTTGGAAATATCATTTATTGTAAAAAATGATCTCAATTTTTTCATTAGTGTAATTGCGATGCATATTAAGTGGTATTCGAGAGACCTTGCTTAAGTTAAGACGTGGGTTTTGGCATTAATTAAGGCTGAAGAACACATCCTCATTAATGTGGACCGTAGAGAGGGGACCATGTTAGTTACTGTAAGGGGGACATAAAAATTATTTGTAGCACTTATTGTTTGTTCTGCTTCTTTCTAATTGGAAACTTAAAAACAAGAATCGCTACATGCTTTAGACTCTTAAGAAAAAAGCTAGAAACAGAAGGTTTCTCATTTGTCCCCTGTACCATTATTGTAATGTGGATAAAATAAATAACCTTTTAAAATGATTTATATCATATGTGGTATTACAACAAATGCTTCAATGTGTTATTTCTATGTTGTTGTTGTTGTGAAAAAAGAGGAAATTAACGAAGTAGTAGGAATTACTACCATTCCTTTTCACTCCCATGAAATGTCATTTTGGGTATAATGTGGCCTAACATTGCTTTTAAGATATTTACCATACATTTTATCTAAAAAGTGTTGCATCATCACTCTTAAATTATTTTTATCTTTTTTTCTTGTTGTTTGACCGCATAATTCAGGTACATGGAGACAGAAGATGACTCTAAACAACAACTTTCCATCAAGACCGATTCTGAGATCATTGAGGATGAGATGGAACCTCTTCAAATCATCAGTGTTCAATCTATACCAAACATGGACAACATAACCTTAGATGATGGGCCACAGGTTCTTAAAACGGACCAAATTGACTCTAAGTTAAAAAATGAGACAGTGGAGATCACACCCAATGTGGCAGCAGAGGAATCAGCCAATGTGTCGGGAGAGGAATCACCAAAGAGTCTTCCCCTTCACTCCCCCTCTGAGGCTCCTGTCAGCCATCTTTGTTCCCTTACCGATGAAGGTGGTGTTACTCCCTCTGACTTTCTGTGTACAGCTGATGAAACAGAGTCTATGAACACAGACTCACAACTGGAACCTCTCACTCCATCTAAGGTCCTAGAGGACAACACCACTGAGAACTCTCAAATGGAGATAGATGGTTAACTGTAACCCAACACAAACGGGAATAAGAACTTCTTGAAACATAGAAAGAAGCAGCAGAGTTTCTCGCAGCCTCTTTTATAAAATATGCATTAATAAGAACTTTGTTTCTGGATCTAAAATGAGATGAAAGGATATTGTTTGTGTAAAATATCTTTACTGTATGTTACTGTACTAATGTAAAGTTTAAAGTTTGTTAGGAAAGCCTCTAGTCTGAAAGCTAAGTGGCAAGGACAGTGATCATAAACGCAAGTGCCCACAGTTGTGGTCTGTATTTGGACAACAATTGAGCACATGAAATTTCAGCCGTTTCATGTGATGGATTTCATAGGACAATGACCATGTTCAGAAATTTCTCAGTATACAGTACTTTGAAACAATAAAATGCCGCCTCATTTTTTATTATTGTTCAGATTGTTTTAATGTTTATGTAAATTATAAGGCTAGAACTCTGAATTGAGGTTCATGTCTCATTACATGAGACTGAAGGAATGTAGAGACTACATTCGTCTTAATCGATAATAAATTTTTGTAATGTATTGGATTCGAGCGTTCTGTACATGTTGATTCTCAGTATTGATATTATCAAATGTTGCCTTAACTTTTTCCTGTAATGAATTTGTCGTCCTTTGGTGAAGAGCACCATCGTGTGGTGCCATGCTGCTCATGTCACTGTGCAAAAATAGATAAGTATTCCTATGCAACAAAATTCATATGCTTTTATTTTATTTAAGGGTAAACATTAAATAAATCGTCAGTTTGGAAAAAACGTTACTGAATAATTTTAAGGAACATAACATGTAGTTTACACATTGAAGTAAGCGGAAATTACGTCAACTTAAACATGGCGGCGCTCACATGCGGGTGTTTGTGGACATGTAACGCTTTACCATAACCTTGTAACAATCGTCTACTATTTTGCGAAAACTGGTTAATATTGTGAAAACATCGTGGGCATATAATTGCGCAAAATGTCAGGACTGTCTCGGCTGTAATGTTAAAGACTTTTATACCTACTGCTTTGTGGTCTGAGAAGCAATGTCTCTTTACATTGCTAGCTGTTAAAGATCATTTATAAAGATGATGTGGAATCTAAACTATTTAAAAGTAATAGATCATGGACGTTTACTCTCACAAGGACTGTGTGGTAACTGCATCACACGTTGGATCACTACATGTCTTCGTCAAAGTTATGCCAGTCATGGGAGAGGATTACTTCTGTTAAGAGGAAACAAACATTTTGTGACTCGCACACACTCTGCTTCCAAACCACCTTGGCGAGTATTGTTTTTTGGAAGTGATGATTTCGCCGTGGAGTCATTGAAGCGACTTCATGCATCCCGGTAATGTAATACAGTATAAAATACTATGGACGAAACGATATGTTGTGTATAGCGCGATATAGAAAAGAGCACAATAAATGTTGCGGAGCTATGAAAATATTTTACGGTATGACGTCTGTTCGAACCTCTTGGTTGAGATGCCAACACGTGACCAGCGTCAACATTCTTTAATCTTTTGTAGTTTAAATTGTGTGCTTTTCACTTCTTTAAGAAATTGCTTTCTTAATTCCTTTCTTAATTTTATTCAATATAAATACGTACGGAAGGTTCAGTAAAACCTTGAATGTTATCAGCTGAAGTGTTATGAGTTATGTGATCTATTTATATTTCAGTTTAATTTAAAAAATTGTCATTTAAAATATGCTACTGAATCGTGTACTCTTGTCACATTTATAAAAAAAAAATCATGAGCTAAGTGTATTTTAACACAACGATAAATCACTATTTGTAGTAATCAATCTACAAGTAGTATTCATGTTATTGGTTTGGTTTTCACATAGTGATGACACAAAATCTGGAGTCATAGATTCTCTTGAGGTTGTGACTTTATCCAGCAACGCCCCAGTAAGAAAGTATGCAGATCAGCACAGACTTCCATTTCACCAGTGGCCAGATGTGGATTTAAGCACAGGGTTTGATGTTGGTGTGGTAGTGTCTTTTGGCTGTTTAATTAAGGAGAACATCATCAACAAAATACCATAGTAAGTAATTGCATATTAACGTATTACTGAATAAAGCGGGCGTATAGAATCAGTAAACATATACCCATGATTTTTGTTTGTTTTTCCTTCAGTGGGATCCTGAATGTGCATCCTAGTCTGTTGCCACGGTGGCGTGGTCCTGCCCCCATCTTTCATACAATACTACATGGTGATAGTGTCACAGGAGTAACAATTATGCAAATAAGACCCAAGAGGTACATTGTGGATAACTGTGTAAAACATGGCATTAAAGATGCAAAATAGTGCTGCAAAGTATCATCTTTGGTTTTTTTATTTTATGTCAGGTTTGATGTGGGCCCTATTCTCCAGCAAGAGATGTATGAGATTCCAAAGTACTGTACAGCAGATGAACTGGGAGCTACACTGGCGGTTTTGGGTGCTGAAATGGTAACTTCCTCTTTAAGATCTATAGTAAAATGATGAAAACTTGAATCACTTTACAGACATTTTGTTTATGTTGATGAGATCCAGACAGTCATCTGATAATTTGTTTTGTCAGTGGGATTGGTATCGTTCCATTAACAGTTTATAAGATCTGATTCATGTTGTTTTTGATTTTTCTAATCAACAGTTAATGGACACTTTGGGACATCTTCCAGAAAGGATAGCAAACCAAAAAGAGCAACCTAAAGAGGGTGCAACCCTTGGTAAGTGTGTTCTTGAAATCATGTGAGAACAACAGTGAACAAATGGTTGAACTGCATAAACAAATCATCTTAATTACAAATGATTATATTTTTTTAGCTCCAAAAATTAGTCCTCAAATGTCCTGGATAACATGGGAAGAGTACAGTTGTGACCGCATTGATCGCATGTGTCGGGCTATTGGATCTCGGGTAAGAAGTAACAATTCTTAGAAATATGTCAACATCTATAATTTGTTTTAATCAATAGTAAACAAAATTATTTTTCCTTAATCAGTTTCCTTTGAAAACCATGTGGATGGGCAGTCCTATTAAGCTTCTGGACTTTGTTGGCAAATGCAATATGATGTTTCCAGGTAACAGGAGTTACTTTCTAGGTTATTAAATTACAATGTCTGTCTATTAAAAATACTGTAATAAGCTTCTTTTATTTTTACAGCTGCTCCATTTTTATCTGCAGTCCCAGGGTCGGTTCGTTTATCAGAAAGAATTGAATGCTTTACTTGTTCGATGCAAGGTATGCCCATAAGGTTATAAAATGTTACTAACGTGTTGCTTTACTGTATGCGTTTTTTGGAGCAGAAGAAATCACAATATCACCCTAAATGCCAAAGGTTTGCTTCTTTGGGGATATGTCAGGTGTGGTTGTCTTTATTGACGTTTATCGTTGCTGTTAAAATATATATTTATTTATTATATACACATAAATATACACATATATTTATGTGTGTAGATGTGTTTAACGTAATATATAAAGTATTGTATTGCACTGTATATTATATTAGATTGGTGGTTCAAAATATCTATTGATATTGCATTAAAATAATACTGGCTTTTACATTTACATGGTACAAAGTAGATTAACTGCCTTTTTTCTTGCCATTTCTCTATTAGGATGGCTGGGTTGGATTCAAAACTGTAAAGTTCAAGAAAAAACTGTCAGCAGCAGATTTCTTTAATGGATATCTACACCAGAGTATTCTGAAAAAATCTCCATTCCCAGACACCTGTCTATTTCAGAGTTTTAAAGAAGAACGTCATCTGCCAGGGGGACAGGACAATAACGTCCTACTGCAGAATAAGACATCATTTTGAAGCCTATAGCTAAGTGCAACGTAATGATAAATGGCATATTTAACAATTTAACTGATTGCTGCTAAAACATTTTTGTCTGTTTTAAGACAGTGTTGTATTTAGTAATGGTCTAGATTATTTACAGAACTCTGTACATTTGTACAGTCATTAGATACATGGATGTTAATATAATAAAATGAATTTTGATGGTTTTTGAATGGTTTTGAATGATTGCAGGGTTGCCAACTGTCACGCATTTGGCGTGAGACAGACTTTCAGGCTAATATGTAGAATACAATATCTGCAACAGTGTGTTGAATAAGCAATAAGGCTTTTAACCACTGTAAGTGATAGAGCGGAGAGATGGATCCATCTGTCAGTCAACAAATTAATGCATGAATGTTTTAATATGATAATAAATACACATGGTGATAGACATTTAATGTATATACCATATACGGGGTGTTGACAAATCTCTCTGTCCTATGGTGTGACACAAAATTTTCAGAAAAAAAACAATTAATCTTTCTCTTCCTATTATATTATTCATACCTGAAGTTGATACATAGAACTTATAATTAAAAAAGAGATCTGTCTTCAGACAGCCGTTCCACACGCTTGATGGTGACCTGTTAAGAGATAAAAACACAGTTAAATTCTCCTGAGCACCTGATATTCTTATACATATTTACTTTTTCTATATTCTAGTTTTTAGTTATCATTTTCACAGTATAGTTAATATGAATGTATATTTAATTTTCCATCTACAATTATTTATTAGTTTATTTTATTTCTTCTTTTTTCATTTCACATTAGATTTAGTAATATGTGCACTAACCTGTAAGAGTGAGAATAAGTTTTCACAAGATCCAGAATTTTTGTTTTCTTTACCTCTCCATTAGTAAATTTAAAACAGCCGCAGCTACATTGTTCTGATTAGCTCCACGCCTTCTTAACTGAACAGGTTTTTAACAACTCTGATCTGTATCGATCGCAGTTTTGTCCGCTGCTGTACAATGTATGTATCCGCTTATTGCTATCATTACGGTAATACTGTATCGTGTTAACGAAACGTGCCTACCGTACTGTATTTACGGTAATATCAGCATTCAGCAAAGAAGAAAAGCTGCGCTATCAGAGCCATCATCAATCTGTCCCGCAAGTTTTGGGGTAATAGCATAACAAAATGTCATTTAGGTTATGTTAAAGAAATACAAGTCACGAGGCTAAAGATGGCAACTCTGTGATTGTTTTATTTGACAGATTCGCTGGTCAATAAGGTTAGCTCTCACACTTTCACTGTCTGATTTTCTTAATTTTGTCATTAAATATGTTGTCATTACATAGTTGGTTAACATTTGTAAAAAAAAAAAAACAAATTTGGATTTAGCTGATAAAATCCTGCTGCTGTTACTATAAGTCCCGCCTTCTTGTAGACTTGCACATAGTAGGTTGTCTCTCGTCAAGCGCTCTCTCTGATTGGCTAAGCCCTTTGTTTATTTTTTGCGTCCGTAGTAAAGTTTGGTTTCATTAACAACCTGTCAAATCCGAGGACAGCTGTAAAACCGTCAAGTCCGCGTCCCGTTTCACGTAGTAAGTAATCATTGGAATAAATGCTATTTTGCGCTGCATTAATTCAATAAACTCAAAAGCTGTTACATCAGTAATACGGAGTTTGATTTGTTTCGCTTGCCATTCTGTTGTTATAATAGCTGAAGAAGTGTCTTGTTTACTCTGAGCTAACGGATAGCCATGTTGCTAACTAGCCAGCCCTAGGTCTTGCCTTACATGTTTGTAAATGTCAGGCGGCATTTCTTTTTCTTTTTTTCTTTGTAGCCTTTAGCATGAGATGCACACGTTGTTACGTTAGGAGAGTTTATATGCTGCTTGTTTGCTGATGGTTATGATAGGAAAGCCCTCGCAATGTTCACTGGTCCTAGTCCTTTGAGGTTGTTACCTAGTAACTTGATACGTACGACGTGCACACGTTTAATACTCATTATTTGGACTGTTATTTAGAGCTGTAGCGCATTCTGTGCTTTGCACGTATCTGTAATGTCAATTTTCATACACCCTAAACAATATTTGTGCCAGCGTCGATAATCAACAAATGTATATAATGCTATAAAATGTTATAATGCTTATAAATATGTACGGCGTGTAGCCAGGTTTTGTTACTGTTCCTTCACCAATTGAACAGGTGTAAATAGGGGATTTTGAGCTTCTAATGCTTCTGAACGTCTAATACTTAGTGTAGCTGAGGATTAATCGTGTTAAGCATGGAGCTTTCTTTACCCAAAATAACATGTGCCAAGACCGGCATGGATTCATACTGTCTGGTAGTTAAAGTTAATTAAATACAACCGATATCTGTTTATTTTTAAAGGTTTGGCAGGCAGAAGATAATTTGTCACTTACATTTTCTTCCCACTTATATTATTTTCCCAAGCATGTAATTCCAAGCAGTGTATAAAAGAAAAGCTTAAATACACAGGGTGACTATCTAGATTCAATATTGTCTATTCTTGAGTCATGCTGGTGCTGTGTGATGATTCCTGAATATTTATAAGGATTATTAGACTTAATTGTACATTTAGCAGGTTATTACATTTACTGGTTCAGTAACAAAGAAATGAAACGACTTATTATTCAGAGGAAGAGGCATAATTATTTACAGAATCAGTATGCTCCACGAAATTAAAGAAAAATGTAATATGCAATAACTTGATAAATGCAAATGCAATATAATAATGCTTAAAGTTTGTAAAATCAATTTAAATGATATTTAAATAAATGTATAAACTCAAAGTTATATAGCCATTTATACATGGTTTCACATTCTTTCTGGGAAAAAAACATAACTCTCTGTCTCAGGTCTCTCTGTTATCTGCGTTGACCCAAAACCTGACTATACACAACTTTTTAAATGATTTAAATCATTCAATTATTGCAAACCAATGCAATATGCACAATTGTGTTATTTCAATAATTCTGATATAGTTGCAGCCCTAATTGTGGTATAGTGTAGTTTGATCCTTGCTAGTGTTGGGTGGTTGCTTTTAAATACAAATTTCATCTAATTAAATGTAGATGTTTATCTGTCACCTAAATTTAGGCTAAAGTGGGGGTGGATCTAGATTGCCTCATCTCACCAGTTTGTTGCCATGGCACAACAGAGAACTGAGCTCTGTGGCCAGTCTGGAAAATTTGTTGACGTGAGGGCTAACGAGTTCAGATTTAATAATGACAATTGGCTGTGTAATTCTGTCAGTTTACTATGCCATCAGTCAATAAAATAAACACCAGGCCTATCATAGATATCATGATTTATGTGTGTACTGTCTCTGCCTTACTGGATCAGTCATTGATCAAACATGTTTTTGTTTTTTTTTTGTAGGAAAGATGCTCTATATCCTCATTTAAGTCATTCTAAAAGGATCAGCTGGATAAAGATCCATCAAAAACATACTTGTAAACAGACAACTGTAGAAACAATGAGTCTGCATTACCAGTCCAGTAATATTAATACATCCCAATAACTATTCCCCTCCACTTGGGCAGCTCATTCAGCTACATTTTCAAATAACACAGACACACACACTCTCTGCCGGTGAGCCCACTGCTGTTCCTGCAGGCTGGGTACGGAGCTGGTCTGGCCGCGTGCCCCTCCAGCACTGCGTGTTAGTGTGAGATGGGGCGGCAGGAAGCAGAGGGTCGCTGCCGCTTCGGACTGTAATGTCAGAGCCCAGCAGCCCCGGCGAGAGCCAGCGCGGCGCTCCCAGATTCTTCGTGGGCTGCGCGGAGGATGAGAGCGAAGGCCTGGACGACTACGCCAGCATGAGGACAGACATGGAGCTGTACGAAGATGACCTGGAGGATAACTCGGTAGGGACAGAGCACAGATCTTTAAGCAGATCTTGTTATTGGCCCTTTTCCATATGTCTTGTGGCCTTCTGTGTCTGTGAACTCCAAAGGGTGTCCCATTTGGGGTTTAGGTTACAGAAAGGTGCTCACGAGTGCTCTCTTTGTGGCCCCTATAAACTCTTGATGTGCCCTTTGCTGAGCTCAAGTCACCATACTAAGACACCATACAGTGTCCTGTAAATGCAACTGTAATGCAGCTTTGCAATTAAAGAAAATGAACTAAATTCAGCAGTTCAAGTCCTTACTGTAATTCTTTCTAAACAATAAAAAACTCCTTGGTATGGCAACCTACTCAATCTTTTATCCCCACACATCAGACTTGGCAATGTTTTGGTAGAGTAGGTATGTCCCACTTAATTCCCTTTTTATTAAGCCTCCAGAGCGTCAGATCGTGGTGGGGATTTGCTGTATGATGAAGAAATCAAAGTCCAAACCAATGACTCAGATCTTGGAGCGTCTGTGTAAGTTTGAGTACATCACTGTGGTCATCTTTCCCGAAGACGTCATACTCAATGAACCAGTGGAAAAGTGGCCACTGTGTGACTGCCTGATCTCTTTTCACTCTAAAGGTATGTCTGTGTGAGCTTGCCCTTTTGAGCTGGTCTTGGATCAGGTGTCTTCACTAAAATCCCAACCATAAAATGAGTCAAAGAACTCATGAATCAGCCTTTTATGCTCGTCTTTAATTAAATAAATGCATGAAGATGAGCCCCCTTCATCTTCATGCAGTTACCTAATGTTCCTGCATCACTTGACTAATACAAAACAAAGTGATTTTGTTTTCTTTAAAAATAGTGTGTAAACATACTGTCAACAACATGCTTTCTCTTGATTTAGGGTTTCCATTGGATAAGGCGGTGAGTTATGCAAAACTTCGTATCCCGCTGCTCATCAATGACCTTAATATGCAGTATTACATACAAGACAGGTATTTCATTGAGAGATTCATCACAGTTTTACATGTTGTTATACATGTTTACACTAATTTCACCAGTCAATATGATTACTTCTAGGAGGGAGGTTTATCGGATCCTGCAAGAGGAGGGAATAGACCTGCCACGCTATGCCGTGTTGAATCGTGACCCTGACAAACCTGAAGGTCAGTTAGAGCTTTAAAGGGATAGTTCACCCAAAAAATAAAAATCCTAAAAATGTATTCACCCTCATGTCATTTAAAACCTGTATATAGTTCTTATAGTTTAAATGTGGTTTTGTGTCCATACAATGGAAGTCAATGGGGGTCAATGATGTTTGGTAACCAACATTCTTCAAAATATCTTCTGCAGAAGAACGAAAGTCATCCAGGTTTGGATTGACATGAGGGTGCATACATGATGAAAGTATTTTTAGTTTAAGGTAAACTAGCCCTTGTGAAATATTTCTTAGTATTTTGAGACAGTGTTATAAGTTTTTAGTATTTATAACAGTCTTTTTGTTATTTGATTTCCTCATCATGCAATAGTAAAGCAGAACCTCCATTTTTGCCAGATGTCCTGCTTTGTCTCCGCTCTGTTTTATTTTAGTCTCAAGTAAATATAGCCCCTTATGTATAGCACTTTTGAGTGTTTTAGAGGCCAAAGATACTAATATTGCTCTATGGCTTGTGATGTGAACGTTCGGCATCTGGTGAGGCATTATTATCTTGGCAACTGACAATCCTTTGAGAGCTGATAGCTGAACAAATTTACTCACCTCAACCCAAGTGTTATGTTTACTTAAGCATAAATCCACATAATAGTCATATCTCAGACTGTGGGAATATCTCTGCTGTAGCCCTTATATTGTTCCTATGTATTGTTTCTGTGTTTTGCAACAGAGTGCAACCTGGTTGAAGGAGAAGACCAAGTTGAAGTTAATGGCGAAGTCTTTCTCAAACCCTTCGTAGAGAAACCAGTTTCTGCAGAGGACCATAATGTGTATATCTACTACCCAACCTCAGCTGGAGGAGGCAGCCAACGCCTCTTCAGAAAGGTCTTTGTTTTTGCAATAGCAGCACGTTATACCACACGTTGAGCTTTGACCGCTGCTCCCTCACTTTTACAGGCGCATCAGTTGATCTGGCCCAAAATAAAGACTTTGATGCTGTGAAACTGTGATCAGCATGCTGACTTTTTGTTCTGGCTACGTCTGTCAGCTGTTTTTAAAGATAAAGACATAATTGCAGCGTTTATCCTACAATCAGTGTTGGGGTGTAACTATAATTAGATATGCTGCTAAATCTTAACTACGTTTTCAGTGGCATGACAGTGGCTCAGCTGTTTTTAAAATAGCAGAGCATTTACAGTGGCTATTTTTTACAAGTAGCGGTATAGTGTGACCAATGGCATCATCATTGTTTTTATGTTCCAAGAAGTCCCTGCATGGCAGGGTATAGATTCTGTTTTGTATTTTACTATTTTACTTTTAATGTATTTACAATAGTTTTTAGTAATGCAGGAATTTTTTATTTATTTAATTGTGTTCAGTTTAGAACATGTCATCTAATCTACAGTAAGGTTCTCATTGTTTTTGTCCAGATATAATACCAGACGTTAATGCTGTATAATATGATGATGATTTGAAACATCATCTGAAATAGTAACACTATTACCATCAGTGCTGCATACAATAAAGCAAATTGTACTTAATTACCCAGATCACACTGATTCAAAACAGTCGAGAAACATTTGAGTTAGAATGCTTTACTGTTTCAGATTGGGAGCAGAAGTAGTGTTTACTCTCCAGAAAGTAGTGTGAGGAAAACTGGCTCCTATATTTATGAAGAGTTCATGCCAACTGATGGCACAGATGTGAAGGTACTAAATAACTTCTTTTATACTATTTTTTTCTTACATTTGTATATTTAGTAGTAAATTTATAACTGTTTTGTTACAGGTGTACACAGTAGGGCCAGATTATGCACACGCAGAGGCTCGTAAGTCCCCTGCTCTTGACGGGAAAGTTGAGCGTGACAGTGAAGGCAAAGAAATTCGCTACCCGGTCATGCTGACTGCCATGGAGAAACTTGTGGCCCGGAAAGTGTGTCTGGCATTCAAGGTATTCAAAGTACAAAATGTAAAACATTTTATGGTTATAATGTATTTTTTGAGCTTTATGGTTTACTGTTCATGCTGATTTTATTCTCAAAACCTCTTTGCATGGTAGCAAACAGTTTGTGGATTCGACCTCCTCCGAGCAAACGGACACTCATATGTATGTGATGTCAACGGGTTTAGTTTTGTGAAGAATTCAATGAAATACTATGACGACTGTGCCAAGATTCTAGGGTAAAGCCGAATGATTATCATTAATGATACGATTTTATTCAAGTTTAATGTTTGTTTGTGTTGAGTTTAATCTGGATGTACTTTTTTTCAGAAATATTGTGATGAGGGAGCTGGCTCCTCAGTTTCAGATCCCCTGGTCTATACCTACAGAGGCAGAGGACATTCCTATTGTCCCCACAACATCAGGCACAATGTACTAATCACATGACACACTGATACTATACTTAGATTTTTATCTTACTATGCTGTCTATTAGTGGTAGTAAGATTTAGGTTCATCTTATATTACAGTCTCCTCACATTAAAAGCACCAAGCTGGTGGTTTGGATTTTGTAAAATATCGTTGTAAAATATAATATAGTGAAATATTGGGCTGTCTTTAAAATAATGCCATTTGTTTTCATATTTTGTTCATATTTGTATTCTTCTTGTATGTATTTATTATAATGTTGTATCAGTATGATTTTCTGTCTGGTTCTTTTCGGTAAGGATGGAACTGCGCTGTGTGATCGCTGTAATCCGTCATGGAGATCGAACACCAAAACAGAAGATGAAGATGGAAGTGCGGAACCCCATGTGAGCTCTTGTCACCAGATCAATACATCACTCACAGCATTATTTATGGATCCACACAGCACACAATAAACATTATGCCTTTTCTTTTTGCAGGTTTTTTGAGATTTTTGAAAAATATGGTGGGTATAAAACAGGCAAACTGAAGCTTAAGAAACCCAAACAACTGCAGGTAACAATCTATGTGCTTTTTAAATGTAATCGCATTTAACATTGCAATTTATGATTTAAAATCTAATGTGGTGCTGCTCTATATCTGGGTGTGATTTTCCACAGGAAGTTCTGGACATTACCAGAACACTCTTGGCAGATATGGGACAGCATACTGACTGCGAGATTGAAGAGAAGAAGTCCAAACTTGAACAACTGAAGACTGTTTTAGAAATGTAAGCTAATGTAGGATGTTAACTGGGTCATGTTAACTGGCACGCTTGCAGTCTGCTTTAGTGGCCTGCTTTTAGTCTTGTCACATATTATGACATTTTCTGAAAGATACATGAATACAGGGCTAAGCATGACTTTAAAACTTGTTTAAAGTTTTACATTTTTTGTCTACTATACTGCAGAGCACTATTTTTTCTAAAAGGTTTCCAAGGAATATGCAAAAATGCATGTAAGAAGTGTATAGGCTCAATTTTATGTAAAACATTACATTGTATTTACATTTTAACAGATGCTCAATTGCCAAGCTTCAAACCTCTATATTATACATTTCAGAATGCATCTATATTTATATTAAGAAATTGAAACGTGTCTTAAAAGCGACCCAGTTCATGGATATGTGCTGTAGGCACAATGATATTTCTGACATGCAGTATTATTAGAACCTTAGTCACTTTATAACGCAATATAAAAGCAGTGTCACATTTCATCACCATCTTCCCTCTTCACACATCACTCATCAGACAGGAATGGCATACATGCACTGGATGAATTTCAGAGCAGCTGTTATGGCAGCTCCTTTTGCCATGTTCATATAGACATATATAGACAACCAAAAACAATAAGACGGAACGTAAACTTCTTTAAAGCCTGTAGTGTTTTCTATAGTTATTCTGTTGTTTTTTTCAGGTATGGCCATTTCTCTGGTATCAATAGAAAAGTGCAGCTCACCTACCTTCCTCATGGACAGCCCAAAACATCCAGTGAGGAGGAAGGTATGAGGACTACATTGGGTCAAAACCAGACTGAACTGTGGTTGACTGATCATTACAGTTGGGGACAGATATCTCAATGTAAAATTATGTTCTGTGAATCCCTGAAGGGATGCTTGATGTTATTTAAGTGGCACATGTTCCTGGATCAGAACCTTAAAGCATTCATTTCATCAATAATATCTCTTAGATTTGGGTTATGATTGTTTGCTGAGACTGCTGTTGTCCAGGAACATGTCTGTCTTTGCTAAATAATCTCATGCCTGATGGCTTTGATGTGTGTGTGTGTGCAGATACCCGTAAGGATGGTCCATCTATACTGCTGGTGCTGAAGTGGGGAGGAGAGCTGACTCCTGCTGGAAGAGTTCAGGCTGAAGAACTGGGCAGAGCTTTCCGCTGCATGTATCCTGGAGGCCAAGGTAGACTGTCTCTTTAATAGAATTTATCCTGTCTCTTTGTGATCTGTAAGGACACAGAAATTCACTTCAGAGGAGAATATGAGGAGAAACCACAGACAATGTTTTCAGCTCTTTACCTACCAAAACTCTAATCTGACTCTATATCTTATATAAACATTACAAAACTGGTTCATCAACACACATTCATAATAGTTGTGTGATCAGATGTGTTGTATAGTAACACTCATTTATAAATCATAAACAAGCATTAAATATTACATAACAGATGAATACTGTAAACATCCAATGTTCAGTCAATAAACTTTTAAAAAAGAGAGTTGTAGAGTTGAAGTTTAGGGTTTTTTTTACTCATAAACATTTGACCAATGACTAAACATATACTAACAGTTCTATATGAATACAATCTGGAATGTGTGTTTAATAGTCCACTTTCCTTTTTCATGTTTTCAAGGTTTTGTTATAATTTTAACGTGAGCTGGTGCTTTTGTGCCCTACATGTATTACACTGAAAGCCTCACATAACATGTTGTTTGTATTGTTGTTTGTATTGCTATGTTCTGCTAAATAAATTATAAATGTTTTATTCATGTACAGCTAGAGAAAGTATCTCCAAAACATTAAATATTACCTAACCTTATGTTCTGGTGATTAATTATCCATTGGCATTTGTTAAATATTTCAGTTAACTATCTCAGTTCACCCCAATATGACAAGTCTGTCACCATGTGCTCATTCCTTTGTTCAATGAAGTTTTCTGCCCTGTTTCAAAGATAAGACTATAAAAATATTTAAAGTGTGTAAGTGTTTCACCGGTATATGCATGTGGATATATTTGTTATGCTCTTATCTGTTTATAGGGGATTATGCAGGCTTTCCAGGCTGTGGTCTTCTCAGGCTTCACAGCACCTATCGGCATGACCTCAAGATCTACGCCTCTGATGAGGGCAGGGTGCAGATGACTGCTGCTGCATTTGCTAAGGTCTACAGTTTAACAACGGTTTAACAAATACAGGGCATCTAAGGTTTAGGTATATAATATTGTCAAAGAAAGTTACTGATCTGGAGTTGGTTGTTTGCCTGGCAGGGTCTCTTGGCATTAGAAGGTGAACTAACACCCATCCTGGTCCAGATGGTGAAAAGTGCAAATATGAACGGTCTGTTGGATAATGATATAGAGTCCCTCAGCGGCTGTCAGCAGAGAGTTAAGGCCAGACTGCATGAGATCATGCAGAAAGATCAAGACTTCACAGAAGAAGATTTTGACAGGGTAAACCGGAGTGTCTTCTTTTAAACCATCTTTATATAAAAGGCACATCTGTGTCCAATTCCTCTCTTTTGTTTCTTCAGCTGGCTCCAACAAGCAGCAGTTCTCTGGTGAACTCCATGAAGGCTGTGGAGAATCCAGTGAGTACGTGTGATAAGGTCTACACCCTCATCCAGAGCCTCACTTCACAGATCCGCAAAAGACTTGAAGACCCCAAATCAGCAGGTGATCGCTCACATCAAAAACACATTAAAGCCCCTGTCATACTGAGAAGCCTTTGAAGGAACGACCTGAATAATGAACTAAAACAAACTCTTGCTCTCACAGATTTACAGCTGTACCACAGTGAGACACTGGAGATGATGTTGCAGCGCTGGTCCAAATTGGAAAGGGACTTCCGCATGAAGAGCGGCCGTTATGATATTAGCAAGATTCCTGATATTTATGATTGTGTGAAGTATGACGTGCAGCACAACGGCTCCCTGGGACTGGAGGACACCGTGGAACTCTTTAAGCTTTCTCGAGCACTAGCTGACATTGTTATACCACAGGTTTGTGATGAACGTGGACCTGTATAGCCTATATCCTCAGATATTAAAGGGATAGTTCACCCAAAAATGAGAAGTCTTTCATCATTTACTCATCCTTATGTGTTTCTAAATCTGTATGACTTTAAAAAATGTTGGTAACCAAATAACATTGGCCTTCTATTGACATTACATTTCTCAAAATATAAGAGTTATTTTGAATGACATGAGGTTGAATAAATGATGACAGATTTTTTTTGTGAACTATCCCTTTAAAACCTTGTTTTTTAAAACGGCAGCATTCCAAGTAAGTTGTTAATAGCTTAAGAGTGGATGCCATATTTAATTTTACATTGAAAATGCATCTTTCTAAAAAAATTAATGGGTTGTGAACATGTGTTTTAGGAGTACGGCATTAATAAGGTTGAGAAGCTGGACATTGCGTATGCCTACTGTCTACCTTTAGTGAAGAAGATTCAGATGGACCTACAGAGGACGCATGAGGACGAGTCTGTAAACAAGCTTCATCCATTGTGAGATTCTGTCTTTCCATCTTCCTGTGTCTCTTTTTTCCTTCACTTTTGTGTCTCTCTTTTTTTCATTTGTGAGAGCTCATGCTTCATCTGTTTGTGTCCAGATATTCACGTGGAGTCCTGTCACCAAGCAGGCGTGTCCGAACCCGGCTGTATTTCACGAGCGAGAGTCACGTCCATTCCCTGCTCAGCGTCTTCCGTTATGGTGGCCTGTTGGATGTAAGTATTATGGCACTATTAAAAGACAAACAAAAAACATTTCTGTATCCTGCCTACATAGGTATGGTTTTGTGATTTCACTTGATTGGGTTACAGGAGGAAAAAGACCAGCAGTGGAAGAGAGCTATGGATTATCTATGTGCAGTGTCTGAGCTCAACTACATGACCCAGATTGTCATCATGCTGTATGAAGACAACAATAAGGTACATCCTGTTCTCACAGTCTCTGAAGCAAAAAGTGAACTGTCATAAAACTGTTGTTTACTTTTAAGTGGTGACTGCAGTGTCATAAGAAAATTGTGACTTTGTGTTTGCTTAGGACCCATCTTCTGAAGAGCGCTTCCATGTGGAGCTGCATTTCAGCCCTGGGGTTAAAGTATCAGAGGAAGAGAGCGCTCCGATGGGATTTGGCTTCCGACCAGCCTCTGCTGAAGTATACAGATTGTTACTTCCATTTCATTTTCTTTTTTTCCTTTATTTTCCATGTCTGTGCTGGCTCTTTATTCCATGTGTTTGTGTATTTGGCATAGAATGACCAGAAGCAAACAGACCCCGGTAGTTTGGAAAACCTTGCACGAGATGAACCTGACCGGGCCTTGCCCCTTTCTGATGCCATCAGCACCCAGAGGAAATCCCCGCTGATTCGGAATCGCAAGACTGGCTCCATGGAGGTATCATAGTCATCTTTAATCATCACTATGCCAGTCATTGTGCTTTGTGCTTTGAATGTAGCATATGATGCATAATATGTTTTTGAAACCTCGAGTGTAAGACGGACAGAATCAGGCTTGGGTTTTATGTGCTGGAATTTAACTACGATCACGTTTGTGTATGCAGGTCCTGTCAGAAAGCTCATCCTCTAAAGGTGGAAACTATCGTCTCTTTCCCTCCTGCTCACGTCAGTCTCCGGAGATGAAGCAGAGTGGATTAGGTTGGTATCGTGTGTCTGTCTCTCGCTCAGCCTTGACAACTGCTGTTTATTTCCTGTACTGTATATTCCTTAACAAGAAATCACTTGTATCCGAGTCAGACGTTGAGTGTACATTGCCATTAGCTCACTGCTTGCATTAACATTACAGAAGAAAACAGTGGATACAGTCACATTTTAGACCGAGATATTTCTCGTTCTGTTATGTTTCTGATCTGTTTAAGATTAAATAACAGGATCTCTGATGACAGTTTAGTTTTGTTCTAGTTGTACACAAAGTGTTACAAAGATAGCATTGAGGAATTTTTTGCAATATTGAAACTTAAAAGGAAGATTTCATCCAAAATGTAAATTTGTCATTTATTCACCATCATGCCATTTACAATTCATATGCTGTTAGCAACAACAAAAGTATCTACGACGATTAACGTCAAATTACAGCATATGAATTTGGATCAAATTGAGGGTGTGTAAATAATGACAGAATTTCATTAAATTATTCCTTTAAAGTTTTGCATGGTAAAAAATACAAGGGTGTGAATAAACCAAAATAATCTTGCATGCAGTCAGAAATGATATACCTAACCATTTACTGAGTTTTAAAAAGGTTTCATTTGTGTCATTAGTTTGATCTTTCCAAGAAACGTGAACACTAATGTTCGCTAATATCATACTCAACACATCTGACATTGTTCATAATAGCTCATAACAGATATAAGGTATATGTTTTTATAATCATTTCCTTGACAAGAACATTGCTTCTGTGTTTTGTTCATTAGATTTATGCTCGGCTAGCCTTTGCGTTGATGTTCGCCAAGCCATAATGGTTTTGGCATGAGTCATAAATGATGACTTTATAATCCTTTCACTGCCCATGTTCTGTTTACATTAATAAGTGCATGTGGTTGGAGTGCGCACTAATTCCATGATCTAACCCCTTCTGCAGGCTCACAGTGCGCTGGTCTCTTCAGCACCACCGTCCTGGGGGGCTCATCTAGTGCCCCCAACCTTCAGGACTACGCACGTACACATCGCAAAAAATTCTCCTCGGGCAGTTTGACCTATAAAGACGGTATGTGCTTAGTACAGCTCCTTATCTCACAGAGCTAATACAAGAGCTTAGACACTATAGGAGAAGGGCACTTGCATAGTTTAGCTGCTGCATCATTTCCTGATGTTGTATTATCACACATCTCGATATTAAGTTGTGCATGTCTTGAGTCTTCTGTCCTAATCACTGTGTTTCAGCAAACATGTCTTTGTTTTCTTGCCACATTTTATCATATTTTGTGACCAGTGTTTTGTGTTTCACATCATAAATCATTATACATTGGATTATACAAAGAGGGTATTTTTATAAATCTAAGTCAAAAGCCTTTTAACAAAAACATGGTATTTATAGTACACATATTGTGTGAATATTTCTTCTAAACTTTAGGACTTTGCGTTGTACTGTATAGGGGCCATTTGCTACTTTATTTCTTATCTGTTCACTCAAATATATGCAGCAATGTGCATTTGATTGCATTTGTTACTCTGAAAACATAAAAATTTTTTATAGTACAGTTATTGCTAGGTTTAATAATCGTTCATTCACTCATGGCTAACATAGATGCATTGTCCCTATGGTACTGAAGCGCTTTGATCTTGTTCTTGAATCCTTCCAGAATGTTCGTGGTTCAAACTTTTGCCCACAAGGTGTCAGTGTGACATTGTGCAGAGTTCTCCGTTTCCCTATTTTCTGTGTCTTCATTTGTTGACTGCTGTTTTCTAACCTTTACTCTCTCATTCATTTCTGCCATATACATGGGCCTGTTCATAGCTCACTTACTGTAACTTTTATTTGATTCAGTTTAAACCTTTCATTTGTTTTATGTGTAGATTTGACTGGCCGGTCATTGAACACAATCCTCCGTCTCTTGTCTTCAATGTTTTGTGTGCTTGTGTCCTGTGAGGGAATAAGAGTTGCTAATGTTTTACAACAAATGATCGGCAGTGATTTTAGGGATCCATTTTATTTGAAATATTTTTAATGGTATTGCATCTATATATATAGTAAACATGTGCCTATAAACTCACAAGGCAAATTTCACTAAGATTTATATTTTTACCTCGCTTAACTTTTTGATACTGGTGCAGGTCTTTTTTTTAAAAAGGCAGTCAGTGGATTAGATACAAATTTTAAAAGAACTGCATTCTTAAAAGATGTGCCAAAATGTTACCTTTCTTAATTTCTGAATGTTCTTATTTTTTCTTTACTAGATAAAGAAACACTAGGGGAGTTTAAATGTGATCAATTTATTGTGTCATCAGACAACAAATGAATTAAAAAATCTGTCAAATATGCAAAGAGTAGTTACAAAGTAAAATGATTAAGTAACGTAACATTCATCTAAATAGGCCAACCAAATTTGCTTCCCCATATAGTACACTATGTGGGATCCATTATTTAGGGAGTCGTAAATAAGTAATAAGAAAGCGATTTCAGGAACACCTTAAATCACGTCTAGACTTTACACTAAACGCTATTCTTCCTGCTTCCTGTCGCAGTGTTTTTAACTCTACAGTATAGCCACAATGGCAGCATAATCACACACCTTCGGCACTGTAACACCATCCCCTTTCTGTACACGTGTACTGTAAAATATGGTAACTCTAGTGACCTTTTTTATTTCCTCAGAGTTGTTGTCTATGCCGGCAGTAAAGCGATTTTCTGTGTCGTTTGCAAAGCATCCGACTAATGGTACGTCTGCTTCTCTTCAAGTATATTTCCTATTTCTCCACCTCCCTTCTTTTGCATGTCAATGGAAAACTTGATTTAATTCTTATCTTCTTTCATGTGATTTCTGCCATGTTTCTTTCTAGTTTCATAAGCTTTTTTCCATTTGACCCCTCATGCTACACTATCACAATCTGTGACTTCCTGCGTACAGTTCTCACTATCACCCAGTGACTCAGTGTTGATCAGTTTACTGGCAGTCTGTGTGGATGAATGTCAGCACGTGTTTGTGTTTCATGCACAAGTTGGTAGGTGGGTGTTATTACATCAAAGAGAATGAATCTGAACTACTATTGGGCAACACACCAGTGATCAAACCCTTCCCCTGTTAGCTGTCATGTCTGTAATGGTATGGAGAAGTGTTATTCACTAATCTAACATTAAAAAACGCGGACAATGACTGTTCACAGGGGAATGATTCATCCATCACTAATGTACCCCATTACTCTTCTCTTTATTTTTGTTGAACTTCTATTCATCTGACTGTATACTGAAATGATGTACATGTTTTAAATGTTGGATTATGAAGCCAGCAAGTGTTGTACACAGTTTACCTTCATAGGACAAAATAAGATGCCATGAAATTTTAAAACACTACAACAAAGACTAAAACATATGTCATTCTCATCGCAGTGCTTGCAGATAGAGACACATGTGATTCTGCACACTTAGTCTATAGATGCATGTGCTGTGGCCAGTGTTTTCCGTTTTCTGTATAAACATACAGTACTGTACATATATGTATATGTATGTATGTACACGGAGATGCTGAAGGAGTGTGGGTTTGAATGTATGTGGTACCAAAGGTTAATGTGCAAAAAAAATACCTAAAAATTGATTTGAATAACTGTGCAGTGTTATATAGTTATGTGGATGTATTTGGACACAATATTGCATGTGTTCTCAGGAAAGCTTAAAGATGGTCCCTCTTCCACCTACACACTCCCTGTTCCCTGCCGAATCCCACCCACTCCACCCACTACACATTCCCAGCTATTTCACTATCAAAACCTTTTATGTAGGAGAATTTTGTCTGTTAATTATGTCTCTTTAGTTATTAAGAAATACTTACTTTCATGTCTCTATTTAAAACGAGTCTTTATACAAATTCAGTTGATTTCATCTAGTTTTTGTGCTTTTCTGGTAATTGTGCGTGTATGTGTATGTGTGTGTCAGTTTTGGTGGGGATCAAGTGTCTCCACAAGGATAGACAAAAATCTCAAATCATCTAATTTGCTTAGTAAATGAACAAAGAAATGCTTTAATTAGAATATATAAAAGGGTTTTGTAGAGTTAGGTTATAGCAAATATAGTTAGCTTAATATGAAGACATTACAAGGAAATGTGACTTTCCATTATGATATCAAATCATTGTCTGAATACCATTAGAAAGTGCTTTTTTTTGTCTGTCTGTAGCCTGATCTTTCATTGCCTTAGTCTTTGAATATATCTGCAAACAAATGTACTTTTTTTAAACAAACAAACATATCCTAAAAAGTAAGAGATTAATCTGTGGTAGGATCTATAAAATTGTATTAATGTGGCCACTTTATAACGTAGTTTATAATGTTTTACTCCACTGAGCACTTTATTCACTTTAGGCACACAAGATGATACGTCTGCCATGGCGGTTAAACCACCTGTGTGGTGGTGTGGCTCAGGTAATCAGAGATCTCTGCCGCAGCTTTAAACCAATCATGTCAATTGAATGAATCAACTGGGCCTGGCTACTATACGTAGTGTCGGTATGCAGTGTGTACAGGAACAGCAGTCAATGTGAATGTGTAGATGTCAGCATGTGAATTTCTAGTTTAATGACTTCCTTGAGTCATTGTGATCTCGTGCCTTAATAGATGGTTGCGGAGAGCAGTACATACTTGCTAGAATTAAGGCAGTGGACTACAACTGACTTAAGTGACGCTGAGTGTCTGTGCTGGTGACTGGAGTAACTCACCTTTGTTTACAATGTGGAATTTAGAAAAGTGCCTTTTAAAATCTGATTGAGGGAGTTTGCTCTCATAGCATGCTAAATAACATCAAAAATGTGTTGCCCGCGTTTCCCCCACGGGTCGGTTTTGTAGACCAGCGTCTACTTTCCAATCGCCCTCTTCTCTTCCTCAGAGCCCCTGGAGGAGCACCAGGTAGCCCAGCTGCTGAGGCGCTTCTCCACCGACCCCAGTATTGGCTACCCGTTGTCTTTGGACAGCGCTTTTGCCCACCACCTCCATCAGTGCTCCTATCATCTCCGTCTCTTCCGCAACTGGTTAATCTCCGGCCAGGACCCGCTAGAGTACCTTTACGGTCAGCCCTGCGGAGTCCCTCCGTGCCCTGCTGTGCCGTGACTGCAGTAATGGCTTGCTATAGCGTCTCTGCTGTTTGAAGCATGCTTGTGTTATTGGAAGAAGCTGCTTGCATTGACTCGGCTGTTGTTTTCTTACTTATTTAACTTTAAGAAGAGTGTAGCTTGGGGCTATAAAATAATTACAATGAAATATGAAATTCTCTCATAGTTTACTCACCCTCATGCCATACAAAATGTATATGACTTCCGGTCTTCATTTGAACAAAACAAATAGGTTTATATTCAAAAGTTTTATTCAGTTGTAATGCGTTCATCTTCTCTCTAAATGAAAAAAAAAACAAACAAAAACAAAATAATATGCAGTATTTTAGAAGTAGCCCAGCACTAGCTTTGTGATACATCAATAATGATTTTTGATAATAAATAGATTGCTTCATACAAAGACTGCAGTTGGCTTTACTGTAATTACAATTTTAGAGCATTGTTGTGTCCAAATATAGACATCTGTGCTGTCTTTTTTTCAATTCAAAGCAGTCTTCTAAAAGATCAGAAAATAATATGATACGTGTTAACTTGAATAAATTACCTGGTGTTAATTAAATGTGTTTAATGTTAAAGTTAAGGTGTTATCTGTGACAGCCCTGACAGTTCTCTGGATAATTGTATGCTGTGTACAGTATAGGATGGATTAGCATGGAGAGTGTTGGGGTGTGTGGTGTGGCAGATGCATGCCAGTGGCATCAGCTTACAGCTCTTAAACTATTAAATAGTGTCTGACATGCATGATTGTGGCAAGTGATTTGCATGCCACAGGCCTTCGGGGATTTAAAATAGAAAATGGAAATCTCTGTTCAAAATATCACTTTGAGAAATTGCCCCAACATGAGGAGGCAGTGTAAGTTCTTATGATTAAGATTATTTTTCATACTCCATGCAGAGTTGCTCTCATAAGTAATACATAAAATATAAAATTCATGCCCTGATTAGATGATAATGATGTGCAGGTGCAATTCTCACATTTATTCCTGTTGAGTTATTTCTTTAACTGTTTCTCAAGTATTTGACAGACATGACGTGTCTTTCAGCCTCCTAATTTACATGTGTTGCTTTAATCCACATTAAAAGTTAGATTTTTCAACTAAATGACGCACATAGAAACTAACAACTTCTTAACAAGTTCTTTTGTTGTTTTGCTTATTGATTAGAAGCATAGTGAGCAGTTGTGTGTATTCAATTGTAGTCGTTTCTAATATAAGTGCCTAAATGGTAAGACAGTGATGTGGGTTTAATGTTTCTCTGTGTGTGTGTTTTGTATCTTAACCGTGACTGTGGTTCTCTCACTAACAAGGGTGTGGCAGTAGGTGAATTGGCTGTTCACTTTAGTTCACGGGTTATAGACTGTTGCTGTGGGCTAAAGGATGTCTAGGTGCACGCTGATGTCAGGACTGTCTGCTCTTATCACATCTCTCATCTGTAGGTTTTGAAGGCTGCTCAATGGTGCCCTCCATCTACCCTCTCGAGACCCTCCACAACTCTCTTTCACTGAAACAAGTGAATGACTTCCTGACGGCCATGTGTGAGAATGCAGGAGATTCCCACACCAGGACAACCAGAGGTGATGCACCATTTAATAGACTAGAAACAAAAAATTGTCGACAAAATCTTGTCCGCTTCCAGACGATTATTTTAATGATTATCCAGTTGGATAAAATGATTAAAATGGCATTATAATAGGACACAATTTCCACAGTCATTTTATAGTAATATTTTTAACATGTTGTTCAATAATTTGTTTGATTGTTTGATTAACTAGATTAGCAACTAGAATTGGGGTATTCCATAACCATGCAAGTTAAGATTCTTTACTGCAATTTCTTAGTTTTTTGTCTTGTTTTGCACAACAAATATCTTTGCTTAAAACAAGCAAAAATTAAAAAATAATCTCAGTGGGGTAAGAAAAATGAACTTACTTTTAAGTTTTACCTCTTTAATAATACTTTATTTAAGTTTATTTTTTATTTTATTTATCGTATATTTTTGCTTGTTCCAAGCACAAACATATTTAAATTTGAAATTTTTTCAGAAGATAAAACTTAATTTCTTAGGTTAATTTGCTCATTTACTGTATCCTAGATGTTTAGATATGTGTACTGCCAAACAAGACAAAAATACAAAGAGAGATAATTCAATGCTTTCAATTCATGTGATACTTTATGTGCCAATCTATAGCTTTCTCAGCCATGTTTGATTCCCAAAACCAGCCCTCAGTAGACTCGTACATCCCTCAGAGAGTTCTGAGTTCATCTGTTTCACTGCGCCAGCGCTCTGATAGGCCACCCTGGTGTGAGTATTGCTGTACCTGATGTCTTCAGATAATCCCTTTGTACAAACACGTTACATTTTCCACTAACCTGCTTGACTTGTGTGTGCATTTCTCCATACAGACAGCAGCGGTCCTTCCAGTACAGTGTCTAGCGCCGGCCCCTCGTCTCCCACCACGGCTGACACCTCGCCACGCTTCAGCTTCAGTGAGAAGATCACCCTCACCCCTCAGAGCAGCGAGGAGATCCATCCGGCACTGCACAACACTAACCAATGTGTATCCTCCACATCTGCACTAAACATCGCTGACACCAGCCTTCAAACTGAGGACACACACCCCTCGATACCATCTCCTATTCTGGAGAGACCAAGTGAAATACCAGTGAAAAGCACAGACTCGGCAGGTCCATGTTGTGATGACGCAGAGGAAGCTCCAGAAGAACTCGGCCCCCCATGCTCACACCTGACAGAAAGCCCTCAAGTGGAGTCCTTCTGTGGGTTGCCCGGGTCCCTGCCCGTACTCCTGGAGCTCAGAGAGAGCAGCTCGGAAGCTGGCTCCAGTGCCCAAACTCCTCTCACTCCAGAAGAGCCGGATGAGTTTTTTGATACCCAGGAAACAGTTGACGTGTGGAGGGGAAGTCCAGGGTCCCTGCCTCACCCTGGCACTCCTCTGGAGGTGGGAGCACCACATGTGCCTGAGCCTTGAAGGAGATTGGGAAGCTCTTGTCAACCGTGTATCCTTAACCCTGTAGTGATCTACAGTAGCATGTTCTCGCTATAGTGCATCTGAGACCTTCATAAAGTCTCATACAGTTCCAGTCAGTTGAGGAAACGTAAGCCCTGCTCATCTACAGTCTGCTTGTGTGAGACTGTCAACAGACGCTTGCAAAATTTCTCTTTGTGATACTGTAGTGGTCATTCAGAGATGCCCACCGTTCATTCTTTCGTACTGTTGCAGTTAAGGCAATAGTGAAATGGCCAGTGATCCAACCAACGTAAGCTGATAGATCCAGATTCAACTAATTATGTTACTGTCTGCAAAAGACTGCATTTTTCATCATTGGCTGGTCTGAAAGATATTTTTTTAAGGGACGTGATGTTTGATACAAACTTGCGTTTAGTGAAGAGCAAGCTGAACTCTTAACTTATACAGCTAGATGTATATTAAATAAACGCTAACAGTTTTATTACTATTTGCCAAAGCCTGCTATACCACTGTCATAATTTATTAAATCACAATAAAATATATATTAAAATATACTATGTATTTTATAATGAAATGTATGTGGTATATATTTATGGACTAATAAGCAGCTTATGTTTAACAGTGAGACGGCAAACAGTCTCATTTTTTATATTTTAGTTTTTATTTTTGTAAAACATACAGAACTACCACGGTTTTCAGTGATAAAGTAATGGTCCTTATTTTATCAAACATTTCTCTTCTGCTTTGTAGCATTCACCTCTTTAACAGTGAAGTAATATTTTTGTATTGCGACTCTTCCTGTTAAAGCAAATGAAGAGTGCGGTGTACAGACTGACATTACAATTCCTCCTTTTCTGTTGTTTTCAAAGAACAGTCAAACAAGGATAATTATTTACGTTTGTTACGATTAGAGAAATATGCTCCTTTAATAAGAATACACTGACTGTACTGTTTACTCTGTTGACATAAAAATGGAAAAACCCATCATTATTTTTGACCATGATGATGGCTGTTGTTTACTCGGCATGTAGAAGCTCTGGCTAAAGGTTTCTGAATCTGATATAAGAGCAGTTTTATATTTGTGTCATTTATATCCCACATTTCAAATGAAAGACCTCTAGAAAATAGACGATCATTTCATTTCCATCCTCAAGCACAGTCTGTGAGTATTTACACTTTGAGTACCATGAACTGAACTGACAGAGGACTGTTAAATGTAACAGTTTCATTTGTAATCACTGACATAAAGCATTTGACTCTGATAGATACAACAACTCGGATACGTTGTGCTGTTTGGTGCTCTGTATGCTGTTTATTCAGTCAAAAGTAATGGCACTGTGTTGAAAATAAAAGTGGTTTGTGTATACAAAACAATGTTTAACGTTTTTGAGCATTTTTGTGTGTATGTGTGTATGCATATGTCTGATTTTCCTGTTCTGTACAAGTGGACTATCACTAGACCACTTGACTTGACCACAGAAAATTGTCTGAAATTTCCATTTTTTTTCAATAACATCTTGCTTATTATCATTATATGTGTACTTGCATATGCATCAATAGCTCTTATTGTTATTCATCCTCATATTCTGGTTTTGAATTGTAAAGGGTTGGCATGACAACAAGGATTTTATAATTCTGTCAGCTGCAATTGGCCAAAAATGATTATGCATTAACACTAAATTATTATTATCTGCAATTCTCTCCCACCAGCAACTATTATGCAAAATGTTTACAGTATTCCCATGCGATTGGGATCACAAGACTGTGGGGCATTGTTATAAAAGTCCACTGCTGTGCCAAGCACTGCATTTGGTTTTCTTTAACACAAGGGCATTGTTCATTTCTGTTACTTTTCTCTCTGAGAACAGTCAGGGAGGGGAGAGAAGATGGGTACTAGGAGATAATAGGCATGTGACCCAGACAGTGATGTCATAGTCATGTGAATTCAGCTGCAACCTGCCAGATTTCAATACAGGAGCAGTGCTGCAATACACTGCTGTTATTTTGTCAGATATTTAAATAATTCAAAACACGTTACCCATCAGTGTGATTTTGTTAAATGATTTTTTGAAATGTCTGTTCAAGGTTGTTGAGCTGTCTACTGCAGTTAAAGAATCTTAATATATTTAGTACATATAAAAGAAGAAATAACTAAGAAATTGTACATTTCTTTTTTTAGATAATGTACAGATTTAAGAGACTGTGACATCCATTCTAAGAAAAAATGACTGCACTTAATTCAGCTCTTCTCAACATTTAGTAACTCACCAAATCACAGATCAAGTATTTGTTTCCCATTAACATATTTTATTAGTGATTATCATGTTTACCTACAACATATGTGTAGACACTCATTTAGCCTAAAGAAAGAAAAAAAACATAGTATTGCACATAAAAAAGAAAGCAAAAACAAACTTAATAGAAATCCAAGTACATCATTTGACAACACTGCACGCTGAAAATGATAGCGCAGTCTGATAACATGTGCCTTTCAGTACAGTTGAGACAATTAGCATCTAAATATATATGTTTAAAATAGTACTTTATTTAATAGAACTATGAACTATTACATACAAGTTTTAACTCAAGAACACATGCAGTAAATAGCTAGGCTCAATGGAATGCGAGAGTTGAAAGATTTGATTCTATCAAACTCATTGCTTGTAACTAAGGGATGTTTTGCACAGCACATCATGACTATTTTGTTTTTTGTATTTTTAAACATTTAGTTTTCAAAAAAGAAAAGATAATCACAGAGACAATTACAAATCTTGAATATAAAATGTGATCAGTGATCTAGTCACATGATCTGGCAGTCTGCAGTCTGGTATTTGTTTGTTAATAGGATTTTGTTTATTCTGTGGTACTGTGAAGTCAAATCTGGGTGTCAGGCAGAACATCTCTGCAGCACAGCCCAACAGACCAGTAAATTAAAAGTCACAGCACCTTAAAACCATTAGGAGGCAAACATTAACTGATCATACTCTTTGCCTCCAGGACAGTATTAAGGAGAATGCTGAACCATTTTTTGTGTTCTGTAACCTTGTCTAGACATAAATACTGTTGTTCTCCCAAGGCATTAAATAAAGCTCAACAATAAACACAAGACTATGAAAATAAGAATCAAAACAAAACAATATTTTATCATTTGCAAGATCAAAAGATTAAGAATTAAAATATGACTTTTGACAAAAATGGGACTGAAATGAAAATGTTTTCATGTACAACCTTCCTTTTAAAATCAAGGAGTTCATTTTGAGCCAAGCACCTAAAAGCAAAGCAGTACTCAAATGCATGTTCAGCCTTAAGCTTATGGTAACGTACATGCAATGCATACTGTACTCTTTACATAGAGTTTTCTATTAATCAGTCAAGGATACACGTTCATCTTCCCTCCCTAAATCATACTGTGCACCCTAAAATAAATAGCCTTATTCAGTATTTACACTACTGAAAATGCACAAATATTTGTTATTCTAAGTGAATCAGGCCAACATGTTTCCTATACACCATTGCTGAATGAAAAGGAATGGACACACATACAGAAATAAAATGTTACAATGCTCAACCAGTAAGTTAAGAATTTGCCTAATTATTTAAATCATTGGATAAGAATAGATCTAAATATTTGGAAATGCAGTAACAAGAAAGTTCAGCTTCTCTCATTTAAAAACTCCTTTGCATGGAACAGGCATTTAAGTGCATTATTCATACAGTATATCTGACCTCTTTCTAATATATAACCCTATGCAAAATGTAAACAGGATCAGACTTTCATACATACATTTTATACTTTCCAGAAGGTCAGTAATTCACTAAACACCATGCATTTCTATTGCCAGCAAATTTGGTTTACATCATCTTTGTCATCTTGCTTTTGTTCTTTTACAGTATTTACTGTAATGTTCTTACACTTTGTCCTATTTACATTTCTTTATAATTGAAACCTGGGTAAATCAGTACAAGGTGTGACTTAATTCCATTCTGTTCCTTCTAAATCATAATATGGTTAAATCCATAAAAAAAATAAAAAAAATCATAAACTCTCCAAACATACACTTTATACATTATTAGATGACAAAAATAAAATCTAAATCCAATACCTCTCCTCAGTCGTTTATCGAGAGTAGATAATATACTAACTCGCCTTCCAACCATGTTTCTAACATAAAGATCCTTCTTTAGTTTTTTTTCAGCATTTAGATCTTGATGTTTTTAATTACATTATTAATATTGTTAATGCTGTTCTTATCTACTACACAAAACAAATGTATAGCAACTACAATTTGTAAAATTAATCTCTGAGTGCAGGAATGTATAGCAATTTGTAAAATTATTTTTAAATAATAAAATGTTCTTCTCACTTCTTTATGTAACCCTCATGTTTCTGGCACCCAGTCATTTGTTAATATCACCACTGAAGTATATTAACAGATAATTTTATAACGCACAGTGTGTGAGTGTAGGATGAATGTTAGTAAGATGAAAACAACACACTGATGACCTGATCAGCTAAAAGCAGGAGAATCTCATTCAGGTGAGCTGCATTATTCAGAGACCTTCTGGTGCTTTTGTTTAAGATAATTTGAAGAGGTATACTTGTGCTTTAGTTAAATATCATTATAAACAAGGATATATAACATTATTCTGTTTCTAATGTAGCTCACTAACCTTGTTATAGAGAACTGAAATATAAAGAATTCTAGATTCTCATGTGTGTGTTTATGTATTTATGTGTATTTATGTATTCTGTGTTGTACAACTTAAAGGGAAAAGCCACCCTGAAAAGTATACAGAGAAAGGCACGTCTTCCTTCTGTTCTCCTGCTTTCTGAAAACTTTATATGATCACTATATCACTATGAGACAATCATTAATGCGTATACTGTTTAACTGGAGGTTTTGGACAATAAACAATATGTGCTGCATTAACACAAGGGCAGTTTAATATCAAAGGGTTAAAAATACAATTAAGGCTGTAATGGACCATTTGAGAGTAAAGATGTGAACCTGGGAGCCATGTTGCACTTAAAACTCTATTTTGCAGGCTGGGAATGACTCGTCCTGCATCACTACTGTACTGCTGCTGGCCAGGACCATGATGTTCAACTCCTGTTGTTTCTCATGGGTCTGTTGATACCACTCACGGGTCACTTCTGTGTCATGAGTGGGTATTAATGTGACCTAAAGATAGGACAGAGTCAAACATTTATTATGTATAGTACAGTACAGGACAAAGATTGTAGTTTAACCTGATAACTGTAAAAAAATTAAAATATCTAAAAGTTAAAAAACTAGTTTGGATAGAGCATTTTCATGTGTATGCTCAATATGTGCAGTGACAGTTATCAGGTTAAACCTTTTGAAACCATTTTATGAAAAACATGAAACTTATATAATATCAACCAAACTTGATGACAAAGAGAAATACAATACAAATACCTGTAGATTGGATCCCCACTGTGCCTTTCCTTCCAGCAAAGAATCTAGCACATTTCGGCTTGGCTCTCCATTGCTTGAATCATTTCCACTCACGACATAGTATGCTGAACGAATACGTTTGAAGAACTCTTGGTCTACATTTTTTGCACTGCAGTGGTTGGGAATGTAGGCCAGATCCACATAGATAGGAGGGCCAGGCGGCACAGCAGAACTGGATTTAGCTGAATTTGAACCTGTCAGCAATGCACAAAAAACATAGTATTATAAACTATATTCTATTTAAATTGACTTTTTCAAATGTTTACTGAACTGTATACCTGCACTGCTCCTGATCCCATTGACAAGACCTTTGCCAGTGTTGTGGCTTGACCTTGACAAATCATCCTCCATGTCCTTCTTCAGAAGGGTAGAGGGGTCTTTAGACGGGGACTTCTTCCGCCTTGGATCAGTCTTCCTAGCAGGAGATGAGGACTTTGTTTTACCTAGTTTACGTACACCCTTTGTTTTGGTATCTTTTTTGTCTGTTAGACTTGACAGAGCTTCAGGATCTACCATGCACACATCAGGATGAGGGGGATAAGGAGCAGGGTCCTTCATTGGTGAGGGGAAGGGGTCATGAGTTTTGTCAGGTGACCTAGATGAGTAATATTTCCCCCCACAGGCTCCAGATGATTTATCTACAGGGAGGTAGTCTGCATCTTCATCAGAGTCAACATTCCCTTCGGCGGTGACTGACGGACACTCTTCGGTTCCTGGAGGAACATCAGAATCTGATTGGGAATGCAATGGTTCACTGATAGAAGTTGGAGGTGTGTCTTCTCCACTGGCACTAATCCCAGCAGCCACGGCTCCAGAGAGATGCTGTAATTCACTGTCTTCATGATAGTGATGGTGAGGTTGTTTGTAAGATCTCATCTTACCAGAAGGCTGCTGTTGATCAGATCCTTGGCTTCTCTGTTCTTCGTTCTCCTCATCACTTGAAAGTTGACATAGGCTTGGGTTGATGAAGGATGGAGATGTGTCTCCTCTCCTCTGCTTATACTCACTGGACGAATAACCTGGAGATGCTTTGGATGAATGTGGACGAATGCCAACATCTGAAGGATAGTCAGCGTCATCGCCATGTCTGCTTGGGTCATCTGTAAAATAGGAAGATTGGAAAGGTTGGTCTGTAGATGATAGGGATAGAGGACGTGATGGGTGCTCTGGTTCGGTTTCTTCTTCTTCTTCATACTCATCCTCATGGCGATAATGAGGCGGAGAGGCTCCTGGGTAGATGTCTCGTTGCTGCTGCATTTCCCATTCATTGGGGCTCCTAATATTTTTTATATCTTGGCTTTTGATTTCTGTTTTTGATAGGCCTATTTCAACCTTACTAATTCCACCAAAACTCTCTGGTGCGCTCACGCTAACTTCTGCAGGTCCGTTTGATGTGTCTGGTTTTATGTGCTCAGGGAAAGAAGAGGTGTATGACGTAAGCACATTTGGAATAGTTCCTCCCGTACCAGAAGACATGTCCATCTCATTCAATGAATAGGTTGCATCTTTCTTATCCATTTCGGTTGTAATTTGAGATCTTTGGTACTGCAGTTTGTCCTGTTCAGTATCATCCATATAATCATCCTCCTCTTCACTACTCTCAGTGTCTTCATAGTAATGTTTTTCAGGGGACTCGTATTGAAGTGTTGATGAAGCACCATACACACCTTCGAGAATGGAGTCTTTCTGTGTGGCGTGAGGGAGAGTTGAACTCAGTCCAGTTGCTCCAAAATCAGCTTGTAATCTTGATTCATCATCCCATTCTGGTTTGTAAAAGCATTGATTTTGTGGACCTTGATCTGAAATAGATTCTTTCTTATCACCTAAACAAGTAGCAGTTTGTGAAGGGAAAGGTTTGATTTCCTCAAAGGGTGATAATGGGGAGAATCGTGCAAGGCTGGAGGTGGATTCAGCTGTTGTGGTGGCAGATGGCAGCTTTTCTGAAACCTCTAAATATTCATCCTTAACCTGTCCACCTGAGCTAGAGAAGTCCATTACTGGTGAATGTATATCTTTAAAAGAAGAATACTCAAATCCAGTACTGGCTGGAGTCTCGAACTCATCTCCAAACTGGCGGCTTGTTGACAGAGATGCTGAAGCTGAAGAGGAATGACTGTAAGAAGAAGAAGATGAGTAAGCTGTTGCTGACATAGTGGTATAAGTGAAACCCATCGCGACAGAGTCATCTTTTTTTTTCTCAGATGCTTCTGGTGTCTTTTGCTTGTCAAACTCAACCTCTTTGCTTTCAAAGTGATATTTATCATCAGCAGGCTTCGTTGACAAGGGCAAATATGACTGAACATCTTTCTCATGTTTTTCTTCAAACTCGTCTTTCTCCTCACTGGAGGAATGATCAAATTTAGAGAAGCCTGTAATGGGACTTTCAGTGGGTAAAGATGCAAAATCAGCTTTAGCAGTTGGCAATGACACCTTGGGAGCATCATGGCTTACAGTGGATTCAAATGGTGATGTACCATAAACATTAGAGCCAAAAGTATAGTCATGTGTAACAGTGTCTTTCTTTTCATCTTGGAATTGAGCAGGTACTGTGCAGGTGACACTTTGTGCATCTTTTTCTGGTCCGTCTTTGGCTCCTTTCTCCATATCGCTATCACTTACATGCTCACCATACTCATACACATCATCCTCATCATCATCATCATCTTCATCATCTTCATCCTCTTCATCATCATCTTCATCCTCTCCATCAGCAAGCATCTTCATGTCTTGAGCCATTGCTTTCTTCGTGCAAAGTGAAGATTGGACTTCGGCAGAACTGGCACTTTTAATATTGTAATCAGACATAAAGCTGTCATCTGCATAATGGCCCGACTGAGACGCACCAATTTCTCCCACTCCACTTAAATCAGGCTTTTCAAATTTAACTGAAAATGGATCTTTCTCTGCTGAAACAGAATAAGAGGTTTTCTCAACTATCTCCTGTTCAACTATTTTCTCAGAGAATGTTATTTCAGATGCATTTGCTTTAAAGACACTCTGTGTTTCATTATAGGATGCTGATGATATATCCTGTTCATGTGATACCTTAAGCTCTGGAATTGTTTCAGCAGATATATTTACATTATCTCCTTTCTCCATAGTTTTTACAGCAATATCTGTATCTTCAAATGTGTTGTCTGGTGGCAGATTGGGAGAGTACGAATCCACTGAACTTGATTTACTGTCATATACATCAGAGTATGTAAAACTTTTCCCAACATAGGGTGTATCTTGCCTAACCACTCTCTCAAAATCACCTTTGCCTTTTTCACAGTCAGGGAGGGAATATAAGTTAAAGTGAACACTCTTATCGCTGTCTTTAGAGATCACTTTTGGGTCATCTACCTCTGAGAAAGACACATCTTTATTGCCTTGGCCTGCTGACACAGAATCTAATTTATCCTGAGGTGCTTTAACACTTGAATAAATACCATCCTCGGCTTCACTATCATCTTCCTCTTCTGAGCTCAGCATCTGGGGTTTTTGCTCTTGAGCCAAGAAGTCTTGTGCATCTTCCTTATTCTGTGCAGAACAGGTGTATTCTTCATCAAGAAAAGTGCTCTCCCTCTCCTCTTTGTATTTTTTTGTCAAGGTTTCATTTTTATAATAATCATCTTTTTCATCATCTTTTTCTTCCTCTTCTTCATCAGATTCAAGTTTTGCCTGTGTGCTGGAGAATTCCTTTTTGAAAGGGTCCACCTCATCATCAAGTATTTTTACAGACTTTTTCTCAGCAGGAGCATCGTGAGTCAAATCCTTTTGAAATTCAATACTCTCTTTCTCAAGTTTTTCTTCTTTGTCTACAATTTGTGGCTTTTGTGTCCTCTCCTCAGTTGGAGAGTAGCTACTGCTGGTTGCTCCTGATTGTGTTGGTGAGGCAAACCTAACAGTGCTATCATCTGGGCTAAGACATCTTTCTTCACTTTCTGAGACGAGACTTGAGGTGAAAGGCAAGTGTGGTGAGAAGGACAAACTTTGGTTAGATGTGCCTAATTTAAGCTCATCCTTTTCTTGTGTGCCAACGTATATCATGGGAGAGGAAAGAGGTGACATTGATGATGGAGAAATTTTTTCTTTGTCTTGAAGCATTGCAGCAGATGCATAACTCTCATGGAGCTTTCCAAGTGGCATGTCAACATTTGGTGTCTGATCCTCATCCTCTTCTTCATCTTCTTCTTCCTCATAATGTGTGTGAGTGGTTGCCTTTCCACTAGTTTCTATTTCAGGCACAATGGGTTGGCATTCCTCTGAAGGAGGAGATTTAAAACATTTGTCCTCCTCTAAGGAAGAAGTTGGAGAAATAGTTCCTGCTGAGTGAAGGTTCTCTTTTCCTTGGGTGGTATCTGTATGTACAGACGGTATGCTGTTTACGGTGTCCAAGAGTAATGAACTTTTACCTGCATCTTCAGTAGGTGGTGCTGTCACAGATGCTATAGACTGATCTTCAGTAACAGATGTTGCAAAAGATGATAATTTGTCATATTCAGTGATTGAGGTGGCTGATGATATATGTTCTTCTTCAGCCAATGGAGCTGCTGCTATATTGGTTGCATAAGCAGACAGCACCGGCTCTTGGTCTACTGCAAATCCCTTTGATGATAATTCAGAAGCCACAGATATGGTTGGTGGTTTCATACCATGGACAGTGTCAAATGTTGGTTCATCAGGAACAGATATGTCACAAGAGCTGACATCATATTGAAGATGTGGGATTCGTTCTTCGGGCTCCTCATTAATCTCCTCATCAGATATAGTCTGCTCTGTCTCTGAGTAACCTGGAATGGTCTCATCTTGGATGAAGGAAACATGCTCTGCAGCACCCACAGGTTTGGCAGATTTCACATCACTATGTTTGGTCTCCCAGTCCTTTCCAAGTTTCTCTTTCTTGGCCTCATCTGATTTGTACTTTAGCTCTTCTTCATGAACGATATCTTCTGCTTCCTCCAGCTCTGCTTTCTCAATCACATCCTCATCCTCTTCACTGTCACTCTTTTTGGGTTTAAATTCAAATTCCTCTTTTGTCTTTTCTTGACATTTTTTATCATCAACTTTCTCCACAGAGTCAGATGTTTTAGCAGTTTTTAGTTTTGATGTATATTCATCTTCTGTGTCGTCTTCTGTACCAGCACTTTCATCATCAAATCTATCAGCAGTTTTAGAGGGGGATTTACCTGTTTCTCCATATGGTACCTTCTCCTGATGTGGGGATTCTGTTTCAACATCCTGTTGTAGTTATTCCCTCATCGGGAGATACAATGTGAGGGACAAGAGTGTCACTTGAAGACTGAACAGTTGACAAAATGTTGTTTTCTGTAGGCTTGGAAAGCTGTTCTTCCAGTCGCAAGGCTTCAAAATCCTTGGTGAGATCCTCTGGGGAGGAAACTACAGACCTGTCACTCTCCTGTTTCTCTATTGAAGCTTGCTTGGCAGCTGGCCTGTTTTCTTGTTCTTTCACAGCTTTGGTTTTTTCAACTTTAGGCTTAGCTTGAACCTTAGCTTTGTTTAGAGTTTTCTTGACCTCAGGGGTAAAAGGCTTTAAGTCAGGCTTAGTGATTTTTCTCATTTCTGATTTAAGTTTATCTTTTTTCTTTTCCTCAGTAGTTTTGGGTGCTTTTTTAACCAAGTCTTCTTTTTTGACATCTTTCTTTTCTTTCTTTGTTTCTTTCTTTTCCTGATCTTTCTTTTCCTCCATCTTGGCAGCTTTTTCCTTGATAAGTTTTTTGGGAGATTTTTCTCTCTGCAGTTTCTTTTTCTCTTGTTTAACTGAATCGGGTGACAGTGTCTTGGGTTTCAGTGCTTTGGGGGCTTTAACACTCTCTTTAATTTTCTTCTCTTTCTTTTCAACTTTGTTCTCCTTCACTGAGTCACTCTTTGACTCGATGTCTTCATTTGCCTCCTTCTTGCTTGCTTTTGTAGTGGACGACATTTTAGGGGATTTAAGACTTTCTTTGCTACCCGTTTTCAGCTTCATCTTAGTTTGTTTGATCAGTGGAGGTGGAGCTCCAGATGACATGTCCTTCTGAGTGGCTACTGGATATCGTAAGAAATCAAGGTGTCTCAGCTTTTCCAGTCCTTCAAATATTTTATTTTGTGGGGCGTTTCCAGGAAACAGTACCCTGACGATCTTCTCAGTTGGACTAGCAGGTACCCACACAACCAAAGCTGTTACTGATGTTAGGTAAGGAACAGAAATCTCACCTTCTTTGCCATTGGCCAGAACAATACCAGTCTTTGCTTTACTGTTACCAGCCCACTTTTGCATGAAGAATTGCATTTCTTTACTATCTTTGAGGGGATTTAGAACATACATGTCTAATTTGCCAACACCCAATTTATGAAAGAGTGTTAAAGGCTCAATTGTGTTGCTCACAACTCTATATAAAGGTTCAGGTTTGATGCCTAGTTTCTGAAGGTATTGCAATGTGAGAGAAGCCTCCTCAATGCTCCTCTTTGCTTTCAGCGTGGTATCAGGCATCTTCAGCTTCTCTGGAACATTAAAGAACACAACACCAAGTTCTGGTGAGATTAGGTTTTTCATCCAGTCTCCATAGGCATTTGAACCACGGCTCTTCTCTTCTTCCTGCTCTGCAATTTTTCTCTGTAACAGTCCATTAATGCCAGTGAGATTATCCGCTCCTATATGGGTAAGGAGAACAGAATCAATCCTATCCAAATGTCTGACCAGCTTCCAAAAGCAAGACCTCCTGTCTGATCCTCCATCGATCAAAATATTAAACCCATTGACTGCAAACAAAGCAGAGTCTCCCCGTCCTCCAGGAAAGATGTAGCAGCAGGGCTTGGACAACTTGAGGAACCCTCCTGAGGTTGGCGCTTCAAGAAGCTCAAAGGGAGAAAGAACGTCCACTGTCTCGGAGACATATTCCGTGAATTCTGTCACACCTTCCATCTCAGCCAGCACAGGCTTAGGGTTCACTCTGTACACCAGTAGATTCTGCTCCTGTATGCACCCAAGGGAGCTCCAGCCCCCTTCTCCTTTACACGACACAGTCAAACAGGCTTTCTGAGTTGCAGGTGGCTGGTTAAAGAGATCTTTAATCTACAAAAAAATAATAAAAAAAAGTGTGTTTAAATGAAAAATATTACATTAAAAAAAATCTATTCGCAGTAGACACTTACCCTACGACTTGAGATGATGTCAGAGAATTGTTTCCAGCCAAAAACTCCACTTTGCAGAATAATGTAACCACCCTGTTCAGTACTCTGTCCACTTAAGACCAACAACTTATGTCCAGCTGAGTCACAGAGCAGTGTTCTGATCTACAATTAATAAGTGCATTTATGATTGTAATTGACAGTCAAAATTACAGTTGGATATCTTGCATAGTCGTACTGTTACATGCAGATAAAAAATTTAAAATTACCTCAATATTAATATTCTCTTCAGATGGATTTACTAATACGACAGTCTCGAGAACATCACTCTTGTACTGCAAAAGTCTTTGACCTAAAAAAGATCAGTATATATGCCTTATTCATTCTTGTGACATAATTCATCCTAGTAGCATATTCAGTTTATATTTATTGAAAATACAGTACAAGTCATACATAAATAACTGCACCATATTTCGGATGATGAAATCACTGTCTCTTTGTTTATTAACTATTTATGTCTCTTCCTGTTGCTGTGCAAGAATACACTAATCCTGTGAAAGCAGTCATCTTAATTCCATGCAATCAAAACAATATTGCAAAGCTCCTGCAAGCAAATCTATTGGCTGTTGCCATGGGGACAGTGAGCTGGCGATTGCCGCCAGCCGCGTTACACTGACCCAGTGCTGCGCGACGCATTGCAGCATTTCTGAAGAGTGAAAAAAATCCCCCTATCTGAAAATATAAATGCATGCAGCTTACAGTCGAAACATACACACTGTTTCATGACCCAGTGGATTATTCAGCTATATTAAGAAGAAACATCTCATTGGCTGCTTCAGATCTTTCTATAAGGAATCTATAGGGGCATTTTCACAGCAGTGAGAAAGGAACAAGGGCGTTGAGACTTAAATAGCAGATTCATGATATGCCTGGTCTGTTCTTACTCTCTCAGCATCTTACACACATGTGTGTGATCAGCTTAAAAAAAAGAATAATTGTAATAATAATAATATTGTAACCTAGGGTAAATTGCTGGGGTAAAAATGTAAATGGATAAAAAGACAAGGAAAAATAAAGGACATAATAAAAGTAATGTGTAAGAATTTCAGACAGTAGTTTCCAAACCAAGGAAAAATTTCTGGTATGATATATGCCAGTTAATAAAAGAACGACCAGAACGTCGACTGGTGGTACCCTCACAGAAGAGCACTAAATCTCTCTCTCGTTCTTTCTCATTCTCTGTCCCCGGCTTGTGGAATAATCTCCCTAACGTAATCCATTCCTTCACCTCCTTTAAGAAACAACTAAAAACACACCTCTTCCACGAACACCTGACATCATAATACAAAAAAAACCTCTCCTTTCCTCTACAGGTACTTATCTAGCACTGCAAAACATTGTAAACTTAGTAAAGCACTTCTTAGTACTATTGTTGCCGCTTTTGATGTATCGCTTCATTGTCTCCTAATATTTGTAAGTCGCTTTGGATAAAAGCGTCAGCTAAATGCCTAAAAAATGTAAATGTTAATAATTGTACAGTCAGATCAAATCAAATACTCTAACAAAAGCAATAAACTATTAACCAGTGCTAACCCACTATTTAAGGCAACATTTCACAAAGTTTAATTTTAAAGTTTAAAGAAGCTGCATGTTATATTTATCCCAACAAAATCTGGCCCTTTATGTCAGATTGAGATGTGACTCTCAAGATAGCTGACAGAATTTTGACATCATTTCCTTTTGAACCAACAGAGGAATAATCTTTGTGTACAGTTACAAGATGCTTTGGGACAGCTGTCAACATGACCTTCAGATGTGCTTTCACTTCAAGAAGGACAAGAGATAATATTATGAGCAGCTAAATCGGGCTGCATGCCCTCCTGTGACATTGAGCATATGGACAATATGTGTGGCCATATTTTACAAACCTTCACCCTGCACCTCACTGTAATTCATTTCTAAACTTACTGTGACTTTACACTTTACAGTAAATTCATAACAGATACAAGAATTTGTATGAGGGGATTTTCTGATTTGTGATTTTTTTAAGACAAATTCTATAGAAATATTTGTATATATGTGTTACTATATGTTTTATTTAGGTGTTTACCTATTTTTTATTTGTATAGAAACTTGGTCCTGTTGGTAAAAAAGTACAAAAAGTACATAACCAACTGACAAAAATAAACACATTCATAGTAATTTGTTTAGATAATTACAGAAAATTATCATGTAGCACTAGGACCCTGGAATCCACAGATGATTATGCACCTGAATACATGCAAAACAATCCTGATACTCACTATATTAAACTCCTCCCCCTTAGTCATTATGTTCAAAAGCAAATGGTTAACAGAGCTGGAGCAAGTTAAAGACAAAAGAGATTGTAAATGAATTGTCTAAGTTACTAGCTTGAAGTAAATTAGGTCAAGAATAGATACAATAATCAGGTCACTGCACTGAACAGAAATGCTCTGTTTATTGTAGCATGATAAAAATGGTGAAATTATTTCAATGGCTGGAAATTTTAAAATGTAAATAATGTTTTAAAATGATTATATCAAGGAATCTCAAATCTATAAACGCTTTTATGTATATAAATTACATGCACTGATATTTGGTAGCTCAGCAGATGGTGTCTAAAATTAGCTTATTCACTATCACTAACCGAGAATGTAAAACACTGACAAATGGGGTCAGATGTATTTCACACTTGCTGAGACTAACTTGGTCACAGTCTAAGATTTGATGACAGCCTTGGGAAGATCTTTAATCTCGGGATTAGAATTTTGTCTTTTGGGATTAAATGATATGATCTACCAAGCAACTGATATATGGTTTCAGTAAGAAGAAATGAGCGGGGTTTAATGATCGCCTCACAGGCTCAAACAAACTTTCTTTATATTTGTCTTTGAACTCACTCCAATCATCATTATTTAAAGTAGATTTATAGCTATGCAAGAAACATCGAATCTAATTTTTCATAAAACTGTAATGGTGCTTATATAAGCTCTTTTCTTACTCATTGTAAAGATGTAAATGTAAAGGTGTAAATGTGACTATACTGTCTAATGACTGAATGCCGACATTTCAACACATCACTAAATCTTGCTAAATCAACACATGACTAAAGAGAACCAAATAAGCCCTTAAATTTAGATGTTCAGCTGTTTAGATGGTTCATGTGAGCAATTACATTTCCAGTCCATACCAAACCCTTGAACACGAGCAAAGTATTACATTTTATTCAGCCAATGTTATCTCATTCTATCTTTTCCCTGTCCCTGACCACAGTTCAGCTGCTTCTAAACACACTGTGTGTGACAGAAACAGAAAGAGGAGGTGTGTCCCACTTTTTAAACAGTTATCTAATAGTAGTGATTTAGTAAGCAGTAGGCTTCTGTATTTAATCTTATTAGAGCCTCTTCATTGTATTCACAGCAGTACAATTGTGACTTTTACCATACCAGGGAACTGTCTGTGAAACTGTAACAAGTTTATGTCCATCAAACTGTTAGGTAACAAGTAGGGGTGATATTGAAAAAACCTTTTATAACAAAGACAAGCATTGAACTATCATTTATATGTATGTGCTCTTGCGGTGTAATTATGAGCCATTGTGCTAGAAACAGCTGGCCTGCATGAATACAGAGAATGAGTACAGTTTTTACAAATGGCTCATTTAAATGCAATAAATTACTAAAAGGAATAAGCAGTACAAAACACACAGGGGCACAGGCACTTAAAATGTCCATTTTGGATTTTGTTGAAATGTGCTCCTGCATGCAAATAAATGAGCTTCCAGGCACCATTATACAGACATAAATTACATTCATAATCACTTAATGGCCAAAGAAAACCAATCCATGCCTTGGACTTCAAACAAAAATAGCTTCACATTAACAGGTGAAAAGGTGGCAAAAGAAGGCCATCACTTCATTAAACCCAACAGTCACACTGACAGGGTGGTGCTGAGGCAAAATCCTCCTCCCTTTCCATCAATACAGCTGACCTCAGCAAAGCAAAGACATCTAGGCCATATTTACAGCGATCCACGTGAGAGATCATCTTAACAAGTAAACATATTATTCTCAATGGCATTCTCAACACATGCGTTAAAAAGAAGGATTGCCACCATAGGATGTTTACATCTGTCCAGTTAAAATACTTGAGCAAGTCAAACGCTGAAGATGAAGCAGGCCTACACATTATTTGCATATTCATTGAACATGGCAAATACGCACTTCCCTTAAATCGTTTTACACTTTACAGTGTGCACTTCATTACACTGTGCATACTTTCTCATAGACATATCTAATTTACTACTCTGAGATTTATGGCCTGGAAATTTCCGCACATTTTTCTTTATCTCCCAGACGCGATACGCAAACAGCTTCCTAATGCTTAACTGCATCCCATAATAATCAAAGTCACAATTAAGATGTGGGTCACACGTAAATAAAAATATGATGAATTAGTTAAATTCACAACCTATTCCAGTAACACACGTCTGTTAAATGAGATGCATCTAAGATCAAATTGAAATTCAGTGAAATCATAATAAAAAGCGTAAGTGTAAAAAACAAGTCAGATATAAAGTAAACGATTTTCTCCGCTTTTTTTACTCATCACATTCACATCTATGATTCTCGTTTCTTGATTTCCAGATCGATCGTGCATTGCCGATTAACTATATAAATAAATGGCACACAAACATTTTAAACGACTTCATATTTACCATAAATCTTACTAGTGAACAAGCCAGACAGCGATACCAAGATATTCAATGTTAAAGGTTACCACAAGACCAGATGATCATTTTTGAAAGCCCTAATAAGAGAATAAGCTCTGTCAGAGTCAAATATATGAAAGATATGCCAATAAACAAACACATGAAAATATTAATGCCAGATCAGACGTACCGTTGCTGATGCTGAGCTGCGAGCTGTGTCGAGCAACCCGAGAGCGCGCACACAGACAGACACAGTGATGCGCTCGAGCGAGTGGGTGTGGCCTGTGAGCTTGTGTTCACAGACATACTACGAATAGGAATGACTCTAGAAAAATTAGAAACGTGCAACAATTTGCTCACATTTTTATGGATTCCTTGCCAACTTCATTTTCTTGACAATCTGTAGTTGTAATTCAGCTGAAGAAAATATTTTCATTAATTGTCATTAAGAAATTGACATTCATAAACCAGTAAAACACTGATCTATTTAGTACAAATAACAATCAAATCCAGCCCATGTCTGATTTATGTGAACAAAGACTTGCAGTGCTGTTTCTATGTTGTCCTGAGCGTTTAGAGGATCCATTTTCTGCCAAGTAATCTAGCTCATTAATGCATGTTTGATGGATATTTGATCAATAATGTTAAAAAGAAAAACTGAAAGCAGACTCTTGTTTGTCTCTGAGGACAAAGACTCCATCAATGCCTTTTCAGTGCATCTTTTCTGTCCTAAATTAATACAAATGGAAATTTAGCTGTCTTTTAAATGCATAAAATCTTATGTCTATGTCCTCAGACTTCATAGAACCAATAATGTATTAAAATTTACCGTAAACGGGTTTGGCAAATTTTAATTGTTCAACATGAACATAAACAATTCTATATTTCACAGCCTCTCTTGGTGTTGTGATGGTCAAAAATGGCAAGGTTGGTCTGGTTAGCAAATTACATACAGCTAATCCCAGCTCGACAGCTGCGAAGCAAGACTGCCAAATCTGACCCATTAACTGCACTCCATTAGCATTCTCTTCCAGACACAGTCTGCCTGGTTCTGACAACCTTTCTGACAACAAGCCAGAACAAGTTGTATTTACAGTAACAGTGACAATACTGTCAAATAAAATAAAAATCAAACAAACATAAAAATTGCAATAAAAACCTGGATTTAGATAAACTGCAACCTCTTTGAAATAACTGATAAGGAAAACCAAGCTAAAACTTTGAAAAGTCAAAAATCAAGAAGAAACTACAGGATTCATTAAATGGATGGAAACCAATTATTTTAATATAATAATCGAACAGTTTTACAGTATATCTGAATATGGAAATGTGGTCTTGTTGAGGGAACGTGTTTTTAGAAGTAGAATGAGTGTGACTGTGTTCTGCTACAAAAAGGTTTTGCATTTGTTAAATCACATCTATATTGATGCCATTACGAGATTATAAATAGACACTTCCAGACAAATCCTAAGCAACTGTTCAAAGCAGCAGTCTGCTGCCGCGCCCTTGCTGTTAGACAGGCTGTGTCCATCTCTTGAATTATCCAAGTTATTTTATCCTTTCATTATAGTCCCATGATAACAGCTGGCTCATCTTACAAAATGGAAATGCATCAGCACCGGACCACAAAGTTGTTCTTCTGCATTTGCACTAATATTCAACAGACTAAAAATTACATTTTTAAACATAAAGGATTTCCTAAGCCACTGTTAGACCCTCAGCTATACAGTACTATATATTTTTAAATATATTTTCCACAAAAGGTGGCCAGACACACTATGTTATGTTCTAGACTATACCAGCAGGGAATCACTGATTTGCTTACTAAAACAATAACCCGCTGTCTTTTCTTAGACCTCTGGTCCAGAGTTTGGGTGTGGGTTCAGGTTTCACTCCGATGCATGTGGAGCACGATCCAGCAATCAATGCCACAATCAGGCAGACTGGAGTCGGCTGAGCAGCATGCTGACGCTCTTGTGTTCATGTGCAGACTGCAGGGGTATAAAAGACCAGAATCAATAGCCAATCCTGAATTATTAATCAATGCTAAAAAACACACCCTTGTAAAGCCCTCTGGATATGGATAATTACTTCATATAGGCAGAGAGATTTGTACTCTTTGCTGATGTTTTAGACAAGAGATTTGCACTTTTCTACAGTATGCTAATGTTAAAGAGAGATCCACAATCCACACTTCACTTAACAGCTCAAGTTGCAGGTTGTTTGTTAAAATATGCTCCATGTTTAATGATCCTTGTTATTATATTTTACAGCACCAGTGTAGCTACTTAATAGTAATGTGGTGGATCATATAGAGATATGATAACCATATCATAAAGTAAAAATAGCTAAAATTATGAACCAGGCTCATTTGAACCACACTGGATATTAAATAACCAGATTAAATCTTCCAAAACAAATGTAATGGCAGTATTTAATAACAGCAGGGGTAAGTACTGTACTGTCTCTTCTTGTCTTTCCATGGAGGAGGAGGGGGAAGGGCATGCAGTTAAACCTCCAGTTACACATATCAACACCTCCAATAAGCTCATTGCTCATTTTCTTCGCCCTGTCAATTTTCCCTGTTTATTAACTTAATTATGCTCCCAGCATCACATAGAAGCTCATGCATGTAAGTCCCAACAGCATATTTATACAGAAAGCTTTTATAACCAAACCTGGTAAAAGAGATTATAGCAGTAAGTCATTAATGTGAGGCAGGATGCTGAAACCTAAATGAATTGAACAATACCAGAGACAGCTGGGGCCACGGTGACCACTCCAGCCTCCTGCCGGATGTCTCGAGGGAGGTAAATGGATCTGTAATGATTGTTTAAGGGCCCATCCATCTGTGTGGATTGTAAAGTCCCTGGCTGAGGTTTCATGAAGGTGATCACTTGCTATTCCTATTTGAACTGACTAACATTCAACTGGGAATAGCAACACATGGCAAAGTCTATATTACACCATCATCCTATTATTCATTTTAGAATTAACACATTTTATCATTGTATGACTAAATGTATTATATTTGATTTATTTGATGACAGTGCATTAACCCATCTTAGCTCTTATTTTGTGCCTGACCTCTATTTCTTCATCTTGGACAGCATGCAGCATTAATCTTGCTCACTTCTTAGTGCAGCTCCGACATTCAATAAGTTGACATGTTGCTAGAGGATCTTTTCATGTTTCTTCTTCAACACTTTTTACTCTTGAGACAGCGGTCATACGGGATTTAGTAGCAGCACAAAACACAAATCTAGCCCTGCTGCTAAGAGCTTGCAAGCTTTCTTTTCAAAACATATGCATCAAATCACCAACACCAGCTGCTTCATACATGAGTCCATATTAATAGATTCCAAGCCAGGATTGGATGCCTATGATGTGTGATGCTTTGTGTAAATATATATTAAGAAATACACTATGAGTTAAAAAAAGCTATGAAATAAAATTTTATAATAAAGAATCAAAGATTAATTAAAACAATTGTCATGTTTTTTTCTCTTCTCACAAATAAAACTGCTTTAATTCCCATGCTTAAATCCTATCTAGCATTGACTTAAAATCACTCTATTTTCTGCTCTGACATTTACAGGCAGTCAGCCATGATGACATTGCACTCACGTCCTGATCAGTATTCCAGGCACAGATGCAGAGAAGCTGTACTGAGCATGCTCAGTCTCCCCCACCACCTTCAACCGATAAAACAATGAAAGTGATTTCTGTAAAGAGCATAGCAGCAATGACTGCCACCTGTCAGAGATCAAAGTAAAGTGGAGACAGTCACTCTGTCTGCTGAGAGACAAGTGAGGCAGGTTCCTTTCTCTCATTAAATAAAAATTTCCATTAAACTCTCCCTTTCAACTGCACTCAAATGCACCGAAAAGAAAATCTGCAAGTCAGTTTGTGGATGTGAAGTATGCCCTTGGTGTGAGGATACTAACAGCTTCACAGGCACAACTCTCCTCTGACACACTCATGATTACATATTCATGTTTATTTAATAAAGTGAACATTATGCGGCACTGTTCTATGCCATAATAAAATTACTGATTTCTGTCATTAAAAGTCCACCTAATAATCTGTAACTGAGTATTTCAAAAGCCAAATTAGAGTATTACATCAGAAGAAATTAAATAGATTAAACAACATTCTCTTCACATCGGCAGCTTACAATGACATCATTTTATAATTTCACAGAGAAGACACAAAGAGTCAAATTCCCATTTAAAGAATTTCTGGGGTGACTAAAGCACAATAGGAGGTAACAATAAAAGGCAGAAAGAGTTTGCAGTTTTTTGAAACACAGTTAAATGATCCACAAACCCTCAATTTACCAACAATGCAATGAAACAATGCAGTGACACATTTCTCTTGTTTCAATTGTAATTTCCAAATGACTACATTTGATCCACCACAATCACAAATATAAGGTTATCCTAAGTTTTCAGCCAAAAACTGTCTTAAATTGTTTATATATAATTTTATTATAATAAGATATATTATATAATATAAATGTATATATAATACTGTATATTATAATAAGATTTAATCTTTAGAAAGCAAAATGAATGATGCAGAAAACAATGCAGAAAACAAAGAAAACAATGCAGAAAATAATGACCTGATTTGTTTAGCTTGTTAGAGATAACAGATGAGATAAACATTATTCATGCTCTGATTCTTGATGTGTATACGCTTTTTTATTGCTGCACATAAAAAAAGATAACAAATCTGTGCAGCCCGTATCAATTCATTCCTTACATTCGGAAACTGCTCAACCTCTACTAACAAGTTCAAACAGCTTTTAGACCCCAAAATTTCCTTGGTACCAAATGCTGTTTGAACCTGGTCTTTTGAGGTTGTTGGTCTGTAGAGATCAGTAGAATACCACTTTGCTATCGCAATACAGTCTGCCCTTGAGAATGTGAGACTATCTGCTTCAAAGCTTTTCACTTCCACAATGGAGGTAGTTCATTTTATCAATTTATTTCTTTACCTTTCACTCTTATTCTGTGCACTAATTGCATTCTTCACTTGAGTGAACACGGCAGATTGGCAATTGCTTTCACTGAGTTTCACTGAGGGAAATCATTAAACAATAGCTTGTCTTAACAACTACCTATCAAAGATTTTAGTATTAATTTTAAACATTAAAACAGAAACCAATCTTTAAAATAATAATAGATTGTTTTGTTTTTACTGTAAATGTAGATGTACAGTAGTGGTTAAATTAGAATTGTTTTAAGCGTAGAAATGAATTTGGAATATTGAAGAAGAATATTATCATGATCCACAAGCAAAGAGTAATAGAGGACTGACTGATGATTAATTAATGCAGAGATAGATAGGGTTAGATACATCGCAGTCACATATGAGGAACCATATGGATGGAAGCAAGCAGACAGGAAATTTAGATGTAATCCATGAGGTAGACACCACAACAGAACAGTTAGATCAATATAGAGAAGGAAAATAGGTGACAAAGCAAGTTTAGACAGCCAGAGTGTGGTGAAGTGATAGAGTGACCATGCTCTGGACGACAGCTTGTGCATACAGTATGTGTGTACGTGTGGGCGCTGTTACACCACACTGCAGTGGAAATAAATTTAGATTTAATGCTTTATCCCCTATGGTATGGTAAATGCTGATGTTTGCAGTGTGCAGCATTGCATGTTGTTATCAGAGCTGTGTCGCTCACAAACGCTAACACTTTAAATAAAAAACTTAAAGTGGTGAAAGAAACACCAATTACATGTACTATGTCTTTAATAATTGATTTAGTAAATCATTTTAGGGCTTTCTGAGGTAACCACATGCAAAAATCAAAAGTAATTGATCACTCAAGGACTATGAGCACTATGATAAATCTGCATAACAGGGCAATAAATACAATTTATACATTTAATATACATCTGCAGTGAAACCATCATGTAGAACTAAAAACAACCACATATTATCACAAACTGCTGCGCAATATACCACATACAGACGTCAGTATGTCACTGAGATGTACATGAACTCAATGCACCTAGAGTGTAATTGTGCATTGACACTATGCAGTTATTTTATTGGCTGTGAGAGCTCAGGTGGGTGTGGCAGGGCAGAATCACAGGGAGCCTTACATCAGTGCCATCTATTGCCATAGAATGAACTGTTGTTTCACACCTATCTTCTCACCTTTAGATAATATATGAACTGTCAAGTGGAAAGTAAATCTAAATGTCAAAAAATAATAAAATAATGTGAAATGTTCTAAATTTTCTAAGTATTATGTATTGCATGTTATTTTGACAACTTTGCATGAGCCTGCAGCATATTTCAATAAATAAAATTGCATTTTACATATAAAAACATATTATATACTGTCATCTTTCTCAGGGCCAAACAATGTCTTTTAGAAACTAAAAAAACTGACCTTTCACTTCTGAAGAAAACTGAGCAGAATGTTTAGTTTCGAAGAGCGTCAGTTCCTTGTTCAAGTCACAGATGGTCAAATCAATTTCCCATGACAGTATTCCTGTTAGATGCACATTCATGAAAATTTTACTACACGTTGCTGAAAAAGCCATTTGAGACGTTGCACATTAAACCAAGAGACTAGAAATATTCCGTTAATGACAGAAGTTTAAAGACTTGTCACTGATATGAATTTCAAATAAATGAGACAATAAATTATATATGCCCGTAGCATTTACTATTATGCCTAATTATAATAGCTGAACATTAACAGCACTGCGTTGTCCGCCTATTCTACACAGTGTCTATAAAGTCTGCGTGCTTCTTATGCGACTACTAAACAGTTTATACCATATCTAAGAAACCCAAACGTTGATAACTCACCTCGTTTAATATGTTCTTTTACTAAATCAATCTGATAATCCGATGAAATTTCCCCGATTACAATGAGCATATAATATCGAGTCTGGCAGAAAGGAGGTCCGACACACCGCTGCTGTCCAAGGTGCTGAAGAAACTCGCGCTTCTCCTGAGGATCTCTCTCACCATCTCTCAGCGCCATTTCCATGGTAACTGTATAGGGAGCTGAGGGATTTCAGGCATTTCCATGACAACTGCAGCCACGAGCTTCATCCGTGGGGCGGGATTACAGGAGGAGGAAAAGGAGTGGTTTGGGGAAGACGCCATTCTACTGAGTATTTGCAACATATGCTTACACATTTCATCATGAGAACTTTAGCACTGATAATATATTCCGTAACACTTGAGGGAATTCGTTGTTTACGTCCTATCGACAATGGTTTTTAATGATAGAGGAATTTATTAATTTGACTGCTACAGAATGTGACAGGAGACCATCAGATCACGGCACACAACATTTTCAGAGCATAAGATCATGTCTAAAACAAACTTGTGTTGACAAATCATATCATAAAACGGTGTATTTTAAAGTTGTGCGAATAGTTATTCAGTATTTGCTCCGTTGCATTTCTCTTAATAAACCATTAGACAGAAGCAGATTCTATTTTCTCCACTGTCACTTAATGTCATGATGGGAAGATCTAGAATAATGCTGAGTTTGCAAATAATATATATACGTAATATACAGTATGAGACAAAACAAGGCGAATACAAAACAATTTGTTACTGTCTCTAAACAATCACTCTCATTTAAGACTGCCTTAAACCATATGTGTCCAGATGAAATGTGATCTTAGACCATATCTCAGAAGGGTTTGCTCATGGTCTGCTTGAATGAGGGTGTTACCAGCTGCTGTAAGTCTGTCGTCTGATGTTTAGCATTCCCACGGTGTCATGAGTCAGCATTCTTAAAGAGGTTTACTGCAAAGCCTTTATTGGACGCAAGGGAGCATGAAAAGCAGGATTATATACTGCCCTCTGCTGTTTTCTTCGATGAAAAAACAACTTGTTTGTTTCATTGTACGAGACAAACAAAATCTCGATATAAATTATTTTAACCTAATAATGTTTTACTGCCTTAAAATGATAACTGATTTCAGGTTGTTTAAAAGAGACACCATTTTGAGAGACTTTTTCAGATTTTGCATGAACATGTCTTGTTAATATGCTTCTTGCTGAACTATTGTCATGTTTTTACAATGATGTTTAGCTTCTGTATTACTAGAGGGACTGTATAATTTCCATACGTTAGCTTATTGTTAGATCATCTCCCGCAGACAGCTCTCTGAATTTTAATCAGATTTTACATCACGCACCAAAGTGGCAATTTGCATGAAATATGAAATAAAAAATGCTCCTGCAATAACAGCCTCTCTGCAGTCTCTGCTAAAGAAAGTGTCTTCTTATAACATCAAGTAAGGTGCTTTTTAAATCTCATTTGAAAAAAAATCTGATTTTATCCAATATACTTAATTTACCAAGTACTTGTTTTCTAATAAACTAAGACCATCTCTACCTCACACCTGAGTCTGGCTACTTTTGATCATCCCCACTTCCCTAAATATAAAAAATACACAAAGAGACTTCTGCAAAATCTGTCAGTTTACACACACCAGGCATATTGCATATAACCTATGCTATTGACACATCTTTGCTTCATAATCATGTGATTATTATATTGAGTAAAGGTAATCTTAATTTTAGAAATCTCTTGTTTCAAATCACGGTGTTTAATTACCTTTCTTCATTTAAAAGTTATGCACTGCAGAAAAATAAGCAAATCACTGAACTCAAACCCTATGCCAAAAATCAAACATTATAATTTGTATAATTTTATGACATTACAATGTTGAGCATTTCTATATCTGTTTCGAAATGCATTAGCTCCTATTAATTACCATACGCGCGCGCGCATCAAAAAAATGCCAAGCAGCATCGTCAAGTGCCACCCTGTTTCCCACACACACCCCATCTTCATGGCGAGATAATCGACTCGTACCACCATTCATTTCTTCCAGCATTCCTCCAGAAATAGACAAGCCTACGGTTTTGCAAAGGATTCATTTCTCAGGTAATTGCCTAATTTTTCTATGCTGTCGCCATGGCTGTGACTTGCATTTTGTGCTGCAGCTGTTTGGATTTTGGACGAAGTGATGTTACGAGCTTGTATTGTTGATCCAATATGATGATGGTGTCCACATTGTTATCACTGACTGTGATCACATAATGTCGAGAGGGTACGCGTCGTGTACGTTTACCGTATAGACGGAAGCGAATAGCTGCTATCTGCTTAATAACAAATGTATTTTTTGAAGAAACATTAAAACAATGTTTCAGATACGCCAGATCGCTATGAAAAAGCAGCCATCAATGATTGGCATCGACATTATATCATACGGCATGTTTGCAGCCGCTAAACCAATGAAATAGATGAGCCTTCTGTATTTGTCATCATCGCTTATGATTCAGAACAGGACTTTGTTTAATAATAAATAAAGGATATAAATATATGTTGTTTATAGAAGGCAATTAAAGACAATTGAGTCGTTTTATTATATGTAATTATTATAAGGAAATTATTTTTTTACCAAGACTAACAATACCAATACATTACATCACACGAGTGAAGGAAGACTTATCTAAGTCTTATTAACATAACTTTTTCTTTTCCAGAATAAAATGATAAGGAATCATCTTAGATGTCAAATCTCAAAGATCTCAAATAATATAGGCTAAATAATAATAACAATACATGGTGAAGCTATTGATCACATTTTGAGATTTAAATAATTATCTGTACACAAAATAGTGGCATTTTTAAATAAAAAGATAACAAAAAAATAAAACTATTTTTCCACTGAGCAGATTATAGAATTAGTTTCGTTTTATGCGTAATGACGACATATGTTAATTCTCTTACTGTAATTCGTGGTTCTGCTGTATATTTGTGGGCGTGTTTTGATACTGTATCTTGTAAATTAAACACGAAGAAATTAACCGCTGCGGCCTTTAACATCTGCGCAACAGCAGAGCACAATCCCCGCCTTAGGATTCACTCCTAGCCAATCAAAAGAAAAGATTTCTATGCGTTCGGTTGAGCCAAGGACGTTTACAACCAATCAGCGGCGAGCGTTTCTGCAGCGTGTTTTGCCGCGAATGGTTTCTCTCGGGTTAGGGTGTGAAAGTATACAGAAGTTCGGACTGTACATACACTATCATGTGCTAAACATCTGCATTATGGATTAAACCTGGGATATACGGCACATGTAATAAGAAAGTAAGGGAATTCATATTTTTTTACGGCTGTCTGTTTACAGGAAGTCTATTCAAACTATCAGTGCAATGCTTGTTTGTTACCTGTATTGGTGTATCCGCATTCTCTTTATGTTGTTTAGGGTCGAAGACGCTGTGTTTTTATCCTTGTGCTTTTCAGATGTGTGTTACCAAATCGTTTGTGTATTTTGTGGTTTGCATTGACTTTATTCTCGCCTGCTAGAAAAACTCGCAGCACAATAAAGCAGCGTGCAGTCTCGCGTTGACACGCAGCAGGAAATCTCGCGAACTCTTATAATAATCGACACACTTAAAACTAATCCACTTGTTTATGAAACATCTTGGTCAGTGCCTGTCAAGCCCTTTTTATGTTTGCTACCTTTAAACAACTTAAAATATTTAATTAAAATATTTATTAGATTTGTCATCGTCCACTGTCTGTCTGTCTTGTATGCATGTGTCATTCTAGCATGTTTGTCTTTACTTCTCTACATTTTATCCCACTTCTTTAATTTCTAATCTCTTAGACATCTGCTAACCCTGTACCATCCTTATGGATTCTGGTGAGAGTGATCTTGATTCAAGTTTTCCTCAGACAGAGAACCCCTGCCTTATAGTTGAGGACTCCCAGCCTGACAGCGTTGCCCTGGAGGACGACCCCGACACCAGCTACTCTGCCCTTCTGGCCCGTCGCCTCTCTAACCTCCAGCCTACATCTCACAGCCCTGTGTTGGTGAGGCTTTACAGATAAAAACACCATGTCACACAAGTTTTTTTTATTGTTTTGAAAACAATCTATAGTTGGGGTTGAGTGATATCCATGTTTATCATTTTTCCCTCAAGCCACACATGCCCGTGTCAGTGACTTGCTGTTTTTCACAATGTTTTTTGCAGGAGCTAATATCTTGCCCTACTAAAAATTTGCAGTCTGGCAGTAAAATTGATAAAAGTGACAATACTGCTCACTCGGGTATGTATCTTGCCTCACAACAAACAAAGGGGTTTTACTTTTTGTTTGTTTACAAACAGACAAAGACAGTTTTGTGTTTTGTTTCAGACAATTCTCAATCCAACTTGGTAGCAGCAACAGAGCATAGTCAAGTTTTTGAAGTTTGCTCTCTTCCTAAATCAAAAAGGTAATAAAAATATAAAGCAGTTGAGCCATCTTGAAACATGTCATGTTTATATATCCGGACAGTAATATTCCATACCTTTATTCATTACTGTTTATGCAGAGGTGTTAAAGAACACATGGAGTCTGAGCCTAACTCCACCACACACCGCACAGAGACGCATGGTGAGATGTCTTTTCAGTATATATCTATATCTCTGAAAATAACTTAATATGATGCTGATCAACAGTGTTGGTGTATGTTTACAAGTAAAATGCATGGAGAAGTAAATAAAAGACTTTGATTTGATCACAGATGAGATGTCTCAGTTTGGTCTCTTGGAGCTGTCAGAAAGCCAGGGTGTCCATGGTGAGGAAGACCAGCTGGATGGTGCTCCTGTCAATCAGAGAGAGAGTCCGAAACTAGCTAGCCAATGTAAATCCTAATATTTTTTTTGATAACCATATTGTATGTTTAATTTTGCTGCAGGTGTTTAATACCATTTAGTTTCCTAAAAACATACAGTATTGGTTTATATTTTTCAGGTGGCTTGAAGAGTTCAGAGAGAAAATCAAACTGTCAGGATGGAAGTTCTAGAGGGCAAGCATCTTTTTTTAACTGTGATACCCATAATGACTTTTTCACTTTTTTCAGTTTGGCATTTTAATGTTGATTTTGCTGTAGGTCAGAGGTCAGCTCAAGCAGCTCTTCAGGGCCTCAGGATGAAGAAAGCAGGAAGCTCAGTGTTCAGGCTATACTCCACTCTCAAGTACCTGACAGTCAGAAGAATGAAGATGATGACATCATGTCCTCTCAGGATGACCTGTTTGAAAAAGAGATAAATGGTATGGAGACCTAAATTATTTATTTTATTAACCATTATTGCCATATTCTTTGTTTTGTGTATTGTTGTTATAGGACAATATTGCTTACTGTCACAGGCACCAAGGCAGACAGCAGTGCCTTGCCAACATCCACACCTTCACATAGTCTTCACTTGCTTCATCTGTCTGGCCAGGGCACGCTTGTGCAGGAGAGTCTTTCACAGTAAGGGTTTACCTGTATTCTTTATAATGGTGGAGTATCATTTCTGTTTGTTATAAAGATAACAGCTCTGTGTGAGTGATACAGAAATTATTTCAGCATTCTGCTTAATTTATGCTTGATGATGAGAATACATCACTAAAATAAGTAAATGTATAAATTATTTTTATACATTTATAATTAATCTAAAAATTATTATGGAGAATATTACATTTGCTCTTAAATGCTGATGTACTCATTAATTGCATTAATTTTTTTTTTTCCTTTCATTTTCAGGCGGTCTGTTGACTTTGTGGCAGCCACTCAAGATAATTTAAGCCAAACACCTTACATTGTCCCAAATTCACCAACAGAAAAAGAGCAGAGTAAGGTCATTTTATTTGCATGTTATGATTATGTGCTGTTTAAGACTTTCTAAAATCATTTCTAAATGAATTTTTTTTAGATTATAATGAAGCTGCTGCATCCCCAATGGACACATCAGGTCCACTTGAAGACCAGCCACAAAGGAAAGAGGAGGAGCCAATGGACACAGACCCCTGCCCTAAACCACAACCCACAGCTTCCACTCCAGTGTCCCAGAATTCCCCTGGATTTGTTTTGGAGAAACGTCTCTCTGTCAGCCAGCCTGAATTCTCTCATGTAAGCATCAACTGAGTAAATCTGAATTTCAAATTCTTACAGTGTTACTACTTTTTATGTTCTCTCAATGTAGGACGTCTTCATTTCCACTCCAAGCCTCGAACCTGTGAACAACACTCCAGGCACAGAGTCTTCAAAGAGGGAGCTTCAAAAGAACAGCCAATCAGTAACTGAGTCAGAATCACATAAGCCGACTTGCCTACCAGAGAAGGTAAAAAGGTCATTTTCTCAACCCTCAGGGGTCGCTGAGTGTTTTCAGCTCGAGCTCAGCAGTGAAAACATTAATTCTCAAAAGACGCAGTCATTCATTGTTGAGGAGGATAGCCAAGCCACACAGATTGAGGAGGAGGAAGGAACTCTGGATGTCGACAAGAGTAATTCTGTCCCTAAATATCATTCCCAAAATGTAAACAAGAATACTATAGACCCAGAGCCAGACGAAACTTCCCAGAATTCCCAAAACAAGGTGCCAGATTCCAAAAGTCCAAGTGCTGAAAAAGTGGGAAACTGTAGCTCTCAAAAGTCCTCACAGTCTGGTAATGTAGATATAAGCACTAACCCGGGTACCGCTCAATCCCAGCTGTCTGTCAGTGCAGACTGTGTTTCAGACACCCCCTCTGTGCCACAGAATAGTAAAACTACAGATCTGATAGCCACCAGCTCTCCTCAAACCTCAGTATCAGCTGGAAAACCTGTAAGCAGTACTCCTGTTCCATCACAATCTCAGTCTGTATCTGTCCTAAATGTTTCCTCTCAGAATAATAACGAGAATGAAAAAGGACATGTTAGTCAAAGCCAGCGACTCAGTCAGCCAATGATACACAGCCACAGTGTTAAAAATACTGAAGATGAGGAGCGGATGGATGTAGGTGAAATCCAGAGTACAGTGAAAGAGAGTGGACTCAACTTGGCCTTGTCTCAGAGCCAGGTGCTCTCTCCAGAACCCATGGAGGAGGAGGAGAAGAAGAATGGGGAAAAGGAGATACCTGTACCCAGCAAAGATCTCCAGTCTTCCAGTAAAGAGGAGAGCTTTAGTGTCATAGTGCTAGATGAGAGCCAGAGGGTCTCTCAGGAGAACGTGAAGGATAACCGGTCCCAGCCTTTCGTAAGCTTCTCACAACCTGTGAGTGGATCCTTGCAGGATAAAACTGAGTCTACAACCAAGATCTCAGGTTCACAGCCATTGAGATCAACTGAGACTTCAACTTCACAACTTGAAAGAACTAAATCACAGAGCACAAAGGCCAGCGATGCAGGACAGCGCAAAGACCTGGAGAGAATGAACTTGGACAATTCTGCCAACAAAAGTCTGAGCGACAGCTCTGGAGGTGGGATTATACTGCACACAAATGATCTGTTATCCTTGACTGTTACATAACCTGCCCAGTGTAAACCCAACTAGCGGTTGTCTTTTGTTCTTTTCTGGCCAGAGCTTCCGTTTCACTTTACTTTGCCCAAAGAGGGCGAGTTGATCCGCCCAGCAGTGAGTGCAACTCCTCCACAAATTAGTCAGCTGAAAAAGACACCAAGGCACAGCACTCCTATTGGTGGGTGTCCCCTGTCTATTTATTGTATTAAATTCTAATATGTGTGTTTAAAAACCTCTCTCTCAGCTTTTGTTTGTACCATTTCAATGTTTTCCAGAGATGACCTCATTCTTGGAGCCATCGGAGGGCGACGTTACCAGGGAGACGACAATGGCAGCTAGTGAGATTTCGGTAGAGGAGGAACCGGCTGTGATGGAGGGAGATGGGAAACTAAGTCTGAGGATGAAACTGGTGACCCCTGTGGAAGATGGCAGCTCAGGCTCAGAACATTTCAGTTTGCAGAGTAATAGCCCTTTTTTCTTAGTAACACATCCTAAATATTTACTTAAACATATATGTATGTGTTTTCTTTGTATGAATATATTGTTTGGACAGTGATTTTTAAGGTATTACAATTATAGTTTGTTGTACTGTAGTTGTATTAAAAGCTGAACACTTTTAAAGGTTAATTTTAATGTTTTTCCAGAACCATCATTAACAGATGAGGAAGGCTCTGTCTCCAAGACTACCACTGTTGCCATGGCTGTAACCAGGTAACCTGCGATGGTTGCTATGCAAGAAGCTTATCTGTGGGCTGGATTCATTTTTATTCTGTCATTTACAGCTGCTGATTCACAGCCACATTCTTTTAACACTGCAGTACAGATTCGTAATCATGCCTAGACAGTGCTATTGGTTTAAATTAAATGCTGATCAAAACTAAGACAGGTAAACATTTAGGCATTCATTTTTTCTGTTTGGGAAGTAAAAATCTATTTTCCAAATTCCAAAATGATTCTTAGTTTTCAGCTAAAGAGTCATGTCAGTCTTTGGCAAGTTAGTGCAGTTCATTGCCAGATTCTTTGTAAAGAATTTCTATAAAAGCTGCACAAAAATATGTCACCAAACATGCCTCTGTATGGCAGGTCAGAAATTAGATCTATAGCTTATTATGAGGTACACATGAGGAAAATTATGTGCTGTACTTTCCTGTGATTGTCTTTTGTAGTCCATCTGTGTTTAGTCGTGTACGGAAGCCCACAGGCAGATCCAGGTGGAGGATGACGTAGAGTCCAGTGATCTTCCTCTCAGGTACCACAGACCTCCGTAACATCACTCTTTATATGTTCTTTATTGCATTACCACTACCTTCTGTTCATAATTTTTTATAAAAACAAAATGTTTGTTTACTGTAGGGCTGCAATAGCTAGTCAATAAAAATGGATAAAATGTCTTTATTCACAATAAATGTAATTATTGATAAGTTGGATGTTATATGTGCATTTCCTGACTAAAGTTTTTTGAAAGTGTTGTCAGTATACATTTGTTAATCAGCAGTGCTGTAAGGGCACGAGTGCTCCAAAACAGAACAGTAAGCTCTGTGTCAGTTGTCTTGGGCACAACTAACCTTGAAATTTTTTTTGTTGAGGTTATAAATTAGGCTTCTAAAAATATCAAACACCAAGGGAACTGTAAGTAGGTTTGGTGCTGCCCTTTTTTGGTCAGAATTGAGTATGGCCTATTTTCACAGCCTCGGGTTGTCATTAACTGGGATCTTCCACAAGGTGTTTTCCTGGTGCTCCTAGGTTCATGTTAAAAACCATCAGCCAGGAAGCAATAAAATTCTTTAAAACCTCATAAAAAAATTCAGTCATGTCCACTGTACTGCTAAAATATACAATAGTATACCGATTACAATTACAGTGCATCACACAACCAGGAACACAGGGAACTGGTAAACATCCTGTTAGTGATGGATATAATCAGCACTGCTGTTCTATTGATGTGTTAAGCATTATAGACAATATTGTTTTTCCTTTCCACTTCTCTATTTCAGGCAACAGAGCCAAACGCTCAACAGCCCACCCAGCATCAATGACTCTGGACTTTCCCCCAACCACCCGAGAGAGACAGAGGGCAACAGATCCTCTGAGCGAGTCAGTGAAGCTGTACCGCATCAGTTTCAGCATCCTCGTAATGCAGATGCAAATTCTGAGCCTCTGGTCAGTGGCATGTCCTCCCCTGCTAGAGAACGAGAGGTCCTCAGCACTTCAGAAAGACCTTTGCCACGCACACCCTGTTCGCCAGAGGGCCGTGTCCCAGCAAACTAGTGTGGACATCACCTCCACCACCAGTTCACCCAGCAAAGTGAGACGGTCATTAGTAGAGTTTAAAAAAATGATTAGATAATTATGTATATAATTAGTGCTTTATTTATTTCTCTTGGGTTTATTTTGGTTTGTCAGAGAGCTGTTTCTCAGCAGACAAGTTTTGATTTGTCTGGACCGCATAACCTGTCTGCAAGGGTAAGTTTGTTAACACTAATTAGCTGCTAAACTTTTATGAATGATTTTGTTGAATAATGAAGCTTCATTTCTTTAAGGGAGAACAAAGCACACCCACCAAATCCCAGCCGGGTCCATCAGCACGCCGACACATTCGCACCATCCAGGAGGTCCGCACGACTGTTACCCGCATCATTACGGATGTCTATTATGAAGATGGCAGAGAGGTTGAGCGCAAGGTTACCCATGTGAGAAATGCTACTTAGGTTTACATTTGGTTCTTTAAAAGGTTTCAGATCAAAAAGATTTATAACATTACAACAGCTGATAAACAAACCTATGCTTTTTCTCTTTTCCAAGGAGTCTGATGATCCCATAGTGGACCGCTGTGTTGTGGATAATGACATCTCCCCATCCCGCACAGGAAGTTCAATGACATCTGGAGACCTGGCTGATGTCAGTTCTCTCTCCTCGAAGGCCCCGTCACATCACAGTTCCAGCGGAACCAGCAGTGGAGGCCTGGGGCCAATCAGAATGCCTGATTTTATCATGCCACCCAGTCGAGGGGGGAAATCTGGCAGGTGAGGAGGCGGCGTGGAGTCTTGTGCATGCTTTCTTTTACTAACTCTTACAATAACACTTAACAAGTCTCTTTTTCACTCTTCACTCTGTCTGTTATGTAGAATGTCGTGTGCATGTGGCTTTTAATATTTTCTTCAAGCATCCTCTCACCTTCTTATAGACAGATACAATCACAATCATCTGTATTACTTAGAGCAGTATAGATTTCATCATTCTCTCATGGCTGCTGCTCCCATACACATTTGGTCGAGGGCGTTTCAGCTGAGCGCTTCCTCTCCTTGTGTGTTTACAATCAGCCCCAGACGGGGGGGATGGCAGCAGCCGAGGACCCACAGCGTGGCGGTGGGGTCAGAGGTGACGGATGCACGGGGGTTTCGGGTCATCACCCAGCTAAGCCCCCGTGGCCGTTCCAGGCGAGGAAGGCCTCCTTCCCGCAGCCCGCTGTCCAGGTGAGCCGTGCCTGGGTACACTTAACAACAGGGTCCTAGACTTTATTCATGCACATAGTTAGGCAATCCCAATTTATAACCTCTGTAAATCTGTTTTCAATTGCATGATTCTATCTCTCCAAAGGGTCTAGACAGTAGAATTAACTCGTTTCTTGGTGTGGGTCATGAATAACCTCCATTGTTATTTCATGGATTAATATTCTGATTATTATGTGGTTATGATCTTCTCTTCTGCTGCTCTTTCCATCCCCCCTTTAGAGGTGGCAAAGCAGGCCTGAGAGGTGGTGCCCATGGCCATGCAGCATCTTCATCAGAGGAAGAGTCGTATGTCCAACGGCATGCCCAAGCACCGGGAAGTCCAGTGGAACCCGGCACTACAAGCCGCTCTGATTCGCTCAACACAACCTCCCCCGACAACATCACTGGGACCAGCAGTTTTGTTGGGTTGCGTGTACTGGCCAAGTGGTCATCCAACTCGTACTTTTATTCCGGGAGTATCACGCGAGACCTGGGTGAGAACTGCTTCCGTCTTCTGTTTGATGACAACCAGGCGTGTGAAGTACAGGGGAAAGACATCCTGCTGTGTGATCCTATACCTCTGGAGACAGAAGTCACAGCCTTGACTGAGGAAGAGTACTTCAATATAGGTATGAATTTAGTATATTATTGATTTATTTTTTTGTCAAAGTAAGTTTATTGTGAATAAACTAAAGCTATTGTCCGAGAAGGCTTAAAAAAAGTTTAGAATTGGCATTAAAACAATCAAATTTTTTATATCCATTTTTCGTTTAGTGGAATAGTTCACCCATATGAAAGTTCTGTACTAATACTTATACTCTCTTTTATGCCATCCCAGATGTATATAACTTCCTGTCTTCAGCTAAACACAATCAAATAATATTATTATTGTAATGCTGTCATGTTATCATATACAGGGCTCAAAATGGCAAAATTTTTGATATAAAATTATGTTTGTGTCCAACTGGTGTAAAGAAGTCATATACATCTGCAATGCATTTAACTTCTAAAAATTTTAAGAAGTTTAAATTGTGCATTTTGTGTCTTGTTGGTGTTCAGGTATAGTGAAGGGTCACAAAACTCAAGGCTCTGAGTTCTTGTACTGTGTGGAGAAAGATGGTCAGACTATGTGGTACAACAGAGGATCAGTGATCCTCAGCATGGAACAAGGCAATCGTTTGAGGGAGCAGTTCGGACTGGGACCCTACGAACCTTCTACACAACAAACCATGGCCTCTGATATTAGCCTTGGTGAGTGTTTCACTATCCTGTTGCTAGATTTCACATGAGAATCTGATCCCATATTAAACATATTGACTTTATTTCAGCCTGTTCACTATAAATACTTGTTGTCTGAGGATGACGTTTGTCACACAGGTTGAAACAGCCTCAGATATATTTCTGGTTGGTATGACAGTGTTACTTTTTCCACAGATAACCTTGTAGAAGGTAAACGGAGACGCAGAGGGAACCCCAGCGGTCCGACGACCCCTACCCACAGCTCCAGCAACAGCCCGAGAAGACCAGGGCCTTCAGGGAAACGAAAGCTCATCAGCGGATCGGAGGACGAAAGGACACCTACAAAGAGAGGACGCAGGGGGGGCGGGGCAAGATTGGGTACGATGCCTTTTGTAGGCAGTCCTGTGTAACGCAATAGTGTGGACTGGAGCATTTGCACCCTGAGATCTTTTAGAGAAACATTTTATTATATGACGGGTTTTATTGATTAATTTAGGCTTTTATTGCTTTTAGACAATGTTTTGTGCATTTTAATGTGTATATGAAATGATTTCACATTTTAAAGTGTTATTTGTTATGCATTTTAAATGAACTCAGAATCAGTACCTCTTACTTCTTGTTTGCATTGTTGTGTCATCTGATCTGATCAATATAAAATCAATGATAAATCATTTAAAGGTGTGAATAAATAGTGCTTGTGTTACCACATTATGGAATACAGATCTCCAGCTTTAAACATCATCTGGTATGTGACATAACATTGTATTATTTATGTGTGGGTGAACACTTAACAGGGTGGATGGGAGTGGTGCCTAATTTCTTACAATTTGATACACTTTAACCCTCAGTCATTTATTCAAAATAGTATTTGGGTCATGTGATTTGGGACTTTGTGTTATTTTAAGTGTTATTTATATTTATATTGTTTATCTTTTTGAACAGGGCGAAGGACAGCTGCGTGTAACACATCCGGAAGCGGCATCGATTTACCAACGGACCCAAATGACCTGGTGGCTACGCACGGACCTCTCCCTGAAAACTCTTCTCTGTTCATGGGCTTTGTCTTCATGTTAACCGCATCTTCTGAAAGCGACAGAGACTCCAACCACCAGCCCAGTGATGAGGATGAAGGTAAGCTAAGAAAACCATCTTTCTTGCAGGTGTGATTGATGGTTGTGTTCAGTTGAAAACATTATTCTTCTGTTATTAGACTTTGTGCAGAGAGCTCCGTATAACAAAGAATATACAGTGAGACAGCTGGAGGCCGGGGGAGGAATGATCCTGCCTGACTTTAATGAAGAACAGGTAAGACTATATATTTAAACCAGCTTCTTCTCAAGAGCTGCACAAAGTATTTTGTTTTTTTACGCATGTGTGTATTCTCCATCATCAGTGTAAAGCAGCCTATCAGAGCTTGCTGATTGCCGACCAGCACTGTCGTACCAGGAAGTACCTGCTGTGTGTGGCAGGTGGAGTTCCCTGTGTGTCTCAGATGTGGGTGAGGGACTGCTGCCAGGAGAAGAAACTTCTCAACTACAGGAACTACCTGCTGCCCGCCGGTCTGGGGCCAGAGGGAGGCATTGTGGAGTGGTAAGATCTTGCCCAGAATGGTTGATATAACTAACATTCCTATGTGTTATTTGGATTCATTATATTCTCTGTGTTCATGTTTTCTGTCGCATTTTCTGTGCGCAGGCATCCTCGCTGTAACCCCTTTAAAGCACTGAATGTGATGCTTCTCTCAAAGGATCGTGTAGACTTGTGGACCTCTTTGCTTTCCATGGGTGGTGCAGCAAAGGTTCATCATCATAAAGACAATGAGGGTGTTTCTGGTGAGTAACCACAGTTCAGTGACAAAAGATAGAGAGCTTTAAAAGTGCACAAAGCATCAGTCATTGTACTGGCATCAGCATAGATGTTAGCGTAATAAAAACCTTTTTTATTATTATTACATTACATTATCACATTTTTTGCCATTGTAGAAATGCATAGGGGTATTTGCCAACTGTAATAAAATTTTATTGCAGCCAAAAGTGTTTGATAACACACTCCTAGTATCACAAACAGGGCTTGTTTAAAAGAATTTTATAAACGTGCATTGGATAAAACATTACTGGTTTGCATCTAAGGACAAAACAATGGCACTGATATATTTTAGGATATATTAATTCAAGTTGTTTTCAGTTAAGACACAAACTTGCATTTTAGTCTAAGACTAGGCTTAAACCTTGTCTTGGGAAACTAGGTCTAAGATGTTAAATCTGAGGTAAATTTTACTTGGATAAAGTGAGTAGTATAAGTTGGTCATGTAATCTCATTATGAAGGCCACATCATGGTTGAAATTGAATTTATAAGTGGAAAGAAATATTCTCTGTACCTTTTAAATAATTTTTTAAAGGCGAGTTAGTGCTTGAAAAAACACATGGAATAACACTTTATTTTTGTTAATAACAGACATTCCTGCTGGTAAGTTTGACGTGGCAGTGGCTGGATCTGAAGCAGTGAAACCGGTGACCCTGGACCTGCCTGTCGTCTCTCTGGAGTGGCTCATTCAGAGTTTGATCTGTGGAAAGTGCCTGAGCTACGACAGTAATTCTGAATTCTGTCATAACCTGTCTACATAAAACACACTCTGACAACTCGTCTTTTAAATGTCTTCTCTGTTTTAGTGCATGAATTTTGCTGTATATAGTTTTTACAAATAAAAAAGTTTCATGTGAATGTTTTATTTACATTTCATTTAACGTCGCAGTATATACAAGCCAGTTTTATTGTGACAGCATGAAGAGAATGTCATATATTAACCATTTAATATACAAATTGAGGTGTATACTGTATTATACAATTGGTTTTAATAAGCTGAAATGGATATTTGTATAAGGTGTGCATCTTCAAGCTTTATAGGCCAAAACTACAAGAAAACAAACATCCCATTAGTTCAATATTTCATGAATCATCTTACTATACTTCTGCATTATTCAGGCTTACCTTCCCAGCGTGCCTCCTGCCTGGGTATAGTATTTGTTGTAATCTAGTCGTAGCAACAGCTGAGCCAAGTCAGAGTTTATCTGGTGGTTACGCACACTGGAAAGAATCTTGAAGAGCAGGAACGACTGACGACTAAAACCCTGTCAGGAACATACAGCAACGTACTCTAGTAATACAATCTTGATTGTGGAATAATCTCTAAATTGATTGACAAAGTCAAATCAACCTTGACAAGAATATCCAGCTGGCCTGCTCCTCTTTCATCCAAAGGCCCAACGTTCTGACTGACCAGCGAACAGAAGTTGTGACAGAGATCCAGAATTTCATTTAAACAGTGAAACACCTAAGAACAAGTTAAAGAAGAGTCATGATGAAGCTTTCATTACACCACAGACCATGTATTAATCATGAAACTGCTGCAAAAATGACCGTTTTACATTATGACTGTTAATGTAGTGCTTTTAGTCATTTCACACGTGGCTAAAAAAAAAAAAAACTAAATTGCAATTGAAAAGGTTAAAAATGGGCTAAAAATGATCATGAAGAACTAAATTATAGATCTTTTATAAGGGGACCTCATAATAACACAATGTGACGCATTGCATGACTGATCAGATACAGAGATGTTTGTTCTGGACACTCACAGGCTTGAGCAGAATGAAAGACTGTGCGAGTAAATTGCTGAGAAAATGATCATGGGCCAATCGGATGCTCTCAAAGTCTCGAGTGGAGTTGATTTGTTGTAAGAGTTGTGAAAACTGGGACTCCAAAACATCCACCTGATGAAGAATAACGAAAGAGCCAGAAGAATTTATTTGTTGTTATACCTGTTAAAAAAATAAATGTTTTCTAAGAGATTATGCACCTGCAGGTAATATTGAAGGTTGTCCACTAAGAAAGCCATATGATTGCGGAGCCTCCATTTAACTGCATCAGTCTGATTTGATTTTAGATGTTTGCGTTGCATTTGTAAAGCCCAGCAGTGCTGCAGCTCGGACTGGACCCGACGGACACTCAACAGATAACGGAATATCACGTTATACCTACAATAAAGAAAATATTATATGCAGAGTAGTGTGTTATTGATGCAGACTGAATACATAGCATAGAAATAAATGTATTAATCACTAATATAAAACAATGACGTACTTTTCCAACACAGCAGGGGTGAACAGAATATGCAGCGGCCATTGAACCTTATAAGCCAATCCCAGTGCTGCCCAACCAGTGGGCGGAGCCTCACGAGGAGAAGTCTCCTGTGGAGGAGTGGTGCCCTCTCGATTCCCAGAAGCCTCTGCAAGGAAAGTAATCTAATTAATATGTAATTATTAATATGTAAATGTAATATTTTGGTGTGCAGGCAATACCTTTGCTTTCTTTTCCTTGGTAGTCTATGGTGAGGTGCAGGAGGGGCAAAAGATTATCATCATCCAGCAGCACTTTGTGAGCCGCTTGCTGAAACGCCACATTGACATCTAAAACAAATTATTGCAAATTTGTTTTGAAAAATAATAAAGAAGAGCAAAAATGTTGAACAGTTTATCATAAAGTAGAGAAAAAGCTATGAATACCATGTTCAGTAACAGCAGATGGTGGGGTTTTCAGCATATGTTGAGCCAGGTCAATGAAGACCTGGTACAATTCTCCACGCCCCAACAAGTAAAAGTCCTTTATGATCTAAATCAAAAACATAACAATTTTTGTAAAGGCAAAAATGTGTACCACGAATAGTACATTAATAACTGTCTCTTTATTTACCTTGAGCTGTCCCAAAAGATCTGATTCTTCTACCATTAATGTCCATAGGTGCTATAAGACCAAAAAACACAAACAATTTTTTTGATGACCTGATGATGTTTAGGTTGTGCTGTTAGTCCTAAATCTCACCCACATATTTAAATATTCTTTGAATATTTTTATACCCAAAAATGAAAAAATGTTTCAGCTTTATCATTCATTCACTGCCACTTTCTTCTTCTGCAGAACATAAAATAAAATATTTTGAAGAATGCTGGTAACTAAACAACACTGTCCCCCATTGACTTCCACTGTGACACAAAATCACTGAGACATTCATCAAACTATCTTCTTTTGTGTTCCACAGAAGAAAGAGTCATATACATGTTTTGAAAAACATGAAGATATGATGAGAACTTTGATTTTGTGGCAAAGTACAACCTGTACATGTTTTCTGAACAGACTTTAAAAAATTCACCCTTGTAAACCAATCTGTGCATCAGACCAACCTCAGCGACTGTGCTCCGAATGCCATCAATGAGATTCTCAAAGTCAACCAGACTGAAGAGAGGCTGCTGTTTGAGCCTGTGGAGCTCTGCTGCAAACATGTCCTCCTGATGCTTCAGTATAGACCCTGAGCAACCACACGAGGGCAGTGTTAGACAAAAAAACCCCACACAAGAGCATCTATTGTTGCCATCCACTCACCTGCTCGGGATGGGCTCTGATTGTGATTCTCAAACATTTGCACTGACTCTCCAACGAAGAGGATTTTTTCAGCTACTCGTACAGGGATATATGAGGGAAGCATCTCTACACGCAGGGAAAACTGTTGCAGGGATGGAGCAAGCATGTTTTCCTCCTCAATCAATCTCTACAGAGGGACAGAGAAATCTCAGGAAATGTTAAGATGTCATTACAGCAGTCAATACTAAAACTAGATGTTGTTTTGTAAACTAGCTGATGGCACCAGCATCACCAAGGTCATGGGTTCGATAAAATGATCATTTTTGTTTCATTCTGTGAACTAGTGACAACATACTGACAAAATATTGTTTTTTATTTGCATTTCTTTGGAATATATGTAAAATGTTCAGACCTTTGGTTTCACAGGGAGAGTTCTTCAGAAATAAGAGACCCTATATATACACATACATATACAGACAAATATATATTTAAAGCCTGAGAAATCATCACAGCTGGGTCAATCACAAATCCCGGCCTGAGGAGGTTTAATTTACAGAACCACAGGAGGGTGATATTCAGGTCATTTGTGACTCACCAGGTCCTGCAGTTCTCTGAGCTGTTTTCCACTCAGTCCACCGATACCCAGGTCTTCCTCCTCGTCCTCCTGAGAGGCCGCGGCCCCGCCTGCACTGGGACCCTGCTTGACAAAAAACTCTTCACTCTGATCCAGAAGCAGCCCGTGCAGCATCCACGCAGCCAGCTGTTTATACATCACTCCATGGCACACTGCAAGAATCCTGCAATGAAAGATGCTACTATTAAAGAAGTCTAATGTTGAAGAGCAATGTGTAACAAATGAATGAATTAAATTAGGATTGGGTTTAGTTTTAAAATGTGAGCTCACTTCTCTAAGGCCATCCTAACAGGAGGCAGACCTCCACAGCTGTGCTTGTAAACTGTCTCTAGGATCTGACAGCCATGAATCTGTTTAAGGCAAATGAAAGAAAGAGTTTGCAACCAGAACTTTTTTAATTATGAAATTTGGTTATATCTATCATAGTACCAACCTTCTGGGATTTGATAGTTTCCACAACAACCATCACAGATGGGAAGAGAAGCTGAAACTGAACAAAAAATGAACAACTTTAGGTTAGATATACTGTATGTTGGGTTTCTATAGTCCACACTGACCATCTGAAATTCCGAATCTGATTTAAAATTTAAAAATAAACATTTTGAAAAAATTTAAACTTTACAAAATAAGAAAAGATATTAAAAAAGCTAATTCAGCATAATTATTTTCATTACCTGCTCCAGCATGTAGTTTACGTGAGAAATTGAGAGGTGTGGATCACCAAGAAACTGTTTAAAAGGAAAATTTCAAGACTTCATTATTATTTTCTGCAAATATGACCATAAAAGCACCACAAAAGCTTTTAAACCAGATGTCAAACCTCTTTTTCAAGGTCCAGTAAAGCTTGTCGATAAGGTTGAAGCATAGAGTTGAGCCCAGTGCAGAATGCCCGCAGGTAAATGCCATGAAGCCCAGACTGACTCGGTTGGGTGGAATAGTGCTCCTGTGATTTTACAAAAACATGTAAGTGTTTGTTCAGTTTAATGTTATGTCTGCAGAATAAAGGCTGATACCTGTTGGTGGACGTGTCCTGTGTGTTGCTCAATGAATTCTGTGAACCGCACATAGTCTGTTCCCATTTTGCAGAGTCGATTGAGGACACTGGTTTCACTGGGGTGGAGGAACGGCAGGTCCTGGGACACCTGTGATGAGAAACAATACTGATATATCTCTTTTCATCCTGGCATAACACTGACTAGGTACAGTGATGTTACCATGATATTGTTTGATGTCATACAGTACCATTAAACAACAAAAGAATAGAAATATTTCGGTAACACATTACAATAAGGTTCTCTTTTTAAATATAACTTAATGCATTAATTAATACGAGCTAACAATGTTAAAGTTATATACTTTATAGCATGCATTAATCTTTGCTAATGTTAGTTAATGCCAGTAAAATTGTTTATTTATTGTTCATGTTAGTTCATTGCATTAGCTAGCATTAACAGACTCAGACCAGTATAGAAACAGACCAGTATAGAAACAGACCAGCATAGAAGGCGGTTTAGAAATGCATAGAAACATTTTTCTAATAGGATAATATAAATATAGTAATAATTCAATCCAAATGTATTACCGACAGAGTACGTTTTGTGAACATAATATCAACAAAAATAATACTGACAAAAATGTATGCAATTCCGACAACCTGTAATTCGTCTACAAAGGCATTAATGCAACATTACATGCATATTTGCATTACTGACAGATACTGTATAATATACCTGCAATCCATTGCGTTTATTCCAAGTGAATATGGTCCCAGGATACCCACTTAATGCCAGCAGTAACTCATGAATCATTTTACTGCTAATCAGGTAGCGTATCCAAATGAATTACACAATAACACAAATACAGACTTCACATCATGATCATCACAGCGCCAAAACCAACGTCACATGTTGATGACGCAATCCCAAGCGCGACAAGGAAGTGCTGCTCAGCCAGATACACTCAAATACTTTAAATAACATTTTGCTGCATTTAGCGGATGAAGAATCAACTTGGAATAATATCCGTGGAGGTAAAGAGTGCTTGTTTTTGCGCCAAAGTATGTTGTAAAGTTTCTTATTTTTGTTTGTTTTAGTAAAGCATCTCGAGTTAGCGACTGCTTGTCCTCAATGAAATCAAAATAAAGTTGTTACTTCAGCACAATGGTACGATCTTATACATATTCAATCGCTTTAGTAGTTATAACATGATGACTAGCACGGTTAAATTATAATCAAATATGCATGTTGTTTTACAGTATTAAAACAAGCCTGAAACTAATTCAACTTAACACTTACCACATTAAAATAAATTACTATCTAAACTATCGCCAGCCACTATTACACTGTTTTTCTCTCACTGGGTAACATGAATAGATTTATAGTCCTCAAGGCAATGACTTTTTAACTACAGGTGGGACACATTCTTACCATGACCATATGAATCATTAAGTTAAGCTAACTTTATGGTGATTCTTCTACATTGTTTTAGTGATGGCGGCGGAGAGAGATGGAGATATTGTCTCAGAGTTCCTCAGTCAAAATCCCCACCTGACAGACTGGGTGGAATCATTAAAAGGATACTGTGAGACTGCTAAACAATGGCAAGCTAGAAGAGAGTTTATCCTGCGTAATATGGAGCTCTTTCCCACCATCCAACCTGGGACTCCAAGTTCTAGTTTGGACAGACTGCTCTCTCTGTCCATGGTTTGGGCCAACCATGTGTTTTTGGGCTGTCGGTAATGGCAGCTTTATCATTTACATTTATCATTATTTGGATTTTTTATTCTCAGAAAAGTGCATTTGTTAAGGGTGACTGTGTTTCATGCAGATACCCACAACCTGTAATGGACAAGATAAAGGAGATGGCTGAAGGAATCACCGTAAAAGATGCTCCTCAGTGGAAGACTAGAGATGAAATTATGGGAAAAGCAAAACGACCTGCCGGATCAGGTAAAATACATCTTTGATGTAATTAATTATTGCAAATTATTATTATCAGTTGATGGATTTTTTGCAGTATTTTGATTATGTCACAAAAAGAAACTTACACATTTAATCGGCCAAGTGTTTATGGTTATCAGCCGATAATACTGCCAAATACTTGCTGATTAGTCAGCCTGGCTGCTATGTTGGTTTATCACTTGTCACCAGTCTGCACACGCTGTTTTTGTCCTCCTGTAGTTAATCATTTTATTCCTTAAAAATCAACTTTGATCATGAAATGACATTTAAACCTTTTATGGCATGTGAAAATTATTTCTGTATGCCTTACACTAGCTTGAAGGTAACTGTACTCCCTTGATTTATTATATGTGGATTCTTGAATATGCAAATTAGTCCTTACCTCCCCCAATCACATCAGACTATCTGATCCACTCAGTCAGGTATTTGGTGAGGCTTGACATATTCTAAGCTTTTTTTATGTTTTGCAGCAGTGGATGTTGACCACCAGGTGAAGAAAACAAAACCTAATGATACAGACCCTAAAGCGCATCTGAAAAGTGTTGGGCATCCAGTGAAATCAGGTCCTTCACCCGGGGCTCCTGCAGAACACCAGCCCTTTTTCAATCGACTCTACAAGGCCGTTGCATGGAAACTTGTGTCGGCGGGTGGATTTGGCCCCAACCTGGAACATTTCGAGATCCTGCACAGTTGTGTGGAATCATGCAAGGCAAGTCTTAGCTGTGTGTTTGTTCCACTCAAAGACATTCCTGACCTGCCTTCTGCACGTACACAGAAAGATGGGCAAGTATGTGAACTGCGCTGCCAAGCCGTCTACATGGGTACAGGATATGGACGTGATGAGTGCGCTGCCAGAGCGATGGCTTCTAAGGAAGCGCTTAAAGTATTTCAAGGGCAGAAAGTGACAGTGAAAGTTTGGCGCCGCAGGTTCCAAGGACGAGATGTGGAGGATTTGGTCTTAATGAATGAACAGCCCAGAAGTCAAGTTTTTCCTCCAGCTCTCAGCTACCCTTTTCAGGAAGACCAATAGAGCTCCAATCTGCCAGTTATGATGTAAAGTTGTTGGTTTGGTGGCAGCCACGTTTAGTAGCAATGAATGTTCCCCCCAGTTCCCAAAAGTGCTATTGTTTTGTTTGTTCAGAGTTAATTTATGTTCTACACATGGTGATTCAGAATGACGTAAAAAAGATTAAGGAAAGGTTAGTTAAGAAAGGATTGCCTTGTTTGTGTTTGCCAGGTTTAGATGGGGATTTTTAAGGCTTGTTATATATCCAGTTATATCTAACCTTAAAAATATTGTTGGAACTTTTCTAAACCTTAACATTTTTAAGTGGTTTAAATGAGCTGCTGTTTTAATTAGTTACTATTAAAAAAACTATTATTTGTTTTATTTATTGCTAAAACATTACATTAGAACCATAATATTTCAGTGTCCATTCAAAACAATACTTCCACAAGTAATTTTGTAGTTTATTGATGAAGGCCAACAACATTTTTAATGTTCAGATTTTGTTTATCTTAATTTTGAAAGACAAACATGGTCTGGTTACTGCAACCTATTTTTAAAATTAAATTGGAATTTGCTAAACAAAAAACACAACTTTCTGTTATCTTAATATCACGATTTTCTGTGTACATTATTTTGTTAGATGTGACTGACTGAATATTTCTGCCATGCATATTTATTTACTAATACATATTATAACCACTTTCTTAGTCATACACTGTCACAAAGTGGGTAATCCTGTTGTTGTGGACCTTTAGGCAGATTTGTTGTTAAATGTTCAAATAAAAACAGAAGCCAACAGTATGTGTTAAATGTGAAATCAAACATATTGAGAATCAGTGGAGTGTAATTGTTTGGTTTATTGTGTCACCATCTAATCTATTTTAAATTCATAATAACATGTAAACATTTAAAAATATATATACATATTGCTTTTTCTTACACTTTCCTATTTTGAAAATATTTTATTGTAGTGGCTTTTTTAAAATAAAAAGTGCTTACTATATTTTATCAAAAGTACGTTCCAGACTTAATCAGAATGAAAGATCAACTTCAGGACCCATTTACAAAGCATGAAAGTTTTTCATAACTTACAATATGATACATGAGGGGGTTTTGTAAACACAACCACAAGCCTAAATGTTTTTCTGTGTCATTTATTCAGATAGATTTCCCTATCAAACCTGGTAGTAGTTTGAGTAAATATGGTTAATTGTGTTTACATAGTGTCAGTGGTCATTTTTTACATCTCATGAAAATACTATGAGCAGTCTAAATCGAATTCTGTTACTCTAAGCAAATGACAGTCTTATTACATGTCACATGTAGTCAGATTTCTTTCTCTACGGGACCCTGAATGCAATTTCAATAACATGAATTATGAAAAATTAGTATAATTTCATAATGTCTCAAAGCTACAGACATTTGATTGGGGGGGTTAGTACTTGGATGAAATTACGCTCTGATTCCGCATCCGGTCCTGTGTTTGACCTATTTCACTTATATTTAAAATTTCTGTCATTTGTCAGGCAACCTGTTAAATGTAGCTTGTACAATCAAATTACAGTACTGCTTGACTTGATTCACTGCTGCTTGAGTCTCTATTATAAAAATGAATGCAGAGTGCAGTTCTCTGTGCTCTTCTGCTGGAGATCTGTAAAATTTTAATAACATAAATAAACTTAACAAGGAGTGAAAGCTCACATTTAAGTTTAGACTCTGACTGACATCTCAGGGAATTTGGGTGTTTTGCTGCTTGACTGCATGCTGGACTATCAGGCAGAAGTAATCATGGGACAGCCTGTACTGCCTCTGCACTTTTCTCTCTTGGTTATGAGTCAGAGGCTGTAATACAGAAATGTCATATAATTCATACTGGCTTTATACTTTAAGCTTGCTGAACATATGCAGCTAGAATGAGATGTGTACAGCACACCAATTAAAAAGGAATTAATGCATACTGGGGTGGCCATTTTATCCCAAAAATCCCAAAGTAAAATCCCTTTCATTTTAATAAGAGTTGAATTGTAGTACCATCCTTAATTTGGACTGATAAAATCTTTCATTTTTTATGTCCTAAATTAGCAAATTTGACATGGCTTTGTCAGTTTCTACCTAAATTTCATATCTTGGTACACATTTTTCGTTTTCAGTATCCAGGTTGCATAAAACTACGTTTTCTCCAATTATACTGCAATGATATTTCTCATCAGTGCAGTCAAATAAGAAATCATGGCATTACGATTATAGAAAACACAAAGGCTGCCTTAGAAAACAAAACGCACAATTTATTTAGGTTTCATTGTACATCAAGCAGCAAATAATTAAACAATGTTTCAAATTCATCTGTTCTTCTGATAGCACTTCATAATCATAAAAATAGAAATGACAATGTATAAATATCTGGGTATGTGTATATTTCCAATTCCCATTCCATCTTTCTCTTTACAAGCACTTCAGCAAAAAGTAGTTGCAAAACGCTCCTCGTGGACAGTCACACATTTTTCCAATTCTTGATCCTTTCCTGATGGCGCATTGCTCCCCTACGTCGCACTGATGTAAAAAAAAACATTAGTGTTAAATTACGTGCATCAATGTATTTAAACATTTACCTCAATTATTTAATATCTTATTGCATCGTCGGCTAAACCACATATGACAATGCAACCTTGGTTTATTATCAAATCAATTATTTTAATATTCGAAAAACTAATTTATCTCATTATAATACTAAATATGATCCAATCCAGTATTGTCGTTTCAAGTAACAAACAACTTTACTATAGATAAAATATTAAATCCAAATCTTAATCTACTTACTGTGGGAACGCGCCCAAACTTCTTCTCCCAAAGTGAAATCCGTTTCGTCTGCAGTTTGGTCAGAACTTCATGTAAAGCCCCAAGCTGTGAACATGTTTACATGTAAGTTGTTGCAAGTAAAATTTGTTCAAAATAATAACCATAAAGTAATAAAAATGTATGTATTCTTCTCAAGAGACACCGATCATTGCGCAATACTTACGAGTTGCTTTTCGTTCGTCAAATTTGGGTCCTTTGGATAAAAATCTCTCAAAGCTCTGATTTCCAAGTCAGATTCTTGGTCAAACTTGTCCATCTCAGTACTATGAACGAATGACAGCAGCACGGCGCACGCCATCGCTGTTGTCCAGAGTTTGGAGCTCTCCATGGTCAAAACCAAAATGAACACGTCCTCTGCACTGAGATTCAATTTAAGACACACTTTCCGCTGTCCAGTTACCTTATGTCTGCTCCACTGAGACACCACTCACTTCACTACTTCTCTTGCTCCACCTTATACATTGATTTGGGTCCATGCGTAATAAGGACGATGATGATGACTCATTGCGTAAAGTTTATATCCAAAACAAGAGAGGAGCGAGGAAAAAACGTGTGGTGTTTATGAGATATTCTGTCTTTTGTATCCATTCGTGCTTTTTTGTATTGTTTCAGCGTAGGTTTTAAATAACAAAGAAGGACGAAATTGTATTCGTTATGTTGATTGGCAACATAACTTTCTTCGAAATGCCTTAAACTCTCTCTTTTGTGCCAAACCAAATACATTTTGTTTAAAATTTTATTATAATATAAAGTATGAATATGTGTGCACTTATTCTTAAACTATGGAAATAGAAATACAAAGATTACATTTTCTTAATGAATATATTTAAATAAGCCCAACCCAGTTTAATTTAATTTTAATTAGAAAAAGGTAGTAATGTACTGAAAGAAACATTTCAATTTAAACAGCATACACTTGACAACAACACATAAAATTAAAGTTAACAATTCTAAAACAAAGGCTAGTGTGTGTTAGTCATTCTTACAATTGTGATAAATGTAGGCTTCTCATGCTCAGCCTTTATTAAACTTCCAAAAGTAACATTGGGTAGTTTGGCCAAAAAATATGGCAAAATATTCAATGCAAATGCTGAATAGTAATTCCTAATGCATTTTCTTTATAAAGGTGCATTTTCTCTGGGCAACAAACCTATTTATAACAGGCTGAAGTAGAAGATTCTGAGCATAGGAAGTGGCATTATGTTATTTCCTGCTGATAGGATGCAGAGAAAACATTACCTTTGATCATGACTTAGTTGCTTTAATATGATCTTTTGTTAACTAGAAGCAGGAATCCATCTGACTGCTCTGTGGGTTGCATGAGTCATATCATTCCAATTACCACTATGTATTATTGCTTGTCAGAAACTCTTCCCTCCACGCACACTCTTACCTGTTTATTAATGACCAGTTTCAGTGCTAGTTCTGCTCACTGTCCACGTCAAAAAAATACTATTTTCATCTGCTTCACAGAAAAATGATTCTATTTCAGCAAGGCAGATGCATGACAAAAAATGGTTTAACGTTAGCAAAATTTTTCCTTTCTCATGACCATCATTCACATAACTTTTTCCACACTGCTAAATTAAGGTCCTGAAGGTGTCACTCCTGTCATAACAGTGTAGACCATTTTGTGGAGATGATTACTGGAATGGACAGTATTGCTGTAGGGTATCAAATCCAGACCAAGTGTGAGAATGGCTGCAAGAAACAGAACTGAAAATACACATTGGCAGGTGCGGTAAACCATACATAAGCATTGCTGTTGTTGTGCATGAAGACTTCATTTACAATTTAACTTGACAGTTTATAAATGGCAGTTTGCTGCAGTTTTTCAGCATGGCACAGGTTTGCCACCTATTAATTAGGTTTGGCTTTAGGTTAAAGAAACCTCCAATGCTTAATATCTTTAGTCAAACAGAGGACGTTTGACAGCTCTTAATAATAAAGCTCTCACCTTCAAACTCCCGCTTAGATTATTGGACTCCATAAAAACAAAGCTTACCTAAGCCACTCAAAGACTTTGTTTGTTGTTGTGGAAATCGGGGTTTAGTGCTTTGAAGGCAAATCTCAAAGAGGAAGCAATAGTGTGGGAGAGATTGGAATTCGTTATTTTTCAGGATTATTTATGTATTCCCTTAAACTCTAACAAGATCCTCGTATATTTGATGTCTCTTCTTTGGCTGGCACGTCAATGATCTCCCACTCTTTTCTAGCTTGTAAACCCCCTTGAGAGAGTCTAATTACTTGAACTGGAAAGACCATGTGTTGGAATTGATTATGTGTGGGTGTGTGATTTCTTTGTGCCTTCAGGTGATAAGGCTTTATTATGACACTTTTTCCTCTATTGTAATGTTTACGTTGTTTACTAAAAGCAGGCATACTTATTTATACATGTGTCACATTAAGTAAATAGATTTTACTGAATAAGGTGACATAAGGCTTGCAGATTTTTTCTGGAGCATCAAGACACTTTACTCAGTTCACTGAGGAACTCGTACAAATGTTTTTCAGCAATTCTATGACAAAAATCACATCAGTCACATCAGACCTATTTTGGACTCTGAATGGAAACCGAAAAGTCAGATTTAGGTTGGCTTAGGGAAGCTGCAGGGCTTCAGCATAGCAACAGGGCGACTCACTAACCCACAGCTGCATCTGAACTGTCAATTACTCAGAGGGCTGCAACACTTTACCAGAGCGCCAGAGGTCTTTTGTTAGTGCCAGACCCTCATTTGTCAACCGAAAAACACAGACTCCCCATTATATCAGAGGGCGGGACTGAGACCCAAAACATAAAAGCATGAACGTTCGAGGAGAAACAAACATTTACATTTCCAAAAATGGGGCTGATAAATGGGACATGAGCCAGATAATGAAGCTGTGAAGTGGACAGTGGGTAATGTTGAATGTCAGCACACTAAGAGACACTGAAACAGGTCACTTTATTGTAAAGCAAAGTTTATTTCGTGTGTCCGCCACAGTCACACTCCAGTCCACTGACTGCATGATTCGATTAGACCAACAGCATTGCTTTTGCCTATTAATGAGCCTTTCTTAAATATATCTAGCAGTGTTCTGGGTATCAAACTGATAATCATAAGTTGAGAAGACTGTCAGCAGGGTTTTGTGAAATTCTGCTGTGAGAGAGAGAGCACTGATTCTTAAATAGCGAGGAAACACAAGTTAGAGTTCTTTTTAATGGAATACAAAAAAATCCTAGTTTCTTCACTCTCTTAAGAAGCCAACTTTAAAAATACTAAATAAAATAATCATATTAATGCATAGCATAGCTAGTTTGGAGTGTAAAACATTACACACAACACATGTACAAAGCTTACTGTTTGAGTCAAGTCTCAGGAGAATGACTATATTTTGCATTTGACAAATATTATTACAAGAGATACAATTTTAGTCAATGTCTGTTTTATTTCTGCTATATATACTGTATATATATATATATATATATATATATATATATATATATATATATATATATATATATATATATATATATATATATATATATATACTGCTATTTTAGAAACCAATTGTAGAAGCAGAACATGTTTTGCCTTATATTTATCAGAAAAACAGAGGTATCAATAACGAGACAAAAAAGCGTTTCAAGTGATTCTGGCTCTAAATGAGGCAAAGAATTATACATAAGAGAACAACAGGAGGAACAGATGTTATTGAGCTTGTTTGATTGCAAAGTGCTTTTCTGGCCTGTCATATTATAGACGATTTAAAGCAGAAGTAAAGAGAGCACAGTATGATGTACAATAATATGCTACTTAAAATAACACAGTGCAACATTCTGTTCCTGCAGATTTTTACTGGGGATCTTGCTGTCAGCTGTGCTAATAGTCTTTTCATGCCTCCGGTTAAAGTCGATAAATAATTAAATTCCCCATTTACATCTTTACTTCTAAAACATCAAAAAGTAGCCTTTAAACCAAGAGTAGTGAGCAGCAGTAACATGTTTTTTGAAAGAAAGTGACATTTGTCTCTTCAGATAAAGATTCATAACTCAGCGTTGCATGCATGCTGCACTGGTTATATTTTTTCCACCACAGAGACATTTACACATTTGGCATATACTTTTATACAGTGCATGTATTCTATACATGTCTTTTAATCAGTTTGTGTTTTCCCAGGCATCAAACACACAAACTTGCTCTACCTGAGCTGAAGTAACACAAGTAGCAACTCTTTCTATGTCATATATCTCTCCACTCCTTTTCGCTTGAGGGAAATCATCAGTGAAATACACATGAAGTAGTTGGAAAGGCTGTCTGCGCACTGGGGTCTGCAGTCTGAGATTTTGTGCGTCACTGTGAGGTAATTAGGGGTCTCTGCAAAATCTGCCTTAGTGTTACCCTGCCTACAAAGCTTTATTTAATCTGACGAGGAGTTGCTTATTTCTGTAATTGCACTGTATAGCTCGTCTGTGTTAACCTTTATAATATTGCTTAACGTCTCCACTTCCACTCCACCCACTCTCTTCAAATCCTTTTTTAGACAAATGCCTCACATCTTTGGGCTAAGTCAAACAAAACAGAACGCAGCAGGCTGAGGAGGACAGGATAAGCCTGGCAATGCAAAGAAAAAAACTGTGATTTCGCATCTCCTGCAGAAGACAGCAGTGTCAAAAACTTTATTAAAAGCCAAAACTTGTTTAAGAATGAGGCAGCATTGTCACATAAATTTCACATAGAATCACTAGCACATATAGAATCTTATATAGGTTTCTTTTCCATTAAATGTGACTGTTAACAAACAAATCTCTGACCCAGCGGCTTAAGCAGTGTGGGGAAATGTCTAGTTATATAAGAATGTCTACACCACAGTGGTGTATTCTTAGCACTCTAAACAAATAAACACTTAAATTTAATCGGACAGTTATGCTCAAATTTACAGAAGTCACAGTAAGCAGCAAAAGGTATGTCATCTACAGAGAAAGCAATGATGAAATCGGGTCAGATCTGGTCAGCTTGTCACAGGGGGAAGATTATCTGGAGGATATAGACATTGTGTTGGACGGAATGATGCGTGAAAGTTAATCAGCCTTCAGATGGACCGAACAGAAATCTCTGAGTGACTCACAGACGCTGTTCATTCACCCACCATCGAGGAACATGTGCTCTACATCAGTAAATTGAGTTTCCATCATCCAATGAGTATTTATTTGAAAAACAGGCACTTTGGTTCATTTTGTCAGCCTTCCTTACAAGCACCACTGAACCATAATTACACAGCATAAATAATTAAAGAAGTCAGCAACTGATTATTGCAGTCCTAATGACACACTCATTCTTTCACTAACAGTTCTCTCAGCTGAATCCTTATGAAGGCATTGAAAAAGATGGCTTTGGTTTTCTCAGCTACATTTGTTTTTACCTCATTTAGGACATATTGCTTTTAAGAAACTGAAGGTTTGTCATCTGACATTTGGCTTCTCCTTTGCTCATGACAAATCCTATTAAGTGCCAAATAATATTACAGTCACTCATTAATCTTACTGTTTATATGGGGCTCAGTAATATCTTTGGGTATGAATGTATGGGTCAAAACCTTTTAAATCTTGTAAATGAAATTAGACCTTGCAAAATGGTAAACAGGATCATGACAGCAAGAAGAGCATCTGCAAGAGTAATCATGTTCATAATTGGTAAACAAACAATGCCCTCTAGTGCTCAATTTAAATAACAAATGTGACAATGGAAGATGCCAGTTATAGTGAAGAAGTGGGGTAAATCCTAAAGAAAATAAATATCTTATATTAGTTAATGTTAATTTATCTTTTTCTGTTTGGTAAAGTAAATATTTACATATATTAAATGCATTATTGGTAACTAAATATGCTTTTGTTGGTAATGAATCATTTTCATATTGTATTAAATAACCTGTAACAAAACAAATGTGCAGTGTTCTATATTTTGAAATATTATTGTTATGTATTTATATTATAATGTATTGTTTGATGAAATAAATAGTTAATATATAAAATGTATTTAAGGCAACAGACACAAAAATAAAGATACAAAATACCGCAACAGTGCAGCAAGTTAAAGGAAGCAAATACAGAATATTACAAATAGTGTAAAATATTATTCTGTATAAGAAGCCTTAACATGTTTAATAATTCAGAGGTTTGGCCTTATGACTTATAAGTTAAACATATTTTTTCCAGGGCCATTAAAACCAGAGTGTGTGTTTAATAAAGAAGACCTAAATAATGTACCACTATATATCTCGAGGGGATAGTAAAATCACCTACCTCAAGAAAGTTGTGCTCAACTCAATATATTGACAACGCTTGTTCTCAGGGGAAACATTCAGACTGCAGTTCTGTTATAGAGTTTGATGTAAGTCATGAAGCTGGTGCAGTTTTAGACACAATGATGAATGTAATGTATAAATGATAACATCTGGCATTGAGGAATATTTCATCAACTTTAATCATTCATTAGCACTGCATGTATATAAAAAGATAAAAATAAAAGATAAGATAACATCACAAGTGTTTCTTTTTCAACCACATTATTTTTAATTAGGCTATACTGAATTCTTTGGAATCTAAAGTCTTTATCTTTGTTGTTAGATGTGTGTGAACATTCCTTGGTAAAATATTTAAAATGTTATCTGGTGTAGTCTGACACCATTGTGACAAGTGTTAGCACAGAAAAGCCAAAGGCAATGTCTCAGATTATACCATGATATAGGAGATATATACTTTATACCAATATACTTTATTTTACCTTAGAGTGTTACCTTATAAAATATTAAACTAGCTATTCTTATATTCCTACAAATACTATCTTTCAGATTAGTTTATTTAGATCTTTTTGTTTGTTATTGTTGTCTTTTTGTTTGTTATTGTTGTGTTAAAGACATTTCTCCTTTTGTTTCGGCTCCAGTTACAACTAATTAGCAAAGAAAATCATTCTTTCTCGAGATCAATAGGATGAGGGCTTAGAACACACTGAGTATTGTATAGTGCACCTCTGGGTTTTAATCTGATTGACTGTAAACAAGAGAGAATAAAATCAAATGGTGATCTTGATGCACTGATTAAACAGCAGGGATACTTGATATTTGCCTTAGAAGAAAACATTCAGATATAGCTGTGAAAAAAAGTGTGTTTTAAGGAATTCATTTTCTTGCATTCTCACATATTTAATGTTCCTCTAGAGCCAATTATTGAAATTTTGCAACATTTTATATTATTTACTTTCTATTGATTAATAAAATTTTCCCTGTAACTGCCAAGGTTGTTTGTTAAAAAAAGTCCTATTTGGGAATAGAAAAGAAATTGTCTAACTTTTGTTATGTATGTATCAGAAAGATCCAGGAAGCAAGAAAATAGACTAAAGAATTATCTTTATTTGACAACAGGCAACCATTCACATCCTTAACAAAATACAAATAAAAAACATGCTTAATTTCTGCTTGTCTTGTCATGCTTATCTAAATACAGTAGAGAATATCTGTCACAGAGTTTGTAAAGTGATTTAGAAAATGCAATTCATTCTCCACCTCTTCCAAATCTGCACTTGTGAACAGTTATTCAGCATTAAGAAAAGTAAGAAGTCTTCAGGCAGTGAGACTCAAGGTCTGTTGCTGCTTACACACATTCAGAGACATTTAAGAAGGAATGAGTTACAGTTAGATCCTCTGCCACATTCACAAAGTTTTCCAATGCGTGGACCCAGTTTCATTGCACAGCGTGACCCCACAGCGCACTAAAGAGAGGAAGAAACCATGAACTAATGTAGATTTTACATTTAACAGAATCAAATTAAGTCAGCAAAAATATTTCAAAAAGGTACCTGTGGAATGCCACGTTTTTCTGTTGATGGATAGTTATTGTATTTTCCAAGAAGTGCTTCCATAGCTTCAATCTATGCGAGTTAAGCATCCATAAGCAAATGTCAACAAATATTTGTGAATTTTTGTCTGGTTTGCAGCTAACTGGCAACAAACCAATGAAACGTCACCTTTAATAACAACAAATACTCACAAGGTCTTTCTCAGGTTCCTGCTGGGACAGTAATGTGTCATCTGATATCTCTTGGGAAACTTCTCCACTGGATATGACAGTAAATAGCCCAACTATTATCAGTCCTATCAGTATTCCAGAGCTCTCCATGGTTTAAAGTCGTGTGAGCTGCCTGATATTAACGATTACTGGACACGAAAGGTCTGAAGGGTTGGATAACTTAACACAGCGGTCACTGTCTGTTTTATAAACTTATAAGCCCCGCCTAGACTTAGTTTTATGGATTACATTAGGTCAGCTATTGGACAAAGACTAGTTCTGTTAAAGCTGTTAAAACAGACATGTTTAATAATTAATGTAAAATAATCACTCACACTGCATAGTAAATGTTGTGAAATGCACTTTAGTATAAAACAGAACAGAAAATTCTGAAAGAACAGAAAATGTTCCTGAAAATTAGGGACAATATTTTTAAAGTAATAATTAAAAAACGTTTTGGGTGAACTATCCTTTCAAAAATAGGCATTCAGATCATGTTTTTTCAGCTATTTAAAAAAAATACGACAACAAAGAACAATGTTTTTATGGTAATAAATAAAAAAAAATCCTCGAATACACTAATATAAATAAGTTATAAGTAAGTTAAAATAGTTCAATGTTCTTTTACTATTATAATGAGCTGTTCAGAGTGCTTTGTCATGTTATGCACAGCAGATGGCGTCAGTGTTTTGAGTGATACTTGTGAAATGGGTGTTTCCTGAAACGCATACTTCAGGATTTAGGAAGGAACACGCCCATGACATCAGTGGGTTTTCAAGAAAAAAAAGTCGCTGAGACTGTGCAGCGAAGAAAGAAGGGGGCCAGAGGTGCCTTCTCAAAGTCTAAATATAACGCTTCTAGGATACAAATCAACATCGAAAACTCATAAGGAAATAGGACATCGTAACTTTTTGAGAAAACATGTCAACTTCTGACGAGGCAGACGGTTTCCGACCTAGATATGGCTGTAAGTGTTTATAGGCTTTTTGTAGCTTTATCTACCTTGCCTTTTACCTTTATAGAAAGTTACTGCGTGTGATATGCGAGAGGACTCTTCAGTTCATTGATGTTGTTGAATTCAAGTCAATGCTGTTAAATGGATTTTGATACAGTTACTGATGTGCTTTTTATAAGTTTTATGTAAGTTCTTGCATGGATGAAGTCGGCATGGTTAACAACTTCCGCATTATAATACTGATGTATGTGGCAATGAACCGAATGAAATAAACTGTTAAAGTAATGAAACTTTTACTAAACAATTAAGCATGCTTATGTTGTACTGTAATTGTACACAAAGCATAGGTATGTTTCTTTTCCCCCTCTCCTAATGTCCACATTACTAATCTAGACAGTTCGAGGTAAGACTGAAAGAACTAGTAAAGTGTCTTAAAGTTAGACACACACATTCTAATGTAATATTTTTGTAAGTTATATTGTTTAAGCTCACAAGGAAGCAGTCTACTTATGATAAATGATTAAATGTATATGAATATATTATGTGCATGCATTCATTGCCTATGTTGTAAGCAGAACGCCCATCATCATAAACGCCCTAGTGAAGATCAAACGTACGTTTAAACTTACGTATCAAGTGCTAAAATATCGTCTTTTGTATGTATTTATTTTTCAGTATGTGAACCCCATATATTTAAACTGAAGAGTTATTTTCTGAGAGTTACTTTGCAGGCGGGAAGACTGTTAACTGTTTGTGGTCTAACAGAAAGTGTTTCACTGGCTAAAGGCTAAGCCAAGCCTTTTTTCTTTCATTTAGCTTTAAATGCAATGGAAAAATGCTTCAGTCATCTTGTTTTCTGTCATAAAAGTCATTAAAACACGATATTCCAGAAGGATTGACTCTCTCTTTACGCAGTATGATCTTGATATCCTCTTCAGTTATGTCTGAACATCCCAACATCAGTTGATACTGTTTATCTGTTAGTTTGTGGCAGGGCTGTACATTTTTACATTATTCTCGATGTTATAAATGTAGTCATTTAGAATGAATTCAAGTTCAGAAATGCAATATTATGGCAGTCTTATTTTCATTAATATTTCATTTTTAGGGTCTAGGGCCTAATCCTTAGACCGTGGCCCTTAAAATGAAAGGTATTATATGAGCAAAGGAGCGTTATCCCTATTATTAAGACTTTGATGTCCTAGACTGGTGGTTGATTTATTTACTTAATATGGGTCGTCCAACAGACAGTGTGATTTACTTCTGCACCTGACACAAATTGGCAAAAGACAAATAAAGTGAATTAGTATGATTGAGATAAGATTAAGATGATCCTACGTAGCTCTAGACATTGTCAAAGATTAGAAATGTGTAATAAATTGTCTCTGCAGTCTAGATAATCCCAGTTTCCAAAGTTTCCTTGTTTTTCCTTCCTCTGTCTGGAATATATGCAGCCGTTTGCGGTAATAAATGGATTTTTTCTTTTTCCATGACATTGAGCCTCATTAAATGATTTCAGCATGCGGAATTATCATAAATTTGAAGCACTCTAGAGGTCGGGCATTTAAGACAAGTTAGGTATTATAAAATTAGCATAAATACCTGAGACTGTTTGGTTAGGGTGGTTTCAACACATTACCATAATTTTGTAATTTCACATTTCTAAGATATGTCTGCCTTCCTCTTTGTAGCTGTTCTGGATGGCGTGGAGCGGCTCACGGCCGAGGAGATGGATGAGCGCAGACAGCAGAACATGGCCTATGAATACCTGTGCCACCTGGAGGAGGCTAAACGGTCAGAGCTCAGATCTCTTTTCAACCCCTATAGAACATACATCCTGTTTGGTTCTGCCTCAGTGGGAAAGAGCAAATGCTTTTTCTTCAGGGGTGTCTCATAGGTTACCATGTTTAGAAGAAATAAAAACCTCTCATGGCAGTTATCATAAGGTTGTGATTCTGTTTAAATAGCATCTTAGCTTTAGTTGGTGGTTTGTTTAATGTTTCTTACATAATTACACAATGGTGGGTGCCAAAGTAGATTTGTGGAATATCCACACTTTAACTAAAAGAATAAAGTGCGTTGAAAATTTTAAATTAGTTTATCATTCTTAATTCTTGGTTCTTGGCTTGGTTCAATTTATGGGATTTCTTTTACCTGACCAATTAAAAGTCCAATTACTTGGAGAAGTAACAGTGCACTTCTCTTCAACAAGCCATGTGATTTAAGCTTACGATTGTGCTAGGGGAGTTACAGTTTCATTCAGGAGTATATTGAAATTCCAAACCCCAATCAAAAATAGCTTTTGACAATACTAATACCAGCCTGTGCTCTGCCACCATTAAACTTTGTTTTGCTTTGATATCATTAAACTGCTTTACTGTGTCATTTATAACCTGTGCTTTCCTCTGCCATCATTAACCTGTGCTTTTCTCTTTATTATTATTATTATTATTATGAAATGTGCTTTGTCATTAGCCTGTGCTGTGCTCAGATTTTTCTGCTCTTCAGGAGAATATGGAGGGTATGAGCTGTGCAATCATTACATGTGCACACAGACACATCAGTAGTGCAAGAGGAAGTGAGTCAGTCCCTGTTGATTTCAGTATCTCACTCTGTAGCTGTGGCAACATGGTGTTGTCATAGAGACTGGTTCCGGTGTCTGCGTGTTTGAGGGAATAAATGTGTGACATAGTGAGAGAGAGAGAGAGAGAGAGAGAGAGAGAGAGAGAGATAAACCTCTGTACATAGTGGGCTGGGGTAAAAAGAGGCAAAGTCTACACTGTGTCACGGTTTGCATTCAGTTATCACAGGACTTTCTCAAGTCTGTCCTCATTTGTCCTGATATGTTCTCAATTGGCCAACCAAACCCTCAGCATCATTGCTATGCTTAACGTCATCTGTCAGGCCTTTGCCCGAAGGTCTAGAGAAAGTTTCTTTCTCAGGTCGGCATGGGCTGACAGAGTTTACCTTCAGGCTCAAATGAGAAAAGCTGGAATGTATGAAGCACGCAGTAATATTGAAACTGGTATGAAGGGAATTTTGCACGTTTACATGTGGTGTCTAAAGGCAAATGATGGCATGTTATTTTGTGCTGATATTTTTAGAAGGGCTTTTATTGTTCATTTGTTTTAATAGCACTTGCTGTATTGAAAGTATGAAAGCCTGCATTGTATGTGAATGTGCTGCTCATGGGAATAATGTTTGTCTCTGAGCAATGCAATGCAAATTTAACCTCTGTATTTCCATTCATGTTCATTTTGGGTTGTTGACAGTCTATGCACAATGTTTTTTTTTCTTTTGATTTATATAGAATTTTGAATACTAAGTACATAGCAGACCTGCTCCAAATTTGGCTGTAAATGTAGTGAATGAAAAGATTACTGATAAAAGATCAGTGATAGTCATGGCTGATATATTGGCCACTATGTGGGATTTTTTTTTTGGTTTTAAATTATTGGTAATTTTTTTGTTTGTTTTGCCACTGTATAGCACATAGAGCTGTGAATTGGCACTGGTTTCACGATTCAATTTGATTACGATTATCATGTCAACGATTTGATTCAATTCGATTTCACGATGCGTCACGATGCATTGGTAAAATTCACATGAGATCAACTCATTTCTCATTGGTAAAAATCATGGTAAAATTTGTAGGTGCATTTTTTTAATATTCGCGTCTGTGTTTCGCCTCCTTCCGCCATTTTAAACTCGCATGACTGAAACGCGTATATGCGAATGACGTCATAGGCTATAATTGATTAAGGTCTATTACTGCATCAATGCAGAATCGTCCACGTCCGCATCGCGATGCATCGATGCAACGATTAATTTCAACACCTCTAATAGCACATTAGCATTTTTTGTTAAGAAAACCATTCAGATCTGTCTGACATAGTAAAATGACCACAGTAAAATGGGTCATGTGAGATGGATAAGATACAAATTTTGTAAGGTACTGTAAGGAATATTTTTTTATATATATTTGTTATATCGACCTCTCATCCTTAAAAAAACATATCGGTCGACCTCTAGAAAGACAGAGATCAGGGTGGAAGGTCACAGCGTACTAACGTGAACGTACTAACTGGATTGTGGTCGGTTTCCTAGTAGTCTAAACCTATCAACTTTCTTCTTCATTTTATAGGTCTATTTAGTGATGTTGGGGAATGTAGTCCAGCGTGTCTCTGGTATGCTGGAGTGTTACTTTCTAAGGGTATTTAATGTCCTTTAAGCACCAATCCACTGTCTCCTACAAGTTCTTCCAATACTTTATTGCAAATCCAAAGTGAAACATACCACGAAAAGAGTGTTCAAAATGACGGCTGTACGGAATGCTTGCCTTCAGGATCTTTCCAGGAGCCTTCAGACAGAGTTCAGCATTCCTTACAGTCTTCTTCTCATGTCATGAGGTCTTCAAAACCTCATTGGCTTCTTTATTTATGCAATATTTAAGCCTTTCATTATGCCTGCTGTTAATTGCAGGCTTTGCAGTAAATGTGAAGGATGAGAAAAAGATGCAGGAGAAGAGAATTGTGCAAAGATGGGTGATGGTGTCTATGCCTCAGCACAGCTTCCTTTGAGGCTTAATGGTTCACCACTGCTATTATTAGTGTTCACACTGGGATGTGAGAAGAACAGCCCTTAACCACTGGTCTGTTTCAAAGTAAAGCTCTGCCTACTGTCATACCATTGTGAAGTTGTAGCCCACATCATCTTCATGATGCTTCTTTTTTATAGTAGTTTGTATTAATAGAGTTACAAGTATACCGTGTACACAAAAGGTTTGTTTCATGTCACTTTCAGTTTTCATTGAGAAAAATATTTAAAGCAGATTCATTAATATTTGGATTACATTTTTAGAGCACACTTTTTTGGTTTAAATTGATGATTTGTTGTAGATTCAGAAAAGTTCACTTTGAGAAGTACTGTGTTGATTTAGACAGCAGTTCCCAGTTGAAATGCTTTTGTCTGCACTTTGTATCACTGCCTACAAAATGCTCCTATGGGAGACTTTTTTTAAAGAGTGTTAAAACTAAGGCAGGTTGAGAAATATCAGTTGTGATGAAGGTTTCTAGTCTGTCCAAATGCATTTCAGAGTTTTTATAAAAGCAGTAAATGCATGGTTCCTCTTTTTACAGAATGCTTTCATGCAATTTCCTGTTGTGCTCTAGGCAGTTTTAAGTATGCTGTCAGAGTGAGGTCGAGAGACCCCTCATGCGTGTGTGCGTGTGGCCATCTGCATTTCCTACGGAATTCTAAAGCAATAGAGGCCCAATAGAGTTCATGATGGAGATTCTTCGTTTGATGTTTTAGGTTCATCCCACTTTTTCTTTAATGACATCATCTGCTTAAGCTGACACAGAATTGGTGTAAACCTTGATGATCCAGCATGTTATTCTAACAATGTTTTTTTTTTTAATAAAGTCTGACCTTGAGTAAACATGGTCATGTCCCAAATGTTTACATTTGAATAGCAACCTAGAAAGTGCAGAATGCCAAATATTTTCTATTCATTTTATGTGATGCCATTTTTTAAATCCTAAAATTAGCGAGATTATTTCATTTTATCTTATTAAGATACCCAGATCTGCTTTCTCAAATGCTTGTGTTTTCAGTCGCCTCCCACTGCATTACTACAAGGGCAACACTGCTACAGAAGAAGAATTTGTGTTTGTTGTTGTATAATTTCTGTTTATTCAACGTCTCTGAAGCGGCTGTTAATTACCTGTAAATGAGGTTACCAGGGAACTGCAGTGAGACAGTAAATGCCAGCAGTGAACATGCCTTTGGACTAAGGGAGTGGCATCTGAATTAATCTCCCACCAGACAACACTTTACTAACTCACTTTTGGTAAGAGATTGAATAATAGAGAAAGATGAGGTCAGCGCTTATTATAGGAACTGCCTTAGCAGTAACTTTCATTCACTCTCACGTTAGACAAACTCTCCCTTGTTTGGACAGGAAAGAGCTCACGCCCATGTGCTTGTACACCCCACCCTTCTTTACCCACAGTTTTCCCTCTGTCATGCCCATCACAGGTGCTTTTCCCAGCAAATCAAGCTTCCTGTTGGCTTGAAAACAATGTGATGATCTGCTTGACCAGTTAGTTTGAAGCTATTCTGTAAGTTTGTCTTTTAGCGCATGTTTGGTTTGGACATCTAAGGGCTGTTGTTGTTTCAGCCAACATTTTCTTTGGGAACATGTGGGAGTGAGTGAGATGAATCAATGAATTATGTATTTGTTTTTTTTCTCTTGAATCACAAGAACACTGTACAGGGTCTCTTGGCCCCTGGGTCACAGCTGTGATACCAGTGAAAGTAAAGTCGGAGGCTGTGTATGCTGAAGGGAAGTAAATGAAAGATCACCATTTTAACACTGAGCTGCTGTAACCGTTTTAAAACTAAATCCCATTTTAATGCCACTGGTCGTCTGTGGCGTTTGGGAAATTAGAGATGTTAAGACTCCAGGGACCATCTCCTCTAGCCTAAATGCTGACAACGGCTCCAGAAAGTGGGCTGTTTGGACACGTAATCCATCTATTACTGTTACAATTGAATGATCTGAATAGATGCACTTTTAAAGTTTACATTGAAATTCTGGAATTTAAAGTTTATACTTTAGTTTATAATTAATGTTTTAAGAAAAATTCACAGCAAGTAACATTATGTGGTAAAATTATAAACAAATATTTGATATTTCAGTCACTAATCCAGTGAACAGCTTTTAGATATTAGGGGACATCATCATATAACTGACATCATACATTAACTAAAAATAACCTTGGAACCAGTTTTTGAAAAGTAATTGAAAAAATGACTAAGAAAGGTCAAGTTTGTGAAGTAAGGGGAGAGAGTGATGTAACTTCTGAGAAAACATTTAGCATTTCATTTGTTTGCAAATGCCACTTGGTTTGATTGAAATAAGATGAGTGAAATTTGGTGAAAAGTTGAAATATGGCAACTTTGTGTCTAAACACTGTTGGGAGCCACTGTATCTGTTAAACAAACTAATCAAAAGTCATCCGAGATGAGCATGATATGTCAAGTTGTCCACAGTTAAAGCAGACAAGTAGAAAAGAGCCAAGCTAAAAAAGTGTCAAAAACTAAAAGTAGTCCATAAGGGTATTTTAGGGTGAGTGGGTTTCAGTCAGAAGTTTCCTGTCGAGTCTGTGAGAGTCTGAGGCACCTGATGTTAGAGGTCATGATGCATTGAATTCCACTGCTGCAGTTAAGCATGTAATGGAACATTTGGCTAAACTACGCTGTAAAACACTTTCACTCTTTGTTGCTTGTGCCAGGGCTTTTTTCTCTCATTTACCTTTTCCCATAATCCATTGCCATTGTCTCATTTTTAAGTCTGTTTTTCAGTTGCTTAGTAGATCCTTAAGAGATGCTTTTTGTAGTTTTTTCTATCATTGACTTAATGAAGAAGAAACAGTGGGTATAAATACACAGATACAGTAGGTGTGTCTGTACCTGCATTTTCCCTCTACATTTCAATGTGGTCAGATAAGCTCCATCAGTGATTTGCATATTCTTTGTCCATCAGATCTGGTGCTGACATAAGCACAACATGTACAGTTGAATTTTTTTATGGTTTTTCTTGATGAATCATATTTGGTTTTGCACAAATTTGTAGGGCTAGTATCTAGTGGGTGATGTCATAAAGCAGGAGAGCACAACAAATACTAGAAAATGTTTTACTTTATTTTGCTAAAAATATGTTTGTTATAAAAATATTTCTTTAGAAAAATTATGACTTTATTAAGTGATGGAGTTATGCATCTTTACAACATAACTGCTGCTTTTAGGTGATGTATACATGCGGGTGATATGGACTCCCTCTAAACGCTCCGCCTCCTTATTCACCGCTGTGTTTTGATTGGTTGAATAACCAAGTAGATCTTGGCCTTTGAAGTTCGTTGAGTGAGGAAGTGTCTGTTTGTGGTCTGCAGCTGCAAGACGGCTCAAGGCTCCATGAACCAATCTGGGAAAAAATGCACTTCGTTTGCTGAGAGGCATTTACTGATAGCATGATGATGAGTGATTTCTACATAATGTTTCTAAGATTTTAAATTCTTTTGTCATATATGCTGCAGTAAGTATTATGCACAAGTATGTCATGTTTAAGCAGCAGTATGATTTTAAAATACATTATTACAAACACATACTGTAAAAGATTGCAATCCCAGAGTGACTTGGACACATTGTACACAAATTGGACACATACTATATACGTACTTAATAGCACGATGAATATAAAAATCAGATTATAATTTTAGGCAATTCTGTATTTGTATTTTGTTCTTCTGTATCTACTGTTCGTCATTCTACAATATATTTTCTTTAAAGCTGCTGACAAGCAAAGCTTTTCTCTGAAAAGTGCTGTAGAAATAAATTGAATTAACAAGGTAAATGTCACATTCGGATGACACTACATAACGTATAATAAAAGAAGCAGGAAATATTTGAGCATCTTCTTTGTGACGCATTGAGTTTACTCTCATGTCTTCCTATTGAAATGACCTCTGAACTGTGCCACTGTACTCTTCCTGTGTCACGCTGAAAGGAAGTCTGCTGCTGTGGATATACTCTCACACATTCTCTAGAGTCTGTTGTTACTAGCTTAAATCTGCAGATTGTACGTGCTCATTCATGCGTTCTTTAATTTCTGTTTTTGTAGATCATTCTCAGGACCTATTTATAGCAGTGACACATTTATGGGTGTGAACTCACAAAGAGCCATTAAAGGCTTTTTCAGGGAGAGTGTGAAAGAGTTGTTACCTAACAGCAATGAATGTGTGCCCTGTGTGTGTCTGTAGTATGTAGAGAGCGTTTCACTTGCTATGGTTCATCCTGTAAGACTGGTGGGCAATTCCATGTAAATCTCATCCTTACCATAAAAATACTGCTTTTATCAAACGTTTTCATCATACTGATAGCTCAGATGTTAATATTTGGTTGTTCAAATACCCATGGCAGGTCTCTCTCAAAGTTTTTAAAGCATGGTTTTTATGTTTAAAGCATGGTTTTTCATAGTCAGGTAAAGGGCCGCTTTCAAAATAGTCACATTCATAACAGTCCATATTAAAATTAAATAACTATTTTGTGTTCTTAAAAGTCACCCCTTTTCTATTTGTTGAATATTATTGCGTCTGGTTTGTACCTGCTAGGATGATCAGGGAAAACTGTTTTGCCTATATGTATTGCCTATATGTTGACTCAATATAGGCAATAATAAAGAATAGCATGAATACTGCTTTACAGCACTGTATGTAAATAACATGGAAATTTCATGGTAATCGAAGTGTGTACTTTGCATCGTCACCCTTTATTGCTGATCTTTAAGTGGACGGCTACCCTGCAAAGCGAGAAACTGCAATATTTGAAGTGTGCAGTTGACTTTAGGTAGGTTTGTGTGGTTAGTAGGGCTGTCAGTCAATTAAGTTTCAATTCATTTGCTGGGAAAGCCTCCAAATGTTTCGTTATAATATTGATTAAATGGATAATATAATAACTGTCACAGATATATCGAATAGACAAATAAAAAGTGGCATTAGAAGTCAAGGTATTGTTTGTTTTCATATCACCCACTCACTGGCCAACGTCAACAATTTGTCACAAATAAAGGATACTTGTGTTCCGTTTGTGTTGCATGAGTGCTAGGCCATGACACTCCATATTTAAGATGGTGTGTTAAAAGGAAATTAAACTTTTCTTCTGTTTGTGTGTTCTGTTTTACCCAATGCATAGTTTGCTCCAGTGTATTACTATTTTTGCATTCATTTTCTGTTAGTACATTTCTTTGACAATACAATAACGTAACCGCCTCGTATGATGGCTTTTATGGAATGTTTTTGTATACATGAGCTCAGTTGGTGGAAATCCACAACAGAATGTTATGAATGTTTGTATGACCTACGAGACACCTGTAAGCAGTTGGTATGTGACTGGATTGTGTTTTTATTGTAGAAAACTCAACAAATGATTCCCGTGATGTAAACAACAGATCAGGGCATGCTTTAAGTGCTCATTTTCATAGCATGTCATATTGTGTACTGGTTCCCTGAGATGATCGTAGATATTTGACTTTGTATTTGTTTATTGCCTGAAGGTTTCAATCTTATTAAAGCATTCAAATGTGTTTGAAAACCGTGCCAGATGAATAACAATGAACTGATCCTTTAGTCTTAAAAACGTGTCTTAATCAGGCATGTCACATCAAAGCAACACGCAGTTAAAAAAACAAATAACTCTTCTGTCCTAACCAGCTACATAAGCGACAAGTCATTGGAGCGCTCCTCATATGTATGTGTTAAATGCAAAACACAGACAATAATTAATTGTAAGTCTTCAGATTGTTTGTTTTGTTAAGTTTGTAAAAGATTATAAAAGTGTGAGTAAAAAACTGTTGTAATTGCCACTAGAAATTTGGCCTGGTTACATGTTGTAACATGTAGCATAACATAAGCATCTTAAATAGCCTTTTGTATTTCTTAATTATAGAGTCAGTAATAGTAGCTATACTTGCCTAATTTACAGTATGATTATTTGCTCAAAATGGACATCTTTCTCATTTAGATGGATTGAGGCGTGTTTAAATGAGGATCTTCCACCCACCACTGAGCTAGAGGAAGGTCTGAGAAATGGCGTGTACCTGGCCAAGCTGGGAAACTTCTTTGCTCCCAGTGTGGTCTCAATCAAAAGGATCTATGACCGAGAGCAAACACGTTACAAGGTAACAATGAAGTTACCCTGATGTAGAGATAGCTGTTGTAGTTATCAATTCATTTTCTGATTTTTCCTTTGTTCCTCTTGTAGGCCACTGGACTCCATTTCAGACACACAGACAATATCATTCAGTGGCTGAATGCAATGACAGATAAAGGCCTTCCTAAGGTGAGTAGCCTACTGTAGACGGAGACATACAGTGTTCGAGTTTGTCTTGTTCTTTAGGAGCGTTTCTTCTCCTTTTATTGAGTCACCAGCATGACAGAGCTTGTCTCTGAGCTCCTCTCCCATGTTTGGCAGAAATGCTGCATTTAGCCTCATTAAAGTACATATGTTTTTCTTTGCCAGATTTTCTATCCTGAGACAACTGACATTTACGACAGGAAAAACATGCCTCGTTGCATCTACTGCATACATGCACTAAGGTACCTGCTCTCATTCATAAAGATCTGGTCTCATCCTAATTCCATTTCTAGATTTCTAATGCATTTGACAAATACTTTTATCCAGATTGAATTTGAGTTGTACATCATATTAATCAGTTTTTGTTCCCTGAAAATCAAACCCATACCATCCCAGATTTATATGGTGTCCTTATCTTCAGTTAAACACAAGAAAAGTATATTAAAATGCTGTCATGTTATCTTATACGCAGGGCTTAAAATAGTGATGCTTCAAAAAGCATGTAAAATTTGAACTATTCCTTTAACAACAAGTTGAGCCACAGGATCAAACTTTAAATTTAGGATTACGTTTTTTGTGGTTTATATCCACATCTGCTCTTCCTTAACTTGGATTTAATTAATCAGGATGAAATAAGAAATCAGCAGGTTATATCTGCATCTGCACTCACTGGTTTTGGAATTAATGAATCAGAATTAATAAAGAAACCTGTTCTGGTTTATCTAGAAGCATTTTGCAAAAGGGTAGAAAATCCATCCACCATTTGTAACTCACATTCCAGCTGTACGCAAAATTAACGCTCGACCCACAGGCCATAAATCTGGCCTTCAGAAACAGGAAATAACACTGGGGGTGAGATTTTGGCAGAGGCCTGCTGTTGGGTGAGGGGTACTGGATCTTTTACTGAAAGCTTAGTAGTTTGTATTCATGCTGAGAGCTTGTTTAAGATACGTGTTAAACTCACACAGATAACATCTGACTATCATTTTGTTACAGTCTTTTCTCACACACAGCTGTAGTTCTTCTATAGGGAAAGGTTCTCTTATGGGCGTTTCATTTTCCATAATCATGTTCTGTTTTCTCTACAGCCTCTACCTGTTCAAACTTGGCCTTGCGCCCCAGATTACAGACCTGTATGGCAAGGTTGCCTTCACAGGTGAGTCAGTCTCTGTGTAGTATCAAACTACGGTGCTAGTATATACAATAACAGTGGGAATGTTCAGAAAAGCCCCTGTTCCCGGGAACTGTTGTCAAACGTGAAAGCCATTACCAATTGTATGAGAGTTTCCTGTCATTTTGTCCCGATCTGCCTGCCAAGTTCATGGCTGGGAAACATTATTTACCAGACCTATTGAAAACAATGACCAGCCAATCATATCGAGTCCAGGAAAAATGCACAACTGAGATTACTTTCTAAAAAGGTTAACATGCTCACTAAAGCATGACATGGCAATATTTATTCTGAGATTCATACCATAAACAAAGAATAAACACAGTGAGAATAATCACAGTTTTTACTACAACTTACATGCTGAATGGCTTTTTTGTCTTTCTCAGAGGAGGAAATTAACAACATGAAGAGTGAATTAGAGAAGTACAACATTCAAATGCCAGCGTTCAGCAAAATCGGTGGGATTTTAGCCAATGAGCTGTCAGTGGACGAAGCAGCCCGTAAGCAATGTTTCAGCATTTTACATTCCTCTTGGCAATTTGGCACAGCTCTTAACCTGTAAACATAAACAACTAGACTGAAATAATAGTCTAACAGCTCAGTTAATTACACTGTGTTTAACAAAAGATCTGCATTATCTTCTACTGCGATGATTTAGTGCACGCCGCAGTGATCGCCATCAATGAGGCCATTGACCATGGAGACCCACAAGGGACTCTAGCTGCCATGAAAAACCCAAATGCCATGTTAATGCAGCTGGATGAAAGCACTGCCCAGCAATACCAGAACACCCTGTTCCAGGCCAAGACAGAGAAAGTTGCCAACTCCAGGAAAAGAGTACGAACTGCATTCTGCAGCCAGTTTCCAAACATTACATGTGTTGTCTTGTGAAGTTATATTCTAATATGGGCTCATCACAATAATAAAAATACATTGCTGAGTATAAAAAAGAGAACATAAATTGTATATTATATTTCTTTGGTGTAGATTGGTGAAAACACAGAGGCTGAAAGGGATGTTTATGATGAGCTGCTCACACATGCTGAAATCCAGGGCAACGTCAACAAAGTCAACGGTTTGTACTTTTCTTCTGAGCTCTTTAGTTCTTAACTTCTCATTCAACTTCTGATCTAATATTTGTGCTCTTTCTCAGTATCCAAAGCCCTGAATTCAGCAGAACAGGCCCTGCTGAGTGGAGATGAAAACAAGCTGTACGATGCTCTCCGTTCTCCAGCTTTAGGCCTGCAGTCATTACAGCCTCAGAACAAGGGCTGGTATCTCAAACAGCTGCTGGCAGACCGTGAGCAGAAAGAACAGGTAACAGGGTTTTGCAACTCAGAGGTCCGCAGGAAAATAATGAAATTTTAGTAGGCATGTTACTACTTTCGATTGACCCGGATTGACTTTTAATTAAGTTGTTTTTCTTTTGCTTGTGTTGGTAGAACGCCCCTGGAGAACCGTTGACCAAGGAGGAGTTACAAAGTGGAGTGGATGCAGCCAATGTGCTTGCAGTAGACTATCAAAAATGTGTGTACTCCCTTCCTTCTGTGTCTGTGCTGATACATTCCTCTGAACCTTACAAAATCCTGATGCTCAGGAAGAAATTCTTATTTACTTAAGAACTTCTTATTCTTATTATGACTTCTTGTTTATGCCATCTCACAGCTGTCACTCTATGTATAAAACAATGAATGAGTTTAGTGTGTGTTTGTGTGTGACTCAGTGTTACGAGCGGTGGAAAGGATCAATGCTGCCATCAGAAAGGGTGTAGCACAGGAAACGGTGAATGAGCTGATGAACCCAGACGCCCAGCTGCCGCAGGTTTACCCCAGTGCTGCAGATCTTTACCAGAGGGAACTATCCAGCCTACAGCAGCAGAGCCCAGAGGTCAGAACACACCCACAAATGTATAACAGTCCCATACAGAATCTGAGCTCTCATAGAACATACTACTAAAAATAAGACTTTCATGCGTAGTTGTACACATTCCCCACTCCTTTAATTAAATATTTAGCAAACATAGCAATGCATAATGCATTTTAAATCCAAAAAAGTTGGACCAGGGCCTGCTTATAACTCACCCTTTCACGTTGCTTTGCTGTAACCCGAACCTTCTAATGAAACATTATTTACATGATGTTTACATAAGCTAATGATTTGTAACTGCACAGTGTAGTCAGTTTCATGCTGTACATGACTGTACAGGGCTCTTTGTCACACCCGGAGCTGCTGGTTGCTGTGGAGATGCTGTCCTCTGTGGTGCTGATAAATGAAGCGCTGAACGTAGGGGACCGGTCAGCGGTGTGGAAACAGCTCAGCAGTCCTGTCACTGGTCTCGGCAATGTAGAGGATGAATATTCTCAGAGGTGAGAGACAGAATGAGAGACAACACTCTCAGATGGGAACGGTTCTACAGTATTTTAGCTTTTTAATGCACATTCCTGGTCTCTTGTATTCTTTAAAAAAAAACTGTTTTCTTGCAGGTATATTGATGAGCTGATGCGTCTGAAGGCAGCTGCGAGGGCAGAAGGTTGCGACTATCTTACCTGGAATGACATCCAGGCCTGTATAGACCAGGTCAACAGCACTATTCAAGAAGAACATGAAAGTGAGTCAACAAGGTTCAAGAAATTAAAAGATTATGAACATTGATGGTACTTAATCGTTGTGCTCTTGACTTTAGGGATTGCCGCTATTGGACTGATCAATGAGGCCTTGGCTGAGGGAGACCTACACAAGACAATGGCTGCTTTACAGCACCCAGCCGCCAAGCTAACAGATATAGATCCATCTCTGGCCCAGCATTATTATGATATACTGCAGGAGGCGAGGAGAGAAAAGGCCCATGTATGTAGTTTTGTACCTCTATCCCATGTTTCACCTAAAACCATAACAAACACATAAAAATCACTCTGTTAGTAGTGTTTTGTATATTTGAAATCCCTTCAACAAGGGAAGTGTGTAGGTTTCTAACACATCGTGAGTCAATGCTGTGTGCTGACTCATGTCTAATGACATCATGAGCTCATACCATCTCACCCCTAAGTTTTGTCTTGCGGTTTTGTTAACAAGACGTGACTCTTTGAATGTTAAACATACAGTATTGTAATTAAGCACCACTTTTGAGGGAGGGTTTGGGTAGAGAGAGACAAATTGCTGAACAGAAGTAGGTTAGGTTGTACTGTAGGTTACCAAATTTGGCACAGTCACAGTTTCTAAGCCACGCCTATGTGTTTCCTGTGGACCTAAAACTGAAACCACTAGTATGCAGGTGAATGTTGTAGGGCACGTTGGAGGCCAATGGTTTACCACAGGAGAGTGTGCCACTGTGGTTTAAAGCCGTACTGTGTGTCTTTGAAGGAAAGAGGAATGCTTAAAGTTACAGTACCGGAAAAATATGTTCAATGACGTATTCGGATTATGCCTCATCTGAATCTCTGTGGCAGTAGTGTAACCCTTATGTAACATACCTCTAATGTAGTAGTCCTCACATGAGACGATACTTTTTTTGGTCTAAAATTAACATGATGACTCCTAGCTGCCAAACTCCATCTTAAGAACCATGCTGCCTGAAAAAAAACATAGTTGGAAAAAAAGCGTTTCCTTTCGCCATGGTTTTCACAAGCATCGGAAATAACAAAGCTGGTGACTCGTTCTCTGCCTTAAAAGGGCAAAATCTTGGCACTTTACTGGACGCTGGTGCAAGTCAGTAATGGGTTTTGGGTTTGACGTCACTCCTGGGTTTTACTTTGGCACAGGGTCACTCCATTGCAAAGCTAAAAAAAACAGATCTGTTCATCTGACACAGGAAGTGGTTAGAAATGATGTCTAAGGATTTTTTACTTCTGCAATTTCAAATGATCTATGGGAATACAAGGAAAGATATGGTGATGTGATCAGATAGATAGTAACAACTGTAAACTACTTTTCAGTTTTCTTAAGTAAGGACATGCTGAGAGTAGCAGCCCTTTTAGAGTTACTTCCATGAAGTTGACAGACTTTATTCAGAAGTTTTGATTTTTCAAATCCATTAAATCATATTTCAAATATAATCCTAAACACATTTAAACGTTTGATTAAATGTTACGCAGTGAAGCAGAACCTTGTATTCTCTGAAGGAACAACGTTACTCTCTGTTGCACAACTTGCCACACCCTCAGGTTTGATGTACTTTTGGAGATTTGCAAGAAAGGCGGGTAGATTTCAGAGGGGCAAGTGTTCTCAGCAAATCGCAGTGCTGCAAATTGTGCTCCGGAAACTGAGCCCAGCATGCGGTTGAGACAACTGAAAGAGAGCAACTGCACCACCTGCTGGTGTTAGTAATGTAACGTTTCATTTAGATGTATTTGTTTGGCAGATTTTGTCATCCGAAACCAGTTACAAATGAGACTTAAAGTGATTCCAAGTGAATCCAAAGGGGATTTAAAACAAGTAGCTCATGTACTTTCAGATGATTGCAGCCAAAGAAACATATCTGCATTATAATCTTAAGGCTGTATATATTTATGGCTCTTGCCAGCATGTGAAAAGGAAAATGAAGAGAGCGCCAAAAAATAAAAAAGTTTCATCCTTTACTCACCCTCATGTCATTCCAAATCTGTATGATGTTCTGTAGAACACAAAATAAAATATTTAGAAAAACAAGACGGGCCCCCATTAACTTCCATAGCATGGACAAAAAAAGACATTTTTAAAACACTTTCTTCACGAAAGAGTCATATACAGGCTTTGAATGTTATGAGGGTGGAAAAATGATGACAAATTTTTATTTTGGGGTAAACTATTCCTTTGAAGACAGTGTAGTTGTTTATAAAGCCTGAGCAGTTTTATTATTGGGTATGGCAGTGCTCAATATTTACAAATTCACACTATATTTGTTGTTATGATTTTATCATCCAGGTCATATTTGTTGACAGTAAACACATGCTCTTTAATGGAATAATCATTTCTTGCAGAAGGTGCGGCTGAGTTTTTGCCATTGTCAGTAATGACTAAAGATATTTGCCATTAGTGATGCAGAAATGACAAACAAATTACTTTATAATTCCTTGATGCAGTTTAGTTGTAGGTATTGATTTTTTTTTCAATCTAAATCTCTTTTCAGGAGTGTGGAGATCCTTCTGCAGTACTTTGGTTAGATGAGATCCAGGACGCCATCCTAAGAGCCAACAAAGACTCAGAAGAAGCGTTGCAGTGTAAGAATGCTTGTTTAATTCACTGCACACTTACACTAAAACTTGATTTTTGTGTGTTTATTCATTACGTTCTATATCTCTCTCTGTGTTTTAATAAATAATTGAAGAATGATTTTTTTTCTTCTTATCTGTCATTAGTCTCTCAGGCAATTCAGGCCATTAATGAGGCTGTGGATAACAGAGATGCTTCTCAGACGCTAGCAGCTCTGCGCTCACCTGCCGCCGGTCTGTACGGAGTCACTCCAGAGTGTGCTCAGACATACCAGGATGACCTGTACAAAATTAAAGAGGACAAGGAAAAGGAAGGTGAGAAAGAGGAGTTTTGGAGTTGTGTATATTATATAAACCTGTAACATTTACATTATATGCATTACAATAGTAATTTAGATCTTTGTGTTATTACATATTTTGACTTAAAGAGTGAGATTAATGTGAGTTGTGTGTTTGTAGGGGATAATGGCAGTGAGTGGATGAAACACTGGGTGAAAGGAGGACACAACTACTACTATAACTTAAAGACTGGACAGGGCACCTGGGATGAGCCTGCAGACTTTGTTTCAAGCAACACTCAGCTTAACAAAGAAGATATACAGGTAGAACTTTATTAGATACAGTCATTACATTTTTGTCTTTATATGTCCAGCAGTGTTGGAGAGCATCTTTTAGGATCTCCTAAGTGTGGCACAGTATCATTGAGATCATTGTGGTTTTGGTTTGTTTTGTTGTGTGTTTGGTTTGTGTTGATTGATTCTATTTTAGGAATTACTTTTTTAATTTCCCCTTTTCTGTTTGTGTTCTTGTGTAGTCTGTTGTCTCGGGAGTAACCACAGCATATAACCGAGAGCAGCTGTGGTTGGCCAATGAGAGTCTGATTGCCAAACTACAAGCACGGTGCCGCGGTTTCCTGGTCCGGCGTGGAATGAAAGAACGTCTTGAATTCATGAAGTCTCAGGAGCCATCTGTTACATGCATACAGGTCTTTCTACCTATATAATATATATCATATATAATAATAGTATAGACATCAGAAAAAACAGTTGTGCTATACCTTGAAAGCCATTCATTACGGTCTGGATCTGTTTGCCATACAGGCTCACTGGAGGGGTTATAAGGACAGAAAGAAGTACAGTGACAGGAAACAGTTCCTAAAGGACCACACAGATGACGTTGTCAAGGTGAGATGACGAAAGTTAGCAGCAAATGAACATCTGAGGGATTAAAGCAATATCTCAGAGCTCATGAAATCTTATCACACTGACATGTTTATACGGCTTGTGCTGTATTTGGTGCTAAATGTATGAATGTTTTACCTGTAGATTCAGTCATTGGTCAGGATGCACCAAGCTCGTAAAAAATACAGAGATCGTCTGAAGTACTTCAAAGACCATGTAAGTATTGTTTAAATATACTGTGTTGAAACCATATTAGGATTGTGTTTGGTGGTTTGGACGGAACATCTAGAATTTTAAAAAATGTATTTTCTTTTTTCAGATTAATGATGTAGTAAAAATTCAGGCATTCATTCGAGCAAACAAAGCAAGAGATGACTACAAAACACTCAGTAAGCATTTCATTCTCTCAAGTAAAATCTGTTCTGTTTCACATTATCTTTCTAAAAATGTAAATGCAAAATGAGTCATCAGCATTTTTAAAAAGTACAGTAGCTAATATCTAAGCATATGACATGGACTAAAAGTCAAAGTCATATTTTGATTTTATGAGGTCTTATGGTGGTCCTTGCCCGATTAATGAATGCCATACCTTTCGTGAATGCCATACCTTTCTTTTACAGTCAACGCAGATGATCCTCCAATGGCGGTTGTCCGTAAGTTTGTCCACCTGCTGGACCACAGTGACCAGGACTTCCAGGAGGAGCTGGAACTGATGCGGCTAAGAGAGGAGGTGATCACCAACATCCGCTCGAACCAGCAGCTGGAAAATGATCTCAATCTGATGGACATCAAGATCGGCTTGCTGGTGAAAAATAAAATCACCCTTCAGGAAGTGGTCTCTCACAGCAAGAGGCTCACCAAGAAAAACAAGGGTGAGCTGTCCAATCTGATGATGATGAATAAGCAGAGAGGTGGACTGAAGGCTCTCAGTAAAGAGAAGAGAGAGAAGCTGGAAGCATATCAGTACCTCTTCTATCTCTTACAGGTAATCTTCATTAACTCTAGGCTTTTACCAAAACTCATTTCTCAAACAACTATTGGATTATTAATTGCTTTCTGTGTGTTTCTCAGACCAATCCAACATATCTGGCCAAGCTGATCTTTCAGATGCCACAGAACAAGTCAACCAAGTTCATGGACTCTGTGATTTTCACATTGTACAATTATGCTTCCAACCAGCGCGAGGAATATCTCTTGCTCAATCTCTTCAAAACCGCCCTGCAAGAGGAAATCAAGTAGGAATGAAATACTACTTTATATATTCGCTCAATATACTTCTCAAATAAAAAACTGTAGTTAGAGAAAAGGAATAATTGTTTAATTTGGTTGTCAGAAAATGTATCAAGGTAGGACATTTTTAAATCACTTAGTGACATTTCACCTGTAAATACAGATCAAAAGTGGACCAGATCCAGGAAATTGTAACGGGAAACCCAACAGTCATTAAGATGGTTGTGAGCTTTAATAGAGGAGCCAGAGGTCAAAACGCCCTCAGACAGATCCTCTCTCCTGTCGTGAAAGAAATCATGGATGACAAGGCGCTCAACATCAGAACTGACCCAGTGGACATATACAAGAGCTGGGTAAACCAGATGGAGACTCAAACAGGAGAAGCCAGGTGAGAATATCGAAGTGTTCACTATTAAACCTGTGTTCCTCTAATAGGAAACACAAGTGTCATAATTGAAAACCGTTCTGATATTGAATGTTAATTTAGTGCATACACGTTATGAAATTTAAGACTGAAGTGTACTTTTATAAAAAAAAAGCAATTCTAGATGACATTTCAATGCCACATAATCTCGAAATGACTGTAAGAGTCTGCTTTGCAGCAAATTGCCGTATGAAGTGACTCCAGAACAAGCAATGAGTCATGAGGAGGTTCGGACCCGCCTGGAAGTCTCCATCAAGAATATGAGAACAGTCACGGACAAATTCCTTTCAGCCATAATTGTTTCTGTGGATAAAATACCGTAAGTTTATTACAGTACACCTGACACTGCTGGGTAAAATTGTCTTTTGGTCTTATTCACTTTTCACTTGCAAAGATTTATTTGTATATAAATTCAGCTGCAATACAATTTCATCAACGTTGATGCTTTTATCGATGATATGATTGATTCGGTATACCTAGCTGTTTATAAAACTTTTAATAATTTTTAATATATGAAAATAAAATAGAATAGAATAGAATCAAATAGACATCTAATACATGACCCTTTGTTCTTGTGTGTATGCATGACTCCTCTGTAGATATGGCATGCGCTTCATTGCAAAGACGCTAAAGGACACACTTCACGAAAGGTTCCCTGATGCCACAGAGGATGAGCTTTTGAAGGTTTGTCACGTCACAGCTTCTAAAAATCACAAACACCGTTACCAAACAGAGTTTATGTATTTGCATGTGTTATTTGATCAAAATGGGACATATCCAGATGTCTTAGACACTTTGTTTACCTCTTTGCTAAATGTCAGATCTTTCATCTGGTACCTGCTGCTTTCCTGTCTGCTTGTGAAGTCTGACGTCATGCACAACTAATTCTGGGTGCAAGTGCTCTCAGACTCTTGAAATGCTGTAAAACTGCCAGAAATCCATGATTCTAACCTTGAAACACCTGTTTAAATAGTAGCCTCGCTTGAAACAAGGGAAATTTGGACCCGGAAATGGTATTCCTTAGGTCATGACTTAACAAGCGGATAGCTTGGTTCTGGCCTCGCTGTGGACTGTAGTTATTTCTCGTGTTTCAGCACTATTATCGTACTTAGGTCACTTCACTCAATAAATGTGGTTTCCATCACTTGGAAAAAGATTCCACTTCTATCTTTTTCTTTCTCTGTCTCTCTCTTTTTTTAATGCCGTGGCTGCAGCTATCCTCTTGGCCCTTGCTTATGCCCTTTCTCAGATGTTTCTGATCTTTGGTGAGCACCAGCCTAGGTGAGCCACGCCTTTGTCACTCTCCCCTTTTTGCTTCTCTATATCTCAGTAATTTTTCACACACTTAAAACTTGCATAAAATGATTTTTAGCTGTGGTTTTAAAGTTTTTGATGTTGTGACATTCTGATTATCTTTTAAGATTGTTGGCAACTTGCTGTATTACCGCTACATGAATCCTGCCATTGTGGCCCCCGACGCCTTTGACATCATTGACATGTCAGCTGGTGGCCAGCTGACCACAGAGCAGAGGAGAAACCTAGGATCCATTGCCAAAATGCTACAGCATGCTGCCTCCAACAAGATGTTCCTTGGAGACAATGCCCATCTAAACCCCATCAATGAATACCTCTCTAACTCCTACCAGAAATTTAGGTACAATTGATATTAAAGTGCCTGATATGTGTGTTGTATTACCTACAACACTCCATACTAACACAAATCCTTTTCTGTCCCTAAGACGGTTCTTTTTGGCCGCTTGTGATGTCCATTTATTGGAAGACAAGTTCAATGTGGATCAGTACTCTGACCTGGTCACCCTCACCAAACCTGTAATCTACATTTCCATTGGGGAGATCATCAACACTCACACGGTAACCACCTGAAGCTCATGATCATCATAAGATCATCACACCAAATGCACATCAAATTAAACATGTTTGTGTTTGTCTTTAGCTCTTACTGGATCACCAGGATGCTATTGCACCAGACCACAATGATCCTATCCATGAACTGCTAGATGACCTTGGCGAGGTGCCCACCATTGAGTCTTTAATAGGTGAGTCAGAGAAAGTGCTTTAATGACACAAGACATCGAGTTCCTAAGTGTCAGAGTGATGGAATATAATAATATTCTCTCACAGGTGAGAGTCCACTTCCCCCCGATGACCCTAATAAAGAAATGATGGGTAAGACAGAAGTGTCTCTTACTCTCACCAACAAGTTTGATGTTCCTGATGAGGCCAATGCTGAAATGGATGCCAAGACTCTCCTCCTAAAGTAAGGATAATGCTGTTTTCAGTTGTTATGTCTCAATATTATTGTCAAAGTTTTTCTTTTTCTGATTGAACAGTTTTATTCCTAGTTTCACTTGACATATTTTATGACTATTTGACCGTTTTATTTTTTAGCACCAAGAGGCTTATAGTAGACGTGATCCGGTTCCAGCCTGGAGAGACGCTCACTGAGATACTTGAGACTGTAGCTACACCAGAGCAGGTATATTAACAGCTTTTTACATTTTCAGAATGAAAAGGAAACGGAAACTTGTATTTGTAAGGGTATTTACAGTTATGTTTGAAAAGGAAGAGTTGTTCGTATTCAAGACATAACTTTCCTGCGTTATAGGAAGCAGAGTACCAGCGTGCCATGCAGCGACGAGCCATTCGCGATGCTAAGACCCCCGAGAAGATGAAGCAAGCCAAACCAGTTGTGGATGACAGTCTTAACCTGCAAGGCAAAAAGGAGAAAATCAGGAGCAACCTGCAAAGATTAGGAGAGCTGGGAAAAGTTCATCCTGATAAGAAATATCAGGATCTTATAAATGATATTGCCAAGGTATTATTCCTTCGTCCCATGAATCTTACGTGTTTGCAACGGACTTTACAGTGGCTTTATTGCTGAATATGTGCAATGACTCCAATGTAGCATCTACTTTTAATTTCTAATAATTTGTGTAGGATATCCGGAACCAGAGGCGATACCGTCAGAGACGAAAGGCAGAGTTGGTGAAGCTGCAGCAGACCAATGCTGCACTGAACTCCAAGACTAATTTCTACAATGTGCAGATTGACTACTACAATCAGTACATCAAGACCTGCATGGACAATTTGGCCAGCAAGGGCAAGTGAGTGACAAGATTTTACAGCAGTCTTACATCTGTAAATTACTGTTAGACTCTTAACTTTAGTTTATGAAAAATGTCACTTCTTTTTCCACAGATTATCTAAGAAACCTGGAAACCATAAAGCTAAGAAGAGTAAGCAGGTATCACAGAAGTACACGGCTGCCCGTCTGCATGAGAAGGGAGTGCTCATTGACATTGAGGATTTGCAGACAAATCAGTAAGTTTAAATCATTATGCTTCTTGTATCAATGTCACTTTTATTGTCCTTTTATTAATTTGCTTTAACTGATCTTTTCCAGGTATAAGAATGTGATTTTTGAGATCTCCCCATCTGAGATTGTAGGAGTGTTTGAAGTGAAAGCTAAGCTTATGGGAGTACATCTGGAGACATTAATGTTGGAATACCAGGTATAAATGAATTTCAAAAGCCATTATTATACAGTTAAAGTGCTCATTTGTCTATTCTAAGGACCTGCTGTGTATGTAATTTTTGTCATTTTTTAATTACAGGACCTTCTTCAGTTACAGTATGAGGGGGTGGCTGTGATGAAGCTGTTTGATCGAGCTACTGTAAATGTAAACCTTCTCATTTTCCTGCTCAACAAGAAATTCTATGGCAAATAGACCCCAGAGAAAGACTTCACAGACTGTTGCACACAAAGTGAAGCCCAGATCACAATCATCTTTACATTTAAATGTCTTTTCTGCACTACCCTTTATATTCCTGCGTACTTAATATTTTATCTTTCTAAAAAAGGATACAGTAGATTCCCTGAATGTACATTATTAAAAACGTCATTGACCACAGACCTTTATCTTCTGGGCATGTAATGAATCACTGTTGTCCATTTTTTATTAAGATTATCAGTGTCTGAACGAGTGTCAGTAGTTTGCTTTGATCTCTGCAAACTGTACTTGCATGAGCTTTAAATACTCTATATGTTATATGTAAAATGAGCATTTTATTCCATTTTTGTTGGGAGAACAGAAATTGTCTCTAAGTATCCCTGTTCTATAGGAAAATGAGAAAGCGGAGTGTTATATTCATCTAAATGTTACCAAAGTATATTTATCAGAGCAACCTTTTTTTGATTGTTTGTAACCTAATTATGAATAGGTACCTCATTGGCTGGTTAGATATCATGAATTATTGAAAAAAGATATATTTTCTAGAGCATTCAGGCATGCTGGAAGAATTTTAAGTTTACGTCCCACTAATGTTTGTACACTTGTTTCCATGTTTTTGTCATTTTTTGGTTTGTTTTATAGTGCCTAAACTTGAATAAACTGTTACAAAAAAAATGGATAAGCCATATCATGACGTATCATCTTCTATCTCTTAAAACACGGTGTAAAAGGTGAATGATGTGTACATATTTCCACAGATTGGTAATGTTGGTTTATACACTTATGTTTAGAAATATGTCAATGTTATCCTTGAACACAAAAATGAAATGAATTAAATAATGTATAAACATCAAAAAAACACATTTTAAGTGGGAAAGTCATCTTTAAAAAGCAAACCATTCAACTATTTAATTTATAATCTTGTTTAACGCTTCTGTTCCGTCAATTTATTTGAGTGCTACTTGTCTGTTCAAATGTTTCATGAAGCTGTATTATGTAAAACTGGTAGCTGTAAAAAAAAATGTGACCTGAGAAGTTTTTGTTCACAAAAATGCTGTTCACAATAATAGCACTGGATTATGAATTTCACTGTCCAATGTGTAAGTTGTAACAATGTCTCAAAACAAAATTTATTGACCTCAATGCATGTTTCTCAAGGCAAAATGCTTTAATGCCTACTCAATGTAATATTTCTTATTTGTAGCTGTTTCACCTTTAAATCAATTATAAAACCAAATAAAAGAACACCACATTTTTGAAGAAAATGAAGCACACAGTATTTACTTTGGTTTGGAAGTCAGGAAGCAATTGCTAAACTACATATAGACATTTGTGATGTCTAACACTGATTATCTGATTATCTTATGATTTTATAAGGCTATGCACAAAACAGTTATTTTATGCAAAAAGGAGAAAAGCTACTTTAACCATTTGCATTTGTTTTTGATAAATGCAAATCTTTCTCTAGAGAAAACAAATGCCATACCATTGAGTCAACAAACTTAGTAAACTGGTGAGGGCAGAGAAAACTGGGCATAGTAAGGCCTTATTAGATATAGCCATATATGCATTCTGACAGAAAGAAATGTTACATTAAACAACACAGTACAAATATTCAATTATAGTAGATGTTTTCCCAGTGTTTGTCTGCTTCTTAGTTTAAAATTATTAATTATTTTTGCACAATAATGGTAGAGTTATATTTATGCTTGACAGGTGTAGGGTGCAGAAGGGTGCAGGGTACACAACCCTGAGTTGTAACCAGTATTCAGAATTGGAGAATGTATTGGCAGAGGATACAGTATGTTGGCTAGTTGGTTGTAGTTACCGAATGAGATCCAAGATAAAGTTACTGAGCATGGTGTTTAGACCCAAGTCCAGCTGTTAAATAATGAGATGTAAATAAAAGAACATCCTCGCATATCTCTCACCTGAGCAAGACCAGAAAATCTCATCCTTTGCCTACCTTTCTTATATATATATTCCATAATAAATAGTTTTTAATCTCCTAAGGGCCTCATCCTAAAGTATTGATGTAGCCAGTAACACAATCTGCATACAAAATGATGTTTCCAGCAGCTAGAAAATCAAGAGCCCCTTAGAGAGAGCATTTCAGATACTTCATATAAAATCTGATTTAGCCACAAAGCATTAAATGGCTTGTAAAGTTAGCTTAAAAGTTAAAAATCACAATGTGCAGGTTTTTATACCAGAACCCGATTTTTGTAGCAAAATATCATTTCAATGTGATAAAGAAATATGGTGGCGTGGCAGCTATTAGGATGAACACATTAAAATGGCAAAATATTACTAATCATTCTATGACACCTTTAAAAATAAATAATACGACTATCCCTTTAAGGGGACTCCACTGCCGCCTTGTGGACACAACTTTTAAAAAATTGGCATACAGTTTTAGGGCAGGCTTGTGTATTTTTTTTCCTCGGCTTGTTTTCACTCGGAGTGAAGGATCGGAGTTGACAAAACAAATGTGTGCCGTGAAGTCAGGAGTCGGTGTATTACAGTTCAAGTGGATCTAGATAATGGACACGGAGAACAGAGTCAAAGGGAATACATGCGGACTACGCGATCAGATTTCACCGCTGCATTTCACGAATCAGTAACATCTAAACATTTTCTCAGACTCGTATGACAACAGCGGTCGATGAGTGGCCGCTGATTGTCCCGCCGCAGGACAGTGAGTTTCATTTGCTACCTTACTGCCAAGTTCGTGTTGCTCTTACCTGTTTCTGTTTCTTTGAATGCGTAATGAGGTTTACATTGGCGAGACCACTTGTTGAAATCTCACGAAACTAAGTTCAGTGTTGTGGTTATTGCGGTTGTTTGTCATTTATCATACAAGTAGGCTGTTTAATGAGTCGAACGAATGTTTAGCGCCGTTTCTTGCTAATTGAAAATTCAGTTGTTGCATTTTAATGTGGGGATTGTGTCATATCGCTTCATTAGCTGGTTAGCTGTCACGGCTCACTTTACCTACCAGAGCAACCAGTATCAATCACGTATAACAAAATGAAACAGTTATATGTACACAAAATGCCTGTTTTCATTCATAAATGGTGACGTAGGCTTAAATTATTTGTTACAGTTAAAAATACATCAATTCTTCTCGGAATATGAAGTGTTCAGATCGCTAGCTTGAGTCGTTACCGAACTTGATGTTCTGTACATCCAAGTAAAATACTTTAGTTTAATTGTTTGTCAGTGCGCTATTCAACATCCCATTATCTTCCCACATAAATGGCAAGTTTAAAAGCTGGTTTCTTAATGCCAAACAAATCTGTCTACCAAGGTTAAACGCTTTGAATACTTAGCGATGTCCAATTTCCTGACAAACTTTTGGCCAACAAGAAATCGACTCCTCGGCCACATACAGACATTCAGCGATTTAATTGTAAAAAATGTTTTTTTGTATTTTAAAGTTGATTACATTGGCTAAATCAAACGAATTAAATTGTTATTACATATGTTTCGCAGCTCATTAATGGTGGCAAAGCTCCTGTCATTAAACTGACCCCACCAAACCCCTCTAAAGCATCTGGACGGCACTCTTACACCCTTTGCGGACATGGAGGGACAGCGTAAACTTATTTGACTTCTTAATCGAAAACAATCGACGATCATTTGCCTGCGAAGTTCAGCTCTGTGAAGTGAAACTCTGCGGCCCAACCATGTCAGGATCCCCGGGCTCGAGTAGCTCCAACCCGCGGAAGTTCAGCGAGAAGATCGCGCTTCACAACCAGAAACAGGCGGAGGAGACGAGGGCCTTCGAGCAGCTCATGACAGACCTCACCGTCTCAAGGGTAAGCACAGACACATTAAGAAATTATATCGTTGGCTTGATTTAATAGATTAAATTAAACTGCCCAATTTTGTACTCTGCGGGCATGAATCATTGTGTGTGTGTGTAAAATTCGTGTGAAGGGATGAGCGTGTCGGTGAGTCACTTCACTGCCTGTCATAGGTGAGCAGACTGCTGTAATTTACACTGTACAAAAATGCAACTTAGTATTGCTTTTCATTGAACGATTGTTGTTAATATTTGCCAGTGATCACTTTACGAACATTTATATAAGTGTACTAAATTTGGCTATTAAAAGTACTTTTTCTGGTAATATTCGTTAGTCGCCGCCCCACAGTCACCATGGCAACCGCAGTTTGCGCAGGTTACTACGGTTATTACTTACAAAAACTGTTAACTGCATTATAAAGTGCGGTGAGCTGCTTTGCATTTACATGGACTGCATGTAAACATTTTAGAGGGAACGATGCATCATGACCACATTTGTTATGGTACAGTTATGTGACCTGTAAAAGAGAATGAATGCTGTTCTTTGCTGTGCAGGAGAAAGAAGCTGCTTTTGTGTATTCTGGTATGGCTAAGTTTAGAGTTTGTTCTATATTTGAGATTATGTTAAAGTCTGCGATGGAGCTTTTTTAGCTTATGTAGTGTATTTAAAAAAAATGTTGGTCATGTACAGTGGTTAAGTGGCGGAAAGTAGTGTTGCGCTTCTGTGGAGTCTGTAGGTGTGAATAAATGATCTGCCAGCTTATGATTTAACTGGCTCCACTTTTATGGCACATGAACCTGTAATTGTGTCATAGTAATTGTCATAATTGAAAGTCATACCTTTTTACAAAGGATACGTCCAATGCTGACTTACCACATCAGCCACTGGAATGAGCCCTGGAGGAAAATGCTTTTTAAAAACTGCAGGTTTGTGGTCAAATGAGCGCACTTTGCATTTTACACATTTGGTTAATTTTTAAACATCATGAACTGTAGGAAACCAAACAATACTAAAGCCTCGACATGCTATTGCATGCAGCATCTGTAATTATTACACATGTTGCCAGCTAAGAGCTGGGAGTCGTCGTTGAGAATTGCACTTTTTAGAGAAAAACAACAAACGCCAGTACCAATAATGAACAATGGAACTGAATGCTTGCCGTTCGCTGTGTGGCAGTTATCACAAAGGAATAGGGCTGCACGATATTGAGGAAAAATGTGAAGCGTGATAACTTGGTAAACAGTGCGATTTACAATATGCGATATGATAATGCTTTAAAATAGCCAAATACACAAAATATATTTTAAAGTTGGAAATTGCAAAATCATTGTACATGTTTTATATTCTTGCTTGGAAAAGAAAGCACCATTACGACTTTTGATATGAAATATGACAGACATGTTTTACTGTTGCAGTAAATTAAAAGATGTCAGACACTGTTATTGTTATATGCATATTGCAATATGCACATTTGTGACATTTTAATATTTTGTTAGTTTGTTTTAATTGCCAGTTGCAGTACAAAAAATACTAATACCAGTGGTTACACTATTCAGAGAAATTGCTTGTTTACATTTATAGTCGCTGCACATAACACTGGGATAGGAGAAAATCGTTTTATTATTACGCACAGCCACTTCATCTAAATTACTCTGAAATAAATGTATTATTCAATTTTTTTTGTCGTTTTAACCACTTGACTGATTGCCCTCCAAAAAGCAAGAAAATAGTAAATCTCTTTAAACTTCTGCTGTGAAATGGATTTAAGACATTTCATTGACCTAAGAGATTTCAAGCAAGGATAGCCAGATGTTCTAGACCAGTAGTGACTTTGACATTTTAAGTAGTATGTGTTGAACAGAAAAATAAACGCCTTTTCTTGTGTTGCTGTTTTAATCACCCACTACATGTTTGCATGCCAGAAGACATCCAGCTGCAAATCCCTGGCATGATCAGCTGTGTTAGTGTACATTTAGTGTACAGCCCAGGAATCATATGCTTTCACAATTTTTTGTAGAATTTACAAATAAAAAACTGTAAATTTAATTTCTTTAACCAGGTAGACAATTAACAGGTAAAATAGACAATTTAAGTCAATAGCAAATTTAGTTTATTTTTTAAAGAAAATAATAAAAACAGTTTGTAGACCTTTACTGTAAGTAATAAAAATAATAAACATCATTCTGCAATGTTTGCTGCCCTAGGGAAATCCTCTGCTTTACTAAGCAGCTTGGTTCTGCACCACAGCTGGGGTGTCATTGTTTTGATAGCGACAAACATTGAAAGGCTTGGTGTGAGCCTTCATGAACCCAGAAAGTGTGCTGAGGAGAGAGGATCTGTGTGTGGTTATTAAAGCTGTGTTTCTGAACTGTCTGCCTGGAACAGTCTATCAGATTTAAAGCTGCAGCTTTTTATTGCTTTAAAATAAAAGACATGATGACGATGAGGAGGAGAAAGATAATATTGTATTTTGATTTGTGATTTACACACAGAGTTAGAGTATGTGCACAATGCTACACTGTTAATGCTGATAGTTTTTACTAAGCAATGTGTTAACTTAGGTTTTATACTTTGACTTAATAAAATGTGTGTGTGTTGGATTAAAAAACACTTATGTGTTGTGAAACCCATTGATATCAGTAAATGAGGCAAGTCTTTGAGATTCAAATTTTGTCCTTTGCCTAGTGAGAGGAAGGAACACCTCCTGATTTGCTTATGCCTGATCAGAATTGATAATTTTTATTGTTTACTTTTGGCGATCAACAAAATCCACATTGTCATCCAGAATGGGCTCTGAAGTACATCTAAAACCAAGACCATCTAAGAACGTCTATCCTGTTTACCGCATGTCAAACATTAAAAGTCTTTGATAATTATATAATACCCAAAAACCCTTTAAGTAAACTTTTCCAATGTTTTTCTCTTCATTAAAGGTGCAGTTTCAGAAGATCCAGCAGCTTCGTCTGTCTCAGAATAGGGTCCAATACTACGGCGGCTCTCTGCCCAACGTCAACCAGATTGGCAATGCCAGCACTGATTTCCAGGTACCTGGATTGCCCTCCATCACTTATCTAAGTCTACTAAATCACTCCAGCAAGCTGTGTTCATTTAGAAGAAGATAAGCCCTAACTATATCGTGCGTTTTTCTAACTTCAGATAAGTGATGTCAAGAGATGGTAATTGCAAACCTTCTCTTAATAGTCTACTTTTACTTTCTCTGTTCCTCAAGTACACGGTGATCCCCACAGGTAAACTTGATATAGCGGCGAGCCAAAGAACTGTATCTGTTTCTATCCCCTATGGGGAGAGTAGTGTTGTGTACCTCCAGGTGAAAGTGTTCTTGTTGCTGTGAATAAGGCGTCTTTGAGGCACGGAGCAGTGATCCCTTACATTTGTGCATCATGAGAAACCAAACCTAGAGAGGTAAAAGCAGTCTACTTTGTAGTAGATTGAACTCACCTGGGGACGCAGGCTAACGGTTGCACTTCAAATACTGTACTTGCATGTTGTGTTATTCTTAGATTTTTAATTCTTGGTCAGTGTTATGCTGTTATTCTGTTATGCTGAATCTATGTGTGACAGATTCTCAGGACTGTAAGAAAATATCCTAACCAACAAGATGTTTCTCCGCAGGGTACGTTTCCCTCCGGTCTTGACTCGGTCAGAGGAACCAGACATCACGGTCTGGTGGAGAGGGTCCATCGAGACCGCAACCGGATCAACTCTCCGCACCGCAGACCCATTGACAAGCATGGGCGGCAGATATCCTTTAAGTTCACTGGTGTAAAGCTTTAGCTTTAGTAGAGAACAGTAATCTGTGAGGTTCTGTTCTCGCCGTGATTGTGCGAGTTAAGACGTCATTATTATAAGGGGATAATGCTGTGTATGTGTGTGTGATCATGGCTGTTGACCTTTGCTCATGTGGGCGTTTTTGTTTTTGTTTTTTTCGAGGCCTTGGGCTTAGTGATGATGTGGACTGATAGTAATATTCCCACTGCTTTAATGTGGGTGTGAATGAGTGGGTAACTGCAATAACCTGCTTGTTTTTTCCCCGCTCATTTTTTTTCTTCCCATTTCGACATTAGAATATCACTACTCTGGTTTCATTCAGCACATGCATTGATCAAGTTTCTCTGGCTATGCCGGTTGCTGCTTTTTGTTTTATGTTCTTCAGTCGTAGATTGATGGATTCATTATTTTTTCAGCGATAGTCTGTAAGCTTAAGTCATGGCAGATTTAGCTTAACGCCAAAGATTAAATAAACATAAAAGCCCTAATACCGCAGCGCTCTAAAGATGTGCTGTAAGATATGAAGGTCATGAACAGTGATTGAGACTCTAAAGATTGAGATTCTTCTTTAGTCTTTTGAAGCCAGGCTGAGGTTTTTGGGTTTAAATAATCTATAACCAGAGTGGGCGCTTCTGTACAGTTGTTAATATTGTAGCATCACTGGAACAGTCCGCTGCTCTCCATACCATAGAAAGAGAGACAAAAAAGACAGCGTGAAGGAGACAAAAAATGTGTAAACCCAGTCCAGTGACGTAAGAGCTTTGAATGACGGGTTCAAAGTAATTCCACACGGTGAACCGCAGCCATCCTTGTTTTGTGAGAGGGAAAAGGCTTTTGTGATGGTGACCGCATTCATGCTTAAAAACTGCAAGACCTGTTTGTCAGAATTCTGGCAGGCTGCTCTGTCGATTGAGCCACTCCCTCCCCTAGAGCCGAAGATACTCTAGCGTATTCTCACGTGTTTTTTTCAGAATCACACCTGCTTTTTTTCACCCCATTTTCTTCTGCATTGTATTGTTGACAGTTGCTGACAGTTGTTTTATGGTTGCTTCTGTGTTGTGAAATGAAAAATAGGGATCAGTACCTGATTGGCTGGGTTGTCATTTTCAAAGCCCTTTGGAAAGTTTTTTTTCTAATTTAGTTTTTACAAATTCCAAGTCCTGAATGTTGAAAAATTGGTTTGTTCTTCAATAACAGTCTAACAAACGTCCAGAAAAACATTTTCCTACTACGCCTGTTTCCTAATTTTTCTAACTTCCAACAGGCCGTCCAAAACGTTTGACCACCCCCTTTTACAAATAAGTCTCACAGATAAGTCACTTTCACTTTAAAAAATGCCACCATCCAATGACATTACACGAAACCCAAATCATGCGAAAAATACCTCTCATTCTTCTGAATTGTTAAGCAATAATCTTCCTCTGTCGGGTTAAAATTTGCCCAAAGCCCAAATTTGCATTCACTGTTTTTTCCTCTTTCTTTAGTACCAGATGTCCCTCACAGTGTTGGCTTGTTTTGCTCCTATCGATTCAACAATGTCTGCCAAGATTAGACAGACTGTCGCTCTCTCACAGGCTCTCTAGCCAACCACTTCTAACACATAGCAGTTTTTGACACTAAATTGTACAGTCGCTTTCAATCTAGATTTATAAATATCATCACAGACCCATTCAGCATGCCTTGATTTCACTTGATTTGTCTGTATCTAGTATGATGTCCACTTGGATGGTGAGCGGTGTGGGTCGAGTGTGAGATGTCAGAGAGGAAGGTTAGCTCACCGCCTTCGAGCCTCAGAGACGATGGTGCTGCTGTCACAGCCATCCTGTCTCACTCTCCGACAGCTATGGGCTAATTAGATCTTAGGAAGGATCCCTTATAATCCAAGCCTTCTGGCTTGTGTCATCATCCCCCATCCCAGAATGGGAGTATCAGCAACAACACGCGTTGTTTGTGTGTGTCACGGCAGCAATTTCATATGATGCAGATGTACTTAAATAACATCCCTGTTTGATTGGAGTGGCCGAATGCCAAGCCTTGACCGCTCATTGGTTGGTTGCGCTGCGTGGTGTCACGATTCGGGTCATGGGGCGGGCTGGTGGATGAAGGATTGGCGTAAAGAGCTTGGTCTCTCATTACAACATAACTGATGACTGGGTTTTCCAGACCTAAGCAGATGTTGAACAGAGAAATACTCTGTCCTGCTTTCTTCCTTGTAAATCCAGCCCTCCCCTGTTTGGATGTAAGTTTTGGCACAGACAACATGACGAAGCAGCATTGTTGGTCTGATTTGAAGAAGCAGTGTTTACTCAAGGAGTTCTTCAGCTCTGTGTTCTTCTAGAAAGCTTACCTCACTGTCCCAAAAGTTCCTGGAACTTTCGTTGGTACTTGGAAAGTAAAAATTAGATTTTTGCCAATAGTATTTTTAAGGTTATACAGTATTTCAGTCAACATATTGGTCATTAATTTGCCCTGATGTTCTGTGATTTTATTATAATATATTTAACAATATTGTTAAATATATAATATTTATTTCTTCCCCATTTGCTAGTTTTTAATGTGGTTTTTTTGCATTGACCAATAAGGAAGTTGGATACTGATACCTGATGCCATACCGTAGTTTCCGGTTTATTGTACAATACTACCCATAAAAAAAATATTATAAATATTGTCTAAAATTTCTGTATTTGTGTTTTTAAGACTTTTGAAATGTATGTAAATGTGAAAAATGCCTATAAAAGTTTCCTTAACAGAAATACGCTGAGAGTTCTCCATATGGAACAATGTACCTTTCCCCTCCCCCTGACAACAACTGGAGAAGGTGAGTGCCCACTTAAAGCTTTCCTACACGCACATATACACCAACAACACATTTGTGGCAGTTATATCCAGTCCGGTGTGTTCTTCACATAGAATTTGACTGTATCTAGTGTCAGCTCTAGGGGAGAGCGCAAAATGATGTTATCTTGAAATTAAGCCATCATGGTGACATCAAGCAGTGTTGAAAGTGAGATCATGTCACATTAGAGGGAGTGTCAATATGTGTTTTACATTTGCATGGGCTATCCCTGCAGATGCCTGAAAAGACAACAGTAACGAGTTTGTTTTTTAGCTTTGAGAAAATCCACATCCGCACGGATGACTTTGACAGATAACAGGTTAGATAAAAAAAAGGTGTTTTGGATACTTTATAGCGTTGTACATAATTAAAGTCTCTGACAACGAACGTTGGCAGGTTTGCGCTGCACTAATATCTCTCTTCCTAGTTCAGATTCAGCGAAGCGTAACCATTGGATGGTTTTCCTCGTTTGTTTACCAAGCAGTGAATTGCAGCCGGTAATAAAAGGCTTAAGGAAGCTTCTCCACATCACAGTCGAGTATTGAATGTAGGCTTGGCTGACGGCCAGCGCGCCTTCTTCCCTGCGTGCTGCCTCAGCCTCCACGTTGACACTGTGCTTTATAAAACTTTCAGAGTCCACGCCCTTTGTCATTGTTTACACCTAAAAACTGGTCGGTCTGATCAGCTTTAGCGCGGCCTTCTGTTCCCACTGTGTCCGAACACTGCTGCGAGAGCCATATGCCATAGTGCAGCTCGCATACCAACGAACACGGCCGTTACGCCAGATCAAGGGCTTTATCTTATCTACTTATGTATTGCTTTTAGATAGTTCAATCTAAAACAGAAATAATAACGCAGTTGAAAGCTCAGACACTTGCTGGATTGCATTGCTGGTTATGTAAAGAAGCAGGAATGGGGTTAAAACAGGATAAATCTCTCATGTGGAGTTTAACTGCATATATGATCTTAAGCAAACTTTAAGAGCGTCATTATAAATGCATAAACAGTGAGCGGTTCGCTCCACATCAAGGGATGTCTCGGAGGCATGCGATTAATTATGAAACATAGGAATCAGCGGATCAGGCGCAGTTAGATCTTCACCACCACAGTGTATTATTTTACAATTAAATTTTGGTAAACCTTTTTAATCAGGTCTCCTTTATAATCATATCCAGTATATAATTTTCTTCTTATCTTCAGATTTGTTATTGTTTTTCAAATGTTTTGGTGTGTCCTGGTGAAATCCCGATACTAACCAAAGCATTTCTCTCTAAATCTAACCATCTCTTTTCTTCCTCAAGGATGAATGTTCAGCTATTTCTCAATGTAAACAGCACTAACTAAAACCTGCCAGATCTTTGGCTCACTATCCCTCAGAGCAGATCGTGAGCTCAGCGTGTTTATACGCCCCCCCTCCCCTCGCTCTGGGCTGCTGGACCAGACCAGCATCAACTAACAGCCGTAGTCTCACTCTAAATGTTTCGCTTTTGCTTTATTGCTTCTTCTTGCTCATTCAAACCAGCATTGACGTACAGGATTCAATAGTGGGTGTGTTCTTGTGCTGTCTTTTTTCTCTTATGGGATCTTGGTCTCTAATATCACCTCCTATGATTAAATGACAGATGTTTTCTCTCTGCGAGGACATTAGAGCTTAAGCTAGGTTTAGGATGAGTCAGAGAGTGTTTGCAAATGATTTTTGGCGTTTTTATCGATGCTGGCTTTGTTTGAGAGGCCTGCTGTTTGTCACATTATAGTGTGATGTGTCACAGAGTATCTGCAGTTTTACTAACGTTTGGTTTATGTCGTTGTAAAATGGCTTGTGAGGCACGTTGGCTTGCATGTTTGGGATAGTTCAACCCGTGTTAAAATAGGGAATACGCCATAAGGAACTAGTTACCGTTTTGCTCAAGGGGAATTACAGACAAGGCACCAAATCGGTGATTACTGTTTTAGCTGCAGTAGTAAAGGGATAGTTCGCTCAAAAATGACAATACTTTCATCAGTTTATCACGCTCATGACATTCCAAACCTGCATGACTTACTTTCTTCTCCTGAACAAAAATGAAGATGTTTTGAAGAATGTTAATTATCGAACATGGTCCCCATTGACTTCCATTGTATGGAAACAAAATCACTTAGGCATTTTTCAAAATACTTTCTTTTTGTTCCACAGAAGAAAGTGTCACACAGTTTTTGTTTTTTTAACTACATTTGGGTGAATAAATTATTTTTATTTTGAATTTGTGTTTTTGTTGTTGTGTTTATTGCTGACTACTAGCAGTGTGTAGTAGGTAGTATAAGTGGTTTGCAAGGGATTAGTTAAGGATAGGTTAGATAAGGGGTTAGAAGTGGGCAAGCTTTGACTCTGTGAAGACTAGCAACTGGGCAGTTGAAGCTCACCAGAAGGTTCGTCTTTAATGCCCGTATGCCCTCGAGGAACTGTTTACAGCTCTCTACGGACATCTCTGATACATTACCTACCGCTCTACATACAGTTAAGGTTTAATGAGCTGAAAAGGGCGTCAACTCAACTGATAAACCCTTTCCATCCCAGCAGCACTTGACTTTGAGTGGTGCTGATTTCTTGCTTGTTCACACAATAACCTGATCCATGAGTGGTCGTGTTGTGTGTTCATAGAAAATGTCAGAGACTTTAAAAGACCAGGGACAGAGGAGGTTGTGCTTTGCCAATAAAAAGATTTTGTTGGCGTTGAAGTGGTGGAGAGAGAACTTCTAAGACTGTAATACTATTGTGAAGTGTTTATGCTCACAGACTTTTTTAATTTTAGGTAATTTTTTACACATTCTCACATCTGGACAAAAGCTTCGAGGCCGCATCATGTGTGTTACAGTATAAATATTAAGGCAGCACATAATCTCAATCTCTGTTTTACTGTGCCCCAAGAGTTAGGTTGTGCCCATAGGGAGGACAGCGCTGCTATGGTACTTTCAGGCTCCGCTTTCCCTTGGGTATCTGTCCCACTGGTGTCGGGACTTGTTCTGAATCCTAGGCAGCGCCCATATGTTGTCCCCGTGGAGCTCAGCTGGATTGGGTCAGGAACACAGGTCAATGCTGTCTTCTTAGTCCCACGCTCTCCCATCCTGGTTTTGAGACTCTGCTCTTCCCAGACAAGACTTCCTCTGGGAGGTTTGCTGAAAATTCATTGGTCATGACTCAAGTGCGATCCAACAGTGATAAGCACTCATTGAAGAATCGCTCCGTTTTTGGTGGTCTGCTTGATGCCAGCTTTAAAACATCTGGCTTTTTTACATTTTCTGTTTTGACTAAGTTGCACAGGTCAGCTTTAAATAGCTGTTTACAAAATCCTCTTTCTAAAAATCTGTTCACTTCCTGATGCATTTCTGTGTTTACTCTCCATACCGCATGGACTTTAAATGCTATTTTAAGTGTTTAATTCACACAGATCGGTGCAGCATGGGTGGTCGCCGCAGCTGACTTTAATGCTCCATATGGTGTGTACAGCCCTAAGACTTCAAAGCAGGGGCACAGTCCAGCTTTACATGAAGACATGAAGAAAGGCATATCTCCACTGTTTCAACAAGTTACAAAAAGTACTGTATCTTTTCAGTGTATTGGTGGAGTATTACATCACCCTAGTGTGGTCTGGCACACTGTAGCCTTTCTTTACCAGCAGATCAGGCAGCTGGAAATCTGTTTATTATTTCTCTTTATTGTCTTGGCGATAGCAGTATGCCAACCCTGCTAGTGGGAACCAGCTTGCCTGTTCTGGCAGACAGCATGTATCATGCACAGGCTTCATCTGCTGGGCTGCTTGTGCATCTGCACAGGCAAACATTGCTTTTTGATGCCCTGTGACACACTTGCCATATGGTTTTACATGTTCTGGCACTGCTGAGTTATAATATCAATAGTTGCGTTGATACATTTGCTGTTTGTTTTCAGTACCTTTAATGAACCCCTAACTCTTAAGTATTAAACTTTTGTGCTATGGGCTGTTTACTGTACAAAAACATAGATAAATGAAATGTACAGCTTGAATACAATATAAGTTCCTCTTAGTGACCTTTTGGGTGTAACAGAAACTTTGCTTTTCATCTCTGAATAAATCATCTGTTTTTAAGATAAAGGTTTTAGTTTGTGTGTTGATTGCATTTGAGAGCAGTAAGAAATGTTTATTTATTTGACCAAGTCTGGTTCCTGATTGGCCGGCGTTGTTGCTCTACCGCAGTGTTGCCTGCACGTTTGGTTTGGTTCGTTAACTATTTCTGATGAGCTCTGAGATGTGCCAGTCTTTGTGATCTAATTGAAGCTGTAAATCAGCACTGCACACAATATTGCACTAATATGGGGGAATAGGCTCTGATTTCTACAGCTCTGTTTATGTTTTCCTGAAGGCGTCTCGGAGGAGTTCTCACCCTGCTCGTTCTGTTCTGTACGCTCTCTCTCTTACTCTCGCTTGCTTATCCTCCTGTACTAACCCCTGAGCCAGGGCTACGGGCTCAGTACAGTAGTAACACGTGACTGTTTCCATTTCTAAAGGGAGCAACCGGCGTGGACCGAAGAAAAACGACCTGGATTTAGATTAATATCACAACTTAACAGGTGACCTTTGTCTTTCAAACTCTTCTCTTACAGATCATCTCTAGAGGATTTCTCTTGCTCTCTGTTTTTTGTCTTTATTGTCATCCCGTGCAGATCTCGTCTCTTGGCTCATTCTCCTCCTTCATCTGGTTAGATTCAAATAAATCTGACTTGTTTACATCTTCATCAAGTCTTTGTCCAAACCGAATGATTTTAGATGAATTACAAATGCCTTTTCTCTACTGTTCCTGTTCTTCACTTACACTTTTTACAAATTAATCCAAACCAGGGATCATTATTTCTACTAATCTTGTTTTTTCTAACACCACACTCATTGTGACACAGAGAAACTCGTTGCTCTACTAATGGGAAAAACAATGTTTTTCTCCTCCACCTAAAAATGGTTAAAGGTCAGTTCTGAAGGATGTAAAGAAGAGAAGCACTGGTGCATAATGAGGGGCTTTTTAAAGTGCTCTCATGTGTAGCTGGTTATACAAGGCAGTGAGTTAGGGCAAAGGGTCATGTGACCAAAGCGAGCTGTGTGGGCATGGCTGGGCTTAGCAGTTTGTTTTTAAATGATGGGCTACTGACCAAGCTGTTTTTCTCCCTTATTCTCCTCTGTCTTTGACCCACAGAACGAACTCTGACTCAGCTCTGCACACCAGCGCCATGAGTCCAAACCCACATGATCCTTTTGGCATGAACCAGCAGATGGGCAGAGGGCCCCCCCAGCGTAACGGTGAGTTGCCTTTGCTTCTTTCTCCTGCTTCCTCCTGCAGATTCCTGCTGAATGACATCGAGTTTGGGCCAGCAAACTCTCCTTGTCAACAGTTAAAGGGATAGTTTTAAAAATTTCATAATTTAATCGGCTCATGTTGTTCCAAAACCTCTATGACTTACTTTCTTCTGCAGAGCACAAAAGAAGATCTTGATACCCAAACAACATTGGCCTCTTTTGACCCCATACAATTCCATTGTATGTACATAAAACCACTCAAAACATTTCTCAAAATGTCTTTTTGTGTTCCACAGAGGAAAGAGTCATATGCAGAATGACGTGAGGGTAAATAAATGATGACACATTTGTGACATTTGAGGGACCTGTCTCTTTAAGGGCCTGCAATACAAAGTCACATTGCATGATTTAACATGTAACGCTATCAAAACTGGAATGTAATTTACAGAATACTAAACACATGAGAGAGACCAGCATATACCAGGTCAGTCATGGGTGATGAATCAGTGAACTATGTCACTAAATTGTGCGACGTAAATCAAACGATCCCACCCGTAGTGCAGCGTGTTTGCACGACACAGCCGGGACTCGCTGTCAATTTGTTGACCTAGTTGTCTTGGTTACAGACATACAGGCATTCAGACCGTACACTGAAATAGCTGACAGTTAACGCACCCAAAGTGCTGTTTGTTTAAGGATGTTCCCTATACCCTTATTTCTCTGTGATTATAAAGCACCTGTAAAGATGCTAGCGCCTTACGTGATTCATGTACCGCAGGGATGCCACATAAACACTACAGACGTTGTTGGTCCCTGTGCTGCCAGAATATTCATGTAGATTTGACGCAGTGATCATGTTTCTGTTCACACTTAAGACTGTAATGATATTATACTTAAAATAATGTTAGAATAATTCTAAATTAATGAGCGATTTAGTAGCGAGTTTACAGCACAATGATGATATAAAGCAACAATACGCTATGTGGTCTTTCAGTTTTGTGTTAACAGTGCTCATCTTTAACAAGCATTTACTAAGATGGAGGTGTATGGCATTTAAAGTGAGAGCAAGAACAGCGCTGATCATGCTGTGTCATCGCATGTCTTTCAAAACCTCTCATTTTGCTTTTCTGCTTGTAGAGTTGTGTTGTATTAGGAAAAAGTTGTGCTTTTTCTACAAGCTGAGGTTTTGCTGTTTTTCTATCCCAGTTTGATTTGCATAGTTAGCTACAAGTAAGCCATATTTAGGTTGAGTTTTGTTTGACCAGCCGATGATAGATGTTTTTTTCTTTTGCGATTTAAAATCACAATAAACTTGCACTGACCTATTTGTTATTTCCAGAAAGGTGGAAATACCAGGTGGATGAGCTTCGGGTTATGCATAACCGGCGTATTTTTTGTGGGTGGAGCTTTGAAGTTATTTTTAGTTGCAATGAACATCATGTCGTAAATGCTGTTAATATGATATATAATAGTTATTAAACGCGCCGGCTGCACATCTTTTGTCACATTTGTTGTTTTGTTTTTCTCTAGTCTGCATTCTTTGTTTATCACAGACTCTCAGATAAATTGATTTGCAGACGTAAAGGCTGAGTTAGCACCACCGCGGTGATAGTCAACCACATGCGTGGAGATAAAAGCGCTTTTGTGAGCTTGATTACTCTGTTTGGTCAATAGGTTTGAACAGGATACTAGGTAAAGATGTGGGGCAACTGTGATAACAGAGGTAAACATCTCAGGCTCAGGGCGGTTGTTGGTAAGAAATAGCTGCATTGAAGGAGATGATTGAGAGGATGGATTTGATATCTATCTGGCAGCGTCTCTGTTTTCTTCTCAACTCTGCACACAGTTGACAGTTGGCGGTGTGCTGTCAAGTTCACATAATTTAAACAAGTACAAACCAGCCTCTCGCGTGGGACTGAAGTTAGTCTTGCTTCCACTATCACTGTAGTCTCATTCTAAACCTGCCAGCCGAGTTGCTTGTGTGATGCAACTGTGCCGGTCATGCGTGAACCTACTGAATGCAGTTAGACTGTAGGACACTGTGTTTGAGTTACAGTACATAAATAATGGCTGTCACAATTCCATTGGCAATGTCTTTGTTTTACACTTGACAAGGCTGTGGGCCAACTATGCTTTGTTTGTATTAGTTGTCCTTTTTTGTTGTTGTGTGGATCTTAGCTGATCTCTGTAAGGGGGGAAATGAAATGTCTCCGTCCTTTTTGTTTGAGTCATTGTGCATCGCAGTTGGGCGTCTGAGACAGGCATCTTTGCTGAAGCGCCGGGGCCGGTTGTTCTGGCTTTGAGCCCACGTTGCATCTGTGCTGGGCCAGCGTGGCCAAAGGAAGCAGAATGGAGGTTTGTTTTCCACAGGATCTCTGTGGTGCACGCAAAACAATGCCTCTCCATTGATTTGCTGTGCGCTTGTGGTCACAGATTTCTCAGTTTTTTTTCTCTCTTTCCTTAAAGCAGCCCCTATCATGGAGGCTTCTTAAAGAGACAGCGCACACTAAAAATGCATTTTTTTTACTTCCCTTCAGCAGCCTTCAATGGGTGGAGTGAGCGTGTACCCCGAGTGACTCATTTCAATGAATCAAATGTTTGTACTCTGGCAATTGAGAAGTCTCCCAACACATTGAACAGCCAACTCTGGTGCTTTAAGACATTAAGGGTGTCTTTAAGAGAAATATGAATAAACAAGCAAGATAACCTGCTGGAGGCAGTTTTCTTTCACAGTTCTGGGCAGCAAAGCAGAGAGAATCATCTTCAAAGACAAGACTAAGGAATAATTCATAACTTTTGAAAAAAGTAGATGTAGACATGTGAGATTCAGTTTCTGGTGTATGTAAAAGCTTGCGGTCAAAGTGTCCCGTGTGGAATCTGTGCACAGAACTGCAGAAAGCTTTACAATTAAAACATTAACCACTTATAAATTTCTTAAAACCGCTTGTGAGTAATTTTATACATTTTTAAGCTATTTTGTTCCACCATTGTTTAAATCAACAGATCTTCCAAAAACTGTGTGCTCAAAACCCAGTTTGTTAAGCTAAATCATGCGTATTGCTCCTATATTGTTTGTTATTTGAGCAGCGGTGTAATAAGCGATATCAAAGCCAAGCTAATACTGGCAGAAATGTGAGTTTATTGGTCATCTCATACCATCTCATAAAAGACAAACAACCCATTATTTTAAAAATATGTGGCATTTGTAATATGAAATTATAAACATGTCTTTGATCTAATTGGCCTTTCTCTCTGTGTTTGTGGTGTTGGTCACACAGCCAGCATGAATGAAGCCGAGGGGGACAGTACTGGAGATGGTAAGTGAGCGTGTTTGTTTTTGTCTGTTAGCTCACTATCAAGTGCTCACTCATATGTAGATCATGTCATTTAAATGTGAACTTGAAAAGAGGCTGTATCTGTCCTCACAGAGATGTCTCAGATTTGTATATTATGGTATAGTGGGGTAATGAACGCTGTTCATATATTAGCTGGTGTCCCCTGCTGGTGGTTTTAATCATGGATAGTGATTACTAGATTGTGTTCCTGTAGTTGTGGGTAAAAAAATGATTTATTCAAATGTATTTGCTTTATGTAGCAGAGTTGAGCTTTCTACTAACTACTTTAAAGGATTAGCATTGTACATGTATGTGATTGGACATAAATGATGAAAACAGGGATTATCTGTAATATAGTCTATAAAGTAGCTGTCTTTTTTCTCTACAGTTTTCTCATTTCCTGCTGTCCCTAATGAGGAGAATCTACTTGGTGTGAATAAGCCACTGCCCAAACAGTTATGGGAGGCCAAAAAGGTGAGAAGAGAGATCATTTCTGAAGATAAACAATCTGTCAATTATCAACAATTTATTATTTATTAGAGAAGCCGAAAAATTTTCTTACTTGTTTATTATTTACTATTTGAAATTATGTAACTACTTTAAAACTGAGCAGAATCTGTGTGTTGTGTCCAGTTGTATATTACCATTGCAAAAAGTGTTATTGAATAAACTATAATGCAATTTTATCTGACTATGTAAATCTCTACTGATTCATCCTTAAAAGCAAATCTTGAAGTGCATCTTCTGTAAGTGTAGCAACTGAACAATATTTTTTCGGTTGCAGGTACAGTCTCTGTCCTCCCGGCCAAAGTCCTGTGAAGTGCCTGGAATCAAGTAAGTCGAGTTAGAATGATGTGTGTGCATTTGTTTTTAGACTGGAAGAACAAAATATAACCTACTTGTATACAAAATTCATGATTTACATATTTACTGACATACTGGAATTGTCTTCTCTTACTTTCTTTACAGTATATTTCCCTCACCAGAGCAGAATGTGGGTCTGTCTCACTATCAGGGCACGTTAAACACTGGTGGCTCCCTGCCTGACCTCACCAACCTGCACTTCCCCTCACCGCTCCCGACTCCCCTCGACCCTGACGAGGCTGGATATCCCAACCTGAGTGGAGGCAGCAGCACGGGCAACCTCCCCGCAGCTATGATGCACCTGGGCATCGGAAACTCGCAAGGTTAGTCACGTAAACAGTGTGTTGTAAAAACCATTATTCAAAAAAGCTGGGCCAAACTGTGTAAAGCATCTCCCGGCTTCAGAAAAACCCGGCTGAACACTCTCCTCTTTGTTTAATGCCACACTGTAGGCTTACACTGTAGGCGCTTTCTGTGGAATGAATGCCATGTGTTTTCTAAAGGGCCACATCCATGCATAAGACCAGAGCTCTCCTCCTCTTCCCCTCCTTTCTTCCCCCCTTTTAAATCCATCCGCCATCTGATCGCTCTCTTTGACATCCATTCTCTTGAGCTTTATTCTTTCCATTCGGTCTCATGTCTGGGAACAGGGTGTGCTGAGATGTTTCTGTTGCCCGTTTCAGCTGTGCTGCTTGCTGATTGGCTGATCCCAGGAGACACAGATGACCTTTAACCTCTGAATTGGCTGCTCATAAACAGCTCTTTTCTCTCTCACTGTCACTAGTCCAGTAACCTGCAAACAATAGCTCTGTGTCTTTCTAAGTAGCAGACATCTGGGTCTGCCTGCATGCTGCGGCACATTGGCCCCCCCTACACCTGTATTATCAATGACAGCTTTGACAAGATTAAAAGCCAGGTGTAAATATATTTTAAGATGTATTTGAAGCATTTTCACATTTCATATTTCTCTTGAGCATTCTAGAGAAGATGCAAACGTGATGCAAGTACATTGATTGCATGTTAATGGCAAATGTAAAACTACAAACCTTAAATCACAGATTGATATATCTTAGCACTTCTAACCCGATTGTCATGTTTTTTTTTTCTCAGGGCTGTCATCATCTCTGAGCAACCCTTCCATCCAGGCATCCCTCACCAACTCTCAGCTGCACTCGTCTCTCAGCAATCCATCCATCCACACGTCCCTGCGCCTCTCCTCGCTATCCAACCCTCCACCTACAGGCATGGCGAGTTCCCCCAGGAGGCGACCGACCCCCATCAGCCCCCTGACGCTCTCTCCGGGGGGTGATCAACGGCGAAGCCTGAACAAGCAGCTGTCCCCGACCATGTCTCCATCTCTATCTCCAATTACACAGGTAAGAAGGTGCTTGTTAAAACGGTATCTCAGATGCTCCAGTGGTCCTTTGCTCACTTCTCAGGCGTGAAGTGGGGAAACGATTGCTTCTTGGAAAGGTGCAGTTGAAATGTGTCACCTGGTTCATTGTTCTGAAAGGAGGTAAGTTCTTTCAGCATTGGAGTGAAGTGATTTTCTAACATTTCTTCTTTCTCTAGGGGGTTGCCTTGGACACCAGCAATTTGCCGATGGAGCCGCCCCCTCCCTATCCCCTTTACCAGCAATCCCAGCAGTCCATGCAGCAGCAAGCGCCTCCACAGTCCCATCAGTCTATCCAACAGAGTTCGCAGCATCCTGGGGTGCAACAGCGGCAGGCTCAGAGTAACCACCAACAGCACCAACCTATGTCCCCTCTGCAGAGCAACCCACTTGACTTTAATTCCAGTGCTGTGAGTTCTCATAAAATGCTAACAGGAAAATGCTAACGTTTGTTGGTTGTTAATGATACTGTATGTCATAACATTAAGAGCTGATTGTTTCAAATGGCTGTTTGAGAGGGAGGTCTTTCTCACCACAATAGTCTTGATTTTTCTAGTCTGAACAGAGCAACACTTACTTAGATTGTGCACATTAATGGAAATTGTGAATAAATACCAGATGTTTCAGGATCTTACATGCTATGTGAATTACTTTATATAGCAAGACAAGAAGTGCGTCAACCATATTTACAAAGACTTTCTTCTTTCTTCCCCACAGCACAGCAGCATGGGAGCGTTTTTCAATGATCCATTTATGGAACCGCATTTCCCAGGCCGCCATTCCAAATGCTCATCCTATCAGGTTCATAGATTTGATTCTGTTCTTCAGTGAACTCTGATTGAAGCCTTGTAAATGGTGATTAAATGTTGTGTATATGTGTTTAAACAGCAGGATCAGTATAATATGTTGGAGAACGTCATGAGCTCTATGGCAGGTGGATTTGACCCTTCCTCCAATCTCTACTGCTCCCAGGCGGCCCTCATGGGTTTGGGTGGTAGCCATGGCAACTTACAAGACCACCTTCATATGAGACCCAACATGCTGTTCTCAAATTGTGGAGGAGGGGTGCCCAACATTATTCTTACAGGTATCTGTCTTGACAAAAAGCCATTGTGGAGCTGTTACTAGATTTTCCTCTTACAATATGTTTCCATCAGACAGACCTGCCCTACTTTCCTTAAATAAGTCTTATTCATGGACTGTGACATAACCACCAGTTACCCCAGAGAAGGCAATAACAAGCAAATGCCAGTTTCTCTTGTCTTTCACTTCTTCTGCTTTACTCAGCATTCTGTTGTTGTCATTCTCTCTCTCAGATGACTCCAATCCCAGTCTGTCTAAGGACATCAGCAGTGTGTTGTCTGCAGTGCCTGAATGTTTGGACTCGGAGGGAGTTTTCCCACTGGAGGACGAACTTCGTATTGAGCCACTCAGTCTGGATGGGCTGAGTATGCTCAGTGACCCAGATATGGTCCTCCCCGACCCCTCAGTGGAGGACAGCTTCCGCAGCGACAGACTTTAAAGAGTCCGCAACGTGAAGACTTAAGCACACGACTTACAGCACTCGGATGTTCCGTCTCTTCTATTCTCCCGAACACAAAGCGCATGCATAAACACTACATGTTGATATAAAGTGAATCATCATCAGTCTTGCATGTGTCACCCAGACGGTGTCTGTCAGTGGCATGCTTCATCTTCCTTCTCAGACGCCGTTCATCTGTCATCAGATGCGTGAAATTAATCTGGATGCTTAACGCGTCCTATCTCCTGTAAAGACAAAGAAATGAATGACTTGGACACATTAACCCACATATATGAACCTGCTGTGTATCTACTCATTGTGCAGAGTGACAATCAGGACACGAAAGCCATATAAATGCCAAATGGAGACTACCATTCTAACAGCAACAGGCCTCACTGATGGCCGGTTTGGGCTGGTCTAACTTAAAGCCATGTAACCAAAACAAAATGAATGTGCTTGTTTCACACATTGCTTTTGGATGTTATCAGAAGGTTGCGTCAGCTTTTAATGGCATTTTCTAAAAGAATGGGAAGCCTCCCTGAACAGTCGTGTATTTAGGCTGGTTTATGCGGAGACTGGGTTGGAGATGGTGCGAATGCGACAATATGACGTGTTATGGAACAGAAGGAGTCGACAGGCGGCCTGATACCAGCCCATATTGATGCACCAAATGCTGATACGAGACACGAAATGGATGGGTTAAGCCTTGCCATCGCCCACCCCACCGACCTTTGTTTTAGGACCAGAACAGCCCCTCTGGCTCAGGCATCTAACGCCAACGCAAGTTTCTCCATTCAAAGATTGTCTCTGGTGCCACAGCCTGCAGTGCATGTTGTTGTTTATAGCATGTGCTAAGCTAATTTCGTCATAACGCTGTGTAACTGGTTTTCCGACCAGGCGAAGCCACTTGTACACGCTAAAGGCTGTGAATCAGTCCGTCCTTCAGATGCTCCGAATGTGGCCAGTCCCCTTATTCAAATGACAGAAGATGAGATTACGATGAATTACACCTCTCCTCAGCACATGGAAGAGGAATCTAGCTAGTGTGTATAGAGCATTATTTTGAAACTTCTTTGCATATTTTTTGTATAAAAAGAGAACTTTGCCACTTATATATATATATATATATATATATGCCTCACAATTTTCTGTCTGACTAGAATGTATTTTTGAAACAGAAAAAGGGCAAACTGTTTACAAAGATAAAGTTTGAAAACTACAAACTGCATATGTGAGTACATGTAGGCGCTGAATTTTTTTGATTTTGGTATAGATCTACGAGAAAACCTTTGTATCATGCTGATATTGATCCAGTCTATAGTAAGCAAATAGAAGCTTTGGCTATGCAGAACTGTCTCAGACGGCTGGAACAATCTAGACCATAAAAGGAACTATTTTACTTGTATATTTACTATATCTTTGTGCTTATTTGAGATTTTATACAGACTTGTAATGCAGCTTATATGTCAGATGTATTTGTTAATCTGTTTTTTTCCCATTGGATTTGGATTTTGTTGTGAACGTCTGCTTTTGTGAACGTTTGTTGTGATTGGTATTTTTCGATGTTGTTCAGCATGGGCCCTCTCTCTGCAGTGCTGATCCTTTTAAGGGGGTTTTAAAAACAGTTCAGAATGTTTAACTCGAGATTAATATGTGGACGTGGAACACATGTATCATTGTTATTGCGTATGTTAAGGTTTGCACTGATCTTCTGAACAAAATTCAAACAAAATTTTTGGTTTTAAGAAGAATTTTTATTGCTGTTTAGAAGGTGTTTGCCTTCCCAGGAGTTAATAATGCAGTGCATTTTGTGAATGGCTAAATACAAATGACCAAATATTTTAAGATGAAGAAAGATGTCTAAATATAGCTCAGGAATGTATTTTCTCCATATCATAAGTGGTTTTTATGCTGAGTATTCAGGGCTGAGTACCTGTCAACTGCCTCCTGACTGCCAGATCTGATTCCCAGAGAACCTATTATAGTGGAGATCTTATGATTTTATTGTCTCTTATATTATCTGTGTAGCTTTCTAAGTTCCAAAATAGTTGGCAATAGCAACGCTATCTGTGTGCCATGTCCACTGTATTTCGCTTTTTCCGTTTTTTATGCATTTATCCAGGTCATCATAGTGCATTGGTCAAATGCATTCTAACATTCTTTGTCACGAATGGATAAATCAGTCATGAAATTTGAAGTAGAAGTCTTTTCTTGTGTGTGCATGTTATTTGGTGTGATCTAAGGAGGAAAAAAGAGAGGGCAATGGGGCCAGATTTTCAAAAATCTTTAAGCTTTGGTAAATCTGGTGTACAAAAGGTTATTTTGAGCATTATCTCAAAAGAGATTTGCCTTTCACCCCTTTCGTTATTCTTTGTAACATTGTTCTTTTAGATGTATTATCAGCATCTATTATAACAATAACTTGATGCTAAAAAGGTGATGCAGCTGTGGGTTGCTTTGGGTTGTAAAGCATGTTTTTGCTGCATCATGTGTCTGCTAAAAAAAGTGTGCATTGCTTTTTAGAGCTAACAAACTTTTCTCGTCTTCTCTTAGTCTGTCACCTACCCAGTTAACTTTGTAGTTTTTCTTCAATAGTAACAGTGGCAGCACATTTCCAGGGGTTGAGTGAAATCATCTCGAGTGGGTTTGTTTCACCTTTCCAGCGCTCACTCGATCTCTCCCTCTGGAAGAAATTCTTATCTTCTGCCTTATTCTTGTTCATCTGTGACCACTAGCTGTCTCTCCCTCTGATTGTACTGTGATACTTTGGGTTTTTTGTAGTTTTTCCATTTCCAGGCCCTGTGTTCTAATGGCAAAAAGATTTTGTTATCTTTTAATAGTCTTCATAACAGATACTAGTTCTATTTTTTTTCTTCTGTTTATATTTTTTGCTTTTTTATTTCGGCTTTTTGACAACTTAAAAAATGTACAGTTATATTATTTAAAAAATATTTTCATGTCCACTAGTGTTACTTTTTTTGTTATATGCCATATTAGAATCTTTCTTTTTCAGATATTACAATTTTACTACACCACAAGGCGTTTGGTTGTGAAGTATGTTATAGTGCGTTCCTTTGATTTAATATAAACAAATAAAAATATTTACTGTCCATCAGATATCTGCAGTGAGTGTTATCCTTTGTATACTGTAACAATCTGTCAGCCATTTTTCTATGTGCACGCTGTTGTTTCCATACTAAACCACTAGATGGAGACAGTTACACACTTTAACTTGGTTAAAATATCCCTCAAAGGGACGTGAGCTTATTTGAAACGACAGCAATGTTAAGTGGTAGGATTCTATCTTTCGTTTTTAAAAAATAAAAATAAGAAGTAAAGAAATAAAATAACGTTTATTATATATATCAAATACATATGTGAATTGTAATATTAGGCATCATATACTATACAAATGCAGAACGGTTAAAGTAAATGTTATTTTTGCTGGTGAAATTAAATTCCTGTGATTCTAGATAAAATCCCATCTGCTTTGATTTCTTTGATCTGCCATCCTTTGCTGTCTGGTGTTGTGGAAACCAAAGGATTACACCATAAGATCCTGTACAGCATTAGTGTGGTTTCAAGCCAATGTGGGCTGGTCCTCAAAATGTTTTTTCTAAGGTGTGAACAACAATCTGTCTGGTTCAGATGCAGCAAAGCCTGTAACATACCTCAAATATGTGGAGTGATGCCCTGGCAAGCCTTTCATTACCTGTGTGATACAGTACTTGTCATAATGGATTTTAAAACACCGGTCGTGTAGTAATAACATGTTTGACAGCAGTGTGAGGAAGAACATGATAAGAGTGTGCTAATCTCCTTAACCTTTGGAATTCCCATAAACCCTCGAAGCCCCATCTGAAAACCAGTTACTTTTTCCACCCCCTTGTTTTTCAGCCAAGTATAACTTTCTTTTTTCATTCTAAATTATATGGAGCAAAAAGCGCTGGTCATATTTAATAGTTTTGTTTATAACAGTTCAGATTTTTTGTTTGTTTGCTTTATTTCCTGAACTTGTTCTTAGCTGTTTAAAACTAAATTGGAGCCATTAAAGTGGCAAAGTGAGATGATTATGATTTAATTTTTCTTATCATTGTAACCATCAGGACCAGAGATCAATTCCACTGAATGCTCCATTTAGAGTTGTTGAAACAACCTTCCTATTTGAAATCCCCTATTTCAAAGTCTACTTTCAATATGACTGGATAAGGAAGGATGTTACAGCCTGTGATGTTTTCACAGCAAAAGCCTCTGTTAACCTCTCTGTTGTTATTTCAGATGTTTTTCATTCATGTCTTTGCGCAAGAGCTGAATTACTACAGTGGGCTCTAAATGCGTGACTGGCCTTGACCCAGTGTTGCCAAGTTGCTCACTCTGGTGGAACGTGTTAAATGTACATACGCTAATTAGCATATTCATGACGCCATCACGTCGTGTTTGTGTTCAGTCTAGATTCGGCACTTTACGCTTGTTTATGTGTCGTACATTTTACAGTATGTCTCTTACTTTCTGTGCTCACATATCTACTTTTACTATGTTTTAATACAGTGCCCAATAAAGCCTAATTTTCTGTTTCTGCTGGCGGACAACGAAACGTCGTGACTGAACGCAACTCTACGTGCACTGTCCCAAAAGTCGCTAGGTTTGACACTAAAGTCGCTAAATCAGGCGCCAAAATCGTTAAGTTGGCAACAATGGTTATTACTGGAAATGTTTTTCCTAACACTAATGGCTATCGTTTAATGTTCGTCCGATAGAATAAACTACTTTTAATGTTACTTACTTTTTCACCTTTTAGGACCGTGACAGCACGTGGATGCTGTAGTAACGCTCGTCGCGCATGGGTGAGTAAATGACGTAAAAATAAATGTATTACCAGCACTTATCAGAACCAGTTCTGTAGTAAATTTAGGAGTATGTTATATAGTTTATATCCTAACAACACAGGTTTATGTTTGTTGTTGTGAACCCTCTTTCCACCTTAAATAATGTAGTAGGGCTGAGCATGGGCTTGTGTTGGTAAAGATGTCAAGCAGTTTAAATCGGACTGTAATGTCTTGAGAGATTACATAATTAGGCAAACTGCCTTGAACAATAAATGACTCCAAATTACCTCCTTAGTTTAAAGAATGGGTTCAATTAAGCTATTTTGTTATCATGTAGGAAGAACACCAGCAACCTGGCCCTGAAGAGGAGACCTGTGACCTATCACTGATGCTGAACGTGATGCCCACGGACACATGGATTTAGAGCTTTGGCGTGGAGGGATGCCATGTCATCAATGTTGTATCCTGTGAAGAGGATCTAGAGAGCTTTAAAATAAATAAAAAAATTACTTAGGTGAGCTTTGGGCTAAGAACCATGTCCTGTGTGCCAGATGGTTTTATTGCTAAAGTAATCCTCAGATAGACTGTTGACATAATTATATTTAAAGCAAAATATAATTGATCAATTTATGAGCCTTTCAAAAATAAGCATTTTAATTGTCGGTTGTCAATGTTGTTCACTATTAAGACATTTTTAAAATTTTGTCCCATACAAGTCAAGTCCCTACTTTACACATACAAACACTTTTAAAATCTTGCAAAATTTCTTCCATATTTTAACCTCACTAATTGGTTTTCCTCTATTTTGCCTTCTGGCTTATTTGTTTGATTTTCACTAATGCATACCAGACATTAGGGCAGACCATACCTTTCACCTAATTACTCATTCTCCTTTTCCCCTCACACAGCCCTCCATCTGTTCAAGTGGCCTATGTTTCCTTTGTACAACCATCTCTGATAATTTGTGATATATTTATGTGCTGCCACGGTTTCCTCCTTGCCTTTCTAATTGGTCAAGGGACAAGTAGTTAATGCCCACAGCAAAGGAAATGCACAGAATAAGAAGTAAAACTGTCCATCTACAAAAATTATAACTTCCACCAAAAACAAATTTAATAAGGAATGTAAACCATTGTGTGCAAAAATTGTTTAGATTTCTATAAACTGTTTATTTCTTGTGTCCACTTGTCTTGTTTGTATTCAAAGATTTTGTTAGTGTAGTGGTGTCCCCCACTATTCCTGGCTTTATTTACCAGCTTCAAAGTCTCTTCTCTGCATTACTGACTTTAGGAGGTTTGATCATGGTAATCATTCAGACTGGCCCCCTGAAATCAGGCTATTTTCCTGATGAATGTCTTGTCTTCTTTAGAAGTCTGGGAGGTAAGTAGGCAAGACCTGATTTACATCTATTTCCTGGACACCGTACAGATTTTGTCATTCATTTGCCACCCAGTATTATAAACAAAGCAGTGAAAGCCTTTTCCATAGGTCATTCAGAATGTGTGTGTGTATGTTTTTGGACATGACTGCTGTTTTAAGACTTCTGTTTCACTCTATATGATATCAGGATTGTTCATACTCTTTGCTTTTTCAAACATTTGCGACTTGACACAACATAAGCAACAACAAAACCCAACACTAACTCTCTCTGAAGTTATTAGGATTTACTTTGGCCTAAATTTAGTACGTAGTCAAAACTCTGGGTGTGTTTTTGGATTACAATATATTGGCTTAGTAGTGACCGAAATAGCCAACACCCATGTTGGATCAGCTAATAAGAACCACAAACTAATATTGTATATAGCAACTAGATGTACTACAAAACAGGTATACAATGAAACTGGTATATAATAAAATAGGTATACGAATGACAAATTTCTTGACAGAGACGTTGTTTGCTAAATTTTTGACTTTTTTTAAATATCTGTAGAAAGTCCACTTAATTCTTTCTAATGCTGTAACGTGCATTAGAGGTCTTGCATGTTATGACAAACTCGATTTAGAACAGATTTACCCCTTAATGTGATTTAGAAAAAGCCACCTGTAACAGACCTGCGAATACTGACACTGTATAATGGTAATCGGGGACATACCGTTGTGCTGAGTCAGAGCACAGCTGTGTTTAAAAGCTTAGAAGTGTGTTTTTATGAAGATACCCGGAAGCAGTTTATTCACCCCAGTCTCCCCAATGTCAAACTGATGTGCTCCTTCAGGAGCATATGTGCAGGAATCACATTTATTTGTTTTGGAGTACTATCTGTAAATCTTTGTGCAAAGGGACCCACTATAGAGATAGAATCAGGGAGTGGATCTGTTATTTATTTATCTGTCACAAATGAAACATGAAGTGAAGTCATGGTTTGCACATTAAGATATCAGCAGATGATGGGAGATAGTCTCTGTATACTTTGAGTATTAATGCTGCTATTTTTGTTTAACTGAGAGGAAGATGTAGTTTTTGTGAATGATAATTGAGAATAATTTGTTTGTTTTTTCAAGCTTTTCCCCCTGTTTGGCCCCAGCACTTTTTCCAGACAACAGTGTTTGTAAGTATTGCAGGCCAAGATGGGGAAGAACTCACACACATCTGCTTCCCTCTGGGCTTTCACACTGTGAGATTATTACAGCCACTAGGCAGCTGTTCTGTGTTTTAACCTTTAGCTGACAATCCCCTGAGATTTCATTCCAGATCACTCTGTTATTTACGTCTTGATGAGCAGAGAAATACCTCCCAGGTCAAAATAGTTGACATGCTTGTTAATCGTCTTATTAAACTCAATTTAGGACAGGACATTGTTTGGGGTAGGTGTTCTCTGAGCAAAACGAGGTCATGGTCGTCTGAATCAACACAGAATTACTGGTTCTATTTCTTTTCAGTAGGGATGAATTTTGTCTAGAGTTTTTAAGCTTAAATACTTATTACATGGTAGGACAGAGGTAGAGAGAACTTCTGCCTGCATTTAATGTTAAATATTACTATAACTATCACAACTGGCATAAGTCATAAAGAGCAGCTGTCATAAGATGAGTGTGAAGGAGGGAATTACTCCTCTAAGGACTTATTGTGTTCTCACTAATTCTCTTAAATTATCATTTGTATTTGTTGACTAAAATGAAAAAAAAAGTTTAATTTAAATGAGTAACAAAAAGAAATATAATGATGAATCAAAAATAGTGTCACATTAGACTTGTTTAAGGCTTCCATAAAGATGGCACATTTTTTGTTTTGGTAACACAGAGGTCCATTACTCTCTCCATGTGGTCATTCCACACTGCATACCTAGTAACTGCACACAGGCAGCAGATTCATGTGCACTGTGGGATACATCACTACTGCCACGAATAAACAGCATGTGCTTTAGACTGAAGTTTGGTCCTGGAGTAGCCAGAGTTGAAGGGCAGTCAGATTGGCATGATTAACTATTAAACTGTGCAGTTACTGAATGCAGAATGTGTACAAACATCATCCTGAAAAGTTTATAAACTTGCCGACCATTTGTATACGATGCAAAGCATCATGTAAATCTTTGTATATGATTCTTTAGGAGTGATGTATGTGTTTATGTTTCCTGGTTAGACCTTTAAACTCAGTTACCCTCGAACTCGAGAATAAGTAAGAGGCTGTAGATTCAGATTCTTGTCTGTGGAGCTTTAATCTTTACCTTGAGCGCAAACACTAAGTGTACAGTTACAGACCTGGAAAACACATAGTCCAGTCACAATACGAATGGCTATCTGGGGCTGATCATACACTCTTATCCTCTTCAGAGCATGAGAAACTTAGAAAGAGAGAGAGATACTGATGCGCTAAAGGCAGGATTCTGTTTCCAAAATTATGAGTACAGCTGTCAGTGTCAGGTTTAAAGAGATTAGAGGCATATACATTTTAATTTTCCATGCCTGATAGTCACACAGGCATGAACATCTAGAAAACTGTCATACCCTTGTTTTTCACCACCCAGATCTGTCGTTTCTGAAGCTTTTATCCATTCAGAATAGCAATAGTTTCAGTTTTTAATTCTCTTAAACCGAATGCAGTAAATTATTGTCAGTGTGAAACGTTAAGTGAGGCTGTTCTTAACTCCTGTGCGTTGGGGCAGATTTAATAAGTGAATCAGAGCTTGACATTGTTCATTGAGGAGCATAAAGATGTGGTACACTAAAGAAATTTCTCTGCAAGCTGCAACATGTCATTTGAAGCTCTGGGGCACTTTAACACATCTTGCTCTAGTGGAGTGCTCAGCTTTGTTTTTTAATCAAAAGGCTTTGAGACAAGAGACATGACGCCTGGGTCTGTGGTCTGCATGTGATGATCCACTGCACTTGATAGGAGTTATTTTAGGGGCTGTTTCCATGGATCACGGATGAGGTCTGCAGGAGAGCTCAATATAACTGCAACCACTTGTTGAACGTGATATATACTGCATAGTGATTTTGAAAACACTAATACAAGCGATATATACTGTATAGCATTTGTCTTTGTGAAATGTCTAAGTGTTTCCCATCTCATCAGCTTCATGTCATGGCATATACTCCGACTTCTTTAACCTTTGAGTAATTCAAAACTCTTCATCTAATGACAAAGTAATGTGTTCACGCACTAATGAAAGCATTTACTATGTGGATTGAGCAACATTTCTCTTCAGAGGGGCGTGTTTAGTAGTCTCTCGTCGGAATGCAGCGCATTAGGGCAGAGCTTCAGGTGAAGGCGGCTGCACGCAATGCTGCTGCGCTACAGTCTGATGATTCACATCAATAAGGAGGATGTTTTCATCTGCACAACTGGACGGGTAACTTACTGCTGCATTGTTTTACATGCTTTGTGTGTAGTGCACTGTTTTTAAGATAGCGGTCAAAAGGTTTCATTTTATGTACTTTTTTTAAACTTTTATCGAGGATGCTCTATGAGTAACAGAATTGTAGCCTACTACGATTACGATAAAGTTGTGCTATGTCATTTATTTATGAGTGTAATAATGTAAAGTTTATGTACATTTTTATCACATGAAACAAAATAACATGAAGTTTAATACTGTGTGTTTCTTATCACAGGTGAAGGAAAAACCTCAATTTTAAAGGCTTTTTATATTCACTCAAGACAAACGTGTGACCGTGAGGCTCAGGTGGACTTAACAGAAACATAACTATGGCTATGGTCATAACTATGGTCGTCATATGAGGTCGGACACTGGACCAATGATAGGACACTGAAAGCGACTGGATTTATATGAAACCGCACCTTGCAATCTGGGAAAGTCATTAGCTCACGTAAATACTTCAAATGGGTGGTGTAAACGATGTAAAGTACAGTTTTAAACAATTATTTTTTTAGTTACTCAGATTCTGTTGGTTAGTTTAGAGGTCTATGGACAGCGCACCCACTGAAGCGTTACCTTTTTCAGAGGAAAACAGCGGATTATACCCAGCAGAGGAAACACTTATAAAGAATGGATGCTGTTAGGTTTCCTGACCTTTTTGATGATAAAAACCATTGGGATCACACATCTCGTGGTCTTTACTTTATTAGATGAGACCTTTCGCAACATCTCAAAAAGATATTTTGTGACATCTGACGAAGAAATATAATGCTGAAATCAAACAACAGGTATGTGTTTTACAGTTTTTATTGAAGTATTGAAGATGCTCTGCTTATCAACTGTTTGTTATAACATTTCCATTGGAAAATCAAAAATGTCAATAAATGTAATATTTTTATAATATAATTTTATAATTCCACGATAAATAATATTGTGATGTCTTTTGAATAGTTTGTTGCAGTTTTAGGCACTGTATATGTTTTGCAGAATTCTTGGCTGTTTTGATTATGGATAAAATGGACTGTAGTTACACATCCAGGAAACAGCTGTTTAATCTCATTTTTAAGAGGAAAATTGTTTACTGTTCACATAAACTTAAGGTGCTTTGGCATAACCCATAAACAGATTTAAGACTCCAGTAAATTCAGAATTAGAATTTTGTGATCTGCAAGAAATTTAATGGTAACAGATGCTCATTTAAGGTTGGTTTAATGTGGCTGCATATTGTTTAACAGTGTACATTATAAATACACTTAGTATTAATGTAAAACCACTAATGATGTGAAGTCATATCCTTTTCATCAAGGTTTATGTTCATGTCTGCAGAATCTGCAATAGACACCATATCTGAATGAACATAATTATTGCCTATTAACGGTGACCTACTGACCCTTCACTTAGCTAAACAGCTAGGCACTAATATTCTAGACAGTTCAGTACATGTTGTGTTGTGGTTTTATGTAGTTAAATTGTATACATTAACAACAGTTCATATCTCTTCTTATCACATTTACTCTCCTTGTGTCTAACGGTTGGGAATGCACAAATGATCACTGTGGTAAGCAAAGCAATGTCTAAGAGCTGATAATCTATATGTGATTGATCTTAGTGTTTCTATGATGTTCTACACATGTGTGGGTTGTTTAGTATTAGCCAGGTAATCTTCTCGGTTAGCACTAGAATAAACATTTTGGCCCATTAACGTTTTTGAGGTAGTTTCCTGACTCTGACCAATGTTTGTAAATACACCAATGAGGAAAAAAATGAATGTTTACATAAATGTTCCCTATTTACTAAGTACCGTATTTTTTATTGGCTTTTCTATCCAATAGACCTGCAGTCACTGCTGTGCTGAATGAACTATTTGTTGTAGTGGCATGTGCATTTAAGTATATGGGTTTAATGATAAACATTGATTGATTTTTTTTTCTTTCTCCAGGAAGCTGTCTCTGTGCCAGACCCTTATTCTCGTAACATTGCTGATGTGTCCAGGTTGCCTGTCATCTCAGCATGTAAGTCATGTCCCTATTAAACAACATTAATAATACTACACTGCAGTTTGACACCAGCCAATGACTAATATCACAGTTACCACTAATTATTACCTTTATAATTCACATGCTTGAAAAATGTATTAGAAGTTGTATAACTCTGGTCCTGTCAGGCAGTAAAGGAAAATTTGTTTAATCAGAATAGTTTTGGCAATGAGGCCAGTTTATTAGGACACATGATTTCAGTTTAACTAAAGTGTTACCTTCCCTGTTGATTCCCAAAAGCAAAACCAGGCAGTCTCACCTAGGTGGATTCATAGACTTGGGTACCACCCTGTATTGTTTTCAAAATGCTGTTTACACATATTGCAGATATGTGCAGTTATAATATGACGTTCGGCTCATGTTCTCTCTTTAACCGGCAACTCGGTTAGAAGTTTGTTTGTATTACCAAGGACCTCACCCAGTCATTCTCCCAGTTCCCTCCCGCGTGGAATCCAAGCTAGGTCTTGTCCAGCAGTCATTATCACCGTCATTCCACTGGAATGACTTTCACACTGTAATAAAGCAACGCACACACACGGGACGCTGACAAGTTCATTTTCCCATGAGATGAAATCACAACTTTGAATGTTATTTCCAACCTAAGGTTCCCAAATGAAACATATTCCAAAGACAACATTTCTTTTAAAATGTTGCCTTTGGGGGAAGCTGGTGTTTAAGGGGGTGAAAGGTCGATTTCAATAATCCGCCTTGCCCACGGGCCCCATGGCGGACTGTCATCAACACTAATTTGAGTCCTTGCTAAGGTAATGAGGGCAGTTCCAGGTCATTTCGGTATTGAAGATGATAGACGTCGACCATAAAGCACTATTGTGTCAGTGTAAGTGCAGTCATCTGTCGTTTTAACCCTCACAGTTAGACATTCTGAATTGTTACAAGACCTCTATTCACCACAGGTCTCTAGGCCAGATAAGGTCAGTAGACATTATGAGATGCTTTTAGCCGAACTGAGCAAAATTCCTCTTCCTTTCTTTGTATTATATTGTTTAATGGGTTAATCTTTAGGAAGCTCAGCACAAAAATAGAAGTCAGATAGCTGCCAGTAAAATGCACCTTGAGGGATCAAAGTTGGAATGCAACCTTGTTGCTCTGTTTGTATCTTTAAATCGTTTCAAAATGTTGCAATGTATTTACATGCCTCATGTGACTCTGTGTTGCTAAAATTAGATTTATGTGATACTGTGGATGAAAATTATTTTAGGATGAAAAACAGCTGCTATCTATGAGGTTGTATAATGGGATAGAAGCAGAGAGGTGTCTCACATTTGTATGAATACGCACACATACACACTGACAGACACACCTGGAGGGAATCGAGGAGGCCTCAGGGAATCTTTGCAGTCTGTTACTGCTTGTCCGTCTCGGATCAAAGCCAGAAACAGATCTAAGAATGAGCGAGTAATGTTATCCTCGAGGACGATTAGTGGTGGTCTGATAGGATTGACGCTTGTCTAACGGAGGCTGTGTGTAATAGAGCTGATGTTGGCGTCCACCTGGGGAATACTCAAACACTTCCACAAATGTCAAGTGCAGTCTGGCGTATCCGATGAGCAGGAAGTGTTTTGGTGGCCATGTATATCATGTGTCCTGAGCTGAAGTATACAAATGTTATGTACTTCAGTCTGTAAGCAAAAGATACCTTTAGTTAAGTACTAAACATGCACACTACATTATTGAGATACATTTTAAAGTTTACTCATATATACACAAGGTCTCACTATTTGGTATGTCCTCCTTTGGCATGACAGCATGCAATCTCTTTGTCGTTGTTCTGTACCCCTCATGCGCTTCATTGTTTATATTCGTCCAGTCATCCAGGAGAGCAGTGGTGGGAGGTGATGGACCACAGGTGCAAAGCCAACTGCACTTCATGAATGAATGGGCCTCATGGGGCGGCTGGTCTGTGTGTTCACGCTCCTGTGGGGGCGGAGCCTCTGTCCGTACACGTACATGCATCACCAGGTAAAGCACAGCTACTGTTCATTAAAATCTGATTTTACATGGTCAAGTAAGAATCTGGGTTGTTCACATTTTTGTGTGAACTACCCTTTAAAACCTATTTTCAAGAGAATTTTTTTTTGTTCTACTTGGCACATTGACTTACATTTCTCGTAAAGATGTTGCATTGTTCATTGATCATGCTTGTGTAATTTAGTTAAAACAGAAAAACATTTTACATTTTGGGTGATACACTGTACGGTAAATCTGGGATGATATATAAATGTTTTCCTTTAGAAATCTGGTCGGAGGACCATGTCCAGGAGACACCAGACAATACAAGATTTGCAACACAAAGGTGAATAATAGTATTACATTTATTGTACATCTGACCTTATTGCACATCTGACTCCCATTCTGTAGTATGAAATATATGCAATGGCAGTGTCTCCATGTAAGAAAAGCATACTGACAGTTAACAAATGTACTGAATTTATTTGACCTTAAACTATCACTTGTATCGAAGTTATTAAGTCAACACAAATGAATGTATTGAACTTATCTGAAAAGTGTATCAGTGAAGCCGCTGGGACTGTTCTCATGACTAAAAATGTTAATGAAATTCTCTAACAGGTTTAGACAAGTTTTTTAGTTTGTGTGTGTTCTCTCCTGATCTTCTGCATCTATATCATCAGGAGTGTGCTGCTGGATCTATGGACTTCAGAGAACTCCAGTGTAAAGCTTTCAATGACAGACCCATGGTTGCTGGCAGCAGTTATCACTGGACTACTTTTCATGGAGGTCAGTGACTTACCTCATTATTACTGACTGTATTGATGTCCTCTCACCACTTCTTCAACTCTCTTTAGGCTCTGACCCATGTGAGCTCAGCTGCCTGGCTATTGGACACAACTTCTACTACAACTTTGGAAGGGTCCTTGATGGCACTTCTTGCCAGTCAGAACAGGGTGAACAGAGGGTCTGTGTTAATGGAAAGTGTATGGTGAGTAGTAGCTTTTTAAGACACATTTTCACAACGAACTGCTCTTATTCCCCTAAAATAAAGGAAATGTTAAATCTGATAGCCTTGTGGCCAGTTTTGTCCTGAAGTTGTGAGGGTGTGAATTAGGGTTCCCTCACATGCAGCACATGCATACTGAGGCAGATTGATTCCATGTGTGTGAAGCACACCTGTGTGTGTGTGTGTGTGTGTGTGTGTGTGTGTGTGTGTGTGTGTGTGTGTTACTTGTTTTGCTATTTGTAAAGACCCAAATGTCCTCAATAACACAGTGAATCATTTCAACTCACTTGTGAGGACATTTTACTGGTCCTTAATAAAAAAAAACATGTTTGTCTTCAAATCTAACGCCATGCACATGTTTGTATGAGGGTTAGGGAATAGAAAATATCATTAGCCTGAAATAAAATTAATGAAAGTCTAAAAAACAGCTTATAAATCATACAATATAATGTTTATTTGAATATGTAAAAATGCAGAAAGGTTGGTGTGAGAGGTTGGGGATAAATAATACAGTTTGTACAGTATAAAATCATTATGTTCACATAAAACATAGAAACCAAATGTGTGTGTGTGCATGTGTATCAATTTAACTATATTTTGGGGACAAACTTATAAAACCTGACAAATCCTGGCAAAACCTCTCTTTGGCGACATCCTCATTTATAAAAAACACTATAAGAATATAGTAAATCATTTTGTTTTGTATTAGGGTTAGTGTTAAAGAGTGTGTTTCTCTGTATAAAAACAAACAATTCTATGAAGTGTCCCCATTTACATAGATAAGTAAACGTGTTGAATCATTATTTTATTTCAAACACTACTGAGATTAAGAATGACGAGGCATAAAAAGGAAAGAGATAAGGAGGTAGAAAATAGTGAGACAGAATGGGAATGGAAAGTACAATAAAGTATTAAATGAGTGGGAGGGTCACACCTGAGAGATTTAAAGAGAGAAAGAGAGGCTTAATTATATGCTTCACAAATTGCTGAGTACAGTCTGCTTTTACACACCTCCACAGTCTCCTCCTCCACTCCTGCTCTCTGTAGCTTACACCACACTACTGCCGAAATAAATCTGATCCCTGTCTGGACCTCATCATCTTACTGTTGTTTATGTGCTGTGGTTCTGTCATTCGGCTGCCCATCTGTTTTCACCAGCCTCTGTTTGTACCCTTGAGCCTAAACACACACACTTTATAGGAAGGATACATAGGAACCTTTTGCTTTAATATGAGTTTTGTCCATAATGATGGTGTAAGACAGCTTTGATCTCTTTTCCTAAGATACTTTGAAAACTTGAACACAGGTGCTGTGCACTGTAAAATGTAAAATAAATGAAACCAACATGAGCTTGAATAAGAACTGAAGTGAATCGGGTGGCTAGACCCGAGTGATTATTAGACCTTCTCGTTGTAAAGTAAATAGACTTTGGATTGTTCATTGTATCATTGTTGCTTAGAAAGTTGATTTAGCTACATGTAACCATGCTGAAAAATCAGTAATCAAACAAAAATGTACATCTGCACCAAAGCTTTCTTGGCAGCATTTACAATATTTGTCAAAGCATATTTACTGTGTTAAATACTAAAAAAGGAAGAAATAAAATGTACTAAAGGAAGTTAAGGTTCTGTATTATACAATTATATGTCAAGTGACAATAGCTTGTACCTTTAAAACTATACAGATTTTTTATATAGATTTTGGCTTTAAATTCTAGTGTTTTGTGTGTGTACATGTGTACAGAAGCCAGGATGTGATTTGATCTTTGGATCACAGCAGCAGGAGGACGCCTGCATGGTGTGTGGAGGTCACAACTCAACCTGTCTACATCACCGAAACTTCTATCAGATCAGTGAGCATAACAACGGTCAGCTATGAATCCACCAGTATTTAAGTTTTCTCTAAAGATTACCACAAATAAATTATTTCTGAGTTCCTAAATTAGGAATTATTTCCTAAATGCTCATTTACAGTTGTTGTGTCTAGGAAAGTTTTAGAGGTTTCAGAATATCATATTTATTTCTCATTGCTGGCTACATTGTTCTATAGAACCAATAAAGCAACAGTGAAATCAATCGCTATATTTAAACATTAATGTGAAGAAAGTGAAGAAAAGGTAACAGTCTGCAACTTTCTATGAAGAACTTAAGATTCGGCACATAGCCATGAAATTCTTAACCGGATAAATGTCACTGCACATATTGAGCATACGCATCCAAAAAAAACACACTAAATCCAAACTACATTTTTTTACATTTAAGAGATTTTTAAATTATTTTTTTATTTAAGGTATTAAAAATAACATTAACATTATTTTGTCAAATATTTACTTTTGAATCTTAGACCTTTCCATCAATATATAGTTTGTCATGATTAGATTAAGTAAATAGTAAAATAATATTTAGTGTAACTCATGTGGAATATTGACCTGTTAACAGGTCAACCAGTGATTTCTGTGAGACTGACTCTCTCTCCCAAAGACATAATCTACACACCTAGAACACTTACACCTCAGGCTTTGAACTTCTCCGCTCGAAACAGAACCTGTTTTAAAAGCTTCCCACACTTTGCCAAACTGAAATACAGAGTTTTTACATCTGGGCAAACAGCAATAATACTGCCTTTGTTTGACCATCCGAAAAGTACTTGATTTCCCACTCCCTTGCATCTGGCTTTCTGAGAATAGGATAACAGATTGGAGACTGCCAGCACAGTGCTCTGTAAAGACGGTCAAAAGAGAAGTGAAAACCTCAAAGCATCTGTGTGTGGCAGCTGCAAGAATATGAATCATAAAAACACACGCATATAAGCGTTTTTCCATGCAGGAGTGTGCACCTGTTGGAACTTAGTATGCTTTCGTCAAATGGGCTGAGACGCATTATTCTTTCGTCTGTGTTTCCCAGCAGGACTGTTTGGGTACAGTGAGGTCACTATGATCCCGGCTGGAGCTACACACATCAGAGTGACTGATAACAGCAAAAACTATCTAGGTTAGTACGCAGCCCTGTGTGTGAGTCAAGGTGCACAGTGTGAGATGGAATAGTTAAAAACTACACTTTATAGAACATTGAACTAGCAGTATTTATTTGAGCAATATTTATTTGAGCAATATTTTAGCATTTAATGTTAGCCTGGCAGTAAATTAAAGTGTGTTTGGCTCCTGTATTGTAAAATGTTAGTAAAGTCTTATTTTATTTTGTGAAATATCTTATAGCCCTCCAAAATGGGCGTTCCCAGTTTGTGATCAATGGAAACTGGAATATTAATGTTCCTGGAGAATACAGTGTTGCAGGTACCAAACTGCTTTATCGACGCTCTGCTGATACTTGGGAGAGTTTTGAAGTTCCAGGACCAACTCAGGAAGATCTGCACATTATGGTTAGCTTTAAAATGACACATTAAAAGTCATTATTGTACAGTTTAAGCTTTATTGTATATGCACTTTCTTTTTAAAGTAGATTATACATGGTTTGTAAAGCCGGTTAAAGCAGCCAGTTCTTTTTTATTAATCCGTACTGATCTGTTTGTAGGTTTTATCCACTGATAAAAACTCTGGGATAGAATATGAGTACTGGCTTCCTCCAGATCTATACGCTATGTATCATGGGAGAAGTCCACTTCGACAGCCTCAACACACTGACAACTACCTGCCCTTCGAACCTCCAGCCATCACAACAACAACAACTACTACAACAACTACCACTACTACACCACTACACCCAGCTGTAAAACCTCCTTTCTGGGGTAAAGGCCTACATTTTCCTGATATTTAAGCATAAACATTTTTCTTTAATGTCTTTTAAAATTACATCAGTTCTTAGTTTAGGATAAAGGCATGGATCTGATATCAAAGAAACGTCAAGTTCATTTAAAGTACATGTAATGGTAAATGTTTGCTAAGAGTGACTGTTAAAAATATTTCAGTGTTAGGTCTTTTGTACATACAGCTGTATTTTATGAGGTCATGCTTTCAGGTTCTGCTGGTCGCTGGTCCTTTCAACATCCACATCATCAGCAACCAGTTCCTCGACTGGAAAGAGATGAAAACCGCAGAAACCGGTTGCCTGAGATACATCGTAAAGGTCAGCACACATTATCAATCCCATCATTTTGTCTCACTTATTAATTTGCTGGTTATTCTAAGAAATTGTGTCTTATTTATTTGGCATGTAATTTGTTTACTAAAACATTATTTTATAATAACTAATCACTATATTTGTATTTTTTAAACCTTTTGTAGGCCACTGTGGGAAGTGCAGAAGGGTACGAGGAAAAGGGGAGCGCCAGAGACAATATTGCCAAAAAGATTTTGGTGAGTTTAGTCAATATGTCGTCTAACATATGATCTCAAATATTCATTAACTTTCATTCATTAACAATTTGCATAACATTTTTGCTGCAACAGTATTTAGAGCAAAGATACTAGAAAAAGCGTATTATGGTGAGGAGACCCGCTATGATGTTCAAATCATCTACACGTATCGCAACCGTTATCGCCTGGAGCACCGGGAGTTTCTGTGGGCACCCAACAAATGTGACTGTCCACCTATGGAAGAGGGACACCAGTACGTGTTGATGTTGCGACGGCATATCAATTATGAACAAACTCTTAATCGAATTCTCTTAGAAGAGGACAGCTATGCTCAGCCTTATCGAGCACGCGAGGACAGCCTGCTTCGCCCCCTAGAGGAGCTCTGCGGTAACAGAGAAGCCAGATCTCAGCTCAGGGGTAAACACATGAACACACTTTCATAACACAATTATTCTGAAGTTCAACTCAAACACAGACAACAATCCTTCTCTGACACTAACTTTAAATCAATGACATGATTGCAATTTGCATTCCAGAAGAGGGACTATGGACACTTTGTTGAGATAAATTTAGTCAGTGAGGCAGACAAAAAAAACAGAATCACGAAATGAAGCACTTTAAGAGGACAATTTCACCTTCCTTTAAAACTTATACACCAAAGAAAATAATATGCACAGAATTTATTATGCTTTTAGCACCACATGTTTGTTTTTTACAAAATCATTTGACAGTATGTTTATCTTTATCATGTCTTTTTTGCATTTTGATGTTTTTATATAAAATATGTATTTATATATTAACAGTATTTTTAGAGGAAACCTTGATTTACATATTATTTTATCATTTTAAAGGTTTTACCATCATCAGTTTTATTAGTTGATATGAAGTCTGCTTGTAAAATGATATTGAGTGTTTACAACTTTGTCACAACATACACATCCAAAAATAAGCTTGTTTATGGCGAAATACTTTTGCCGATGAATGGTTGTTTTGGTCTTTATTTTTTGCAGCCAATTTGCACATTTTCCCTTTAATCATTAGCAGACTAAGATTTTCTTATTACCTTGATGGGGTTGTTCAATTATAGTCCAGCTTATCTACAAAACACACATGAACAAGAAAGTGTTTTGATAAAAATAGATTTACAAAAATAACTTAACATAAAATCATAAAACTAACATAAACATGCAATTAGAGCTAAACAGGCGAGTTGCTGCTGGGCTATTAAACTCATTATAGGGTAGATAACAGCTTTTTCTCCCCGTGGTCTCTGATTGGCTAACAGAGTGGGAGGGACTCATCCCAGGAGCATATGGCTATTACAGCACATATATAAACCACAGATCACTGAAATAAAGCATTATCTTTAAAAATGTCTATTTAAGATACTACTCTACTCAGCTAGTCTACATTTTCAGTTTTACAAAATATCCTTAATGTTTAGACATCCAACTCATTTTATATTCCTTTTGGCAATTTTAGAACATCCCCAACGGTATGCTTAAACAGTCTTAAACATAGTTGATGTCTTCCATGTTCATATTGAATTGCATTCACCATTGTGGTTGTTTTAATCCTAATCGGATTAGGATGCGCATCAATGCTCATTTAATTCTGAAGTGACCCACTGCCTTCCAGGTGGAAATCTCCAGTCTTCACTGCCTTTGACACTCGAGCAGTCTGATAAGTGTAATTCACACGCTAACACTAACATGGCGTTGGGTGGTGGTCCGTCTCTTGATGCGGGCGTGGCGAGGGCGTTTGTGATCAGACTGGCAGTGACACAGGGGACCCAGTAGAAGCCACAGATAAAGAACCACACAAGCCCAGCAAGAGGACAGCTTGACCCAGAATGTGGAGTAACTCCCGTGGGTAAAGGTGGTCTCCAGCACAGCAGTCTCATAACTGGGGACATAGAAAGTATAAATAAGTAAATTCTAAAATATAAAATATTTCTAAAGAAAAGTGTGTATGTTATATGTCAATGTTTACTTTGTGGGTCTATAGTAATTAGCTCAGTATAATTCTATTTAGATAGCTGTTCATCCGTGCGTGTATGGACGTGTAACGTTTTAGTGCTGTCCACTCTAAATAGGCTAAACATAAAAACACTTACAAATACAAATTTTTATTGTCATTCCAGTGCTTTCTCCTCTGACCTCCCTAATCCAGAACAACACAGACAAGCTCTTTAACAACTGACCTAAACCAATTAGTGAGGGTCATCATCACGTAGAGGGAGGCCAGAAAGAAGACGAAATGAAAGAAGAAATAGCTGTAGGCAACACGCTGACTTTCATTGTGGATGACCTTCTGACAGCCTTTGTTCTCATCAATGACAAACTCCTCCTCTGGCATAAGAGAAACAAAACGCTTTCTAATATCTAAAAGTTATTTATAAAATTACAGTGTTTGTTAAATCCATATAAATTGAAACTTGTGGGATTGTTTTACCATCTTCTTCCTCCGGGCAGCAGAAACAACAGCTGGCTTTCTGTAATGGGACAGAGTGAGAGGTTGTCAGAGAAAGAATATGTCTCAATCAAATCAACAACAAAATTACTTTGAGGCCGTCTGAAATATGCATACCTGGAACTCATAGCGGTAGACTTTTATCATCCAGAAAGGTCCAAAGACTTCAGCTAGGTATGAAGCTTCATTACTACAAGAGAAGAAATGCAGTTAGTTTTTTAATTAACATCCAAAATCAATACTTTATCCCGTAAGAGAAGATATAATGTGCCCACCATGCAAAAAGAACGCAGCAGTACATGATTGCAGCACCAATAATGGCCACAGCATTGCCTTCATTTTGAATTTCATCCCGGCTGACTTTAGGGTAACACACAGTCATGTTGACTCCCTGATACTCCACTGTAATCACACACAAAAGCACAGCCAGTTGATTTGGTATTTATAGCACACATCCACTCATCTGGATTAAGTTTTCAGAACGCTGTTATCCCTAAATAGGCTCAGGACACACATAGGCTCCTCTTCTGCACATTCCTCAGAATTAAGTGTTACATTAAAAGCAAACACTTGCCTGTTTAAAATGGCTAATTATGTGGGATAAGAGTGTTGCATTTATGCACTCAGTTTAGGAATTTCATCTAAACCCAAGCCATTGACCCATTGCTGCAGGTTTTAGAGGTGCTATCTGTGTGTTACATTTTTAAAAGAGTTTCTCTGAGATGGGATTAAACTCCAAGCATGCCTCAGGGTGCCCTGTATTTCTTTATGATGAAGTCATGCAGCAGACAAAAGATGGTAAGAGAGTGTTAGGGAACATGACACGATACCTCAAACACAAACAAAATAATTTCTTCACTAAAATAAACACAAAAGCAGCAATGCCGCAATATTAATCTCACCACATTTCTGACATTTCTGAAATCTGCATTACCTTAAATCAAAACTCTGGCAAATTGTAATAATTACTCTGCAATCCTGACACTCAACACATACTGTAATTCTTCTGCTCTCATGTGTTTACCACCAGTTAAACATCTGTATTTCAAATGGCCGTAAGAAATTCACTCAAGTACATCTGTGTTGCATGCTTGAGAGCTGTTCTATGACCTCAGTCAACAGAGCTTTTCTGTCTGGAAATCTCATTCATCTTTGTCATATGCTGAACATGTACCATTCATCACCTTTGCATTATGCCACAGATTTCCTCTGAAACTGCAGCACTAATGGATGAAATGATGCGAGATGATATGAGGAACCCATTGGAGAAATTTTGCAGGCTCCATTGATATCTTTCTGTTCATTACTTTCTGATTACAGCAAGTTAGAATAACTCTGCTTAGGGATAAATCAATTACATCAGCACAGGTTTGCACAAATACACAGAGACTGCAAGCTGACATAATAATAATGTTTGCTATACTGAAACAACACAGACCTGCTGAGACTAGCTAATCAATTCCATGACTCCTATACTGTACATGATGTACATGATGTCAGGGTTCTTTAAACTCTGTTTAATAATAGTGCAAATGGGTAATTATGTAATTGGACAATTGTGAGTTATGTTTTAATCATTAGCAGATTATTTTATTTCCTTGATGTGGTCATTCAATTATAGTCACATAATCTATAGCATGTGTTTTGTTAAAATACATTTAGCTACACATGTAACTCATATGACAGTGACAAAAAACATAAAACTAACATAAACATTCAATTAGAGCTAAACAAACAAGAATGTGCAATTTAACAATTAGGAATGTGAGTCGTGTTGCTTATGCTTTTTGTTCTATATTTTATGTTATTACAAAGATCATGTTTGTTTTGTCCTTTTTATTTCTTGTGCTTGTTGCCGGTTGTATAGAAACACTTTACATTTCTTCTGAATGGATGAATTATGTAGAAAAAACTGTTTTTGTTGTAACAAGAAAAGAGCGGAGGGAGAGTAGTCTGAATTGGGTTCTAGTGCTCTGCACTAGCTTACACATCGCACTCATTGCGCCAGCCGCGAACGTTTCCAAGTCAGCGTGGATCGCATCAGTTGTCGTGCTCTGTATCCGCAACGATCAACGTCTCGTGCGTAAACACCGCGCAATGACCCATATTCTCTGTGCATTCGCTCATCTCATCAGATGATGTCCTGCGAGGACAGCGATTGGCTCTTGTCTCAGACCTTCCCCGAGGTGATTGGTTGAGTGACGAGCACTCTGCACGTGACCTCTACAGTAAGCTTCCTACCGCTCTGTAGAATGACGTAATCGGAGCAGCTCCTTATACCCTCCCTAAATCACAATGCTTCACCTCTACGGTGAGAGGACTAAGCTTAGCTAAAAAACATTTATATAAATATAGAAACAAATGTCTTTCACACGACATGTTTGTATATATTATAGATGTAATTTCGCTAACTGGCCGAGAATTAAGTACAAGTTACTAGATCTTACTTTGGAAGTGGGTTATATGGTAATTTGTGGCCAGTGGTTGGTCAAATCACTACTTTCAGACATGCGCATCACATTGCAGCTATGCGTTTGTTTAACGAGTGCAGCGCTACAAGTTCAGGTAAAGTTTTATTTAAAAACGCCTCATAAAACATTGAGGGAGGAACACAGTGTAATATAAACAATATACACTTTATAATACAGGAAGGAATAGATGGATAATTTGTAGTATAATTGCTGTGCTTCATACATTGTGAGTCATTCCGTGGCAAGGTGGTTTCATAAGAAGTTGAATACGTGATATTCTGTATATTACTATGCCAATGTTGTCATAATTCAGCTTTACTTTGCATTATACAAAATGAATTACAAAAGTTCGATGTCCATCTTAAATTGTCACTCCCAACAGCTTTAATAATTCGAGCATTTCTTTTTCATTAAGTTGAATGACCCGAAACCGCTGTTTATAACAAAAGTTATACCATTCTTTCATTTGTTAATTATCTATTTATGTTTTATCTGTTTAAATGAATGAAGCAAACCATATGGGCAATTTAATGCAAATGTCAACCTTTCCATTACCCAAAGTTTTAACAGTACTGACAGCTCAGATGTCAATATTTGGTGTCTTAAATGCTCATGTGAGGTCTCATTCAGTTTTTAATTCTAGTCAGGATTTTCCAAGAACCGCTTTCAGAATTGTCACATCCATAAAGATCCAGAATTGTCACACCATTTTCCTCATAATAACTATTTTATGCTTTTGAAGAGCCATCCCTTGTCCAAATGAATGAAGCAAATCATATACAGGACATCAAATAGGTTTAGCATAAGCACATTACAGATTTGTAATACAAATGCCCCTAACAACAACAAGAAGCCATCTGCATTACAGCATTTTATAACACCAGATCTGAAACAGTCGGACAAGCAATTTAGTTACCTTTCTCAGGTGGCCGGCTGGACAGGGCAGAGAAGGTCAGGTACATGACATAGCAGCAAATGATGGACGCTTGCAAAAGTCCTGAGCGAGGCTGCTCTGAGAGGGAGAACATAACCAGATTGTTTGATTAAATTACTATTACACTATATATTAACTTAATTCTCTAATTTAGTTCAAGAACATATAAAGCACTAACTTTGTTGCACGCAGGGAGTGACTGCAATGAAAGACATGATGGTGCAGAGGGCCAGATTTGTCCACAGCAGGCCTTTATTGAGGTGGCATCCAGCTGGATGAGTGTAGTATTTATACATAAAAGTGAAGGCCATCGTGGCGATGGTGTAGAAAAAGAGCGTAGCACACATGACTGCCACGTACCACCTCTTATTCTCGGCTGCACCGGTTAACCTGAGAATGAGAGACGGGGTGAAAACAGGGGTAAGATCATTGTTGCCTGAAGTGTAAATCTAAAACGAGAATTCACACTTGCTTTTGGATAGTTTGAGTTTGATGTCTGAGAGTTATTGTGATGCACAGTATTGTGTTTCTATTGTGTTCATTGTGGCTTATAGTAGATTGTGAAGACATCAGGAAGAATGTTGTATGTCAAAATGTGAACAGGAGGATGAGTTTAAATGTTCGTGTGTAAATAAGTAAAATACCAGAGAGAGAAACAGGAAGGGAGTGAGAGACAGAGATTATCTAAAACTTGATGTGTGGAGGGTGAAGTTTTGTCGTTCCAGAGTGAGATGTGATTCAGACATCAACCAGATGTGGCCTTGTCTTTTCATAGTCTGGTGCCTTTTCATAGCAGTTATTGTGGGTTTGATACCCACGAATCCGGTTCTCTCACTTACCAGTTTTTATTCCAGGTGTGAGCGAAAGCAGTGATCAGAATGAGCTGAATAAGGATAAAAGCAAAGCCCCCCACCACTCCAACATAATGCCAAGCTAGATAGAGAAAAATAGGAAAATAAATAAGGCAGTGAAACTATTGCATTCTGTAATAACAGGATGTAAGGATAAGACACCCTTAAAGCATCTGCGCAGAAACAAGATTTACCATATTTGAAACAAGTGAAATCCAGTGATAATGGATATACAGTAAATCCGCACTGTTGATGTTTGTAAAATGATCAATGTGTTTATAGTGCCACCTGGGGGAAGTTTATCATAAATGCTACTGTGACCCAGAGCCATGATAAAGATCTTAACATGGAGACTATTTGCTACAAATTGCAAGGTTTTGATTAATGCACTTTTATTTCCATTTTAGTGATCATGAAAATGCTGATCAGATGTATGTAAAAGGTGATCAGCTCACCATGCAAAAAGGATTCTGTGGGAATGAAGAAGGCAGCGGCAATCATTCCAAGCAAGGTGATGAACTTCAGAAACCAGAACCTGAAAGATTAAGGATAGTAGGTATGTGTTGATGTATCTATATAAAGTTTTATTAAGTTATTTATATAATCCTGATCTGAAGGTTTAGCTTGGCACTACAAGAAAAACATATCATGTGTGCCCAGAGGCCCAACAATCATGTAGTATCTGATCTATAAAACAGTCCAGCACAGTCAAGCAAAGAGATAAAACATTTAAGCAGTCAACAATCTAAAACATTTAATATCAATAGTGTGAACATGCACAGGGTGATTATGACAATAGAAAGTCACTGACCCGTTGTGAATGAGAGCTCTAAAATCCTGACTGGATTTCACATCAATCAGAAAGATGGCCATCATCAAGTAGAAACAAGCTGTGCCAAAGCACACCCTGTAGACAGCAGAGTAGCCCACCAACATCTGACAGTTCCCTCCACCATGAGCCTCATCACACACCACATTAAAGAAAGGCACCTGAGGAAGAATGAGATCTGTTAGAACACTTCTGGCAGACAGAACTAGATTTGATTTGATCAAACAAGATTAAACTTGATGCAAACAAAGCATGATTTTGGCTGCTTACAACATTAACAATTTTGCAGCAATAAAAATTGTCCAGTGAAATAGAGACAAGCTGTAGCTTGTGTTGCAAGAAGAAACTTACATTCTCTCTCACTGCCTCTGACACAGTCTTAGACAGCATGAGACACGAGACCGTGCAGGCCAGGATGTGGAATAAAGTGTACATGATCCGTGTGCTGGATGATGATTTGATGGGTGGACAGAAAGAGCAGCACAGTGAACAGGGTGCCGGGCCACAGCAGCAGCATATCTGTCCAAAAACAGATCAGTTGAGTGAAATAAAGGGACGAGATGCAAGCTGACCTTTTTGATAGTTAGACAGAATAGTTTTGGGAATAGGGTGGAGGATGATTTGAGATTAAACTAGATCACTCAAAGCATCTGGATGTTTCAGGATCAGGCAGGGCTGGTTTTCTGGACAAGGTCCAGGTTACTTTTTATCCGCTGCTAAACCCAGTAAAAACGTATGTATAGTAGACCTGGAAACATCTAATATCTAAATATCAACCATTCATAAAAATGAACACTGTGCATCAATTTAATATCCTGACATAGTGATTTACTGTATGAGCTAAGTGGACCATAGCAAGATTTTCAGATGTCCAAACCTTTTGTAATATAGGCCTTAACATTCAAACAGCAAGCTCAGCATTACTTTTATTGGATATTACTATGTCAAGACAAAACCATGGAATGCTTGGAAAAATTGCAAATGTCTAAATAGTTAACTGGAGCAGATAGTTGGTGGTAATGGTGACCGACTTGAGGTGTAAACAGAAAATAGCATATTTTTAGATACAGTTTCAACCTTAAATACCAAGACACTGATGCAGCTGGAGGGTGTGAAAAAAGCATATAAGGAGGGAAACATTTCATCCAAGGTTTACATGCATTACTAAGCATATCTGAGAAGGAATTATAAATACTACCTGAACAATTTGTTAAAAATGTAACAGCTCTACTTTACAAATATTTTGCCTCTTTTGTTAGTTTTTCATTCCTTTAGGCGCACTTGAGACAAGTTGTAGATGCTTGTAGTTCTAGAGTAATTTACTATATATCATACTCTTAAAGCTTACGTTTATGAAAGTATTCTTGTAGCTGATGAAGGAGAGAGTAAAACCACACTGACAAACAACTTCTCACAAGGCTGATGATGGTACAGTAGACTGAGTCATTCATCCTCTTAATAGTTTTTGACAGGAAGCACTTTCCATGATGTCTGTGAGTTTCGTGTTCTTATACAAAACAACACCAGCTGACCAATGATATGAGAAAAGCTGACACATGTAGATCATTTTCATAGTTTAGTAGTGGATTTTTTTTGTATTTGTTCATGGTGCTGCAGAAAAGATTGATTGACCTTAATCACTAGTTGAACAGAACATTATGTTTGCATGTACATTGTAAATTATTAGGCAATTTATAGGCATTAACAATAGCAATACCTTGTCTTTAAGCTCAAGACAGACACATTAGGAAGCTTAAAAAGCTATTTAATTAACAACCTAAAGAAACAGTGTTAATCATGTCTATAAGAAACAAGTATCATCTCAAAAAACTTGACATTGATGACATTTTTATCACTTTGTAATAAATTTGCTCTCACCTGATAAGCCACCATGTTCAGAAAATAGTTGTAGGCACCACTGTGGTGTAAAGCTTGAGCAGTCGACATAGCTTCTTATTTGGCGTGCGTTATCAAGTAAGCTTGGTCATTAAAAAAACTCCAGCAAATGAGAAATTCAATTATCATACAAAGTGTATGCCAAGATGCTGCAACACCAGTAGGAGGTTTTAAATGGTCCTCATCAAGTTTCTCCCATCAGCCCACTGCAGACATTGTTTCATGCACCCCCAACCATACACCCTCATGGTCCTCTTGTGGGAACTTTCTAACAGTCTTTCCATATCCTATGTGCGCTTGTGGCCATTGAATGGTGCCAGCAGAGCGTGTGAGCGAAAGTGGATGCCCAGTTGCCCTCCCTACAGTCGCCTCTACTCAACCACTGAGATTAGGCAACAAGAGCACACAGAGAGGGGGGAGGCAGGTTGCATGTATTAGCCCATCTGTCCTTCCCTTCCCCCAGACACTCACTTTACTGTACCAGCTAGAGACACAAGGGGCGTGCGCCTGACGTTCAATAGGATTGCTCTGGGGTCCTAATCGGTTTAGAGCAAAATAATGTAATTCCTTGCTATATTGTGATTTCTCTGGCAAAGTAGAAATATTTTTGGATTCCCCTGGCCAAGTTACACCTTAGGAACCACCCGCTCGCCTGACTTTAAAGAGGCAGTCATTATGCCTTAACCCAGAAACAGGGTGGATGGAAATGAATGAATGGGGTGTTTGGAGGAATGCATATGCAGAGCGGATCCCACGTTCTTTTGCATTGCCTATTCTATCTGCAAACAATAGGGTTACACTTCAGCAAACAAACGAGTTTTGGCAAACTGACATCATTTATTTTTCAATAAATGATAAAGTGCATCAGTGTCACATTATTGTATATTCATAATGTGTGATGCCCCTGTAACATCACAAGCTGTGTTATGAGTTGTTAGTATGCACGGTGCTCAATAGGTCTATATTTGGGTCACTGTGTATGTGAGAGGACGTGTGCCGGGATTATCCTGGAGTTTTTAGTCCTCATCTCAGCCTGGGTGACCTTCTCTACGGTAGTGTGACATATTAATCCAAACAGCAGGGTCTGACCAACACGGGCCCACTAGAGCACACCCATCTTTAACCTAAAAATGGTCACATGTATGCTGTAAACTGACCAAACTCAGATCAGATTAATATGGAAAAAATTGCTCATTAAATCTTTGTTCATCAATCTATAAGAGCACTACAGGAACAAAAAAGTTACTTATATAACACTACGGTATAAAAAGAGAATTGTGATCACCTGCAAACCGTTCAAAATGTCTAGCGTGATAATTTGATGACCTATTTACTAAGGCAATATCAGGGTGTGATTATAAAGTAGAAACGTGCTTGGATTTGTCAAAGTACAGACTCTGTGCACTTTTCCAGACTGGATTTTAAAATAACTTTTAAAGTATTGACAGCCGTGTGGCCAAAACTGCACCGGACACAAAATCATTATGTAATGCTGTTTATGTGTCGCAGTTACCAGAGTGGCAGTGCATTACAGTATTTTATTTTCTGTAAAACGGAAAAGTCGATGATGTATTTTAAGACATAAATACCTTTTCTATGAATAGCAGCAAAATAACAACACTGTCCTGTTCCACACTAACACACTTGCTTAAACTGCATCAACAAATGATTCTCAGACAGTTTAATTTAGGAACTTTAATCCCTACTCAACTAAGTCACGCAAACATGAACTTGTCTAAACCAATTAGTGTCTTTCAAAGTATACAGAGTGTATTCTCAATGTGTTTTTAATCTCTGGCTCAGAATAAAACATCTATACTGGAGTCTTTTCTCTCATAATTAGGAGCCTTGTATGAGAGACAGACACTAGCACACTGTTAAAACAAAGCATGACTAATGCCATACTATGCAAATCACTCCACTAGTAAAAAACATTTGATCTATGGTTTTTTAATTCATATACCCAGTTTTTTACAGTGATCTAGTCTTTATGAACTTTGACAACTAAGCTGTAGAGAAAAGGAACAATTGTGTTAATAGTCACAGGTTTGATTATAAACGTATTTCTTGATAAATATTAGATGTTTTTTATAAAACGGTTATCCCAACCTAAAATAGCAATATGAAATTCAATAGTCTACAAAGTATAGATTCAGAAAACAAATGCTCAGAAAAACCTAATATTACGCTTAGGGGAGCAGTTATTTTTGTTTCAAATTGTGTGAAAGTCATACATAATAATAATTAAAAAATTGTGGGTAATTATCTAAATCACTAAGATCACACACAGTTCTATCGTCATAATCAAGAAATCTTACTTGGGCCCAGCAACAGCGACAACACATCGATTCGGCTGTCAGAGGTCCAGCTGTTCTCAGAGATCAATCATACAGTAGAATAAAAAGATGACTAATGATAAAGAAAGGCTTCCCTTGAAACCATTGAAACATTTCTTCTTTAACACAGTTAACTAAGAACACAAGAAGAGCAGATCAGGTGCTGAACTTCAAGTGCAGTCTGAAAACACTTTCTTTATATAAAGCTGATTATTCAGTTAAGTGGAGGTGGAAAGTCATGTCGAAGGGAAAGGCACGTAGTAACAGTGTAGGTTTAAGTATTTGCCATCATTAAACCTATTAAAGGACAAAAATAGGAGGGTGAATGCTGTTAAACCTACAGGAGACAGCATAAATAACATTTGTATGTCTGTAGGTAGGTGGTTTAATTATTTGTATTCTGTATATGTTTTTAATGAACAAAAATGCTATACAGGATGATTTGCAAGTCTAACCTTCGATGCTCACCATTTAGAACAAATTTTCATATGTCATGGCAAACAAAACAAAAATTGTTCTTGTTCCTTTTTGTAATTATTTCACTTAATATGCAATACATTTTTCACATATTAATATATATGAACATTATTACACTTGTTCCTTAAGATTATTGGGACCTTAAAAAAAGCAAAGTCATATACCTTAATTATTTACATCAAAACAAAGTCACTTGTCAGAACAGTTACTTTCTGTAGGTCCTCTGTGGTAGAATCAACTTACAAGGCCATCACAACCTTTATAAAGAATTTTTTATATATTTTTGCTTTTTTCTTCTGTACTGTTCTAGGTTAAAATTGAATCCGTGGTACTATGATTATTGATGTGGTATGTGGTATGTGGTATGATGAATTGCTTGTGTCATTTTAATTAGGTTTGGATAAAAGCATCTGCTAAATGACAAAATGTAAATTTCTTCTAATAACATGCATTTTATTTTGAACACAATGGCCAATATAAAGACAAAAAAAGAAAACATACAAACATATATTATTTAACAAACAATACACATATTCCTTAACTAACAATATAGATATACATATACATATAGTATGCAGCTAATCTTATTTGTACGTCGTTTTGGATCAACGCGAATTCTAAATATGTAAAATGAATAACTGGCATTTGAAGCTTCTTTTTCTCCCCAAACACACGTGACCACTACTGTGCGTTACATTAATGTCGGTCCGGGTGCTGTGATCATTATTTTGAGTTCCGGGTTCTCGAGGAAGCGAACATGGCGGCTGAGGGAGATGTAGATTTGGACCTGGAGGCTGAGGAGAACTGCACGGGAAAACCAACAGAAAAGCCTCGCAAACACGACAGTGGAGCTGCTGATTTGGAAAAGGTTACAGACTATGCCGAGGAAAAAGAAATATCCAGCTCGAATTTGGAAACGGTAAGTGTATGATATTATCAGATGCTACTGGTGCTAGTCTGGTTAGCTCAATAACCATGTGCATTTATGTGAAGCAGAATTACAGTAAATATTTCCCGTAATAGTGGTCTTACAATAACAAAGTGCTAGTGTTATCGCACTGGTATTATGTTTAGTATTTCAAAATTTAACTGCTAAAGGTTTAAGCACTTTAATCATTGATTTGTGTAATAGAGGTTTTTGTGATCATTTAAAGTGAATAATTCAATGTTGATATGTGATTATTAATATGTCTGTGTATTTGAAGGCTATGTCCGTGATCGGAGACAGAAGATCCAGAGAACAGAAGGCAAAACAGGAAAGGTAAGAAATGTTTTGATTCATGCCTAAATATTTTGCTTTTGAGAAATAATCACACAAAATATCCTTTTCCATCACCTCCACAGGGAAAAAGAATTGGCCAAAGTGACAATAAAGAAAGAAGATGTGGAGCTCATTGTAAGTGTATAGATCTTTGCTGTCATTTTTATTTTATACCTAAAAATAAATGTTATTGGATGAATCACTAAGATAAATAATCTTACAAACATCTTCAACAGATGGGAGAGATGGAGATTACCAGAGCACTGGCAGAGCGCAGTCTGAGAGAACACATGGGCAATGTTGTTGAGGCATTGATTGCACTGACCAACTAATTGTATGGACTAAGACATGTATGGACACATTAGACTGCCTTCCTACCTGTCATGACAATTTTCTTTGGCTTTCATACTGTACTTAATCTGTAATAAATGGACTTTTTAACAGTACTTACCTCCCCGAAATAATTTTGTTGGCAATGCATTGCAAATACAAGACAAACTGAGTTTTTAGTCATTGTAATTTATTACCATAAAACAAAAATTCTTCTTTACAAAAAGTGAAACTAAAGACCTTATTCTGTACACAAAGTGAAGATTGTTTAGATGTACACCATTAAGAGACCAATAAAGATTCGATCTCTTTATTATTGGGTTTTTCCAACATTAGCACAAGAAATTGGTCAAACAATTGTAATGTAGAAGAAAGAGTAAAAGTGTCCAAGACAGTGCTGAATTTGCTCTTGGATCAAAACCATACACCAGGTTCATGTCTTCCTTTTATTCACAGTTGGGCGATCAAATACATCTCTCACACCCCCTGCTTTCTGTTTGAAGAACTTGCTGTTCTGTGCACTTTCCTGAGCCCAAGCAGAATCGAATGAAGTGGTGTCCTGATCCACCAGATGTGTGTATTTTGTACGTCCAGAACGTCCAAAGTTTTTGACCTACAAAATGTAAAGAGCATGTTAAATAATTGCTTTAATTGTAAACATATCTGTGTGTAACTACTTGGTTAGTTAAAGGGTCCAGTGCTTGATCTTTAGGTAACTCTGTCAGAAGGCAGATAACTGAATTTAACTGGTCAGTTGTAATCACTAAGAGGATCTGTGTAGTTTTACCTCAAATAACAGTACAAATAGGCTATCTGTGTTGAAACCAAGACAATGGGTTTAAAATACATTGTTCTGGTACTGACCTGCATGACTTTGGGCAAGATTGTTTTGTTGAAATGGTCCTCAAGCGTTGGAGCACTAAAGTCCCTCTTGAAGACGTCCTGCTCCTCATCCTGCAGAAAATATTGCAATAATTATCAGACAGGAAGAATAAAGGAGCTGGAAATGTCAAATAATCATGTCAAAAACTAAACATTTCCCATCACTCACCAAGAAGAAAGCTCCTCTGTGATAGTACTTCTGCAGAAACTTATATTTGCCTTTTGATGCCTTGTTGGTGACGACCTTTCCATTTGTGCGCAGCTCTGCTCTGCGTTCCTCCTCTGTAAGAGTGCGAAATCTTTCGATTTCAGCTTTCTCCTTCTCTATTCTGTAAAACAAAGTAATTCTGCATCATTAATCACTGATTGATTATTTTTTATACAAGGGTCATGGGTTAGAAAATAAAACAGTTCTTGAGGCAAAACATAGTACTTACGCTTCTCTGGCTTCTCTGTCTCTCTTAATGCGTTTAAGTTCCCTCACTTTCCAGGCCTCATACTCTTCTTCCTCATTTTCTCCATCTGTGTCTAAAGCTTCGAGAGCAGCCAGTGTCCGTTTGTTCTCTTCAAACTCTTTCTTGGCCTCCTCCTCTACAATCTTTAATGTGTAGCGTCGTCTCTCGTCAGCTTGTTTTTTGGCCTCTACTTCTAATTCTTTCTGTCGCTGCTCTTCAGCTTCTCGTTCTGCGACAGTTACTCTGTCTTTCCTAGATAGCCACATTGACGATACATTAATAAATACACACATACATACAGCATATAAATGATACAATAAGTCACACATATTTTAAAACAATTGTCTAGCCTTACCAAGCAAGCTCATATAATATTGTATGGTGTTAATGAAAACAGACATAAGCATCAGTTTTTAGAGAAACTCACTTGCGGATGAACACAGGTTTCAACCGAGGCTCAGCTTCATCCTCACTGTCTGTATACTCTTCATACTCTGACTCGGATTCAGACTCGGCTCCAGATTTCCCCTCCTCTTCCACCTCCATGATCTCCATTTCCTCATTCTTCCTCTCCTGTGCACGCTGTCGCATCATGGCTCGCCTCCTCTCAATTTCCTATGCAGAAGACATTACCTTTAATTTTATAAGCACGTTAACAAGTCAATACATTTCCTAAATATTTTGCAGAAGGTCCCACTTCATCATCAACTTCCTCCTCTTCTTCATCTTCACTGCTTTCTTCTCGTTCAGGATGCCAGGTTCCCTCATCTGAGTCCTCGCTGCTCTGAACAATCAGCTCTGGCTCCGCTATTTGTCTGTGTCTTGCAAGTCTATGGGAAAAACAAACAAATTCCACATTAATATCAACAAACCCCTTGTGCAAGAATATATATATATATATCAGTGTATCTCAGGAAGTGTTATGCAGGTGAATAAGCTCTACCTTTCTTCAACATCTTCTGACACTCTATTCATGAGACGTCGAAGACGAGGATCAGACTTTTCCTCTTCTTCAATTTCAATCTCAGGTTCAGCCTCTTTACCCTTCTTAGAAAACTGGAAATCCTCTTCTTCTTCATCTGAGGACTCCATAGGAGCATAGTCTGGACGCTTACCCGACACATACCGCTTCACTTTCACCTTCTCCATAGAAATTTCGCCTTTAAATTACAAACGAAAATTAACATGTTTTAACAAGGTTATCAAATACTATTTGCTATCGTTACGTGTTATCATAATAGAACTTTGCATGACTGTCAACACTACGTAAGTTATGTAGAAACACAGCTAGTTTATATTAGCAATAATATATTAGCTCGTTAGAGTTTCCATCATTGTAGATAAAACGTGAGAATACGAGTTCAAACGTAAACAAAAATTAACCACAAATTTTATCACAAAATGTGTATGTATTTACCAACATATTAAGTTTATTAAGATTCACACGAACCATGTTTTCAATACATGCTAATAATCAAAGCTAACTGATACAAATACCTTTTTCATTTCGGATCGGCACAGCTCCAGCCGTCGACTGAATCGGCGGCTGCTTGGCATTTAAAGCGTTTTGTCCTGACATTTTGGACTGCTCACACTGATGCTTTTACACTATAAAAACACAATCAGTGAAAGCCTTCGTAAAAATATACTGTTTACAGTTCTTTATCCACTAACATGGACGTCCCGTAATATTACGTCAATGTGTTCCGGTGCCCTAAAGTTGTCCCCTGAAAACACGCCTCTGATTTAATAGTTCCCACTTCTTTCCTTTCACACACTGCTGAAGCATTGTTATTGCTTTTGGTTATTGGGGTTTTGGCAGAATTATATTAATCTATTACAATTGATGTTTTTATTGTACTTTTTTGGTACAAAAATATACTAATGATCATAATGTTTTGGTGGAAATGAAACAATGCTTGTATAATGAAGCATGAATAATGTTAACCAACATCATCAACCACATTTCACAAAACTTTATTTCTATTTCATAATTCAAAGCCATGCATTCGTTCATAGTGAATAACACAGGAGAATAGGAAAAAATACAATTACAATTTAACAAAAAAAATCATAAAAAAACAGAATAATTACTAATCTTTATTAAGTTAGGGCACATTGCATGAGCCATCAAAGCACTTAAATTTCAGCCATCAGTTTATGTGATCATATTTCCACTCCTCTCTCCAAAAAGAGCTGTCGCAGTTTCTCCTCAAGTTCTGCATTGGTTCCACGAAGCCCTTTTATTACTTGAGATGCCCATACAAAGTATTGCTGAACCCTTTCTGCTGTCCAGCCTGTTAACAAAAATAAAAGACAAGCAGTACACTTATACAGTAAAATTTCAGACTAAAATGCACATTTCTCAAGCACCATTTCTCATATCTCACCTGTGGGGGTGCAACGATTGAGGTCCCGTAAGTTATACAGCTTGTCAGCTAGTTTAACCAGCTTGGCCTGATGGCTACGGTGTGGTGCATGCTCCACTTGTAGACGCTTTCTCTCCTCTTTTGGCAGCGTCCTGTCATCTGTCACTTCCTGGACGATTCTCGCCACAGTCGGTCCAAACACAGACTCCAGCTCATCCAAAGTTGTGTCAGTGTCTTCTACTGTGTCATGAAGCAAAGCTGCCTGTATTACAGAGACAAATACAGTATATGAATCACAATGTTGCACTTGAAAAACTACAGTGCATTTTATTTATGTCTTTATGATTTTTTTTTGTTACTCACTTGTAAAACTTCAGTATCTGTGATTCCTCCCTCATGACTTAAAATCCTTGCCACACCTGCAAAAATAAGATAAAAGTTTGTTTTCTGGGTGATTATCAGTGTGTTGAATCCAATGGTAGAAAATGAACGAGATTCACTGGGAGGGCCCATATTTTATATTTTAAAACCATAAATTCATAAAACTCCACTACATTTATGTATGATATTTGCATTGTATTTAGAGGCTATGGTGAAAATCTTCTACATTTTGGACTAAAACTCCGCCCCCTAAATGTATTAACTGAGCTCAGAGAATCCGAGTCAGGCATATCAGATTGGATAACACAGAATAAACGTTTTCTTGAAATACATGTAGTGTAGTGCACTAGTATAATACCTATAGGGTGATTGATGTAAGGTGTGGCTTCTGGATCTTTACGGCGCTGATTTCGATGTTTCTCTGCTGCAAAGTTGATCGTTTCTAGCAGCACTGCAGTCGGCGAATTCATAGTTACTTTAACGAATAAATTAGGAGTAGCTTAATATGTTTCACTAAATTATTTAGTCCGTTTTAAATATATAACTCGAAACATACACGTAACTTATGTATAAAAGCAAGGCTTTATAAATATAATGTGTATGAACAGAATAAGGCAGAATGAAAGGATGGTGACTTTGTGTCCGCAGGTCTAATGTGTCCGTAGTGAAACAAACTATCAATCGCAAAACCACTTCCGGACAAGGGAGACAAGGTACGATGTTGTTTTACTGCCTTTCTTACACATCCCTTTAAATGTAATGTGGATGCTATATATTGTGTGATTATAGTACGATTTACTGAATTATTATGGGGTCATTTAGGACATTTCGATCAGCAGCGTTTTTTGTAAAAACCGAATACAAATGTCACTGATGTATGACAGCTCTGTATGTATGACATAATACAAACATGAAGACACAAGCTGCAGTGATCGAGTGATGTGTATTATTCTGCATATGCAGGTTCCACACATCTACATGACAGTAATGTTACACAGTCATGTCTTACAGGTTTATCTAGTTGCTGAGAGTCTGCTAGCTCTCCATATGGCACAGACAGAGAGAAGAGATGCTCCTGAACTGCCTGATTTCTCTCTGCTCAAGAGACTGGCCAGAGATCAGCTCATCTTCCTGCTGGAACAGGTAAATTGTATTAACACACACTCTTTCTCTGAATGTGGCAACTGAACATTTTAGTTTAAGTGTTAATGTGTGTTATGTCTCTACAGCTGCCAGGGAGGAAGGATTTATTTATTGATGCAGATTTGATGAGCCCTCTTGATCGAATAGCAAATGTCACAATCCTAAAGGTAGGATATCACTTATATTGTTATAAGTCAATAAGTTAGTATTGTTGGTAGACAAATTCATATGTCAAGATATTCTATCACCTTTTACCAGTTTATCTAACTAGACTGTCTGGTTTTAACTTGTAGCAACATGAAGTTGACAAACTTTACAAAGTTGAGCTCAAGCCAATTGTCAGTACTTCGGATCAGTGAGTATGCCTTTTTGCAAGTAAAAGCAAGTTGTAGTCATTTGTATGCGTCCCTTTCTAACATTTCACTTCCTTTTAGGCTGTGTTTTCTTATACGTCCCCGAATACAAACTGTGAAGTGGATTTCAGGTTTGTGTTGTTTGTTGTTACTGAGATATAGTTTAAAGCAGATGAATGCATTGTTCCTCTTCTCCATGGTCACAGATTTAGTTAATTCAGACAAGGCAGCTGGAAGATTCAGAAGATATAAGATCATATTTACACCACAAAAGGTAAGTAGCGTTCTGAGACGCTATTAAATTATCAACAGAAACGTTGTGGTTTAATAAAATGTTATGTCATTGCAGTTTTATGCATGCGAAACTGTTTTGGAGGAGCAGGGTGTCTATGGAGGTGGGTTACATTTGTTGCTGTTTCAAGGTTTGTCTAAAAAAGCAGACATTAACAATGTTGTTTTTCATAGATATCACAACTGATGAGTGGAATTTCTACATTCTTCCTCTGGATGATGACATCTTGAGTTTAGAGCTGCCTGAATTTTTCAGAGACAACTTTCTGGTAATGCTGATGGAATGTAGTGATGTAAACGTATTAAATCGTAAGAAAAACCTTAGTTGATGTACAGTATAATTGTAATTTCACAGGAGGGAGACCAGCGCTGGGTGACTACTGGAGGAAGTGCACTTCATCTTTTACAGTCTGTCTATGGGTCCTTTTCAAAGATTTATGGGATTGGTAGATGTGCGAAGGTGAGGTTTTGGAACAACATTCTTTACCCCATTTTAATTTTAGATTCATCAATTTAGGTGTCAGTAAGAATAGGAGTCACTCTTGTCACATTTTTCTTTCTGTAGATGGTGTATGAATCCTGGAGGGAGCAAATGGAGAATGGAGACCAGAGAATAAAGCAACCTGAATTTGCTAAAGTCTTTCTTATTGATAGAGGTCAGAAGATTTTTTTTTCTCATGCTATTTGGATTGCACACACATGATTTAATTGTTCATACAATGGTACTGTATTTTACTCTTTCAGATGTGGACTTTGTTACTCCTCTGTGTTCGCAAGTTGTTTATGAGGGACTGGTAGATGATATTTTCAGAATTAAATGTGGTAAGTAAATAGCTTTTATGTTGCAAAACTTTGGTAAACAAATATGTGTATGTATGCAGCGGTTCTTTGTATTTCTCATGTCTTTTGCATTTTTTTCTTAACTAGGCAGTGTGGAATTTGGTCCGGAAGTCACTTCCTCTGACAAGAGTATTAAAGTGATGCTTAACTCTCAAGATAAAGTATGAATGACTTCATATTTTTAAAAGCTTTTGTTTTATGTTAAAATGTTTTTTTTTTAAAACACTTGCAGAAAAAAGAAAGGCGATTGTAAGGGAAGTGTTTGGAAATAATTTTTCTAATCACATTTTGTTATCCTAGTGGCATTAAAATGAAGAATCAAAAGTTGGTAAAAACTGTTTTCAACATAACTTTGCTTATTTTTATTAGGTATTCAATGAAATAAGGAATGAGCATTTCTCCAACGTGTTTGGCTTTCTTAGTCAAAAGGCCAAAAATCTTCAAACAGCATATGATGTAAGTGTTTGTTAATGTTGGCTTGTGCAGTCATTGAAACAATAATAATGTCAGGAAACCTGAATAAAATTCAGTGTTTTTATTCATTATGAAATGTTTTGTGCATGAACAGAAACGGCGTGGGATGGATATCCAGCAGATGAAGGCATTCGTTGCAGATGAACTGAAAGGACTGAAACAGGAACACCGTCTCCTTAGTCTTCGTAAGTTAGTTTTGTATATGTTAAACATTTCTTTTTTCACTATGTTATAGATCTGTAAATCTGTGAGCTATTGTTGTACATTAATAACAATAATTGCTTTTAGTACTAAGCAAAGAAACGCTTTTTGTGCTGTTCCAATAGATATTGGTGCCTGTGAATCCATGATGAAGAAGAAAACCAAGCAAGATTTCCAAGAAATGCTAAAGACTGAACATTGTAAGATGTCCTGTAAATTGTTAATAAATTTACAACAGTTACTACAGTAACTATTTTTATAATTTATTTGTCTTCCTCTTAACAATTTCCCTAGCATTACTCGAAGGTTTTGAGATTCGTGAATCCATCACCTACATTGAAGAGCATATCAATCGACAGGTAAGAACATTAACACTTTTTGTCAACATGACTCGGCCATAGTAATGTAGTAATGATAATAATAATAAATGATACTTGATTAAAAAAATGATGACTGTCCGTCAGGTGTCGATGATTGACAGCCTCAGACTCCTTTGCCTATTATCTCTAACAGAAAATGGTGAGTTTGATTTAGTCGATATACGTTGATCAGCTTGTTGTCTGTCTCTAGCAATTTCTGTAAAACAGCATATTTAACTCTCTGTTAGGACTTCTGTCCAAGGACTATCGATCTCTTAAAGCTCAGTACCTTCAGGTATGTATGACTTAACAAATTTATTTAAACCATATTACAACAAAGAACGTCTCTAAATTGGGAGCTTGAATGGACCATCTGAAAAGAATTCATCCTTTTGAAGGTTTTTGAGTGTTTTATGTAATTTGTTTTCTCTTGTTTAGAGTTATGGTATAGATCACCTGTTAACATTTGCAAACCTGAGGCAGCTGGGCCTGCTGGTGGAACAGCAGCCTGGAGAAACATTGACTGTTATGGAGAGTAAAGTGGGAAAACTTGTAAATGACAAGACTGTTGGTGAGTCGTTCTCTTCCTTTGTCTGTGTTATTTATCTCTGTCTTACTCACACTAATTGTAATGCAACTACACATGTTGGTTGGTTACATATAAAGCTTGCATTGTTTTCTTTCAGGTAAGCTGACAGACGCTTTTTCTTCATTGGCTAGGAAGAGCAATTTCCGAGCTCTGAGTAAAAGACTGGCTTTGGTGAGCTAAGAATTACAATTCTTTAATTATTTGAAAATAAACTATACAGCAAATTGTAAAAAAAATTGTAAAGCAAAACAAAGCAGATGGTTAAGCATTATAATATTTATATCATGATCATCTAATCATTATGACGATTTTCTGTACAGGTACCAAAGTCCGGGGAAGACTATGATCTTCGTGTTCCACGAGACATGGCATATATCTTCAGTGGTGCTTACATTCCTCTGAGCTGCAAACTGATTGAACAGGTTAGATTAAGATCAGGTTTCCCCAAAAGTCTTTGACTATATTACCTCGAACCGTTTCTTGCTAAAGGTCTTGCTAAAGGTTGATCCCCGTGCCTGTGTGTTTTGCAGGTGTTGGAGAGAGATGGTTGGACAGGTCTGGAAGAGGTCACACGTATGCTGAATGGACAGGAATTTGCTGTAACAGGTTTGTATAAAGCTTTAATTACTATTATCACATGCGGTTGTAGAATACTTAATTATGATTGGCTAGCTGTCACATTCCAAATGTCCAAGATTATATTTACAAACGATTAAACCAAATAGCAAGTTTGTTTTGTTTGTGTTGTGTCTTGACTTGGTAAATGGTTTTGTATTTGAGCTAATAAAATATTCAGAATCAATATTTCATATCCAATAATTAACTCATGTGGCAAGTAGCTGTGTAATGAGCAGAATAAAGTACATCCAGCTGGTTGGTATCACAGAATAAACCCCTTCAGTGTGATACAAGACCCCTGTCTGGGTTTATTCTGCAATAACAAGTAGCTGAATGTACATTATCACTTATGCATTTTTAATCAAATGTATTATTTCTGTAAGATATATTAAAACTTTAGAGTATGCTTACCTATTATTTGGCTGTAAAAGCAATTTTTTTGTCCTTTTATCATCAAGCCTAGATTCACATTTCTCTTTTTATTGATTTTATTGATATATTTTAGCTGGTGGAAATAGTTCAGAAGCAAGAACAAAAACTGATGCTCAAAGAATCATTCTAGTGATGTTCCTTGGAGGCTGCACCTACTCTGAGATCTCTGCACTCCGTTTTCTTGGCAAGGAAAGAGGTGAAATATTCTGTATTTTTATTGTATTTTATCTGTATTTTTTGTACTTTAAATATTCTGTATTTATAAATGTATTTTTTGTGTTACTACTACTACTTTTTATGTTAATCTACTTTTTTAAGTATAGCCAAATTAAATGATGAATTCCTGTAATTTATTATTCCCCATTCCTTTTGGAAGGTTGCAGATTCATAGTGGTCACTACAGCCATCACAAACAGTGCCCGACTTCTGGAAGCATTACTGGATAATCACACATGAGTCTCAAACGACATTCCACATGTTATGACCAAACTCCAGGACAAAGCAGAGAGGGCTGAATATAACCTAATCATCCTGGACATATTTATCACCGAAGAACAAATTATCTGTCTTATGTGATGGCATTAAGCTGTGCTCAGTCTTAAATTTCTGTGCAGGTGTCATCTGGATTCATGATTCCAGAAGGTGGGGCACAAAATTGCACTTTAGTAACATTTTTCATGCCCTTTGTTCAGAATGTGGCATGCACTGTAATGACTGATTCAAGACTTAACAATAAACAGTTTATACTTTCCGTGCATCTTTTATCTCATTTTTGAATTTATGAGTCATTGAGTTTGGTGTTAAAGTTATGTATATATCATAGTAATGTATATATTTCAAGTAAACATTTATTAATAGATTTTATGCACCTTTTTAAAATAATTTTAAATGCACAAAAATGCATCATGCAATAGCAATAGGAATTGCAATAGTAACCATAAAATGGAAACCATATAATTATTTTTTCTCTGTAACTAGAAAAAATATACTTCTAGAACCAGAAAGGAAACTTTTATAATATATAAATAATAAAAGGTAAATAGTATAATAAACAGTAATGTAAACGATTTAATAAAACGAAACAATAAATAGTTATAATGTATTTAAAATGATAGGGCCGTTTGTTTTCTGTAGTTATTAATCACGGAAAAACAGGAGTGGTCCATTTGAAAAAGCTCCTGAGGTCATTTGTGAACAATCCGCGTCTGTTTGACACATCCTCACGCATGCGCAGTGACGCTCGAAACCAGCCAATCAAATAGTCTGCTCCACTTTGACGCATATTTTGAATCAAAAACGGTTGTGGCACGATCAGAGTGCGAGGACTGTACAGTCCCTTATTATTTTATGAAATACAAATAAACAAGGGAAAACTCTATTTTGGGATATTAGGATGAGGAAGAGGTGAGTATATTCGGCGATATGCTGTAGTTTGATACATGTTTTATTTCGGGGTGTTAATGTGTGTTCTTTTAAGAACTGTGTACACGGACGCAGTAATGGACAGTAATATGTTCCTCGATCGAAATGATTGTTTAAGTTGTAGTTTGTGTTAAAAATGTCCATGTGTCTTAATCCACGCTCGCGATTATTACGTACGTACTACTCGTACTACTTGACTGACAGCAGGTGCTTTCATCTAGCTGTCATGGGTGGGTCAATAAATCTTTTTAAACAGATCGTTAACAAACATTGAATATAGACTATTCTAGCATAGCACTAGTTTATATAGATTAACATATAAATGAATATGAGTTTCATGTTTTGAACATGAAATGTCTGAATGTCATGTCTGAATGTAACATGCTATTTAAAGAGCTGTTAAGCATTATATAAAGTGAGTTTTGTGATAAGTCATGGGTCAATTACAAGTATGTAAATAAACAATGTATAACCTGTTGTTATGTTAGTTTGTATGGAAATTTATTGTTGATTTATTGTCAATAATTTTAGTGAGGTGATTGCTGCTGAATCAGTGGCATGTCTGAATAAAGCCCTTTGCCATCTAAAGGACATCTGGGAGGAGATTGGCATCCCTGAGGATCAGCGATTAGAGAGAACAAATGTGGTTAAGAATCATGTCAAAGTGAGTGTTTAGTGTAATGTTGCTGATCATCTGTTGGATCCTGTCGAATAGTCTTCTGTGATTAAACAAACAAATCTGTGGTTTAGAGTCTTCTGGACATGATGATTGCAGAGGAGGAAAATCTGCGGAAACGTCTGATGACAAGTATTGAAACGTGTCGAGAAGAGATGAGTAAACTGTGCTTGGAGCTTCAGCTTCCCCTGTATCAGGCAAGTATTTACTCAGGAGGTATATTTTATTTCTTAAAGAAAGAAAAAAGAAAATGGTAAACTTTGGATATCTTTTTATATGGTTTAATGTTTTTAGGAGAATAGAAGTGACACCATACTTAAGCAGGAAAAAGACCTCCGGACTCATGTTGAAGCAATGATGAGAGAGAAAAATCTGAGAATGCAAGCGCTCAAAGCTTTAACGGAGCAGGATCAGGATCTCTGTGATATTCTCTGCTCCCAACCATTTTTCCTTTCTGCCAATTCTGTTCCATCTCTGGAAGATCTGGAGAACTTTCGTCAACACATCGCTTGTCTCACTGCTGAGAAGGTATAACAATGATTAACATCTATTTATAATTCTAGACTAACAGTTTTATACAAGACACACTCATTTATTAAAGTTGTGTTCAGTTTGATGTACAGACTCATATTTTCTTTCAAGGACCAGAGACATGATGAATTCGTTAAGCTTAAGAAGAAGATAATACTTTGCATGGACGATCTGGATCAATTGCCTGAGACGAGTTTTGAAAAGGATATCGTATGTGAAGATGAAGAGAGTTTTTGCTTGTCCAAAGAAAATATTGATTCACTCAAAGTCCTCCTTCACCAGGTACAACATGAGCTTGATTCAAAATACTGCAAAATTAAGCTTTAACAAATGTATAATACAGTTTTTTTTAAATGTAGCTGGAGAGCAAGAAGGCTGAGAATGAGCATATCTGTGGCTCTTATCGAGAGAAGATCCAGAAACTCTGGGAAAGGTTGCAGATTCCACAAGAGGAGCGTGATGCCATTTCTGAACATATGACCCTTTCAAAGAAAAGAAATATTGAAGCTGTAAGTAATTTTTTAGGTTGTTCCTTCTGTTACAAACTAAACACATTTCACACATTTTTCCTTTGATCGTATTTTTTAAAGGATGAATAATGTATTGAATAATGTATTTAATGTATTAATTAATTGTCTCCTCTGCTGGACAGCTTCAAGGTGAGGTCCAACGTCTTGAGGAATTGAAGCTTCAAAATATCCAACATGTTACAGGGGCCATTCGAAAGGACATTGAAGTATTTTGGGATAAGTGCTTTTATAGCTCCGATCAACGGCAAGCCTTTGTGCCCTATTATGACGGTGAGTTGTAATTCTTTAGTCTTGAAATTCTTCTTGTCATTTTGTAATCATATAAAACTTCGCGTTTGGTCTCAGATGATTTCAGTGAAGAACTCCTGAGCTTACATGATGCAGAAATTGTGCGACTTAAACAGTATTACGAGGAACACAAAGAACTTTTTGAAGGTGTTCACCAATGGGATGAGAGCTGGAGACTTTTCTTAGAGCTTGAAGTGAGTTAATCTAAATGCACTGGCATGCTGAAGTGTTTATTACAGACCATAATTTGCATCAGTCAAACTGTTCGTTTGTAGGAAAAGGCCAAAGATCCATCCAGATTCACCAACAGAGGAGGACACCTTCTAAAGGAAGAGAAACAACGGGCTGACCTGGTCAAAAGCCTTCCCAAGGTAATTATGACATCTATCAATATTTTATTATAAGGCTCTTTATAAGGATCTTTGGAAAAGCTTAGCTATTTGTAACCCAGTATCTCTCATCTAGCTTGAGAAGAAGCTGAAGGAAGAGGTTGAACAGTGGGAGCAGGAGCACAAGAGAGAGTTTTTGGTAAATGGTCAAAAGTTCATGCAGTTTGTTGCTGATCAATGGGAATCGTACCGACTGGAGAAAGAAAGGGAAAAACAGGAGAGGGTTTGTACATTACATTACTGGACATGTACATATACACATGAATACAATAAACATTTCAGTTTGTAAATAGACAGTTCTTGGAAAAATAGTCTACTATTAGGACCAGGATTCATGCCATAATTTAAATGTTTGGCTATACTAAACTATGTAGACTAAACTGTTATATACTAAACTATGTATACTATACTATATGCTAGGTAATGTCTAGTTGGTCACATTTAATGTAGTTTAGCTGTACTGAAAATGAAAAAACAATACTTAATTTATCAACCCTTGTGTAAAGTATTCTATTGATCGCTGTTCTAATAATGTAAGGACTTTTTTTGTTTAGCAACAAAAGAAAAGCAAACAGACCGAAGAGGACATGGTCTATGGCACTGTGGTGCGGACACCAACTAAACGAAGATTTCTGGGCACCACAACACCTTGCAAAGCTCGAAAGGCAAGTACAATAAGAGTTTCCTGTTTTTTTATTATCCAGCAGATTTGTCGTTTACACTAATATTCATGTCATTCCACACCTTGTATATTTTCTTGTAATTTTCACCTTGTATATGGCTGTTGCATTATTAATGTTTGGCTTTTCCTCAGCTAAACGCTACCTCCAGTACAGGCACTTCTAACAGCACTATCCGATCTGTCTTTGGTGGTACTGTTTGTCACTCTCCTATGTCCCGACCTCCGAAGGTCAGTGCAGGCCATAACAAAACCATTGTTCTTAAGCTTTCAGTTTACTAAAGTAAACAATCCTTTACTGATTAACAAAGGTAATGTGTGACTTTTCCTCTTCACTAATGTGTTTTCTTTTAAAGCAGGGCAATGCGGTGAGGACTCCAGGCCCAGGTAAACCTCCTCATCAAGGTATGCTAGAGCGCAATAAGGAGAATATTTGTCATCTTACTGGTGGTGTGGATGGGGTGAAAAAAGTCCCAGCAAGTCCACAGCGTAACTTCAGCATTAACTCTGTCGCAAGTTCCTATTCAGAATTTCAGGTAAATTACTTGTCTTCCCCCCATTATCTCCACCAGTAACACAGTCTTGTCAAAGAGAGCAGGAGTGTGAAATAAAGTGTTTTTAGGATAAGAGATGCGTTTTGAGTCTGTTTATAAGTGGTGACACTGACATAATATTATGCTAATAAAATGTTTCTAAAGGAATTTGTCAAGCCTGAATCCATACAATCAAGGTTTGTTTGTGATGCGTTTCCAACCAACATGTAGATCATATTTTCCTGTAATTGCATGGTGAAACACACACACACACACACACACACAAGATTTTAATAACACGACTGCTGTTTGTATCCTGTGATAAATCACAGCAAGACACTGTGTGGTAAAAAAATATTATTTAGCTTTCACACCATGCAATTTATGAATGCATCAATCTTTGTTTTTGAGTGTGTGTAATCCCAGATTAGTTGATATTAGTTCTAAATATCAAGAATGTATTTTCCTACTAATATAAAGTACAGTAATACTAACTGTAATTCATAAATATCTAATCTGTTATTTTTACAGCGAGACCTCTCCAAGTCATCTAAATCAAAACATGTGCCCGAAATTCTGAACTCGACCATCATTCAACTGTAACTCTTCTGCACACCACACAGACTGCTATTAGGATGGGAAACCTTTAAATGATGACTGTTGGCTTCTTGTTCTTTATAGCTATAGCTATGCATTTTATATGTAAATGAAGGTAATATATTTTAAATGTTTCTGAGGGATTCTACTTGTATGTTCACTTTAACACTAGGACAAGCACTGCACGATAACTCTCTGTACTTTATCAAATGTTTGTACACTTTAATGTTATAACTAGTGAGCTGTCCAAATGAAATACTAGTGTTGTTTGTCAGTATTTGCTCTTTGGTCAAAATCACAGTGTATACTTTTAAATGTTTTGCACATTATACTGTAAGAAAAAATAAATTGGATTCTTTATAGTAAAAAACACTTCACTAAATAAAAGTAAAGCTGTAAACTATGTCTGAGTCCTGTCATTATTTTAGTGTAACTGCAAAATCAACAGGTTTGCTGGACTTCGCGCAGACTCGTCGACGTATGACATCAGATATCGCGAGAGCCGCTCGAAAGCACAGCTTAGAGTCGCTCTCGCGGTACTTTGATGTTATACGCCGATCGTTCGGTTTAGAATCCGTCTGGGAGGCGGGGCGACAACGTAACCCGGAAGTAGATGGTAGTGCATGACGTGAGCCTTTCGGGTCGAATGGACGGACGGTAGAAAGATGGCGGATGACAAGAGCAATACTAATCATTCCACTAATAAATGTTTCTGGAATTCATCGGTTCGAGGTTCGGTGTTTATTTTTATCTGCGTACTGTTGGCCGAGCCCGGACGAGCCACCACACACTGGGTGGTGACGGAGGACGGAAAAATTCAACAGCAGGTACGCGAGTGTGCCCTGTTTAGTCACTCTATCGCTCTCTAGATCATATTTACATCGCAAGATAGACGTGTCCTGGCTGGTTTGATTATCATTCACTCACGCTTGTGTTGAGTTCAGTTGAAGTAATGTGTTGACAACTGTTCCCTTGCTGTTTGTTTATCATGATCTTCCAGTGCTGTCGTGTGTACTGAATAATAATCATTTTAATGCTGAAAGTCATTATCCTTATTTGTATTGTGGTCAATGTGCTTTTAAATTAAATTAAAAGCATTTAAATTTTAAATGCTTTTTATTTTCAGGTGGATTCTCCTCTTAATTTAAAACACCCCCACCATTTAGTTCTTTTCATGCAGCAGGAGACTCGTGTGAACTACCTCAAGAAGTTAGAGGTGATGTTAAGTCTCACATTCATCATAAACATAATGAAATATATTTTATGAATAACTGTCTGTTTAAGCAAATAGCTCTGTTGTGATTTCCTTTAAAGTGAATATACTTTCCTTAAACCTGGGTATAAAAGTCTTCTCTGACAGTGTGTTGTTGTACATCTTGCAGAAGCAATTAGTTGCTCAAAAAATTCACATTGAAGAGAACGAGGATCGGGATACTGGCTTAGAGCAGCGACACTATAAAGAGGATGCAGACTGTGTCACGGCTAAAGTTCCACTGGGAGACTTGGATCTCTATGATGGCACTTTTATATCCCTGGAGAGCAAAGACATAAAGTCTGTATTGTTTGATAACTAAGAAACTATATATCTATATTATCTTGTTACTGTGTTGTAATTATTTACAAATACATTTTGTATGTTTTATACTAGTCCGGAGGATTATTTGGATCATATGTCACCTCTTCCTCCAGACCTGGAAAAACCTGACTGTGTGAAAATACTCGACCTCCCTTACAGCATTCATGCATTTCAGCACCTCCGGGTATTTGCAATGAGTGCTTTAATCTAAACTTATATATCTCTATCTTCTGTTTATACATCATATGCATGTTCATTTGGTTCTGACTGTCTGCTTGTCTTTCAGGGTGTACAAGAGAAGGTAAACCTCACATCACCCTTGCTTTCAAAGGATGACCCGATCTTTACCTCCCTATCTCTAAAGTTGGGTCAGAGTGTGGATGAGGTTGGGCATCGGATACACCAGGCCCTACTGAAAGTATGCTTTTTATTCCCAGTTGATATGTTTTAGGTATACCATGATTGTGATAAACTTGGAAAATCTGTAAATTATAATATTGTTACAAAACCATGGACATTTCACATAAAGATTGATATGGTGCATGGAGTGCAGAAAGCTCAATCCCCTCCTAAACCACATAAACTTTTTTTTTTGTTATAGTGATGATATTTTTACATAAAAGAAAGATCAGACGGCATCTGTATAAAATGATTTTTAAAAATCGGTAACCTTAAAAGCATTGCTGGTGAAAAAGTATTCTTTGCTAAAAGTATCCAAGTAAACTGCAGAAGCTAGTTAATTTTGTCACTATTAAAGATAAATAACTGGCTTTCTTTTCATCGCTCCTTTGATGTGTAGAACTCATCTTCATGGGTGCTTTATAACTTGGCCTCCTTTTACTGGCGTATAAAGAATGAACCGAGGCGAGCTGTGGACTGTGTGGTCCGTGCCCTCCATTTTTCTCCAAGGTAAATGACACAAGGACATATGGAGAAGGAAAATAACAATTGTAAAAATATTTTGTAACATACAACAATATCTACTGACTTGCCGCCTGCATAAGTTATGTCAGTAAAGAGTGCTTTGCATAAATGTTCATATCTTACTTTGCTACTTGCAGGCAGCACAAAGACATTGCGCTCATCAATATGGCAAACATACTTCACAGAGCACACTTCTCTGCTGACGCAGCCATCCTTGCACACGCTGCTCTGGATTTCACCACCGATCTGTTAACCAGCCATTATACCCTGGGAAACATTTATGCTGTGAGTGAGCAGGATGGCGATTGGTGTCTCACATTTTTGAACATCCTCACAATCCAATCACAGTGTCTGATTTCCATGTTCGGTGCAAATGACCCTTGTTCATTCCTTCCTCCTGTCTGTGTGGTAGATGTTGGGGGAGTATAATCACTCAGTGCTGTGCTATGAGCAAGCCCTGCAGGCTCAGCCGGTCTTTGAGCAGGCTCTCAGGAGAAAACATGCCGTCCTCTGCCAGCAGAAGCTGGAACAGCGACTTGAAGCTCAACACCGGTAACAGAGACCATCCATTTTCTCATTGACCGATATCATTACTTTGCTGATATCTTCAAAATTGTATTTGAATTCAAGAATACATTACAACAACTCTTGTGCTCCATCTGCAGGTCTTTGCAGCGTACCCTGAATGAACTGAAGGAATACCAGAAACAGCATGATCACTACCTGCGGCAGCAGGAGATGCTGGACAAGCACAAGCTTATTCAGGAAGAACAGATCCTGCGAAACATCATTCATGAGACACAGATGGCTAAAGAAGCACAACTTGGTTAGACTGCTTGTTTTACACTACACATTCTGTTGCACAGATGAATGCACAAACACAATGATGTAAAGTTAATTTACTGGATAAGCAAGTTTCATTGTTTTACGAGCCTTATCTTGTTGGTGTCATATTTCTTCTTGTCCCTCGTTAGCTATATGAATATGCATAATAAATCATTTTTTGTGATATTTTAGGAAATCACCAAATGTGTCATTTGGGTCAGCAGAAATTCACCCTGCACTGCCCTTTTGACTTACCTGTGCGGTATCACCGTGGAGAACTGTTTGAAAATGTTCACTACATTCAGGTAAGACCAAAAACATCAGTATCTTTAAATAGTGTGATTGGAAAAGCAACATTACAAAAGTAGTTATATTTATAGTTTTTTTTTAACTCATGTAAATGCAGCCTTACAATCATTCTGACATCTAGTAAAATAGCACTTTTTCTTATGTTTTGTTGCTTAAAAGTTTGCCTCTCTCTGACATGTTGTGTATGTGTGCACAGTTTGGTGAGGAAGTGTCTATAGCCAGCAGTGTTGCTCTGGTGTCTGAGATGAGCGTGAATGAGAGTCACAGTCCTCAGCAGTTCTACACCATGTCTTTAGGACGTGAACCTGCAGTCTACTGGGACAAAGACACCACATCTACTGATGTAAGAGCTTAGTTGCATGCACGTTTGTACTTTTCTTGGTGTCAACAAGCATCTCGTGGGAAATTGTGAATGGCTGACATCCTCACATTCTGTTTTCTCGCTGTGCATGTACAGGACAGTCAGAGGTTGCTATGGCCCAAGAAGTCAGATTGTACCCAGCAATTCTCCACCATTCCTCCTTCCCACCTGCTGCCCACATATTACCTGCCACCTGAGTCCCGTGACTTGAAGTAAGATACTGTAACATAAAACCACTGTCTTATATATTACATAACAGTGTTATGATTTGTGATATATTTCAGTGTAGAACAAATGTGTATGCGTTGTCCTGCTGAAAGATGTGTTGTATCTTATAATATACATTTGTTTTAAATTGTGTTAATCCATGAGCTTGTTCTCTGTCATGTTTCCAGGACTCTGAATATTCTCTTGGAGAACACAAGTCCTCCATCATCAGTAAAAACCCCAGACTGCAGTTTCAAGAATTACGTCTCTGCTGGAGACCCTCTGGCCTCTGTATCCTGGGTCTTGGAGAAAGAGCTTCCTGACCCACATGCCTCAGAGGTATAAGCCAGTATAAAACACCACACCTTTAATTTGTCTGAACTGTTTGTACAGAAAGATAAACCTTATGGAGATTTTAAGTATGTAGGAGTGTTTTCCTAATTGAGTCATTCTGTTTAATAATATAAGGTGTGTGTGTGTGTGTCTGCTGCAGGTGTTGTTAAAGCGCAGTGGTGGGAGGAGTTTGGAGCAAACTGGAGCACTGATCGCTCAGGCTTTGGATAAGGTAAAAGATGGCTACAGGTGACTCACCTGCGTTAGCATCTAACCAAGACCCAAAATACTTTTAAAATTGAACCATTTATTCAAGATTTCCTTTTTTTTACCAATTCATCTTCATCAGACCACAACACAAAAAACTAGGATGGTTTGATTTTTAAAAGAGGGAATTTACATTTTTAATTCAGCTTAACCAAGCTAAATGTAAGATCTCTCTCTCTTTCAGGCGACTGGCCCGCGGTGGATGATACAGAACGAGGCAGGTCTGTACTGGCGCGCTAAAGGAAATGGAACGCAAGCTTTGTTGTGTCTGCGTCAGGCACTGCAGTCTGTTCCTCCTGAGCACAGAGACATGCCTCTTGTCAACACCGCCAACCTGCTTCTGCACTACGGCCTGCACGATGAGGCCTATGAGCTGCTGCAACAGGCCCTGCAGATCAACCATTCAGAGGTACTTGTTGACCTGCAACGGCCGTTGATATCCACACCTTTTATACAGCAGACTTTATCTACACTGGAGGCGAGTGGTGCAGGGTGGAATGCAGCCAAATCATGAAAATTAGATCACTCCCATTATAATGAATTATAATGAAGTTGTCATGAGTATAGACGGCTTTGTTGATTATAATGGCAACAATTTAATGAGTTTTTAATTAAACAAATTTATTTAATTAGACGTCGTAACTGTTTCGTTCTCTTCTGTGTGATTTCAAAATCATGATCAGAATGTTTAGAGGTTTATCTTCTTTATGTAAAATAATGAGTTAGCATTACATCAGACCTTTGTTTGTGAATTTTATGTAATTAACTCTCTCTCGCTCTCACTCATTCACAGCCTCACACACTGTTAAGTCTGGTCAGCGTTCACCTCTCTCAGGGAAACCTGACCGGAGCTCTAGCTGTGTTTCGCCGTGCCCTGACGCTCACAGTTCGTTGCCCCCAGTGTCGTGCCAGCCTGCCTCTAATGCGCTGCCTCCAGTTTTACCCCTTCCTCTACAATCTCCAGCATCAGACCTGCCCGTGTGAGTAGCCTCTTTAACACCAACACAGAACAAAGAGTTTTGAACACCATCTCACCTCCCTCCGGCACTCGCTCCTTTCCTCTCCCTCATGTAGCAACCGCAGCGGTGGAGCGAACGGTGTTCTTTTTATAGCCCAGGCACTGTAATCTTTGAGCCAATTTTAGAGTGTTTGTCATTGCATCTTCTATTTTAGGTTTGCTTCTTTCCCTCCCCTCTGCTCCCCTTTTCTTCTCTCCTCAGCATCCAGCGCTGCTCCCCTTCTCTAGCTCAGCTCTCTCCCTTGGCACTCTTCTGAGCGAGAGAGACTTTGAAATAGCAAAATCGTGTCCTCAATAATTCAGGGCACTGAAAATAGCACAGGCTTTATTTAGATGCCGCTGCACTCTGCAGACAAAAATGAACTCATTGTCCTCTTCTCATTTGGGGGAGGTCTGAGTTATTGATTTAGGGATTAGTATGGCAACCCCCTTTCAAACTACCATGATATTTGTATTTAGTGGCATTTGTTACCTTCTTCTGTGTCCAGGATCTTGTTCTATGTACATAATGCAGTTGTATTGAGTTGAAATGTGTATGTGTGTAGCTGGCTCTGGCTGTGAGGCAGAAGAAGACTCAGAGCTGGAGGACTGGGAATCGGGCAGCAGTGGCAGGCAGGAGGCCTGGGACACTGATGCCATGCCTGTGTCTGCTTTAGAAGATTCACTCCTATTTGAAAGTAAGATTGATTATGAGGCTCAGTGGTGGTGCTTCTCAGTGTACAATGCTCCTCACTTTGTGCTGTATGATGATCAGATCTGTCTTTGCTGTGTTGTGACTGTTGTCACAACTGTTGTATTGTAGAAATGTGACATGTTTAGGGTTTTAAATGCTATGTATGGAATAGGCCAGTTACTGTTTTTGTGGTATGTATGCTGTTCATAATATACAGATTTACTGTATGCCAGTGACCTACTTCATTGGCCAAAAACTGCAATGTACAACCAGAGCACAGTGCACTATGCTTGACTTGATTTTACATTCCCAGTGTGAAATAATGTCATAGGTAATAATATGCAAGGGTCTTCTTGTTTTTGCAAAAGTCATTATATTTGTACATTAAATGAACATTAATGTTACATACAGTAACATACAGTTTCATTGTTAAATATGCAACAATACAGTTGCTATATTAAAGCCACATCACTGTCATGTGACCTTATTATAATAATTGTATGGTTACATATTTGGCACTATGTACGTAAAAGAAGGCTGTATACATTGTAAAATGCTTATAAAGTAGTGAACTAAGATTCTATTCTGAACATAAAATAGTTTTTTTTCACTCTGCAACAGCTGTATTCATGACTTACTCTTTTCCTTTCAACTCATTTTCATTCTTTTTTGGTCTCCTGCAGAGGTGGTGGTGGACAGCAATGGCTCAGAGGAGGCGGGTGGGCAGGAGAGGGGCAGAGAGCAGAAAAAGGAGGTGGTAGAGGAGCAAGACTGGCGGCTACGGGAGGAGCTGATAGGAGCGTTTGAAGGGGCCCTTGACATGAATGGAAAAACAGGGGACCTGAGGGGCATTCGTGTGCTGAAAAATGACAGGGTCATGGGGGCGAGAGGTGGAGGGCCCTGCTTTGGCAACTGTGAGGATGACGAGGGAGCTGAATGGGTATGTCTTGTATTACTTTAGTAATCATCTTTCCAAAGAGTTATTTTGTATTTGTCATTCCAACTGTGTGTTTTCTCCATCTCCTCAGATCACACTCCAGGTGAAACGAGTAAAAAAACCCAAAACTGATACTTCAGAAGACTCTGTCGGAGAGGGAGATGTCCGTCAAGGTGAACCATCATCAAGCAACTCCATCTTGGAAATCAGTGGGCCCACAATCCCCTCACCTGGACCCTCAGGTGATGAGAATGAACTGCTGTGCTGCAGCTAGGCACAGAGTTTGTATCAACTCAAAAAAGTGTTGAAACTGATGTGTTTTGTGTTTATAGAGAGATGGAAGGACTACAGCAGTCTGGGTTGGCCAGGTCCTGAGGAGTGTCAGCGTACACGTCGTGTAGACCTCACTACCGTGGCTAGTACCTGGCTCGCTGTGTCTGCCAAGAACATAGAGTAGGATAACGGTTTTAGAATCATCTGGTTCTTTCAATCACAATTTGGACACATGGAATGTGATTCTCATCTTTTTTGCTTCATCCTCCCTTCCTTTTCTTGCAGCATCACAGACCATATAGACTTTGCCACTCCACTTCAGGAACCTGCGGTGGAGCCGTTGTGTAACGCCAATCTCCCCGCCAGTATGCACACATTGGACCACCTGAGCGGGTGGCCAACCGCGGAGGCATTCACTATACTGGAGAGAGTCAGCTCAGAGAGGTGCTTTTTATAACAATGACCGACTGGACTGACCAGAGATGTTCTTGCATTTGTGAATCTCACTCTCATTCTTTTCTCAGGTGTTGCAGAATCTTGGAAAAGATAAATTTCCCTCCCAATCTTTTGAGCAAGTGGGAACACGCATTGCTAAAGTGTTGGAAAAGGTATGCCGTTGATTGTTGTCTACTGTGGAAATTTTATTTAAAATGTAAAGTTTTTAGAATCAGTAGAAGTGTAGCAGTTATGTGCAGTTAATAGATAGTGATGCATTTTGTTGCATTTGCATTTTTGTGGATCCATTAGAATCAGACCTCCTGGGTTCTCTCCAGCATGGCAGCGTTGTACTGGAGGGTGAAAGGTCAGGGAAAGAGAGCCATCGACTGTCTCCGACAGGCTTTAAACTTCGCTCCTCATCACATGAAGGTTCTGCTCATTTTCCGATTTCTACATTCACTGCACAAGCCAAACTTTACTGTATAATGTAAATATTTATTTTCTGTTAGGATGTGCCTCTCATCAGCCTTGCCAACATCTTTCAAAATGCACGGCTATGGGAGGACGCCCTGACTGTGGCTCGCATGGCAGTAGAAATTGCTCCTCACTTTGTGGTCAACCATTTTACCCTGGCAAATGTCTATATAGCTATGGTCAGTGTTTTTTCTTTTTTTAAACTCTTGTTTAAGTTGGCAGGATTTAAACATGTATGTTAGCTGATGGCAGTGTTTATATACCATTTTATAGGAAGAGTTCGAGAAAGCCATGCATTGGTATGAGTCGACTCTAAAACTCCAGCCAGAGTTTGGGCCAGCCAAAGACCGTCTACGCACCATTCAGTGCTACCTCCTCTCCAAAAGGGACCGCCGAGCTCCCTGAGAACACACACACACTCGCACAAACATATTATAAACATGCTTTTTAATCTTAGCTCTGAATGAGGAACACCGTTTATCTATTTGTTGTCTTAATTTCATAAATGTAGACCAGATCATTAATGTCTATAAGGTTGGGTTTCAGAAAAACGATTACCATTTTCCCATCGTTTTACAATGTTGTTTTATGGCTTAAGGGTTTTTCGGTTATTTTCCATCAAACATCTTAAAAGTTGTTGAATGCAGTTAAGGGATATTTCTGCTGGATTTGTCAAAAGTGGTCACTTAAATGTTAAGGTTTTAGCCTGACAGTTTTCTAAATGCTCTTATCTTTTTTTTTTACACGAATACAAAATGTTATAATTTGGCCATCCACATGCATATCCCTTTATCAGCATTAGCTGCTACAATGTCATCCAATATATGTACTGTTAAACTGGTAAAAGAAACAAACCTGTTCCTTTACATTCTCACGTTTACTTTGCTAATGGTTTGCTATCTAGGCTCTTGTGCTGCAATGATTTTCTCGAATCTGCCATCTTCAATTATTACAGCAAACATTGTGAGGAATTTTTCCCTGATGGTGTATTATAACTGCTTTCATATTTGATTGTTTTACCTAACATGGAATAACTCTTAAACATTCAGGCTCTAGATTGAGCCATTGCAAATATTTTGATTGAACTAAAGATCAACAACAAAAAGAAGTTTGAATTGTGTTTTAATGCGATCCCTATTTTTTAACCCAACCTCTTATGGAGTTAAAGCATAATGTTGTCGAAAGCAATTCTTATGCAAAAGTTAGAAAATACATGATTTCAATCGATATTTATTTCAAATCAACAAAAATTGAAGACATTATCTGTCCAGTGCAAGAAAATTAGAAAGTCACAATTAACATTTTTGGTGTGCTGTACAGCTATACATACAAATTCCTCAGAAATTAAAGTGGAAATAAGGTGGTGAAAGACCTGTTTAAGATTGTTTTTATTCAACCTAAAAGATATTGTTAAATGTAATTATAAAATTTGTTGTATTGGTATGTTACTTTGAAAGAGACGAAGTTTTTAAAGGCTTATTTTAAGTACCTTTTTATCCTTTGTTAAATTGATTTTTATGCCTTCTTGGATTTGACCACAAGGTGGCCTCAGCACATTTATAATGGTCATACAGGCATTCTGATGATTACTTTAAAGGGAAATTTTAAAATGTAACTTTAAGCAGTAATTCATCTTTATTTATTGATTGATTTATTTTATTGATTAATTTATTGATTGATTCGAATGCATCTTAATCAGTTATAGTCAAATCGTATACGATGGATTTCATTGGCATGTAATATAACAGACGACTATAAAAAAGACCGATCATGAAACCATAAATCACATTGTGTTTAACTCGTTATGGCATTTAGATCATGTTAAGACCAATATGATTATGATACATTTTGCACCCAACACGGTTCAGTGTCATTTACAATTGATCTCAAACAAAGGGATATATAGAAGATAACTGTCAGCACCACACTAAGTAACAACAAGACTTAAATCACCTCGCGATAGATTTTACTTGACTCCACAGTAGTAACACCAGGTCTAGTTCAGTGCTATACTTTAGGACAGCCCACACCCCCACCTACCCAATCAAAGCCTTCTTACCCAGCGCCCCGCCCCCTCTCTTTGTCAGCTAAATTAATTTGATACTATTTTTGAATTTCTGCGTTTCCCAGGGAAACCTAATGACGCAATGACGTCAATGCGGGTCAATAGCACAGTGATAGGCTGGTGGCGGGGAAAGCTGCGCTCTCCACCAGCAAAAATGACACTGCTGTATCTAAGAAGCCCTGCTGCAAACGGCGTTGTGTAGCTACACGAATAAAAGTGTAGCCTGCATAAAGTAAACAAAAAACATGGAAATAATCATTAATAAACGAATGTGGTTTAAACACTAGACACTACGGTCTATTGCGTTAACTGCTGGAGAAGCAAATATATCGTTGTCTTTTGCACGAATTCTTACCGTGAATGTGAAGCTCTTTCTTCTACGGTGGAACAACACGTACAATATACACAACAAGTTTGTGGGATGGCACTCTTCCCTTAACTTCCACGCATAGTAATTACGTTCACCCTCAACCCCAAAATATTTTGGGACGCCGGTTCTTTCTCTATAGGCTATTGCTCTTCATTCAAAAAAAGCGAGTGAGCTCAGTCACTGAGTGAGCACTATATGGTCCAAATGCATACGCTTGTCTGTGTGATCCCTCTTGCCTACATTCCCCACAGAACACTATGCCACCTTTTACCTGCCACTTGATGACCGAGAAAGTGCATAAGGTGAGTGATTTTTATTTCTTTATTCTTGAATTCTAAACTTTAGCGGGGTTTGGGTTTTTAGACTTGTGTTTTCTTATCGCTGTTATAAAGTGTTCAGAATTGGACAGTAATAATGATTGATTGTTTGATTATCCGTCTTTTTATACCCACATGTAGAGTTTTTACTCTTTTGGTATGTGTTCACGGTTTTTAAGTAGCGCAGTTTGTTGCTCAGAGTCAGACGTACTTGTGCTTCATTTCTGGTGGTGCTTGCGTTTCTGTTTATCTTGTCATGGGTTTAACGCATTTATGTCAGATATTGGACTACGTAATAGCAATAACAACAAATTAATCGTCATTGGATATTGCGCCGCTCTTTCGCAACACAGAAACTTTGATTTCACTACTGCGATGTTCTCGGAGCGTGTTGTTCCCAGAGTTGCCGAGTGGTCACGATTCGCGCTGTTGTCACATTTATAAGTCGCAACGACGTCTCAATACAAACATCGCTGCAAATGACTATGTCGTTTAAAAATTACGAATAGTAAAACAAACAGATCATTTATGAAGTAAGTCGTGTTCCTGCTTGACGCTTTAAAACAGCGTTATTGAGGTACAGCAAATAAGAAACATGCAAACCATTGTATAAATGATAGAAATCACGTGGGGAACGAGACTGTATACCAGTTACTTCGTTGGAAAACATTGGTTTTGTGCTGCACCCAGCAATATTTTGACGGTTTATATAAGCACCTCTTCGGCTACTTTAGAAATGGCGGATCAGCACCATGGACAGCGACGTTTGAATCGGACACGGCGGCCTTCGAGCGCGTGCATCGTGCTACATTTAACATGAACCAATCCATAATCTCGCAACAACAACCCTGATGTTTTTGTGATTACCTTGCAAATCATCACATTGTGTGTAATCTTTCGGCTTGTGTTTTTACATTTTGTTAGGGATTTTTAATAACGATCGCGTAAACTTTGGCCTCATATACGTTGCTATAGATTTTTAAATTAGGGCAGAATTTCAACCTTCATTTTAATTTACAAACGACATGCCCACTTTGTATAACTTGTATACCTGTTACTACGTGAATTTGATGCTTTTGTCGTTGTGTTTACTTCTATTTTTATGAATATCAGTCTGCTTTTACATGTATATAGTATGATTGAATGGTTGGCGAAGCTTTTTGTGTCTGATTCTGCTATAAATAATGTTGGATCCTGACACTAGCATTTATCGTTGTGTCACTTTTACGTAAAGCAGCCACCAAACCCATCAGTGATATTTCATTAAGGCATCGACAAAAGGAAGAGAATATGAACGTGACGTCAATGCTTAGTAACTGACGCAGCTTTGGGAAAAGGAAGATATAAAGACATTCTTTTCTTCCGCACATTTATAATTGTATTACACGAGCTTGTGTGTGTGCGTGTAACAGTTTGTTACACACACACAGAATCGTATGCAGTTAATTGGGGCGTACTAAATGCTCAAATAAGTTGCAAATATTTCAAAATAATCAATTCAGTATTCTATCACAATGCAGGAAAAAAGAAAACCTACACCTATCAGTTTAATAAACGTAGAAATATTTGTACGACTACACGATTAATGTTTTAAAAGCATGCCATGTCTCCATACCCGAGCGTCACGATCCTTTATGCAAACCGCGTTAGAGAGTTAATGTGAACGCGCATGTCACGGCGATCACGTACAATTCCTCTGAGCAGCATTTGTGAGTGCCTTTTTTTTCTCCAAGTGCTCTAAAAATAGTAACAGCTTGATCCAGAAATAGACGGGGGTATCACCCTCATATGCAGCCTTCGTTCTGAAGCACAAAAATACACCAGGACGGCACGTTATGTACTCTTATTGTGTCCTTGGAATATTTTCTTGTGTTATTGAATTCACCGTTTCGTTGAGTACTGACACATGTATATCTCTCATGAAGGGCTCCCTCCGCTGGTGAGCGTCCGCAAGACCTGTCGCTCTCCTGGTGACCTCGACTGCATGTTTGGTTTAAAAGACATTTTTCACAACGATTTTGTATTGTGACTTAATTTAACACGCATATGTTATCACATGCATTGCGTCGAAGTCAATTTGTCGTTTCCTCGCTGTCAGGGAATCACCCTGTCTGCATTCACTGAATGAAAATGGAGGGGCATCACATTGGCATGTCGGCGCTATTGAGCATCCCTCCCAATTTTATCAGAAACTTCCAAATATAAAAGCTGGTTGCCATTGACAAATAGCAACCTACATAAAACTGCATATAAGAATAACACCCACCTTACAGACAGTAATTATTATTCAAATTCGTCAAATGATGCCTATATATGAAGCTGTCCAGCAGGAACGGTGCTGATTTTATGGACTTTATAGCCATCGTCCAAACCAAAGTGCTTAAAACTGATAAACGGATAAAGCTGATTCTTTCAATATCCGCTGATCATACAATAGAATACCAATAAAATAAACTGCCCTTTCATGACCTCCGTAATGTGGATAACTTGATCGTCTGTGGCAGTGTATTTTTAGTCTTTACTACCTATTCCCAACACAGAAGATTGCTTTTGTGCATCTGACCATTTCCTCAATAATTTAGTATATCACACACGATTAATATTTAATTCCCTGCATGGAGATCCTAAGATTAGACTGGTAACGTACGTAAGAACTTCTGAGAAACCATGGCTCCTTAAGATCACGTCAACGTTGACATTAATGATCCTCACTGATTTGTGTATTCGCGACGACTGATTTGTCAACATTTGGTTTGTTTATAATTCCTTTTGCGTGGTCTTTGTGAAACTATAGCTGTTACATTTTGGTCATGCATATGGTTTATGATGATTGCTTAAAATACCATTGAATTCCTCACATTTGCCAAATGTATGAGGTGGAAAAAAGCCTAGTGCTCTTTGGTAATTCATTTTTGGCGTGCGGTTTCATCGGAAACAGCACAGATTGGCGAGTCGTGACTGCTAAAGTGAGTAATGCGCGTCGGCTGCGTCAGTAGGGGCAAAGCGCTGGGTGCCGGAGACAGATGGAGGGAATCGTGACTGACTGGAGACTTCCACAAATGAAACCACAACCTCATCATGTCTCCATGAGAGAGCTATCTGTAAAGATAAGACTTAAATGTTAGGGTCTCGCTGTTCTCCCCTGTCACTCTTAGTCCTGACCTTGGGATCCGGTGATAATTCTACACATTCATAGAAAACGACTCTCAGAGTTTGTGTGTGTGTGTGTGTAAGAGAGCGCCCGCGCGCGCGTTCGTGCGTGCAGAACAGTAAGAACGAGTAAGAAGGCGATGTTTTTGTGAAGACTTGTGTGCTTGTTTGGGGATGGGTTATTGTATGGTTGTGTGTGTGTGTGTGTCCGTTCGCGAGCGCGCGCGCGTATGCGTGAGTTGTGTGGTGTATCCAAATATAGCCTGACTCAGAGAACGATGTTCATTATTTTATGAGACAAGGAAAGGAGGTGACGACAAAGCTTTAGCTTTGGTGACTTGTACACAGAATACGGATGGATCTTAAAGAACATGTTGTGGTAAGTCTTTACTTTGTTGCTATTCATTGGCTCTGGTGTTGATTCTTTTAGTTGGATAGTTGCGTTTTTTATTGCAATGGTTTATTACAGTATTGAAGCTCGACGTTCTAACTTGTTGTTTTATACCCGATAAACAACCAAAACTCGTTTAATTTCACTTCCATTGTCAGAAATATCATACGGACTGCAGGTTGATACTTGATTTGTCAATGGATTAAGAAAACGTGCGTTGTAAAACCAACAATGAAGCGTGAAGTTTATAGAAAAAGACATTCCGTACACTGGTGGAGAATTAGTTTTCTATATTTTTCCTTTTTTCAAAAAGGGGGGTCCCTGTGTGAGAAGAGCACGGATTGGTCGAATGACGATTTTTTGTATGCTCCAATGAAATCCTTCACTGCTCTCTATTTACTGTGAGCTGGAGCGCAGTAATTCCCCTCCTTCAACAGATCTATCGACTGACAGGAGTAGATCAGCTTTTTACTTAACCACATCACGAACAGGAGAATATGTACAGTATGACCATAAGAACGGCATCAGAACACGGATGAAATGACGGTGCAAAGCCTCGGATGAGAAGGGAGTCGCACACCAGAGCGGATTCTGTGCATTTCTCGGTGAATGTTTAGAATTGGAGTCTACTGCACACGGTCTGGCCATTGGCTACAACAACACGGACTGTCAATGATTATGGACAAAACCTGGAACTCGGATGTCACATTCAAAGCGTACGGAAAACGGACTGTCAAAAGTCTTTCACGAATCTTTTTGCGGTCTGGGCTTGCTGTTCATAACTATCAATGGGAAGCCCTTACCCCAAAAAGCATTTGCGAAGGGCACACACACCGAATAATAGAAGAATGCTCTCTCTTACTTCTGCTCCTCTTGGACTATCATCATACTCGTTGTCAGAATGGCACATTGCAATTCTAATGAGTTATTATGCTTGTAATTTACACGGGAAAATCCGCTTAGTCTTCACTATTATCATTTTTACCCTAAGTCTGGCACACCCTTTCACTATCTAGTGGCTCCAACCGCGCCTTATCAATTTAACGTGTGATTTAATTCTGAATTTTAAGATTAGGAGTGGGAGATGCATGGCTATAATATGGATATGATGTTGCGTTTGACAGTGTTACCATGTGAATAAACAACTGAATTAAAGGACAAATGCAATAAAAAATAATATTACACCTGGCTCGTGACATCTTATTTGGAGTTTTGCAGAGACGCAGCTGACGCGCGCGCAGGTGCTGTTGCATACTACATCTCGTGCAACATCAAATCTGTTAGAAGAGTTAAAATATTACCATGCTATATGTAAGCACGTCATTTCGTGCCACCTTGACGTATTTAAATGGAAATACACTCAACAAAGAATTTTTGTCAACTAGACTGACCTCCAAAACACACGTGTTTATAGCTAGTACTCACAAGCTTCACATCAAAGTGTTTGCTAGAAATAACAACATTAGTAGTGTCACGTAAACTTAACTGTGTTCAATATTATGCAAACATAAGGAGCCAGAGTCATGTTCTTTAAACCTGACAGAAGGCGTCTGGCCAATTACCCAATTTACACACAGATAAAAAACACATAACAATATATGAGAAACTAAACAGTGAGGTTTATCAGTGACGGGATCCATCATAGTAACAATCCACTCAAACTTCTTTACACATTATACATTACCTCTTCATCCACACAGCATACACACACTGTGTATCACAACTTAAGGATACTTTTAATTATGACATGGTCTGATTCTTTTGTTATTTTTCTTCACAGCAATTTTTCTCACTTCTGTTAATATAATGTGCTACTATAAAATCATTTGGCATGAAAACAATAAAGGTGCAGTGGTGTAACATTTTAATGTATTACTCCAACAACAGCAAATCACAACAATAATTGTAACTGTATCATAAAGTTAGGCACAATGTTATTTATACAGATTGCATGCTGTGGCTGTGGGACAGTGACATGCTTGTGTTTAAGTTTACGTTGCTACGTGTTCTCCAACACGTAGATTTACAAATATGAGATATATTTGTAAATATACTGAGATTTACAAATATGAAGTTTAAAAAAAGTGGTGATTCGGTTTGTAAGACCAATTGTTTAATTGTTGTAAAATATTCTGTGTAATGCTTGACTTTATGATTGAAACCATGATTACAAATTTAGTGACATATCAAAGATAATGGTACTTGTAATTTAGCTATATGATTACTGTGATTGTTTAATGGTATTTTAGAGCATGCGTCAACATGTAATGTTGTTTGAGAAATCAAAAAGAAATATTTGATATGTACAAATTTATTTGTACATGTGTACACATCTACAGATGCTGACAACCCTTTGCTCTCAATTGTTATAGAACAATTTCACAACAATTCTTTTTAAAAAAAAATGCTAGTTATAAAAAATCTGTTATTTTATTTTTGGGCCTTCTTGCGTTTTTGTTTTATTTTATTTGCCAGTCACCCTCTAACCAAGCAGAAATAACACATTCAAATAATTCACTTGTCTTGTAAGATAAGCCATTTTAATATCTTAAATAAAACTAATGTGTGACACCAATGCATGTTGATTTGTGTACAGGTTATTCCCGTCCCAGGGTCTGAGCTTATACAGAGTGCAGAGAGATGCAGACAGAGAGAGAGAGAGAGGGATGGGAATCCGATTCAACAGATCAGGAGAGTCCATGCTTTAATAACAGATTCTAGACACGTGAATCATGACATTTATGTGTGTTTTCTGAATGCTTGTTATCATGTCATTCATGTTTAAGCTACTGAATGCTTGCTATGCTTACATTTCTGGATTGTTTGTTCTGTACTTTGTTTTTCTACATTGATTTAGATTATAACCAGGTGTATTGATTGTTTAGATTAACTAATCTCTAGGCTTCTTGATTTTTTATCTATTAATGTTTTAACAAAAATATGACGTGAAGTCATACCTTACCTCTGAGTCTGCGTACTGTATGTCAGAGATACTCTCATATAAGAACTTTAAATCATGGGAATAATCTGTGATTTATTATTTTATATTAATTCTCAGTGAGAAAATAAACATGGGGACAGGGGAGGTTTTCAGTTTTCAGTAATTTAGCAATTTCCTAATTTATGGTGAAACTGACTTTGTTTTGGTAAACACACCACGCATTAGGTCCAAAGCTTATACATATGTCAGGTTGTAATACCTCAGCCAAGTCAGGGTTATTTTTTACTAACTATTTAACTAGTGAATTAAAAGTGAACTATTATCAATGATCAACATGATGTTTTTTAAGAAAATATCAGATGCTTGTTAGGAAAATGTTTTTTTAAGAATATGTGATTTTTTAAATAAAAGTTACAGTTGTCTACGTATCATGGCCTGTGCTATCTTGTTGGGTCTAGAATCTTATTCTAAAATCTTTGAAGAGAATTATTAATCATGCAAGAAACAAAGCAATACGTATCAAATGAGTATGTCTATGAAGGAAGTCTTAATGCAGCATTTTGTACATGTACAGGTCTACGGCATTGTGCACCACTTTGTAAAAATATACACGTTCTACTTAAAATAATTGCTTAAAGGCTGCAAGCTTTTCAGATTTTTTCTGATTCTGAATAAACCCTATTTTTTTTGTCTAAAAAGACTCTATATTGTGCTTTATTTATCTTCACATACTTTTTGTAAGGAACGTAAAGGCAAATACGTTTCAAATGAATCTGACTTTTTGTTTTTTAAGTATGTATATAGAGTGATGACTGATTCACAGCGACTCTTGACTTCTGAAAAACAACATTGTTATCGTGATATTAAAGAATACTAGTTTAATACATTTTTCCTTTCTTTTTTTGACAACACAGAATGGAAAACACTGTGCTTTCAGCCCTGTTGTTCTCTGGTTGTTTTCTACTGGCTTATGAAAACATGGTATGGTTTATCACACTTCTTACTATTTGCTTTAAAGCTTTAAAAAGATTCAGGTTTCATTGGATTTATGTTATAGATGTGAATTCTCAAATTTAATCAACTTGCATATACATTGTGTTGTTTTTTAGGCCATGAAGTGATGTGATGAGAGTCTTTTTTCAAAGCATGTCCCGTATGCACTGCCTTTTTTGCTCTTGACAATGTGACAGGTTCACAGTACATCGTGGTAATTTTTCAAGGAATACTCTGGAACGCAACTGAGCAACAGTACAGCTCACAGCCGAGACGTGGCACCAATTGCCAAAAAAGATCACTTAAAGATGTTCTAAAAGATTTGTGTTCATGCTACATATGTGACACAGAATGACAAGTTTACATAGATCATAGACCTCACTTTACATACTGTATGCTTCAGATGCGTCACTTTGAAATGTGCTTTATGTTGGCCTCCAACATCTCTCCATACATTAAAATACAATTAGAATATGATTCATTTTATATTGTAGGCTTGAAATTACTGAAATACTGAAATTAATTTTAAGTAAGAATGTGTATCATCTGCTAACAATAATATACAGGAATCAGAACTCACTTAATTGAAACTGGTATTTTCAATTCTTGTTATTGGTGTGTCACATGACAAGCTACCTCAAATTTAATATCTTCTTCTGTATTTATTTTTAATACTTATGTTTTAGGAAAGGATATCAGAAAAATGTCAAAAACACAACAATTGTAAACAAACAGTTTGTATATTATAGAGACCTGAGAATGCAAAGACAAAAAGTAAAAAACTTAAACTTCTAATTTTACATTTTAAGATTTAAATGCATGTATTGTATGCATTTTCTTACTTTTCTATATCATTTTAAACAAATATTTTAACATACTGACATCACTTTTAGGCTGACATTAGGGTTTTGGTAACGTATCACACCAAGTCTAATAAAAACTGCAGTGAAGAAAACAGTGAAGTGAAGTGTACAGTATGAACATAGCAAGGGATCTAGGATACACTACCAAGCATACACAAAACTAGTCACATATGATTTGTTTTCTCTGACAGTTCTTTTCATCTGATGACTACCATAATTTATCCATCATATAATCTCAAAACAGTAATATTTAAGCTTTTGAAGCTTATGAAGGTTTTTATCAAATTATTATTTTCTATTTTTGTGTAATAATATAAATCTCTGACTTTGCATTGGATTGTCTGTTTTTATAAATAAAGGCTTATGAAAGCAATTTAAATGGACTTGCTATTCATGTGTTCTTTCTGTACAACACACATTGCAATACAGATGAGTCAGTTAAGAAAACATTATTATAAGACTCTAATTTATAATTTGTTTATTAGGGCATATTTAATCAAATTGAGGCTCACTTAGAACATTTAATACAAGTATTTATTAAAAAATAAAAACAAAAATGTACCTACACACGTTCATGAACATTTGCACTGTTGATCAAAACATTTTTCCCTTTACATATTTAAAACATAAATGGTAAGTTTATAGTTTATCAAAACATGTTCAATAACATTTCTTCTAACAGTTCTCAATACTATGTTTATATCCAAGCCATACTTTATTAAACAAATTTCTACAAACAAATTTCTTCCATATTTCTAAAAAACAAGTTTACTAGGTCTGGGAAAACCTCATTGTAGAATAAGAGTTAAAGTGTTTAAAAATGATGCTAACAATATTTTTCAAACAATTTGTAAGTTTTTAAAGATGTAGGAGTAATTGTGAAGGCTAACCCTAAAAGCTAATCTGACTGTATTGTGAAGATCATTATAAGGTAATATTGGCTATATTGCATAAAAGAAAAAATATTTTGTAAACTTACATTTTATTTGTATGAACCATGTTATAAACAAAAAAAACTAAAATTGGGGTTGAGCAAATAAAAAAAAAAAAATAAAAATAAGCCAAAAATAGAGAGAGAGAGAAACAGAGAGAGAGAGAAAACAGCATGGCAAAGGGCTTATATAATACTACAGCATGTATGTTACATTAAAAAAGGTATTTCTTAGTAGACTGAAGCATTTCATATTATCCTATATTTAGGTTGGAGAATAACAAAATAACAAAGAAGGTTTAGTTAGGTTTATAAAATATAAGGGATACAGAAGTTTCATATTTTAAAGATTACAGATATTTTCATATTTCAAAGATGTTTGTGATATTTGAATTAAGTGTAATTATTAGTGTGCTAACAAATATCAGCCAAAAACATATATTTCTTTTAAATCAGTTGTGTGTAGTGGCTGTGAAATGTAGACTATTTTGCATCCTGTGTATTTAACCAAGCAATAGTATATATTAGATGTGTATGTTTTAAAATAATATTGTAGCTTTAGTAGAAAACAGAATCTCTGTCTTAGGCCCTAGTCCCATGTCTGAGTCCTCTTATATCTTTAAAGTATAAGATTAATTAAAATACATTAGCCATTCTTTATTGTATATAATGTTTTCACAATAATATATGATGCAGAAATATTTAAAATACATTTTCAGTTGTAAAACTTGTTAGTATTGTTTGTTGTCCACTATTATTACATATTTTAGAAAATATAGTTTTATATATGTAATTTACTTCACTGTTTTAATGTTCCTGAAAAGGGAGTGACTCCACTGACAATTTATATTTTGTCTCAGTTTTGTTTTGCCTTTGATCTTTCCTTTGACATACCTATCAGTCCATCTAAATTTAATCTAAATAATATTATTTTGAGTCTTTACCAGCAAAGCTTTTAAGACGTTCATGTAACTATTGTAATACCTTAATTTTTAGCACTGGAGGGAAATTTTGGGATACTCGTTTGAGAAAACCTCGTTCTCACGGTGTTTTATTCAAGCTTTTAGATATTTTCTCATGCTTTCTCGTGCATAAAATAGGCCTATTTATTTGTCTATATGAAGTTGTGGAGATAAATAAGTTTTTAGGTTTTTCACTTCACTCCTAAATCATCAATCCTACTTCTAATTTTGTGAACGGCGCGGTCCTGGCATGAAAGAGTGGGCGGTAATCCGCCGATGAGCCGATGTTAACGAGCAGATCTCACAGCCAATCAGAAGCGTCGAGAGAGCAACGTCACCAACGCGGAAGCGGAAGTTCTTGAATCCTGCACGGTAACGGACTGACAGCGTGTTGCGCCACAGCTAGCTGTACTTGTATTAAACACAATTAGACATAAGTTGTAATCTTACCCGTTTAAGAGACAAAAGGACACTAATTGTGTTGTTATGGAGTCATTGCATGAGCTGCTGAGAGGTCCGTTGTATTGGACAGGTGCTGTTACTGTGGCCTGGCTGTCGGCGTGCACTCTGTTCTGTCTGTTTAACGGGATTCGTGTGTGGATTCTGGGCAATGGGAATTTCATCAGAGCATCCAAACTCGGGAAATGGGCAGGTTGGTATGCACTGCATTGACATACTTTCTGATATGTATTGAACACTTTAAGCATCCAGGAAAGTCACTTCACTACAGCCAGCCTCCAGTTACTCTTCTCAATGAAATTACACTGAAGTCGCCTGTCACTTCATTCAGTCCAACAGTCTGCGTAACTACTTCCATAAAAGCCTAAACATTTTTAAATTATTTTTATTAAAGCTTTGAGTTATGTTATTGTTTTTTGTATCATTTGTTTGTCTCTATAAAACTGGACTGTAGATCAACATTCAGTTTTACTGAACTCTATAAACACGATTTCTGTATAAGATCAGTGCTTTAAACTATCAGGCGTGTTTGCTGGGTATATGTAATAATCTGATCTAATTGAATGATTGCAAAACAGGGTTACAGAACTAAATGCAATTTGTTACCAGATTTCTAAAGTATTCTAGATTGTGGATAAATGTTAAATATTAACATCAGAGCAAATAATCTCAGGCCAGAGCTGTAATGTTATCAAGTAATGCAAGGGTCTGGAATGAAGGCGTTTACTGTAGATCAGATGAGTACAATAGGCCATAGTAGAAGGAAAGAAACTGCTCTATGGGCAGATGGTGTAGGTCATGAATGACGTGTATTGTATGCCAAAAGAATTACATATGTAGTGACCTGGACTACACCAATAAACTCTTTTTGCTTTTCAGCACAGTAGGAGTAACCTTCACACTGTAGTTTTTTTGTTGGTAGACTTGCTGACTTTGACCGTGGACTTTTAATACGTAGAGTGCCAAAAGTCCATCACTGTAGAATTTAAACCTGTCATCTGTTATCTAATCAACTGCTTTCAGTATCCCTTTATTACCCAAATTTAGATGGTACACAAATGTTGAAAATGTTTGACCCTGTCTGTGAAAGACTAAAGTCTAAAAATCAAATTCTGAAATAACGAGCATCAAATGTTTGATTCCACCTATAAATTTGGTTTGATTTATATCTTTGACATGATCTTATGTGGTCAATATTAAAGATGTCAAGCTTATATTTTCACAGGATGTTCTTTACATTATTAAGGATGGTTTTATGTTGAAAACAGTAAATCACAAAAAAGAAATGACTTTAGCTGGGTTTTCACAGCCAGGGTCACATATATACTGAGCATGTCCTAGATTAACATAGTCATTGTTAACAGAATTAACTGATGACTGATATTCTTATGATGGAACAGCACAAGTAACTGCTAAGTCCTCTCGTGTATTTTCAACTAGTCCTTCGCTGTGTGGTCAGAATAAATGTTTTCTTTATGAATACACTTGAAATGATCGTTCATTTTTGATCATTTAAATTACATGTAAGCCAGTACGAGCAGTGGTGAAGCTCGTCTTTTCGGTTTCTGATGCTTATCTGTTGCATCAGAAATATAATGGATTAATATAAATCTGTAAATCTTATTACTTTAAAAACGTGGTAAAGAGAAAAAGCTGCATTTGGTTAAATTTCATGATGCCAGGATCTGATGTTGTGCTGTCTGATGTTGTGCTGCTAAATGTGTATTTGTAGCAGATCTAGTTTTATCCAACTGTGACCTGTAAAGTATACGTTTTACTGTGGAAACATTTACATTTTAGGTATTCAGCAGCCATTCTTACATAACAAAGACAATAAAATAAAAATAAAAATTTCACCTAATATAATTATATTCTATTGATCCCTCTTGGTCATAATCTTCTGCCTGTAAGTGTAGCTTCTTTTGTGAATGAAAGCATTTGTTGACTTAAAGAATGGTTGGATATAATTGGTTGACTGTGAACAGCAGCTGCAATTGGACATTCAAGTTCTCGTATTTCCATCTCTCATGAAGAGCACCCTCAGTAACACGTGCCTCGTCTTCTTGTTTTGCATATCTCCTTCCCATTTAGCTGTCGCTTATTGTCATTCCCTCCTCTTTCTCATGAAACACCGTGAACAGAGATTCTGCTCTATGATTTCTCACCCACACCCCTGCTGTATTTTCACAGCTCTTTCATTACTATGTGTGTGTTATTAATTGATAAACACAGACCTTAATCATTTTCATAGTTTGTTTCATTAGACATTTAGTGTTAACATATAATTAAAATGTAGAGTTTCTCTTTGTTCCCTAAAATTTTCTTTATACCTAAAGAACTTCTTTAGCATTATACAGATTATTCATGTGAACTATACATGTCAGTGATTCATCAGCGTTATCATTAGTCCAAGGAATTCACGTTATTTAGTTGCATGTCATTTACTGAGAATTTGAGTCAAAAATACTAGACTGTGCGTACTAAGCGTATACCCGTCATACGCACTTCAGAACGATGATTAAAAGCTGTACTTCCTAATTAAAGGCTCTTCCCCACTTTTTCAAATTGTTATGAACGTCATTAATAGATATTTATGAATTGCTGTAACGTTACTGTACCGCACACTAGATCGCAGAAGACATTCATAGTTCTCCCCCTTTCTGAAAATATCTTGCCTCAGGGAAAAATGAATGTATCTAGCTCTATTTTTAGAGCAGCCGATTTTAAAACCGTTCTTTTGAGCAGCAGTGCTGATGTGAAGCAAATAAAGCCATTGAGTTAGGCACGTGGCACCCCATGCTATTTAAAGAAGCATGTTACTGGGAGTGGGGGCCCAGGAGATGCTTTGAATCCTCTACTGCGGCATCCAATGAGGAGGAAGAATCCCGATGTGCGGACGGAGAGGGGTGTGCTATTACATAACACTGCAAACATGGGAACATCCAAGGGCAGTAAGGGATGGCACTTTTGTTTTTCGCAAAGTTTTCTAGGTTCGAGAGGGAGAAACTTTGTGTTCTCACGAAGAAGTGACTGTCTGTTGAAAATGAATTGTTACATACGCATCAATGGACTTTTCTGTAGCATAAGCTGTATTGCAAACCAAGATACTTCGTTGATATTTTTGATTTTAAAATCTAGCCTGATGGATGATGCTGCTTATACATGGAAATTGAATTAAAATACCTAACATCACGGTGCAACAACTAACATCTCATTATAAACTGAGAGTTTCTTCCCTGTCAGTTGCCTTTATTCATTCACAGAACAGCTCTGCGGTGTGTGACATGCAGCCGCAGTAAATGCTGCAGCAGATGCATGGGGCTCTGTGCGGACGTGTGACTGTATGTAGGGCCCGGTCCGTGAGCCGTGGAGAGGAGGAGTGCGGTGCGTGTGATGCCGGGGGAAGCTGAGACTCGTTTGTATTCAAGTGCTGCAGCTGTTCCAGACGCGGCTGCAGTGCCTGCCTGGTATTTTTAATCTCCTGTTCTTTTTTTAGCCTTCGGAATATTTAGCAGCAGCAGCAGCAGTAGCAGCATCAGTGAGCACTGTGAGGGGGCGTCTTCACTCTTATAAGATCATTTCTCAGTTGACCAGACTCCAGAATTTAATCTTTTTATATGTTAGCTTGAGAAGGTAGAAGAAGAATCTTATTTCATGCATGTGGTTGCTTGCGGGTTAGTAAAAAGAGGTCTTTGTTGTCACCTTGCTTACCTGTTACATGCTTCTCAAACCATCTTTTTAAAATCATTTTGAGTAACCGAAGCAATTATGACTTTTATTTTAAGCTCAGCTGTGATAATGGTTTTAATGTTTGTACAACTAATACTTTGACTTTTGTTTTTTAAACTTAAAATGTTAAATATGCAATAGCCTTGAGATGCAAAAGTATAATGAAATAGCTAATTATTTGTTTGTCACAGTGGTTTTAACACGGCATCATGCCTAATTGTCAGTTCAGAAAATTGCCATCTTAATTTCACTCAAATCAAGAAAATAAACCAAATCTTTACACCTTTACTTCAGACCATCTTCCTTACGTAGGCGATCTGATAAATCTATAAATAGCAGATTTGATGCGATACAAAGCGCTTAACCAGCGAGGCCTGTTCACCAAGCCTAGTGCTCACTGTTTTTCTGAATAAGATTCCCATTCATTCACATTTGCAGTGTGTGTTGTGGACATCGCTCAGGGTGTGTTACGAGATGGAGGCATTAGCCACACAGAAGCATTCATACAGCATTTCACTCTCTGTCCTCACCTAACAGTACACGCTTGGAGCGTTTCATCTCTCCAGTGTTTTTCCTTCGCTCATGTGGAGTAATGTATTGTAAATGTGCTTAAAAATAACTGGGAAAATGGTTCCCTTGCCTCTAACTGTGTGCCGCCCCCTCCCAACTGTACTGTGTGTTAGCCGCTTGCCTTTCACTCTTCCCTTTCTATTTTTAACTGCCCTCAGGATCAGCCTCATTCGCTCCTCCCCTGCGCTGCCTTGTTGTTCGTCATCCACCCCTCCCTTCTGCCCTCTTATGTGTTACTCCAGTCAGTGGATGTGTTGCATTTCTTTTCTTTTACACACAAAATGTTGTTTAAAAGCACTGATGGCCCAAGTTGAAATCGTGTGTTGTAGTTGTGAATTTAAGGCGTTCATTTTGTTTTATTACAATTATACAAAATGAATTGTATGTATCCTGTATGCAAATTATGTTAAAAAAATATTTTCATTGTTAACTATTTTAATTTAAAAAAAAATTATTTCCAAAGTCAGTTATAATAGCTGTCATGCCTTACTAAAAGGGCAGGCTGCACAGAATGAGTAAGGGGCTGTAACAAGCCTAAAAACATTGAGAAGTAATGAACTGATTAGGGAAATCTGTCTGCATGTGTACATAGTCCATCTGTGTCCATCCATTTGTTATTTTTAAGTTTACCTCTAACTTGTGCACAATGACTTGACAATAGCCTGTCAAACAAGCGTTGTATTGACTTCTAAAGCCACTTTTTTTGTAATTACTTCAATACTTTTCTCCATCACAATAATGTAATGTATTCTGAATGATCCTTTTTTAGGTGCTTTTCTTTGCAAATATTAATATTTGCAATTAATTGTAAATCACAGGATTCAAATAAGATGTTTAATTGTTTGACAGTCATAGTTTTAATGTTGATCATGTCTGACTCTGATCTGTTTCCCTGTAGTTGTGACTGGTGCCACCGATGGAATTGGAAAAGCCTATGCGGAGGAGGTAAGGTTTCTCAGGTTTTATTTGTATTTTTTCTTCACGGAAATCACAATGAGTCATCAAACCAGAGGTCTCTGTACGTGTTCAGTGAGGACTCCTCTCTCAAAGGTTTGCTATGCACAGTCGACAAACTGTCAAGCATTTTACCACCTTGCCACTTCTTATTTCTGCTCTTAATGGCCTTTTTATACTATTATATGCTGTTTTGGCTTATTATGCTAAAAACGTTACTTGAGCTTCTAATAACAACATCTAATTCTGTAATTATATAGTTCTTTTAATACACTTGGAACAGTATGTCTTAGGATTGTAATATGTTTAGTAATGGTACATTTATGGAAATGATGATGTGATCATGTGGATTCAACTGAAATGGTTTTTCTTCTCCACAGCTTGCTCGGCGAGGTTTTGCCATTGTTCTCATCAGCCGTACTCAGGAGAAGCTGGATGAAGTGTCTAAAGCTATCGGTGGGTATCTGTCTCCACCTCGGTGAAAACAAATCGATGCAACTTTTCATTGTCTGAAACTTATATCTACAAATCTGTGCAATATAAAAGTGGATGTATACATAATTTAATTTTCATTTTGCTATTTAAATTTGCAATTTAATTTTAGACTATGACAAATTCTATTAAAAGTAAACACTTATTTAACATAATGGTGACTCAATTCTTTTTAGATAGAAAACAGAAATACTTTAGGATTGACAAAGCTGTCAGGTAGCTTTTTAAACTTTTAAACACAGACAAATCAGCTGAAACATGATATATTGGATTTAACACGGTCTATGTCAGTCTAATATACACTTTAACATACTTCAATATTTAATAAACTTTAATATAGGTAGCTTTAATATTATGAAAGGAAGAATCTGTATGCTTTGTTTTGCCTAATTATTTGTTGTTTTATGTGCATTAAGTTCCTATAATTTCATCTTTCTGAATGTCCTACTGATATTGCCCAGGTTAATGTGTTATTGGGTTCTGTTTAACCACTGCAACCGTTGAATGAATGAAGAAGCAGTAGCTGAATCGGACATGCCCCCATCCCCATTCATGTATTTCTCGTCCTTTGGTTGGCTGACTCCTAAACTGAGAAGGATGACATGATTTGGAGCATGCACACGCGTGTGCGCACCCGTGTGCTGGCAGATGTGCACTTGTGTGTTGTTTTGTGCACTTGTGTGTTGTTTTGTGCCAAGGACCTGTGGGGTACCTGTTTGTGTGTGTGTTTGAGAGAGACAGAGAGAGAGTGCTGCTTCTGTTTGTGAGGCAGCGAGTGTCTCCCTCAGCTAAATGAATGTGGATGTTAATGAGCTGGGTTATTTTTAGCTCTGTGTTGAAAGGCAGGCACTCTGCCAATTGAGCTGCCTGGCTGTTGCAGCAGAGCGCAACTTCACAGATGGAGGTGGATCCTGGAGATGTCATGGCGGGGATGAGAGAGAGATAGTGAGAGAGCAGCGAATGGAGGAAATCAGCCCAGTGACCTCTACTGAACACTGGCAGATACAGTCATGTGCACCTTTCATCAGATGCATTTGGAGTACATAATAGCTTTGTTCCAAGACAGCATCCTTATTGTCAAGAAACCTCATAAGTGATGGATTTATAATAGTCTACACACAGTTCCCAACTTTGTTTGGCAGTGGCACATAAACAGAAATCTCTACACAGGAAACTTGGCTTGCAATTGATTTGTACAAAGCTTGATGTTGAAGATTACCCAAAAATGAAAATACTATCATAATTTACTCAACTGCAAGTAAATGGGGTCTTTTCTGTTTGCTTGTTCATCCTTTGCATTTCTCCAACTCTCTCTTTCTGTTACTTTCTTCCCCTGCATCATCCATATGTTCAATCATATCCAAGCAGGCTGATGTTTATTTGTTGATGTTTATAAGTTGTTTATTTGCATGAGCTGTCTGCATTGTTTTAGCATCCTGTTTCATTAAAAAAAACATGCAAATAATGGGCAAAAATAAAACTAAGTGCAGTCTGACTGGTGCACTTCACCTGCTTTCAGGCCAGTTTTATAGTTGGGGAGGATGCAGTAGAGGATCTGGCATAGTCGACTAGAACTTTACAGCATTGCTAAACCACTGCAGTCCAGACACCTGAACTGGCTCTGTAAAATGCTGAAATTGTTTGCGTCTGTACCATGCATCTGCATAAGTGGCATGTTGTGTCACTAAACTTTTACAGTGAAACCAATATGTCAATTTTATAAACCAGAGCAAGAAAATTCTGTATGTTTTTTAAATTCTGTCAAACACTTTCTTTCCTACTCTTCAGTAGTTGTGTGTTTTTGTTTTTCTTTCAGAGAGCAAGTACAATGTCGAGACCAAAACCATTTCTGCAGACTTTGGATCTACTGATATCTACCATAAGATTGAGTCTGGACTGGCTGGCCTTGAAATCGGCGTTTTAGGTATATTACATATTGTGTCTTAAGAGGAAATCTGACATTTGGGTCTGTTTTTGTGGAACAAGATGTTCTGGACTTGTACAGCACAACTTGATGTGTTTTTATAATGAATTGTCTGTTTGGTAACTGTTTAGTATTTGCTGCCAACTACAGGAAAGTTAAAGGAACTACAGACTACAAACTAACTTGTTTGTTTCCTAAGCTTTGCTTTGATTTCTCTTGTGCTTAAAATCTTGTGTTTTGTTTTTCTTCCACCTGCAGTTAACAATGTTGGAGTGTCTTATTCCTATCCAGAGTTCTTCCTCAACATTCCTAATATTGACAGTGTGAGTCTGTGTGACCATTGTTGACTTTGTTATCTGTGCATTATGCAAAACTTTTGTCATTTTGCATTATGCACAAGTTAATTTGCATTTGGTAATTGTAAGCCAAGATTATATTTTTTACGTTAACTTTGTTTTGTAATGCTTTGCCTGTTGTGATTGCAGTTCATTACCAATATGATCAACATCAACATTACATCAGTTTGTCAGGTCAGTGGCATTTTCTGCTTTTTACATCCACATGTACACATCACCTTGGAGTTTTACAGGCTCTGAAAGCATGAATGTGTTCAGAAAAAAAACAAACATGCGAGAAAACAAAACATACTAAAGTGTTACTTTTGGTTAATGCATCATCAATGCGCCATTTTAATTTGTACAAAATATAACTCAATAAAGGCTAGAAATACACATTAATTGTCAAATGCTTTTAATTTTTCTCTGAAGATTCACTTATGCTATATTTTTTCATAGTACAATGAGAAATTTTATAAAAAATATGCTACATTTCATTCGTCATGGCTAATTTATCAAATGCATTTAAAACACTATGTTCTCCTGCACAACAAAGTTGTGTGTGATTTGCTGCTTTAAATGATAAATCCTGAAATTTTGAGTAGATGCTGCCACCATCAGGATCTAAGATGCATTACGCCATTCGTGCAACGTGTTTTAAGATTTATAGAGGAAGGGAAAGATTTGTTTCGTTGTTTTGTAACAAGAGTAAAAAGATCATTGAAATGTTTAAGTTTATCCTATGTTCTCCCATTTACTCTTGCCAAAATTTTAAGTAAAGAATAACCTTTAACCCTTATATCTAATTCTTCTACTGTTGATGCACTGTTCCTCATGCTTACAAATCACCTCTTCCTGTAGATGACACGACTGGTATTACCCAGGATGGTAGATAGGTAAGTTCAAAAATAAAAGTGTGTTAAAGTAATGATGTTAGCTCCTCCCATCTAGACCGCTAGAGTCTGATGTGCAGACTAGTACATAATGCAACAGTATGTATGCTGGCATGGGCACCGGTTGCCATAGCAACAGGGATGCAAGAATCCATTAGCAGGTACCAGTGTTAGAAAGGATAATTCCATGCTGCCAAAAGAGTCAAGTGTACATGGAACAGATACATGGGACATTTTTGGCACTGTTGTCTTTAGCATACTTACCTGTTCTATTACATTAACATTTAACATAGAAATGTATACGTATAAAATGTATAAATAAATGTATAAAAACCCTTCCAGGTCTAAAGGAGTGATTTTGAATATTGCCTCAGCTAGTGGCATGTACCCAGTACCTCTCCTCACCCTCTATTCTTCCACAAAGGCAAGTCTCTCTCTCTCTCTCTCTCTCTCTCTCTCTTTCTTCTTGGAAAATAATAAAAAATGGATTTTAAAGTGAAAATTAATGATGGAAACGCAATAAATCTGTGACACTTTATACGTTACAAATATTTACACAGCAAGCAAAGTAAAGTTTTAAGTAAAATTTCTAATACTAAACTTTTTGGTTATGTTAAAACAAATTATTGAATGAGTTTACTACTTTCATAAAGTTGATTATCTTCATGACTTTTTTACTCCACCAGGCCTTTGTGGACTTTTTCTCTCGTGGACTTGATGCTGAGTACAAAAGCAAAGGTATTATTGTACAGGTGAGTAAAAATGGATTCAACGCAATATCATATTATAGCTCTCTAAAAGGTGATGTTGATTTTGCTAATTTTATTATAAGTTGATTTTATTTATGTTGGTTCTGTAAAACTGTTCTTTTGTACTGTATTTTAAAGAGTGTGCTGCCATTTTTCGTGACGACCAAACTGAGCAAGATCAAGAGGGCGTCTCTTGACATCCCTACTCCAGAACGCTACGTCAAAGCCCAGCTGAGCACTGTGGGACTGCAGACTCAGACTAACGGTTACCTTCCCCATGCCATCATGGTGAGACCCTGTCTTATATACCTCAACATACCTCCAGTGTTTTGGATTCAGTGCTCCTGTCTATATTGAATTGAATATAGTAGTACAGTCAAGTAATTGAGTATAGAATCTTCATACTGACCTTCAGAAGTTCAGATTATTTACTCACTTGGCCAAAAATATTAGCAAAATAATTCAAACTGTATCACTGTAACTTCTATTATAAGAACTTTACTGCAGCCCTGATTTTTTGCTGCATTTGAGGGGATGTAAGTGAGCACACCTTTTGGATTAGTTGATGCTGATATTTAATGTAAATTCAGCGTCATGCTGAAGAATTGTGTTGTATTGCTAAAGCATTGGGTGTCTGTCTGTTTTTCTTTTGGATTCGGATAATCTAACACATCACTTCTTTTGTTTTTGCAGGGTTGGGTGACCACTGCTGTGCTGCCTACAAAACTCCTCAACCAGTATGTCATGAAGGTGGGGTTGTCCCAGCGTGCACGCTTTCTGAAGAAACAGAAGCAAGGTTAGAGGAGGAAAAGTGAACAGACTGAGGATGGAGGGATGGTGTGACATAAGAGGAAAGAAGGGACCAACAAAACAATAAATCTCTTCCCATCAAGGGCCAAGAGCAGTCACACCAAACAGCTCTTTATGTGTCTGTTCCCATTGAGATTTTCCCATTTTTCAACTAAGCAATGAATTTTCCAGATATTAGGGTGGTATTAAGCCTTGGAAAGTTGTAGTTAACCAAATTGTGATTTGCTTGAACAGACTTTGCTGACCAACAGTTCTTATTAACTCTGCTAACTAAGGACGGATGCAAAATAGCTGAAGTCTCTGTGACATTCTTTACTCTGTATGTTTTGTATTTGCTCAGAAAAACGCACTGATCAGTTCGCTGTGCTTGGGTCTATACATTTTAGAATTAAGTAATTCTCTAGTAATATCTGATGACATAAAACATGAGAAAAATGTTCCAAATAATATTTATTCACATCAACAGCATGTCCAATATTTTTATCAAAAGCAGACCATGAGCTTTTATCCCCCTCAAGCACTTATTGGTAATTTTATCCTAAATTGAGCTGGATGCCTGCGAGCTTTAATAACAGCAAAAGGGGACGTCTACAAATGGTACAATCTTGGTCCATGTTTTAGCTTGTTTCCATCTGACTCAGCAGTTGTTTACAAAATACATGAACTACTTGTGCTCATCACAGATGGCACTATGAATGCTTATTTTTGAGTGTCACTTTGCGACTATATTGCACTTACACTGTTGTGAGATCTTTACGTATGTCCTGTGTGTTGTGCATTATGAATGTTTTTAACTGATGGTTAACTTTGTAATGCTGGTACTGCTGGTGACGAGATGCACATTCTATTGAAAAGCAAGGCAATGGTTTATTAGATGTGGAAAAGAAAGCTTAAGCGTCGGTTTCGTTATTGATTCTGTCATTGGTAGTGCCCTCTTTTCTCCAAAAGACTCTAATTCTCAGTATTTCTAAATAATGTGATATTTTTTCAGGTTTCAGTGTAAATAACTTTTACATAATGTCAGTGTAAAGTCTGCAAGCGCAGAATGAAGACAACACCACCAACACTTCACTATATTGCTGATGGATCCATACAGTATGTTCATTTTGCATTTTAAATAAAAGAGATCTTTCTAATACCAGCCTTTAACGCTTACGGTTGATGCATTGATTCAGTTCAGTAGCATGTTTGCAAATGTCACTCGATCAACTGAAATATAATCAGGAAATTAGTTTTTAATTCTCAATTTCCTTCTTTTACCTTGAATAGCAATACGACCATGTTTTTACAATTTATTTTTTATTATCAATTATTATTATTGACTCCAATTGTTGACCAGTGATGATGATTCGTGGTTATTGTAAGCGATGCAGGGTTTCATTTGGTAAAGATGCCAAACATTTATAGAAAATAAAATGTACAATAAATTCAGCATTAGCACTAGTTAACAAGGAACAAGATTTTTACAACAGTAATTATTCTTCATTAATGTATGTAATGTTGTTTATACAAATACACTTGTTTTTTGTTCGTTCATGTTAGTTCACTGTGCATTAACATATGCAGATGCAGCTTTTGATTTTATAAATGTATTAGTAATGAAGTAATTGAAGGTAAGATTAATAAATGATGTAGAACTATTGTTCATTGTTATTATATGCTAACTAATGCAGATGACAAATATATTCATAATGTAATGTTACCTAAAAACATATTTAATAGATCAAATGTATGCATTACAATAACTGATAATTCTGTACTGTTCAGTTCCCCCACCCCATGCCCTCTCTCTCCTCTCTTTTTCCCTGCAGCCATGAGCCATCTGTGTCCAACTCACGCACATGCCCTTTAGCAACTGTATTTACTGTGTATTCAAGTGCTACCAAAAATGTATTCTTTGAATGATGGTACAAACGAATTTTACCCGTCTCTGTTGCTTTGTAGCAGCGTCTAAAAGCCCATCTGCCTGGTCTCACATCCATCTCTTCCGATAAATGTGCACAATCTCTCTCTGTTGTGTCAAATCCTGAGAGATGTCCTTCTGCCCCCTCCCTGTTGCGCACCGCATGCGTACTTGTTTTTGGCAGTAACGGGGTGATTCCGGAGTATACGAATGGAAGTCGGAAGTGTGACAGTTCTGTGAGGAAGGAGGAGCCAGGAGGAAGTAAGGCACTGAGAGAGGAGTGAGTGGGAAGAGAAGTCCTATATAAAGCCTCACAGCAGCTGTGGGTTGCAAACACTAAAGACGGATACTGAACAAGAGCAGCAAACTGACTGAAGAGCATCTTTCCAGTTTCTTCATCTGCTTCTGGGACTATCAGTCTGCATCTCAGCTTTCAAAGTGTGGATTTGGAGGACTGACGGAATTCATTTTCAATCTGAAGAATCTTTTTGACTCAAGCAAGCCTACAATCTCTCGAGAATGGCCGCATATTTAACAGAGATGAGCCACTTGAATGCTTTGCCCAGTCACCGGATGGCTTTGGCTATGGAAGAATTCCCCAAGATGGTTGGGTTACCCAAGGCACAGGACTGTGAGAGGGCCCGATCTATCCTGCGAATGAATACCCAGTTCAGCTGCGATAAAATCACAGAGGAAGTGGATGAGGAAGAACCATATCCAGTGGATCAGGACAAAGCCCAGCGCACCTTCTTGCAGTCGCTTGAGAGTCTGCGCAAATGCACAGAAGGACGTCAGTGAATTCAAAGCATGAAGGCCAACTTGGACCTTATAACCTTTACAGACAGAGAGACTGAGATTCAGTATAGAATGGACACTAATTTAAGGGAAATGTCAGGGTAGATGCTTCACAGTGAAGCCAGACTGACTGACCCAAACTGTTTTTATCCAAAGATGGGTAATCATATTCTTGTGCTGTTTATAAAGTTCTGTATTTTCAGAATACTTTCTGCTGTTGTTTTTCTGCAGTAGTAAATGGCTAAACTGTAGCATGTTACCTTTGCATGCATGTCCATCTGGCGAAGAAAAGCTGTTAAACTGAGTATCTCACAAATGCTTGTACTGTTAAAGCAACTGTTCTATACTTTGTTGCATTTTGGTTTTATACCATTTGGACAATAAAGTCAATTTTTTGGATGTAAAACTTTCAGCGTACTGACTATATTTTATAGTTCTTTGTACATGCAGTAGCAATACAATAATTTTAGTTAAATGTTTGCATGAATTATCATTTTATTTACTCTATTTCTCTTTTAATGACAGCATGTACTTGATATAACATGGACTTAGATTTTAACAAAAATAAATCTTTAATGCAAGCAAAAAATCTGATATTTTAAAATATCTGAAAAAATGCTTTTCATATTTTTTTGTAAAAATGCTTTAGGTGCTCTATTTACACATTTAAATCCAAGTCCGTATAGTTTTTTAGGGACTATCAGGCTCTAGAATCAACACCATAAAAATGACCATGAAAGTGCTATAAAATAAATGTTATTAATAAATAAAAATAAATAAATTACTATATATTTAACTTCTTTCAAAACTATAGAGTTGTAATAGGTTTATGTCAGAAAGCCTGAAAATTGGTCATGATCTTAAGGTAAACATTCTTAGAAGCCCTAAACCGCAATGTAACAAATAATTAATGGTAAAGAAAAAAAACTTATATTCCTTTCTGGAGACAGTGCCAAAGATTTGTTCTTTTTCCTCTTCAAAATGATTTTTCCTCTTCAAACTTTTTTCCTTCATCTTTAAATTTTCTTCCCTCATCAGAAAAAAAGGTTTCTTCTTCAAAAAAAACATCTCCAGTTTTTTCCTTGTCAGAATTTTTTTTTTCTCTTAAACAATTTTTGTTTTCTTTGAGAGTCCACATAAGAGAAATCTTTTTTGCTTGCTAGCTAACAATTAGAAAAAATGTGAAGATAAAAACTTTTTTGAAGAGGAAAATGTTTTTAAAGTAAAACAAAATATTTAATATATGAAGATTAAAAAAAAATGTAAGGTGAAAAAAATCAACATGAAAAAAAATTTGAAGATGAAAAAATTGAAAATAAAAAACATTTTTGGTAAAGAGAAAAAATGTGAAAGAGGAAAACATTTTTTTAAAGATAAAAACAAAGTTAGAAGAAAAAAATGTTTGGAGATAAACACAAAAGTTTGACAAAATATTTATTGAAAAATTTTGAGGATGAAACTTTTTAAAGAGAAAAAAAAAGATATTTTATCAACGTTTTTAAAAGACAAAAAATAAAGATAATTTGAAGATGAAAAAAGTAAATGTGAAAAACTTTGATGATGATAAAAATAATTGAAAGATTTTTTTTTTGAAGATTAAAGATAAAATTTTTTGAAGAAAATAAGAGACAAAACGTTTGGACAAAATATTTATAAAGGAAAAAAAATTGAAGATGAAAAAAAATAAAATTGATGATAAAAAATGTTCAAGAGGAAAAAAATTTTTTAAGAAATGTGTTTTAATAAAAAAAAAAAGTAAAAGTAATTTTTAGTTAAAAAAAAGAATGTAAAAAATTGAAGGGCCATATCTCACAGCCTCACCTACAACGCAACACAACCTCACAATTCAAATTAACACAACCATTACACCATCTAAATCAGTAAGAAACCTAGGTGTAATCTTTTAACAATCTCAATTTTGTCACTTAAGGTCTTGTAGACATGAAAACATATCTCACAGAGCACAACACCAACTGCTAGTTCAAGCCCTTTTAACAAACATTTTTGAAAATAAAACTTTTTATAGATGATTTATAGAAGACAAAAACGTTTTTAAAGTTAGACAAAATATTTATAAAGATGAAAAAAAATTGAAGATGAAAAAAGTGAAAAAACTTTGATGATGATAAAAAGTTTTCATATAAAATTTAAAAAAATTAAGATAAAAAGAAAATTAGAATAATTTTTTTTGGAGATATTTCTTTTGAAAAGTAATTTTTTTGAAAGATTATTTTTTTTAAAGATTAAAAAAATTATAGATATTTTTTTATTATTATTATTTATGAAGATGAAAAAATTTGAGAATCAAAAATGTTTTTTGAAGATAAAAAAAGTGAATGTGAAAAAATTGAAGATAAAAAAATTTGTTAAAGAGAAAGATTTTTACAGAGAAAAAAATATTTTAAAAGATAAAAACAAAATTAGAAAAAAAAATTAAAGATAAAATTTTTTGTTAAAGAATTTTTTTATAGATGATTTATGTAAGACAAAAAAGGTTTTAAAGTTGGACAAAATATTTATAAAGATGAAAAAAAATTGAAGATGAAAAAAGTGAAAAAACTTTGATGATAAAAATTGTTCAAGAGGAAAAAAAATTTTTAAGATAAAAACAAAATTAGAAGAAAAAATGTTTGGAGATAAAAAATTTTTAAAGTAATTTTAGATAAAATTATAGATTATAGATAAAAAATTGAAGAGGATGACTGAACACCACCTCCAGCTAAACTTTGCCAAGACTGAGCTCCTGGTACTTCCGGCCTCACCTACAACGCAACATAACCTCACAATTCAAATTGGCAACACAACCATTACACCATCTAAATCAGTAAGAAACCTAGGTGTAATCTTCAATGACCAGCTGTCCTTTACCGAACACATCTCAAGGATATCACGGTCTTGTAGACATGCACTCTACAACATACGGGCCATATCTCACAGAGCACGCCGCCCAACTGCTAGTTCAAGCCCTTTTAACAAACATTTTTGTTAAAGAAAACTTTTTTATAGATGATTTATAGAAGACAAAAAGGTTTTTAAAGTTAGACAAAATATTTATAAAGATGAAAAAAAATTGAAGATGAAAAAAGTGAAAAAACTTTGATGATGATAAAAAGTTTTCATATAAAATAAAAAAAAATTAAGATAAAAAGAAAATTAGAATAAATTTTTTTTGGAGATATTTCTTTTGAAAAGTAATTTTTTTGAAAGATTATTTTTTTTAAAGATTAAAAAAATTATAGATATTTTTTTATTATTATTATTTATGAAGATGAAAAAATTTGAGAATCAAAAATGTTTTTTGAAGATAAAAAAAGTGAATGTGAAAAAATTGAAGATAAAAAAATTTGTTAAAGAGAAAGATTTTTACAGAGAAAAAAATATTTTAAAAGATAAAAACAAAATTAGAAAAAAAAATTAAAGATAAAATTTTTTGTTAAAGAATTTTTTATAGATGATTTATGTAAGACAAAAAAGGTTTTAAAGTTGGACAAAATATTTATAAAGATGAAAAAAAATTGAAGATGAAAAAAGTGAAAAAACTTTGATGATAAAAATTGTTCAAGAGGAAAAAATTTTTTAAGATAAAAACAAAATTAGAAGAAAAAATGTTTGGAGATAAAAAAAGTAAAGTAATTTTAGATAAAATTATAGATTATAGATAAAAAATTGAAGAGGATGACTGAACACCACTTCCAGCTAAACCTTGCCAAGACTGAGCTCCTGGTACTTCCGGCCTCACCTACAACGCAACACAACCTCACAATTCAAATTGGCAACACAACCATTACACCATCTAAATCAGTAAGAAACCTAGGTGTAATCTTCAATGACCAGCTGTCCTTTACCGAACACATCTCAAGGATATCACGGTCTTGTAGACATGCACTCTACAACATTAGGAAGAACGGGCCATATCTCACAGAGCACGCCGCCCAACTGCTAGTTCAAGCCCTTTTAACAAACATTTTTGAAAATAAAACTTTTTTATAGATGATTTATAGAAGACAAAAAAGTTTTTAAAGTTAGACAAAATATTTATAAAGATGAAAAAAAATTGAAGATGAAAAAAGTGAAAAAACTTTGATGATGATAAAAAGTTTTCATATAAAATAAAAAAAAATTAAGATAAAAAGAAAATTAGAATACATTTTTTTTGGAGATATTTCTTATGAAAAGTAATTTTTTTTGAAAGATTATTTTTTTTAAAGATTAAAAAAATATAGATATTTTTTATTATTATTATTTATGAAGATGAAAAAATTTGAGAATCAAAAATGTTTTTTGAAGATGAAAAAAGTTAATTTAACAATTTTTTTTTATCTTCAATTTTTTCACAGAGAAAGATTTTTACAGAGGAAAAAATATTTTAAAAGATAAAAACAAAATTAGAAAAAAAAATTAAAGATAACATTTTTTGTTAAAGAATTTTTTTATAGATGATTTATGTAAGACACAAAAGGTTTTAAAGTTGGACAAAATATTTATAAAGATGAAAAAAAATTGAAGATGAAAAAAGTGAAAAAACTTTGATGATAAAAAGTTGTTCAAGAGGAAAAAATTTTTTTAAGATAAAAACAAAATTAGAAGAAAAAATGTTTGGAGATAAAAAAATTTTTTAAAGTAATTTTAGATAAAATTATAGATTATAGATAAAAAATTGAAGAGGATGACTGAACACCACTTCCAGCTAAACCTTGCCAAGACTGAGCTCCTGGTACTTCCGGCCTCACCTACAACGCAACACAACCTCACAATTCAAATTGGCAACACAACCATTACACCATCTAAATCAGTAAGAAACCTAGGTGTAATCTTCAATGACCAGCTGTCCTTTACCGAACACATCTCAAGGATATCACGGTCTTGTAGACATGCACTCTACAACATTAGGAAGAACGGGCCATATCTCACAGAGCACGCCGCCCAACTGCTAGTTCAAGCCCTTTTAACAAACATTTTTGTTAAAGAAAACTTTTTTATAGATGATTTATAGAAGACAAAAAGTTTTTAAAGTTAGACAAAATATTTATAAAGATGAAAAAAAATTGAAGATGAAAAAAGTAAAAAAACTTTGATGATGATAAAAAGTTTTCATATAAAATAAAAAAAATTAAGATAAAAAGAAAATTAGAATAAATTTTTTTGGGAGATATTTCTTTTAAAAAGTAATTTTTTTTAAAGATTATTTTTTTTTAAAGATTAAAAAAATTATAGATTTTTTTTATTATTATTATACGGGCCATATCTCACAGAGCACGCTGCCCAACTGCTAGTTCAAGCCCTGGTAATCTCTAGACTGGACTATTGCAATGCTCTCCTGGCTGGTCTTCCTGCACGAGCAATCAAACCACTCCAGATGATACAGAACGCAGCAGCAAGACTTGTTTTCCAGGAACCCAAAAGAGCATGTCACAGCTCTTTTCATCACTCTCCATTGGCTACCGGTTGCTGCCCGCATTAAATTCAAATTATTAATGCTGACATTTAAACCATTACAAACTCTGCACCCTCATACTTTGACTCTCTTCTACACACCTACCAACCCATCCAGAACCCTACGCTCAACGAACGAACGTCGACTGGTGGTACCCTCACAGAAGGGCACAAAATCTCTCCCTCTCGCTCTTTCTCCTTCTCTGTCCCCGGCTTGTGGAATAATCTCCCTAACACAATCCGATCTGCCACATCCTTCACCTCCTTTAAGAAACAGCTAAAAACACACCTCTTCCACGAACACCTGACATCATAAAAAAACTCTTTTCTTCTTTCCTCTACAGGTACTTATCTAGCACTGCAAAACATTGTAAATGCCTAAATGTTAGGAAAGCACCTCTTAGTACTATTGTTGTCACTTTTGATGTGTAGTTTCACTGTCTCCTAATATTTGTAAGTCGCATTGGATAAAAGCATCAGCTAAATGCCTAAATGTAAATGTAATGAAGAGGAAAAAATGTTTTCAAAGATGAAACAAAATTATGAAGAGATAAAAATTGAAGATGAAACATTTTTTAAGATGAAAAAAAGGAAAAAAATTTGAAGAGGAAACATTTTTTTAAGATAAAAACAAAATTAGAAGAAAAAATTTTGGAGATGAAAAAAATGTAAAAGTAAAACATTTTAACAGGAAAAAATGTTTGTTTTGAAGATGAAAAAATTGAAGAGGAAAAACATTTTTGTCAAAGAAAAAAAATGTATAGATTAAAAAAGATGAAAAAATTTTCAAGAGGAAAAAACTTTTTTTAAGATAAAAACAAAATCAGAAGAAAAAAAACTGTTTGGAGATAAAAAATGTTTTTTAAGTAAATATTTATTTATATAAAAAAAAAATTAGAAAAAACCAAATGTAGAAGAGAAATGTTTATATTTTATAGATAAAATGTAAACAGGAAAGAATGTTTTTGAAGATGGAAAAAAAATTGACAAGAAAATTTTTTTTTCCAAGGTGGAAAAAACTTTAAAGGAATTTTTTATTTTGACAAAATATTTATTAAAACATTTTGAGCAAGAAACATTTATTTTTGAAGAAGAAAAAAGTGAACGTGAAAAAATTTAAAATAAAAAAAATTTTGAAGAGGAAAAACATGATTGAACTGAATATTTCGATCTATATTGATCTTGAATATTTAAGATGGAAAAAAAAGATAAGAAAAGATAAAAGATAAAAATTGAAGATAAAAACTGAAGATAAAAAACATTTTTGGTAAAGAGAAAAAATTCAAAAATGTATAGATAAAAAAAATTTAAACAGGAAAAAAAATTCTGAAGATTAAAAAAAATTCTGAAGAGAAAAAACATGATTGAACTGAATATTTCGATCTATATTGATCTTGAATATTTAAGATGGAAAAAAAAGATAAGAAAAGATAAAAGATGAAAATTGAAGATAAAAATTGAAGATAAAAAATTCAAAAATGTATAGATAAAAAAAATGTAAACAGGAAAAAAAATTCTGAAGATTAAAAAAAAATTCTGAAGAGAAAAAACATGATTGAACTGAAATTTTGATCTAATTTCTTGAATATTTAAGATGGAAAAAAAAGATAAGAAAAGCTAAAAAGATAAAAATTGAAGATGAAGATAAAAAAACATTTTTTGGTAAAGAGAAAAAAATGTATAGATTTTGAAGGAAAAAAAAAAAATTCTGAAGGAAAAAATTCTAAAGAAAAAAAAAAGGTGGAAAAAAAATGTAAAGATAAAAAAAATGATGAAGAGAAAAAAATGTTTTTGAAGGTGGAAAACTAAATTTGAAGAGAAAAAAATTATGAAGAGAAAAACGTTTTAAAAGTTGAAATAAAAAAATTAAAGATGAAATTTTTTTATTTTATGAACATTTTATTACCAGAATTTTTAAGAGGATAAAGAGAAGAAAATCTTTAGGGCTGTGCTCTAGGGAGAAATATAAGGACACAGGCTAGTTTTACACTTTATACTCTGGTATTTTTTCCTCAAAGCAGGATTTCAATTCCTTTGAAGACAGATACCTTCAAGTCTTGACTATGATAAAGTATTTTCCGTTTTGAAAGCTTTAATTTGTGAAGCCGAACATTTTGCATGGAGGAAGCACCAACTGTGGAGAAAATGAGAAAGTAAAAGGATAAGAGCCATAAATCATGCAAGCTGAATGTGGAACACAGAATTTAGATAATTTTTGGGCTGTTCTTAAGAAGCATTGCAGTAATAGTTCTTATGAAGTTACACGGCTCTGAATATTTGTGTTCAACACCTGCATGCTTATTCTCATGGTTTGTAATATGCAATAAATGTTGTCTTTTTTAAAGCCAAAACATAAAAAGGCACACCAATTGTTGGCTATTTAAACGCAAGACTGCCATTGAATTAACATTCTGGCAAAGTCTTCTTGTTTTTGTCTCACATACAGTAAGGATTAAAGTTTCTTCCTTCCATTAGGGGTCTCTGTTGCTACATCATAAGTCCTCTCTCACACATCCTTGAATCCTAAAACAGACAAAGGGATTTTTGTAGACATTCATATGACAGCAGCTTGCAGACCTCGACTGCCTACAGGGTCCATCACTGCACCTTCCTCACTGCCCTGAGCCCTTAGAAATGCTAATACATCTAATTAGGCGAACAGTACTCCTCAACCGCAAACAATAGCTATTTAAATAGCTCCAGCGTGAACAATATCTATCTGTCTGTCTGTTAAAGGGCACTATGATAGACTTTGATGATGGAGACATCGATGCCAACCTTACGACTTAAGAGTAAGTCCCTTAAGTCCTCACGGTGCCTAATTTGCATATGATTTTGATGAATGGGTTAGATTCAAGACCATCGTCTGTTGTTGGTGGGTGAAGAGGTTAATTTGTTCATTATAATGGTTCGGTTTTATTCCTCTCCTCGAATGCCAGCCCTATCATTCAGTTGCCCACACACCAGAGCTAATGTTAAAACTTTTGTGCACTAATTGTGTTGATAAACAATGTAATTAATGTTTTTCTACTCACCACAGCAGTATTGAGTAAAACACAATTAATGAGTATTATGAGAATTTGGAATGAAAGGCTAAAGCTATTGAACAGCATCGGCGCGGTTTAAGGCATGTGGCTGGGGAGAAAAGATAAACCTGCTAGAAATTGGGGAGTTTTGTACTTCTTAAAGTTGAGTTATTCATGATTTTCACCCTTCACTTAATAAAAGATGATGCAGGCATAGAAAAAGGCTTTTTCTAAAGAAAAAATACCCAAAGCGGAACTAAAAGACGTAATTATTCTAGCTCTTTGGTATTTATTGGTTTATTCCATTGGCTTCCTTCCCTTCATTGACCATTTATATCCTTGGGGTAGAAGGAACACATTTCATAATACCAGACTCTCCACATACAGCCGTGGTGTATGATTAAGCTTTTCTTCTTCCATTCTTTTTTTACCGTATAATTCACCGCCTCTAATTTAGAGGAGCAAGCATATCGGCAGGGACATTTCAGAATAAATTGAGTGTGAAGATTGAAAGGAATTAATGTCTACTTGACTGTGTGCAGAATGCTCCCCGCCACATGAAAAAGAAGGAAAATGGTGGCAAGGACAGTATTTCTACGGTGATTTGTACATTAAAGGTTGACTTAGCAAAGTCAATTAATGTTCCTTACTCCAGAGACTCTTCCGTCTCCAAACTCCCTTTGTTCAATAAAAAGACCAGTGGACAATTTCCAGTACAAAATGTCTCAAAGCCTTTTCTTTACTACTTTTTATCAAATTTCACAGACTCTGTAGGAGGTAATATACTTAGCCTTTACTTTAGGTCTCTTCTCACATCTACCAAATTACACAGTCATGGGCAGTTTTTTCTTAAAATTACAGATTTAGTGACTTCAAGGTGGGTAAAATGAGGTGACTGGGTCACAGAGAAGGTAATTTTTTGGTGTGTAACCTCAAATATACTATGATGTATGATTAAATATATGATTTATGAGCAATTTAGCTATTAGCTCAATGGATCCTGGGAATTGGAATTTACATTTAGGCATTTAGCTGACGCTTTTATCCAAATTACAATTTGACAATGGAGCGACATAAAAATAAAAAACTTTTGTCAAATCTTTAGCAGTGTTGCTATTAGAGGAAAATGCATTTTTTTATTCATTTCATTTTGTAGCTGTAGACAAAAGAATCGGTGACTGATAAGAACCAAGCAGGAAATTGAGAGGGCCGTTATTCAGTTCTTTGTTCCTATTGCTTCGAATTACAGCCCATGGATTCATATTACAACAGCAACAACCTAAAATGTTTAATGAAATTGTCTCTAAGAAATGTTTTCTCCTTCACAAACATTGATATTAATGTTTTAAGTTAATTGGCTCTAATAGCAGTTTGGAGACCATGTCTTTGAAACATATTGCAGATATTGAGAAAGTCTAATCATGAACTCCTAATTAACACACGACATTTTGTTATTTATAGTGTATAGTATGGCTCAAAAATGCAAATATGCAAAACTACATTTCAGCTGTTTATTGTATACAAGCTTGTTAGTATTGAAAATCCTTAATTTCTCTCTATAGCCGTTTTAGAAATCTTTGTGGCCAAACAATCAGAGATAAGCATTACACCACCATTTTACTAATATGAAATGTAAATGTGACATTCTCCATTATGTCAACACCTTGCAGACCCATTTTTCTTTTTTCCATCTTTCGTTTCTTTGAAGAGCTCCTCTTCATGACAATAGCCAGACACAACAGGGTAAACGCATCTTTCTCATCAAGTTTTCATTGATTATCTAAGGTTCCCAGCCGGCATATTATACTGTGCATAATGAAATCACAACACCTCTGTGTGATTAGTTTTTTCACGCATCTGGGTAAGAAGCTACATGGGAAACATATTCATCTACATACATAAACACTGATGATGTGCTTACAGTATATCACATGAACCTTAATGTAATCTGGAAATCTTTAATCATAATATTTTCAGCATGACTACATGTATTTGGATACATTTTGCCTCTGTCATGCAGTACAGAAACACCCATGAAAAGTGTGTCTAGTTCAGTTTTTCATAGTCTGACACATCATCAGACATTAGTTAGGTGCTAACTTGTTTTCTTGTACTGTTCTAGTTTCAGGATGTTTGCTCCTAAAAGGAGTGCGCTATATAAATACTAATTATTATATTTGTTAGACCTCCAGCCTATATGATGAAAGTGATTGACAGCGGAGAGGGTCTCACTACAGGGTAATCCATCTTCAAATTACTGGCATTAAGTTCACAATGTGAGAGATAATGTCATTTTACGGCTAATCAGCTAATGGAGCCCAAATCCATTTTCACCTAAATAGGAGATTCACACATACACACACGCATACACACACTCATATTAACTTAATGGCAATGCAGAGACAAGGGATGAAACTAATGAATGCAAATGCAATTTGCAGCCACCTCTCACTCAGACCACATGATGAAAAACAAGGCTAAACTTAAAAGTGGTATGAAGTGTGTTCTCAATTTAGACAAGCCCGAAGGTAGCCACAGAAAACTGTAAAAACCCATTTTTCGAGAAGAAAGAAAATCTGAATGTCAGCTATTACATTTCTCTCTCAAGAGTTCACAGTGTGTGCATCTTCCGACCTTTGAGGACCTTCACAGAAAGCAGTTTTGTTCCAGTCTGATTCAGTCTGTACTTGATTCAGTTTACTGACGTAGGTCTGGAGTTACTCTGAAGTACTTTTGTGAAGGAATAAATACCATCAAGACAAGTGGTTCTGTTGCTGTCTCTATAGGAGAAATAAAACGATAGTAAATCAATCAAGATGACACAAACACAAGCATTTCATACAGACAGATATGTATGCAGTATGTACATGCACATAGATTGAAAAGACTGAAGATGTTTTGATGGTAACCAAACATCCCCCATTGATTTCCTTTGTATGGACACGGAGACATTTCTCAAAATATATTTTTTGTGTTCTACAAAAGAAAGACTCGTACATGACAAAATTATTATTTTTGAGTGAATTATCCCATTTAAGACGTATTTTGTTTAAAACCAAAGTGTCCAAATTTATTGAAATAATTTTAATCACATTGTTAAAACCTAGGTTTTCATCCATGAACCAATCTGAATTAATTACTAAACATGAAATGTTTTTCGTTGTTGTTGTTGGAAGTGTGGTGACAATCTGTGTACATCCTTAGAGAATTCCTTCTTGTAGCAGAACAGAACAGTCATGGCATGAGTCTGGTTTTACAATCTGATTAATATGATCAATTTCAACAGACTTAGAGATTCCGGTGACAGAACTGCTTTATAATAGTACTGACTCAGAGTAAAGTGACGGCAAAGAACAGCTATTTTTTCCTAAAACCACAGTAATGGTGTTGATATAAAATAGATGCTAAGTATCTGCAGCGATATTAGCATGTTTTATCTGATAAGCCCCTCCGGGGTATGTGTTTTCCTAACTAACTTCAGTAGTGTGTGATCAGCTAAAAATTGTGACTGAGAAGCTAATTAAGCCAAGACAGGGCAACATTTGCATTTCTGACACGAGGAGAAATATGACAGCGTGGTAATAAACAACGTAAAAGTCCTTTTTAGAGTCAAATTATTCATGATTAGTCTGTTCTGTGCAGATAGCTCTAATCTTGCCCTTTAGGTGCGGATCACTCTTGCCAAACATTCACGCAATTTGGTTTATTTAAATTATAAATTGACTGTCCCAGTCTTTGCGCCCTAAGTGTGCAAGAAGGGCACCTCAAGTTTAAAATGCTTTTTTCCAGACTTTCATACTTACAGGAAGTGTGAGAAGATCTTGGCATATTTTACAGCAGAGCCTGTTTGTTAATGAACTGATCTCCACTTGTTTAATATATAAGAAAAAGCAGCACGGCGCATGCCAGTATTATAATTTGTTAATGCAAATGACACTAATTCGTGACATTGACAGATTTATAAAAAAGTAGATGTGAAATAAAATAGCGGTAGTTATTCAACATCTAACATGGCCAGGTTCAAAACCCAAGTCATCTGTTCACTGTTTATGTAGATTTTGGCAAATGTGTGTTTTGGAAAAATGAATGTTTCTTTACTGTTGCTGCTGCCAACCCCTCTCATTAGTCCAAAAGTGTACAGTTATAAAGGGCCTTAATATTTACTGGATTTCAGCCATGCATATTTCATTATGATCCCATTTAAAAGGCTTGGTGCAAAAAACAAAAACTAATTATTAGTGCAAATTATGGCTTTCGATTAAACAATCAGAAAATTGGTACCATCCTGTAAACTTAGGTCAAACAACCTGTGAAAAATTATACTGAACAGATCCATTTTTAGAGGCCTCGCTCTTTAGACAACACAAGCGTTCTTTGAGGTAAGAGTGAATTAAGAGGCATCCCTTCTAAGCATTTCTGAAAGCCCAGGTTATTCTAATTCTACATCCACAAGAAGACTAAGTAATCAAATGCACGGCAGATAATTTAATGGCAAAATGACCTTTCTCGTGGCTTGATAATTAGGAAGGCAGATAAGGGAATCAGGCCTAAAGAACCATTACTATGCATAAAGAGGGGGGCACATCACACATCACAGTGGCCTGTCAGAGGTTTGCTTTTGTCCGGAAACAACTTACAGTATCAGGGCTTTAACTTTCCCCTAACTGTGTTATCGTGCGACTATTGTCATTTACATTGGGCAACAAGCCTAAATAGCGTGTAACATCATCCAAACAGAGTTTCCCAACAAGCTCCTGCTTGGAGTTTGATATTCATGAACTGCTTTCATCTATAATGGTGCTGTCCAGGTCTCTTACAACCACTTTTGTTGAGCTCACTCTCAAAGTTTATTAATTTATTTAGAATACGAGTAGATGATGAATGGCATTGGTCTTAAATGAAATGAGTCACTTTTGCATATTTATGTATAAAGCTATTAGATTTCTGGCTTTTTGCCATTATGGGTGCTCGTGGAACTATACTTTGTCTGAAATTGTATTCAAAATATGTAAATGTTTTATATCCAACATATGTATACAGTAATTATATACAGTTCTTTATAGTCTGTTATTATTAGAAAGCTTTTAAAAGAGCTGAAATGTGGAAAGTAATTGAATGAAAACTGAAAATCTAGAACAGCATGTCAAATCTCACACTCAGCCTTCCAAATCTAATTTAAAACCTTTTTTGGATGATTACTCAAAGACATTTCAGAAACACGAGTAATCCAGCCATGTCATTGTGTTTACATGCAGAACTTGTATTTTTACAGCTATTTCAGAGCAAACCTAATGGCTGTGAATGTTCTTTATCTTGATACCGACACCAGAAATGTCATTTTGGTCTCTTGCACTGAAAGCCACCAGTGGACCAGTGCAATACTACATCTAGAACAGATTTCATGATAAATCACCAGACTGCACTCAGAAAATAGATGGGCTATGATGACTGATTGATGAAGTACTGCAGCATATTGTGTAACTAACTGCAGATTTGTTTTGTTTTCTAGTGATGTTTGTTAACGTGCCAAATTCTGAGCCCTATGCAAACACACACACACATCATCATCATCTGCCAGTTTTTTAGCCACCCACCCATCTGCCTTTTAGCCTACATATCAGGCTGATCTGTTCTACTCTTTTCTCATACTCGTCACTTCATTTTGATCTAAACACAATCTCTTTCTCGCTCTCTGTCTTTCCACACTGAGTAATGGTCAGAAATTCAATCACTTGAACATGCATGTGGTACATTTTAACATCTACAACTCATAGCTGAAAGGACCATTATGTAAGAATGGTTTTGAACCTAAATCCATATCCTCTGTCAGCTCGAATACGGGTACAGTTTGTGAAGTTGCATTGCACGCTCTGTGAGTGAGACGAAAATTATGTTTCTATGGCAACAAGTGCAGTATTGTTAGGAGGTCAGAGACAAACAGAAGGAGGATACAGATTAGGACATTAACAAGAGAATTACAAAAGGAGCTTTGTTTAGGAAGTACAGTATTAATGACTTATAATAAAATGTTTCTATTACTTGCTCTTATTCATTTTACATCCTGCAAATTAAAAAATAATTACAGAAACAAACAATTATATAGATATACACATTGTAGGCTTTGCACAAATAGGGTGCAAATTAGGGCTTTATACTGTAAGCTTTTTTATCCGAAACAAATTATATATTAAATAAGTCTTTACCTTGGCAAAATGCTTATTGTATTCTTCACGAGGTCAACCTAAATATTACTTGAGCTATTATATCATTTACGATAGAATAAGTATAAAGTAATGGTTACAGTTTTAACCTAATTTAAGCCATCACTCAGTAGTGAACCTAAGTAAAAGTAAAAGTATTTAGGAAGAAAAATATCTATTTCTTTATTTTTCTTACAGTAACTTTGGAAACGGCTAAATGGCTGAGCTTAATGAATGCAATCACTTCTATGGTCTCACAAGGTACTAAAATGTTTCATGAAGCATCAGGATGTTTTTCCACATTTGAATGACAGAAATGGCTTTAAACTGCAGTATGTTATGTTTTTTCACAAGGACACCCATTTACGCACATTTACATACACATGTAAAAACCTGTACTTGCAGGCATAACAACTTATCATATTTGAAAAACAATCCATCAAGTAATCAAAGCTGAAGCATCTCCCACAATATCAGGCTACATCCACTTCAACATTATTTTTTATGCCACAGAACGATTACTTGATTATTTTTTGTTATTGGGCTCAAAAACAAACAGTTAAAACTTTACATGGTCACATGAACAAATCAGATAAATACATATTAGATCTATGACCACATGTTGAAATTTCGATGTTTAGAAAACTGCTCAGAAGAAATCTAATCTGTGTCACATCGAGGAAAAAAATAAATAAGAGTTGCTCCTGGTACACCTTGTTGTGTGAAATCAGCCAATGACCCTGAAAGTGGTGGTTGCTCTAAATTGTCACTACTGTGCCCTGGTTGATTGATACCGGGCCACAGAGATCACCACATATCTTGCTATCACACATATCTCTATTTCTGCACTACTGTCCATGTAGAGCTGCGATCATTAGAGCGCCTACCGGCAGCCTTTTTCTACAGCCCAATGGAGGCTGTACAGGGTACATCAATATCAATACTGAGCAATGGCAATAACAAAAGCTTTTTTGACACCAGCATTAGTCTTCCAAATCACCCCTTCTGCCTCTCAGCATAAGGCTGTAATGTTTGTGATTTCTCTCGACAGCACAATTTAACACCCACAGTTCAAGCAAGGCCATTGCCTTGGGCTCTAAACGGGGTTGACCGATCTCACAAAGCTATTAAAGAGTGAAAAAGTGAATATGAATTTGATTTTATGTGTTAGCAACATAAAAAAGAAACTCATGCGGGATGTTTGTATAAACAATAATGAGCTGATGTGTTGAGAAAGAGGGGCGTAATTATTCTTACAGCAAAAACTTACCTATAATGTGCTCGTCAATGATGCTTATGGTGGGGTTTTGGTAATTTACCTCAAAATGATTTCAAATCCAGGACTGATCCCAAATGTTTGTCTAAGTGATTAAAACCCAAATGGTCAAAGTTTTAATTGTAAAAAGCTGTACCTGAGCCAAGATTCAATGGAAACTAATATGCTGAGCTAGGTGTACAGACTGTATTATAATTTACTATCATTTATGTCACACAACCCATCAACAAATAAGGGATTGCATTTAAAATGATAAAGGACATGCTCAATGAGATCGGTACTTTTTGTATTTTCACAATTATGCTTCTATATTTACAACAGTTCACCTATTCTCTAAAAAAGTTGGACCTAATTGATCTCACTGGAGCACAAGTTCCTGCCCCCTGTTTGTTACATAAAGCAGAGAAAAGCACGGTTTTAAAGCATTTACAGAATAATGCATTAAAAGCCTGCCCCGGGAGGTCACATTAAACAGTATTGAACAGTTCAAAAATAGACATAATGAATACACACAGGAAACACAGCTACTGGACAAGCCATTGCCTCTATGGTTATTATTATTACTTATTAAACACAAGTAGGTCCACAATATATCTAGTAATACTATGTAATATTTGCCATAGTACCATAGTACCAACTGCAACACGAACCCTTACTGTAATGTTAATGACCCAGAAAATAATGGTTACAGCTTTTCTGTTATCACTTATAATTATTGTCCAACCTTATTTGTGTGTTTAACCACACAAATTTAACCACAGTCTAATTTTAGAAGATAATCAGCAAAGTCACTTACAGAATGTCTATTTAATTCACGGCAGAAATTACTGGCTACATGACACATAGCATCTCGATGGAATATGTTTACAGTAGCATCATTAAGGCAGCTCCAAGCTTTGTAAATAAATTGTTTTAGTAAAGTTAATTAGCTTGTATTTCATGCCAATATGTTCACAAACATATCTGATATTACATGTTTTATTTATAAAAAATAAAATAGGCCTCAACCTACATCAAGCCATTGGTTTTCCTCTCGACCATATCTTCGCAATGAACTCTGCACCAACTTTATGAAACGTCAGCCTGTTCGAGATGAGTTCAACTCTATTTTCCATCTCAGTTGGACAAGATCTGTCAATGTCCTTATGCTCCAGGTTCCATCAGGATGGTAACAGGCAGAAGACTGGCAGCTACAGTAATACCCTTGGGTTTTCTTTGCTCATCTCAGGACACTATTGCTGTCTCTCTCAGAGCTCACCGCACACAATTCCATTAAACTGTCACATCTTTCCAAATGACTTTCCTCTGTCCATGGAAAAAGACCCTCATATTCAATGGCACAGTACTCAACACAAGCAATAAACAGCAGGTGCTTGGCTAGCAACAACATTAGCATGATTAGGATAAAATAAAGTAAAGGTCACTCATTTTGAAAGCTAGCTAAAGTGCAGAATATGCTAATGGCTTCTGCTTCATTTTCTATTTTTGCATCAGCTGCCATATCACAAATTTAAGGTCGTCAGCATTGTTACTGCCTGTTATTAGAAACTCAGGGACATCCTTTATAAAAGGAAGGAGTCATTTAAGAGGTGTATAGCAGACAGGTGGCACGGTAACAAGACCTCACCAACTAAAAGATTTAGTGATTAGATCTAAAACTTGTTGTTTTCCAAATGAAAATTATGTTAATTCTTATTTTTTAAAACAACCATTTCATCGTAGAATCTTACACACAGATATTTTGTCTCTTTGGCAGTTGGCATACATTGTTTTTTGTTACAGAGAAACAATCTCTTAAGGTCATTTCTGCCAAACAGTCTTTTGCAAATCATTTCACGTTCTATACAAGTTATGGATCTAACCACGACAGCTGTTATTTACCATTCTTGAGTTGTGAAAACATTGTAATGCAGTTCAGAGCAAGAGTTAGGGTATCAATATCAAGAGAATATTTGCTGTGATTAATGCTGTTTTCTATCAACGACAAACAGATGGAGTTGATAAAATATAGCTATAGGCACCAAGGCCTGACAATGTGATTGTCTTAAGACTGCAGAAATACTGTTTGTAACTGGCTATATAATCTTATCTAACCATAAAATGTCCCCAAATATAAAATGTTTCAAACACTGAACGCAGTATATCATAACCATGTCCAACAACAACACTGCATCTTGCAGTACAGCAAAAGTCAGTGGACTTTTGTAAATAACACAATGTCCTGACAACATGCTATCTAATAAAGCAACAATAATAAAAGGCAGCTTGAACTTTCTTAGTTTTTGTCTTAACAAGCACAAAAACAGATGGGCAACAGGATTTTGAATGGATTGCTTGGTTTTTCTTGTGCTCTGTATCCATACCATCATTTAATCTCATTCTGCATGAAGTTGCAGTCAAACTAAACTTTGTGCTTCATTCTCTTCTATTGATATGCATGGCAAACATCACATTCTAATACAAAAGAAAACAAACTGGTTTAAAAAGTAATTTAAAAATCACATTTTACAGTTCAGTTGTTTTGTAATAATACGCTATAAAACAATTAACTTTTTGTCAGTCGGTGTTCTGTTCTGTCATTTTTGTGTTGCAAAACCAAAACATTAATTCATTTTAAAATATCTAAAAAAGTCAAATTAAAACGCTGCTTGGTAGAAGCAATAAACTACTAAAGACATATTTTACGCAAAAGGGGGATTTACTTACGTCGCTGAAACATCGTTTGATCTCCCATCTCTGACATTGAAAACAAAAGACTTAAGGGTGGTATGTGGTGTGACACTGGAACTCCTAAAAGCTAATAAAAGTACCATAAAAGTAGTCCGTATACCTCTCATGCCTTCTTATATCAATTAACAGCTTAATACGAGCTTTATACGATGAACAGACCAAATGTAATCGATATTTATTTAAAGTACTACACACTCGAATCTGAGGTGAAAACGCGCGTTGTTTACGTACGCGCAGAACGCGCCACATGGAAAAGATTGCAAGAGAAAACCCCCCACAAAGTTTGGGTTTTCCAATAATCTAAGGTAAATAAGATTTGAGAGCCGATTATTTTGGAATATAAACCTACTTGCCCCACGCCAATTTCCGTGTATGCTCAGTGAATGTTTTGATCAGTCTGGCAGTAGAGTTCTAATGCTGCGTTCCAGAAACCTCGGATTTAGGTATTTCCCACCTCAACCAGGTAATAACATCCGGAACGGCGATTGTTTAATGTTACTGAATATTTTTTATGTCTTAATGTTACTAAGTCACTTGTAACTACATCCGTGTACTAAATCCAGACGTTGCTTTTGGTTTTTAGCTGGGAAATATCCTAAATCGCTGTTCTTGGAGACCCATATAGAACTGCTTTGTCAAATTCACGTGTTTAAAAGCAGTAATCACATTGTTCATAAATCACACTCGCGTGTTTTCTAGCCTTTAAAAGAACAAAAAAAAATCTGTATTTATATTTGAGAAATCTGACACCTTACCAAATTGCATAGTTTTATTGATGACAGCCCAGTTAGGTCTTGTGACCTGGATTTTCTGCTGACTAAGCAAAAAAGCCTCATCCCAATCTCAACTGTACAGTGATAATACATAATAGTGCCCTTTCCCTTCTTCTCCCTTATAAGCTAAAAGTGGACAGGTGGTCTGTGACAGGAAATCTCTAGCATGACTACACATTACATACACATTATATACTGTATACACATAAATGTTGCACAATGAATGCAATGCTAAATTAACTCTTTGGAATAAAGCTCAATGCATGTTATGCAGCCATAAAATGATTTAGGGTCCTATCAGGCCAGCAAGTGATACATGTCTATTCTCTGTTTTCCATAACTGGATTATGAATCACCGTGACACCTACATCGGAGCATCATCTTTGCTTGTTCATTTGTTTTGCTCTGGTACATATTTCATATAAATGGAGAGCGATGAGAGTGCAGAATTTCACAACTGAGATATCCATTTCAAATGACAACACTGCACGCTCTGAAGGGCCCTTTAATTTTTCTCTGGCCTGTGGAAGCCGACAAAGTGAGAAAATAATGACGAAGCTGGTCAGATGATATCAACAGCCTAGTTTGTGGGTACACTTTTGACCCACCTTCAAAAGAAGCTGTCAGACTAGTACTGGGAGATCGACTTACATGATAATATCTCATGAGCTGGGAATCATAAACAACTGTAAGCTTCTGTCAAACAACCAAGGTAAACATTTTTTACTTTTGCCCTTGTGAATGGTTTAGAGTTGCCATAAACTTCAAACTGATTTATTGCTTGACAGTTTTAAGATGTCGTAAGCATTTAAACTCTTTTATATTCTTCTGCGGAATTGGAATATTTTGTCCACCATTTTCCAATGTCTTCTAGTACTAATCCTTTACAGGCTGGAGAAATAGGAATAGTTGATTGAAGTCAATTTGCTAATTAATTTAACAGAATAAACTCTCCATGTAAATGATTGCTAATAGATCAAAAAGTTGTTCATTTGTACAAACAAATCCTGTCCCTCCGGGGTCTCCACATTTATAAAAGCTATGAATAGATGTCAACTCAATAGAACTCAATATTCTTCTTTTATGAAGCGTTTTGTAATATCACACACACTTTACTTTCAAAAGAAATGAAGCACTGCTGACACCTCTTGACACGTCCCAGATATCTTTGCCTGACAGGCAGTGTGTGGCGCTGCAGGCGACTTGCAGATTCCCCAGTGTTGACAATACTGTCTAAAAGTGCCGCTTCCATAAGTCCGTTGGGCCCACTGCAGAATAAGGCCCGAGCGGCTTGGCATGCAATGTGGATGTTCACACATTAATGCCAAAAACTCTTGAGAGGTTGTCAAGGGATAGTGTGATAAGGGCAAAGGGTTTTCAGGAGAAGAAAATGGCTGTATGTCTTTAAAGGAGCCATTTGTTCTGAGAATCATCCCTTTTTTAGAGCTCAGTTGACATGTCCTGCTTGAGTGGCTGTCATGAAGAGATTGTATGTTTTTTGTTTGTGTGTTTTTTCTCTTTGGACAGCCCACCAAGCTGCTGACAGATCTTGGGCTCTGCCAGTATGCATGAAATAGCTGCCAATTTTGCAGTTTCCACACAAATTTGGAGTCACATCAGTTACATGTCCATTCATATTCTGCGATATATGGTAAAAGCATATGTTTGTAAACTGCTGAACAGATGCGTGTACATCAGATGACTTCTTTATGTATATATTAACCTTCAGTTAAGAGTACAGTACTACTATTACTTTTTGTTCTTGAAATCAACACATGGTTTGGTATCAGTGATCTCATGAAACTAATAAATGTTAGTAAAGACCCGTATGCCATGATTTTCTGATCTGTAGGATACTGTAGCATTGAAATTTACGTACTGTAAATGTCTTTGTGTTGTTTGCAGCAAGATCTATTCTACTGAAAGCCAAACATTAAAATATGTAGTTTCTAGGATTTATTTTGAAGATTTTTACAATAAGAAATTAGCTACCAAAATCCATAAATATGTCTGTTCAGTGTCATCAATAACTGTAATCTTCTGGTCTTACAGTAACATTAGGTAGGAGATGTAACGTTATGCAATGAAAAGTAATTTATGAGAGCTACAGACTGTTGTTATCTACCAGCATCTGACACTTTGCAAACACCTAATTATGTCCTACCTGACTCACTTGTTAGTGTTTGATCATCAAAACACCACTATTGAAGTGGATAGCAGACTTGTCCATTGATCGTCATCAGACTGCTGTGTAGCAAATTGGACTAACTGTTTAAAGGCTGACTTTTTAACCTGGCAGGTTTACGCTGTTCTAAAAGATTTTTTTCACTCTAAAGCAAACAAGGATGAATAGTATTGTAGTTAGTGAATTTTGTATAGGAAAAAACAGTAATATTTTGAGTAATAGTTTATTATAATTTATACTATAAAAGAAAATGAGTCATCTTTATAGTGGATCTTTTACTGTATCTTGCCTGCAATAATAAATTGCTAGAGCTAACTTTATGTTAATTTTAACAGAATTAAAGTTTTAGGAAAATAAGTTATCATACTGCATACTGACAGTATATGAAGAATTGAGATCTTTATATATTCATTAGCATTTGATTAATGCATTTGATATACAGTAGCATTTAATTATATCGCTTAATTATTTGCCATAAGATGTGGGTTGTCTTGTTCACAGTATATTTAAAATTATTTTTTTATTTTTTGTGAATAATAACTTTTTGGGTTATTTTGGACTGGTCATTGTATTCACTGTATTCATTATATAAAAAACTGTCAACATTCTGCTAATCTTCTGCTTATTTAAAGAAGGTTGCATAAGCTTCAGGTGAGGGTAAGTAAAGGATGACAGAATTTTAATTTTTAACTGATTTGTTCCTAAAACTAAATCTAGTAAAATGTCAAATGGTGAAATATGTTTCTAATATGTAAAATGTTTTATTGCAGCTCGGGTGTTGTTGATTAGATATGCTGAAAGTAATGACCCTATTTACATTTTAGGTCAATAGGCCTCATTCATGAAACATTAGCAGAGCGGATTTCTGTGTAAATTGTTCATTAAGCCATTCTTACATAAATCACCACATTAAAATAAATGTGACAATTTGCATAAGAATGGTTTCCAAATGATGGACACCGAATGATTTACACAGTGTTTCATGAATGAGGCCCAATGTGCTGAGAGACATTTCACATATTACATTCCAGATGTACATTTTATCAGTATGCCTGTTCCCTGGAAATCACACTCATTTCCATAGTGTTGCTAATGCCACGTTTTACCAGATGAGCTGCAGGATTACCATACTGAATAGCAAAGAACCCTGTTTGTGCTCAAATGATGTCAATGTTAAGCATGTAAAGACATGCTGCTCTCAAACCTTTGATGGAATTCAATGCAACACAGAGTCTGAATAATAACGGAGGCAAAATACGAGGGTATGGCAGAGATTTTTCTAGTGGTTCGATTTTTCAGTGATTCATTATGACTTATACGGTAACTGTAAACGGCAGAAACAGGTGCCAGAATCTCAGCTGTGTAAAATTGCTGTTTGCACAGAGATTTATAACATGCAATAATAGCAGCCACAACCCGTCTTCTAAGAACAAGCATGATGTGTGACAAAGGCTCTGGTTGCAAACCTCCATTACTCATTCCGGTATCACATGTCTATCTCTCCAGCACTGAGCGATGTCATCGTGACAGCGCCATCATTGTGTCTGTGTCAGGCGCCTCGCTTTGGACGGAGTCCTAGTGCTAAGGTGGACCTGTCCCACTCCTCTCCTGTTCAAATTGGATTTCTTTCCCCACTTTGTTCCTTTTTAAGGTACTGGGGTTGTTGTCAGATCTCAGGCCTGCTGTTGAAATAAATTCCCTGTCAGCTGAGCTTTTACACCCTGTCATTTACAAGGATTTATGGTGATACCGGACGCTGTTTTGTCGCATGATGCACACATCTCTGTTTTGCACCAGGGCACTTAATGCTTAAGAAGCATTATTTATTCAGTTTCCTGCATATTTTATGCAGTGTGAGTGTGTTTAGATGCCCATTTACAAATGTCATACGAAGAGGAAAATTTTTATGGAATAGCACATACATAAATACAGTTTGTACACAGTTCAATGTCTAACATAACATCATCCACTATGTTTTTACTTAAATTAATTGTGTGTTTTCTACCGCAGTATTGTAGGTATTAATGTTATAGAAATGGCAGTTTGCCAACAATATGACCACACTTACAAGTACAGACTTTTACAGGGTGTAAAATATCATTAATCTGCCATGGCCCACTCAGCTGTGAGAAATATGTTTCCTCTAATGTGTACTTAAAATGCAAATAGAAAACCAAAAGAATATAAAAAGAAAAAGAAGAAATAGACTTTTTTGTAATATTGAGATTTTTCATATGACAAAAAATGATATGCATATTATATTAATTACATTTACAGTTATTGACTGGTGTATTGTAATGATTGTGTTAAGTGTTTTAGAAAGTGTTTTAATTAATACCTCACTAAGTCACAAACACCAGAACTAAAACATGTAAAAGCTTTTATTAAATTAATTTTCTCACTAAACCCCCCGTCATTACAGTTTGCATTGTGATTCTCACAACAATAAGGACAATGCAATCAGAGGCAGAAACAGAGGCTTAAATTATATTATATTCATACCTGACATTTACAAATGAATGCAATGGAGAAGTTCCTCTGTAATCTTGAGAGCACAGCAGGTGTTTCTATCTACACAGATGGCAAACACCCACCATCTTCTCTGTAGTAAAGCCTGGAACACAAACACACACAAAGAATGCCAATTTCGGAGGCAACACATCATGGAGAATGCTGAAAGACACCTTAATATGTGCCAGACAGTCAAAGGAGTGTCCCATCAGTACCGTCGCTCTTTGTGTAGCAACAAGGTTGTTTCTCTGTCTCAGACGTCAAGCTGAAGATGTCACAATGCTCTTCTCGTCAGTCCATCCCCTGTGATCTCTTTTTATTCAATCGTGAAACAAGTGGCTCATACAGACTGAACCGTGGCTGTATGTTGATGTTTGCCATCTGTGACCAAGAAAAAGAGATTGCACTTAGATGTAATTAGGGGAGTGAAATGATGACTTAAGCAAGGACAAAGTCTCGTACAGAATACAAAGTAGATAAATAAACAACAGCTAAATAAACACAGAGTGAACTGAATGATGAGTACAATACATACATGGGTGATTATAACAGGCATGGGACTGAGAAGTGATTTGTGAAATAAATATAGACTATTACAGCCTCTTTAAAGTAAAAAACACATATTTTTTAATTCTAAAATGATATGAAACATGTATTTGTATAATATACATGCATTTCCAAATGAAATTTTGAATGAAATTTTTCTACTTCAAAGATTTTACTTTCATTTTTCTGCCTAGAAAATGTCCTGTATAAAGCGCCACAGACTGAGGTAATTGCTGGATGACTTAAATGGTTTTACACATTCCAGTGCATTAGTATCCAACATTTTGAAAATGGTTTTAGCTCGTTCAAAACAAAGCACACATCCCCACGGGTTCCTTGCAAATTAGTAAGCATTGACAGTGGCTCAGTAAGCTATAAAACTGAATGACATTACAAAAATGAGTGTTGTCCTTTTAGCTTTTGTACTGGAGATTTTAAGCATCCTCTCTGACAAAATAGCGCAAGACTTATAGTTGTCTAAAGATGTGATGCACAATATTAATGAGAGCATAATTTTGTACCTAATTCTCTGATGTAGAAGTGGCATTAGTACATAATTCAGTTTGCATCAAAGCTAGTAAACATCAAGTACATATTTGGTGGCGCAATAGTGTGCATAAATCTTTAGAATGTAACACCAACAAATTGAATGAAATGCTCTCTTCTTACTTTTCAGACCGCTGTATGAGAAATGCTAATTGCTTTGAACGCCCCCTTGGAGTAATGGGACTTGTAATTACAGTTTAGCACCAGACAGACTCTTCGTGCTAGCTGTTAATTACTCTCTGCTAAAGATGAAGAGACCGAAGATAAGCATTACAATCACAGGCGCTGTTTGAAGAAGGATGTTGTGACTTCTGAGAGAAGACAACATCAGTTGCCCGAAATGTCTGCCCCCCGGGTCGAAGAGCAATCTCTGTGAATGTTCCAGGGTGACCCCGGCCTTCAAAATGCAAGCGTTGAACTCTACGCCGCACAGCGAGGGACCTACACAAATTATTCACATCAAATAATGTGCAAATTGCCATGTCAGTTTCCTAATCGAAGAGGTAGAAAACAGACCTTGGAATTTATGCGGCCTCAACGCTGAGAGTTGGGTTGCTTCTCTGACTCGGCAACAGCTTTGCTTATTAAATGTGCTGTAAAATGAACTAAAACAAATATTTTAGAAAATAGCCTAGAGAAAATGTATTAGCATGGAGTTCTGTGGTAAAGTGGGAAATTACTGGCAAATACACCTACAAGGATTTGTTCATTTAATGGAGTTTTAACTGAGGGAGGAGAGTGAACATTACTCTAAACACTAAATGGCTGCTTACCTCGATCCAATGACAGTTCTTCTGGCATCCCTCCACAACCTTCATGTCCATTTCATTTCGATTTCATTTAAGTCGTCCAGAGGTATACTTGGAGCTCAGATTGAGTCTTGTGCTCGAACCTCCACCTTGGACAGCAAGCCATGTTTACCTTTTTACAAATGTCTTTTTCCGAATGTAATTTACCCAAATATGAAATATCTATTACAATTTAATCACACATTAATCCACCGAAGAACCCATTTAAAAACATAACATGACGGCATTTTAATATAAGAGGAATCATTTGTGTTCATCTGAAAAAAGGTTACGATAAAATAAAATTACTATAGAAAGGTCATATTTGGGTTAACTATTATGTTTTACATTTATCATGTAAACCATAAAAATAACAAAAGGTAATTTTGGTATTTTGTACCCTGAAAGAGAGAGCAGTTTGTAGATTCCTCCATTCGAATAACTCCACCTGCAGCAGTTTAAGAGGAGGAGGTGAAGATTAATTGATACAACACCTAAATGGTTCAGCTAAGGGAGAAGTGGACTTCCTGGCAGAGGCGAGCTCTCTGTATTTCATCTCTACTCCCCTGCCAATCCACCAGGATAGATCATAACTGCAGATAACTATATCAGCACTATTCTTTTGTGGAGGAAACAGTCATCTCTCAAATGATATGTTGTTGTAATTGATCCCTTCCATATTACGGTAATTGCGGTGATGGGAGATACGGCTACCTGTAAATGTGATGAGAACCGCTGACAGCTTGTGTGAATCACTGAAGAGATTATTACAGGCGACTGACTCTGTGGGTTGGGACATGCAGACAGACAGACTGGACCTGTATTCTATTCCTTTGCACCCCCGTCCTCTTCCTGTGTGGCTAATGGCATTGTCCAGGCAAAATTAATTAACTGATGTACTTCCGTCTGTCACGAGGCGCTGTGCTATTAATCACGTGGGGAACGAGACAATGCGGAGCACCTATAAATTCAATTCACAAGTTTCTAGTGCTGTGCAGACCTCAGTCTAAACCCAATGGATTAGATGTCAAGTGGCTCATAACTCAACAGAAGGTGCTGTAAAATCAAGTCCATCTTGAACTAAGAAGCGCTTCTGGATGTCTAGAGGTCACTAGACTCTCATTTCGACGTCAGTTCCATGAAGTGTTTAAAGTGAACCTGTGGCTTAGTGCTTCACGTTGGTTTCCTAATCTGAAGGAAATAATGCAGGAAGACAGGCTGACATTTCTGGCATTGGATAAAGGTGCTTTAGTTTGCTTGTGGATATAATGGTGATTCTAACACTTCACACTATAAAAAAATAAACCCTAAAAATTTTATTGGCTTTATTCCAAAGTCAGCATATATGCATACTTCCAACGACTAATGGATGTAATCAATAGATGTGATAGTTTTTAGGAGAATTTGGTGTCTTATGTTTGGGCTTGTATCCAAAACTTAATAGCAAAAAGTGCTATTAAAAAAATAGCTAAAGTAATGATTAGGCAGTATACCCTTCTGCTTTCCATAATTGTCAAGATGAATATACATCTTTGTTATAGACAAACACATACTTTACAATTTGGCTCACGTCTTTGATACCCCACACACACCACATTTCTGGTTCAATAGGTGACCACTAATGTAAAATGGTCCAAAGCTTAACTGCCTTTTATCTTTAAATCATATAAAGAATCATAAACATACTTGGGTGCAGTAAGTTAACAGATTATTTATTATTAAGACACAGGACCTATTTAACACCTTGATCATTAATTTTTTTCATTAATTTAATATAATTTTAAATATAGTAGAGCTTTTGCTTGCACATCCTTATCTACAACCCACAATATCAATCAATGCTTGGAGCGCAAGTCAGACAAAAATGGCCTTTTATTAACCTGCCTCTAAAAGAACATATTATAGAAGTTATAAAAATCAAGGCAGAGATGAGGTTAATATCTACCCCTGAAACATAATGGCATTTTATGATATGTACGACTGTTCTCAGTATAATTCCCAATTGTTGTTTGTCTAAAAATGTGTGAATTGACATTAGTTTTCAGAGCAAAAAAAGTAAAAAACAAAACAAAACAGGAATTACAGAATTTAATTCAATCATAGTTAACTCGCAGAAAAAGTTTACTAGTCTGCACACTTTAGAAAAAAAAACATTTTATTTACATTTACAGCATGTAACTGTATGAACTACAATCTCTTGTATTTTATATTTTTTCATGGTTGACGTTTAGTTAGCTGTATTCCCAAAGCGTTATGAACTGATCAGCAAATGTGTAATTTGACAGGTTATTTTCAATAACAGTTCATGTAGAAATATGTCAATAAAGAGACATTCTTCTGCCATAAGGAAAAAATCACTTTAGTTCAGCATAGAAATCTAAAATGAGTTACCAATAACAAACAAATCACAAGAAGAAACCCAAAGAGAATCAGTTCAGTCCAACATCACAGATTTTCTATGTAGATCATGTAGGCATCATTGATCTAGTAGCTTCAGTAACTGATGCAGTGATCAGGAAAACTGAAGTAGATAGGAGCAAGCTAGCATTCATGTACAGACTCCCTGAAAACAGAGATCTTTTTTAATGGCCCAATGCTGTTTTTACTGTGCCAATTCATCCCACCTATTATGTACAATAAAAACCGGTAGGTCAATTTTTTTCTCGGATACAAAACTTAAAAAAAAAAATGCCTAGAAGAAAACTGTTTATGTAATGTAAACCTTTATGTAAATATTAAGGGGTTGTAATTCATCTTTCACACAGTATGAATAGCAATAGGGGTGAAAGTGAAAGGTTGATGCAAAATAATAAATGACATGTAGAATGAAACATTAAATCAATAGGGAATAGTGGAAAATAACACTTGTTTACTTGACTACAGAGGATCTGATATACTCTGTGAACGATTCTGATAAATATATGCTAAAATTTAGGGTTGATTATAATATTCTGCATACATTATGTTGTCTGATGAATTCCCTGCTGGCAAACATATATTTTCAAAATTAATCTAGTCATGATGAATTAGAGGTATATTCTTCATGTACATTTTCTAAGACTTTGACATAGAAACCTATGAGGTTTATTTCAAAAATGGACTGGTGATAAACAGCATCACATCATGCTTTCCAAAATGATTAAGGGGAGTGAGACCATATCAGTTTATCTCATTGACTATGAGAAACATAACAAAAAGCACTACACATAACAGTGAAAAACACGTGAGGTTTTATGTAAAAACATACATGCACACATGGTATACAAATGTACCGTTTGCATGCATTGACGTATGGATGCACACATTCACACACCTGTAATATCACCATCTACACGTTAGGTAAGGTATGTATTTGAACAGGTAAAATAATAATAATAAAATACACAACAAAATAAATATAAAATATGGTAGAAAATGGTAAAATAATAATAGTCACTAAAAGCTGATGGTACATGGTGGACACATTTAAAGACATAAAAAACAAAAAACATTTCAGTGCTAGGCTTTACTCCTATGACATATTTTTGTCCAGATATAATTTTTACTAGGTCATTGGTTTCCATAGTGACATGTTTTATTTTATTACTTATTTCTGTATAGCATTTTTGTCTGAAACCTCTACAGGAGACTTGAAACCAAATTTCATTTTCTTCAGCCATTCAGGGTTATTTCTGGTCTTGCATGCCATCAAATACTATTATATATCAGTGTTTTGGCTTAAAATCACATTTGGTATTGGGGCAATTATTGTACTGTATTGTACTTGTATTGTATTAAACTCAAATGTTCAATTATGTATGTCATGTCATTGTCAATGACAGATTTTCAAATCCCATATTTTACTTTAACAGACTTTATAGTAATTGATCTTTCACTAAGCTCCACCTCAATGTTGATCACTGGTACAAGCTTTACATAAATTTTCATAAGAATTGGAGAATGCCATGAAGAGTATGATTTTCATTAAAATGCTCTCATAAAATGGAAAAAAATATACCAAACATACCCATGCTGGAATGTGTGATAGTGCAAACCATTTTTATCTGTCAAAAAAATGTTAAATAACACAGTATCATCAAAATTATAAAATGGGAATCATGATCGAGGTAAACACTTATTCACAATTAACTAAACAAGGAAAAGCCTTATTTAAAAGCACTTACAATTGATAACAGTGCAAGTGAAGAGAACTGTGTCTAATGTTTCTAAAGCATAATCACTTTGATCTAGTTACTGTGTCAAATGAATTAATGTAAAATAATTTTTTTTACCTTGCAGCAAATATGGATGTACTTACATTTTAGATGTTTATTTGGGAATTTGGTAGGTCTAAAACAGTTCAATCCATAGCATGCCCTTTTGAAAATGATTAAAAAATCTGAAGGAAAAATGTTCTTTCTGGGTACCATCTGTCACAATTGAAAGTAATCAAAGGACTTCCCCTAACCTTACTTTAAAAAGGAAAAGGGAACTTGTTTGATATATAGCAAATGGCAACATTTGAAAAACCATAATCAAGGCCCTGACACTGAAAGCTTTTGCGTGTTTTTTTACATTGGTAAATGTAACCATTTCTACAGCTCTCTAGAGCAGTTACACCCATCAGGCCTGTCATTCAGATCTAAATGCTCCATGCAATTTGAAGTCAGCTTTTGTCATTGGCTGGTTTTGTTTAGAAGAATTCAGTGCGCCAGAAAATAAAAACATGTTGGAGTAAAGGGATGTAATATGCCAAAAGTGGAAAAAGTAGTATACTGTAGAGTACAGCACTGTATGTAGTCTCATTGCTCAAAACCATTTAAAGAAAACCATTCATTCCCCCAGTCTCCAGTAATAAAGAAAAACATAATAAAATCTTTTTTTATGATTTATGATATAGTCACTTCACATATCTTCAATAAATAAGATTTGTAAAGACACTTGTTAAAATAATACATACACCCAGACTCTCAATGACACTGCTGAATGTCTTAATCCAAGCTGCTGTCTTAACTTACAACAGCGTGTCAGCAACCAAATTTGAAACGTCATTAGTATAGTATAGTTCATCCAACTTAAAGCATGGTCAAATTTGTGTCTCCTGTACATTATCCTTTGAGCTGGCTTGAATTAGTAAAGGTTCATGCACTGAACTATGCAAAGAGCTGAGAGTGGGCATGTGGTTATAAGCAGTTTTGTAGGAATTATAATGGTTGTAATGCTCATGCTCCAGGGGTGGAAGAGTCAGATGGCTCTCCATGGCTGGAACCCTTGTCAGCTCCTCATCTACATTGATGATCTCAATGGTGCGGGTCGGACCATCGTGATCCTGCTGGTGGTGCTGCTTGCGCATCTTGTAGAATATTATGAGCATGACAGCCGCCATAAGCGTGATGGCCACAAAGCAGCCGATGATGATCTTGGTGGTTTTCATCACCTCCTCCAAACCATTGAGAGCCCCATCCATGTCTATCTCAGTCACAGGAATGGTGTATGCCCTCTCTGTAGCAATCGGTGTTCCCCTTGTGGTTGAAGAGGAAGCCCAGCCAAAAGAAGGCTGCACCGGTGTCCTACTGTCCCCATCGTTTGGGGTTTCTATTGTCTCTACGGTCACTGTAGTAAAGTAACTGAAACCACTGTTGTCAATAGTCGACACATTGAGGAAGGCAGAGGCTGAAACGTTGCCCAGCATGTTGCTTACCATGCAAGTGTAAGTTCCTGTGTCCTGGATGGTGACGTTTGTGAAGTTTAAAGTTCCGTCATTTTGGACAGAGATGCGCATCTTGACTGTCCCATGCGTTACGATGGAGCCATTTGGTGTTAGCCAACTGACTGAGGTCACTGAATTTGTCCGACATTTCAGCTCTGCCGCCATTCCTTCAGTCACATTGAGGTCAGCAGGAGGATTGACAATAACAGGGGCATAGCACTGAAAGTAGCTCTGGTCCAGCTCGCCTATGTAGCGCCCCTTGAGGCTGAGAGGGGAATTGCAGCGAGCGCAACAGCTGGTGTTCGTCGGTACGGTCTCTCTCAGCCACCAGCTCAGCCAAAGAATGTCACAGTTACAGTTCCAAGGATTGTGATGCAAATGCACTCGCTGCAGGTGGCGCAAGGGTGTGAAGAGATCATGGGGCAAAAAGGTAAGGTTGTTGTGGGCCAGATTGAGCTCTCTTAACGACTGCAGGTCATCTAAAGAGTTCCGCTCTATGGTTTGGACTTGGGCATGCATCATCCACAGCTTCTGAAGATGGATGAGACCCTTAAAAGAAGTGGGTTGGATCACTGTAAGCTGATTTCCAGACATTTCCAGCTCGTCCAGGTGAATCAAGGGCTGGATGTTTGGGACCTCTTTGAGGTTACACATGCCCAGATTCAGGTAGCGAAGGTTACTCAAACCCTGAAATGCTCCACTTGAGATGTAGGAGAGACGTTTCAGCTCCCCCAGATCCAACCTCCGCAGGGAGGGCAGGCGACTGAAGGCATCAGACGGTATGCTCTCAATAGGGTTATTCCTAAGCCACAGCTCCTTCAGTTTTGAGAGATATTCAAAGGCGCCATTTGGGATGGTTGTGAGGCGATTGTCAAAAAGCTCCAGTGTGTTAAGGCTGGTCAGCCCATTGAAGGCGCCAATCTCAATGTTGCGGATGTGGTTCCTGCTCAGCTGAAGAATTTCTAGGTGCCGTAGATGCTTGAAACTGTCTACTTTGATGACCTGGATTTGATTGTCCTGAAGGTTTAGATACTGTGAATTGGTTGAAATTCCATCAGGGACATCTTTTAGTCCTCTGCGTGTACAGATGACCTTACTAAATTGGTTGCTGCATGAACACACAGATGGACAGGTCTGGGCTCGCACTAATCCAGCAACGACAAGCAACTGCAGGGCTAAAAGCAGGAGAAACAAGGGGTCAAACCAAGCCCCTTTCCATCTAGGACCTCTCAACATCTGGCGCTGATGGTAAGAGGTCATCTTGTTCAACATTCATAATTTAATGCCCACCGATGTTCTCTCCCCAAACATTTATAGGCAGTCTGAAAAGGAAGTAGAACAGAAATATGTTAGCAAAAACGTGTCTTGTTGAAGGGTCAGCACAGCTAATGAGAGTCAAATTGAGACAGATTGAGACAAATGTAAAAAATCTCAAATGTATCACAAAGACAAACATTATTTTGTTCAGTGGGGAAGCGTGTACATTTTCTGAGATTCTAAACTTTGCATAGTATACACTGCACCTCACAAAGATGTATAGTTTCCCCCAGGGAGATTTTTGCACTTTTTATCAATGGCAAACAAAAAGAATTATTGCATCTTTGGAAATGCATTTGGAGAACTACACATGCAAAAAATGTATTTTTATATTGTGACTGATAAATTGAGCATCATTACTGTCACACTTGTTTAATGAGCCTGCACACAGAACCACACACCAAAAGGATGCACATAATAAAGACTGAAATATGTTATTTTCTTTATTTTTTTCTCTTTACAGCTACACTCCAACAGAAGCAAGCTTAGTCAAGTATTCCCTTTGGACTAACTCTAAACTGTCTCCATTTTCTTGACCCGAGACAGATCCTTTAATAACATCAATTATGCAATGAATGCAATTAACACAGGAAAAAGTAACGTTACTTTAAAAAAGAGAATCATGTCATTTAATTGAACATTAGATTACAAGGGAATACTATCAACACCCAGTAAAGAAAATGTGTATTTACTGTATATGGCACAACTGTAGCAGTATGAAAAATAAAATAGCCTCCACTTAGGTGAGAATACCAAACCACCTAGAATATTTTGTGCTATGCAATAAATTGAGACACCTGTATGGAAATCTTGTCACCGCAAGCTGTCAGGAACATAGATTAAACTGCAGACAAGACCATCACTGGGTATATCCAGGAGGTAAGGATGTGAATTTGGGTTGTATATTCCACACTATATGCTTGTGCATGCAATCAAAATTGCTACATAGCAACCAAATTGTCAAAAAAAAAGAGAAAATCTGCCACTGCTAAAGCACATACTAAATTTAATATTCTCTCTGCACCCTAAAGTTTCTGCTTTTACTTACTGCTCAAGTTTTCTTACAAAAAATAAATGTTGTTTTAGCTGTCCAAGTTAGTGTAATACTTCAATTAATAATGAGAGGAAATAAAATCAAGAAATTCAATACTACAGAGTTTATTCTGTAAACTCAAAAGCAACACAAAATAATATCTGATATAGTTTAAAAGTATCTGACTTGTTACCAGACAAATAAAGTGAAGGACATCTTATGATCCTAACAGAATAGTATTTTGCATACCACGCATGCATTATAGAGAGGCCATTTTGTTTTTCTGATGTTGCTAAATATTAACAGTAACTAATAAAGAAAATTATCTAAATGTTTCAAACAATTTCTTTACAGTTTGTAGGATGGTGCTGGCATGTCATGGATTGAGACACAAAAAATACCAAAGCAATTAAATTTAAGGCAATTCCTTGCAAAAACTATTGTATGACTACAGAAGTAACAACACAATGCATAAGAAAAGCTGACTACCTTTATGGTGTGTTTTTCATCTTTGGACACTGACACTAAACCTACTGTATGGGCATCATGAGTGTTATGGATTATGGATGATTAAAATGATAAAATCATGTTAAACTTGTTCTTTTGAAATTAGTTAAGTATGTGTCAAATGGGATATTTTAGTGAAGCACAATATAAGTCTCCAGAGTGATCTCATGAGTTTCTTTTTGAGAAAGTATGACTGTGAGCATTAAATTGTCTGTTGTTTTCAACAGTATGTCAGGAGTAGGCTGTATATATCACATGCTTTATCAGTGCAAATCAATCGTAAATCGTTTTGTTTCAACATACCTCGGTTTTCACAGAATAAAATGAGCAATTTTAACATGAATTATATGCCGTCTTCTCTGTGATGTCCCATTACACTACGAAATGTCTCAGAAAATGGTTTCATTGTAAATCTGTGCCCCTGATCATCCCATAAATGTAAAATAGTGTGATTGATTGAGTCACAGAGAGGCATCAATCTCTCTGTTCAGCAATGAATGTTAGTTAGCAGCTGTGTAATTGACACCTTACTGTGAGATGTTGAGAAAACTTCCAATGGACACACATTTAATGAGATGCGTGAGGTAATCAGGCCATGTCCTGGCAGGAGCCTTTTTATCATACTAAGAATACCCAAGGAATTTATAGAGCGGGCAAACTAATATATGAGATATCGATTAGTTAATTAGCTAAAGGCCTACATCAACAATTGGAAACACAAGAATTATAATAATACCAAATTTTATCCGATTAATTACAAAAAAGCAACATCCACTAAATATCCACCATGCAGGAACCCTAAAGTAGTGATTCATCCAAACTGAAAATGAGTCATTCATCCTCATCTGCTTCCTATTACTTTTTAAAGTGTAACAGAGAGAGAAATGTTAAAGATGTATTGGCTACTCCACATATAAAGATACACATATAACATAAAAAGAAAGCTCCAGTATGAATAAAACTGATGAATAAAAATGAAAATGTATTCTGAATCTGAAGCAATTTATAATTTTATAAATAAGGATTATTTACTGTTATTTACTGCGCAGATTACTTTTATGTTTTTTATGGTGTTTTTATCATTTTGGAGCTAAACAGCTTGATTTACGAGTTACCATTCAACTTCATTATATGGATATATAAATACTCAACATTTCCCCATACATTCCTCATTTAGTACAATCATACAAAGCAAGTGCATTCTTTTGATGAACACACTGACTCAAATTTGACAACATTGGGCACATTTCCCGCTATTCAAACACTATTCAAATTAACTATTCAATTGTTTTTGGACAAAACTAAAACTGGTCTACATACACCTCATCAGTCTAACTGCAAATGGCTCATTAGCCTGTTATCTACTGAGGGGTTCTACTTAGTAGAAAATAAATTTTTGGCTGTAATACCACTATGAAATGTGATTCGCGTTGAACTAAGACATAAAATTATCCAGTGAAGATTCAAAATACTGTAGTGTACAGTCATTTACTGAAATATTCGATCTGACTTAAGTATTAACATAGTTTAAGCAAGACGCGAAGTTTAACCATTAATGGGAATTAATTCTAAATGAGAAGTAGAAGCTAAAGGTATTATGATCGGTAAGATAATGATATTAAGCACAAAACGAAAGACTGTAAACAAGTACAAACAAAACGGTTTTCAGCTTTCATTTGACTCTTTTCTTTAACAGACATGTTTAACAGTTCTCTAATATAAAGTTCAATTGATCACCCTTATGGGAATGGACACACATCCTGCAAAAAACCATGAACCATATGGTAAAATAAATGGTAAAAGGAAATAACATTACACAGAAATGTTAATAAAAATGTTATGTTGCATTTAATGTAACTTTTTATGCACAGATTACAGAATACATTAAAAACAGCTTGAAATTAGTGCTGTGTACTTGGTGGTAAATAAAGCAATTATGATTTACAGTACATTTACCTTATCTTTGGCAGGAATCCTTTAGTGTACTCTGTGCTTATCTATTTGTTATCACAGGAAATCTCTATTTCCTACATGGAGGACATCAAGGGTCTCCACAAGGACAACAATCGATTCAGTGTAATGGAAGGATACACATGTGTATATGTCTTGTGAGTATGTGTCTTTTCTTTGTGGCCTTAAAATTGCATGACGACATAGAAGACAAATTGCATGAGCAGTTATTGACTAAAACTGAATAAACTAAAATCTATTATCTACAAAACACACACACACACACACAATAGGAAACTTATTTGTGCTCTACTTATTTACCCTAGAATTATACGAGGACAAACAACATAGTAAAGTGAGTTCTCAGGAGACTGTATGGCTTCTTAGGACCTGGAAACAATGGCTTACAGAGAGGATGCTGCTTATGGGATGCCTGCCAAGGTCTTTACTTAAATGGAGAGACTGTGTTGAAGCCAAAGCAGAGTCTTTACAAATGAAAGCCCTCCAGTTAAATTTACAAAGACTGAAGTGCACTATCAGTATGTGACATGTTCACCTTGAGTAGACAATAACTTTAAATAATGGGATAAACCTGACATGTTATTGTGGTTTGGAAGTAATTTAGCAAAGTGTGATCCTTGCTCTTTATTTTACATAACTGTTTTTTAACACATGATTGCAATGTTCCTGCTAATGTAAATAAGACTATAATCAAACAATATAGCTCATGGAAATAGTAACTGAATTTAATATCTGATTCTGCATAGGGTATACACTGTAATATTATTAAATATAGTATTTGCGCTTCAGCATTGCAAACATATGTTTTGAGTGAAGAAAATGTGCAGTGGAAAATAATGATAATAGTGGAGGATGGCAATTAACAGGTCGAACACATTAACTGCGAATATACAAAATGTTGTGCAAAAAAGAGAAAGAAAACAGACTGATGCACATCTTTCAAGTGATCGAAGTCCTATCCTACCGGTGTGTTTAAACAAGTAAAAATCAATACCTTACTTGCCTCTTAGAAGGGCTTTTCAAGCAGTTTTGCCAGAGAAAATAGATACAAAACGAGGGAGTGATGCAAATTACTCCCACATAGATCTTCCTCTGCTCCTCTAGTTCCCCAGCACATCCAGTAGGAGTCTTAGTCTGTAAAGTAATTTAGAAATAAAGCCTATACTTCAAGCGTCTAGGGCCAGGTATAATCTCCATAATCATTGGATTGTGCCAAACTAACTTATGCTGCCTCCATTATCATAATGACACTGATAAATAATCAGATGAAATGGCCGTAATCACACTTTTTCCCCTCGCTCTTCTCTGGCTGTGTGGGTGGATCAGGCTGCAGGGATATATAGTCCATGGATCTAATGTTCCCACCTAATATCTCTAATGCCAATGCAGTACAACGTTTTTTAAGGGCTAGAATTTGGATCGTTTTAAAATATTTTCTAGATTCAAATACTATACTGCACAGTGTGAACCTTAACAATGTAGCTGTACGCACTACCTATATATGGTAATTATATTAAATTTAATTGGTCTTTACCAGTAGCTTTTAAAATCTCTAGCAATAGTATTACTTAAATGAACTTGTTAATGAGACTACCTCTTGTCATTTGCTCAGCCCACATTCTCGTGGGCATTCTGCTGAGAGCGACGTTCAAGGATTTGAATCAATGGAGATAACACAGAGAGATTCTCTTGCTGTTTAATTGTGTTTCCTCTGGCCTATTAAATCAAGAAAATGAAATCGCAATCATTACTTGTAAGGATGTTAGCAACCCTCACTTGGGAAATTATGACCTTCTACAGTTAATTTTGCCACCTATTTATATTCATTGCAAAAGGAGAACTTTCATTCTCTAATGAACAACATAGGAAAATCAACATTTGCACTCAACTTTGCAATACTACAGGGATTTACAGATGAGTTACAGATATTGATTTAAATCAAATGCACTGTCTATATTTATGGCCGGTTGGTAAATCATTAGAGGACCTCATACTGAAAGTCAGTTTTACGGTTTAACGATGGACTTAAATATTGACTTTAATCATTTAACGTTGAGATATGGCATGTACTGCCCTATGGCGAGCTATTTAGATATGCTGGTGAATATAAGGTGCGGTATAGCATTGAACATGTGCTGTGCAGAAATCAAGCACAGTAAGGAACAGTGTTAACAACATCTAGCAGTGAGGGTAATTTATTGGCTGTGGGATGGTGCACCTCAATGTTTTCTGACGTTGTAAAGACCTTGTTAGCAAAAACACTGGTGTACTTTTGCCAAAAGTGCATTGCATAGCATTACAGCAGGTGAGGGGAAAAGTTGTTTAAAAAAGAATTAATCTCCATCATGATCATATTCTCCAGCTGAAACTGTAACGCCACAGAAAAGAAATGTAGCTAAAGCACGTATGGCACCGTTGCACATGTTAACGTGCTAACTGCAAGCCACTTTTGACAAATTGATGTAGTTGTAGCAAAAAATTTCTGTCTATCTATTCTCAGCACACAACGTGGGCAACAGCAGGACTCCATCATATTTGCTTATAATGACATTAGCCATCTTCATTACAATAGACCCTTAGATTATTGTAGCAGATAATCTTTCTGAGGGAGTGTTCGACGACTTCTATGCAGCTCTCCAACCACATCCCTGGGAGAAAATCCATATTGTAATGGGCTAAGGTGTTGAGTAAGAATACAATTACAAGACAAAGTGAGTCTTGGCAGCAGCCTGCCTTGCTGGAGATACACAGCTGGAGGGATCTTGCATATTCTCTCATTGTTTTCTGGCAGAATTTTTGAGTTTGTTTGTGCGAGCAGACGAAAAGCAAGCGAACAATGATAAAACACATAAGCGCTCAGCTGAAAAATTACAGAATTACACTAAGGCCCGGTTAGTTACACTTACTGTATTGCTTAACTCTAAAAAAAAAAAAAAAAAAAAAGCTGTCAAGTAAAAACACATGTAACATGTTAGGGAGTGACAGAGCATGAGACACTCTTCATCCAGACTATCTGACTACTCTGATCACAACTGGGTCTGACCCCTTCACTTCATTTCAGTGTTCAAATTGAAAATCAGGGAGGCAGAGTGCTGACCACGCTAAAACACAGCAGACAGCAATCTTTAAAGGCGCACCGCAATGACCCATAAATGCAATCAAAACCAAGTTAATCCAGAATCACAAGAGATGTAGAAGAACTGTACCTCATGTAAAACAAATGCAAAAGTTAACCTCTCACTATTCTCCTTATACACACACACACACATTATTTTACATTGAAGCGACTTTTCATAGACATCATGACTTTTATACTGTACAAACTGTATACTGCATATACCCCTAAACCTAACCCTCACAAAACCTTCCTGCATTTTTCTGTTTTTCTCATACAGACCAAAAAATGCCCCCACAATGTCAAACAATTACTGGCATTACTATCTTGGGGACATTTGGTCTCTACGCTGTAGGGTCCCTTCTCTCCATCCACATAGTTCTATTTCTATAGACACTGTACATGATCCAGTGATCTGATGGATAAAATAGGCTATCATGCTGACTTTAGGAAGGAAGCTGGTCATGTAAAGCACATTAATGGCTGTTCAGAGAACCATGTCTTGTTTTGCTGCAGTGAATCCAGCCTTTCCTCTTTCAAGTTGCTGTAATTTTAATTCAACGACTGGACCCCACATTGTGTCCAGGCTGTTGCACAGCAGTTGTGACTCACTGTGCTTACACTCACCCCGCTCTCTCTCTCTTTTTCCACACAGACAGCTTGCTTAGGAATAATTCATGGGTTTGCATTAGGGTCACTACAGCCACTACTAACAATTGCAAAAGCAAATTAATACAGTCAATCAAGGTTTATGTATTCAAAATGACCTGAGATCAAATGATTTTAATTCTACTCGTCCACATTTCCTATTATATTGTACATATTGCACATTCAGTATATAAAGCTCATTTAGTAGGCTATATAAAGCCTACTTTCACTCACAGAAATCAGAAGTACACAGTATGTGTATTTTTAACCTCATATTAGAAGAAATGGGAATTTATAATACTGCACTGCACACTATGTCACGTTAACAGCTGGGGTCTTTTTCACCATTTGTGCAGGCTACAGTACCTCTCTTATTCTGAGAGAGAGAGAGAGAGAGAGAGAGAGAGAGAGAGAGAGAGAGAGAGAGAGAGAGAGAGAGAGAGAGAGAGAGAGAGAGAGAGAGAGAGAGAGAGAGAGAGAGAGAGAGAGAGAGAGAGAGAGAGAGAGAGACCATGACAAACTCTATATCACATTTTCTGTCCACATCTGAAATAGTTGCTAGCATTGTCTGACATTCTCTAATGTACTGCAATCCACAAGTTCTAGAAAGTTCATAGTTCAAGACTATATGTCCACTCTTTACATTTCATTAAGAGGTGAAATGTAAAGAGTGGACATATAGTGATACTGATATCACAAGACAGAGATAGAGAGAGAGCAAGAGATAAAGCAGAACACAGAGACAGAGAGACTGAAGCAAAGAGTGATAGTGGTGCATTAAAAGTCAAAGCACATTCAGTGCAGAGCCACATTCATTATGCATTAGCTAAGTCACCATGTGTAGTAATTAAAACACAAAACTTTCATCTAAAACCACTTTTGTAGGTGATTCTACACTGAACTCCAAAAGTTATCTCTGCCATAGGATTCACGAGAGGTTGTCTGAATTTGCACAGGAGCAATTATCACCATCTTTATTGCAGTGAATAGAACTATTTGACAGTAATGTGTTCCACCATACAGATACTACAGACAGTAGACATGGCAGACTCATTGTTGCCATGAGAACATGTTTTTTTGTTTTATGCTTCTGCTCAAATTAAACTTGATGAAGTAGAAGGCAAGAACAGAACAGCTAGCGAGAAAAAAAAGATGGCTTGACCCTCCTGGTTGGGCACAAATGAAGGAGTCACAGCTAGCATGGTGCTCATCTCATGCATACAGATTGCATTACACAGCCAATCCACTCAAAGAGCCTTTGCTCTTCTAATGCACTGACATGCCTTAGTGTGTGGAGGCAGCCAGTCTCGCTCAGCTAAATGGTCCCCCATGGCCGATTGATACAAGGGAGACTGTTTTACTCATCCACCACCATGCTCAATATCGATAAAGGATCTGTTAGGGAGACACTATTCTGTGGCATTATCACACCTACCAATGTTCAACGTATCGAGCTCCCCGGACATACATCGGCTGACGCTTTGCATATTGACTACTGATGGATGAACCAGTGCCTGCATTTAAGATGGGCTGTCTCCGGTGACAATTTGCTTGATGAATTTAGCAACGTATAGAATGCCCCATCTGTTTGCGCTCCTGTCAGCAGAGGAATTATATCTAGCTGGACATTTGCGGGACATTATCTATCACACCAACACTGTCACATGCAAAAAGCACCAATTACAATATGAGTGAAGGGAACGTGCCAAAACCGTAAACATCCCACCTCTCTTGTCTGTTTGGGGTACGATGAGGAAGACCATGTGAAAGCACTCTATTCCAAATTTCCCCACTGTTCCATTCAGCACACCTACATGTTCCTGTGAGCTGTGTTTTTACAGTTCAAAACAAATACATCTGCCTAGTCATTAACCTTAATGACTGCACTATACAGACAATGCAGACGAAAATAGGGGAGGCAAACAGTGGTAACCATTACTTTCCCTGCTTGAGATGACAATAGGAGCAGCTGAGGGCCTCCAAGCTATAATCTCACTGTGGCCATATAGTCTCCTCCGTCATTAGTATTGACTCTGCATGAGGCCCAGCCAATTGAAGCACTCGGCTGCGAGCGTGGCGGCACACATAAATCCAGTGCGTTTCAAGCCCCTGAGTGGCTCTCCAAGGAGCCTGGCACATTACTTCAATTCATTCTGTTTTTCTCTTTTTTAAAACTACTTTGGTGTTTTGGATAGGGTATGATGGAAATCTCCTACAGCTCTACTGCAGCGGCTTGAGATGAAGCTCGTAATTCATCTAATTCATCCTGACCTTTATTAGAAAACAATAAACAGATAATTATGGTTTTCTGGATGTCTACTGGATGAGATACGTTTAAGAGATAAGTTGATTAAAAACTGCATACAGTGTACATAGTTTATATAATAATGATTTGTTTTTTATTGCCGTTACCATCATTTATTAGAAAACACTCATTGTTATTCACATTATAGCAGTGTGCAATATAGTAATTGCTTCACATTAAGTCTAACAACATCCATCAACAATAAAAATCAGTGTAATGTAGCACCTTAAAGGGATGGTTCCCCCAAAAAAGAAATGTATTTCATTGTTTAATAACCTTCTGTCATTCCGCATAACTCTCTTTTTAACCTGATAACTGTCACTGCACATAGCATACACATGAATTTTTAGATATGAGATATTTTAAACATTTAATTTAATTAACATTTAATTTAAGGTATTATTAAAAACAACATTAACTTTTCTTAGTTTATGTTTATTGTTATGAAAATTTCTCAAATATTTATTCTTGAGTCTTTCCATCAATATACAGTCATGATTAGATTAGAATTCAACTATTAAATATTAAGGTAAAGTAAGTGAAATAAGTGATAAGTGTTCCACCTGTGGAGCGGTGATAGTTAACAGGTTAAAAACACAAAACCACTGAAAATATCTCAAAATATCCTTTTGAGAAGAAGAATGGGTCATACACAGAACATGTTATTTTGAATGACATGAAAGTGTATCAATGATGACAGGTTTATTTTTGGGTGAACCATTTTAAGTGCTTTATTATAAAAAAGACAATACACTTCCTAAAACCCAGACGTCAAAAGAGCATCTATTTGCTTCTTACAGTATCTGCACCTGGACTACTCCGGCTCATTGACAGTATTCCCTGGACTATTGTGTCTGCCGAGATGTTTCGATCTATATTACCCCTCTGCTTTTCATGCTGGAAATGTTTTCATTGCAGAAGAGTTGCAACCCCAGACTTTGTCACAACAGCATGTATTCTAGCAAGTCTGTGATTTATCAGCTCCTAAGACATGGATCTCTTTGACACACTTCTGTTTAGAATCCAGGCCAACTGATCTGAGAAGCTTGAAAAAGCAACTGCATTGTTGTTACTTCTATATCAAAAATATGCTGAGAGTGGGAGAAGACATCCTCCAGGGGAGGGGAAGGGTGGCTGTTTGAAAAGGGGTTCCAATATAATGAGCAACCTAGATTTGTACTGTGGCTTCCGTGCCTGTGATGACAAACACACAGTGTAATCAAGGCAAACTGATATTTATAAGCTAAGCTGAGCTGAACACACCTCCCCTCTCTGTCTCAAGTGACTAATATTAGTGAACAGCACAATTTATGCCATTTGGCTTATCTGTAAAATGTGGTGTTGACAAAGGATTTCTGAATTGAAACCCAGCACAGAGGCTGCAAATGTGTGACAGCGCAATCTCCATCGCAGGTTTGACTGAGCCTTTAAGGCAGAGTAATTCAAATGCATTTATTACAGTTACTGAGGCCTGAGGGCATGGAAGTCAATTTTCATTTCCCTGAAATGAGAGGTTTGGTTAATAAGCTGCTCAGAAGGCCCATTTCCATAGATTTTACATGCATGAACTCTAACCTCTCCGTGCCTGTGCACCACCCTGGCTCCTTTCCAGTGCACCAAATGTCCATCAGAAAGTCTTTTTTTCCCCTCCGAGTGTTCACGTATGGCATTAGACATCTGCTGCAGAACTAAAAACAGTGCCGCATGTTTGCTCCCTCATTTATCTGTTGCCATTTGGGCTCCATCCTGTTTTCCAAGACACTGACTGATTTGCGCTAGTCACCTTTTGTTAATGTAAAGAACATTAGGGCATCTGCTTCTTGTAATGACCACCGACTAATTACATGGATTAATATCTACATAAACAACTGACTTATAGCATGATCACAGAATTAGGAAGATAACAATATATTTGAACAAAAATCAACAACAGTGTGATGGAACTACATTGAGCTCTATATAAATTTTAACAGCTTCTTTGGCCTATAACTCAAGGCATCCTAAATGGATATAATCATTAGTGTGTGTCACTATGCAGGCGACTTCATTACATATAAGCTTGATGAATTTTGCTCTGGCTCCAAATGAGATTTGAACCCATGACCCCAATAATGCTAGGCAGGCAATGAGCAAGGAAACTAGGTTAGGCTACTCTAGCAGCACATTCACCACAGCGTAGCTTAAATTGTTAAGAGAGATCTACTGTGACAACCTACATACTGTTGATAATAAACCACAGTATCATGATTCCTGTAGAAATACGCCAAAGAATAATGTGAACAGGCATTCACAGAGGCCGCATAACCTGGCAACAGCCTGCGGTGATTCCAGAATTATCATCAGCGAGAATCTGCCACAGGAGACCTTATTAAACATAAGTATAAAGTCTGATTAAAACAGTGAAACCCTGGAGGTTGTGTGCTATTGTGATTACTTGCTTTGTAGTTCAGACATCCTGGGCACAAGATAAGATATGAGGATTGCTGAAAGTTATATGATAAACTAGCTCTGCCAGCATGTGTCTTGTAGTCCTGAAGAATTTGTTTTTAATATGTTTTCACTTACTTTTGAGTTACTTTCAAGAACATAATCTGCATAACAATACTTCATTTCATTGGCTGTAATATTGCATGGAATCTGAAGACTGTAGTCTTGTTTGTATAAAAAAGTTATCCTCTCTCAAGACAGTATATATGGCATTGCTGTATTAGTCATGTTATAGTGTGGCTGATATTGGCTTCTAAAACAAGATAGATTCAATCAATAACCACAAAATAATTGAACGTTTCATTAAGTCTCCCTAAAGGGCTGTGTGGTATTGATTCTATATTGATTCTAATGGTCCAGAGGTCAAACATCTTAGTTATAGAGGAACTTTTATCCTGATTTCACATTTTCATAGAATCTTGAAATGAGATAAATGTCTGGCCTACTGTCCATGATGGAGTCTCAACTCAAGCTCTAAATTGCCGCTCATAATTAGACAGCTCAATTAAAACAATATTAAATACTAGATGACTTAAGTGAATTGTAATAGAGGCGGAGTGGGGGTCATGGTGGATGTGGAAGAGTAGTCACAGGAGTAAGGCAAGCAACTCTTTATACACCTTTAGCATTGTGATTGGCACTATTAAATGAACATGCTGGTCATGAACTTTCATTTAGAACTCAATTTAAAATTCTATCATCATACTTTTGTTACTTTAAATTCTGCAAGGATAGAGTAATAGGGACACCACAAGAATTAATAAAAGGTAATTTTTAAAGTGAACGCCAGTGCAGCTGTATATCTTGTATAACAGCACTTCCTCTGACCTGAGATACACATTCATTTGGCCTTACTGCATCTCCCCAAATGTTTCTAAAGAACAATCCTGGCGAAGAGCATCTTTTGCATTTTTAGAAGATGCTATTACATGCAATCGCTTCAGTCTCTGTCATTAAACTTTTCAATTTCGCACAAGACACGACAAGATGATCTCTAAGCCTGACCCACATTAGAGATGGTCCTTATGAAGTATCAGGTTGGGCAGAAGCATTTCAACTGCTTCATTTTTCTCTAAATGGCAGAGATTACTGAGGTTAATGGGTGCAATATTGGCTAAATGCTCTCGTTTACAGGCTCTTCCTGCTTGCCTTAGGGGAACTGAATGGTACGTGGCATCTTTTTGGCTCGGCTGCCACATTCAATACACTAACACTCATTTTCATGACAGCAGGGCAGTGCCAACATAACACACTGAAAGGTGTTTCTTTGAACTATTTGTGACGTGTTATCAATCAAAACAGAGCTCGGGTATAAGGTGTGTCTGGCTCAAGAATTAATTTCAGTGAAAAATCTTTTACCACAGAAAGTTTATAAAATGTACAACATGATACCGTAAAAGTACAAATACTGTAGTACATACCAGCTCCTCCATTATGATGTGTGATCTTAATCACACATTACATTTTGGCAAATTCATTTTCTCATATTTTAATTGAGCTATTTGAAGCTTTCATTTAAGCTGGATAAAATGATTATGGTCCACAGTGGACTGAAATGCTCAGAACATCTGTCATGGATTATCTGCAGAGAAAGGCCAAGTTAAAGCCCATCTAGTGTGTTTATCTAACACAAAGAAAATGTATAGGGTCTTTTATATCTCAAAGTATTAGTTTGTCAAATGTTTCTGTTTACTCATTCATCTTAGGAACCTAAGGAGAGCATAAAAAGTGCTTGGAGAAAGAATGATTTAAAGACATCCAGATACCAAAACATATACAAGCAAAAATTCTTAAAAATCTTAAAATTAGCTCATTTGCACTGATATTACCAACTGAGCATAATGCAATCATCTGATACACCCAAATGCACCCCATGTTTATTTATCTTATAATACACTTATCTATCAAAAACAGCAATGCCTCAACAGTCAACACCACTAGAGAAGCAACAACCCACAAACCCATGAATCATCCACCAAAAATTACGCAAGCGCTCTCAAAAAGCAACACATAGATCAGAAGCTTTTCCTATGAATCAGTCCTGTATATAGTGTCTATTACAGCACCTCTTTACCAATGCACAGTAAAGTTCTGAAGCCTTTTGAGGGTTGAATGTTAAATGCAGATTAGCACCAGTCTGTGCTGCCAGCTTTCCTGGAACTAAACCACTATTTTTTTCAGTCACAAAATATAAAACTGTTATGACACATGGTGCAATTGAAATGTGTTACCTATGCAGTATTCAGGAAGTCTCAAAAGTCACTGGGGTCTATTAGAATCAATGAGGAATAGTTGTGTCGACCATCATGGATACACTGCCTCTTTCCTCTCGTCTCTTTAGAGCATAGCAATGCACATGTGAACAGAATATGAATGACCCAACGCCATATTCTAGCAAAAGTAATGGTAAGTAGAGCAACAGAAAGGCATAAGAGAACCGAATAAATGAAATATTGCACAAACCAAAATAATGCAAACCGTAACACCATGCATAGATAGATAGATAGATAGATAGATAGATAGATAGATAGATAGATAGATAGATAGATAGATAGATAGATAGATAGATAGATAGATAGATAGATAGATCAGAACAGACAGAAGAAAATGCATGGAATTATGGAAGCATACATCCAGCATGAACTTCGGCGTAAATATGCAATTGACTCTCTTTTAAACAGATCATACATTAGCACAGATCGATTAGATTAGGCTACGGCTTCTTACCTATTTTTCACTGTGAGATATGAAGCGATACCAGTAAACGGGAGCATCACTGCAGCCCTCGCAAAATCCCACTTCATGTAGAATCCATGCACGATTTAGGGAGATGTAAGTAAGGGCAGGCGCTCTCTAAAGCGGTCGGTGAGCTTTGACAAAGCAAAGCAGGTGCAAAAAAGGGGGAGGGGGTCTGGAAGAAAAAAAATCTTAAACAAAATCTGCAAAGAAAAAGCAGATAAATCTACCAGCGTTCGTATGCTTTGCTGGAAACATAAAACAGCCTAGTATCCATATCCGGAACAGAAATGTCTGAATCACATGGGTTTGCAACAGCCTCTCTCGTCCAGTCCAATATTCCCTTTGGGTAAAATCCAGCAGAGTTAGTACTTGTTAGTGTGGGTATTGGATCCCGATCTATCTCTGATCGAGAGAAGCCCTTTTAAACACTACGATCTATCGCCGTTTCTCAACGCGTACTGGCCCAATGCTCCTCACATCTTGCCTACATCCACAACCGCAGTCCATAGATTTAACATAACGTGCTGACTCCGCTGAACGCTGTTTAATGTGTTACAGCATCACCTCAGAGCATCCTTCTGACTCCGTCCTCGTCTCTAGATATTTGATATCGTTTCTCTTGAGCGATGCTCACTGCAGAGCCCTCCTTAAAGTTACACCATTGGCTCTACTGAATACTTAAGTCACAAAATCCAGTAATTAGCTTTCTATTCGCGTTGCCAGGACGAGTTCTAGTACATTCTTTCGTTTACTCGACGTATTAAACTCAAACCCACAACATATCTTCATGAATCTCATCGGAATAGCGTATTTTAAAGCAACGTTTCTACTTCTCTCTTATAAATCGCTGTTGCGCTGGACAGCTCTATGTTTCGTCAGAAAATGTTGATGTAAAGTGAAAGCCCACGAAAAGATGCACCGAGTGCTTCTCTTAACGGCAGCTGAGGAGAGAATATGTGCCGGAGCTCCTGCTGAGGCGACTAACGGATGATTTCCCCGTATATCAAACCTGACACGGTGTGCATTTTAAAGGCATCTGTTGCTGAATGATGCGCATTTGTGTGTGACTGTGCGCGCGCGAGTTTATCCGACTTTTTTTCTTACTGCGTTTTACCCAACACCCGAATGACCAGGGTAATATCTTTATGTAAAGTTAGATTATGAATGTGTTTTTGCTGACACAATTTGATGTGGGAATGCCACCTACCGGCATACATCCTCCTCTCAATATTTCTGTCAACTATCACCAGCATTACGCCACAGCTTCAGATTAGATATGCATGAGAGCATTGTACACATTTCCACTTTCCCACATTTCACTGTGCACACTTCTGTTACATATTTTATATTAACAAGTATAAACCAGTTAGACCTATGTTATATTTTAAACCCTGTTATGCCATCCTGTTCAATAGATTATTATCAATATGTTTAGTTACTAGTTCTCCATCACCTAAACACACCAATGTCAGAAATTGCCATTTTGCAAGTATAAAGGCATTTTCATTAACCTGACAAGCTGACAATTGTCTGCATTATTTGCATTCTTGTCACTTTCGTTTTGATATGATCATATCATGTAGTTGGTACGTATAATTACCAAACAAATTATTGTTTTGCTATGAGTCTTTCACTTGAGGTCTGTGCCCCCCACACTAATTAAAGCAATAAACAACTCCTATCTTAGTGGTGTGTCATGAAAAAATACTTGTCTCCTGTATTTGTCATGATACTCTCTATTATGATAGATAAATAAGTAAATGGTTGTATTTATTTACAAGCACAGTGGACTTTTTAAGGTTTGTTTATTCTACTTATACTATTTTTAGCTAATATACTGTATACTCATATCTCCCATGTGAAGAAGTAAATACAACAAATATCTGGATCGACAACACTTGGCAGCAATGCGTCAACTAATCATTCTCTGCAGTATTCTCTGCAATTTTGATGTGGACTTTGTGGATCCCTACTGCAACACCTTTTAACATCTAATACATAGATGGTTGGACATTCTAAGAACTATCTGGACAGTATACTTTTCCTCAACACTTGTCCAGCTTTTGAGACAGAAATATATCTATGATGACCTTTAGTGCAATGCTGTATTTACCTTATAAAGACCTGCATCCTCTAAAATCTTCCACTTATACCCATCTGTCTATTATTCTTCCAAACTTTATTCAGGTGCTTTTCAGAACACTCCACCCAACAGTGATTTCCACCTATAACTATTCCTCTATAAAATACATGTTTGCTTAGTCTCTTAATTATTTGAATTATGAACACTAACCTTAGTTGATGCTACAGATGTCTGCAGTCCTTTGGGAGTTTTTCATCCATTCTTTAAAACTTCCCAGACGAGGAGCCGCTGTGCCCTTGAAAAATCATTGTAAGCTGTAAAATCAACAGCATAGTTTCAGTAAAGTCTGTCTGTTTTGGTCTTCTAAATTTTCTTAAAAATCAAGGAATTACTTTTTCATATAATGAATGGGGAAATATGAGTAAATGGTGACCTTCACTGTTAAATAAATAAAACATTTTGTTAGATTACCCTCATCCAATATAAAAGTTTTTGAATGATATTAAATGCTTAATGAGAGAAAAATAAAAGCACGAAAATCTGTTGTGTCACTGTACATCAAGAACATCACAAACTATCATACAGAATATAAATTGATTCTTCTGGGTTAGGGTCAGTAAAGAAAAGATAAACAAATACGATAAAATGGTACATCTGGAATATTTTATTTTAACGTGGGTGGTGCCGTTATGCCTGTTATACTAGAAGTCTAAGCCGCATAAATAAAGATTAATATACAATTACAAATAAGGCAGATGGTTATGTACTTTGAACTGATAACACTTTCATCTTCAAAACATATTCATTTTGCTTTCCGTGGTTCAGCAGCAAAGTTCAGCAGTGTATGCATGTATTGACAAAATGAATAAATTCATTTCTAATATTTTACACAAGTAGAAAAAATGCTAAAGCACATATGTTTTGACGTTTGGTTTTGAATTTTTGATGTGGTGCAATGCAGTACAGAATTGTGGATGAACTGAGGCATGAATGGAGATAGGTCAAGGCCTGCCTGTGCTTGTTTAATAGTATCTTTCTAGTATTGTCATACCTCAAGCATTAATTCTTAAGTTCTTTAGAATTACATCCTTACATCCCGCACATCTGCAGTTCTGAGCCAGCTTGCATGGATTCAGTAACCTGTCAGCTTTCTGGGACAGACTTCAAGTAAAAAAACAAAAGGAAAGACTTTCTAAAGCTTCTAAGGCTGGATTTAAATTTTTAATATTGCTGTCCCACTGTTCTTGTTTTTTTCTGTCTCACTTTAATATTAAATGACTTATCCAAACATAGAATATCCATATGATAAGAACCATGCAGAGATTAGAGGAAGCTGCCTACTTTTAAGTTGGATTTTATACCATTGAGACAAAAAAAAGTCTGTGTGAGGGGGACATATTGTAAATCATATTCATCTCTATATTTTATTAGTACGAAGAACATCATTATGAAGATATACAACTTAACCACCTATATTTAATCACTGTTTTAGGATAAAATAGTTCCCAATTTAGTAACACACATTTGTGTCAAGGACAAACTTCAAAACAAAACTGAGTCAAAACTAAGACCAGACCTGTATTTTGAAAAGACGATTCTGTGTTGACATAAACTCTGGTAAACTTCTCCTCATCGGCTCATCGGCTTTACAAGGACCATTTAATCCTTTGATCATCACTTCCTGTCTCACACATTTGCAGAAATCGGACAAGTTCCGTTCGCAACGCCACAGCGCGGTGTTTTTGGGGCGTGTGCGGCACGCTGTTACTCAGTCCCACAATCCACCTCGAGTCTCGACACCGTCAGTGGAAGACATTCACCTAGCTTAAACGCGCCGGTGGAACGATACGATTAGTGGGTAACAACAAAATCGCATCGCGCATGATCCGCATATGATGAGTATGTAACTGTCCTTTAACAAAATCCTCTCCTTGATAATAGTGATAACTAACTCATTTCGAATAAAAAACTTGCGTGAGGAGGCGCTAGTAGGTTAAAGCGGTCGTGGGGCGCATGCGCACTTCGTGGACTTGAATCATCCCTCAGATAGTGCATGTGACCATAGACATATATGATAATATACGTCTAATGCCTGTTACACACAAATACTTTGAATTACGCACAATTATTTTTGACAGTAATTTTCTCATTTACTGATGAACATTATTACTCTAAGATGAGGGGTCGTAGGCAATGTAGCCTATGTAGCATTTATGTAATATTCTCTTATTGAGTTATATGGTTTGCAGGATATAAATAATACCTATACACGATACCACACAATTAAATATAGCAAATCTTAGCATAAACCAGTAAATTAAGTCTTGGTGAGGCTTATGCTTAGAGTCTTTGCTTAGAGGCAGAATAAATGTGTAAATATTAAATTATTGTTTACTGTCAACTTTTCCACAGTCTAATTCTTAAACAATATTTTAAAAATGCTCTTCTATGTTGTTCATCTCTCCATAGTTTCAATTCTTGTAGACTACACTTATTGTTAGATTGTTGACACAATGTTAAATGCTCCCTCATTTGTAATTTACTGTGGATAAACGCATCTGCTAAATGAATAACTGTAAATGTAAATGTACCGCTTGCATTCAGTTCACTGTAAAAGCAGTGTGATGGCAGAGACTTGCTTAGTCTGAACAGCTGTGGGATGTGAATGTGTTACTTTGTTAGCCTATTAGTGTTTGGATATAATCTCTCTGACAAGACCTACTTATGCTGTAAAAGACATAAAATACTAGAGGTCATCACTACCAACACTACCTACTATATGTGTTAAGTTTAATCAGCAACAGCCAACACATTATAATAAAAGGTTTCACTGTGGCTATTGTAAAACGCTTAATGGCAATGACATAACAAAATATAGCCATGTGTATAGTATACTGTAACTGTACATGCATATACAGATAAAAGGAGAGTACACATCGAAATGCAATATAGTATGTGTGTGTCTGGTCTCCGATTACTGTACTGGCAGGCAAATGGCCAGAAAAGCAAAGGCACAAAGCCCAGTACTGAACTGCATTAAAACAGCACCCACATTCAGCATATTAGCACTGAGCAGTGCAGTAAATCAAAAGAACCAAACAGTTCATCTATAATTCATTCAGAAGCAAAGTACATCCTCCTCAAAAAGTTCAGGATAAACTTGTAGGGTGGAAGAGGAATGCCAATGGCGTGTTGTGGTTTTTTTATAACAATATTTAGCAACCTTATTAAAAACCAAAGAATTTTCAAAATGAAACCAGTATGGAATATTAAGTGTGGGGCTTTTTGCTCTAAACATCTCCTAATGGTATACTGAATTAAACACCCTGCAGACCCTGGAGGGTTTTTCTGTTCATTCTGCTGAACAAGTGTCTTTTGCATATTAAATGCATGCATTGCATAAATAAACTTTGTAGTTAAAAAGACATTTTGACGTTTGATGTACTTATGTAGAAATATCAAATTTTTGTTTTAACTGGAAGTAAAATGTTTTGGGAAATGTTTGCATTGCATAATACTAAGTTAAAGTAAGTAAAGTATCAGTCATCAAATTGTTCTGAAAAAGTAAAAATAGATGTTTGTGTTTGTGTATGTGAACAATTTTAGAAATAGAATTCTATGGCAGCACATAACCATAACTTGAATTTGGAATTCATTACTTTTAGTGTGCTAACAGATAAAAGGTTACAACATGTGTATTTATTTATTCATTGCCACTATGGACTGAGGGTGAGAAGTTTGTGGACTGTGTCATCTGCTCATCAAAAATGTATCTTTATTATTTTAATAATGTTGCCTAAACATTTGCCTAAATTAATTTATGCTGCCTTAAATTATGTTGCCTTTAGTTTGAGTGTAGTGTTTACCATCTACAATCATGTTTTGAAATCCATTTGTGCATTCACACTCAAATTGATATGTTTTTACATGCAAAACCTGTGGAATTGGATGCTTGTCTCCCTAATTGGTGCTTGAAGGTTTGGGCAAGCTAATTTGAATCGTTTGAAGTGAAAATAAATGATTGAATTCCACAATGCCATTACTAAGACAAATGTTTATAAAAAAAAGATTTGGCATTTTTAATGGACAATTTAGATATCATTCATCAAATGAGTAGTAAAAAAGTTCTTGTGGATTTGGCCTTATAAAAGCACCATGCTAGATCTAATGTTGTCTGTGGACCTGATTCTGATTGTTCTTTCAGAAGGTCCTATCAGTTCTTCTGAATTACAGCAGCACAGAAACATGACTTCTCCACTGGAGCGTTAAGATAAAATGAAGTAAATGAAATAACAAAGAAAAAAGCGAGGCAGGGAGCATTTAATTTATCCTTTTTTATCCTTTTATTTCCTTTTTTGAGTCTAGTGTGCAATGAATTGCATTAAAACATGGCTTTATCCACAATCAAATTGAATAGGTTAATGCAATCCTTCCGTCTTCCATTGTCAATATGTGATTAGTTCTGTTTGCTTTGAGAAGTAATGCACTACACACAATCAGTTTTCCAATTCAAATGGTGCCCAATCTGTTATAGGAGAAAAGAGCTGTGAAACTGATGTTTTACTCATGGGAGTATTTCTTTGTTCGTCATGTGGAAATATTCCAATGTACTGTATGTCTTCTTTTTGTTCTATGTATTTTTGATGCTTTAGTTCCTATCCTGTTAACCTTAGGTGCCATAATGTCTTAGCACCCTAAAGAGGATAAATTGTTTAGCATTATGCCATTCCTGTTGTGTTCAAATAATTATACTAAAGTGTATTTAGTTTTTGCAACAGGTAAATGCATTATGTAAAAAAAAAACCTTGGATGAAGAGGGCCTTTATTATGTTTTTAAAGCCAAAGTTTTACCTTGGTTTAAAAACAGACTGTAGCATGTTGGTTTTCCTCTCATGCAATGTTTCATCAGCAAAGGACATACAATATCACAACAAAACCTAAAAAAATCTGCTAGGCTTCTTTGACCCTCTGAAATAGACTGGCAAAATAAATCATTCAAATCTTTACCTCAGGGCATGGATCATTCTCTGGACTTTTCTCTCTTTCTTTCTCTGTCTCACCCATCCAGGTACAGTAGCCCATGAAACTTTCATCTAGGATGGCGCCTTTTATCAGTTATATCCCCAGGCTATAAAGGCATACCAGATGGTGACTAAAATCAAAGCATACTTCCTCCAAAAAAGCAGTCCTCTGGTGACACAGCCTTACAACTCAAGATAACAAGAACTGCTGCCACTAAGAATAACGCTGGTCCTAAGATATTCCCATTTGAGCATGTGAGGAGAAAAAAATGAGATGTGAAAGACAGAAAACATTGTACTCCCCAAACTTGTCTTGCTGTGTGAAGTGTAGTACGATCCTGTCTTTAGGCTGATGGACCTGAGCACTGCAGTACCACTAAATGCCATTCCTCTATGAGCATCGCTTTCTTTACAGATAAATGACATTGTGCTGCATTGCATTCTGCCCCAAATCCCTAACCATCCCCCCTCGCTCCACTCCCTCTTTCTCTCCCGTTCTCTGCCTCTAACTCTAACGAGAACATGTGAGGACACAAGGGGACAGTCCAGACTACAAATCAGATCCTTAGCCCATATATCTCAACGACAACTAAGGCTTTCAATCTGAGCCACTTTGCATTATATGACTGAAACCAAGATTGTTTTTCACTGCATCTGGAAAACAGCACAATTAAATTACAATATTTTTTTGTTTTGTTAAATGGAATATACAGACTATAAAGTGTGTCATTTAGAGGATATTTAATCTTGTATTGTAGTACTGATAGCACATAAAAGCTAATTATTCTGAGAAAGCTTCTATGATAATTGGCTTTTTTAATTCAAACATTTTTTAGTTGTGTTTGGGCCCAGTGTTATTATTTAAAAATATGTGATTGCTTTATTTTTAACATCACTTAATGAAATATTTAATACACATAAAAAAGTACCATTGTGACACAGCACAGTCCCATACCTGAAACGTACTTCTTACTCCTTGAGGAATCGCTCTCTTCTCTGCAACACAGAATATCTGTGCACAACCAGCTACCACTTCAAAAATGTGTAAGTGGCCCATAAATGGATTAGGCCCTTAGATAAAACTCAGATCCACCACCGCGACTGATCGCTCAGTATTTGAACTCGCCGGCCTTTGCTTTGGCCTCTTTTGAAATAATAAGAATCCTATGTGATATGCTCATCCATCACAGGATGGAGTGGCTGGAGGAGAGACTCCCTGGCTGTGCTGTAGTGCTAGATGATGAATGTTGTCCTCCTTGGCCTCTTGAAAGTCCAGAGACTCAGTCAGGTCCTCCCACTGCCACCGTGCCTAAATCAAGACGCAGGCACCTATTCTTCCTCCATTTCCCCCTAGTCTGGACAGGTAAGGACAGACCGGTGACGGAAGATTCTTTCATCAGTTTGATCGGACCCGATGGTGACACAGTTCAAGATAAATGGCATCGACATAAACTGACAGCAAATTTCAAATCCAGCCGAGCAGGTTGGAAGGCGACAGATGTAAAACTGTGAGATCTGTGAGATTGAAACTGTGGTGAGATTGACATCAATCTTTTCAAATATGACTTTTGTTATGAATTCCAAATGTCTAAACAACTGTTATATTTTAGTCAGTGTGAAGCTTGAGATTTGCCTGTGGTGCACTGAGAGATGGTTTGTTCCAAAAAGAGTACAGACAAATATCTCTACAGATTTTTACATTTTTTCAGAAGTAGCTCTGATACTTGTAAAAAAAAATGACATTTAGTCCTGGATGTCCAAGAGACAATAACAAACAAATATAAATATTTTAACTGTAATATACAGTATATATATTTCTACAACTGACTGTACTAAAAACAATGTGAGCCGAGCAACCAAATTTGTTTAATCTACTACATGAATCATGATCAAATTTATTCTAAATGCACCACAGGGCAAAATGATTTACTGCAGCCTATATTACAGCGGGAACCTGCAAATTTAAAACGTAATACATAACCGGTTGCGGAAATGCACAATTTCCTTGCAGCTGTTGCGCAAGCAGCACAAAGCCAGCGAAGGAAAATGCCTGCAGAAGAACGTCCGAAAGTTATGACATATTCATAGACCCATTTAGCCAAGCAATCTTCACTGCATTTAACACCCCACATAAACACTCCAGCCTCCATTCCAGCATTTCATAGTGCAGTACAGTGCTCAATGACTGGTTTTATTTCATGCACTCCTATTAACTTTATTTCAAAATGAGCTGACAGATCTTAAAAAGATGCCCTCATTTTCTCATCTTTGCCCCTTAAAAATCATTTCTGCATTGGGTCTGGATTCAGGAAAGGGAGTCAAAGACACTCATAATTACAAATTATCCTAATCTGATTCTTAGGCGCTAACCACTTTTACCAGATCTGAAGAAACGAAAAAAACGAAAGAAAATTGTTAGGGACTATCCACACACATTTTATTCATGATCTGTTTTGCTTAAGTCAGTGACATGTGAACATATCTATGAGGACTGAATGTTTGTTATGGAATCCAGTCTGGGGAATAATATGCTTTGAGGCTTTCTACACCTTCGGGACTTCAATCAGTCATCACTTAAATCACATGCAGTGCTATCTCATTTGGGTTTTCTGTCTTATTACGAAGTCTCTGAGAGCTGCCCAGAGCCAGAAATTGTCCCCAGAAAACACCTTTCGAGGCTAATTGACAAACACATTGTTCTCAGCGGGTGGGAACAGACCCCAGGCTGAATGAGGGGTGAATGGAAATGATCATTTCACATCAAGCTACGCATCGCTCGCAATAGGTGCCTCCGAGTTGATATCACTGTCTCTTCTCAAGATGCCACTCGGATGTTTGCAATCACTGTGTCTTTGAGATCAAATTTCATACTTGCAGAGTGTCACCGTACAGTCTGGAAAAAAGCAAAATTGCTTCTCAGCAATGCATAAAAATTCATAATGTGAAGTTTTACAAGAGATTTAGGAGGATTCAGAGCATGTTTGTATTCCTGTTTTGTTTCAAAGGCACACAATGTTGTTCACGGAGCAGGCTGTGTGCAATAAACGCTAACGTCTCTGACAGCGGTGAAATTAGATTCAGCTTTCAGATTTTTTCTGCTTTTGAAACAAAAGCATAGAGACGTTACTGATAAAATCTGACTATTAATGGTGTCAACTGTTATATCACCAAAACATTGCCACAGTCATAATGTTCGGGGGTCTGACTGAACCTGACATCTGTAGACTTCTATAAATCTATTTAGTGTCATGTTTACCGTGAACCGTAACTATCTGTCATTGAATCTCTCTCCTACCATTTGCCTGGGGAATAAAAGGCACCTTTGCTATTTTTTCCTCTTTGCAGAGATTCACAGAGAGACTGTTGTAAATCTAACAGAAACACATATTCAACATAGTATAAAAAGGGCAACAGAAGAATGTGAACTTACCAGACTGATCTTTATGTCACAGGTAAAACTCTGGTCCTCTGGTGCAGAAAGTAAAGCCACAAAAGTATTTATCATTTTCTTTCCCTTCTCTGATAAATGTCTGGATGACAGACTGTGAGAGACGTCAGCTATGACTGATTGGTGGGTATCAATGCTGAGAGGCACAATGTGTCATCATAACATTCATTTGTGTGTTTCATTACAATTATAGTCTACTGTATATGTAACATCTATATTTTTGTATTTTTTAACAATTCATTAGGTAAGGTGAAAGCTTGTCTGGAGGTTATATATTTAGTGATATAATCATTCATATTTTATAAGAAGTTGTTCCATATTGAAAATATCCAAACAAAACAAAAACACCACCTCATGTTTGTCTAATGAATATATTTTTAAACTATAGTCAAAATGATATATTTAGTTTTATTCATATATTTAATTTTCTCCTGAAGTGATACTGCAAAACGGCTCAATGTAGTTTACAAAGCTATTTGCTTCTATATGTAATTTATATTTTAAATGCTTAAGTATTTATTTTGATTATATTTTTTTATATTTTGACATTTTCACCATTATGCCCAAAAAAACAGTGTATTAAACACATGTCAAATCAATAATGAGGCATATTGTCAAACTATGCGAGGTATATTAATTTTATGGAACCTGCAATTGACTTTGAATTTAAACAGTATTTTATCTAGCTGCAAATAATATGTTAGTGCAAAATGGCATTTTGGACTAATCAGTCATTCATCTGTAAACTACATAAACATACAGTATGTACTATAAAACCAAAACTTACTAATATCATGATCGTTTTCAATCTAATAATACACATTCAAATGAATTAGTGTAGCATTTAAATATGTGAAGTAGGCTAGCAAAAAGCACAGCCTCTTGGGTTGTGAGGCTCTAGGGTTTTTGGAATGGCATTCAATGGAAAAGCATATGGCCATCATATGGTGCAGGCAGCAGATAACTGCACTGTTTAGCCTGAACACAAGTAAACCAGGTCAAATCACGAGCATCGAGCCACAGACCCATTGCTTAGCAGTCACCTCTATTTACGCAGCTGCTCTGAAACCCCATGAAAATATGCAAAGCCAAATTGCCAGATTTTATTATTTTGTAGTAAAGCTTGATAGAACATTATTGTTTTGAGGCAGTCTTAATGAACTCTGTAGAGGCTCTATTTGTTTAACTTTCTCTTTGGAAAAAATGAAAAAAAAAAAAACTGGAACACTGTCAAGAATGCTTTCACCTGTATTTCAGCATACTTCTCTCTAAACGCTGAATCCGTGCCAGTAAATATCTGTCATGAGATTACAAGCTATCCTTTGCATACAGATGAGTCTTCACAAATGTGGGTGTTGAAAACAAGGTGAAATTTTAATTTCAAGTTCAACATGAAAGAGTTCTCAGAGAAGACATCCTCTGTATTTTCAGACAGATGCATAAACAAGAAGATGCTTTTATACATTTCAAGCCTATATGCGACCAAAATGGAGACTTGCAAAAATGAAATATATCAGCATCACATTTTTTTGGTATGTTCCATTTTAAACACAAATAATACAAAATATGCCATGACAAAAAATATATTTACCAGCAGTAGTTTGCTGCAAGCAAAGAACCAGCAGGGTGATTGATGATCAGTGACTCAGCGGTGACATACAGACCCATGATTCCATGCATGACACAGTGAGTGACAAGATTTATTACCAGCAAATCCATGCTGTGGATCCCTCCTATCCTAATAGCTAAAGGAATTCCCTCTATACCTCACTGTGATGGCATGAAATCAGTCCGTAAACAGATGTCACTGTTCTCAGATGTGACTGAAAGGATGGTTTATGTATTAAAATCATAACTTTGGTAGATTTGTGAACGGATAATAATTATTTTAATGGAACAGATGATTGAGCAGGAATACGTGTAGGATTACAAAAGCATGTTGTATAAAATAAGTAGCTGACTTATGGTGCTTTCTACTGTAGCTATACATTTTTCATTAGTACAGAATGTATATGTGAACTCGCAAACTTTGTGCTGCTATCAGAAAGTTCTGCTAACTGAACTACGAGAACAAAGTGTTTATTATACACTGCCAAAAACTGATATCCAAAACTACAACCACTTATTATTATTAACTAATGGAATTTTTGCCCACTATGTACTGCAGAGAGCTTAGCTGGCTAAATCAGCACAACCTTAATGTCTTTGACAATGCCAGCAGGTCAAACAGAATTTTGAACAACTATTTCCCATTCACAGGTAATCGTCCAACTCCTCTGGCCGTTGTTCAGAAACACAAAAAAGTGTGAAAAAAAAAGATCTCTCTATATGTCACAGATACAGTAAATGCACTAGCTCTCAGGACACTCATACTCATATCATTTCTTTACATGTAAACTGTCAAAGAAAGTCCCCTTGGTCGCATCCCCTCTTTGCTCAGCTTCTTGCGAACACGTGTGCCGCCTTGACCTTAACTCGACCTTGACTGACGGATCATGGTTTTGACAGCATGCAATCGACAGCAGAGCTTTACTTTTCCCAACACGTTTCTCACAATGTGCCAGCATATATAGTGCAACCCAGACTCGCAACAGCACTTATGAGCCTGTTAGATTTAAGCAATTGGATTTTTATTTAGAAAAAATGTGCTTTTAGGGAAATGAAACGAAAATAATACATTAAAGGGAAATCATCTCAGAGACAATATGTTGCACTTTTTGTGGTTCATAAGATATCTGCAATGCTCTCTCAGCTCATTTCTTTTTCCCAGCCTGTGTGTAAAGCATAAATGAGTTTAGCTGAGAGCTCACGGCCCTGCTCACAGTATTATATATGCAGAGATTTTAACAGAGTTTTCTATAAGCATTTGTATTGTACTTGTGCTTTTCCTTCAGAATTTTACTCTTCAAATAAAATTAATTAGCACTAAAAATAATAGGGAATGTAATTCATTCAGACAATTATTCATTTACTGTTTCAAAAGTAGCAAGAAGAACTGATATACCTCTTGTACAGTACGTCTTTAAACAGACTCTGTGAAATATTTATTGCAAACTTGTTTGACATAGAAATCAATAGAAATCAGGCAACGCAGAGTTAAATTCTGTATAAAAACAGCTTGATTTGAAACAAGAGATTTAATTCATGGTCACAGCTTTTGTTTTGGGTTAATGCTCACTGCATTATCAGTAGAAGTTTGGAGTTCAATGAGACTAAACATTTTGTTCATTATTATTATTAGTGAGTTTATCCTATTTAATATATGATGTATTTAATATATTACCAAGATGCCACAGTCCTATTATTACTGTATGTTTAGGGGGAAAGACACGCTCAACATGTCAGCTTTTTTATATAAAAGTGTCAGAATGTTGCGAGTGGTAAGTCACATGGCATTTACACCTTAGGTTATTGCCTTTAAAACATTTGTGGTTTTGTAGTGGATGCTATCAGATATTTATAACTCCAGATATTTGGAAGACAACAAGCATGTCCCTGTGGTGGGGCACAGAGGTGTATCTTTCCTTCTCTCTCTATCCCTGTCTGTCTGTCTGCTTCTTTTCCCCTAAAGCAGTGATAAAGCTTGTGTCTAAATAAAGCACAGAAGGAGTCTCACCTGAGAGCTGAATCAAGATTCAAACTGAGAAATGAATCTAGCTAGAGCCCAACCAGACTGCTGATAATAAACAGCTATAAGACGAGTGTCTGTGCACTTCAGAGAAACGATGGAAATCATCATTTAATATTTTATAATCCTCAGTATTATTTGGCTTTGCTTGCTCTGAGAGTTTGCTTCCATCCAAAACACACACACACACACACTGTTTGCATTTGCAACTGAACAAAACATCTTTTGAAAGAGCAATTTGAGATCCCAATGGGATACATAATGCAAGACATTCAGAAATCTGACGCAATACCAGTATTTTGTATAAAGCATATTCAGGTTCATATTCAACTGAGAAAGCATGTTTAATTCATATAAAATAAATTGTCTGGTCTGACGAAGAGCCTGCGAGCTCGAAACGTTACACGTGCTATGCGATAGTTTTTCTTTTATAATAAATTTTTGATATTTTTGGAGCTTTGGTGTTGCCGACTTTACATTTCAATTGTTCTATAAAATAATTTAACAAATTGTTTCCTGATATCATATGTATATTGTGATAAATGCATTTGACATATTTACATTTATATTTAGGCACATGCTTTACTACGGTTCATGTAAGGTAGGCCTATTTTTTGTCTGTTTATGTGCTTCCTGGGAATCAAGCTGCTGATCTTGGTATTGCTATATCAGTATGCAGTACGCATTTAAAGAAAAGAATATCAAATATAATATTATCAGTTTGTGTAACTGTACCTCAGCTATTTTTATTTGGTTATAGATAAAGATGAAGACCAGAATAACAAGAAGGATAAAAAAAAGAGCTGCTGAAAATGATCAGAATGGTGGACTTAAAAAAGAACAGTGGACAGAAAGAAATCACATTTGCTTTCCAAGGACAAAAGTTGTTTAAAGCACATATCAGTTTGTGGATGCAACTATGGCGCTGTGACTGAATTACGATGCGACTGCATCTCACTGCTGTGACAAGAACCTTTTGTCTTTGAGACAACAATTGTGTTAAGAGCTGTGCTCAAGTCATGGCTCTGACAGTCTGGAGGGCTTCACAGTACCAATGCAGCATTAGCACAGGAAGATTTTCACCAAAAAAGACAGTAGCATTGGCAAACCTCAGCAACAGGGATGTGTTTCCTGACATGCAAAGATGGACTTTGAATCAAGGTGTCCCAAATGTTGTTTTTTTCAGACACATTGCTTTTCTTTTGTCAAAATAAATAGCCAGTGCTGTCTGGAGACCATATTACTGTATGTCTGCAGGGTTCTCTTCATTTAAATATGTAAAACACAGCTGCTGGGTCTGGTCCAATGGATGATGTTGAACAATTTCCCAGTCTGAGCTGGATTTTCCTGAACATTGAGTCAATTGTAGAATGCTAAATTATTCAATTAGTAAAATTGTTTGCCACACCGTGCCAAGTTTTTTAGGTTTTACATAGATTGTTAGAGCGTTGTGTAAGCTGATCATAACAAACATCCAATATATGTATACAAAGCTATATTCTGTATGTTTTGTAGCATGCTGCCCTTTTAATTTTGCAGTCATTCATAATAATAGGACCCAACCTAGGGTAACCTACTAACATAGCCACACTTTGTATTATTTATTATTTTGCCATGCAAATTTCAACTTGTTTATTCAAACGCTGATGGACTGAGCAGAGGGTTAATTTTAGGAGCTTGTCTAAAGCACAGCTCGTCTAAGCAGTCATAAAGTGTAGGACAGTCTTTGTGCACTATGCCCCATATCACGATTTGATCCCATGGATATGACAAAGCATTTGTCTCATTAACTAGTCATTAAAAGAGATGCCCAGTGAAGAGAATAATGAGGATTCATTCTTTGATTTACTTTCTATGAGAGACAAGCCTTTACAAAAAGAAAATATCTGAGATAAAAGCATTCTAATGACATCATTGACATTGAGAGTATACTTTTATAAGGAAGTCTATAAATTCCCTCTTGTCATTTGTGTGAGAGCTCTGTTATATCTGGGAGTGAGAGTATGAAAAGATTATAGTCATTCATTAAGTTCTTTATTGTCATATGTACTAGGTACAATGAAATTCTTACTTTGCTTGCTCCTCACAAGAAATACGAATTGCTGTAAATTGCTGTTTATTTGTATAACTGTTTATTTGCAGAAAACTCTCAACATCTGTTCTTTATAAACTTGGATTCTACCTTTCTGGTATTTACTGGTACAGCAAGCCTAGACAAAGATTTTGATGACAATGAAAACAGTAACAGTCTAAATTGGTATCTTGTTTGATACATGTTCACTGAACTAAAGGACAACAGCTATTGTTCCTGGCTTTCCATTCGCTCAGCATTCATCAACAGCAGGTTTATTTTCTCTTCCAGTCTGCCAGCATCTGCCTCAACAAACACTGTCATCAAAGTTTGGCTAAAAATTGTCTTTTTGATTTTGGATTAACATGAATATGTATTTAACCATTTGGCCTGTCAAGATGCTTTTATCCAGCCTGATGAGCATAACCTATTGAGCCATTCATTGGTACTCTGTTAAATGAAAATCTCCAAGGACAATTGGTTTCCTGCCGTTGCAATTTGATTGGGTTGTTAAATATGTATTCATGTAATTTACACATCAGTTAAAATTTAAACCATACGTAGATGCAATCCTGAATCAACAACAGAGTGAACAGAATAGATTTGGAAAGCAGGGGACTGACAAGGAGACAAAAAGTAATCAAAAGAAGGAAAAGAGGGCAGAAGCTGTCTACATTTTTGCCAGGATATGCGTGTCTCTGCAAGGCTCTAGGCACATGCTTTTAAGCACCCCAAAGATACAGCTTTGATGGAACACTGTTATTTCCTAGTCTCACCATGTTCCATGTCAGACACTGTTGCTGTAAATCTAGTACAACAGGGTAGATGCCACGCTGCAGATACTGCCATGCTGTTTCATGTTTTGGCATGGTAGCTATATAGGGCTGGAGCAATTGTTTTTTCTTTTCTTGGCCAACCAAATATTTTGAGATATAATCTGTAATCATATGTATATAATGTATACATTATCAATTTCTGACACACATTCTAAAGTCTTGGCTGCAAATAATCAATTAATCAATAAAAAATAACGTTTCCATGGTTATTGCCTAGGAGAAAATAATAATTAAATGCACATTGTCACACTATAAGCTGTATAAATATATAACCTTCTAGTATACAGTAATATTTTTGGGTAAAAAAATCCACTGCTTTGTTCAATACATACTATAATTAACAAATTGAATAAATGTACAACATTTAAAATATGTCAATTTGTCCTGACCTGACATTTATAAATATAATTAAAATCATTATGTACGATAATCTGAATGTATCTATGAGTGTTTTTTATTATGTTTATTTGTTTACCCAAGAGCGAATCTATGTCTTTAATGGATAAAAGTGATTCTTGTACAGTTTTAAACTAATGTTTAAACCAAACACAAAACCTCTGCTAGAAAACACACATTTCTGTAATTGGACGTTTGTGTTCAAACCTAATAGTTACTGAGGCGTAGCACCTGTACATATGCATACAGAAGAGGAATTTGATTAAATATTCATATTATGATGTTTATTTATATTACTTTAAAGCACTTCTTTAACCAATGTGACCCGCTATTAACAAAGCAAATTGAAGTTAATATGATACTGCGTTTTTTCGCTTTGCTTTACATTCACATTTACAAAACACCCCCTTTAAAATTATGCATAATTACTTTTTTGTTAGTGTTATATGAATATTCATGAGAGCCCTCACTTTCAATCTTGTTCATGTCAGTCAGATGTGAAGCACAATGATTCACCGCACAGACTATGATAATATCACAGGAATGAATATTCATAAGGTGTGAGAGTGTGTGGTGAACACGCATGTGTTTTAGAAGCGCAGGAACCGTGTCAGCTAAAATTAGACAGTCTTTTATGCAGGTAGCCCAAATCCTAAACTAATAATATTAAATCAGGTCCTTCATGTTACTGAATACTGCGCGAGGAGAATTTGCAAGGCTTGTCTCCTGCTTGTCATGTGAAGTTCACTGTCCCTTCATCTACAAATGACATTAATTCACATCTGCAAGTGTAACAGAGCACAGGCGGCTGGAGACTCAATCTTATTTTCCTCCCACACAACAGATTTTCTTATTTAAAACTTGACTTCGCTGGCTGGTCAACAATGATATGCACTAGCGGTTCCTCCACACGAGGGCCTGCTTAGCATCAGCATCTTATCTAAAATAGAGATAGAGCTCTATTTTAGAACAGAAGCTCTATGTGTGTAAAGAAGGTTAGAGATTTAAAGATGTTTTCCAGGTTGGTGAGTGCTATACAAACACAACCCTACACAACACACTACCAAAATTGCATTACTGTAAGTCAAGGTACGCAAAACACATGCTTTTTGAGATGGTTAATGGTAAACAACTGCTTTATTTTAAAATATGTTTTAAAACATTAACATTGTAAACGCATAGCTCTCTACTGGCTTTAATGAACGTCTCATCTATGTCACCTGGAAAGAGAAATGTTCACCCAAAAAATTCTGTCACCATTTATTTATCCTCATGTCATTCAAAACCTGTATATGACTGTTGCTTCTGTGGAACACAAAAGAAGATATTTTGAGATGTTTTGTGTCTGTACAATAGAAGTCAATAGTGGTCAATGTTTTGGGTTACCAGCCATCTTCAAAATATCTTCTTTTGTGCTCTGCAGAAGAATGTAATACAGATTTGAAATGACATGAGGGTGAGTAAATGATGAAAGAATTTTCTTTTTTTCAATAGCCTTACTTTTTAAAAGCCGGGATATAGAGTTATGAGGAACATGGCATGGCACATTGATATATATCAATATGCTTGCTTGTAATACATTACTAGATAACCCACCAGAGGATCTCCTAGCGTATAAATGTTCATGCTGACTGCAAACAGAGACCTAGTCAAAGTTTGAACAAGAATATCAGAAGATTATGTTTCAGGATCTCATATTCTGTGGCAAAGGAAATAGATGTGGCAGTGTACAGTAATACTTTAAGATGGATTATTGGCATGAGAATCCTCTTTGCAAGGCGGGGTTTGTTCCAGGTTGATAGTAATTTTAGTCCAGGCAATTGCTTGAAATCAAGCCTGGATAAAAAATGTCAAACATTATTAAATCAGCGCTGCTAGAGGTTTATATGATAATAAGAGCTAAAACTGCTTATCTGGGTCTCTGAGTCATATATCATTATCCCACACCCACATTTTCGCTCATGACTCCGTCCTTATTTGTTAATTCTCCTACTTATTCTGCACCTTTTGATCTGTTCTCTGTAAATTGGAACAAATTGAATCCAATTCATTATCTGAAACAGAGAATATGTCACAAGCCAAAGGATGGCATCGGTCCTAAATCCACAAGCTTTTCATGCGGCCGGTCTCACCTTATTGAATGGAAAGGACACTAACAGCAGTAAAGGCCAGTGACCCGGCTGCGTGCACAGCGTGTGTTTAGAAGGCGGCACGCTGCTTTCTGATTAATGAGAGTGATTTGTCTGCCTCTCTGTGTTAATATTTTTCTTGCTTTTTTTATGCTTTTTCCTGCTTTAATAATTTGACAGAGACTTGCTGAATGTGCAGTTGTGATAAAATCCCTCTCAAGCCTGTTCTGATAATGACAAACTGTCCTCATTTGCCCTCCTACAGAGAAAGCTACCCAACCATCGCAAACATGAGACGCTGGCCGGGCTCGCAGAGAAAGAGGAGCAAGGGTTCACAACACAAAGAGTCAATATTCATGTGCCAGTGTCAAAAACAATATGCCAGTCATGAGCCAAATGTTGTTTATTATTATTCAGGCTGTTTAGAAAGCTGAGATAGCAAATGCATATGGAACAGTCATTTTGAATCATTTTACTAGATGCTTCTCCTTTGGTCTCATTTGGGTTGCACGTATCTAAATGTGTGCCTGAGCATCATTATTTACAACAAATGGAGTAACTGAAAAATTATGTAAGCTCACTGGCTCATCAAGGACAGGAAATAGATTCGTGTGAATTATCTCCTCGCTTGCTTGTCTCCAGCATTTCATTAGAAAGTGCTAAGAGCTAAAATAGAAGCAGATGAGAGTTGGTTGCGAGCACCATGTCCAGATAGCAACGTGCCAAGCTGCATCATGAATCACCAAAATACAACTTTCCTGCAGACCCATTTTAGTCGCTCCATATTTAATTTAGCTAAATGGCATTCAGAGACTTTTTATCTTGGTAACTGCAAACCCCGAGGACATATTTTTAATGCTCAGATAAGAAGCTCAACATATGCTCGAGTGAAGGATATGGTAGAAAAATGTATTTGCTCTGACCATTTCTACGTTAGATTAAAGGAATGAGTCCCATGGTAAGCAAAAACAAAAATAACTACACATGAAGTGGACATAACAATAAGTACAAAAACTCTTTTATACTGTCAGCAAGCGCTATCTCAGGGGGCTCGAGGGGAAAAATGATCTAGGCTTGTAATTCATCTTGAGGAGACATGTTTATTTTCGTTTGTGCTCTCTGGTTAAATCTACGAAAACGCGTAACGGATCGTCTCGTGGGCCAGAACCAAAGTCAAGGAAGTCATTCTATCTATCGGATATTTAACTACACTATATATCAAACGGTTCGCTATGCCTGTGCGATTAATTGCCAAAAAATCATTAATTAAACAGCTTAGTCATCTCCTTACTCTGATAGAATATGCATGATATATTATTAAAGGAAAAAATGCTGACTTCAAGGATACTATCTTGTCATTCAACATTTGCATTTCAATGTCTGTCTCTCTTGGGCAGTTTATGAAGATGTCCTGCTGACCAGAACATTTGTGTATGTGTAACCTTACTTTGATATGGTGTACATGAATCTAATCATCTAAGATGCAAGACTATTTTGCAGAGCTTTGTAATACAGTGCCTCAGAAGGGTTTTTAAGCAAATATGTGGTGATGTGGTCAAAGGCTAATCACAGTAAGGCTATATCAATGCTCCTGTGACACTTCCTCTATGGATTGTCTGATTTACAAGGCGGAATAGAGGGGCTCTCGGCAGGAGCTTTGCCCATGTAGCCATTCCTTCATGTCCTTTCAAATAATAGAAGGGTAATGGCTTCCCAAGGCGTTTCTGTTTAGTCTGATTAAGACTTGGCAAACTGCAGGATCTAGGACAATCTATTCTCCTGTTAACAGCAAAGATTGCATAGGGGAGTAAAGTCTTGTGCTGGAGATAAAGGGGCGGTAAGATCAACAACAACAACGTTGTATCTGTTTAGCAAAGCGGATTGATCTATCTGTTGCAAGAGTCCCCACACATGCTATCCATCCCTCTTAAAACAAGAACGATCCAACCCATCACAAGACTTATACGAAATGTTGTTAAAAACAAGGGAAGCTCCCGAAGGAACCACAAATTGACGTCACCCTCCTATCACTCAATGAGTTTCCCATTTTCACAACCTGCCGCTGCAGTTTGCCGCAGGCAATAATTATACTTGGCAAACATTGTCACTGACACAGTGCAACACGGCTGCTACAGAGATTTCTCAGTACTCCAGCAGGTCTGTAATGATCTGAATGTTTTTAGAATCCTATAATTAGCAATAAAGGAAATGTTATGAGACACAGACGTTAAATCGGTCCTCTTGAGTTTTTCCTTCAGAGTCTGCATAAAATTCATTAGTATGCAGTCTTCAGATCAATACATTATAACCAGACCTTTGAAATTCTCTACATTTCAGGATTAAGCCCAAAATAAAGTCTCAGACCAAGAAACTTGGCTTAATGGAAGACAAATCACACTGGCTACTCACCGACTGGAGGGCTTAGAATCTGAAGAGCGTGATTTATGCCTGAGAATGCCTTGTTAGCTTGCACAACTAGGATTCTCGGTTTAAAAAAAAAAACAATGACCACTTATAGTCTAGTAAAAGTAGAAAACGCATTGTTTGTGGTGTGTATAATGTTTCGATAATAGACCGTAGCATGAAACCTACATAAAAATCCCCCTAAGCACTTCTACATACAGAGGGAATCTGCTCATTAACGGTATCGAATTGAATTTTTGTCAGGGCACCTGCGTCCTTGTTAAGAAGTGAATAGCAAAACTAACAGAACATCATGAACAACAAATTGGAAGGCAGGCGGAGACCGAGACACTGCAAGACTTATTTGTCTGATGTTATGTAACACCGGGTTTATTTCAATCCTAGTTTATTTCTGTGTCTGGAAAAAGTCTTCGCAAAATGGGAGTAGCATTCTGTTCAAGCACCAGGACTCTCTTCCCGCAGAGCAGAACACTATGAACACAAACTACCATTTCTGTATGATGCAATGACTCTTTATTGAATAACACAAAGGATAATAAAATACCATCACAGAAATATTGAGTTCTGGGGCAAAACATTAAATGCAGAGATTAGCTAAAGACATTATCTTCCCTGCACGGATATAAGGAATTTTAACATCAAAGATGCTACTTATTTTCTTCCCTCTTTGATGGACAAACTATTCCAGATTTCTATTATGAATAGCTATAAAATCAAAAGTGTATTCATGCTTACAGATGCTAAAGAAAGCAATGGCCAGACCATTCCTGGGACTCTTTTAATAAGTTAATATTAGAGCTGGAGCCGAGGCCTCATTGTTATTCTAGGAGTGCTCTGTGTCTCCCCTCAGTTCAAAACCTGTTCTGATAGGAATCTCCCAGCAATAGCCAGCAATTTCTAAGAAATACAAAGGGAGCGGCGAGAGGAGCATTGGGCAGAAAAAATACAGAGGATAAAAGAGAGGAAGAAATGAGAAAGAAAGAACAGTCAATGTTGCACACAGTTTACTTGTCAAATCAAATATTATTCTTACAGTCTTTACAGTCTTACTTTACTGTGTTCAGTCTTTACTGTGTGTGCTTTTTTTAAATAAAACAAATTGAACTGATCAATATGTCACATGCAGCATGGTTTGCATGGTTTCATGCAACGACCCATCAGAAATATGGACATCGAATTTGGATTAGGAAAGACAACTATAGCTTGAACTAAAGCTTGAACTAATCTTAAGATGATTCGGTTATTTGTTGTGTCTCCTGACACCATACAAAATTGTGTCACTCCATATGGTTAATAATGTGATGGAACAAACCTTGATTTCTTTTAATTATTTTGCTATTTCCCAGACCAGGTGAAATCCTCACATAAATGCCAGGATGTCCACAAACCACATACCCAAAAAAGCTTTGTTTACAGTGTGCTTTATGATTAATAAATAGTTCTTTGAACAATGATTGTGTCATTCTTCATTCAGCTATCTACTCTGTTGCTATGGCTGCTTATATAAAAGCAATGTGAGCATTACCTGCAATTTGACTACTCGAATCACGGCATTGAAGTCTCAGTGACAAACCGGCAAATAATTTTTAACAATAAGTCATTACACCTTTCATTTGCACACTCCCATTATAGTTTTCCTATTCATCTGATGTCTGTTTTTGATAAAAACACAAATCTTGAACACACAAATCATTTCAGGCTGTTAGTTCAAACACTTGTCTCAACAGCTTTAATGGTCAGTGCTGTATCTTGTTTTACTTGTGATGTTCGGGATAAAAGATGTCAGTCTTGTAATTGTAAGGACATAGCTGGTTGATTCAAGGCTTTGAATCGATGGAACCTGAATCAATCCGCAAATGAGCATGTGTGCAAAACAAGCAAAGCCTGTGGAAGAACCTGGGATGATCGATGTCTCTAGAGACGCGGCTCAGCGAGAGCTGAATACTCGGATTTTCCACCGCTAGGCATTGATGAAGCGTAGCTGGAAAAGTATCATGATTACTGCGTTAATGTATCTAGTCCCCCTGCCCAATCTACCAGACTTCTTTCTTTTCCAGCAAAGTAAGCAATGACCTTATTAGAACTTTATAGCAAACCGGAAAAATCACTGCTGTATTTTTATAGCCTAGCCCGTGACTTCTGCAACTCAGATATTTCAACACATTTCAATGTGGCAGACAGATTTTTTTTTCACGAAAGTCTGGAGAAAATAAAGATACTTTAATAAAGTTAAAGGAAAAAGAATCACTTATATCACGATTCACGATGACCGTTTACTTTCTAGATACTGTACTTAAGATACTGCAGCTAGCTACATTTACATGTATTCATTTAGCAGATGCGTTACAGCTACTTAGTGTAATGAACAGTATGCAATAAAGTATAAAGAGACACTTCATAAATGTTTCATTGTTAGATTATTATTTATGCAATGCTTCAAAAAGTATTTAAACGCTACAAATAAAACTAAACACATGTATTTTAGGATAATGTAGAGCTTTACGCTGCTGTATACCATCAGTTACACAACCCTCCAAACAACTCCCGCACTAAATCATCCAAAAACTGTCAAAGAAGGTGTGATTTAAATCAATTCGAGCAAATTATGTCTAACTTACCTGCAAATACAGTCAAGTTGGAAATAATACAGGGGAATTGAGGTGACTTTGGGTCACTGAATCTCTGCTCACCACTTTTATTTCAGCCTACAGCAGACATTTCCAGCCTTTTGATGAACAGGTTTGGCTGTCTCATAACCTCCTGGCCAGGATATTCAGGTCATTAGCCACATTCCTCCTGCTTGGATCCATTCAACAGTGCAATTTTCCCTCAGAGAAAAACATATACACAGAGAGAGAGGGAAAGTGAGAGAGAGAATTAGTCATCCATCTTGATAGGTGCTCAGTGGGAGCTACGCACAAAGACAGCAAATTACGCTTGACCCCTGATTGCCTGCAATACGTCCCTGCTGCTTTCAACAAGTGGCCAGCCTTTTCCTTTATCTCTACCGTTTGGAACCACTATGCAACTTCGAGCATCAAATCATATTTTTAGCTTAGATCTAATTATACATGCATGTATCTGATTGCATTAATCAAATGATATGAAATATCTAGACAAGAAACAAGAGCATCTTTAGAAATGTGTGGACAAAGAATGCTATAACATCAGAAGGTTTTCAAATCAGGATGATTTCTTATTTTGTGAAATATATTTAAAGGTTAATGCCTTAGTCCGTCCTTTTACTTTTTCACGGAGACACTGATACAACGCCTTCGATTTTATTTTGCTCAGAGTTAATTCAGATTCTGTGTATAACTGGAGCCTGTTTGTCTCAGATAATCTGATCTGTCACTTATGATTTAACTAATTCATATTGTACCACATGGGTCTACATTGACATTGACATTGATATTCCTTCACTCATACTTTGACAGCAGTGTCAATTACATCTGTGCCACTAATGCAAGAAGGATCCAACAAATTGATCATATTTAGATGGCATTGACAAAGCTTGACTGATCAAACTGCTTCATGTGATGTTAACTGTAGCAGCGGAATATGGAGGAGAGCAGCCACTAAGGGGACTTGAATCATCCGAGTTCAGACCTTACGGGCTTCTAGCAGACACAGGGCCTTTGAGAATAATGTTCATGCAAATGGATGGGCAGAAGGGTGGTAGAAAATGAAAGGAAATAAAATAAGGTTGCATGGGCTCCCTCAGATAAAATGAGCCATTCTTTGGGACCCTACACTGCCACAGCAAACTTTATCTCATAATCCACTGACACTCATGTTGTTAAATGTACACTTACTAAAATGGGTAATTTAAAAAATGTTTCATTTTCATTGGGCACTCACAGTGAAATAAGGTAAAAATAAGGACAACACTGCCACCTTCTGGCAATAAATTCTAAATTTATATAATTATTTTCATTGATTCCCAAACAATGTGTTCTTAGTACACTCTGCTCTGACACAGTGTACAACAAATCAGACTTGCATAAAATGACAGCTCATTTTTGAAAATTCATAGTAAAAAAGGAATTACAAATAGAATCTCTTTAAACATAAATTAATACCACCAACCAGCTGCAGGCAAACAATGGTAATTGTGTAGAACCTTATGTAACATTGATGCCATTAAACATCACACAAAAAGAAGCATCAGACATTATCCTCAAAATGTTAAAATGAGGTATATGTTCAAAGTTTTTCATTTTGTCATATGGGCAATTCCAGCATTATGGATGGGATATTTTCAGTCAAAACTTGAAATATAAATTCTCACAGAATGTATTTCTTACCAATATATTAAATCAACTGTTTATATTTTCATAAACCCCTTAAAAACTAACAGTCTATGCACAAGTCATCTATTTAAAAAATTGAAATATACATGCAGTTATGGATGTGACAAAAAATAACACATTTCTGAGGCAACATATTTTGTAGGATTTCTGTTAATTAAAATGTATAAACCAGAAGCAATAATACCAAACAAATGGAGAAAGGAAGAACATAAAATAGTTGTTTTAATTTTCATGTGCTCATTCATGAGAAATATGGACTAACAAATCTGAAAACAGCACTTTACCTGACTATAAAAAATGCTTAAACAATGCTTTAAACGCACCAAAAAATGCTTTAAAACTTGGCAGGGGTATTTAGACCACCAAATATTAATCTAAATCTGATTTTCATTTGTATGGTAAAAATCTTCGGTAAAAACTATTTTCTCATGGTAAGGTTGACATTTGCATGGAATTGCCCGTATTGTTTTGTTTGCAGATAGCTGACATTTAAATGTTTTTCTAAAAATAAAAAGTTATTGTAAAGGTTATTAAGAACAAAATCATTTTATTGCTTTTGTAAATGTTTTCCTAAATGATAAAACACTAAACCTCAAATTCCAAGTATTTAGTAAACATATAGCAGATGTAACAAATGTTGCAAATGACAACAGAACACTCCTCCTTGCACATATCTGGCAACACAGCTGAACATGTGTTGAGTTTTTCGATGCATACAATGACGTTTTACCGGTCTGTGTCCAGCTGTGATTTTTTTCCGTGTATACTGGATGTTTATACTTGGCAATACAGTTCTTTCTGATTCTGTTGATCGCAGTGATTTAAGTCAAACAATGCCTTTAGCTTCAGTGGGAGAAGCTGAAGGGTCCAGGCCACATTGTTTCATTTTAACAGCTATGTCAAATAAGTAGTCATAACATTCACACCTGAAAAATAATACAAACAATGCATCATAAATAATATATTTATTCACAAAAAACAGCCATGATGTGTGCGTTTCACTTCCAAACTCACATGGTTTTTGCTTTTTCCCAGGTCTCTCCCCAAACATAGACCCCGTGTCTGCGGACAAGGACAGCGCAGGAATCAGGGTACATCTCCATGGCGCGGGCCATGCGTTCTTTTAGGTCCTTTTCCTCTGGTGTGTTCTCAATAATTGGAACAACTAAAGTTTCATCATACCTGAACAAAACACAGACAGACAGTTAATGTACTGACAGTTGTAGTAGATTATAATTTGTCTGACCATGAATGCAACACATTATGTGACAAGAACGTACTAATAAAACGTAAAGTCGTTCTAATGTGAAATGGTAAATGTGCTATCAATCACGTCAAGAATCTCAGCAGGAAGTCTGACCTAAAGTTTGTGCCTGAGTTTCCTTTTCGAATTCCCTTGATCATCTCTTGATGCGTGATGCAGAATTCCTTCCCAGGAAACATAAGAGTTGCCATGACAGCAGCCTTTGAATGTGTATGAATAACAGCCTGAGCTCCTGTTAAAGAAATGACAATTTATCTTAAATACAGTACAAAACATGAAGATCAATGTGTGTTCGGACGCTTACCTCTCATAGTGTAGGCATTCATGAAGAGGGGCGTGCATTGACTTTTCTTCAACTTCTTTTCTGGAGGTGGACAGCTGATGTCCTTCTCATCTATATCACACACAAACAAGTCTTCTGGCTACGAACAGGACAATAATAACAGTTCTTAGGTTTTATTTCAAGGCAGATCAAAGCTCTCCTCTGATTTGTGTAACTAACAAAGAAGTCTTACTTGTATTCTCTCCTTCTGAACACCAGAGGGAGCTATATAAATATGCCCACTGGAGAAAGAAATAGTTATTATATTTCTTAATAAATGACATCAAACATTTCTCAGCATAGATCAAATAAACATTGCAGAACGCTGTGGATTTCATTATTAATGTAAGATTGACTAACCCATGCCGCAGGCTTATTCCTCCCCCTGTACCCGTCACCCATCCCAGTTCATAGAAAAGTCTGCAAAGCTGTGGGATCAGCACGCGGGGATGTTCCTGATCCTCAAAGAACAGTAATATAAGATCTGTTACTGCATGTCTCAACCACTTTACCCCCATATATACTGCTGATTATATCTTTAATCGTGTTGCCTCAACAAGAAGGGACATTATACGCTTCTACGAAGACACACGGATAATATCCAGCACTTTAGGGACTTGGCTGCATTACAAAACAGGAGGAAAATAATATTTAGAGTTGTACCCCTATATCCTTTCCGTTGCACTCCTCGTCAACCGTGCGCGAAGACATACTCAAAACACTGAAACAACAGTTGTCATATAAAAAAAAGATGACTGATTGTATAGCTGTTATAATAGACTGTAAAATGTTAAAAGCTTTTAGGTCCAGCTCTTGCTAAAACTGCGCTGGAGCGGAAGCCGGAAGTACAACTGAGCTAAAGTGATAAAAGCCATAGACATAAATATAATGTCTATGATAAGAGCCCTTTTAAGAGGGAGGGCACAATACTTAATAAAATAATTATTTTGTTTAAACATTTGAAGATTATGATTATATAGAAATAAATTCAGGAGTTGTGCTTTAGGTTGTGAAAATGTAACAAATGTGAATATTTAAATATTACTCTAAAAAAAATTGGGGAAAAAATATTTTATACATAGTAGTTTTCCTGCTGCCCATGTACACAGGAAATTTTATTATAATACCAAATTGATTAAAATTCGAATAGCCCCCAAAAATGTAATTGTTCTTAATAAAAATGCTATTATTAAATATTATATTCTATCTGTTTTTATTCTCCAGGTGGCTTTTTCATTTGAACAAGAAACTGCACCTTACATTGCACATAATACTGTTAACCTTTTGCACAATTGCACAAAATTGCACATAGACAATTACAAAATTGTCTATGCCATTATGTCTTTAATATTTTTTCTTCTAATGTTTTGGTGTATTTTTTTATATTTTATTGTTAAATTGTATAGATACATAGTTTAATTCATATTCTTAATTTCTCTATTAAGAGGATATACATATATATATGCGTGTGTGTTCCTGTTTTTTAAATTTGTTTACCTGTCTTGCACCAGCTTGCTAAAGAAAATTCCTTGTACTGTTGTTAACTTATTGTACCTGGCCATAAAGTCAATTCTGATGATCAACCTTTTCATGTTAGTGTAAGGAAACACATCCTTCCCACAAATTAAAATTTTAATTTTGTAATCTTATAATGATGCAAGTAACCTATTGTAAATATTTTCTTGCTTTGTTTCAACAAGATTGGACATGAAAAGCAAAACAATTGCTATAATGTAATCTGTGTTCATCTACCTCTGCAGCCACCTTCCCGTTCCACGCTTAAAACAGGAAGTGAACGTGTATGAACACACATGAGGGCGAGGAGTTTCACACACCTGAGTCAGCCACACCACTGCAATGTTCTCACTGACTCATTATACTCCAGGCAGCTTTTTCATTTTTAAAATGATTAATGAAAATTAGCATTACCAGCATTTGAGCAATACCAGGAAAAACCTTTTGTTTAACTAAAGATTTTGTTAATCCTTAATGTATTACCTGTAAAAATATGTAAAACACATTACACATACATTGTTTTATTGTAGGTGATAGAAACAATTGGCCTAGTTCCCCTCAACTTAAACTTTCACACATGCACTTACAGTAAAATACTAAAAATGTTTTACTAAATATTAAAAAAATATTTTTTTATGTAAACTGACTTTTGTCACCAAGTACAGTAAATGCATTTGTCTTAAAGGGTAAAGGTACACAGAATGTTAATGGTAATGCAAAAACACAAAGAGAAAGGAAGCATGAGAGACAATAAAGAGGGTGTGTTCTTCATAGCCCCACCCATCACAGCGTGTCACCAGGGACTTTAGTCTGAGTATATAAAAGCTGTGAGGTACATTTTACAAACCAGAGACTCAAAGAGATCAAAGCATTCAGTGACTCAAGATTTTCAACTTGATGAATCAAAGTTTCATCCCATTGTTTCAGGGCAAACAAGCAGATACAGTTTCATTCTTCTGTCTGAACACACAGCACTGACCATGTGGACTTTGTTACTTGTATTTCTTACTACTGGATCACCAGCTTTACTGAACGCAGCCCCGGTTCACGGTGAGTGATGCTGAATGTATTACCTCTTCATTTCCAGATAGCTGGGGCATGTTTGATGTTTACATTTGGTGTGTGACTTTACAATAGCAAGCTATGGGCTACAAACAGTATTTCATAGTAATAACTTTCAGCTGAATAACACAGGAAACACTCACAGCTTATGGTTTTAAATTCGCCTTAAATCAAACACTAAAGCATCAACTGTTGAATTTTTGTAAATTCATGTCAATATAGTTTTAAGGAAAGAGATATCCTCCCTTCTTGTTTATATCTTGTGCATCCTACTATATGGGACCCTGTCTGTGAAAACCAGGCTAAAGTCTTAAAATCAAATTATGAGATAACGAGCATCAAAGTTTGATTTCACCAATAAACTTTCCTCGTGATTTCAATCTTTGACATGTCGTTACTCAGTCAATAAAGATATTAAAGTTACATTTTTTAAAATTACAAAAAATGACTTTGTGGAAATGGAAGTGTTTTCACAGGCATTTCTAGATAAATCTGGTCATGGCTGTACACAATCACACTATAATCATTTGTTCCAATGACAGGGCATCTAAAACAAGAAGTATCTACAAGATTTATTTTAAAAGATGTGTTGCAGATGTCTGTAAATGCAATGAATCAATACCCTATTAAGAGATTTAAATAATGATACCTAACACTACACTAATAATTACTCTTTGACACACATAACCAAAATATGATCCTCATTTGCCAACTAATCTTCAGTATGATCATACATGTAAAAATTGTATGCATAAACATTTGTCTGTGATTACTCACATTAATTTTTCTCTTGACAGGGCACAGTGGCAGATGCAGCTTTGCTGGTGTGCTTCACGTTGAGGGGACCAGCAGTTACTCTTTGACTTTCCAGCAGGCGCAGGAATTGTGTCAGAGTTTAGGCTACAAACTGGCAACACAGGAGCAGGTCACTGAAGCTTACAAAAAAGGGTTGAGAACATGCCGGTAAGAAAATGGGGTGTATATAATGGCTTTAGCCCAGAGGAAGAAAACGTCATGTTAAGGCATTAAAGCACTGCATTTCCTATTGCCTCGTGGGTGTACTTGACTTAACTCCACACCTTTGTTTAGATATGGTTGGATTGATGGCCAAAATGTAACGTTTCTGCCACACAAGCTTCCAAACTGTGACTCCAGTTCCACTGAGGTGACGTTCCATTCCGAAGCAGCAGAATATCTTTCTGATGTCTATTGCTTTAACCCATCAGGTAAGTTTAGAGAGGGTGTAGAGATAGGAGTTTCAATTTGATACCGTATGTATCACAAACGCATGCTCCAAGCTGTTTACAACTTACTGAATTTTTTACCTCTTGCGTAGATTCACTTGATCAAAACTGTGAAGATGGAGTTCAGTCTGACTCTGAAACATCTACCAGCGAAAGTCCAGTCACAACAAGTATGTTTAAAAATCAACCACTTAGGCTTTTGTGCTTTAGTTTTACTGCTCATCGTAAGGGGTGTGTATTGTGCTTAAGCAAGACATGCAGCAGACATACACTTCATTGTTCGTTATCCAACCACACCTATTCCAGAAGATTACTCATATCTTTGATGTGACCTCACAAGTTTTTAAACGCCTTCACATTTACCACTTAGAAGCAGATACCAAAAGGAAGTTGCTGTTTTCAAAGGGACTGATTTCTTTTTTATAACTGCTCATATACCAATTTGCATCTTCGAGGAAGTGTTCACCTATAAAATTGTATAGTAATTATTTTTATGTTTTATCTTTAAGTTGAAATACCAAATGAAGACATCCTCGAGGAAGCCCTAATGGAGGGCTTCCTAGTAGATGTGGAAAAAGGAAGCTTCAAACACGACGCAGGATGTAACATCACCTACTCAAAGTGAGAGTGAAAGCGTCACACTATTTAAAGATACTGAACTGGACAATCAAAAGCAAAACCTTACTCGTTCCCCTGGGCAAAACGGTGAGACAGAGACAGCTGTGACAAACCTGAAAACCTTCATTCTGCCTGAAACCTCAGAGGAACCCAGTACAGTGACAGGCACAGAAAATGCCAGAGGTCCTACAAACAAGTTCCGCTTTGGGAGAAGTTCTGTTGTCACCAGTGATTTGCTTACTGAAGCAGAGGGCAGTGGATCAGGATTAGATCCTTGGACGGTATTCGATCCTAAACCTACTCAATACACAACAAGGCCGATCACTACAGAAGCAGCTGATGATGAAACTTTCCAAACCGTTCAAGAGGAGGTACTAAAGGAAGTTGAGAAGGAGGGTCCAAAACAGGAAACTGCTCCCAAAGGTGACGCTCCAAACATACTCACACCAGTGCAATATATCATCATATCAGTGGGAAAGTTGTGGGCGGAGCTACTAATCATGATTTGTTTTATTGTTATGTAACTCTCATCAAATGCAATGTTTTTTAACATCATCAAGTTGTACCTGACAACTAACAACAAATGTATCTCCCCAAAAAAAGGACGAAAGAATGTTGATGCATTTCATCCCGATGCACCCCCAACACCATCCGGACAACAGGTGGAGGGAACACAATGTAAGTCCATGCTACACAAATTGCAGATAAAATAATTTTCTTTGCTTTTTATTCAACGTGAATTTGTGAATTAATTTATACTCATCCTTTTTTGTTTCTTCTGCAGCTTGGCTGATAATCTTTGCATTCTGTGTTGTTGTTGGAGCCATACTCTGCCTATTTGCTGCTATTGCCACTAAGGACAAGTAAGTTTGCTTTGATTTTTGTTCATTGAATACAGTTCTGTCAAAAGCCGCTTTGGTTTATTGAGTGTCACCCCTCCTTCTGTAGGTGGTACGGGCCAAGACGGAGCAAAAACCTCACGTCTGAAGATTACACTAAAGCAGCAACTTTGCCACTGTCAGAGAAAGAGCAGGAGATAGTCAAATTGATGAATATTGTAGACATCAAGAATGATAAAACAGAGGACATTAAAGATGACTGTCTGGCTGAGCATGAGAGAGAGTATTTAATGTAACAGGTGAGGCCATTGAAGGCTAACTGAAGCTTTAAAAAATGGTATTAACCCACATTTTTAGAAGAACTTCATACTGTGGACTCTGCAAGAGTTTTTAAGTGCACTGATATTATCGATTTTTTCCGGCTCAGAGTTTGTTTTTAGTGCAATTTACTTTCGTTACATTGCCTCAGTATTTTTTTACCCTTTTCACATTTCTTATTTCTTTAACTGCAAGGTCCATGTCTAGGGTGTTATCTTTTAATATAACTTTTCTTATCGACTGATGGTTGCAAATGTTATGGTGAGAAAACTTTTAATACTGGTTTTTAACATCCACTTGTAAGTACTATGTACTGTGTGAGATATGATACCTTTCTGAATGTTCAAAGAATTTTGCCCTGTCTTCAAAAATCATTCGGTTTGTATTGTATTTGTATTGTATTTTAAATCTTTGCATTTGTGAAAGACATTTAACACACTTCTTTTAATAAAATTTAAAATGTAAGTTGTTTTTTACAATTAATAGACATTACAAAATATCAATGAGTGAAATATAAAGTCATGCCAGTAAGACATGATTTAATACTATGACCTCTACAGATAGCAATAATGCATTTGCATATTTTAATAAACAAAAACGTAAGAAATGAAACACAAGAAATACACTAATAAGACAAGAAGTATCGCCTTTATTTACAATGTGTATTTTATAGAAAAGGAAGAAAATTACTACTTTGAAAGTGAACACAAATTCAAGTTCGGTACACAATTTATATTATATCTTTAAAAATAAGCAGTGTTGCACAAATAAAAAGGTCAGTATGACCACACAGCCACATTATTCAAAATACAACTCACAGTCTTCCTCATTTTCTTTACTCTGAACTCTACAAGGGCTGTTAAATCTGTAACGAGCCTCATTCAGAATTATTAGTAATATTTACTTTTTTTCTAGTGTTATTATCCCTACAAAACTGTTTAACAATACACAATCTTTGAGACACAATATCATAATAAATAGAAACAGACAAATGAAAAATGTGCTTCCATATATAAACATGAATTATTTTCCTTATCAGTCGAATGTTTCTCAACCATCTGTTCCATGTGAACGTGTACAGTATCATAATGATAGCCACTCGACCTGGTATAATTTATTTTGCACAAAAATATAACAATACTATATGCTGAACTGAATACATGATTTGCCTATGTTTTAAAAACCATTAGGCAGAAAGTGATGAACAATAATACTAAAGATTAAATTGAATGCCAAATATATCTACAGTAAATTATGACAACATATACTGTATATGTACTTATTTATTTACAAAAAGTGCAAGTAGGCACTTTAATAAAAAAAATTGGTGCAAAAGTGGAATGTTAATCAAGTAATCAGGGACTATCAAATAAATGTTGCTGAATTAATGAGCAATCCCAATTCCTTTTTTGTCTTTTTTGCAAAATTACATAATCATATATCTATCTGCAATAGAATAGATTAAAAGACTATAATAAAAGAAAATTTGATTGCTTTTGATGTTAATATAGTCATATATCATGCTTTCTATCTTCACAGTTCTGTAGTGTGTCTTCAAGGCAAGATTGTAACTTAGCAAATAAATACATAAATAAATAACACAAACAGAATACAACCTACACACACGTACAGCCTAAGCATGCAAACAAATATGAAAGTCCCTTATTTCAAAAATAAACATGCTTCTTTTAAAACAAATATACATGCATAAACACACATGTACACTTATAAATATATGAATGAAAAACCTGCTTTTTTTTGTTCACGATATATGATTTAAAATCCCCAAGAGGCGCTATACAAAACGACAGTCCCTGCAGACAGACAATGCCAATCAACTTAATGTCACACCCCATGTGCTGTCTAATTGCTGACGTCCAACAGCATCTAAAAATAAGTCGCTGCATTTGAAGAGAAACCACTATTTCAGAACCTCTAAGTACATTGGTAAGCTCTTATAAGAGGCTGATCTTGAGTGGTGCCACCAAGAGTTAATCCAGTCAAAGTATTTTCAGCAAACAAGCTGCACTTCCCTTCTTCTGCCACTAGTGGTGCTCTAGGGTCAATCTGGGGTCCCTTAGGTTAGCCATTCTGATCTTTTGTTACTCATATTATGCGTAGCCCATAAGGCAGCAGGTTTCAAACTGATCATGAAACCCAAGACCCAATATTTATGTGTTTTTTTACGCTGAGACCACTCCCACCCACATATAGGGCTCATTGCAGCACATAGTGAACCCTTCATCCCACCAACTACTCAGAGCTAAATTCTTTTACCCTTAATGAATCAAATGTCATACAAATGTCCGTGCTTGTGCGTGTAAAAAGTTTTGTGGTAACTTCCGACTGTTATTTTATAATTTTGCTTTTGGAAAGGATAAGCTTGTGGGACTCGGGATAAGGCGGAGCTGGATCTGTGTGCAGTGTTAATCATGAATCCACGGTTCCTCCTCAACAAGTGAGAACTCGGCAGGGGAGCCATTTGAGGCCAAGGTTACCTGAAAGCAATTATCATGGACAACTAACTGTTGGACCAAGGCACAGTCAAAATGCATTCAGCGATGCTAACGAAACTGATTATAGTTTGGAGCAGAGAGTCCAAGTAGTTTGACATTTAACAGCACAATTTATATCCAAATTCACAGAAATGTACCCACCACAAGACAGATCAACTAATTAGCTGCAGCGGGATTCCTTAAAGAATGCTGAAAGACTGAATACAAAGAAAATCATTTTGATTATATATTATATGTAAATGAATCTCTGCCCAAAGCTAACCTTCTAAGGGGTTGTGAAAAGTGCCATGTTTGCTACCACACAGTCCTACGCATTTATGAAACACAGGGTCAAAACGTCTACTCGGTTGCAATAAAAAGGAGGTATGAAAAAAAATCACAACTGCAGTGTTCAAGATTTGTCTTACTAGAAAACAATTACTTTTCTGTCACACTTAAATAACATTTCACTCGTGAGAAATGAAATAGCAGCCTTCGTCGCCCAGAGCTTCTTCTCCCACCAAAAAATGAGGTGCATGTTAATACACAGTACTGTTATAAACTGAGCATTGTCTCAGTTTTATTTATTTTTAAGTCTAATACAAAACTAGAAATATTCTTCATATTCAAATATTGGGAGGATTATGGATATGTTTTTTGCCTGCACAAAAATTGCTATTTCATGAGCACCTGAACAAATAAATAAGACTATATTTATTAATTATTTTCTTTTGCATTTCTTTGATATAATTTACATTCATCAGGAATGACCAAAATACAAAAGTGTAAAAAAATATAATTGTACATACATATAAGGGAATGAAAAGAAAGCATCTACATACAGGTTTCTATGTCTGTGAGACTGAAATGTACCTTGCAGTCATCTATTTGGACCTGTTGACAGGAGTTGTGAGATGCATATACACCATTGTTAGTGTTATTCTCAAAAAACGATTGTGTCTTGGCCATCTCAAAGTCATCTGCCCTCATCTGCTGAGCATCGAACATGTCAAGTTCATCTTTGGAAAGGTGGTACACGATGCCCGCCCCATATGAATCACCCACAACGTTCACTGAGGTTCGAAAGCGATCCCTGTTTAATAAATCAAAAGAAAAACAAAGGCAGGTGCCACATCGCTCAAGGCTACAAGACTCCAAATGCCATTAGGGCTTGTACTGTCATGATATACACAAACAAGAAATGAGATTTATTTTCAGGAAGTTAAACTGGAGACAACTTATGCCCTTATGCCAAATATTACTTAAGAAGAAAAGTATGCTATGCACCATTGAAATAACAATTAAAAAGAAAGGTTTGTTTAACTTACAGCAACCAGTCGACTGCTACTAGCAAACTGATGTCTTGAGTTGGTAATCCAACGGCAGTTAAAATCAGAAGCATTGTCACCAGACCGGCACTGGGAATACTGGCTGCGCCCACACTTGCAAGGGTAGCAGTAAGACTGTGTGACAACAAAACAAATTATTTGATTAGATTACAAGCTTGTTTGCAAATAAGTACTTTATGTTTGTATTTGTGATTATCAATTGATTGGCCAATAAACAATTACATCAAAATGACATTTTTATATTCTATGTATGGTATTTACCTGACTGTAACGATCTGCCCTGGATCAAGCTCTATTCCATTCATCTGGGCAATAAAGATGGCCGCCACGGCTTCATAAAGCGCTGTACCGTCCATGTTGATTGTTGCTCCAACAGGTAGTACAAATCGGGTCACTCTTTTGTCGATGCCCAGGTTTTCCTCCAGACAACGAAAAGTTACAGGTAATGTGCCAGCACTGTGAAAGATGCATAATAATCCAACATCAGACAATTAATAACCAATCTTCCAAAAAAACTAAATGAATGCTTCAAATGTCAAATTAAACAAAAGCCTTGCCTTTCATTAACTGTTTATTCTACTGTATAAAATACTCAAAGTAAAAAACACAAAGTGCAATGATGAGATTTTTCTTATTGATATTATTCACCTAGATGCTGTTCCCAAAGCGGTGACCCAGGCCTGAAAGATTCCCATAAAGAATGAAAATGGGTTTTTCCGAACAAAAATAAAATATATTAACGGTAGGAATATGCCGCCGTGAATGATAAGGCCAATGACGACAGTGACCATGTACATTCCCAGCTGCTTGGCAACCACCTCCAGATCATTAATTGAAATAATCTTCCCACAGATCAGACATGCAATACCAATGGGAGAATACCTGTTAGAGCACAGAGACATACAAGACAGGTAAGTAGTGAAATAAGAGCTGGAAATGATGAGTAAGTGAATGACAGGTAATATAATGAGACATACTTTTAAAATGAAAGCCAGAATGTCAACATTACTAAAGTTAGACAGCAAAACTCATGTAAACTACTCTTGTCATTAGCAATCAAAAAAGCTGACCACATGATCATGCCGACAAGCCTCATAACAATCTCATTGAGGACGTTGAAGAACTCCATCATCAGTTTGGCTTTTTCTCCCATCTTTCCCATACAAATGCCAAATGCCACAAAGAACCCAATGAGACCTGTAAAACAAAAACATTGATGCCACGTTCACATGCACAGACCTATATTGCATTTTTCATGAAATCAAAAGCAGCTAATACCTAACACATTCATTCCGCTCTTGAATTGAAGCGATTTCTTGATCACATATTTGGCTGCTCCCTTGGTGGTATTTCGTCCAAACCGTGTTGGATGTGGAGGAGTTACTTCAACCTTGTTGGTAACAGTCTGGATCTGCATAAAATGAAATGAGCCAAAATAACCCATGAGTGCTTTACAAATACAGTGTATGGTTGTGTTTGAAACTAGTTTTATTACTTGGAATGAACATTGGAAGTACACACCTGCTGAAAGCAAGCCTGAACGAGATTTTCTGGAAACAGATTCCTGATGAGATCAAAGAAGGCATCTAAACTGGACACCTCATCGTTCTTTTTCCCTTCCCCCAGGTTTGCCTTTAGTTTGGGGTTTCCGGGGTGGATGAGTAGCACCAAGATCACCCCTAACACAGCTGCTATAATGGTGGTAGACATGTAGTACACCATGGCCCTTGTGCCCAGACGGCCACTGGACTTTGCATCCAACCCTGCTAATCCTACAAATAAAAAAACAAAATGTGTCGGATTACAATATAGCATTTTTAAAACGTGCTTTTCGGTTTGCAAGCATATATATGTAAGTATATCGCAAGTGTTGCATTGTTGAAGGTGTACCTGTGATCAGACTTGAGATGATCAGAGGCAAAATCACCATTTTTAACATCCTCATGAGAATATCGCCAGGAAAGGCAATGATCATAATGACATCAGCGGGGAGTGGGGATGCGTATCGCAGTAAAATACCAGCTACTGAGCCTGTTATCACGCCTGAAGTAGACATAGAGAATCCTCATTAACATTTAGATACAGAAACGGAATTTCACCAAGAGCATAAATTGAACTTTTCGTGAACTTTGACTTTGAACATAGGTAAAGGTAAAGCCGTTTATGCAATAAACACACATGTGGTTGGGTGGGCTAATGGTCATTGTTTAGTGGACAGTGGCTATGAGGAACACAACAGTTGCTTGAACCCAGATAAGTGTACCAGTAAAAAAGATTTACTAAGGGAAACCCCATTTTGTCTCAGCAATGCATTTTTAGGCTTTTCAAATTATTTACATCTAATAATTACCATTTTTACAAATCTAAAACTAATCTTACACTGTGTATAGTCTGTATATTCCTGTTTAAATAGTTGTGTGGTTTGGGATGGTACACTGGTTTGTTTATTTTACATCATCTAATTACAGCTATTTTATGCTTTGATGTTTATAAATCTGAATTGGAGTTTTGTGTCTCGAAGTCTATGTTTACCAGCATATACCTAACTGACCAAATAAACTTTAAATAGATATACACACTAAACAAAAAGCCAAATTGGAAGCTTCCAACTCTTTTCTTTTAAATACAGGTGAAGGTCACTAAACTGTTTAGCAATTTGTCACATGGAAATAACATTTACCTATAGCACAAACCACATCAAGCCTTATCACAGACAAAAATGCTAAAATAACTTGCCAAGAACTGTGAGTGTTAGTATAAGGTTCTTCATGAATTTGTCACAGATGCCTCCACACATGGATTCCTTGGGTGGTGGAGGGTCCAGATGACTCTCATGCAGTCTGATCTCAACTTGCTTCTGCATTTTGTTGCCACTGGTGGAGAAAATAAGTGCAGCATAAATGGTATTATTGGTAATATTAAAGATCCAACAGAGGAGCACAAGTATTCATGGTAAAAGAAAGCTATGGTTGTGATTCTTTCAATGACCATTTAATGCAAATGTCATGAGAAAACTTGAGAATACAGTTTTAAATCTATGTGCTACATGACAATGCTTTTGTTAATTTGCACTACAATGGAGTCTCCATCAGATAATCATTATTATGTGGTGCTGTGCTGTGAATGGGCTTTTTGAGAATGTTGTTCTTTAACACCCGCAACATTTTGTCTTTACCTTTAATTACAGCTGTCCATCAACTACTACAGGCAGTCATGTCACATGACATGTGAGCAGTTTAGCTTTACAGTTGTCTGGATTAAAAGGTTCTTAGAAGTCAGTCCTCTCTCCCCTAAAGAGATAACCTTGTTTGGTTGCATAAGGCTTGCAGTAATTAAGCGCATGCATGCAACAGAGTCCAAGTAAGTATCATTCAAGCTCTATTTGTTGTTTAGCAATGGTGCCATAACACATAATATGTATGACCATGATATTGTATTAATAATTAATTATAATTTACATGGCAAAAGCATTCTGTTACAAATGGATGAGATAAAGACAATATTAAGGGTGAAATGCACAAACTACTGTACAAATAGTTGTAGTAAACACAAAGAGACTAAATATATTCCAATGACATAATGTCCTCTATTGTTTGTGTACACTGTGAACTCTCAAAGCTGAGCTCAGGCTCATCTGAACAAGATTACAAAGCTGAATGATGCCAAGAAATCAGAGGATGTCTGATACACGCAGCCTGATAACTTGTTAATATTAGCTACAGTTGTATTGCACAACACAAGGGAGTAATTAAGAAAAGGTCAAGATGTGTTTTTGTTTACACTGTTAATAATAGCATGTCTGAGTTTTTAAATGGTTAAAAACCAACCCAAATAGCAACTTAATAAGTAAGACACCAAAATATTACTTTTGGGTATGAACGTTGCAAATTCTTTCCTGTTAGTAAAAAGGCAATGCATGAATGTAAACACAATGTCTTTAATGGCTACATTAGATCTGTCGCCAAAGGTCTTTGTATCTATAAGAAAGAAAATCTCATTAACATCAGGTCTAAGGTAAGTGTCAAAATGAGTTTGTCTGCAAGTTATTTATAGGCTAAAGTGCTTCACACTCAGATCTTTTGGAAAAAAACACTGAATTTAATTAACGTAGAACCGTTAAGATAATATAAAACATTATTAAAGAAATGCACAGTAAATTCCTGACATGTTTACTTGAAAAAATTTGCTGCAAACACATGCATATTGTATTCATAAATAAAAGGAAGCTAAAAAAGCTTTGCAGCCCAGAGGTAACAATAAAGTTCAAAATGCAATACATATCCATGTGGGTAGAGTCAAACAAAAATGACATCATTACAATAGCAATTCATCAATTCATCTTACCTGTGTAGTGCTGTTATTAAAAGGAAATAGTTTTGCAATAGTTTGTTAAACAGCCATTGGCTATGTGAATGATTGTAAATGAAAATGTCTGTCAATCTACAGTTTATCCATCAGGGAATCCAGTCCAGGTCATAAAAAATAATTTAAAAAATCCAAGCCCAAGATGGACAGCAGTACAATAAGCGATCACTCTAATGCAATAACTAAAACTTCTTGCAAGACGTATCAAATTCACAGATAAATTATTCCCCTCACAATCCTCTCTCTCTGAACTGATCTTATCCCACCATTAGTGCTAGTCAAATGGTCAAAGAGGTGCTGCCGAGGACTCCCCAGGGCAACAGCAAGGAGGAGTCTAGCATCCAGATTATGTATTAAGTAGAAGCTAATATGCTTGAGACCCATCGTCCTCTCCGTCTCATTGTTTCACCCCCCTCCAACTCACTCCCTGTGTCTGATCTTCCCTAATGAGCTCTGAAATTAATGAATTGAATCAAAGATTGCTACATGACATAAATAGAGAGATGGGCAAGCAGTCCAGCAACAGCATTCACTACAAAGATGGGTACAGTTCTGAAGATGGGTACATTATAAAACTCAAAGAATCTATAATTGAAATTTCAGTTTTACTAATTTACAAATGTTGCAAGAGAGAAACTGCTAAACTGATAAAATTATAGGTCCTACATGTCTGTTCTATTTTCTAAGTTATTATGAACTTTGGTAAATAAAAAAACACAATGTTGTCCTGTGATGACCTTTCAGTTGCATCAGATATGCCTTAGGCTTCCATTCACCTACCAGATCCATCCCATCAAATCAAAGAGCTGACATTTCACTGATAGTTCAGGTGTATAATGACTTTAAGTCAAATTAAAAAAAGGGATCTATGTGTGAGAGAAGAATGTGGTGTGTGGCCACATGCAGGGAATGTGCACAGGCACATGGTCTCACATCTGCTGTCATGCCGACTGCTGTCCAGCACAATCTTCAAGCTCATCCACCTGACCAGTCTCTATGCTTAGCAGACCGGTGTCTATAATTAACTAATCTGTCCTGAGCCTCTCTAATCCAACATACATAGACATGCTTCAAACACACACACATACACTCAGGTGAGAGTACTTCATGTTCACAACTCACCACTTACAGACCAAAGCCATACATGTACTGGACATAAATACATTTGTATTGGCCTAATATTAAATGCTGTCTCATTTGTAAGTCGCTTTGGATAAATGCTAAATAAATAAATGTAAATGGGAGCCATTGATTATGTTGTCTTGTGTGCATGTAGAATGACAGGCATCATCTGAAAGAACTGATGTTGGAACTGGGTAATAAATTCAAGTTGTTCAAATTGAAAATCTAAATTTAAGTTCAAGCTGTTTGAATGTTTCTGCAGAAAACAAATGACACTGCCAAACCCATAACAGTTACTTGCGGTCTATGTGTGCAAAGAAACTACAATTCCCCAGTGTCATGTGACTTGATTAGATAACACTGTGGTGGCTTACCTGAGCGGTGCCTAGATACATGAAATAACAAAACAATCCACCTTTAAGTGTTTAAAAAGGTTAATTTATATAGCAAAAATAAAAGCTTTTATGCATATTTCATAAAATTTACACATTGCCTATACACATAGACATTTATAGAAATTTTAACTCAAAATCCATATGCTGAAAAATAGCTAAAATTGTTTTAATAATCTTACTTTCACATATGTATTTTTTTTCTGTGTCCTGCAGCCTACTATGCAAATACTGTTTCTGGCTTTTGAAGAAGCCTGTCCCTTTACCTCCCACAGAGCTACACTGCAATAATTTCACACGTGATGCTTGAGTCTAAATGTTTCAATGTTAATCATCCCTGAGATAAGGCATTCAGATTTTACAACACTGTATTCAAAATTCTCAACAAATGCATTTGCAAAACTATTAACAAAGCATGAATCAACCGCATACATAAATGTAAGCACGTTCAAGCAGCCCGCTGTGTTACTTTCAAAAGGAGACAGCTGTGGCTGATGCCATTTTAACTTTGCTTTATAATGCAAATCAGTGACTCACCTTTTCGACTGAAATGCAGTAGTACAGAATGCAGGTGCACAGAAAGAACTTTTCAAGTCGGATCGGTTGGATGAGGCATCTGTTTATATAACTTACTCTAGAGATATTCTAAGGAACAATAAAAAATTTTACTGAAGACTTATATTTATAAGTCTTCAGTAAAATTTTTTATTGTTCCTTAGAATATCTCTAGAGTAAGTTATATAAACAGACCGGTTTAACCAAGCAGCTTTGCTTAGACTTGCTCAACTTCAAAAGATATGTTTTATAACTTCCCTTCACTATTAGCAACAAACACTTTCTGTAAATACACTTCATAACATTAGCAAACAGAAACGCACACACAAACACACAAGCAGCCACGTGCGTGCGCAGGCATGAGGTCAGGATCCTACCCCGCAGGTCACAGGTGAGGTAGTAGTAGATTAGCAAGCCTCTACAAACTCTATTTTCAGTTGCATGACATGATTGAAGAGCTTGGGAACAACACAACTTTCAAAGGAGAAGCCCAGCATCACAATGCTAATAATTTGCACATAATTTTACTTACATTGTCCATATCCCAAACAGTGCACAAAGCACTGTCAAAGGATTATTCTTTCAGTGTATGCAAGATACAAATTATAACAATATGAGAGCCTGCAGCTACTTGTCACAAAGGAAAGTTGTCAAAAGAGGATATGTCCTGGTAACAAAAACGTTTCATGTCAAAAGCCCAATTACATAATGTGTTTGATCTATTGGTTTTAAAACATAATTCTTCTTAAACTAGAATCATCAAAATGACTTCCTCCATCGCTTCCTTTATTTATCTATGATATCCTCCAAAATACAATTTCAATACGGTCATATTTTTGCTATAAGTCACTGTAAATCCCAGACGAACTGTTTAATAAAAACGCTTTATACCACATATTCCTCAAAAATCATTTAATGCAATGTGTTTTAAATGATAAATAGCTTGAGCTGACAGGGCTGCACAAAGACAAAATATATTGATCATGTAAAAGTAAGTGAAAGTAAGAGTGGAAGAGAGGCTTAAAGCAAGCTAAGGCCTGCAAACCCTGTGACTAAATTCACATGGAACGTATCCTCTGCATTTGACCATGCACAAACATATCCTCATATACACGCAAGGGCACAAACTAGTTGTGTAATCTCAGGTTCCACACTTTTTATCACTGATTTGTTTGTTGAATTCCGCTATGTGCAATATGATATTTTGCATGAGTTTGCGTTATAATTAATCAGTCAGGTCAAAATAATTAAAAACCTTACAGAAGCAGATAAAATGTATATCGTCTCCATTCTCCATGATCTGTAACAAGTACATAAAATGTATTTTTGCTGCAAAACTTTATGTAATGTTCTTCTCAATCCATGTCTTGAAGTTGGCTACCCGTGTGAAGACGGTATATAAACTTGGATTACATCCCTGTATGTCATAGCCGAAGCTCACCAGCCCCAGCAGTTGCCAGTTGTGTATGGAATCAGTTTCCTCTGCTCTACTGGGGTGAATAGACTGCAGGCCTAAATTAAGCTGAGTATCAGCAGAGGGTGCAATGACGATTCCTCCAGTTTCAGAAGGGCAGATCATGGACGGGCTGAGTGGATGTTGCCGGCCACATAGCATGTTATCAGTAATACTGATTGTGACCCCGTGTTTGCTGTACTGTCTTTCGCATTTTACCACATCAGCCAATTCTATCAGCCCAGTCCGAGCTACGTCCAAGTCTGTGTTCGGTGCTGACCTGTGTTGGCCTGCTGTGGGCCAGCCAGTGAGGAAGGCTTGCTTAGCGATGACCTCCCCACCCTGCAGATGCGGTAGGCAAACAGGGGACACGAATTCACTGATTCGAGCTTTGTCAACCAGCTTCAGCATGGCCAGATCAGAGTCTAAGACGTGTGGATTGTAGTTTGGATGGATTAAAATCTGAGAAATCTGTGTGGAAAAAGCAAAGTAGATGAATTACTTTAACTAATAGATTGGGTTCAGAAGTAAATAATCCCACAAATTTAGCTGGTAGGATGTAATCACTGTCTATAGATCATTGTCTTGTAATTTATTTATTGCAAACTGAAACATTTAATGAAATTTATTTACGTGGATAAACCACAAAAAACATATCTATCTAGAATTGCTTTTGTCGTTGAGAATACTTTCACTATTAAGCGGTTTCTCAAGAAATACAAGTCTGATTTCTTTCAGGAAGGCAGAGTGATCTTAAAGCTCTTACCTGCATGTGCTGCAGTCTCTTGCTCTCTTTGAGGTCATGTTTTCCCATCACTACATTTAGTTCATCTGAACTGAGAGGATCCGTTCGTCCAGGCTGTGCCACACAATGGGCAGCCACCACGACCCAGTGCTGGTTTACCAGCGCTCCACTACAGACGAGCTGCCATCTCTGGTCTTCTATTACCTGCTCATCATCATCATCCTCATCTACGGCAAACGTGTCACCTCGTCGTTTGGTCCTTCCTAGAAGATGACTGTTGTGGTGGACAGGAGTATATATGGCAGCATGCCATGGCCATTGAATCTCTGTTAAATTTTGGAGACTGGAAGGTGGCAATTTACCACATACTGGCAGAGTGAACAAGAGAGTAAGTTATATTATAAGAGATTGAAGTTTGTTTTAATAACATTAAGCAGGCCTATATATATTTTATTTAATATTACTCTGCGTTTATTAATTATTGCAAAACAGAAATTTAACTTGGTCATTCTACAGCTGGTGTGTTTATAAAATATTAGATAACAGAAAAACATGATCCCTTGAAGTAAATGTGTTGGTGCTGCCCCCACCTGGTGAACAAGAAAAATGACGACCACTCCACTTGCCAGACTTCAGACACGTGCGACGTGCACTACCAGAGTGCTTGTAAAGCCTCGAGACACACTCATATTCTATACTGGTATACAGATGGTGGAAGGTTGGTGGCAAGTCTGCGACAGCAGTAAATTCTCTCTCCTGCAAGCCTGCTTCAGTCCCTCCCTGTGCTGATGCAGAGTACAGCTTGTGCACTGGGCTTTTTCTGCAATAGAAAGAAGCAGCTCTAAAACAGTATAACCTGCAAAATAATCACAAAAATGCAACAAAGAATTTTAAAATGTTTACCTGGAAGAAGGCTGGTATTTTACAACCTTCTGCCGCACGAGTTTTGAAACTTTAGGTTCTTTACAGGCTGTAAAACAATGAGATTCAGTGTGAGAGCTAACAGAATTTTATACTTGATTCATTGTAAACTTGTTTACAATGTAGGGGTGGTACCTCTGACACAAAGGGGCTGACTACCACTCCAGGTCCCATTAATCTGACATGTTCTTTTCAAATCACCGCTGAGAATGAAGGTATTGTTGCAATAAAATTCCACATGTTTGATTTTTCCATTACCATCTGCAACCTCTGTGAAATATCCATTGTGGAATTGTGGCAAAGTGGGACAGTCTTTTATGATTGGTTCTGTAATTAAACCAGAGTTTCAATAGAATAAAAGTGATCCAGGTGCCTCTTTACTAACAAAAGCAAAACGCATGAAAAGTTATAAAGGCACTGCATACATAAATTACATTTTGCACGCATTTTAAAGTAATGGAAGACCACAGAGAGCAATCTGCATACTATCTGTGATTTCAAGAATGACATCACATGCATACGTGCACATCTGGCTATGACTGTAAGCAGCCAACATCAGTCTACCTTTTATGCATACAGGAGCAGATCCACTCCATGTGCCATCAGGCAAGCACGCCTGCCGGGGAGGTCCCTTGATCTTGTAGGGTTTATAGCAAAGATACTGCACTGAGCTGACAATGTCTCCTGTGTACCGCAGGAAGAGATCTCCGTGGGCAGGTTTCTTGGGGGTTGCGCATAAAGGAGGTGCTAGGCCTTAAGAAAAGAAGTAAAATATAGTGCACGATGTAAGCATTAAAAATTAAACCATGGCATTTTTGCCGAAGTGTACACAAAGTGAAGTATGAAGCCCACTCAGCAAGAACAAAGTTTCTGAGAAAACACAATCTCCGTTCTGAACAGGAAGAAAGTTGTATGCTTTAGGATTAAAGGAAATAAACTGTTGTTTTAACATAGATATGTACACAAACTGTCACGATGCGATCCAAAATCGTGTGAATCATATGTCAATGTCAACATTACCGCCATATTGGTAAGACCGTTTTATAAACGCAAATAAACGGAGGAGCTTTTCTTCATTAAAAGCACAATAACGTTAACATTTCTTAACCGATTTATATCTACGTTTCAATCTAAGGGTTTTCAATTTACGTAGCGTACAAAAATAGCTATTATTATAAAATAGCTATTCAATAGCTATTATTAGTCATATCACGAAACTGTGGCTACGCGTCATGTGTCTGTGCCGCGCCGTGCTTTGGGTAGCCACGCCCTCAATAAACATTATTGGTTCAGATTTCCGCTCTTCATAATTTCAAATGAAGTATCTTTCGATTGGCTGTTATTGGGTCACGTTATGCAAAAGTTTACAAATTTCTTGCCGCTTAAAATTTGACAAAAAAGCAGGAGCCGAATAAAACGGTCGCGTTAGCAGCGAACTGTTGTAGTTCATATTGCCCACCTGCAACAATTTCGTTAACGTAACGCTACGTAATACATTTCCACGCCCCTTAACTCATGAATGTCGCGCGTGCTTCTTTATGACACGGTTTGATCTGTAAACTTGCTTATGGGATCAACAGATTTTGTACCTGACACTTCCTGAAATGTAGCGAAAAACCCATCATAGTTATTGTAGCCGTCTGACACAAAACGAATGTGAAGAGAGTATCCAGAGCTTCTGATTGGCGGAGGGCTTTTATCCCCGCAGTATCTGCCGATTACAGGTGAGTTTGGATTGTCTCCATCTCGCACCTCCACGTAGTCATAGCGACAGCTATGGTCAGATTCCATGCTAATCACTGAAAACCTAAACACATGTTCATGTTAACATTCAATACACATTTTCAATATTAGATCCAATTGCAACATACTGTATGCGTTAGACTGAAAAGGACGTGATTTGTAACCCCTAGAAATGTACTACAGTTACCTGAGTTCAATCGTCGCTCCTTGATTAACTTGTAGCGTCCATTCACACTTTGCATTGATTGGATAACCTTCTAATGTCACATGGCCATGTGGTCTGTGTATAACTTCCCCGCATGCTAAAGTTGGCAAAGAACATGTATCATAATGCATTTATATATTTGTGTCACATTTGTCACAAAATCCCATTTTCTGTGTATGTGATTGTGGAAAAGACTAAAAGACTCACTGAGACAATCTCCACCTGACCATCCTCGACGACAAGCTGTGCAGTACCTGCCTCTGATGTAGAAATCATCCTTGGCCTGCCAAGTGCCATTATTGCAACTTTTGCAGTTGTCGAAAATGCTGCAGCCTTAGTGAATATAAACACTTTAATTTTTGAAAAACATTCATGAAAGCTGCATGTGGAAAGAAAGTGGAAATCATAAGTATGAAGTCAAAAAAGTTTTAAATGTAGTTATTTGTGTCCCTTCTTACCTTGGTGTAGGATGCAGGGGTCACACTCATCCAGAGCGTTTCGACAGCATGGGACAGTATAACCCACTTTTGTTCCCTGAGATGGGCACTTGCATGTAATCTGCTCATACTCACAGCAGGTACGGCACATGGCATTCCACTGTGGGCCTGGGCACTTATCCTCCTGTGACCTAAAAACTACATCAAGTGCAGTCAGCTACATCAACTCAGCAATGTGACATCTTTCATGTCATTTTTGAATTTCTGTTGTGACAGATGTTGGATGGTGCTTTCATCCAAGGTGGTGTTCTTTGTGCAAGTTTTGTTCAGAATGTCATGGGGAGAATAAGTCACTATAGCATACTTTGGTTCAGTCATGGAAAAATCATTATTTTTTACAACCAGTCAGCAAGTTTGATGTGAGGGAATGCTAGAAAATGTTATGCCAGAAGAAAATGCTCTGAAATTTTATGAGATGCTGTTTAGACAGCCACATACACTTTCAGCCGTGTTGTGACAGGTTCTAGTCATGATTTGTCATAGATCTGTTCACCTGACTAAATAATTATAGTCTGGCATCTTTTATCACACCATCAGGGATTTGCTGTGACCAGAGATGTTTGATGGTGATAAGTCAGCAAAAATGCCATAATTATAACCTGCCCTTCTGATTCACTTTTTGTCTCTGACTTCAAATCATTCAGTTTTCTTTAGCAGACAGATTCCTTTCAGTACAGTACAGTCATTTCCTAGTAGTACCTGACCGTAACTAATGTCTGTTTTTCTCATTTGTGTGAATAAAGGTATGTAGAAAAAGCTGTTTATGCACTTTAAGCTTAAGTCTCCAGTTTAACTAGTGATGAACATAGAACGCATTGTAAATTTGACCATTTAAACCCATACATATATATTTGAAAATTGTATTGGTTCCATTTTCAGATTTTGTCAACTCAACATAAATATTTAATCAGTATCTGAAAGTAAGGAATGTTATAGACTCTTTAAGGAATGCATCTGTAAGGAAAAGCACAATGTTTTAAAAGGAACAAAGCTTTTGTGCGCTAAAAAATAATGAGTGTAGCCTGCAGAATAACATTAAGAGCTTTTAAAAGACTAAGCACAACTGTCACATAAACATTTTTTCCAGTTGCTGCGGTATTTAAATTGCACGGTACATCACTATAACAAAGTGTTTGTGTCAGAGGAACAGTCATTACTCTTAAAAGGAAATGTTCCAGTAGAACAAAGTTCTCGCAAAACTCTTACCATTCGGCCAAGATGCCCCGGTGCTGAAAAGATGAAGAAGATAAAGAAGGATAGGGAGCAAACAAGAGCGGTATCCATGCTTAGGGGACATCCATATCCTTGTGTCCACAGCCAGCTGGTCTGTGGGAAATAGCATTCTTCTGCCAACACTTCTGTTGTGTCAAATGAGCTAATGCAACATGAGGCCAGTGATTAGAACCCCCCACTCTCTCTCTCTCTCTCTCTCTCTCTCTCTCTCTCTCTCTCTCTCTCTCTCTCTCTCTCTCTCTCTCTCTCTCTCTCTCTCTCTCTCTCTCTCTCTGTCTCTCTCTCTCTCTCTCTCTCTCTCTCTCTCTCTCTCTCTCTCTCTCTCTCTCTCTGTCTCTCTCTCTCTCTCTCTCTCTCTCTCTCTCTCTCTCTCTCTCTCTCTCTCTCTCTCTCTCTCTCTCTCTCTCTCTCTCTCTCTCTCTCTCTCTCTCTCTCTCTCTCTCTCTCTCTCTCTCTCTCTCTCTCTCTCTCTGTCGTCTTCTCCCTCTCACACAGTTTCTCTCTTCTTGCACTATTTTCTCACTGTCTCCCTTTTCTCTGTCTAATTTACAGTCTGTTACACTGCTCAGAAATGTTGGCATGTTGTAAGAACCGTGCTTTAGAGCAAGGGGAAATCTTTAACCCATTCTGCCACCATCATGTTTTTTTCTACTTGTTAGTCACAGTTACTAAGTTACTTCAAAATATTTTTGTCTAATGATCTGTAAACAGAACAAGTTGTTGCAGGAACTTGAAATAGAAACAGAAAGTCAGACAAATATAATATTATTCATCACATCATATTCATTAAAGTGTATGTATATATAATGCAGTTTTACTGGTTGGGCAGATAACAGTATGTAGAGAAAGGTAATATACACATGACTTGCTCAATTTTTTTGCCATTCTTTCATTTTGAGACGTCTCTCTAGACAGCTCTCTGTAATCCCTCCCTCTGTGTTTCTTTATTTGCCTTATCCATTTCTTCACATACAGTATGGACATTAATGCTGACAACTTAAAATTTAGTTTGGTGTTAGTTTAAAGTCAAAGACAGAGCTGAGAGATTGTATTATCTTGTTTGGTTGTGCGGTACAGACTAAAGAGGAAAACATTCCCCTGGTTTGTTTTGCATTGCCATGGTGATGGAGTTTCCCAAATACACACATTCTGTCTGAATGAAGAAAAGCCCTGCACTTTTGACTGTGATGATTAACAAATGACACTATGTGCATTTCAGTGCAATGGAAAAACATGCTTTTAAAAATCCAGCATTAATATAGTAGATGACTTCACTTGTCAACATTTATCTGTACAGTAGAAGAGGATTCCTTACTCTTTAAAATTTGAACTCTTTACAAACATTAAAATTTGTGGACATATCTATACACTGTTACATCTGCACGTTTGATGGTTGTCTGTATATGTTTGTGTGTTCAGTATGTTTTTAGCTCTTTAACAACTGCATGTAAGTCTCGTAAATATTAATAAATTGTATTCTTTATCAGCAAGAGGAAGAGTGACACCACATTGACAGCTTAATAAATTTGTTTCCCTAATCTTGACAATGCATTTACATTCCTGTGTATGTGTTCATAGTATTAATTAAACTAATTAATTTTTAATTAGTTGTACATGGATAAACCAGTAAAGTTTCCTGGTTTTACCAGGTTTATAATTTGAATTATTGATTATTACCAATTTAGGGTTATTTTTGTTTTTTGATATTTTTGTTTACTTTGACACATTATACAGTATCCTATCAATCACAGTCTAATTGACCCCGAAAATTGAATTATGGCAGCAGGGCCCGTAATAACGTGTTAAAGCCTCTGGTTGCCTTTGGTTACTGATAAATAGCACCAGCACTGTTTATGAGGGTGTATTCTAGTTAGCATCTTGTGCTTGAGGGCAGTCTGAAAGGAAAAGGCTTCTCTAAAATATTAATGAAAAATCTGGACCATGTTCTCTAAAACATGCTTTTTCAGTGAGGTGGTACACTGATATATGGAAACGGATATCTCATTACTTGGGCACACACTTTTTGTAGTGTGTTTAGTCACCATTTTGTCATTGCTCATTTACTATACTATTCAATATATGGAAATATATTGTGACCCAGTCTGTGAAAACTCAGCTAAAGTCATTTTTTGTGGTTTTTCTGTTTTCCACATAAAAACATTCTACATGATAAAAATAATATTCTGTGTGAATTTAACATTGATGTCTTTAATATTGTCTGAGTAATGCCATGTCAAAGATTAAAATCATAGTGAAATTAATAGGTAAAATCAAACTTTGATGCTCTTTATCTCAGAATTAGATTTTTAGACTTTAGCCTGGTTTTACAGACTGGGTCACATATTTTTAATGGTGTTGTTATTCTGACGGTCACAATATTAGTGTTTTGAGAAATCATCCTGGTAGCGCTGATAAATAAAAAAAGGAAAGTCAAGCTAGTAGAGTAACAGGATCAAGGAGTAGTCTTTGTAATATTGTCTTATTGGGTACGTTTAAACAGGATCCATACGTGATTAAGGAACCTGAAGAGATAAAAGAATTCTTTACAAATATCTTTGATACAGGTTATTTATTGTTCTGGTGAAAAGACCTGAACCAGTTATTTATCAAGTCTTTTCTTTTACAGAACAACCTGCTGGATGACAAACAGTCTGGCTTCAAAAGCGTCCACAGAGGCTGTACTAAGTTTCGACACTGAATCCCTGCAGCTGGCAAGAGCTGCCTCTAGATCAGCCGTCCTCATTCTGCTGGACCAGCTTTAACAGTGAGTAACTACAACCTTCTGTCTATCCTCTCTGCATTTGGCAACATGGGACCCACATTTCACAGGCAGATAATTCAAGGTACTTTGAAGGGGCATATTCACAGGGGGTTTAGGATCGTTGCGTCGTCCTTGATTTTTTGCTATATACTTTACAATCTTACTGAGCCTAATCATTTATGCATAGTACTTTTGTTACCATGCAATGTGTAGCATAGCAATAGCTACAAAGTATTAGCACAAACCATCTTTTCAACAACTCGAATGTTAGAATAAAAGAACACCATGTGCAACTAAACCTAAAGACAGACTTCCCTTGACATCCAGCCTGGCAGTGCACAACCATACAGCTTGGTTCACTAACTGCCTAATTTCACAGACCACATTGCAAGTGTCCACAACACAACATATGCTGAGCTTCTCAGCAGGTGTGGAGCTCGAAAATCAGTGTGTACAAGCTGAAGTGATGAGTGACAGAATGGTTGCAGGGGGAGGATTTAGACACAACACCTGCAGTTTTTCATGTTCCATGCCAGACGTTTTTGGGAACACGAGCTGGCCAGCTGCATGTCTGCCGTGCATTAAACAGTCAAAACAGAATGGCGGTAGTCTGGATCAGCTCACGCAAATAAAACCCACAAATAATGTGATCATACTACTGCATAAAACATTTTTCTTTTATGCCAGATTGGGTGTTATATATTAGAAATGCCTCATTAGAGCGTTAGAAAATGTACTTTAGTAAAAAAAACTTTAGTGTCAAACCCCAGTGCAAAGCATGATATGTTGCTTAGAGATCATGATCTGAGGCGTTTATAACATTTCTGCATTTGTAAATGTAGCTACTGCAGCAAGATCACATAAAATTGCTACTGTGTTAACAATATTATTGGTTTATTGATAAATTCATAAATTGTTTTAGGGGCCATTAGCATATAGATAGCTTCAAAGTTAATATGGAGTTAAATGCACTGGACTAGAATTTTAATTAACCAAATTTAATTAATTCTTTCTATTTTTAGCTCAAATGCATGCATTTATTACAACCCTCTATCATACTGTTTCAACCCACTCTGGTACTGAGGCTGGTTGTAACAACAGCACTCTTTGTTCTTGAAATGAATGTACAGTTCACTGAGTTCACTGTAGATTTTGTTGTAGACGCTGTAGAAACTTGTAGAATAAAAAGACAGTATTACGTGAAAGTTTGAGAAAGCGCAAAAGAAAGTTACAGACGTTACTGCAAATAGTCCCTGGCCCAGCAGTCTTGCATCTCCCCAGGATAATTAGAAACGACATTGACATTGAGTCTCATGATTTGGTCACGTGATTTGCGTCTACGCAACTGTAGCGAACACAGAAAGTGGTGAGGATGAGGGAGGAGACGTCGTACAGAAGAGGAGTATTTTACTATTCTCTGTAGCAATTATGATGACATTTAAGCGATAGAAAATACTTGCTTTAGAAGAGGTTAATGGAAAGCGATGGCCAGCGAACGAAATGGACTAAAATGCGTTTTGAAATGATGAAAAGCGGTCAGGTAAAATTGTGCGCATCATTGTGCATGTGTCTTGGAATATTAACCTTGATAGGAAATGTAAAGTTGGATTTTTGGTCGGTGTATGTACAACAAACTACCGAACACTTTACCGGAGTTGTATTCTCGGTTGCAAAGGAACAAAGGCAGGCGCCAGTGAGTCCAGGGTTGCGCGATGAGAAAAGTTTGAACATTTCCTCCACAAACATAAAACTGGATAAGGTTATTGAACAGCGAGTGTTCTGGAGTGCATGGCTGGACAGTCTTTCCACTGTTGTTTTCGATGAAGAGCATGAAAGGAACTGGAGAGAGCAGGTTCGGAACGCACGGGTAGTTTTACTGGAAGCGGGCTGCGGCAGACCCACCAACCGTCTAGCCACCTTCGCGGATGGCACCAGGGCATGCGTACGATACGGCATCGACGCGGATCAAGTTCTAGGCGAAACACTTTCGTATTATCTGGCGACATTACTTGGAATTTCAAATCTTCCACCTTTGGCTCTCTCCAAACTGAACATGCCCGGTGAGCAGTGGGCAAGCGTTAGACAGAACATCGAGGCGTTAGAATGGTCGCCAAATGCTATCGTGTCTCTCACGAAGTTCATACCAAACGTTACCGGAGTGTTTATTCCGTTACCTTTACGAAAACAACCCGATATGCAACTCTCCCCTAAAACTGTATTCAATATGACGATACCAAATCTGGTAGAACTAATGCAATGGACTGATCTAATTGTATTTGATTATTTAACAGCTAACTTTGACCGAATCGTCAGTCACATTTTCAGTCTCCAGTGGGACGCGTTCGTAATGGAGAGGGCCACCAATAATCTTCTCAAAACGACCAACGGAGATTTGGTTTTTATTGACAACGAGGCAGGGCTTATTCACGGATACAGAGTGCTCGATCTTTGGGAACGGTACCACAGAATACTGCTGGGTTCGTCGTGTATATTTAGGAGAAGTACTGTGCGACGCATAGCTGAGATGAAGCGCTCCGGGAACGCCGCAAAGTTGCTCTTTAAACTGTACCGCACGAGGGAACCGCTTGCACGGGAACTGGGCTCTCTGTCTGAAGAGCAAGCACTCACGTTGCAGAACAGGATTGATGTCGTTTATAAACACATTAAAAAGTGCACCGAAATCACGTAGATGTTTTCATAATTGTACATGATGTAATTGTTGTCAATAGTATTGCTACTTTGTTGTCATACATGTCATTCCTTTGTGATTGTGTAGTTTACTGGATGCAGCATAATAATCAGGGATGCTCTGTAGTTTATGGGTTAAAATATTTTTAACTGTCTTGAATAAAACATAGCAGTAAAACAATGTGGAAAGTGATGAATATTTCCTCTGAATTTTCTCATGGTGCATTTCATACGCCCGCCTTTCTAGTGTTGATCAAAATATCAGTAGATGAATATCAATAAGAGTTTGGCAGCTGTGAAATCAGCTTAACAGAGAGATTGGACTGCTGTGTATTGTGACTACTGATAAAAGATTTTTTTTTATTATATGTCGATCATTATTTATCTACCAATAAACATTATTAGATGAAAAGGAAAATACTTGGAAACATTATATATTTTGTAATCATGTCATTGATTTCCATGAATTTTTTCCTCCCATTAACACTTACGATGCATAATTCGTACATACATATTGCTGGCCAGAAATGCAAATCCAGTTTTAAAATTTTCATTTATATTATCATATCTGCCAATTATCTTGGGTTCCAGATTCATCTTATAAATCAGATGTGATTGAGGCAGGAAGGGCTGTCACTAAATATTATAGCACACTTTCATGAATCCACGACGTTTTACATCAGTGTCAAAAATACTTATTTAAATTGTGTATATATTTTCCTTATAAGTCATGTAAGAGAAATATCATTCTGTAGGAATTAAAGTGAACAAGGAAATTTTGGTATCTGCCAGAAGTGTGCGTTCCTGCATTCCCCCGACACTCTCTGTCCTTTCATAGTCTGTGTTGAAGAGGGTTCGATTTCAAAGGCATTTGCAGCTTTCATCAACATTACTCATACTGTATTTAAGCTGTTAAGGGATCCGGATCACCAACGTAGAGCTGAGCCTTTTACATACATTTCTAGAACGGATACCTTCATTTACCTTCATGTATGTCATGTTGGTATTAGTAGGAGTCATTTAGCATGCTGTATATCAAAGAATCATACAACTGAATTTACCATTGTGGAGGTCAAAGGTTTAGCACAGAAGAATGCTTAGATCAGATGAGCCACCTGTCCGATCAGTCAGGTTCTATACCAGTCACAGCCCACAACAGTTAAACAGTTAAATGTGTTTGCTTTTAGAGTTTGCAGATCGTAAATTATTTCAGAAAGTCTACTGAAACTGTTACGCATTTCTAGCACTTAGCAGGCGCCTTTATACTAAGTGACTTACAGTGCATTCAGGCTGTATATGTTTTAGTATGTGTGTGTTTATAGGATTAAACCCATGACCTTGGCGTAGCTAACACCATGCTGCACCAGTTGAGTTAAAGGAACATTTAATAAAGCTTTGGTGCTGTATTTTATTATCACATGACTGTTTTTTAATTTATTGTCATTGGTCGGTGAAAAATAATTCACACTTATTTTGTAAACATGTTTTGCAAAGCTGAACTGAAGCTGCCCGAAATCCAAGTCTGAAGCTAGCGCTGTAAATCTTGTCTTCTGAAGCAAGATCAGATATTATTTAATGGCCTTTGAGACAGGGTCTTATTCTCTTATTCAAATGAAAGTTTGAAGTTTGCTTACCACAGTGGCTTTTCATTTTACAGTGATATATCCTGCAGCTTGCAGGTGACATTTTTCTAAGTTGCAACAAAAATAATAGCCATTCCCTTTTGGGAGGTTGTCATATATGGTTAAAATATTAACCCATTTCCCTCACTGTGGAACACAAATAATTTACTCAGCATCCACACAAGAAGCTCTCCGCTGTTTGTGCTCTACCAGCACTGATGGAACCAAATAGATCCCATTTATAATAATGACAAGTTGTTGAAAGTGTTGAGTTAGTCTGAGTTAGATCACCATGCCCCATCTATCAGAACAGGCGTGGGAGTTGCAGAATGGCAAGGTAGGCGTAAGTGTGGACTTGATGGAGATTTTAATAGCTCTGTTTTTTAGACTTTTCACAGCTCTGACTTCAGCAGTATGAACGTGCCCACTCAGGTTTTTGATCCAAGTTCATTATAAATGCGCCTTGGAAAAAATGTTCATCTTCAAGAGTTAGTTTTTTATTTATTATGGATAAAGCGGTTGTTTGTCTAAAACTCCCAGGCAATGCAATCATGCATTTACTGCTGTTTTTGTACAGTGAAATGCATGTTGGTCACTGTCAATTTGCAATTTTACTTGGTTTATTCAAACTATATATTCAGTTATGTCTGAGTGTTTAAGTGGTTTTATTATTTTGGTCATGTCTTATCTAGTGATTTAAAAAGTGGAGGCATGCATGATGTCCTTTTCTGGCCCTGCTGGACATGTTTAGTAGAAAAAAGTAAAGTATTATGTTTTCTTAATTTTTAAATAAAATTAGTAAAAAAGACAAAATTGATCTGAGTCCCTAATATTACAGACATTCGAATGAATGGAGTGAAATGCAGTCGATGTACTGTTAGCTGAGAAACAAACATTCAATTCATATACGTTGCTATGGAAGAACAGAAGCAAGGCCAAAGTACTCCATAGCATGCCTGCAGTAATTGGCATTTTCTCCTGTCGCTCCCCAGGCCCTGTTTTCCCACCACACTGAGGAAAACGGAAGAGCTATAAAAAAATAAATGGAAGAATGGCACAGCACATTCACCCCCTATGTTTCTCTTCACTGATCTTAAAGCACATTCAGTACAGAAGAAAAATGGCTCTTTCACTAAACACCAAGACACAACTTCCTGTTACACTCTTATACTACAGAAAATATAAAGTCATCACTTTTTTTCTCAGAAGTACAGTAATGGCCTTGTTCTTATAATCTCACTCCCTACTACTAGAACTCAGAATATCCTTTGGTAAATTTTAAATATAAATAAAGGTATAATTTTAATACTTTACACCATTAAAACGCTGTTTATAATGTATAACCATTGGATTTGATTGGATAGTGGTGGGTTTTACATATAACCACTAGGTGGCACTCTTTGATAAAGTGAGTGTTGAGTGTTAAGAATTTTGTAGAGTTGCTGACCTGCAAGCATGAAACATTCTGTTAATAAGTAAACAGTAAGGAATCTTGAAGGAGCTTTAGTCTGTAGTTCTTATTATTTAATCTTATGTCACACAGGGCTGCTACAATAAAACCGTACCTTTCAATAAAAAAAGGTTTTATTGTTTAATTAGAACAGCTTATAATGCTAAATATGTCTAGATGAGAGAAGTGTATTATCATGTCCTGTTTTACTCCCTCACCCCCTCCACCTGCTTTCCCCCTCTTGCACCTTGCTCTTAGGAATCTCTAAACAAGGGAATGCCTTAGTAATTCCCTCAGGAGTGCTGATACTTCCTCCTGCATTAAATGCCTTAGAGCACCAGGTGATGCAAATATTTTGTTTTCCCTGTGTGCCAAGAGTGGCCAGAGCAGTCTATATGCTCAGTCAGAGCTTATTGTGATGGGTAAGACCCCCCACCGCGGGACAGTCAATATGGACCACATTTTCACTCTTCCAAACAGCAAACATACTTTTCCTTTACTGCTTCACAAAAGAGAACAAGGAAGAAATGCTAATCATCTGCCCATCAAGCTACCATGCTTGAGGCATCATGTTTAGTGACCTGTCAGAACTTTAGTCTCTTAGGGATACAAACTAAGAGACTTTGTTAAAGGGATAGTTCACCAAAAAATAAATTAATTTACTCACTCTCATGTCGTTCTAAACACATATGATTTTGTTTCTTCTGTGAAACTGAAAAAAAAAGATCTTTCTGCCTAACATCTTTTTGCATACTACATAAAAAAGACAGAAATATGGGTGGACATCAACATGAGGGTGAGTAAAATTACATTTTAGATTTTATGTTGATCTGTGCTTTCATACCTGTTCACAATTCAAAGTATTGTTCGGTTTAAGGGAGAGCTTTGCACTTTACTATGTGGAATGGACATGGTAGGGTCACTTACTCTGTTTTTATTTATTATCTTAAAAAAAACTCTTTCACTTAATCAAATCTTCTGCGCATCGACACAACCAACACGTAGCTCCATTCCAAGCTTTCAAGTCTGTGAGCCCAAGCAGAACTTTTGTGCTTGTAAAAATACCCCACAGGGGAATAGTAAGTGAGTGGCACACTTTTACTTGGCAAAACAGCAAACATACCTTCCCTTCATTGTCACACAAATGATGACAAGCAGGAAATGCTAATCGTCCGCCCATCAAACTATCAGAAGTCTGAGGTGATCTACTCTGGTAACTGTCATCCCTGCAGAGTTACCGGGCTGCTGATGGTTTCATCTCCCATCGGAGAGAGACATCCACGGAGGAACAAACAGTGGCTTGGGATCCCAGAACAAAAGTCCCAGGCTCCAGGGATGTGGGTTCATTATTAGTATGCATGCCGTTGTGTTCTCCCATTGACTTTTGCACTGAGGACAAGGCCAGAGAAGCACTCCTTTATTAAGCAATGGGGAGCTTATGTTATTCATCTGTGAATTGCTCCATTACATATGCAGGCAGATGAATGTTGTCTTATGAATCTTTGTCCATGCATTAAATGTGTAGAATGTGATGTATGGTAAAAGTAAGGATAAGTGTCCCTTACTATAGTGCTATTGTTATGTACAGTATATGTGACTTTGCCTGTGAAAATCCAGTTTAAGTAAAAAAAACAATTCTGTTTTCTGCATAAAATAATATAAAGAACATTCTGTGAAAATATAACCTTTATATCTTTAATATTGACTGAGGAATGACATGTTAAAGATTGAAATCATAGTCATATTTATAGGTGAAATCAAACTTTGATGCTTATGTCATAATTTGATTTTGAGACTTTGGTTTTCACAGATAAGGTCACATGTGTGTGTATGTGCATATATAAATATTTATTACAGTAAATAGAATGAAATATAATCTTTTTTTAGTGAAACTGATCCATTTAAAAAACAAATTCTTTCTGAGTTGTATTTAATGCAAAGGCTTAAAGTGAATAGAAGTTTTTATTAACATTCATTGCCATCATCACATACCGATGTAGGATACATGCCTAATACATTTTACCTATATTGACCTTATATTGGTGAAGATTTATATTTTAGTTTTAAACCAGCCTCTTTATATTCCCATCACAGCAGGCTGTTAATGCGGTGCCTCATGCTAATATTAGGCAGCCACGCTCACTCGGTCTCACTCATTGTGTTCTCGCCTCCATCCAAAAGCAAAAAGTTTTTTTTTGCCCTTCTATTCCTTAATCAAATCCCCCGTTACACCCGCCACACACCCAGCCTCAGGCTCTAGAAACCCAGAGACAGAGGCTGCACGTCCCTATTCAGGCACACACCGCCATCCACAAAAGCGCCCGCAACCCATCCGTCACACTGACACCCCCCCGGTCCTCCGCCGCCCTCTCCCCAAAACAAGAGAGGGATTCGGGGCAGCACACACTCCACTCGCATGGAATTCGAACCACCCGGCCCGCGGCCCGCTTTTGTCCTGTCCTTATTGGGCCCCCTGCACAATGTAACCAGGGAGGAACAGAGAAAAAAGGGAGTGTCTGGGCTGATGCATTGGACCCGCCCTCACCAGCCCTCTTCTCTCTGGTCACCAGCAGCATCTCTTGTGTGAGGCTCTCAGAGGGGTTGGTAAGGCCTGCCTCCCATTGCGCTGATACCACAACAATAAACTGGTGTCCATTCACAGTCAGAGTGGCTGTCCTTTACCGCATCCAAAACGTCCACAAAAGTGATGCATTGATGTTGAAGAGTCTTAGTTCGGGCCGCTTTTGACAGTGTCTTACAATTCAGCAGCTTTAAGATGAAAAGTACTTTTCTTACAGCGGTGTGAAGGTTATTGTGCTGCTGTCCTGCTTGAGTTGGGGCTATTTTGGCACTCTATCAAATTCATGATTAGTATTGAAATTTTAGAAACGGACTATTCATATTAGGATGCATCATTCAACTTTATTATTCTAGTTATCCTTCTTTTGTGGGCTAAGCATACAATTGTCAAAACATTGGCATTTTGCTATATTAGCATCACTAAATCAAATACAATAATGCAAAGTTAAGCTGATCTTTTATCGCCCTACTTTTAAAAACCCATGAGTAGATTTTTAAATTTCCCCCTTTTCTTTCCGTTGCTAAAGCGGACAGCTATTCAGAAAGAGTCATGTGGAATGTGGGATTCCGCCAGCCTCACGCCCTTTCCTGAGCGGGCATGTGCCACTCCGACAGCAGGGGCCACAACCTCAAATTACGCTGCATCCCAATACAAGAACCCTGCTGTGCAGGGAGGGGAGCAAATAGAATAGTGGCACACACTCACATTAGCGGGACTGTTTGTAATTCAGCGTTTGTGTGTGGGTAAAAACCGAGAGGCTGTATGATTGGCTGGTAGGGAAATCTAGTTTGGCCTCTTTCATGACCGCTCTGATAAAGCTTTCTTCAGGATTTGCTATGGTTGTCTTGTCCTGCTGCAGCTGTCCTTTAAGAGAGTGTGAGCGCAGTGAAAAGAACTGGCCTTGAGGGACCAGAGGTAAAGCAGGGTTGATGGGGTTATATTATTCAGTATTGTAGAGCATGACGCCTCTCATTAACTAATATTATTTAGTGGAGCGAACGCAAAAGATAAAGTGATTTCAGTTGTCATGAATGCAGAAGGAAGAAAGGGAAAGTGAATGAAGGAGAGGGAGTAATAATTTTTCTTTTTTCTTCTTTTTGTTGTCAAGTTTTTTAATAACAATGATTAAGTGGGAAAATCTGTTTTTTTTTTAAGATTCTATTATTATTAAGCTATAACTTTGCTTGTGCTCTAAAAATTCATATTGAATTTCTTGAAAATCATATAATAAATATATTTACTTGTTACAGGTACAACATTCTTTAGATGTAAATAAGTTCTGTAGATGTAAATATGTCTCTTCTTATTAACAGAAAAAATATTGTGCACGCATTTTGAAAATTGCATCACTTATATCTAATACTTTTATGTACAGTGTATGGAAATGTACAGTGATATACAAAACTTTTTAGTATCTGTTTTCATATTGCTATATTTTATCATTGCTAGAATGCTGTACTGCCCATCAACATGTTCTTTGGAAGTATAGTTCAGAATGATGCTGTTCTTTTTCTAACTGAAATGATTAACATTTGTAGTTCATATTGAGGAACTAAATTTGTATGCTGTGTCACTGTGCGTGCTGTGTGTGATGGAGGTCATAGACCAGGGCATGCATTGAACTGGAATGGCCTGCAGGGATACGTGTTGCTAGGCAAAGTGCACTGGCTCAGTTGGAGTCAAACACACAATGCAGCAAGGCCCATTGGTCCTGATGATAATAAATGAGGTGCCAGGGCATCTGTGATGTTCTGAAACTCAGAGAGCTTCACGCCATCCACGCTGTCTGCCATTTAATTCATTAGAAGTGAGCCTTTTATTACTTCAGGGTGTTGCAAACAATGGAATGCCTTTGAAATGCCCAAATATTTAGTTATTTTCAGCTTATTTGTTTTTTGTTTTAAATCATTTCTTTATTTTAAAATCGTTACAAATTTGGTAAACCTTTATTTCATGATATGCTTAAAAATAAACTCCACAGCAGCAAGTGTGACTGGCTTATGGTGATATTCAGTTCATCTAAGGCCTTAAAGACAATTTCATATCTGTGTGTGTTCAGAAGTCAAACTTTTAGTTACAGTTATATTTGTGCCGTACCTAATTAATGTCAAATAACTCCGTTTCATCAGAAAAAAAAACTGACTGTAAAACAATAAAGTGGTCAGCTGACCTCGTAGCCCCTGGCGTGGTTGATGTTAATGGCATCTATGGCATGCTGTCCTTAGGGGAAAAAGTCAGTCCTCCTGAGTGCTGTAAACCGTAGAGAAATCTCTGCAGCCTACTGTCAGGGGTCACGCTGGCCGCACGCTAGGGTCAGCCTGTGACCTTCTTCCCTTCGGCTGAGCCTAAGGTGCCTTTCTCTCCAAACAGCGGTGTAATTATCTCCTTATTGCGGGAGCGCTAAGGCCTGATGAGAGAGAGATTCAAGAGGGCTTGTCAAAGATGAGAGGCTTTAGACGCGTAATTCTCATCTCTCATTAGTTGTGGCCCCTTCTCTCTCCTGCCCATGGGCACACAAAGAATCTCTGCTCCCCCAGCTGAGAAGGGCTTCATCAGGGACAAAAGGGAGTCCCTTAGTCCCTGACTAGAGCACAGACCGGGCCAGGAGGTGGAACAGCAGGGCCTATACCCACTTAATCCCAGAGCTACGGTATAGGGACATGACTTGCGGACTAAAATCCTCCTCTCAGGGACTTAGAGCAGTGGCTACTCAGCAGTGTTTGGAATCCTCTTTTTGGAGTCACAGTGGACTTTAGGGATAATGGACTCCCCAATAGCCACTACTGACTGAGCACTTGCTGGGCAACCACACCAAGACTGCAGGATGCGTAAAAATGTGTTAGGCTGAAAAATTGTCTTGCTGGGACACTTCCTATTAACCTCAGGAGACAAAATAACTGAACGGGTCAAGAAAAAAAAGTTGCTTAAAAGAAGGATTAACTTTTCATGTATTGTTTTAAACATAGGTGTAAACTAAAAACAATTGGACTTACCAATTTGCCACATTTTAGGTTAACCTGATAACTGTCACTGAACGTTCTGAACTATCCAAACTAAAATTTGTATTTTTTTTTATTAGTGTTTTTATGTTTTGATAAATTTGGGTATTTTTACATTTTCGTTACCCTTAAGTTTTATATTTTTTTGTTTATAGTTATTTGTCATATATTAATACTTATGTCTTATACCTTCCCATCAATATATAGTTTGTCATGATTAGATTAGAACTCACTATAAATAGTGAAATAGCGAAATAACATACACAGTAGGAACCGTGACAGTTAACAGGTTAAACACAAAAGGTAAAAAAGTGATCACTCTCTCATTATTCATGAATTTTATCAGTTATGTTGTAAACCATAACAGTGATAGTCAACATCATGTCCAGGAATTTTATTTGAAGTGGGTGAGATTCTAGGTAGAGTAAAACAGGTTTGTTTGCAATTTAGATTAAATTCAAGATTCTGCATGGCTATGTGTATACCCAAAATAGACACTTGTTCTGTCATGTTTGTCCGGTTGCGTAGTATACAATTCTGTCTGTCAGTGTGTTGTGCAACTTTTACATTTTCAGTTATAAAAAAAACTTTCTCTATTTAATATATGTTTGCAGTAAAACAAGACATTAAAGTGAGAATGCACAGGCTGTGAATATGTGTTCATCATGTTTATGATGTTATCCTGCATGTGGCTGAGTTGGAATTTTTAAGTTCCAATGCATGATGCCATCCTGCAAGAACTGCTAAAAACCACAGTCCTTCATCATCCCTTGCCTGGCGATGGTTCCTCAGCTAAGCGTTTTCTCATGTTAATCATGTTCTTTGTAGTTGAGGGGATTTGCTCAGTGAAAGCTTTGTCCCCAGTCCAACAAAGAGCCCCCCCAAAGTCAAGCCCACTGCCATGCTGACACAAAGATTCGTGGTTTGGGGAGCACGTCCCCAGCCCTATTCATTCTGAGCTCACCCCTCAAAAAACCCTTCTTAAATCACTCATGTACCTTTACAGAATTTTCCTGAATATGACACGGGCATCAATAATGTTATTGGAGTTTATCATTGGCGGAATTCCATGTCATACCTTTTCTCAAAATGTGTGCATATTTCCACAAAAGCAATGTTTTCATAAAAATTTGATTTTTTGTAAGATGGTTGTGTTGTTTTCATTTCAAAATGAAAGAAAGCTTTCCTGATCTATAAACATATCAGGTAGAGCAAAAGAAAGCTAACATAAAAGTTTCTTTCTCAATGTATGTAGGCTGGCATAAAAAAGACAGTAACAGGGGCATTAATAGGATTTTTTTTTGCATTTCTAAACATAAAACTTTTAGCAGGCTTTTTGCCTCCTTCTCTTTTTGTGCAGTAATTGGGTTATTGCTGTATGAGCATTATAAAGATGCATAGACATAGTGTCAAGGGGGAGTTAGGTAGGGGGACAACTATACAAAGAGAACGTTCCCTTTACCATTTCTAATTGGCCACCCATGGCCTTTAACTATTCACCTTTCACATTTTCATCCAAAGGCCAAAAGGGAAAAGAAGTTATTTATATGCTGAGAACTGGAGCTACTGGCTAGAAGAGTATTTACAAACACATCTGATCTTGCCTTTAATATTTTAATTTTTACATTTTCTTCAATTGTTAATATATTATATAATTCTTTCAGATTTTTTCAATTCCCCTAGGTTATATAGTAGGCTTTGAGTAAAGGGCTTTATATGGAGGTTGATACATTTTTTCAGTGGCTCTATAGCTTGGGAGACTATTCAATAGTTCTGAATACAGCAAGAAAATGATTGGATTACTCTTTTCTTTTCTAATTAAAAAGCCCCTTTAACCTTTGGACATGCCATCACTCCTTGCTTTCAAGCTTTCTCTGAGAAATTGTGAAAGATGTGAGAAAGATGATCCAATTATTTCATTTGCTAATTAGCATCAATGGCATCTCACCCCACCACTGGCCTGCCGACCTTTTAACAGTCAGCCTCTGTAAAAGACCAGCCTTATTTATTTACCCGGAGAAAGTGACGAAGACAAAGGTAATTTGATTGCCAGACCCTTTCCATATGCTTACAGACCTGTGCGGTCAACCAAAGCCCCCAGAGACCTGGTCAGGTTGTTTCACCCAGCCCTTGCAAAGAAAAAACCTTAAAGCAAACACATTGAATCTAGTTAAAAAGAAAATGAAGCAAACAAACAATGCGGGGAAAACAAGTGACCCGCAAAAAAGGCTTTCAAACAGAAGCAGTTTGGAAATGCTCAGGGAAAAGCTGTGTCTATTCTGCACTACGGGCTGGCGAAGAGAGATAAGAAATTGTATTGATGAAAGAAAAACAAAGATTTTGTCAGTGATTTGAGAAAAAGCTTGACTTTTGTCCTATCTTCTCCATAATAGTCAAGCATTGAATTAGCATGGCCAGATGGCAATGAGATTACAGACATTTAAATTCATACGCAAAGATCTACTTCTGTAAGACGATAATGAATAAGAAATGTGATTGCCATGACATACAGCTAGAAAAAAGTGTATACATGATTTTTTTTTTTTTTTTTCTCTAAATTTTATATCTAATTTTTAGAAATGATGCAAGTTAAGTTGCCTTTGTACGATTCTTATTGTTCATACTGACCATACTGATACTGAAATGCTGCCCAGTGGAGCTTAGTAAGGGTGCAGTTTTAATTGAACCTCCAGAAGGACACACGTATGGTTATGTGACACCACAGCATAAATAAAACTCCATTGTGGCGGGCAGATCATTGCCTCAGACTCATTAAACCTCCCCACCACCTCTGACTATGAGGAAGCACAGCATCCTCTTTACCAAAGAGCCACAGGGCCCGGGGTACCGGTTTAAACCAAACAAGGACGCCATTACTCCTCACAATGCTCTGAATGGGCCAGCGGGGAGAAGGGCAGTCTGGCTGAAACTGGGGAATGTTTAATTAAACTTTGGAAAGGCTTGGAAGTGCATCTGCACCAAATGACCCTCCAGCTGAAAAGAGGGATTAGGCTGATTGAGAGAGCAAGTTCATTAGAGACACACAGGACGAGCACTCAGAGGAGAAGACTGCTGGTGCTGTTGCATTTCACGACTATAGCTATTTGCTTGCACCCACTTTTTACAATTGCTGAGAAGATATACATTTTTGGGTTAAATTACCACAACATATGAAGAGAAAACTAATGACAAAAAGTGTCAGTGAGGCTACGTAGTGAAAGTTTAATAGTGAAAGTTTTTCTTCTCCAGTAATCTCCAGTAACTCCAGTAATTTCATATATGTGACCCTGTGTGTGAAAACCCAGCTAAAGTAGTTTTTTTGTGATTTACTGTTTTCTACATGAAATCATCCTACATACTAAAAAAGAACATTCTGTGAAAATAAAACCTTAATATCTTTGATATTGACTGAGTAATGACATGTCAAAGATTGAAATCATAGGTGATAGTTATAGGTGAAATCAAACTTTGGTAGTGCAAACAACTAATTGCGATTGATTGCATCCAGTGTTTATATAATATATGTCTTTGTTTTTATGTTTATAAATACAAAATTTATATGTACAGAACACAGACATTTATTATGTAAACTGGATGCGATTACTGGATTTTTTCTGGATGCGATTAATCATGATTAGTCATTTGACAGCCTTACTGTGCATGTTATCTCATAATTTAATTTTGAGATTTCATAAAAGGTTGACAAAATTTGCCAAGATAGCAATGTCTGCAATCAAAAGTCAAATTATTCAGTTATTCCCATCAAGTTCTGGACTTTGCTCATTTCATATCTCTATTCTCTTATGATATAACAACATTTGTCTCATTTCTGTCTGTTTTTATTTCTACTGAGAAATGTAATGAGAAACTTCTCAGACTAAATTTATACTTGCTACTTGAACTCTTATCTCCTGAGTTATGAAAGACTCTTTTTCTATAAGATCAGCTTAAACAACAACAACATGTATATTTAACGATTAAACAACTGATGTGGTACACTTTTCAAGTGCTTTGTGGTGTTTTTGTAAAATCTAAAGTCACTTCCTAAACAATTTCACCCTCTGTGAGTTCTACCCCGGGGCTAAAGGATAAACCTTCCTGCCCTCCCGCTCTCTATAAAGTTTGCATAGTTTTGATTTTATTGGCCACAATATACAATCAAAGGTAATAGAGCACTTGGACATTAAGTTTAAAACATATTTAAATCACTGTAATGAAAGAAGACATACAATGTTTCTGTGGGCAATTTTATAAATATCGATCAGCTTACTTTTGAAATGAAGTACAGACTGAAAGGCAATAATACACTGTTTTCCTCAGAAGATTTGTGAAATCTCCATAAATGTTTCTCTGGATATATTTTGATACAGGAGGACAAACATCTGTGCAACTCTTCTGTCGTCTTTGAGGAAATTAGCAGGGAGTACGGCAATTGTTGGAGAGCTGTATTGGTGTATTAATAATTAACCATTTCCCCCTTTGCTTCCTCCCCCATAGAACTTCTCTCTGGTGACATTTCCAGGGACTGTTCTCTGTAGGAGGATGGACTTCTTCATTTAGAGGACAGGACAATGCAGTACACTGCTTTTGTCCCTTTGAAATCCTGCTGGGCCTCAATATGGCCGGTCAGGGATCAATAGGAAAACACAAAAGCTGTTATTCTGCAGATTCACTGGGCCTTTAAAGAAGGCGCAAAGCAGACAGCATCCAGTCCGCATGGTGTCTAGGCCACACTGGGCAAAAATGGAGAGATGTAAAGGGTAGCAAGAGAAGGAGTGTCAGAAGAAGAGAGAGAGTGTCAGGTTGGTAAGGGAAAGAAGGGTGGGTGTGACTCGAATGTGTTTTGAACTGAACTTGAATAGGAGATCAAAGAATAGAATGCTGAGACACTTTTGGCGCTTTTATTAAAAGCAGCTTACAGTGAATATAACGTATAATTGATCGATATGCAAACTTTCTGGAAATCGACCCCATTATTTTGCTTCTGCTTGTTGGCAGTACCAGCTACATGAAACTCCAAATAAATTCACTTAAATCCCTACATTGAGTCTTTTTCACGCACCTATTCCGATGCTGTTTTTTACTTCTCTCGCGAACAGATGGCCCACATATTATTACGTGCTGAGCTGGTCTTTGGTTTACATTTGACAGGATGTGATTTCTTAGCTCAATCAAAGACGGCAAGAGGCCTGGCCCAAGTCCATTGTACAAGCGATTAGAGCATGAATAGAGTCTCAAAACGGAGAACTAGTGCAGGGAGACAGCATGAAGAAGGAGGATGAGGTGAAGGAATGCAACGAGAACAACCGGGGCCTGGTCAGCGGGCCCCTGCGAGGAACTGGACTTTGTAAGCTTAGTCTCTTGCCATGTGCTGCGATGCAGGGGTCTGCAGGCGACGTGCTTTCTGCCACCCCACAACTCAACTGTGAGAATGGACACGCAGCAGGACGCCTTTTTTCCTTGCGGTACAACCCCATCTGCCACTGCTGATTGTAGAGAGGCCAGGCAATATAAGAGACCACAGACTGATGTGATAAATGACTCTCATAGAAACTGCACGCTCATATGCTCAAGTCTAAAGGGAACACGCTTTTAAGGATATCTACACAAAGTTGTTATGAGTTTGCTGTTTTCTTTTTGACACCTGCAACAGGATAAAACAAATTATATCTTGTGGTCAAGTTTTGGTTTGATGTCGTCCCACAAAGTGGGACTCTGTGATTAGGACAAAATACCCAGAGTCATTTAGAGAACAAGTGCAAACAGCTACCACAAACTGTGCTGCTCTGTTTGTTCAAGATTATTATCTGTATAAACAGTGAAAAAAATGGTGCTGTTAAATGAAGCTTTAAATTCTTGTTCTGGGGCTAAATACAGTTATGTGTCAGTTACAGGATTGGCCACTCTTTACAGAGCCGACAGAAAGGTTGCATAAGATGTTCTCATACAGACTTGACTTGGAAATGTGCTCTTGACTTGGTCTTCAATGAAAGAAACAAAAAATGTCATTATCACATTCAGACCTACATGCAGTGTGCACTTTTTTATATTCATAAAGAAAAAAGTCATATCCAAGTCATGATCAAGTTGGTAATATTCACGTTCAAAAGAAACAAAATGAATGCAGTATTTATAGAGGTTGACATAGCCAAACCATAAAATCCTAAATTTCTTTGTAAATTCCTGAAGACAACTTTTTTTAAGTAAAAACAAGTAAACATGTTTATCATTTTGTTTCATTCATCATTTTCTATCTATATGACTTTAGTCACATTTTTATTATTACTGTCTTTTATCTCCATCTTCTCCTTTTGTTTGTGTGTGTTAGACAAGGTTGGTACAGCTATGCCTGGCAGGCTCAGAATTCGTCTTGAATCAAGCACACTTTCACAACACACAGAACACCCTCGGGATCTGTCACTTTACATTTTAGTCTTGCCAAAAGAATGATGGTTCACTGAATGGCACACACTCTCTGGCAATTTACACTAGACTGATTCTGAGAGAGTTTTCAGAAGAGCTGGCCGAAGTATAAAACTCAGTTCTAAATCCACATTTGTCACCAAAGGAATGTCATAAGGTCAAATTAACCTCAAACAAATTCTGTTTCCCGGTATATCTGCTACTTCATCGCAGTCGAGAAGGCGTCACCCTCATGTGAGTGACAACATTAAGAAGCAGTTACTTGACGGTTTACTTTTTGTCTCCAGTATCAACAGAGCCAGGGGCAAATGTCTCAACATGCATTCCATAGATGAATTGTTCGTCTTATTCGTGGTGTTTGTATGTGTAGGGGCTTATATGTTGAAGCTGCATGCTTTGCATTGTACAGATACTCATAATTGAATGTTAAAATATTAACTGTGAATGTGTCATTGTTCTATTTGCCCACAGTAAAAGTAAAAGCAGATTATACAAAATCTAAACATTGTTTCTTTCATAACTGGTCTAATATAATTTTACAGTAGAGAAGGGTTTAAATAAAGGCCTGTCATTTATATTTTTATTAGTATTGTTCAAACTTAGAATATAGAAGCAGATTAGTATTGATGCTTTACATTTACAGAATAACAGATTAAAGCCAACTACAATGTTGTATTTCTGAAGCAAGTCATACTATAACCAAGACATATTGAGGAGTACTTTTTTTGCCTTTTATCATTTTTCAGATAGGAAAGTGTAGATTAGACAGGAAGTGAATTGGGAGGAAAGAGAGGGTAGCGGGCTTGGAAAGGACGCCAGAGCCGAGATTCGAACTCGCGTAGTCATGCGCAGTTGCGCTGTATATGTGTCTGGAGCGCTGTCCACGCCACAGGCTCCGACGAGGAGTACTCTTTTATACATTGTGAATAGAAAGAAAGAGAGAAGAATTAAGAGTTTGTGACAAGGAAGTGAGGCGTGTGTGTGTGTGAATAACTGTGATGATTTAGCCCGTGAGAACAGTGGGTGGATTATGGGATGGACAGGTGACTTGAAGCTCAGTCACTTGTTCTGACTTTTCAACACAGTTTTGTCGTGACCTGCAGCTTGATTGCTCATGGTTACCCTGCAGCAAAGAACAGACTGCTTTCTACCGCATGAGCTCTGTGTGACACTGCGTAGACTGTTCAAGAAAATAAAGTGAAACAAATAAATATTTTGAGTCTATTTTGCAAATCTTGCATTCTTATTGAACTTGCTAATACAGTTGTTTATATTATTTTAGAGCACCCTCCACCATTAAACCCAATAAACATTTAGCTCATGTAAAAGAGCATTAGATTTCAAAAGTAAACGAACCAATAGTTTAAACTCAGGTATTTGCATAACAGTAGATTCGGCTTCAAGAGAGGTGGGGCCAAATCTCACTCCAGGCTTCAGAAATCTAATTGAGCAAGAGAAATATGCATCAGGAAAGAGAGAGACAAAAAGAAAGAGAATAGGCTGTAAAAGAAAAGCTAACCCTGAAACTGCGCTCTGTTGACCTTGAAAACAGGATGGAGAAACTATATGTATGCCACTAGTGATGCATTTAAGCAAGCATTAACATCAACCGGCTTAACTAATGAATAGTGCCTGAAAAAACTATGTTTTAAAAAAAGAATATTTGTTTTAGCAGTGGCACCTTTTGGGGGGACGTAGAGAACGTCCCAATCCAGCAATCTTATTGAATGTCTAAAGCAGAAGAGAGCTGTGAATAGAATTAGAGCAAATCTGCATAGTACAAGAGCTCTCTGACAAAGACTTAATGGTACGTTTGGCTCTTTTGAAGGGGCAGCAACAACCCAAAACCTTTGGTCCTCGGACCCCTTCAACAAACCCCAACCCCCCTCATAAACCCATTCAGAGTCCTCTCCACCCTAACCCCCCCATTCCTGTCCTCCACTCACGGAGGGTGACTAGGGAAGGCTAGAAGATGAGTATTGATATAATGAGTGAAAGAGAAAGCGTACAAAAACACTGCATAAAGCGTCGATGTGATTAGAGCCTGAATTCCATTATGGCTTTCGGCGATGATGGACAAATACACCCGGTAAGAAAAGCATGGGGTGAGGCAATGGGTGCACAAAAGCCCCTCAGAGATTTAGCTGAATGTTTAAAAGAGAATAGGTCTGGATGGTTAAATATTTAAAAAATACACTAAATCGTACACAGACATTACAATGCAAATAAGCGTGAATGGAGAGAGGTAAATATTGGTCTTGGTATGCATGGAGATTCTTTTTGTCTTGAGGAATGAGAGGAAATGCAAAACAAGAGGAAAATGCTTGCTAGTGTATTGGGTAGGCAGGTTTGTGTGTTGTGTGTCATTCACATGTAAACCGCATGCACTTCACGTAATTGCATTAGAAGGTTTGACAATGAATTTGTGTGTGTGCTTAGGGGGTATCATCAAATCCATCCCATCTTATTCTCATCATGAAGATTGTGTAAATAATTTTCTTTGGGAAAAAGCAGTGGAATTTACACTAGCTGGTGAGATGCACTTCTGGTTTCTAAATGGACCAATGTAAACAATCATTGTATTTGTCTGCAGCGGCTATAGTGCACTGCCTGAGTCCTGACTGATAATCAGCTAAGCAAATGTTGATTTAAGCATGAGCATTTTCTTGAAAATGGCACCTTCACCATCATAGAAATCATCTGGAAGTTTAGAAATAGATTTTAGAACAACCAGACATGCATGTCTTTTTTGAATGAATTTGGTTTTTGATCCCTGTATAAGAAGATAACACTAATAAAATTTTAAGTTTGTGTTCAACTAAAGAAAAACATTATACAGCCGGGATGATATGAGGGTCAGAATAGGTTCATTTTTGGGTTTAACTATTGCTAGAAAACAGTTGCAATACCTGAAAATAACACTAAGCATTGCAGTATAGGTCTACAAAAATCCTTTCATAGAGTTGGCTTCCAACACCTGCTTAGTTATTGACATAAAAGTGTTTAGAGCATGTACGTTATCATCATGTCTTAGATAAATGAGTTTAGATCTCACATCCATGCCTTTTTTCTGGCTGTAGTGTCACACTAAGCATACAAATTGTTAATCAGACAGAGATAAGGAGAGACCAGGCCAATTATTAAACTTGGATATTAAAGAGTTCTATGTAACCATCCAAAACTGACATGATGGCAAATATATCTGAAATCAATAACCTTGTGCAGATGTGTATACAGAAGTGGACTAAATGGACTGATGGTACAAGACTATAGATGCCTTGACTATCTTTTGAGACATTAGGGTACCATAGTCATCACTCTTTTAACTATGCAAAGCTTATCAGGAGGTGAACCTTATCATTATGTGTCAGCTGGTGAAGCATGGTGGCCTGGGGGGACCACTGTAGAATGGCATACAGTGGGCAGGCCTAAAATGGCAGGGATGGAATCTGGTGTGACACTCTAGCTTTTGTGTGACCTTTTTAAGAGGGTCATCGCTGTCACTCTGTGTTGCCCTCAGACTGTACCTGTTGTGGAGAACTGGAGTAGATTTGAGTTAACCGCATGTGAGAAAAAATGAAAGTAAAAATCACATTTGCATTTGTTTTTCTGTTAGTAGCACAGAGGTCATTGGTTTGGGTCCCAAGGATCATGCAAAAAGTGTAATGTGAATGTAAAAATAATGCAAAATGTAAAAAAAACAATGAAAATCCCACAAATCAATATACTCTATTATTATAGGTGACACTATATAGGTTACTAAGAGAAAACAGTGGCGAATGGTATGAAAATCTCAGTCAATCATGATATCTTTTAGATCTCTTACATTAAATTAAGTGTCTTTTCTCTACTGTCAAGTTTTAATGAATATGCCTGACAACCTTACACCACTGATCAAAAAATAGCATTGGACAGTTCAAAATGAAGCCAAGCGCTATAAGGTCACAACCGGCCTTTTCGATTACAATCATCGTAAGACAACACAGCTGATCAGCAGGAAATAAACATGGGTACACAAACATCTAATCAGCTTTTGCACCCAGTCTGCATCCCAGTTGAGAAAGCTAGTTGATAATTTAGATTACGTTGGGGGACTGAATAAATCCAAAAAGCCACCCACAAAGCAGACCTCTATCAGGGCAGCTCCTCAAACAAGCAGAAGCCATGGAGATATCAGACGCCTCCCAACAATGGAAGTGTGGCTGAGAGATAGGAACTTGAGGAGCATATTTGCCTACAAGGCCCCTGGCCAGCACCGGCACACAGACAGTCCTCGCTGACCACACACACATTCGCAAATTCACTGCTTGTTTAATAATCATAAATTACCGGGCTAATCTTTGTCTTATCTTTCTTATCTCTTGTATTTAAACATCACTAAGAGAATTGTTTCAAGCGCAATGAAAACGTCAACTTAAAACAAATTCACTTTCTATAATGTCAGAGTCTGCTACAGGACTGGGTGGTACAGTGCTCAGAGCAGGGTTTGTTTTGGGAGTTTGTGATGAAGTTTGGTAAGGGGGGTGCGATTGGCCCTCAGCCGAGACGGGTGACTATTATGTGTGCATGAAGGAGTGTGTGCGGAGGGTGCAGGGCAATTTAAGACTGTGTTTAGCATGCAGAGCCAGACAGAGTAAATCAACCTGACTGCACACAATTATGAGCGGAGCGGGAGAGAAAGAGAGGGAGATTTTTATAAGATTAAAGGGAAACACAGCAAAAATTTCAATGCGAGGCATTAAATCAAATCAATGTGTTGGAAAAATAGAGGCTGTTGTTTAACATACAAAATTTACAAATAACATCAGCCTTGACAAGTTCCTTTTCTTCATTGATTTCTGTATAACAATAATATATTTGCAACTTTATATATTTGCTGTATTTTATTTGATATTTTTCAAGTTTCAGGTCTACTATTAGAGATGTATCCCCAATGAAAAGATGGAGACAAAACAAGAACCAAAAGAGATTCAGAGTCTAGATAGAAAAAAAACGAGGGAAGATTAAAATTTGTCTGAATGAGGCCCACACGCTGCCCCTTTTCAATTGTCCCAGGACCCAAATCAGGCTTTTGTGTGAGGCACTGTAAAGTACTGTCACTCATTCTGCAGGATTTTATTGATGGGAAAATTTATGAATTTACTCTTTCACATATTAAAAGGACCTCCTGCTCTAAGTGCTGACATTAGGCTGTACAGACTGAAGTTAGACATCACAATGCCACTTGTACACTAAAGCGACATCAAAGTAACCAAGACATCCAATCAGATTTATGTTGAAGGCTCTATGTGATGAATATGGTGTAGCCCTCGCACAAAAGTGCTTTTGTGTCACTTAAATCAGAGGCCATTCAAAATCAGCACGGGTCTGTCTGATTGGATGATGGCGAAAGGCCTTACAGCGCATCCAAACTTCACACGCACAATAGCAAATGCAAATTTTCATGCACTTAGAATCTTAGTGGTTGGTTGATTCACATTTGAAGCACTTTGAAGGATGTAATTTGTAGCAAGAATAGCTTTTAGCAAGCTTACCTACATTTAAGTGTTGCAAGGTTTTTACCAACAAGCATAAAAAGTCGCTTATAAGACTATACAGTATACAGTATACAGAAAAGCAGACAAGTGGGTTATTGGTATGAAATTTTATCAGCAAACCCATTTGGATGCCCTCCAAAACAGTTAATTCATAACCATTAGTCTTCTGCTGACTTCATCTGCAGTTCACTGCCTCTATAGGTTGGAAGAGACAAGTTGGTTTCACAACATGGATTATAAATTGCTTTGCACTTTTTTTGCTTAAAAATTAACTGTTCACATACTATATCTCAAGGTTTTCCCTGTTAATCCTTTCCACAGCTGGCTGTCACTCTCCCGTGTTGTTATAAATGGTACCCATTAATTAAACCATGTTGACACAACTCAGAGCTCCTTCTTTTATGATGTCAAACATATGACATCAAGATGAATTATCTGTAGTGATGACCATTGGGGTATGAATACAATACCACAATAAAACAGGCACATACACAAGGCGGTTATATGAATAAATATAATCTTTATTTTACATAAAATAATTCTCTCAATAAAAAATTGCATATACACAAGTTTGTATAAAAACACACAAGTGCACACTTTGATACAAAAGTTATTCTTCCAGTACAAAAACATCGCTGCAAATCTAGCACAAAATATTAAAATATACAGTTTGCCTGTGGGCTGCCTAGTGTAACGTTAGTGTATTCCCTAACAGACTCCGTATATGGGACTATTTTCTCACTCATTCAACTACAACTGTTCACACCTCGTTATTTGTACATTATCATTCAAACACGTTTATACATTATTGCATCAACAGGTCGAATATGTTGAATGCATATGTAAATAATAAGATATTTCTCGGGTCAGCAGATATCCCAGGTGTAGATTTGCGCGCACGCTTCACGTTATGTGCAGTTATAACATTTTGCAAGTGTTGCATATGTGTGGATGAGCACATAGTTGGAAAAGGTCCTCTGCCTGGCCATTGCTCCATCAGTAGCCTCGGATCCTGCGTGCGCACCAGTGCGCATCACTTTTCTTTTCCTGCTGTCCTTTCAGCACCAATGTTTGCGTTTAATGAAACATCTGCAAAAACAATAACGACAATCATGAGTAATGCGTAAAGATTAAAGTCAACGTAGTCGCAAGTTGTGTTGGATGAAACTGATGATTTAGTAACGGCTCATACCTGGATTCAATATCTGTCGAACCATGTCGTGAAGTCGAGCAGCTCTTGCTCCTCTGAGCTGAGATGCTCGTAACTGCCCTCATCGGAGGAGTAAGTTGAATGTGGAGACTCCGGGCCTGCCGAGTACGCATTGGAGACGGATGGAGAAGGGACGCCACACTGAAACACAGCCGACACCGCGTCGTGCTCGTCCAGTAACTGTTGGAGCGCACGAATGTATTCCACCGCCGAGCGCAGGGTCTCCACTTTGCTCATTTTCTTGTTCGCCGCTCCGTTGGGCACGTGCTGGCGAAGCGTCTGGAAGCCCATGTTGACTTGCTTTACTCGGTTTCTCTCGCGTTCATTGCGTCGGGCCACAGCCATGGGCTGCTGCTGGGGGATCGAATAGCCCAGTCCGTTAAAGGTCAGTCTTCTCTTGCACCTCAGCAGCTCGGGGCTGCTGGAGCGCTGTCTCTTCAGCACTTTGGTCTCTGTACGCGGAGAGCTGCGCTCCCTGTCCTGTTTCTGTTGAGATGCAAAGTTCTCCGAAAACTGATGATAAAATGACTCCTGTGTCAGTTGTGTTGCCGCGATGACAGTTGCTTCCATCTCTGCAAAACGTGCGAAATAAATAAAAGATAAATAGATGAGGAGCGATGCAGAAGCAGCAGGGAGTTTGCGTGGAAAGCGCCGCTCTCGTGCCTTTCGCGTGGCTCGCACGAAGCGTATCGTAGGAGGGTTTGCCTGAACGTTGATATCACCTGTTTGGCGACTGATTTGGGGATGAAGGAACTTGCTCGCCCTTTTCTACACGTGCACCACACCTCCACCCCCATTCGGGTCGCACGCTCCCGAAGGAAAACCCCGCCCCCTGCATGAATCCCCCGCTCGGGCTTCGCGCGCCGGGCGCGTGGCTTTGGCGAACTCAAAGAAACTATTCTGTTCGCGCACTGTGCCACGCGTGAGGCGCTGTCTATCTGTGTGAAATAATAGTCAGCTAGTGCACATTTCTGTGCGCGCGCGTGTTGTGGAACGCGGATTTTTATTTAAAGTTCTAAATGATGGGCTGTAAAACTTGCTGTGCTCTCCAATAATGTCAGGTCAAACTATGGACTGTCTACACTTAATAAACGTTTACCAAGTTACTAGTTCACTTTACACTCATATTTTCCAAGATTTTAACAACAATAAACGCTAATAAACAATAAACAATAAACAACAATAAATTTGGACGCTTTTTCACAGTCATTTCAATGTCCAATCCAAATTGACCATACATTGCGTGTGCGCGCTCGTGTGTGGCTGTAATAAGTTGTCTGCTAAGTTAGATGGGTAAAGGCATCTGTTAAGACTTTTATACTAATTATTAAGCTTAACATGTTATTTTAACTTGGCATATAAGTTTATGAATGTACACTTATAGGTAACAGAACACTATTTTTACCCATATCTTAGCTTCCTTGTATCATTTTTAAAATATCAACTAATATCAACTAATTAGTTATGATAAATATCATCAAGGACACTTTGTATTGAGGTCAGGGTAAGTTTTGACGGGGGTTTAAAAACTATACTTGCTGTTACAGTATTTATTGACATCGTTTTGATATTTTATGGTAAGCGTGCAGGTTGCTTTATTTATTTAGATAATTGGTAATTAAGGTTGTAAAAATGACAATTAGCCATGCAGAATGACAATTAGCCAGTGAATAACTTTACTGGGACCATTTTCACATAATAAGAGTGCATCATCATGTACTGTAGCTGGAAGCTTGCGCTTTAAAACAAAATGTAAAGTGTAATGAATAAAGACCACCACCTAGCGGATAAACTGTGTAACTACATACATCGTATATGGAGCAATTTTCAGAATAAACCTGTTTAATCTCTTATAGTACCATTAGATTCCCCCATTGTAGACTAAGAAATGTACGTCTATATAGCATAGTTTTGGATACCTATATAACTGCATTGCAGCAATTATAATATAGTGTTAAAACATTTTTGTTTTTGAATTATGTCTATACAGACAGAGAAATGGTAAATCTAAATCTCTTAAATTAATTATGTAAACATAACTTTTACATTGTGTGTCATACATAGAATGCAGGATGTTAGTTTTCGTGTCCTCTCCATATGTTCTGCCTTCAGGCTTAGGTATCAGCGACATCAGCGGCTGCAAGAAAATAGTGAAATATAAAACGCAGAACAAAAAGTATGCATTGCTGTTTTGCAGTGTAAGTAAATGTATTTACTTCTAGGAAACAGCAACTCCGTCCTTCGTTGGTGTCCATTACGGCAAACTTGTTTCTCCTCTAGTCCTCTAAAAGACAGAACACAGAATTCAATTGCTTTAGTTTGTATGCTGATTTTATTTTATTATGGATAAAAAAATAAAATGGTCATATTCTGTTTTCATACATAATGGTTTATATCCTGCTATCAACACAAAAACTTACACATTGAATGGGTTTGTTCCCTTCTCGTCTAACCATTCCTTCCAGTCATTCCATTCAAAGTAATCTGAACAGCCAGGACTCTTACAGGGACTGTAGACTCTCTGACACAGCCCTTGCCACTGCTCAGTGAGCATGTCCAGTCGTTGCATGATCAGTCTTATGGCTTGCCATGCTTTCTGGATTTCTGCTAAATTTGTACAGTAAAATTCAATTTTACCCCAAGATAATAATCAAATACTAAAATTGCAAAATCCATGTTAAGTGTTATTTTTTCAAGTGTTATAAAACAGCAGAAGCATCTGATCTTACACAGTCCTCTATGCTTGTGCATCTTGTTGTAAATGAAATGTGTTAGGAATTACTTGTGTACAAAAATGATTATTTCTTTATAAATTCTAAGGTCTACTGCAATAGGAAATGCAATGGAAAAGAAATGTGACTTACCATCACCATGTTTGCAGCGTATCTCAATGGACTGGTTATGGGATTCACAATGTTCTCTAAGCAAAATACGTCTACTGCCACTGCAGAACAAACACTGGTCTTTTCCCATCCAGTATGTAGAGAACCAGGAACTGATTCTGATGACAAGTCTGTAAAGTGAAATCAATTAGAAATGTAAGTTTTGTAGTTGCTTGTTATGATGTCTAATGCATCTACGAGACAAGACTAGCATTCACCTGTGGAACAACCCATGTGGTATTTCAGGTAAGAAGTAAACATTGATGATGAGATCCTCTGCACTGTCTTCTCTCCATATTTGCACTACCTGATCATTGTTCGTCAGGTAACTTGGAAACAGACAAGCCTCTGGCTCATACAAAATGGATTTGGAGGGCTTATAAGGTTTGTTTGGGTGGAATTCTTTGGCATTTGGGTTTAGTGGACTGGTGTTTTTGGATGACATGCAAACATTAAAGTGTTTTAACAGCACAAGGACAAGTCCTTCTTTCTTTTGAGATCCAACTACCTCCTCAATTAGTTCTTCATCAGTAATGCTTAACTTCTGGAGCTCTGTGCGCACCAGGATCCTGATAGCCATATTGCTTAAGGTTGCTCTGTCTTTGTAGTCTTTGATCCAACTTTCCTTATATTTCTCAAGTGCATTTTCTGAATTCAGCATTTCATGGGGAATAGCCGCCAGCTCCTTGTCCAGGTCATGTCTCACAATTGTCTATGACAGAATAGGAAATAATAAAGAAGTTTACATGTGTTTCACAAGGCTTTTCAGAGTAATTTTATAATTGCAGTTTATTTGTTAAATGTATAAACCTTGAACAATGAGATGAGGAATGATGGTTTTACAAACAAAGAATCTTTAAGTTCTGGGATTTCCTTGTACCACATAATGACCCCAATTCGGTGAAGATACTGAAGAATGAACTTTAGTTTGTCATGGTCCAATGTATTATGTCTGTTCTTTAGTTTAAACAGAATGTCCTCTTGAGACACAATACCTGTTAATTGGTGAAAATGAAAAGATCAGAAAACATATAACACAACTAAACCAACACACTATATGTAACTAAAAATAATAATAAAAAAATACAGACCATGCTGAGGAATGTCACCATTTCGAAGAAGTTCTTGAATATCAGCTTCCACCTCATGGTAGCATCTAGGCAATGTCTGTTCCATGTTGGGGAATGTATCTTTGTCTAAGACTGTCTCTCTGATGTGATTTTTCAGCCTGCAAATGTCTTCAGGTTTTGTGCAATCTGCAGTTACGATGTCAAGTACCTAATAACAAACAGAGATGAAGTGAATCACGGCAGCACATAGTCTTGTATGCATGTTTCATACAACAATAACCGTACGAGCAAATTACCTTTAGTTTGTAGTCAGAGAGTCTTTCAGTCTGATTTATCTGGTCAGAGTACAGTGATGGATCCTCCTTATTCTGGAGGTTTTTTTTCTGCTGCTTTAAATTAGACTTGTGGGTGTCAAGCATTTCATTCACATTCTTCTCAACTTCTTTTTTCTTTTCTTTTACTTCAGTCTCGTCTGCACTGGTCCACGTGTGTGCCCACAAGCAGGACCACTGAGTCTGGTATCTTAAGCTGAATATATTTGATCCAGAAGCCCACTTTTTCATTGAAAGACCGAGGGTCATTAATCTGATAACTGTAACAGGGTACAAATGAAAGAAAAAAACAGGTGAATGTGATCTTGCTCCTACCCTTTTAATAATAGTCAACAAATAATTTGAGTAATCATTCACACCTGAGTGCAAAAAATTAAGTCACTAAACTTGGGTGTGACAAATAGTAATTGCAATGTTTGTTTTAGAAAAATCACAAAGGAATAAATGGCAAACATATAGGGGTTTCTGGTTTCCCAGACAGATTTTAAGCCTAGCCACCCGACTAAAATTCATGTTTGAGCTGTCTTAATTATAAAAATTACAAAATTATATTTTTCTTAAAATATATTCGTGCCAGTAATATTTGCAAAAACAAAATGTCCTGATTTACCCAAAGCCTAGCCCTGACTTAATCTAATCTTAATCTTGTTTAAGTGGCTGTTGCATGGTATCAAAATGCAATAGATAGAAAATGAAATGTGAGCATTCATTACATACGTGGATAGATCTATGGCGAGTATGACAAAAACTTGAGCTGTTATAAAAACATGATGGGTGATGTAGTATTCCTCTTGCCCGGCAAAGTCCCAGAAGGAAAAACGAACACCATCACAATCAACTTCACTGACTTCAATGCCTACAGTACGATCAGCTTCATCCACACTCACAGGGCTGCCGTGCTTAGACTGCGGCACAGAGTGGATTTTCCTGCCATGGAGGTCCCCAGAAACATGGTCTTTATGGTGTAAACACTTGGGGAGTTCCCTTTTAACATTGAAAAGTAACTATGGATATCTTTCAGTCCTCCGGCACAGACCTCCTCAGGGGGGCTTTCTGAGAGGGTTGCCATTAGCTTTGAACTGAGTCAGGTTGTTGTTCTGAAAGAGCAAATATGACAGCTCGGCCAACTGGTTCCTCTCAACGTAGAGTTCTTTTAGGCGAGGAAGTCCTACGAGAGGTTCCAGATCCTTCAGGCAGTTGTTGGACAGGCTAAGGTAGTAGAGATTTTGGCACTTGTTTATGTCTTGAGGTAGGTTTTCAAGCCGATTGGTGCTCAACTTCAAAAACTGAAGTTTCTCCAAAATTGGAAAAACATTTTCCGGAATGGTTCTTATATTGTTGTGACTCAAGTAAAGTTTCACCAGTTGGCGTAACCCCCTAATCTCCAAGGGAAAGTCAGTTATTTCATTCCTGGACAGGTTGAGTTCTGTCAGGTTTGACAGTTGAGAGATACCTGTGATGTCTTTGAGTCTGTTTCGCTGTAGATTCACCCTGATTGCATCTTTACCTTTCTGAAGTAGCTCAGTGGGAAGTGTTTTGAGTTTCTTCCCAGCAAAGTTTTCTTCCTTTTTACCATTTGTGTTGTCTATGGAAACAATATTTTAAGATGTTTTTTAAGAATGAAATGTTTGAATACAAATAAGAAGAAACAATTAATGATTTATAGCCAACGGCACTTGGTGTTTTGACACAGAATAACCATTTAATATCGAATGAAAGACTACAATGAATAAATGATAATAAATTCAATAATAAATAATAAAACCATTACAAAATGACAACTGGGTTCTTTCAAATGACAGAAAAGCTTCAAGTTTGTTGTGTCACAATTTCTTTGATTCTAACAATTATTAGTCGCTATGATGATACAGGCAATCCTGAGATGTCACCTGACTACCTGCTAATTGTAATATTACCTGTTTACAGTTCTTAGGTTATTACTTTTACACAAATTTATAGCATTTTAAGCAAGTTTAAGAATAAGCGATCATAACATACCATTTAAATAGGACATGTTGTCAGGTCGCTTCCACTCTGTGCGACAGGTAAGTAACTTACTTCCTTATGTGTCATGAGGACAGAGTGAAAATGTAAATTTTAAAGCAGTATAGTTTTACTTTCATTTTATGTGAACTGCAGCAGTGCCTTTTAGTTTCTGTCATGTGACTCTGAAAACAAGGTGTCACTGCCATCATCTGGCCAAAATTCAAACTGACTGGGACTACACTTTTTATGTGGCAAAAATTAGTCAATTTTCTTAGAAAGACAAATAACACTGTTCTTTATACACCTTTTAATGTAATGAAATGCTCTCTGAACACTGCAAATTGTTTTAGCTAGCCAAGCTTTTAAATTACATTTAAACCAAATCAAACATAAAAGTAACAAAGATAAAATGCAAGAAATCCTGATACTGTACATACACATTAAGTAGTATTTTTATTGTTGTATTGCAAAACAATTTGAAATGTATTAAGTTTTTGCCTTGAATCGTGATGAAAGCCAAAGAGCATATTAGGTACATCCGGTCTACAGATATGGTAAACTGTGAATTTTCTTCAACAAAAGATCCTTCATAATGCCATAATCTTATGGCTGATGATGTTAAATATTTGTATACATTCTCTATGGTGGCGGGTGTCATAACATATTCTCTAATTTCACTGGTATACATTAAAAAGCCTGGCATTACATCTAATTTTGTGAAACTTGGCCACAAGGTGGTACTATAATAAACAATTTTTCTAATAACACAGCAACCGTGTGAGATGTAATTTTTTGTTTCTTCTGAATTTTTGCTTTAAGCTTTAAGACATCTACAGTATGTATTTTTCTGTAAATATAAGCTTATACTGATTTAAAATAAGCTGATCTGAGTTTTGCAGTTCAATTCATTAAATTAGATCAGGGGTTTCTAAACCTGTCCTCGTGCACCCCTTGTCCTGCACATTTTTGTGCGTCTCCTTTATCTGACACACCCAATTCAGGTCTTACCGTTTTTTACTAACGAGTTCATGAGTTGGATCATGTGTGTCAGAAGAGGAAGACAAACAGGACAAAAAAGGTAAAATTGTACTTTGGCTTCACCTGGTGGTAATTACATGTAAATGGATTCAAGGAATTCTAAATACAATATGTAACAATGTTCGAAGCCCTAAAACAAAGTTGGACCAGCAAATATTGGATATATAATAGTACACTTTCAATCAATGGTTGGATGATTTATGGACAAATCTGAATTGTTTAGATCTAGTCCCAACCAAGCATTTTTAGTGTTTATCTCTTTGACCCAAAGTAATTTGTGCCTTTACTAAACATTTTTACAGTGGTGAATCATTAAAGCCAACATGAAATAATTTCTGTTTATTTCAGTGTGTAAAAGAAATATATGTAGATAAATGTGTTAAAATACATGTACAAATCTTCATCTGTTCAGTAATTACAAAGATAGCACTCTATTTACATAGAATTATTAAGTTTTCATAAATCCTTTTAATAGAGCATAGTACAAAAGATACTATAATTAACATTCAGACAACAATATACTAGTATAAAGTGAACAGTGAATAATTCCTTGGGGTTGTACTCCAGACTTTAGTGCCATGATGTCTCTCGTGATGACAGGACTGCAAGACACACACAACATGGAATGAGGTTCTGGCTTTTATGGAGAATGCTGTTAAAAATGAAGGCTTTTCACATTTACATATATAAAAATACTACAGAACTGAATATATTGTTAAAAGAAAAAAATAGTCTCACAGGGCTCAACCATAAAAATGGCCAGTTTGAGAGTGTTGTGCAGTTGATAAAATTGTTGCTGCATTGTCAATACATTTAAATGAGTTGATCTTATACATCTGTTTTTAAAACTTTTGGTATTCTGTGACATGGTGCAAATTATCCGTATTAAAATGTTTTCATACGCTTCATGAGGCAAAAATGCATTGTGACCTGATTTAAATATGAATCATGTGCTCTGCCCTTTGTCATTGTTTCCACCAAAACATTACTATTAATCATTTTTGATTAATAATTAATGTTTTTAGGAAAATGTTTATTTATTGACTTGAAATGTTTCTTAAATTGCTGTTTATCAGTGAAAAATCGATCTTGACTAGTCCAAAAGAAAAATATTTTTATTGCTGAGCCCTGTTACAGCTTGACATTTTACAGCCTGGCAACTTTTCTGTTTATACATGTTATCAATCTGATAAGAATATATTGGAGGCAATGGTATACATACGAACAAGGAGAAACATGAAACTAAAACCTTTATTTTCTTCTCAACACTTGTGCCAGACAAAAACACAGTCAAGATTTGCTAGAGCCTGCATGAAATAAAAGAACCCCAAGGCAGTGCAGGTTTCAGCATAAAGCGAAGGTGATAATTAGTTTTGTGGCAACTTGACAGTCACTGTAAGCAAGCAGCAAAACTTGAGTCTTGTGCTCTTATTAAAGGGGACAACAGGAAGAAGAGTATATTTTTGTTTAAGAATTTGCTGTTGAATGAATATAAATGTAATTTTCAACAGTCTGTTTTGATGGCAGTAGAGCTGAAAAAACATTCGACGAAACAGACAACCACCAGAGGGTAGAGGAGCTATGTAGCGATATAAGCGTGTATTCTGGGAAGCAGGAAGAGGTAGAGATGGACATGCAGAAGACCGACAGGGGGCAGCAGTGCGCAAGCTGTGTGTCACACATACACACCCTCAGGATGAAGACTGGAGACAAGTGGGTTCTGAAGGCTCTGTGGGTTCCCCAGAATTTGCTTGGCAGTGGTGCGAGGGTTGAACTCCAAGATGGAGGAATTAGAATCTATCACACACAAACATCTTAATTAAATAGTTGTTTTTTTACTTAAGCTACTGCATGGTATTCTTCATTAATATACACACATTTGCACACGTTATTGTCTGTACTTTAACACACCTTCATCGCTCTGTCCATCAGGCTTGAGGAGAGCAAAATCATCTATGTCATCTAGTTGCTGATTGGACTGTGCTGGTGTGACACCTGTTTGCTGGATGAACTGCTGCAGGTTACACTGGCGTAGCTCCTTATTCAGATCATCCAGTTCATTGGTCTTGGCCTATGGGGATCATACGATTCAGAGTGTGAGATTTACAGTTAGGTTGTCCAGAAATTCAAGCTAAAGTGATGACTAACAACATCAATGTCCCTTAATCCCACAGTTCTGTTTATTGCACTGAAACACCCACACAGACGTAATGACCTTCACAGTGTCGTCTGATCTGATGGCATTTTTTAACTGTTGCCACGATCAGAAATATATAGATAACGCTAGTACTGTGTTCATATTCTCAGATATGTTTTAACACGACAACCACAGCAAGCATGCAGACAATATTACTGAACAAAAAGATTGTTTGTCTTTTTGCAGCTACTCACTTTGGATAAAAGCGTCGGCTAAATGAATAAATGTAATGTAAATGTAAATGTAAATTTCACAGTAACAAATGTTTTTACATTATTTCAACTAATTAAAATCATTTCACTTCATAAAAAACTTGAAATTAGTTGAAATAATGTAAAAACTGTTGAAACAATCAACTAAGTTAATTGGACTTAAACTTTTAAGGCAACAAGATATTTTTCACAGTGTTGCTTTGATTTAGCCTTACAGTGTGAACATATCTTCCTGTCCCGTTGTCCATAAACATTTACATTTTTTAATCATTGAGGGTGTGAATACTACCAACAACATGAATTAAAATGAAAACAACCGGACAGGTTAATAAATATAGTTCTGTCATTGTAGATAGCAGTGAGGCAACAAATGTATTGTGTATGTTGCCCTAAAGTTCAGTTAGTCATGATAAGGTGTACTGAACGTTCATAAGACGGCAATTAAACGTGAGCATACTGGTGTGACGCAGCAACTAGTAATATTTGAACAAAACTGAAATGACTTGTTTACAGTTTTAGATTCCTTGACAAATAGTTTTGGCATGTACAAAGCATGACATAGATAATTCCTCAGTAAGCTCACGTTTAGCTGCAATACTGTGTATGGCATAAAGTGACATAAGATAAATTGGTTAGTTTATGCATTAAAAGCAATAAAAACAGAACTGACCAGTAGTTGTTCATCTGCCTGTCTTAAAAGCTTTTCTGTCTCTTCAGTTGATGTGTGCATTTCAACACCTTGGCGCTGAACGTTGTCCAACTGTCTCTTCGCCATGGTTACAGATTCTTCAATACTGGGCCTGGCTTCATGCATACCATTTCTCCTGCTCTCTTTGAGCAGCTGAATATCTCGCTCCAGCTGATACAGCAGGGTCTCTGTATCATGCTGCCTTCCGCTTTCTTTACCTATTGCTGTATTAAGTTCATTTTTTTGTTTTAGCATGTCTTTTTCTCTCTGATCTTCAGAGTGAAATTCTTTTTCCCAGTAGGGTAAGTGGTCCAGCTCTGCTTCGTTCCTCCTGATAGCCTGCTGAAGATGGTCCATTTCCCGCAGGAGATCAGGGGAAAGGGTCGGTGGAGGTGATCGCTCCCAAATGCCGAGCTCTCTCTCCACACCCACCAGCTGTCCCTGCAGGGCCTGGAGTTCGGCTTGTTGTCGAAGGATCTGTTGATAGAACGCTTCTTTGGACGGATCATCTTGGGAGAGGGAGGAGGTAGGTGATGGGGACACCCTTGGAGAGTCTCTGGCTGGTTTTTCAAACTTTTTCACATGTGTTTGCGAGGAGGCGGAGGGCCCCAGAGTAAAAGTATGGGCCTTCTTTGGTTCCTTGTGTTTGGGGGGCACTGGAGGCAAGAGAGGGACCCGACCTTTGTCTGAAGCTTCGCTGCTTGTAGGGCCTGTGCGTCGGAGGATGAATTGTACTTCATTGCCCAATTGGCCTAGTTTAGCGAGGGATTCCAGTGGGCGTTCGTTGGCCACGAGCTGCCTTTCCTTATCTCTTAATTTCTGGATGAGCACATAGCGACCAGTTTGCCCTGCAGAAGACATTAAAGGCACAGATTTAAATACAAATGCACCCTGTTTAAAAGCAAAAAAAAAATTAACAACTTACCTATGGCCTGGGCTAAAGCTATGACTACATCCTGACAAGATGTCTCTTGAGACAGGCCACAGACTACACGTGGAACGCCATCCACCCACACCTTCAGCTCCATGACTCTGTGTGAAAGTCAGGAAGGAGCGTGTCTACATGACAGTGCTCTGTTGAAGAGATGAGTGAAGAGCAATTACTTACAACAATATAGAGAATAAACACACCATAGGACTGGATAGGGATTGGTTTTCAAATACTTCCTTTTGCTCAATGTCTCTTGCTATATTCAATTATTTTTGTGTGTACATACCTTAATAACGACTTACCATTATAACTTATTTATTGTTAAGTGACTAAATATAAAATGATTATAGTCAATAGTAGGTAGGTACAGTATGTTCCATTGGTAGAATCATTACAGAGGTGTCAAACACTGATGTCTATTTTTTAAAATGCAACATTTTAAAGTGCTTGAAAAAGTAGGCAGAGAAGATCTGGTGATACTTCCCTTCAGTCATTGTATAACGTAACCTGAACATTGATGTGGAAATTTTACAGTGAACTTCTGAAACATGTTATCTTTAAAAGTGATTTATTACTCGACAAGAACAACCAATTATCCTAAATTTGATGTGACTAAGCAGTCCAGGTGACTCTATGTTTTTCAAATTGTTCCTTTACGTTGTATTAGTTTATTAAAATTGATGACATCAAAACTCCCCAAAACTAAAAAAAGAGACACAACTTCTGTGTAGTAAAACATTTAAAAAATGGTTTCTGTATAAGTGTGAAAATACACTGCAGCACACGTCATAGAAACAATATGAATGACTTTTTTTATATAACAATTTATATATGGTTTATTTTTCAGGTAGCACAGTATACAACTCAAAAGAACACCTCTGCTTCACTGCCGTGCCAATAAATCCCTTCAGCCCACACTTAATGAAAAGCAAGCATATTTTTAATGAGTTAGAGGCAACAGATCAAAGGGCTTTGGGATATGCCCTGAAAACAGCAATCAACCCGGTTTCGTAAGTTATCATAGATTTTGATACACAGTTTTTTGGGAGTGCTGATATTCAGCAACAAGCTGGCAAACTGGATCTTTAAAACTAGTTTTTATGATCAGCTTTAAATAAGCATATAGAGCTCCATGCCCTGTGACAAAAGTAAGAAAGGTTAGAGAGTGTTTTATGTCCTCAACCTGCATATAATGCTCGACTCCTAAGGCAATCATTAACCGGCCTTCACATTCCTCTAAACCTTGAAACTGTGCTCGCATGCTCTGAGAATGTGTGTACTGCACTTACAATCAAAACACTACTGTCTGTCGAAATAGATCTTTCATTTGACTGCTTGATGCCAAACCGGTCGACAGTTTAAGGTCATTAACTCATTCCTCAGCCATATTTTTTAGACATTTTAGAACAATATTAAGCTTATGCAAACTATGGAATAACACAAATGAAAGTATTGTTGTAATTTTAAAAGATCCCAAATAAATCAAACACTTTATATTGTAGCATAGTCATTCTTTGTCTAGAATATGCCAAAACTTTTGGGACGCCTTGTAAACAATATTAAAGGGCTCATATTGGTTGCTTTTTCTTCAGTCCAATTTATCCATTTAAAACTAGTTTTTTAAAAATACAATTGTAGTAATATGTTGGCAAAATTATCATTTTGTCTATAAAATATGTCTCTCTTTTAATGCCCGGTTAACTCGTGACATGGTAAACTAGCGGAGATAGCGCATTGTTTGTCTCATTCAAGATACACCTCTTTGTCAAATATTGTACTCATTGTAATGACCTATTTCAATGCAATGACATTGAACTTCAATGAAATGCTGTGACATTTCCTGTCATTATGTATGCTTCGCAAACCAGATTGTTCAGCCAAAGTATTGTCATTTACAGTAGTGTACTAAAAAAAATGTAAAATCGTAAGCAAGTTGCTGTAATCATAAATCATAAGCAAGTTGCTGTAGACATACAACCATGTAATTCCACTAAAATAAAAGGCCATAATGCTGTAAGTATAATGCATTACATTGCAGTGTATTATCTTTTTTCTTTCAAGAAAAACACTAAAAGGGTTGCTTTGCAAACTTTATAAGAGCTTGCTCTTTTTGTCTGTAGCAGATCTGATGATGTAATTGTAATCACACACCATCTACATCCATCAGCAGACCTGCAGTAGATCAGGACTAGTTTCTGCATCTCAGCACAGAGACATTTCTTCTTCCAACGTGTTTTTAACGACACATGTCTGCCATCAAAGGTCTGCCATGAAGACCCATGAAATCTGCTTAAATTGAGACATTCCATTCCTGAAATTTAAGACCATGAATCCTAGACCAGTATTATGATCAGGAACATCATAGATTTAGTGGTTCCTACTAACTCTGTAAAGCATCATTGTGCGATAACAGAAATTAAAATCTAATGTGGGAGTGAACCAGCAACAGGCCTATAATTTAAATGATTTATTTATAATCCCAGTAGTTGTGCCTTTAAAACCAATTTAACACCAAATAAATGGTGCTAATGTTTATTTCAAAATACTTTTAAAAATTTCTCAAACCATGAATTGTTTGAATACAGTCTTTTCAATGTGAAGCCTTAGATCCAGTTATCAAATACTATGCTTAAGGCATTCATACCTTTGCTCATGTTTCCCTGTCAACAGGAGACTTTGAAGAAGAAAGCACATACTACCAGAAACATATGGTCAACTAGAAAAACAGGTTTTCACAGCCTTTCTTCTATCTGATGATAGGTCTTACATGTTTGACAGCTGCATGACCCGCAGAACTCTCTTTAGAGCTGAAACGTCACCTGAGAGTACATCTTAAGTAAACAAAGACCTCCTCAAATTGCTACTGAACTGTGATACTATGTAAATGGCATTCTCGCTCAATGAACCATGAGAATCAGATACCAAGAAACATTTTTGAACAGTGTGAATTTCATTTGTTATTTGAACCAGACTCGAGGAAGTGTCTCACAGGCATTAGGTTTCTTTTAAAAGGGACGAAACTGGCCTGCTTACGTCGAACGGCATATTTCAATTATTCTCATTGTGTATGAAAGAAGGAGTGTACTGCCTCCCTCTCTTATGAGGTCACTGAAGACTGAAGGTAAATAATATCTACGATACCTGCGGTATGCGGTGTTACAGGTGAACCAATCTAGCTTTTCCTGTTAAAATTCCAGTCGATTTTGCGGCAAAAAATTAAATATGAGTAAAAACACTCTTGTTATGATTCTAACATTAGTATAAGGTTATAACGAGAGTCTGTGTTACATTTTTACACCAGAAAAAAGCACGACTTCGGCAAATCTGCTGGACTTTTAGCTGAGAATAACAAAGTCAGTTGACAGTGATTTTCTTCAAACTTCAGACCATCACCACCAAATTTACAACATGTTTTGTAGCCTTGAGCTAAGGAACATAAATGTCACAGACTGTTCTTTACGCTATTTCACTTTCACAATTTTACCAATGCTTTTTTAAACTTGTTTCAAGAGCCTGAATTGGTTTAATTACAAATCTTCATTCACAACAAGAGACTTGATGAAAAAAAGCATTTGTGCTCGCTCGCTCAATGGATTGTAAAGAGCAGTAGATGTGACTTCATAGTTTGTTTTGCATATTCAAATAAATGACATCATTTTGTCAGTGGAGTAATTTTATTTACATTTACCAAATCAGGAATTTCCTGGAGAAAGAATGCAGGCAAGTAAAATAAATTGTTCTGTCTATCTGATTTTTTCTTAATGGTGTTCATGTCATGAACTTGTCAATATATAAGTCTCTCAAAAGACCATTTTGCACATAGATTTTGTAGTAGACCTGCACCATAGTAAATCAGCAAAGAAGACGGACAAAGAATTCACAAATAAAAAATCTACATAAATGTTTTAGACCTACATTCAAAGTTACTAGATGAGTCAGAGAGAACATGAGCACCAGTACTCTAGTATCCACAGCTCATATCACACAATCCAAACAGTCCAGCCGTCATTAAAAATACTGTTAAATAAAGACTAAACCATCTTTACTGCATTCACGAGGCTTTAAAAAACCCTACCTGATTCCAAACAAAACAAGTTTTTACATTAATATACCAAGTTACTACATTAATATTTATTATCATTCCTTTCCATAGAATAAAACTATCTTTTCCTCTCAAAGACAAAATCCAGCTACTCTCTTTCCAGACAGGGTGGAATAACCTGTGAAAAATTTGGCAGATTTGTTGTCAAGTCTGCAGACTAACTAGACAAACCTGCTGGTCAGACGGAAAGCTATATTTACCTTAGAGTTGAAAACTGGCTTTTTTATGTTCTCCTTCCTGGTTACCATGTTGAATGAATACTGAAAACCTCTGTCCCCAAACTTATCGAATGTAAAGGATCAAAGAGTTAACATGTAACACGTAGACTTTGGCGTCTCGCAGGTGTTGTTTCAGTGTAGCTATAGAAGCAGGAGTAATGGCGCACCACTCTCTTGAGTATCACTCTCTCTCTTTCCGCTCTCCACAATGCTGACACATACCACAGCCTTCACATGCTCCTCCCCCTCCACAGGTAATACCAACAAGTGTTCTCTCTTTCTCTCTTGCTCTTATTCTCTCTGTAAAATAATCACTTTATTATCTGAAACTTATTAGAAGACAAAAGTTGTATAGCTTTTCAGTGTATTATAAACCAAACTATTAGAATTAAATTAAAACAAATGGTTTGGCTTCCTCTCTAAACTGAATAACTTCCTCCTAATAAATTTCCCCATAATACCAGCCTGTACGTAGACAGCAATCATACATGTTTAACTACAACCACAATAACTTACAAGTAATATTTAATATGACTTTGTTAATAAGACTACATTAAGTTATGCTATTTTTACTGTACATGTAAGAATAATTTTGGCATTAACACTGTAATTAAACTGTTGCACAACACTCTTAAAAATGGGCTTTAAAAGGTTCTTTATAGCCATGCCAACTTTAATTTCACTTACAGATTTTATTTTCTGTCATGTCTAGGTGACATTAAAATCGAGAAGGCCTGCAGAGGTAAATTTGCCCTTTATTCTTTGCATTCACTATCAACACGGCCACCTTGATGGCTCCATAATTTCCATAACAGAGTGGGTGCCTGGCTCACATCACTCCTCGGTCTACAGCCTCCGTTATCTACAACAGAACATCTTGCACTTGTTAGACGTGACACAATATGGTCTAAAACTGATATACGCCAGGATGAAACAAATAAGGCAATTAATTCCTCAAAGCACAATGCATTTATCATGCCAGGCCTTAAACTACTCAACAGATAAAGAATAATAGGAACTAACCATTATTCTTCTATTTAATTTTTTTTATCAAATGCTTTGGCTGCTGATCAACCACAAGCAAAAAAGGAACATGTAACTTACCTGACATACAACATGGAAGGTAATTAAAACCACATGCATTATCTTCCCTTTAATCTGTGGGATGTTCATTACACAAGTAATACAATAAAATATATTTCTGTGATCAAAACAGCACACTTACACATAGGTCCCATCAATTGACTTACCTCCTGCAAACACTTGAGATGCACTGGAGTGATGACAATGTAAAAACAAGCAGAGGGTTAAAAAGGATCTATGTGACTTTGTCAAGGCCTCAACAGACAAGTGAAGTGGGACTGCGGCTCTTGGTTGCCTTGGTGACGGATGCTTTTTCAAGCAAATCAGCCAATGAAAGGCGCACTGGTCGTCACACAAAAGGCCATGTGACACTCTGGAAAGGAGACATGTAGTCATTAACGACGAGGTAGAAGACAGCAATATTATTTTTTCTTTATACTCTTTTAGGCCAGGTTTGATGGTACTGCGTTGACCTAAATAGTGCACACGTTTGAAATGTATTTAAGGTTAAATAGGGCTTGCAATTGTGTACCTTGCTGTTACAAAGATGAAAGATCGACACCTAGTGGACATTTAGTAGAATTCCTTCAATGGGCCATGGGAATTGAAATTCTGAGGGAGTTTTCGCATAATAAATCACTTAAGTGACTCGACTGTTGTAATTACGATAATATAGGAAGAAATCCCCATTCTGGATAGAAACGGTAGTGACACTTTATTTCCCGTTTATCAAATGTTTTTACTCCGATTAGATTTTTGGTTTCCACAGAGAACTAATTCTCGAGAGATTCAGGTTAAAAATAGGTTTTTATATAGTCAGTATAAATTTCGTTTATAAACACAGCTTATATAGCAATTTATATTCAAATATGCAGTTTAAAAAGCATTGGTGATGAAAATTATATATAATATAATTATAATATACACTAATAAAACCATGGTTAATTTTAACCTGTCGGTCCCATAAGTTAAGGACCGAGAGACAAAAAGAAAGAAAGAGCTGAAGCACAAGACATCCACCCACAGTGTAATGCATGTGAAGGCTATGTGTAGTCTGCGTGTGAGGTTGTGTATGTATTGAGACACACAGAGTTTGGGCGTGTGCTGTGCTCTCTTCTTCCCCCTCTGCGCCCTCTTCTTCCCCCTGAACACACACACACACACACGCCGTTCGACGCACACCGGCAGCTCGTTGTTCGGTGTTTGTGTTGAACGCATCAGCTTCAGTGAAAGTGTGTCGCACTGGAAGAAGAAAAACACCCGCCGTCTCGTTTCTAGCAGCGCTGTGAGTGAAGCAGCGGGAAGGATGTCGACATATTATTGACTTGCGTTCTGCGTCCTGTCGTCGAGACGAGCGAACAGCGCCTTGTGTTTTGTAAGTAAATCAGTCGTCGTGTATGTGCCGAGTGTCTTGCAGGAATAACAACAACAACTAAACGCAAAACGAACATTTTGTTGCTCGTGGTACCAAGACATAAATCGCCTACCCGGCATCTCGAAACTACTACAGTGCAACATGGAAAACGAAACAAATGCGTCAAATCACTGCGCGCGCGCCTGAAATCCATTCATCTGATGTAGTTTGTTTATTGTAGCAACCTGAAAAAAGTATCACACACCCATGTGTACATACAGACACACAGCGGTTTGCCGCACAGTTTTAATGCACAATGCAGAAAGGATCGGTTCATTTAAACCAACTTAAGGGCTTTCAGCAACATTAGACTAGTTTTACTCAAATGGGTTTTGGGACGTTTTCGAAACCCATTTGTGTCTTATATTTTGTGATCGTTGTATTGTAATGGTAACAGTGAACAGCACACCTAGATGACCACGTTGTTTACATCCCTCTGTCTGAAAAATCAATAATGAAATGTGGTGATGTCATTGTTATCCAGCGATAATGGGACAAATGAAAGTTGTTTTCTTGTCTATATGGAGAGAGAAAGAGGGAGAGAAGAATGAAACTGTATTCTTTATAACCTTTTAACATGGTCAGTAGGTTTTAAAAATGTACTTTTAGAGATGATAAAAGTCTTTTAAAAGGTGACACTCAACCACATGCAATGTGTCCTGGTGTCAGAAATGAAAGTTAGTTTTGTGTGGGGAAAACTTACTTGAGATGTGTTCAGTTACAATTTAAAGACTTGGGCAGCTGTTGAGTCATATATGCACAAAGTTTTATTGTAGACAAAACTAGGTAGTAATACAGCTGAAATTTTAGCTTTGCAATATATATAATTCGATTTTCTCAGGTAGAGGTTTATAACAGGCAGAGCAGCTAAAAATAGATCTTCAAATGGAATATTTGATCCACCATCCAGTGAGCACATCTAAATCTAATGGATTGACTGATACGCTATAGCAGAGTGCAAAGTTTTCAACAACTATAATTCATTTTGATCCTGTAATTGCAAGCAATAGCAGAGTTGTTTCTTGAAGTTTGGTCTGAGTATATAACTCTGAAGTCTACAATCAATGATAATCCAGAAATTGAAATTTGTATATTTTCTTCTGTATACAATTTGTATTTTATTGAATAGGCAGATTTTTAGATGTGTGCAAAGAATCGGATCACAGAAGTTGTAAACTAAATAGATACTTCCGGCATCAACTTCAGATTATATCAAGATTATATGTAACACAAGTATATGATTGTCAGGTTTTGACAGAGAAAGTCTTCACAAAGTATAGACAAGTTTTACCTGACAGCCTAAAATGGCTTATCTATCAGACATTTTTATGTCTTGAATACTGCAGGTAAAGTTGCTTCAATCCAGGAAGCATCAGCTGTTTACTTTCAGTAGACATTGACTGACATTCTTTTATAAAAGTTTTACTTTGTGATACAGTGGAACAGTTTTTTTTAGTTCCGTTTCCTTGTCTGTTTGCAGACTATTTAGGTGTGTAAGACTTGTAATGATTCTTTCATAATTTCCCATAATTTTTTTTACCTATTTCCTTGTTCCCTCTTGCTTTCTTTCAGCCTCTGACTCCAGCAGTGGCAATGACGGAATATAAGTTAGTGGTGGTAGGAGCAGGTGGTGTGGGCAAGAGTGCTCTGACCATCCAGCTCATTCAGAATCACTTTGTTGATGAATACGACCCAACTATCGAGGTAAGCCAAAACTCAGCAAAGTTTCTTGGTGATGTATCCATTGCACCTTTGTCTTAGATTAAATAGTGTAAAAGACCTTAGAGTGGTATATACTTCTCTGGAACTTCCAACTTCTACTTTTGATTGAGTATACTGCAATTTGATTTGATTATATTCCCTCCGCTTTGGTTGAATAGTCTATATTCATCAATATGATATGTTTTACTGTATATTTCTGTGTCCATTGAGCAGGAAGAGCATGGCAATATTCCACCAAACATCTTACATTGAATACAACTTAGCATGCTGTTGTTTCTTGCAGGACTCATACAGGAAGCAGGTGGTGATTGATGGAGAAACATGTCTGTTGGATATCCTGGATACTGCGGGTCAGGAAGAGTACAGTGCAATGAGAGACCAATACATGAGGACTGGAGAGGGTTTTCTGTGTGTCTTTGCCATAAACAATACAAAGTCTTTTGAAGACATTCATCAATACAGGTTAAATGATAGGAATTAAAGGATAAGAATATTTATATGTTTCTTATTTGTGACCGCTATAAATGTTAATTTGTTTGCAATGTTTACTAAAGGGAACAGATTAAGAGGGTCAAAGACTCAGATGACGTGCCTATGGTGCTTGTGGGTAATAAATGTGACTTACCAGCCCGTACTGTGGACACAAGGCAAGCCCAGGAACTTGCCCGTAGCTATGGTATACCATACATTGAAACCTCAGCAAAAACAAGACAGGTTAGTTTTTAAATCTATTAAAACTGTTGATCAAGTATCAATTTCATCACATACAATGGGGGAATGTTTAGAAACCATTTTAAAGAGGCATATTATCAGAAGAAAAGCCCTAATGATTGGTGTTTTATTTTTATTAGGGAGTGGAAGATGCCTTTTACACACTTGTCCGTGAAATTAGACAGCACAAGCTGAGGAAACTAAACCCTCCAGATGACAATGGCCAAGACTGCATGAATTGCCGCTGCGTAGTGTCATGATCTGGTAAATATCTTTGTAAGCCACTTGACATTTTATTATCATTTCAACCATGCATCCAAGTACGTGAGCCGCAACATCTTAAACATACATATATAAATACATCACAGGGAAGTAATGGATAAAGTCGTTGTGTGCAGCCATTCGTGTGTTCGGTCATGGCATAATCCTTTACATTTTTCCTATTCTCTTTGCAGTGTATGTGCGTCACATGGCTTTTAGAGCAGTGCAGCCTGCCAGACCACAAACGCTGTAACACCTTCACCGACGCTGGACGTTAGAGCAGACTGTTTATAAGGGCAACCCTTATTCTAGCACCCCTGCTGTCTTCTTAGGAACGTCCCTGTCTCTCTCCTCTACAGAGGATGAAAGAAGTTGTACCTCAGTTTAATGGTCTCAACACTGGACTTTCTACGACTGGATGAAAGCTGCCACACTTAAAAATATATTTAGATTAAACCTACTATCTACTCTTAACTGGAAGTAATAACTCAATGAATAACCTCATGTATTGCTTTGTCAGCTGTGGATGTTAGAAAACACTTACAATTAGCCGATGGAGAAGCATATTACTGCATCAGTTAGCTTTGTGTATGTCAGAGTGTGAGAACTTAAGGATGATGTTTGTATTGCCATTATTGGTAATACAATAATTATTGCTATTATTGGTGTTCTCTTGCAAAGAGGACATTAATATGCAGCGTGTTTATTACAGGTTATGGTGCAATAGATTGTGATGTTGATTACAAGGTACATCTATGATACATTAAGTCAGTTTGCACATGGTATAGGACACTATGAATCTACTGGTATTCTTTTCTAGCCATTTTTTTTTATTGGCCCTCAGTTTCTTTTAATTGTGGCTTAAATATCCAGATATTATGCTTTTAAATTACTGCATAAGGCTAAAAAACAGTTTTATTGGTCTGATTATAGAATAATCATACATGTTGGAAACCTGCAAAACATTTCTTGATATTCTTACCCAGTGATGTGATGTTGGAGGGCATAAGCCTTTTAGACATAACATTTGTAATACTATATTGTATTATATTCAAATTGCATTTGTGTCTCTTTGCCTTTTTTCTGTCAGTCTTAAGTATTGCAAGTACATTTCTGTTATGAGGACAACTTAAAATTGTGGAATTCAAATGATGAAAAATTATCCTTGTTTTAATGGTCTATACCAGGGCTAGTCAACTGGCGGCCCGCGGGCCAAATGCGGCCCTCCAGTCATTTTCCTTAAAATTTTAAACTGCAAAGCCACTTTAACAACTGTGCTCGAAAGTGTTTATTCTCAGCCAATCAGACTGTTTAAACTGTTTGTTTAAAGTTATAATAAAGGGTAAAAGGGTATGATAAACTTTTGGTTAAAATTTGGCTCGTGTCAAACTTATACTTTTATAATCTGGCCCTCAAAGTAAAGTAGTTGAAGACCCCTGCTCTATACCCTGATACCTCTGTCAGGCACCACATTTCCTGTGTAAAATTATATTTTATCTGTTAATATTGACTGCAACAAATGGCTTTGTAATTTGATTGAGGAACAGGCCAAATCTAAACAGAGATCTTCTAATTAATTAACATGAACCAGATGAACTTGTAAGGTGTTGAAACAGCTATGAGTGTCTTCACTATATGGCTAAATGATATTTCTTGATGTAGACTGTGGACTGCATATTTTCAGACAGTCTATTGATTGTTCTCGAGGACATACTGTACATGGGTGGATATGATTCTCCCTTTAAATCAGGAGGAGTCAGGAGCCATGGATATGACCTCCAAAGGTTTCTGTCATAATACTGTGTGTGTCCAGACCTTAGATTTTCTATATCATTTCTATGTGATGTCACAGACATAAGGTGTGATTGATGCCACGTGATACATGTTTTACATTAATTTTGTTGATAGCCATTTCGGTTTTGAGATACGATAATCAAGAAACATGTCTACCCCAACTGCTGCTTAATAATTTTTATGATGTTTTTCTTGTGTTACTGTTCTCACAGAGAAATTCCTGTGAATAATTAAAAAGCTGTGTTGAATGTGGTATGAAACAATCATGTTGCTCAGTACAGCAATATTAATTTTGTAGTACTTGTTTTTACTTCATGTCCATGGCACGCAAAAAAACAGAGAATTTCGTCAGAATTAAAAATACATCATTATGGAGCTGTGCCTACCATTATGTCTTGTTTAAGAATAATCTGTTGCATGTCGAATAAACTGAGTTTTGCTTTTAATGTAAAACATTTTATGAACATATTTTTACGTAATTTGCATATTTAAACTTAAAACCTAGCCTCTTAAGTCACCAGTTACTATACAATAATGTTACATTTACAAAGAAAGAAGTAGACTGGTATCATTAATAATAATAAGGCGTTCACTTCTGCCATGGATCTCCACAATATAAAGGTGTGTTTAACCTCACACCAGCTGCGCAGACCGCACGGCTTATGTCATCGAAGTACCGCGATTAGAAAAGATCTCGCGGTACTTCAATCTCATACGCCAATTAGTCTCCGCAGCGTCACCGTCTTACTATAGCGTCATCAGTCACCTGATCGGAACTTACCTAACGCTTTCCAGCTGTGATTGTTTCCTTTCGAGCGATGGTTTACGCGAATAAAACAATAACGAAGTGCCTTAGTTAATAAACAGAGTTCAGTCGTTTTTATTAGGGCGTTATTTCAGAATTGTTTTAAAACATGGCGTCTACGAATGAAGTGTCGCTACGGAAACTGCTGTCAAAGGTATGTTGAGCACTTTTAAACTACCGATAACATAAAAAGTGTATTTGTGACTATTGGTAATCGCGTTTATCTTTGTACAGCTTTATAAATACAGAGATCTGACCGTACGCGACATAACAAACGTGACGTCTCAGTATAAAGATCTTAAACCTGTGATGGACAACTACGGTAAGAGTTACTATGTCTCTGAAAACATGTTTACTGAGCTACACGTACAGTAGTGGCATCAAATTGCATACTACGAAATAAAATCATATGTGTTCATTTGAACAGTAGATAGCATAAGCATATCTTTCTAACAATACATTTAAGAACATTTTACGTTTTAAATTATTTTCAGGTTGTCAAACAATGTGCTAGTACACTTGTGTGTACTTGTAAGCTGTGGAAATATTATGTCTAGTACTTCACTTTTTTGTTTTCTTTATTGCAGTGTTCAATGATGGTTCCAACAAAGAGCTACTGAGTCTTGCAGGAACAGTGCCAGTAAGCTACCGAGGTATAGAGAGCAATGCTTTTAAGTTTCTAGACTCACACAACTGTTTGTCGCACTGTTTAGGCATCCTGACTTGTTGATATATAGTATAAACCTATCAAATCTCTGATATCGTTTTGTAATAGAGTTGACAACCATGTACACATGAACTACTACAACAGACGTATCAGAAAGTATTCACACACGTGAATTTTTATTCAATTATACATTTTTATTTCTTATTTATTTTAGGAAATGTGTATAACATTCCCATCTGTCTTTGGCTCCTTGACACCTATCCCTACAATCCCCCCATCTGTTTTGTTAAACCCACAAGTGCCATGATGATAAAAACAGGGAAACATGTTGATGCTAATGGAAAGATTTACCTCCCATACCTGCATGAATGGAAACCTGTGAGTATGTTTTAGTTTTATTAATGCCCATCCCTTAATCATATGCCCTAAAGCTTTCTGTTTATTTAATTTTGATGGTCATCAACTGGGCTGCATGACTTATTGGAGCGCCTTAAATTAAGCGGATCCTTTAAATATCCGTTTTATTTATTTTCTTCCTCTTTTTTTAGCCCCAATCAGATTTGTTTGGACTGATCCAAGTAATGATTGTGGTGTTTGGAGAGGAGCCACCAGTCTTCTCACGGCTGACCACTCAGTGCTCTTTCCCACCATTCCCTGCAGCAGGTCCACTTAACGGTAAGTGTGAAATAGAAGTGTAGAAATGAGTGTTTGATATATAATTTGCAAAGGAAATTTGTGCTTGAAATAAACAATAATTATATAACCATTCATGTTTTTTCAGCTTCTTATATGCCAAACACCCCAGGCTTGCCATTTAGTCAAAGTCATTCTGCCAATCCGGGGTAAGTATTTTCAAGTGTACCAGTCACTGTGTAAGTTAATTATCCTTTACAAGTGGTCATTGGGGGGAAAAATGTACATCGTAATTTTTCAGGAAACGTTTTGGCAAAAATAAAAATTGCTATTCAAAGCAAGTCAGTGAGAAGTTTAAGTTACTGTATAGGTTGAGCATCAATGCACATATAATAATTTCTGTTCAACCATACTCAGAACTAGCTAACAATATTATTGCACAAAGTCCAATAAAGATAAAAGAGAGAGAGAGAATAAAATATCACTTTTTAATAACTATAGATTTAAACATAAATCACAGTATTACTGTATCATGACCCAGATATCAATATAACATTGTTTGAGTAAGTCTCTGCTGATTACTCTTTTTATACTTTTTATAAGCATACTATAGCAATACTGTTGGGAGGGCAGTTTCTGAAAAAATTTAGATCTGCTCTAGGTCTACATTTTGGCTTCTTAAAATAAATCTAGCTTGTGGTGTGGTTTAGTATGCATTGGGCATTTACCATGTATTTTATCCTGTCTCTGTCAGAGGATTTCAGGGCTATCCTTATCCTGCAGCTAGCTCTGGTTATCCCACTACATCAGGTCCTTCTCCTTACACTCCAGTATCTACTGTCACTACAGTGGGTGAGTAAGCATGTTACGTGTCCAAATGCAGTGAAATCTAAAGAAAGTAGAAAATAACGCATTTATGTCATATTCGTTGTATTGCTTAAAATTATTACTTAAAGTCAAACCAGGAAACAGTTTTACTTTGACAGTGCTCTCATGGTGAATTAAATTCATCTCTGTGTTTTAGGTCCCACCCGTGATGCTACCATCGGAGAAGACACAATCCGTGCATCTTTAGTGTCTGCTGTCAGTGACAAGTTGCGCTGGAGGATGAAAGAAGAGATGGATCGAGCTCAGGCAGAACTCGATGCTCTGAAGAGAACAGAGGAGGATTTAAAGAAGGGACATCAAAAACTGGAGGACATGGTTGCCAAACTAGATCTTGAGATGGTACTATAGTAAACCTAAATCCTTTTTAGTGTGATTATTTTATACCCTATATTATTCAATACATCAATGTTATATTAAGGCATCTCCTTGAAAACCTTTTCTGCTTAATTGCAGACTGATGTGGACAAAAACATTGAGCTCCTTAAGCATAAAGATGAGGAACTGACTGCAGCTCTGGAAAAAATGGAGAACCAGGCAGAGGACAGCGACATTGATGAAGTGATTTCACCCACTGCTCCACTTTATAAACAGATTTTGAACCTGTATGCTGAAGAAAATGCAATAGAAGACACTATCTTCTATCTGGGCGAAGCATTACACAGAGATGTCATTGACTTGGATGTCTTTCTTAAAGTGAGTCCTGAGCCCTCCACTCTTTCTTCATTTTTTAACCATCATCTTCTCCAAAAAACAAGCTGGAGAATTAGTTCTATTTTTATCTAATATATTCATATCTATATATCTATATCTATATAATTTTATAAAAACTTTTGTGTGTTGTTGTTTGCAGCATGTGAGGCTTCTCTCCAGAAAACAGTTCCAGTTACGAGCCTTAATGCAGAAGGCCCGGAAAATAGCAGGTCTTAGTGACCTGTACTGACCCTGCTGCTCAGTACTGTATGACACTAACTCTGCATTTTATTTTTACTAAGGCTTTGGGCTCTTCTTCTACAAACAGTATCCTTAGCCAGGGTGTTTATATAGAGTACATGTTAACTGTAACCTTACCAGGACCAAAACCTAAAATCTCTGAAACAGAAAGTTTACATTCATACTATTATTTTTGACAACCAGTGCAATGAATATCTTCAATATCTATGTGTTAAAAAAACATATATATTTAATGAAGTGACCTCTATGAAATTTTACCTTACTAAGAGGGAAAATGAAGGATGGAAATCAAGCAGGTATATAGACATTTTTGCCCAGGTAAGCAGTTTAGCATAGCCTTATGAAAACAGCAATCGTTGCACTTTTTGTAACTTTGCCTCATATATCTGTGTGTCTTTTTGGATATAGGGTAATGGGAAAGTAGTTTGGGAATTACTTTCAGTACACTTAACCTGAATGTCAGTCTTAAGTTACAATATTTGATCTTCAAGAATGTATTCAACTCTCTTACAATCAGCACTTTTTATTTTTTAATATTTTTAGATAAATCAGTCTTCTGTAACCTCTTAGAATGTAACCATATACAGAATATGCATTTTTTTTTAATTATAATTTTCAACACTATAACAAAGCTTGTGATTTTTGAAACATGTGTCCAGACATAACTACTCTTATATACAGTTGTTATTCAGTTAGTTTACATGAATGTTCTTCGTATTTGTGCAGAGGAAATGTATTAAAATATAAAGTATGAAGGGATCTGTATTGCCATTCTTAGCAAAAATGTATACTGTTCAGTTGCTAGTTTGAACTTTAACCATGTTCTAATTATGTATAAACTGTTTGCTTACAATCAAGGGAAACTATAAATTACATCATGTTGTTGTTCAATTTATCTTAAATGTATGAGGGTATTTTTATGAAGTTCATATTTGAAATAAAATGCTTTGAAATGAACTTTGTGACTGCTTTTTTTTAGTAGATCTTTGTTCTTTCCCATACAAATTTAAAAAGTTCACATTTAATCACAGTTGTTCTTTCACAGATATTCTGATTTCAGTTGACCAGCTGCCAAAATGTCTGATTAGTACATGAAAAAAAACCTTTAATTTTGTTGAAATATATTACATTTTCTAATTTTTTAATTTTCTAATCTTCGATATCTCAGGCTTTTTATTATTTTTAGTGCTTTAGGTACGTGCATGTTCACTTTCATTTTATGGTTAAAAGCAGCACTCTATAATACATGTCTGTTCCACAAAATAACACATTAATTTTGAGTTTTCGTAGAGAATTGTTTGTAAACCCATGAGAGGTACAATCAATCATAGCAGAATTTTCATTTTTGGGTCAAGGTACCGGAATCTCCCCTTCAAGGTCTAAGACCCTCAAATAAAGACTGAAACAGTATTTGGATCTTTCGGTGCAGAGTATATCCTGTTTCCACTTGCATGGCAAATGTTTATCCTACTCATTATGTAAACCTTTACCTGTGATGTATGATTTTACATAGATGTCTTGTGTCCCCTTTTACCTTCTGTTTTTTAACACACAAGTATACAGTCTCCAGTTCAAACAGTCCCTGTTCGACCATCTAAAATTTCATTTCACAGATGATGGGCTTCAGCTCTAATCCAGCAGCTGTGAAGAAGGGTAGGACCGGCCAACTGTTTCAACTCTAATCAGCTTTTATTGCACATGGGAGAAAGAAACAGCCCACCACCACTGAAACCTATGCTATTCTTGATTTTTGAGTTTGGGTTGGGGGGACAGGAGATGTGTCGAGGCTGGGTGTAATGTTAAAATCTAATTCACTCATTGCTACTAGGCAGTGATGTGTCAGCAGGTGGGGATGTTAGAGCTAATGGGCCTGTCATAGTTGCTAACCTCAATCACTCACCTTCAGAGTAACCTCATAACAGCCTAGGTAACAGCATAGGTTTCTTTACACCCAACCATCCCTGTTTTTTCTTCCAAACCATGTACATTTCGTTTTAAAAAGTTGTGATTGTCATATATATTCTCAATGTATCCCATGTCCTTTTTGAACTGAGCAGATTACAATCACTTTCAGTGTTTGCAGAGGTGGCAAACAGTCTTCTTTGATTTACTGTAGCATGTATTTGATGTAGTATCTCGGATCAGGTCTGTAAACACTCTACAAAAACCTCATAAAAACACACACAGAGCCCACAAATATCTTTATGGGGCTTAATATGTCACCTTGGAATTGTGGATTGTTACAAGGCACTGTATGTGAGGTAGAGAGGCCTGGTGCAGGTGTTTATTGGCTGTCAGGTCACCGTCATTGTTCTCAGCTGGAGTGATGGTTGTATCTTGCGGTGACAAGGCAAATCTGAAACACTGATGGACTGTCTTCTGAAAGCCGTATGAGAATGTTATAGGTTTTCTTCTTTCTGACAGGCTGTTGACCTCCGTTTAAGAAAGCTCTCTGGGCAAAACCCAGGGCACTGTTTTTCCAGTCAAGGATTTGACTGATTTGACCAGTGTGGATCCCCTGGAGGTCCTTCTGTCTGTGCTGTATATCTGGGATATCTTTTGAACCCAGCAAAAACATTGCAGAGAAAGCCTTAGGTTTTAGATCTACCCTCAACATTTTGCCCTAGCTGGTGCTCAGAGAGCTTTTCTGCATGTGATGCATCTAAAAAATGTACTTACAATTTTCATTTAGAGGTTCCTTTTGGAAAGAAAGATTTTGAGGAATGTTTTATTGTGAAGGCGAAAGTCATTTCAATCACATCAATCCAGATCATTAGATCAGCAAATAGGTCCCATTAAAGTTAATAACAAGAGTTGTGAAGCCCTAGAGGAGTTGTGTTCTTCGTAAAGTCAAGGGTCAACTATGAAACCTGGGCTAATGTAATTGCATTGATCTAAAGGTTTTACAATAGCAACGCAGCATTCTGTGTTAGCCACTGTGCAATTATTTAGGCAGCGTAGACTTAATTATCTCTGCTTGCACTAGAGTCACCCTTTAATTGCTAACAATTTGTGCCTTATGTAGTAATTATTTACCCCAGAAACATCTCTCTCTCTAATTATAATTAAGGATGAGCAGTATATATTTATTCTCTCCTAAGCCTACTTTATGCAGTGGTAACTTAATGAGCAGCTGAAACGATTCTCTCTACTGTTTTTGTTTTTGAACTGAACAAAGTCTTAGCACAGAATCATGTGCTGCTGCCTGGCAACCATCTGATACCTGTAAGTATATGGTTGTTTTTAAACCCACCTCCCACAACTAAAGTAGGGTGGCAAACTACTGTGGAAAGGTGAGCAGGTAAAATGCTCATGAATATTTAGATTAAGTGTAATTAGTAGGTTCTGTAAGCCTGAATATGCTGATGATTTACAGCATCAGGTTTGCCTGAGTGTGTGTATTTAAGCAAATAGATACTCTAGGACATAGCATAAAGCTTCTCAGTTAGTTTAGACAAACAAAAGATAGGTTTGCAGAAATACCTTTATGTACAAAAAATGTTTACATGCAAAAACTGCTTATTTGTGTTTACTACCTGATTGTCAGCACTGGTAAGGAGTCAGATATCTGCTCCAGTAAATATCTATTTTAGGAAAATTAAGGATGGTTTTATTATGGAACATTGTAAAATGTTTTTGCTGCCGTAAATTTTGAAGTAAAATTAAAATTTGGCTATACAAGTGTCTATTCAGCTTTACCAGTCTTAATTTTTGTCTAGTGATGTGTTGCTTTAACTTTAATGAAAAAAAATTGATTGCTTAAGTTATTTTGATGATGCAAAAACACATGCCATGATGTCTTTTAGATTACATCGTTTTACAGCTTGTTTTTGGCGGATGTAGCCTTAGTTCTACTACAAATATCATGGTTAAATTATGGACACTATGCATATGTTTGGAACATTTTTTTCACAACATGTTTTTTTAATCACTGTGCAAAAAATACGCAAGAATCTAAAAAACAGTATCTTGCTATAATCTCTGCATTCAAAGTAGTAACAGAAAAATAAAAATGATTTCAGTCTGTGATTTCAGCCCAGTTTCATAGGCTGTCCTGCAGAGGGCATTGCAGCAGTATCACAGACCCTGAAACACAGACTGGCCTCTTCGTTCACGCTGTAAGTATCAATTCATGTTTAGTAGCTCGTTGTCAATCTCGGATTGTATTTATACAAGAGCTGTACATTATAGCTAGATTCATGTATATATGAACTAATAACTGAAGTCAGTCACATTTTTTTACACCTGTGACCATAGTGACCGAGACAAAAGTAAACATCAAAGATGGCGACGTCAGTTACACTACAAAGTTTTATCTTAAGTGATTAGTAAATGAACAGCTCCAATCGTAGCAAGAATCTTCACCGACAGCTGCTTTGAATTTTTTGTTGACAACGATTCAATCTGAAATGTCTAGGTGAGAAATCATGTGTTAGTGAGCATTGTTCATATTTTGTTTGTTTCCCCATTTAGAACAATAGAAACCATCACATTAATTCTAATGGATTTAATAGTTAAAAAGGCAATTGTATTGGTTTTAATGAAAACTGTAAAGGTTGGTGTGGATCTCTACTGTTGTTGGCGTTGTTTTCTATTGGTGGGATGTTATCTGGCGAATAGAACACCATTAAATCCTTTTGCAGTAAGGCCCAAAACACAATACATAAAGGTATTTAATAATAATGGTTTAATGGTATTTGTAATGGAAAGCATTAGAATTTGTATATCTGTTTTTGTTCTGGGTTAAAGTTCTTGTTTGGTTAACAGTAGGGACTGGACAAATACAGCTGGCAACCTGTTTTAATAACTGTTTGTTAACTGCTTAAGATGAGCACTGATGTATGAGTTTAAAAATAATTATAAATTGGATTTTACACTAACATTTCCTTGTTGCATTATTTTACATTTGTAATTGGCACAAACATGCCACTCATAACCCAGGGTTAAAGTAACTATATTCAGTACAGTAACACAAGACAAATTCATTTCCATATCTCATATCTCTTTCCATATTGTTGTTACATCTGATTTCGTATACATTTATGACATTTTCCTATTTACTGTAACAATGTCTCTGGGTGGGTTTTTATTTTGAAAGTCACCTTAACTAAGCTAAAGGTTAATCATCAGCCATGGCTTTACTCATTACTTGTAATGCTCACCAATGTGAAGGTGATTACAAGAAAAAAACTGAAAATAGAGAGCAAAAAGAGAGAAAATAGTATTGCACTCTTATTTTATTCATGTTGCCATTTTTATTATATAATCATGATAGCATAGTAATGAATATGTACAACAGATAAAAGCTGAAGAGCTTATTTATCATTAACGGTTTTGTAATATAGCTTGAGAAGAATAAAACCATCATGCATGGATATATGCAAAGGCTACTTTAGACAGCGCTTATATCTCAAAAGTTTGTAGCAGGAACATTAGTCTGATATCCTTGGGAATATTTCTCTCATTTGGTTGAGTGTGTTAATGTGAAATAGTGCAGAGGTCAATGACTCCATATAAATATAATGATAGAAAGGAGACAGCCATGCACTACTAAATGGATTTTTATTAGTATAAAGTTGGAAGCACAGTTATCTGTTCCTAAGGCCACATTTGAAGGTTATTGCACCAATTGCTTCAATTCATTGTTGACTGTAAATTATATGGTTAAATGGCTAATATTTGTATAGACAGATTAACAGATAGACAGAATGTTGATTGATTTAACTATCATGTTATGGCTTTAACCGCTTAGACAATGCCTTAAATGAAAAAGGGTTTGGGAATGTAATTAATTAATGGGAATTTCCCATTAATTAACCTCTATTGTTATGTGCCCTAGAGGTCAACGTGCATAGACCAAATGGCATGTCATTCTCTCTTGTCAGTGATTCTAGTAAGTGTCTGTCTTTATAAGGTCAGTCTAATTTGCTTTTTCACTGTAGCTCCAGCTTCTGTGATTAAAAAAAATAAAGGCAGATGGTCACAACTGCATGTGACCTCTGGTTTAATCATATCAGAGTGTTTTTACACTGGCAACGACTCCTTGGAACTGTTGACTGCTGAGATTTATTGCAGTAACTGGGTAAGCACTAAAACGATCATAAAAATTAGTGTCAAGTGATGTGTTTTGTAATAGCTAAAATGAAACCACAGTTCTGATCTCTTGTCTTTTTGGTGTAACTGGCACAGCATGCAGACCCAGTCCCATATAGAAAGTTGAAAGGACGGGGGGATAGGTGGAGAGGGTGAGATGATAAGACATCCTGCCCAGATGTTCAGAGTGACTTCAAAGTGTTTAAGAAGCTCTGAAGTAAGTTACCTGGGAATTTATTGAAACATGGCCAAAGTTGCAGTGACTCTCGATTCTCAAAGAGTAGATGCCAGCAGGTGCTGTGTGACTAGTTCAAAGCAAAAACGTCTCTTGTGGTTGTTGGAAAATATACAGCATTGGCTGTATTTTCTTATTTTGGTCAGGTGTTGTGATTCAAAAATGATCTATTTCTTGTTGACATAGATTTTGTAAAAAAACATGATTTCAAATGTAATTTTATTACTCGCAATCATGTATACATATAGCGATCTACTGCATTATTAAAAACTGTATTCTAGTTTAGTTAAGGACTAGTTTAACCAAACGTAACAGTAAAACATTCAGTGCTTTTCAACATCTATGATGAGAAATCGTATGTTACGCGCACACACGCAGACGCGGGATAGGCATCACACACATGCGCGCGCACGCACGCACGCATACACACTGCTGTGAGATTTTCCGAGCGCTCGGCAGCAGAGAAAGAGGGAGACGCGGAGGAGAGCAGCAGCCCCACCGATCCTCAAGCGAGAGAGAGAGGCAGCGTCTGGACCAAAAGGCTGGGCGGGGAAATAACTGCGGTACTGAAGAAACACTTCATTGCCGAACTGCAGCAATTTATCGGCAGCGCAACTTCGTACCCATAACGCAAAATGTCATCGTCGGGAAAAGACAACAGCTCGCAACATGCGAATTACGTGGGACCGTATCGGCTGGAAAAGACGCTTGGCAAAGGACAGACAGGTTTGTCCTTTTGTGTGCTTCAAACAAGGGATGGTGACATGTGCTATCACTGCTGCTTAATATACTCGTTTGATGACTGAATATGTGCGTTTGCTATTGCTAACATGTCATTGTGGGGAGAGGTGGGACGATTGTGCGTGTTTTATGCAGATTAAGAACCTTAGCCTACTTTTATAAACACCCATAAGCAATGTTTTTAGCGGGTGAAAGAAGCACTTAAGAAATAACGAAGTAATCGATTGTATTTTTATACTGAAAAACGAACTTAATCTTCGCAAATGACAGTTTGGCTTTGCTGCTCCGCTTTGCTTCGGACTAATTCCCCTAATCCTGATTTGTCAGACAACGGGATGTGGTTGCAGGTCCAATTGCTGAACGTGTTTGAGCTAGAATTGAATCTTTGACATCAGGGTTCATAGAGCTGTTAGATGTTGATGATGATGATGATGGGACAGTTTTGCTGCATCCGATTTGCGTACCATGTGTTCCTGCCCGGATTCCCTCTGCGGTTGTGGTGCTGAAATATAGTGCTAAAGTTTGTAGTGCAATTTTTCAAATGGTTTCTTACATAAATTACCTGTTTACACCATATCTTTTATCTCATCAGTTATCATAAGTTTTCAAGCATGTTTATTCAAGGATTTCAGTGTTTGGCACTGAGAAAACAAATGCAGTACAACCAATGAAAACTGTGGCATATGGAGAGGTACATATATTGGCAGAAGAGTCTTATGTTGTGTCCAAGACTCACTGTCTTTACAGGATATAGCTTTTATTATGATGGAAGGTGATGCCTTTAGTTGATATTATTTGCTGAGCGAAAGTCTGTAATCTTATTTGAAATAGTGTAACAATCATCATAATTATAATTATATGATGACACAAGAATTGGCAAAACCCTATTAACCCATAAACAGTATAAAAGTGATTTATTTTAAATATTGTGTACTTGCTGTTTCTGTTGGCTCATTGCTTAGAATTGGAGTATGACTTGGAGTATGGAAGAATCATTGATATTGTTGCATTTTTTGTGATTTACAGCCTGTGGCCATTGGCTTCTTCTGCTGTGGCATTAATTGAGTACAAAAGCAAGTGTCTCTGGCCAGACATAATATCAAAGTCAAGGGTCTACAGCTGTTATGCAACACATGAACAGCAACTGTTAGTACAGATCATATGTTGACTTGCTGTTGTTTTGAGAAACATGAAGTCCCGAGCTGTAGTCTGCAATTGGTTAGAATGTAGTTTTTAAATGCAGAATTATATAAATCTTTCTTAATGACTCATTGCACTTCTACTTTTGCCTATTTTTTGCTGTATTAGTCTGCCCTCCATCTACTTCCACCTGCAACCGCCTAGCAATAGCAAGTAGCACATCAAGGTTCATGGCTGTGATATAAATCAAAAGCTGTTTAAAAAGTCTTTTGGTATGCCTCGCATACTAAAATTCCATTTGCAATAGGAAATACAGAAATATGCGTGAAAGTTAATGCCACTTATCAAATCATATTTCTCAATCAACCAAATATAAGATTTTAAAGACCCGATCAAATTGGTGTATCCAACCGGCATATAACAATGTTTGTATTCACTAAAGTAGCTTTATTATATAATGCCATTATGTAGTGTAACATAAATGCATGCATTGCATGTTTTTCAACAGAAGGCTCACAGTGTTGAACAGAATAAAATCTCTGAATAAAAAGTCTGTCAGCAATTAAACTACTGGCACCACTTCTTAAAATAAATCCTGGTATAGCCCGTGGTTAGAAAAGAGGGTCGCTTCTGACTGGTTAGCAGAGGGTATTCCTGCTCATTCTGCCGCTGTTGGCATGGGTGCTGAGAAAATGCTGCACAATAAACGCTGCTTCCCAGTGTTGCCGCTGCAAAGGAGAGCCCATATGTCATGAGAGAGGCTCACATAGAGAAAGAGGAGCTTGGGGGAGGGGTGGGGATGGATGGGAAGGGGGCTGGGTTTGGGGATGAGAGAGAGAGAGAGAGTTCTACGTGCTAAAGCGGGACCCCCATGGGAACTGGTAAAAAGGACGCTCTAGTTTAATTTACCCCCCTCCTTCACCTCCCCAAATCAAAACGTATGTACGTGCCTTCCCTGTTTCTTTGTGATGGTTCAGCTATCACACGTTGTGTCCTTGCTACTAAAGTCAGCTGAAAGTAGGTAGAGGAAGATTAGAGGAGATCACAGGGTGAGACAGATTGGACTGTCTACAATAAGTGGTCTTTTCAGGCAAGGGCCACTGTGGAACGCAATAACAATACCTGCTTTAGGAGAATCATGCAGTTGCTTCTGCTCTCTGTTATATTGTTCCTGTTTATTTTTTCCTCTTAGGTTCCATATTCTCATGTCCGCTCAAATTCCCACTTCTCCACTTTATTGGCCCTCTTTCCCTTCTCTCATGAAGTCAGAGCATCCCATAGGAGGTCTCTTAATGAAGCTCGAAGTACCTGAATCACGCACGCTGTCACAGCCAGAAACGGAGCCTGCTCACTGGGTCAGGGCTAGACGGCGTGTATAGGCGGGCTCCATGCGGAGTGGTGTTAGAGCCCCAGGCCTCCTCTGCACTTCCAGCATGGTCATGGAGATAATCAAGCTATATATACACACTACCTCAGGGCCAGTGAGTGTCCGCTACTGCAGAGGCACTGGTGCAAGGCGGATGTGAAGAGCTACCGGCAGTACCTTCATTTTGCTGCAGTGCACGTACGGTTCATCTTAATCCGAGTTAGCAAATATGGGTGTAATTTTGGAGCATCTATAAGTTGTGTTTTCAAACACTTGTTTCCTGACCAGATTGCATTGCAGAACAATATTCTAGAATCATGAAGCCATGTTTTTTTCTAATTAATCAAACAACAAATGGCTTCGAAGTTGTAGTCTTGGTATAGAGTAGGTTAGGAATAGGGAACTTTGTGCATTTTAGGACAGTATAGCGTTTATATTGATCATTTTATTGTGAAATCTGTGTAACCTTGGAAAAAATTTAAAATAATTGGCCGATCATGCTCATTAATTTTTAATAACATTATAAAATACTGCCACTATAATTTCAATATAATGACATGCAAGTATATTGACCTGTAATTTTGATATTGCCTGTACCTGCACCGTGCAATAGTTTTTCTTGATTAATGGAAAGAACTTATTGTTTAATACAGTTAGAAGGGGAACATTTCAATGACGCTATAGGATACATCTTCTTCATCACCACAAAGAATGTTTTGTGTTTTAGTCTGTTTGAAATCTCAGCTGTTGACTGTCTTGCCGAGCTGACTTTGTGAACAATTTGTCAGTGTGTTTCTGTCTGAGGGGGTTGCAGTCTCCCAGACATATTCCAGCCTTCAGTTGGCTCTCATTTAGTGAGTGCCGGATAGCAGTGCTTGGTTGTCATGGCTGCGCCCCCTTCCCACAAGCCTTTTCTTACAATAGCCATGCTTTCCATCTTAGAGATCAGAAGCAGACAGCAACAGTCCTCAAACCCCCTCTTTCTCACCCATGATTTATGTAAATGACATTCAAGTCCCCTTATTAACACTGTAAGTTGCATACAGATTTATCTGTGGAGGAATACACTTGACGTCATATGCAAGATATTAATCCTACAGAAGGAATGTTGAAAGAGTGATTGGTAACAGTGAATATATTCCATTGGTGGGCTGTTGTGTAAAATTAGACAGATTTTTCATGAAGGCTATAATTAACTGGATGTGTTTCAGTCCTTGTTGACTAGCAATTACATAAAAATATATTTATTAGTGTTTTACCGCTCTTTATTACTCCTTTTTATTGTCTTCATTAGGGTTTCTGAATGCTCTGTCTTGAGGCAGAATGATATTAAAAGAGATTTGTTTTCACAGTGAAAAATACAAATTAAAATATGTATAATGATTATATTCTTTATGATGGTTGTGTAGCATTGCAGCATAGCATTATTAATAAAAACTTGTCGCTTAATTGGATAAAGCTTGCATTAACGGATAGAATCCTTAATATTAAGGTGTAATTGCTGAAACCTGCATAGCATTTGCCCAGTAGCCTAAGGCTACAACTGCCTTCAAGGCAGAACAGGTGGGCTAACTCTGTAATAAGGCAGATAAGGCAAATTGACATTAAACTGTGAATAATTTGAATTTGGGTATGGATAAACAACTCATCTTATAGTTTAGAAATCTTTGACTGAAAACCTTTAAAGTATCAGCTACCCTCTCTTCCATTGGGGTATGTATAGACATAGATTAAGCTGTTTAATTTGTTGTGCTTATATCGTCTATGGTATGGTGCTGTACGTGCCATTGTCTATGTAGTTTTGGTGATCTCCATCCCCCTCCCTCACTGCAGAATTGCTCTCCAGTGCCTGATGGAGCTGAGAAACCTTTTATCAGAGAAACACAGCAGAGACCCTTAACTCATGCTGTTGTCTCCTACAATGTTCCTCCCTCTATCTCCATCGCACATCCCTGTCTGCGCTGTCTTCCACCTTTGCCGTCTTGCTACGTGTGGGATCGGCTCTTCACGCAGCCTGTGGAGAGTTTAGCTGGAGGGTATTGGCAGTCTTAAGGTTTGAGTTACAGAACCCACTAGGATAGTTGTGCTGTGTCTTAATTTTAGACCTGCCATGTGAAGGGCCGTCAGAACAGAGATGGTGCAGCCAGAAATTATAATTGCGCAAATAGCAGGAGATAGACACTAATTATGAGGCGTACGGTAGATTGTTGTATTTGTTTAACATCCTCAAATGTTACTGGTACATCTGCAGTGACATAGAAGTCCAAACAGTGGGCCACAGCTTAACAGATGGACTAATTCTGGGTTTAATTAGGATAGACATTTAGCCCGCAGCCCGTGGAAAGTGCTCTCGTGTGTATGTGCAAGTTCAAGCCAAAACAGAGACTGTAAGTGAAAAGTAAAAGGAACGCATTGACAGTAGTCAGAAAGAGGGAGGAAAAAGGGTGAAGTAAGTGTAAGGTGGAGAAATTGATGTGGATCAAGAGAAGGGGAACAAAGAATTTGAGCAAAATGGATAAAAAAAGAAAAAGTAGACTTGGAAAGAGCAGGGAAAAACATACAATGGTTGAAAAAGAGGATGTTGGTCTATTTTGTTACTGTGGTACATGGTGAGTACATCAAAAACTCAACAAGTACACTCACTGTATGTGTCTGATTTACCCGGTTGTGGGTAATTAATGCTAAGTAAAAAATGTATGGTCTTAAAAGATTATACAAAATTATAATAAAAATGTATTAATTTATTATATTCCTTGTGTTTCTGCAATTGTGCAAGTACTGTATAAATGAAATGATCATGTCGTTTTGTATGCATGATTGATTAGTAAAGAACCCAGAGGGGCTGAATATCCTGTCCAGATGGTGGGTTTGGTCAGGCCATGTCATTAGTCAGGTGGTTGCTGATGCTTGGTGGCCCCTTTATTTGATGCTGAATGGTGTCAGCTTTGTTTTACTTAGAAAGGAGAATTTACAGGTTGAAATGTACATACAGTTCCAACGAAGCAAATACTTTCAAAAAGCATTAATATTGTGGCACCAGCACTGTGGCAGCCCTACGCCTTTTCAACCAATCACTGCTTGTGCAGCATAACCCAGCAATACAATAATAGCTACACACATCTTTTTTCTTCCGTCTAAGGCAAGTTGAGGGTTTCTATGGAAACCAGGGGAGGCTCCATGCAATTTTATACATATGTTTTCTGGGTGGCTGTGCCGCATGGTTCCTCAGCCTTGCCTGGAGGGTCCAGCTATTGATTGTAGCTTCTCTGCCTCAGCTATTAGAATGTGAATGAGGATCTCCCCCATCTCCTAATACGTGCTGAATAATGCCTTTCAAGGCCAAATTTGATCTAGGCCCTTGTCTGATATTATCTGTGAACTCATGATTTTACGCTTAATAACTGGATCTGCTGTACCAGTGGGACTTTGTGAATGGCCAAAGGTTCCTGTGGAACTGAGCACTTTGAGTTAATGGGTCTATTCATACTTTCAAGTCTGCAATGGCTGGGAGACTTGAAGGTCTTGTTTTCAAAGCATGGAAACACTTTTATATCTGTGTGATGTTGTAAGAATTGTGAATGCAAATAAAGTGAACCAATAGGTCAGATGTCATAATCTTCACATAATTGAGTTGTCAGGCGCTGAGAGTTTAAAGCAAGGTTTAGAAAATAAGCTTTAAGAAATTTTAATAATGGTTAAGAAATAATATGTTATTGATGAGTGATTGTGAGCACTCAGTTTAATTTTGAAAGTGTTTAATTTTGTAAGTGTTCAAAGCTGCTTATTTTGACATCAGTACAATACAGCAAGATTTAAATGGACAGAGATAGTGAAATTATTTATAAATGTTTTTGCACAATTTGTGTGCATTTAGCAAATGTAGGACTTTTATTTTGCATATGGCATCTTTTTAGTCTACTTTATATAGACATAATTGTTATGATATATTCAATTTTTTAGTCATGTGACTAAAAGGCTTCCTGTATATCTTCTCCACAAGGATGTATAGTCTATATTTGAGCTTTTCAGAAATGCGTTGATATTAAAAATACAGTACTTGAGTACAATCGTTTCTGAGAATTAGATGTAGTCAATGTTGTAATTGGACTGTTTGCTAAATGAATAGATGTAAATTGGACAGAAGAGTAAAACTCAATGGAAAATCAATTAATGGGGAGCTTGATTTACTTATTTATTTGAAATAATTGATGTAATGGTTTCATTCATGGCATTGTGTACCGTTACAATACAGAATAATCTGTATATTCCACTCATTCTAATTGAAATCATGTTTTTACAATTATTTTAAGTGCAGGGTAGGTCCATTGTAAAAGCCTGTTCTTTATGATTACTATCCAAATTGTGTTGAACATACAATTTCACAAACCACTGTAAAGTACATTGTAAAAATATGTAAAATATTACCACATATTCTTTACTTTAAGTTGGAACAGACTAGAAGAAATTATAAAGCCGTTTCTGTCTGAAGTGGCGCTGCTCCAGTAGTGACTTTTTCTCATGCTTGAATGAGCTTCATGTTGTTAATGACATCAGGTGACCAGCCCCTCATCTCCATATGACCCGGACACAGCCAATGAGAGGTCTCTCTAACTAGATAACTGTGTCAACATGAATCATTGTTATTGATATTGCCTGGCACATTAAAACAGGCAGGACATACGGTTCAGAGACGCTTTTTTGTCTCATTTACCCCCATTAGAAATAATCCTGCCCTGGCATAATATGAAATCCACCCACGTATTGCTGTAGCCCGTACGCTGAAGAACTAGATCATTCTGCGGCTGTTAAAAATATGTTTAAAAACACAACTACAAGAGATAGCCGGGCGCCGCCTCGGGGTGCATTGGGGTTGTGATCTCTCCGCGGTGTCAAGACCCTAACGCCTCACAGAATACACACAGATGGCCCTACGACTGCTCGTGTGTATCTGAGTGTGTGCGCCTGTGTCCGCCAAGCTTCCAGCCCCAGTGCTTCTGATCGAGTGGCATAATCAGATTAGTGAGGTGCGGAGAGGGCGAACCGACATTATTTTCACTTTGACTGCAATGATGACCGGTAGTGCCACGGGCACACTGAAAGAGAGAGAGAATTAGGCAGCAAGCTAATTTCAGCGTGTGTGTGTGCGCAAGGGTCTTTCTAATTTAGTTGCGCTCCGGACCGAGGCGACTCGAGGAGTGAAGCTGCGTTACTGCATTACAGCACAGCAACTGTTGCCATTCGTGTCTCCGTGGAGATGATGCGGCACACATGCTGAGCACATCTGGCTTGGGCGAGTGCTGCCTGGTTTAGCATGGCAACAGCATCACACAGCCCTGCAGACTGTCACAAGGAGGGGTCAGGGCCTGGTCTGTGCTCAACCTGAATGCAGATCTGCTATCCTTTCTATATTAAAGCTGGAGTTCAGTAGAACTGAAAGTCAAGCAATGTTTAACAATGATCTCCTTCAGGCCATTTCTCTGGCTGTTGTATTATTAAACCCTAAACAGAATTATTTATTTAACCTTCAATTGTTTATTATTAACTTGTAGAACTGATTCCTGTAGCAGTATTTTGTCTAAATCTTATTATCCGTCTTATTTGTAGCCATGCAAATGCATTATTGCTCCTTGTAGTTGTAGTTTTTTTATTTGCTCTATAGCCCATACGGTGTCCGGTACGATCTGTTTTTTGCATTAGCTACAGAGTGCTTTATGGAAGCTATTATTTCCTGCTGTTAGCTTTATGCTGCAGAAAAACCCTTTATTTCAGCACATTACATGTGGGCATCTCCCTTTGCCTTCAGCTGCGTCACTATGGTTACGGGAGTGTTTGACTATGTGTGTGCGATTAGATTTTTTTTAGACGTTTAATGGATTAGGATTGTCAGTAAATAGCAGCAAATAAAATAGCATGTTTACCAGAGCAAATAAAATGTTATCACTAACAATGACTGGCTGACTGTTTTAGTCTATCACATTACAGCCGGGAGGCTACATGACCACGTTTACAATAAATATTTAAAGTTTTAATTAAGATCTTAATTCATGTGAACAAGGGGTGGGAATCTTTAGGTACTACGCGATCCGAATCCAATTCTGGGACTCACGATCCGATTCCAAAACGATTCTTCATATAATTTTTGCAAATATGATAAATTTGCATTTTAAATAAATAAAGAGTTTTTATGCTTTTTGTTTATAGTTAGAATCTGTTTATTTTTACTGTGAGATACAGGCAGAGAAAGAAACACACTTTGTGACTATTAAAAGAAACAAACTCTCATGTCCTCCTACTTGCAATTCATTCTCTACTTGTTTGTTGTTGTCAAGGACATGAATAAGAATTAATGAGTTGATTAAGTTCCTTTGCAAAATTGCAAAAAATGAATGAAGATAAATGCAAAGAGCGAGCACATTCACAAGAGAATAGCAGGTAAAGAATAATATAAAAATATTATTGTACCAACATATTTATGTCTTTCTTTACAAAAATGTGCAAAAACACAAGATCACATGTGAAATGTGTGGCTTTGGAACACTTTGGTGTGAATCCCATATAAATTCCCCTGTGAAACCCGTGGAATCGCTTGTGAAATATGTGGTGACGTGTTGTTCACATGTCAAAAACATTTCACCATATGTGGACAACATAACATGTGATCCCATGGGTTTTTACATAGGAATGGGATGTACGCAGAAGTGTTCCAGAACCACACGTTTTACATGTGATCACATGTTTTGGCACTTGTGAAATTTACGTTGTCCACGTGTTAGGGATTTATGTCATGTTATTCCATAGTTTGATGAATTTACTATTTTTCTAAAATGAGGAAGAAAAATATTAGACCCTAAACTTTGAACTTGTAGTGTATACATTATTCTTTTTAGAATAAAGGCTTGCAATTTGATGTACATCTTGCATGGTAGACAGATTTTATTTATGCAAATCCGATTTAAACTAGGTAAGGTATTAGGCCTGTTTGATTGGGTTTGGTAGCAGAAAGCAGGTCATGTTGCCCCACTGTTTCACTGGTTGACCAGATGAGGTGGTTTGGGGATTAGTCAGGACCCCCACAGCTGCAGCCAGAACCCTGAGTAGAACAGATGGCCGCCTGCATGTTAAGGCAGTAACCCCCACCAGTGCCACAACGCACATGGACAAAATTATGACAGAAGCATCCTAACATTGGATACATCATGTTAGATCCATTATTCATGGTTGGTTTTTATGATTATGTAATTGTACATACGTGTTCACACTGTTGAAAACCGCACTGAATGATCTGCTGCTGGTGCTCAGACACTCAGCAGACGCTCAGAGCTGGGCAGTGTCAGTTCGCCTGTGGCTCAACGCCAAACAGATTCAAGGGCGTAACACTCAATGCTGGATACAGTGAGGGTGCTGGAAAAGGTGAGGGGGCAGATTCACCCAGTACAGAAGCCACCCTCACACCCTTTGCAATGAAGCGGCATTGCAGTGTTATTGTATTTCAGGCAGAATGGTTGCCTTTTTATTCAGAAAGATACATCAACAAGGGTTTGTTTACTGAATTAGGATGAATTCAATATGAAGACCAATTTTGATGTTCTGTAATAATAGTGACAATGAAACATTTTTCTTTATTTTCTTTGGGCAACAAATGTAAATATTTAACGCATATGGTCTGCGGTGCTTAAATTGAACTTAGTGGCATGACTCTTAGTCTCTGACCCCAAGTATCACATCACCACCACCTGATCAATGATCGGCCATATTTCCTACAGTAATTAAAGACTAATGAGGTAACGATAACAGATTACGTCATTTCTTTTGGACGACATCCCAGATTTCACAAGACCCCAATAAAAGCCCCCCGCCCCCAGGCCTCTATCTTCCTCTTTGTCTGTTTCCGTGTCTCTCTCGTTCTCCCTCCATCTTCTCCCAGCGCTTCTTTTGTGTTGGCTGGAGAACATGCCTGCTGGAGGGGGCCTATGACTCATAGAAGAGCGAGACTATATTTTTAGCACTGATTCACCCCTTGCCGTGGTGCTTCCTGTGAGAAATATGAAAACCCATGAAGCACATTTCATGTAGCTCCATTATCAAGCATCATTTAACGGGTGCTAGACGCACATTTGCAGAACACAAGAGGCGTATGGGAAATAAATGTCAGGATACTTGAATCTGCATGTTTTATATCTTTGACCGTTTTAGAAACAAGTTTGTGGCCTGTTCCATCTGTTTTTGCTTTTGCAGTAATGAGTGGGTGAAAAATGTAGTAGATATGGATGTTGTGACGTTAATGATTTTTGCCTGACATCACAGTGATACAAATGTGAATCTTGTTTTCACTTTTTCTTACAGTCTCTCTGCTTCCTTTCTTCATTGTTCTGGTAAACTCTTGGATTAAAGCCGATTAGTATAGGCTGTGATTGTGGCGTGCTGCGCTGCCCTCCCCCATCTTCCCTTTGTGCTGCCGTCTTCGCACCTCCCGAAATAGTGTGGAAAATGCAGCGTAAGTAGATTTAGCTAAAAATGGGGCAAATTTTATGCATGGATATGCAACAATCAACACAATCAGGACAATGATGAAGCTGCTGTTTTTAGCCATTAACAGTTTTTACCACCTGCTGTAGCTCCAGTCGGGCCGCTCACTGACTATCAGCCCCTGCAGCGAGAGCGGCCTCCATTTGAGCCAATAGAAAGCCAGAAGTGCCATTGATGTTTAATTCCCCCTTATGGCTGGTCAGTCGTGTGCTTATGGTGTTATTGCCACAAAGCCATTTATGAATGTTTGAACACACTGTGCAGCATGCTTGAAAACAAAGAAGCCCTGAAAGGATTTTTTGTGCTTTTGCGCTCTAATTCTAAACGAACGTATAATGTAATTAAACAAAATTGTAAATGTGGGAACAATAAAAAAAATAGCACTTCTAGTGCAAAGATGGAAAACTGGCGATGTTTGTAAGAAGCCTGCAGGTGCGGTTTATTTGTTTCGGTCTTTAGCTGTTAGGCCTAGCTTTAAGTTTTCATTACATTGCAGTAAACTGGGATTTTGTTCTGATATCTCTTTGTGTTGGTGTGTTTTCTCCGTAGACAGACTGGTTCTGTATGTGAGATCTTGTCATAATTGACAGTGTATAGTTGGCTGAAATGCAGAAAGGTCTCTAGAGCAATATCATCTATTTGTTAAGCGATAGCATCTAACAGGCCTTAACCTGGTTTCTGATTTAGGTATGTAGCACGCGTACCAAGGGAAGGCTCAATTTAGCACCGTATAGGACAAAAATAAAGAATATTTTCTGCTAGACTTACCACGCAACCTTCCTCTTGTTTGGTGATTACCTTATGATTGTGTTACTTCTACCTGCCTCGTAGATCAAAACCCATCCAGGCAAACAGAAAAGAAACCAAAAATGATCTTTGAAGTGAGGCATCGGAGAAAGAAAATGGGACAGGAGTGAGTTCTTTACGAATATCATCTATGGTCGTATGTTAACGCCTTTGTCAGTGTCTGTGAAGAATAAAGCCATTTCACGGTGAACGCATGACTATGGCAGGAATAAGAAGGGAGATTGTCAGGATTCATTGATTTTCAAGAGAGTGAAAAACATCAACAACAGGCTTATCACAAAGCCATTTAGCCCTGACTTTGAGAGACTAAGCTGGAGAGAGCTGCTCGATCAAAAGGCATATTTTCTCAGATATGGGGGATGTTTTTATAGCATTTGCTTAAAAAAACTTCTACTGATTGTGCAGGTCTTACAAACTGAAATGAAATCCATTTACTGCCTTTAAAAATCTAAAAAAGGCCATTTTGTCCAGTGCACTAGGGCTACTCAATTAAAACACACCGACTTGATGATATGCCCCACAGGTTAATAGAGTTTTTGGCTTGGCAGGTATGAAAATGAAAATGAAAACGCCAAATAAAATCTGAATGCTTAAAATCTTGCCTTTAGGGAGTAGTACATTTTGAAAGGTTTTAAGCAGTATTTTGATCAGAAGACTTGTGAATATGGATTTTTTTGTGGGGCTTATGGACTTAACCCACTGCTGTCTGCTACACCAGGGAATCGGGAACTCTGTGCCGTCTGTGGCTTTGTCTGCGGCTATAAGAGCATTAGCGCCTGACTTCTGCGGCTTGTGCAGTTATAACCTTTTTTTATATGTGCCTCCAGGAATCAAGGTTTCCTTTGTGAATCCCCAAGGTTCGTATTATATATTGGGGGTGGTATTGCAAACATCCAGCGCAAGAAAATGCTCTAACATGGAATGCAATTATTGCCACAGCACAGTAGCTGCATTGCATTCATCTCAAACATATGATGTCATTGAGCTTCTCAATGCTGCATTCCTGTTGGCTTGACACTTCATGCATGTGTAATGATTACAGCGATGGAGAAACAATGGAAGCCTGTTTGTGAAATGTGTTCCCTCTATACAAAGTGTACCATCACTCTCAGTATAATGGCACAGCTGTTCTAAACCTGTGATCCTCAGCGCTCGTGTTGAACGTTGCACACTAAGGAGTGTGAAGCTAGCGTTGGTAGCTTGTTAATTCTGTTTTTTTTCACTCTATTTTCTGCTTTGACATTTCATATTTTCAGCCCATCTGTTGTTCTAGGTGTATTTTTGTATGCTGGCAAGCCTACGTCAGTTCAGCTAGTTTAACAAGATTAAAGATAGATGACTGGAGACTGGCAGTCACTTTTGAACACTTGTGTTTTATTTGAACCAAATGTGAATTCAACGCCAGATGTCAACAGCATCAGCTGTTTGCTGTCTTATCAGTTCTGATCTTGAGTAGGAAGGCAAATGTCATAGTGTTGGCTTTGTATATTGAATATACTCTGAAATGCATGAATATCATCAGATATGAACATGACCTTTTGTGATTAATGTTTTAAGGATTTCCATAATTTCTTGTTGCCAAATTGTTGATTGTCAAATCAATGATGCATCACACAGTATCACAAAATGTTTTTAAAATAACCATAGATGTCGGACCAAGAGACCTCTCGTGTTGAAAGATCAAGCGTCAGTCAAAATCTCTCTTTACCTGGCAGAGAGGATGATTAACATTTGACACCACACTAGATTTAACGAACGTTGTCTTTGATCCTCGCTTCCACGCAGTCACCCACTCCCAAACGCAAGGTCAACCCAGAGCCCACGGGCGTGTTCACACAGGAAATCGCTGACTGCACAAGAGGAAGTATTTAACACTCTGCCACCCCCCATAAGGTTCGTGACACAACCAGGAACGGTGAAATTACTTTTTTGCTGATGCCTATCCACTCTTTCTTGTTGATAAGTACTCTGAGATTTTCTTAATTATTTTTCCTTTTTCATTTTTTTGCCAAAAGCAGGAAGCCATGAAATAATTGCTGGCTGCGTTTTCTTTTTATCACATCCTCATCTGTGTGCTGTAAGCACTAAAAAGAGAGGGAATATTAAAATTTCATAAAGCAATGCCGAAGGCTGTGTCTCTCAATATTTCAGGCAAGATTTGGGTTATTTGGTATCAGAATTTTAACTGCCCACTTCTCAGAAAAAAATAATACATTTTATTAGAATATTACTGAGCATATAAATGTCAAATATATACAGCACAGTCAGGGAATATTGTTGTGTATGTATGAGACAATAACACTGCATCTCTTATACAAACATAGTATTAAAAATAAGGCAAACTTTAAATTCCACGAAAAAAATACATCCCCATATTACTAATGTTATGAATATTGTGGTTGCATATCTATACTTGCATCTTTATTTATATAATTATCAGGAAAATGAATGCATGCTCATGCATACACAGTTTCGAGGAGCGGAAATGCATTTTTTGAGTCGGATCAGTAGTCTCAGTTTTTGGTTGTAAGCAGGCGTTTATGTTAGGTTTAAGGGGCCGACTCCCCTGCCACACTTGTCCAATGCTTCACTTTCAACAGACAAAAGAACGCTGGACCTCTTTGCTCTCTATAAAGCAAATTGATCTTCTGGAGGAGGGAATGTTCGATTTCAAAACAAACCCTCCCCTTTAGCACTTTCACCTCTGTTCATTCTGTAGTTCACTGGGAGGACGTTATGGGTGGTTTGCTGCAAGTTGTCAGCTTTGTGAGTATGTTCTTGTCTATAAATACAATACAAGGGCCAGTGTATTTTACTGTGACTTGTGGCATAACCTCTCCCCTATACTTTATCTCTGTAGCGATCCCGATTCATCTTCTTTCTTTTTCTTAGACAAACCAAAGCATTGCGGAAAAAATGTAGTCCAATGCAGAAAAGTTGCCCTTTTCTGTAAACCCCCCCCCCGAAATTTACCAAGGCTGTTACTTTTTTTGGCTTGTGTGCTGGGTTATTTTAGTAAGTACAGTATATGATATAGTTCAGTATAGCATAGTAGATAATAATTTAAAAGCATGGATGTTTTTCCCCTTGTCAGCTGTTTTGACTAGGTAAGATATGTCCTTTTAGAATTTCATTTCTCCGTCTCTATTCATATTCATTCACGCTCAACTGTGCCTTCTCACTCCGGACCTTATCTGTTTCCATCCCACTGATCCCATTAAATTAGGTAAGAGAGTACGGTTGGTCCCATTGATAGGTTTAGCCAGATTGAAAGTCTGAGAAAATATTTCTCTTATTTTGTCATAAATCATTTCACTTTTACTGTCATCATTTGAATAATAGCTTAGTCTTGCGGCTCCTGTGGACAGAGACATCTTATGCTGACTTTACATTATAGCACAAGAGAGGATCCTGGGAATTTTTGGCGTTTGCTTTCTGCCAACTTGTGTAACATCCAGTGCACATTGAAACGCATCCCAACGTCCACCTCTGTGAAGCATGTCTGATATGACTGTGCCATGAGATATAAAGGTCACATGAACCGAGGTCCCTGTCATTCAGTCCTTTCCTCCCTCTGTTTTGTCCATTTCTCTTTTCATCCTTTTAGCTCTCTTGGGTTTTTGTCATATAGGGCTCTGCAGATATAATTTGGTGTGATTGTGGGGGATTACAGAGAGCCAAAAGAGGATTTTGCCGCTCTGTGGTTTTATTGCTGTAATGAGCCGAGGACCTGAACTGTCTGTCTGAGTGCATCTGAGTGGGTCTGCAGACACACGTGGCCTAAAAACTTTGAGTTTGGAGAGAATGGCCATGAGGCACTTAATCAGACTAAAGCCATGTTCTAACACTAATAAAACTGAACTTCTGGCCAATTTTGACATAAAATTAATCCCTAGATAACTTTCTGTAGGCATTTTGTCAAAAAAGTAAGAGCTAACACAAAACATTTATAGAAGAACGTGCAGAATGAGCCATTATTGTGGGATGATGATGATGATAATCTTCTATGCAACTTTTTCAGATTACTTAGTTTGCATTTTTGTGTCATACCACCAACCCCTACTAAAGATGTCTATATTTACTCTTGTTTTGTTCCCTGTACATCTTGGGTTTCTAAGTTTCTTAAGAGATGTACCCGTTATACACCTTTCCCACCTTTCTCCCAACGTTTTGCATTAAGATTAATATGTTATCAGTCGTGAGAGTTAGAATAGATATTTGAAATGTTTATTTATAAAAAGGTGACATTTAGAATAATCTCATGACCACTGGCATAGTTTGCTTTATGGAGATTACCGTGCTGTGGAGCCCATCCTGTGCCTTCATTTGAGATCTCTCTCATGGAGGTGAATGCCATTTTTGTGGGCATTGCTATTTGTGGGGTTTGCTTGGCGGAAACGAGGGGATCAAAATGGATTAAGACCCCCTTCTCTCCCTCTGCCATCCTCCTGCTTTCCATATTTGAGCCTCCAATATGTAGAACAGTGAAGACTTAAACCTTCCCTCTCATCTCCTCCTGTTTACCCTTGATGTAATCCAAAGTGATTTTTTTTTTCACTAGATTTTCCAGGGAACTCTGAGGTCTGTCTTTCCCCTTCTGTCTTCTGATTAAACTCACCTCTGCTCCCGGTATGGCATCAGTCCACTATAATCTTTCTGTGTGTTTGTGTGTGGGCCGCATTTGAATTATTTGTATAGTATGAGTTTGGTCATGCAGTATGCATGAGGCTCTGTCTTTAGAGCCTGGCCGATTGCATATGTATGCAGTGTTTGTTGTCATTAGGCTGTATCACCAAACAGGTTTGCATTGGCATTCCCCTGCAATACAATCAAAGTGGGTTTTGCTTGCACTAGGGAAATAATACTCGGGCCTCAATAGCCATTACACACAGGACTACACTCTATCATGTGAACAGCACAATCCTTCTGGCTTGCTTTTAAAACAGGGCTCAGCACATGTGCAGAATGATATTATGTGTCATTTTATTTGTCTTTTTGTTAGTTATGCTTTTGTCTGCTTCAATGATGTGTACGAGTATTTTTCATGTTACTATCAGAGAACAGCATGTCTGGATGTTTTATGGGTAGTTGACAAATAAATATGTGACTGTGTCCTATAAGGTGACATACAAAACATGTAGGAAAAAACTCAATTAAGATAAATCTTTCTCATCGTATTTGTAACTCCAGCAATAAATATAAATCTCTCATGCTATTTCTATATGTTGTAAGTTTTTCTACATTTTTGCTGTCACACCATAGGACCCAGTCACATATTTATTTGTCAACTACCCTTATAAGTTGAAACGATTATAAATTTCACACTAGATGAAGTGCTGTTGTACTGAAAGGCCTTAAGTAATAATCTTGCTGTTTTCTACTAGCACAGTTGTTATAGTGATATAAACAAGACCTTAATATCAAGTAAGTTAGATTTTAGACACAGTATAGTTAGTTATTTTGTATTTCTGATCTAGAATACCGCAATCAAGAGGAGTTATATCTCGTGAAACATGATTTGACCAATTAGATTAGAAAATTGTCGTATTGTTGTATATATTTAGTTAAAAATGGGTTAATAGATAAGAGTTTCTGCAAAAAACACAAGTGTGATGTTGTCTGAGTGGGCCGCACAGACAGGAAGATACAACCCCAGATCTCCTTCCGATGCAGTCTGCAGGCTCTCTGCCTCTAAGGCTGTGCATTGCTAACCATCCCTTATAAATCGATTTTGGTGGGATGAAGCATAGCTTAAATCTCAGGCACTATGATGTCACCGAGGCGTTTATGCACATTTTCAAACAACTGGTCAGCAGTCTATGATTTTATCATTGCTCACTGTCCTGACTGAGGACTGACGTGCTATGTGTCATAAATGACTCAGAAATGGGCAATTATCCTGTTTGCCACCCCGCTGGTGCCATGCGAGTATTCTTTGCAGGGTGAACAAATGGCAAGTCGACACACACTGTGCCAATTTCTCACCCCAGCAACCGATGCTGTAAAAATCGCAAGCGCATCACGTACAAGCAAGTCGGGAGGCGGATGGGGAAAACAACTGAAGTAATCAATGATGGAGAAGCAGAGAGGGGTTAGTGATGGAATGCCAGACACGGGATGAATAATTTGTATGCGCGTGTGTGCGAGCTGGGAGGGGGTTGCCTGTGCTGATTATACCTGTGTGATGCTGATAGGCCATCAGACTAGACGGTTCCACCCGTCTTCATTATCTCCCGCAGCAGGGAGTGCTGTGATTGGACCAGAGGGCCATGCTGAGATGCAGAATAGGGCTGCTGCAAAGGAGACACTGTCTGAAATCTCCAACTCGCAACTTTACGCTGACCTTAACAACCTTTATGAGCGAAACGCTGTTCCAAAGCCTAGTGAGTTGCCTATCTAGACAGCAAAAGTTTTCCCAGAAATGAGCTTTCTGTCATTTATTCACTCTCATATTGTTGTAAACCTGTATATACTTTCTTCTTTAGAACAGAAAAGGATATAATGAATGATAATGGATTTTCAATTCTGTAGATTTAGATTAATGGCACTACGTTATGACCCACCGCTTTTAAAGTAAGTGTGCCAGCAGAAATCTCAGTTATGATGGGCACTTAAAGACAGTTGCCTATTTTGTGTAGGAAGTAGATAGGAAGGCAGGTTCTCCACTGGTGTAACGTCATCAGCCTATTATAATTTTCAGAGCCCTAAGAGGTTTGGAAAAACTTGATGATGTTTGTTTTAGACTCAGCTTGAGTTTTGACAAATGTAGATCTGGTTTCATGTAATCCCATAAATGATCATTAACGACACTCATTTGCATTTCAAATCACAAACACAGCTGGAATGTTCATTTGAACAGTATTAAATATTCACTGATTGCTCTTGATGTCATTTTAAATAAAGACTAAATCTAATCTCTAACAGAAATCTAATCTCACAGTCCAAATTCAACAAAAGTTTGACAATATTCCGATATTTAAGGGAGTTATGCGGCTTAATCTGTTGTGTTGATTACTATCAGCACACATTTGTGACTGCGCATAAACAAAGGCCAGAATGAGGGAGATAGGGAAGTGATGGTGGCTTGTGTAGGGGCGAGCCATGTCGCCTAGAATGCAATATGTTCCACCTGAATGCTTCTTTCCACGGCTACATCATTTATCTGACTGCGAGGTCTCCGTGTTTTGAGAAAGAGCCGCGGTGAGGGATGGAAATGATACCGTGAACGGACAGAAACACTTCCCCGTGCATGTTTTCATAATTTCCGCCTATTAAGTCACTTTTGCTGCCTGTGATGCTGTCATGTCTCTTATTTTCTTGGGGTTGATTTCTGAGTGAAGTTTTTTTTTTTCTGTGCATATTTTGTTGTTGATTTAAATATTGTTGCATGTGCTGCTCTGTTATTAAATGTAGAGGCACAGTTTAAAACTAGATTTGTCAGTGCCTGCAAGACAGCAAGACAAGTTGAGCTTTTACTGCTTCAGAGCTGCTTTTGCTGGTCTTTGCTTGTGAGGGCAGCTATACAGTAAATGGTTTTTATATAGATAGAAGATCAAAATATATAGATGGAAAATAAGACCAAAATTTCATTATCAAAATGTTGTATGTGAATAGATGTAAGAAGAGAATATATCACATTTAGTGTGCAGTTATCATCTTTGAATTCCTACACACAAAGTTTAGACAAAAAGTAGACATACCTATGTGTAGAAATTACCATTTGAGATACAGAAGCACCCTATATAATGTAGATACTGCATTGCATTAGCAGTGCAAGGGTCCTGAACCCAGGGAATATGCATACTAATGAAATGTATATCCGAAATGCAATTTCTCAGTCTGTATGTTAAAGATTCAACCAATAATTAAAATTTCCTTTATTATTTCATCATTTACTCACCCTCATGTCATTCCAAACTAGTATGACGTTCTTCTGCAGAAAGCAAATGAAGATATTTTGGAAAACTTTAGTAACCAAACAATATTGGCCTCCGTTTACTTGTGTATGATTCTTTACTTCTGTGTTCCACAGAAGAAACAATCATATACTGATATTGAATATGAGATTAAATACATGATGAATTTAAAGTCAAAGTGTGTGTGATTTTAGACCGGCAGTAATGGTGTGCTGCTCTCCATGGTCCTGAATGTGGTGTTGTGTGCTGGTTGTATACCGCGTTCTTTTGTCTTGCAAACAGTGTGTGGTTTCTCTGTGTGCATACATTTGTATCTTAATAAATCTCCAGGTATTATAATACAGCTGCAAACACTGAATGATGCTTGTGCTGCCTGCACGCTTACAATGAGTTTTTTTCTAATTGAATTCAAAATTGATTTTGCTTCTTACCCTTTCCTGTGGAGTGATGCCTTGTATTCTTAGCATGGGAATACGCACTGTAGCGTAGTTTAACACATGCTCTCTCACCAGTGCTTCTCTCTAATCATGTGACTAATGTATGTGTTCAGCTCTGGTCAGATGTTGTGCATCATACTAATAGGAGATGAGGTGGAAAGGCCCCACAGGAGACATGCCAGGGAGGACTTCACTTAAAAGCTAATCAAACTGTCATTATCACACCTCCTGCGAAGGACGGTGCAAGAAAGTGAGCGAGTATGTGGGATCTCCGCCACTGCCCTTTCATTGCGAGTATACAAGGCTTAGATTTGCAGCTATTTCATATTGTGTTAAACGCCACTGGATTACATAGTGGTGGGGTGCTCTGTAGAGTTGAAAATTGCTGTCAGAGGGCAATCTCTGCACACAAACACACACACACAGAGAGGATTGTGCAATCACATTTACCCCGAAGCTGTAATTTGTCTTGTGGCGTCACTCTCCCAGGAGGTGGTGGAGTTTATGTAGATTATTGCCTAAAAGTGGGTTAAGATGAATGCCACCATTGTGGACTGATATAAACACCATTACCTTCCCCTGATGTTGACTGCAGAGAGGATTTGATGCTGATAAATCAGGGCAAGGATTTGTATTTTTGAAGGTCAGGCATGAGACTCCTGTATGCGAGTTAAATACATGAAAATTGTAAGAGCGATAGCAAAAAACTTTATTATACTATATAAGTATTATTATATTGAAGTATTTCTCAGGAAAGTCATGAGATGTCCTTTGAGAAATCTGCTTATTACTGCATATGCCTCCTGTTATCAGATTTATTTTTCCCTCAGAAATTGACAGTGCCAGAAAGGAAGCGTGTACAGAAATGACAGGCGCTCAGAGAAACATTCAGCTTGTGAAGATTAGACATTACAGGGAAAGTTAAGAGATGAGAGAAATTTATCTATGACCTTTTACTTGCTTGTCAGCTCTTGTCCATCCTCACTGTTTCCCAACACATCACGTCACCGTTTAACATACGCATAGACGCATACACAAACATGCACAAATGATGCACTCGCCCTTACATTCCTAATGGAGAGATTTGTATCATCTTTTAATTCACCCACTGTTGTTAAATGTAGCCTCCAGTTTACATATCTTGTCAGTAAACATTCTATGGTGACATGTAGTCGTAATACTTGCAATGTAGACCATCTTATGATGCGACGCAGCATCTGTCACTTTTAATGTAGATGCGGTGTATGAAATAAATGTGAGGCATTTTTTCAGTGTAAGGTTGATGTAGAACGTTGATTGTTGTCGACACTGTACCAGCTGCTCGGTTACACCGAATGTTTCAGACAACTAGTGAGTTTGACTGTAACTCGTTCTATGCTAACGTCCCAAGCCCTTGCTCGTAAATCATGAATGTGTTGATTGTAGGTGGATTATTCAGCTTTATCCCACTTTTAAACTTCATTTTCTGGATGTCTTCTCAAATCTCTTTTTCTCCTTCTCTCTGTTTCCCAGATCATCTCTAAGCTCTGCACTTCAAAGCCTTCAAACACAGCAGAGCTTTAATTTACAGCCAATAAGGTTTTCTCTCCGAATGACAAAATGGGGCACAGTGTCGCCATTTCCCTTGAGAGGGAATGAGGTATGAGAGAGGAGGGAGCAAATAAGATATTCTCTGAGGGAACCCTGGAATCTCTCTCTCCCAAGCTCTGCTTTTCCTAACAGCCCTCACTTTAGAGAATTGAAGTCATCTGTCTCCATTAGGGGGTCATGGAAATATGAGACCTGCAGAGGTGGACATGCACTAGAGCAAAGTGTGGACATCATATAACGTCCTCATCAATTTGTTGCAGCGGAAGCCTCTCTCCTGTCTGTCCACTCACTTTAGGAAGTTGGTGGGTTGATTAAATCCAAACATTTCCCATTTATCATGCATTTAGCTTTTAGAATACATCTACTATGCTAGTATTGATATTTCCTGACATATCAATTAAGATTAACAAGCCTTGATACATTTTATAAATGGAAAGATCCTGGATGCTGATTGGCCAATGTAACATTCCAGCCATGCTAAAATTAATTGAATGGTATGAGAGGTGTTGTGAAATTTTAGCTAGAAGTAGTTTCTGACGTAACAGAATGTTGCTATACAAGAAATATACTTTGTAAGAGATGTGGGGAACAGGTGTTTCATGCCATAACTGTTTTTACAGTATATCAAACATTTTTACTCAGCTGGAATCTATTGACCAATCAGCATCCAGAACCATCTATTTTATAATATAGCATATAGTTAGCGCAGTACATTACATCACATTTACATTTACGCATTGGCAGATGTTTTTATCCAATGGTACTGTACATTTCTTTAGAAGTATGTGCAATCCCTGGGCTCGAAACCATGATGTTGGCGTTGCTAGCGCCGTGCTCTTACCAACTGAGCTTCAGGAAAGCTTATTTAAAGTACATGTGAGGTTCACACGGTTATTTCTGTGGAAATGTGTTTACAGTATGAGGAAGAGTGTTACTTTAATGCCTTGTGTGTCATTCATTCCATTAGCCTTCACTTTCTTCTTACAGGCTACAGCACAATAACATTATTATTGATTATTCAGCTGATGGGTGAGAAGATGGAGCCTCGTCACACACACACATCTCAATCCCTTACATCACTGTCTACAGCCCTTAAGCATGTTGTGTCACATAGTTTTATAGTGTTTTTCTATCTTTCACCTCTCTGTTCATATCTCTTCCTCTCTCGCTTCCTCTCTGTCTTTGTCCCAGGGCTGTAGTAGGAAGACAAAGAGCCGCTTATATCACCAGACTGATGTTCAGACTTCATCTGTGCTCCGAGCACTCGTAGTCATTAGTAAGGTGGCAGTGTTATGTAAGGGCCATTCAACTTTACCCTCACACAAGCAGTATTCATTATTAAATTGAAAACAAAACATGATTTGGCTGATTTATGAGCCTTTCAAAATAGTAAGGACCACTTCGGTACCTCACTTCAGTACCACACATGCATGGTTTTTGGGCAGGGGTGGTGGACTGCCGGAGGTACACTGTGACAGGAAATAGCAAAGAGAAGTCACCCGTACACACACTGCCTGCAATCTGTCAGAACATTCTGGAACCTGGCCAGAGACCTATGCTTAAGACGCATCCTAATGGAGAAGGGAGGGGTGAAGAAATTTAAGAAAAATAAGGGTTGAAATGGACAGACAGAGGAAGAGAACTGGAACTGTGTGTGTGTGTTTTTGTATTCTGGCTATAGTGTATCCTGTCTCTCTTTTTTCTTTTTATACACTTTTTTATTCTTTTTGTTGACAGAATGTGTCTGGCTATGAGGTCCTCACACAAATTCTCTCCACTTGGCTGCGTGCCCATCTGCTGTGCTGTATGTGGGTGTCTGTGCGTGTGGATGCAGGGCACTGTCAGGTGGCACCAGGTGTTGCTTGGACTTGCTTCACTGCACGCAGGGCCGCAAATGCGTAGCGCACCACCTCCCACATGACTGGCACGTGCTGATGTACGCACACCCACGCTGCAAAAGTCCATTCTTGAGTGCATATTTATATTTAATAACTGCTTTTAATTGCAGTTAAAAATAATGGACATCCTGGAAAAAACTAGGCGTGCTGGTAGTCTGAATGAAAAGGCTGGCAAGCTAGTGCGTGTTTTTCTCTTATGGTTTTTGTTTGGTTTAAAATTAGATTTTTGTTTTAAAAAAAATTGTGTGATCAACAATTAATCCAGACATATATTAAGTCTAGCTATGTGAGACTAAACTATGAAGTCCAGTTCACACCAAGAACGTTAACTATGTTAATGTCCACACCAATAGATGATAATGTTGTGCACATTACAGTTTTTCCATTTTAAATGTTTGAATCCTTTAAATTTAAATAGATTTTAAATGGCTGTCAATGCTTTATGATTCATCATTTGGAAAAAAATGGGCCTTAAAGTCATTCCAACAATAGCGTTCTGCTGTGTCATTATAATTATAGTCCTTGTTGTGGATTTAAAACAATTTAAAAACTTTATCTTTATTGTTTTCTTTATCATTATCACCCTTGGTATGAATAGGCCTTACATCATAAAATCTAGTAAATATTTCAAATTATTCTGTTTCGAAATTGCTCACTTAAAAGGAAACGTCTGACTGTGACATAAAAGCAAACAACCTTCTCTTGCTTTGTTGTGTCTTTATCTGAAATACCTGTTCACAATAATAGACTTGTTTGAATTTAAATGGTGGCACAGCAGTCTGTGCAATTTTTGTAGGTAAAAAGTACGGAATACTTATTAAGTGCCTAGTATTGTTTATAGCTATTGATTTATTTTAAGAGCAAAGATTTTCTTTTTTAGTGCAAAGATATTGAGTTTTTGAGTTTTGTTTGAGGACAGGATTTGATGCCACAAAACTTTGTCAACTCTAGTCATTAGTTCTTCCTCAGAAATGCAAGTTACAGGTGTGTAGGTGATGAGGAATGAAAAATGTGTGTGTTTTTGCATAGTAACAGTCAGTTAAATTGGAACTGTCATTTTCAGACAGTGCTTGTCCTCTTTGTGTGAAATACTGTATGTATCAGACAGTTAGTAAATGGACTGTGGGCAGTCCGTGGGCATGATGTCTGAGGCTGACGAGATAGAGAGAGAAAAGAGAGAGGCATGAATTTGAGTTGCACCATTGGTTAGTATTTTTCTATCGAAATGAAATAAATCCCATTGCTCTAAACTAAACCGCTCGTTTCATGAACCAGACCTTCATTTTTAAGGAAGTTCACTGCAGACAGTTTGGTCCTCAGACTGCAGTTAGTGTCATTGCAGCGTGAGCCCTGAATGCATTTCTGTGTTAAAAGTGAGTTTATTAGCACTTATTCAGGGAATGATGGATGCTATTGGATATAGGGTTACATCGGGCTTTAGAGCGTGTACGTCTCCTCTATATTTCCGGCCCGAGGCTACTTTCTCCGTTTCAATGTGAGTGGAGTCTATTTTAAGAACCACTTCTCTTATTGGATGCAAGCTTTTATGAACACAGTCATCTCCATGAGATAGGAGTGCAGAGTGCCTTCCGATATGAGAAGAGAGGCCCACGCCCGTGTCTGCGCACGTTTGCGCGCATGTGCCTGCGTAGGTGCGTGAGATTGTTTAGAATGGAGAAATGACAGCGTAGCAACAACCAGAGGGAGTTGGTGTGGGTTTGCCTGTGTGTTTTGAATGAGAGAAAGATGAATGTCTATAAATAGCACCTGCTTTCTTAGCTTTCTTCGCTGTGCTGCAGATGCGATGTGCAAACATCTATATACTGTATGTTATGTTTACATTACATTTGCATTTATGCACTTGGCAAATGCTTTTATTCAAAGCAACTAACTGTGCATTCAAGAAACACATTTTTCATCAGTATGTGTGAGTTTTCTGTTAATCAAAACTAGAATCTTTGTGCTGCTAATGCAAGGCTCTAAAGAAACACTATGTCAGAGATCGATTCTTTATATTTCACATCCTTTGCATCTTTATTTGTTTTACATCATGACTAATTTGATTGTTTTTTAGCTCGGTTTAATAAGTTTGTCGGCCATACAGTATTCTAAAACCCCATTTAAACATTTTCTTCTCTCTCTAGTGGGTGCAGACTGTGAATATGTGAGAATGCGGTTTTTCATACATTTCTCTCTTTCTCTTTTTTCCAAAGTAGGAAATCAGGACAGGGAGGCACATGGGCTCAAAGGGCAGCTAGGTCATGTGGCAGCATTAGTGTATGTCTGTGTCTTAGAAAGGATGAGAAGTGAGAGAAAGAAGAGGCATTTAGGGATACTGCATTTATAATACATGACACGCTGCCGTGGGCTAGTACTACCTTGGCCTTATATAGTGTGCAGGCGTGTGTGTCTGGAAAGTGGGGGTATGTCTGGTAGTTCAAAGCCGTAGTCTAGACTAGTAATAAGGATACTCTCTGCTCCATAAATGTTTATATTTCTGCAGCATGTAAAATTGGATCGATCATTTGCAGTAATATGATGTCATGATTACCCGCCTACAGCATGTGCCGGGAAGATCCGTGTACTTAAGTCTGCATGTGTCCTGTTAAATTGCCCAAGTCATTTTCTCTCGGTGTGTGAAGTGTGGAGCGAATCAGAGCTGTAAGAGAATCCCTCTAATCAAAGCTCTTCTCTTTGGTCTGTCTATGTTGTATCGATCTCTGAGCTCTTGTATACGACTCATGCTCGGGATGGCTAAGCTCAGCCGACACGCGGCACTGCATGTTATATCAATGAAAGCCTGGAATCCACACCGGAGCAAACACAAGCAAACACACACACATGCACACACAATGTTGTCATACTTATCACTCTGTGCCACCTCAGCTGCATTGTTAAGCATGCCCTTGGGGACAGGGATGTGTCTGCATTACACATTTCATCCTTGCGTGTGTGTGTGTGTGTGTGTGACTTATGATGGAATTATACGCTGAAGCAATTGTAGATGTGTGAATCTCTTGTAAACGTTCAGGTCATGTTTCATCCCAATACATAGAGAAAATAAGAAATTATAAAACAGATATATAAAATGTATAAAAATAGATAAAGGCTGTTTTAAGGAACATATATTATCATATATTATAGGGCATATTATCTTCTCTCCCAAAATACAGAAATGTGTCAATGTGGTTTTTGTCCATTATTCTGATTGGTCAGTATCATGTATTCTTAAGTAAAATTAAATAAAAATACATAAATACACTCAATACAATATAAATAATATATCAATTTAAACAATATATTAACAATTTAAACAATTTATTTATTTTTAGTATTTGGATTGGAGTTTCTTTAACTGTCTTTAAAGTAATATGACAATGCAAGAAATCTCAAAATAGACAGAATATATTTTCTTCTTCCAGTTTTAAAATGTAGGTTTTTGGAGTTTACCCAAATGGAATTTTAGCCATCTATACTTAATCTGTAATATTTTCTCAACTGTTCACTTTGATTTCACTCCTGTTTCATCTCTGCACTTCTCCATCCCTTCCTTCAGACTGACCATGATGTCTAGTTGAATAGATAAAGGCATGTAGCTGTTGGAGGAAAATGAGGTGACTGCTTCCTGCACTCATTCAGAGATCTGTCAATCACTCGGCCCTTTCGTATTCTCCTCTAGCAATTACTTCATCTCTCCATTTTCCCTCCTTCCATCCCCCTATTCTGCCACAGTCTTTAGGATCTGTCAGGGTGAGAGTTTCAGGTGGGTTTCTTACTCTGTGCCCTGCTGGAGGGGAACTGATAGCTGATGGCATCGCAGCTAGCCTGCAGGAAAGAGCTTCTACTGCTGTGTAGTGCTTTTACACACAAGCACATAAAGATTCATTTATTCTGCTTAGAGATGGTGGGGGGTGATAGATAGGTGTAGAGATAGACAGTCGGAGGTTAGGATTGCTTGTAGAGTCACAGAGGGGCACACAGACATGTTCAAATGTTACATCATGTTTCCAATCCTCGTATTTTTAAACTGGTGATCTTTGATGGGAGATTATATATTGGATTTAGTGGAATCCATATGTGTATACAATAAGAATATTGTGTTTATATGTTGTGTTGTGTTGGATATGTGTACATCTGCAAGAGCAGATGATGCAGGGTTTCATTAGGCAGTACTTGCACTGACAGAGAGTGCATAAATCAATAAATTATTAAAACTGATGATGTGAAAGAGCTTCTTTGACTAGTCTCAACCAATCAGAGAGCTGCTGTCTATTTGGGTCATGCCATTGTACTGTCATTTGAAAAAGGAGAAAGAGAGACAGAAGAGTTATAAGCAGAATAGCAAGATTTCATTTTAAGAAACCATCTTATACATCAAGCTCTTTTATGTTTATTTAGGTCATTTGAATGTCATGAATAAATTATCTTTCTTAATATTTCACATAAGATATCAGTCAGCTAAAACATACAGATATGTGTCATTACAGATGACACCATAATCAGCACTAAAACAGCTTTATGAATAGCTCAAGGCTGAGATTGTAAAATGCTTTCTCCTGTCTTAGTTTTTTATGCAGAGACAACTGTAAGATTTATTTCTCCCTAATTTTAACATTGTGGCGCCATCAAAATGTTGCCGTGTATGTTTAAGCATCCAGAATAGACCAACATAACAAAATTATCTCAACCAATGACAATTTGGAATTTTATAAGACCGAACGACTCCTAATTATCAGATCGGTAAACCATAAAAAATCACTTATGACAGATTGAGTGATATAAAAGCGGAAGGGTTTTGAATGGGAAGTTGACTCCCAACAAAGATTATTATCAGTGTTCTTGAGCAGTTGTTTATTGTGTAATTCTCAGTGAAGTGGCTAACATCTGGGCTGCTGTCCAAATACTGGAGGATTGTCAGTCAGATTCAAGCTGTCTCTTTCTCTCTAGTAACTGGAAGTATGGTGGTAAGTGGACAGTGTGGTTTTGTGCAGAGAGTTGAACCTGTTCTTTCTTTTCTTGCCTTCTTGCAATTGTCTGAATAAATTACCTGGGATAGTTTTCCGAACCCTGCATTAGTCTCGCTCTGGATTTTGTGGGTTTATTAGGTCAGACCTTAAGTAATGGTCGACTATGTGTATGTAATCACACACTATGAGAACACTAATGGTTCTTTAATCTGTTATGAATTAGTTTATACATACTGTAAAACACATGAGCTTCTGGTGCCATTGAATGAAAATTAGGATACATTTAGTAGAGGCTCATCTTTTCATGAACGCTTTTCAAGGTGTTTGTGTCTCTCCTTCAAAGAATCATCAGTTTTTATTGATTAATGACTGGCTTGTTTTGCTAGAAGGTGGCACTTCCGTTGGTAGACCGGCCATATTGAGTGTTGCATTCCCCCATTCGTATTATTAGCACTGCCGCATCTTGTTAATATCTATTATCGTTACTGATTGAAACTGAAATTAGTGTCTTATAGCTATACACTTCATCTGATGTTCATTAGATACACTTTTGGAGCATTGTTGTATTCAATTTTGTTTTAATTAAAAAACAAATATTAACATATGTTGCCAAAAATAGCGTCATTTTTGTTTAATCCTTCATCAGTGTATATAGTTAGGGCAAGTTATTGAAGGGGAGATGCCTCCTCATAAAAGCTAAATGAGTTGTTAATAGAATCACTGAGGAAATAGAATCATTAAATTCCTTATGATTCCTCTCTCTAATGAGGCTTCCCATTTCAAGTGCAGTTCTAATCTGAACCGCATCCAAATGAGTTTTGATGCTCTGTGCTAATGGGTGTATCTATTCCAGAAACACACAACTTCTGTTTATCTTTAAGAGCTATAAAATAAAGCCCTATGTTGGCTTAGTTAGGACTGGATACATGCCAAACTAAACGAAACACAAATGCTTCTGGAAACTCGAGGTCCATCTTTATTTTGCGTTGCTGAGAACAGACAGCACTCTACCCCTTCATTTATTTTGTCTGTCTTCACAGTTACCCGCCACAGAAAGTGCCCATGCTGGCGGCCAGCGGGGAATAAAACCCCTCAGTCAGTTTGCGTTTTTTCGAGTGCTCTCACATATCACTTCTGTAGCCTGCCAGTACAGCAGTACAGAAACAACAGAGAGATGGAAACAGGATGAAGAGGAAGAGAAGGTATTTATTTTCCACGGTCTAGTTATATGGATTGCTGTGCTGTACTGGCACACAGGTACAGAAATGAGATTCACCAGGGATCCTAACATATAATACATTGTGATTCCTTTGTTTCTGTGTTGCGATACACTGTGTAGTGTATGTTGTGCAGCAGGATTTTTACTTGACATTGCTTATATAGCACAATCCTTATCTAGCCTTTTCTTCCTATGAATGTTGTAAAGCCAAAGTGAAATACTTTGAATGTGGACAGGGCATTTTCAGTCTGTGCAAATGTGATAGAGTAAATTATTCAGAATTTTCCTGCCTCCGCTTTTAAATAACATGAAAAAGTGCATTATGGTATTTTGTATGGGACTTTGTAACTAACGGTTTTGGTTATGAACACAGATGACTTCAAAAACAAATGAAGCCGTAGATTCTTAGCTTCAGTAAACCGATTTAATATGGTTATTAAATTATGCAATACAATCCTGTATTGATTTTGTCCCTGCCTGCATTGACCTATAATCATGATTTAATCTAGAAGAGACTAGCTTTTATATTTTTATGTCTTTTAAAAGATATTAACTTAGTCTGAGCAAAAATAAACAAAACTACTTTGCTTTCAGAAACCGCTTTTTTACCTGATGTACACTTAGTATAATGTAGACTGTATATCCATGCGATGTTTTCTTACCCTGGCACCCTGTTATTTAAAACGGACAGACATTTCTGTGTACTCTGTACCTGCGTGATTGAACATATATTGATGTAGCATGGTTGGAGTGCTCTGCTCAAGGGCACAAAGGCAGCTCGGGCCCATCGGCAGTCCATTTCCCAAACCACTTAGCCTGCGCAGTTACTCCCTTGACTTTACATGCCTTTGCTGCAGGGGAAATAGTATTTGCAACTGTTCCTGTGTCATCCTGAGATGAGATAGAAAAGGGAAATTCATACATATGTGGTCACAGTTTGGTACAACGTGAAGTGCATGTTGATTTTTGCTTTGCCTGTTTCGCTTCGGTTTATTAATATTAAAAAGAGAATGGGATTATTATACTGGATGTTAAAATTTTTGTTTGGTGGCCATTTGAGGCTAATGAATAATGATGTGTTCCAAAGGCATTTAGTAGCATATTAGCTTACATTGCAGAACTGTAACTAAATTCAACTGATAGCAACCAATCCTAAGAAGCAGGCATCATCCTCTATGCTGAGTTCTGGATCTTCTCTCAGGTCTCTGGGGAAAGACAGCTGATCTCCTGAGACGTCCCCTGTGAGACACTGAGCTTGTCTCAGTTCTGGGGCTGTATGATGGATGCTTTGGCCCATTTCAGGGATCCTTGAGGAGGGGTCCTTGCTCGGAGCAAAGAGAGTAATGAGGTGTTCCAGACTTTGACCGCTTGCGTAAGAACAGCAGCCCAGAATTCCCTTCACACCAGGAGTACAGTAGCAACGTCCTTTACTGTAATTGAAAAAATTATCGTAACTAATATACCCTGTGTTGTTTAACATTCAGATTCAGCATTCCACCTCAAAGGTGTTACCCTAGGTATGTTTACATGAGTTTTCATGTTTTGTGTTTTAGTGTGTTATTCTAAAAACTGAGCGGCCTGACATGTTCTCAGCGGGGTAGAATAAGACCTAACTACAGTACCTCAGGGTGACCTGTTACTGCTAACAGTGCAGTCCTGCTAGAGGAGAACCGTGTTACATCTCAAGCAAAACCTTGCCACACATATTATTCTGTGCCGGTTTCTTTCTCCCTACGCCTGACATGTTACCCATCTGTCACAGCATAGACTATTGAATCAGTGTGGACGGTAGGGTCACAGGCATGATTTCACCTGATTTGGTCCACGGCAAGCATCAGTCATTTTGTATTATCAATTATGTATGACTTTTTTAAATCTGTATACTCCTTAAATCTGTTCAGATGTATGAAGTGCAGCAAGGGAATACTTTTGCATTTTATTGCATTGTTTGATTGATGTAAAAGTCAGTAAAGCATCTTCATTCATTTTCAATAGAATATTTAAAGTCACGATTTAGGTATTTAAAAGTTAAAAGTGCAATTTCAAAGTCTTCACAAGCAAAAAAATACCAAACTGTTTTTTCTGCCAAAGAAAAAAAGATGACTCAGTGATGTGATGGCCTTTTACATTGTCACGTGCAACCCTCAGCTTACTCTAGTCACCCCTTTTATTCACAAAGATCAAGAGTTTTAGTAAAAGACACTATAGGCCTACACAAGTTTGCCTAAACAGAGACTGGAAGGAGGTGATTATTATTCTTTTGTTAAAACTAGAGTCAGTATGTTATTCTGAAGTCAGTTGGTGGTATTGCATAATTTTCATCATCTAGACCTTGCTTAACCTTGCTGATTAAAAGCTCACCATGCATAGCTTAGTTTATGGACTTGTCTGTGTTTTGCTCGTATTCTCACCGGATAGATTAAAGAGTGAAAGTAGGGTAGTTTATCCCTCTACTCAGTGAGTGTGTTTGTGTGATGTTCTGAAATAAGGACAATGTTATTAGTCTACACACGTGCAGTGACCATTCTTTTCAGGTGTGGTGTGGGTGGCTGATAACACGGCATGTATATGAATTTGTGGTGTGTGTGTTAAATTTTCAATTTTTTTGTGCAGCAATCTATTTGTTCTTGCTTTGTGAGCTCGATATGGGTACCAGGCTTGCTTTAGCTAATAATCAATCTTGGCAAACCACTCACTCAACATGTGTAATGGATGCAATGGGCAGGAGCTAAACGTCTCCACCGCGATACGTCACGATCTGCTTGGAGTTAATGGGGATTTTCTGGCCTGATAAAGCATGAAGTATTGAGCGTATGTGCAGCCACTGGCCGCTTGGTTGCATATGAATTTGTTGTGCAGGTGTAATTGACATTAATACGAATGACTGCCCCATGAGTTCTCAATTCTCAGCTCTCTCTCTTTTCCTAATTTTATATAGTTTTAATGAATAATGCATCCTGTGTTTTGACATTGAAGGACCAATTGACATGATGCACTCATTATAGGACTGACGCACATATGGTTTGACAGAAAAAGATGTGAGCAATTTTGTAATAACTGTAATAACTATAAAGAAAGAAGAGCTTGTGAAGAACATGAAGAAGCTTCAAAGTAATTTCTAATTAAACCCCATTTTCAGAAGCCTTGAAATTGTTCATTTTCTTCAGCCATAAAGCCACTGATATGAAAGTATTTCCAATTTGAAAAGATCTGTCAATGATGTTAGCATTTCTGTGGTCTAATGCTTAATGACAGTAGAAATGTCAGCTGCTTAATGGCTCCCCGGTCAGCAATTCAGACTTTTTAGAGGTATACAGCTGAGGTAATGTATTGTAAAATTCACCTCTTTGGTATAATAGCCTCAAACACAAGTTCACTTACTTGACAGTATGAATAGCTCTATACAAACTCATAATGTCTACTTTTTGGAACTTTTCCATTCATACACCTGCATAGAGTCAAGAAGAATGGTTGAATTACGAATTAATGTGTTTATTTGTATGTGCATATGTTTGTGAGTGATTTCAGGACAGCTGTTTGGAGTTCATTAGGAAGGTAAATGAGGAACGTTGTGCTTTTTCCTAATTCAAGACACCATTCTGAATGCAAAGATCAAAGGAGACACACAGACATGATGGCGTATCTGTGGGGGATAAATGGTGTCGGCTGTGTTTTAGGCTTACACCCCTCCTGCACACGCCCCCCCTGCAGAATACTACAGCACTGTCTGTCGAGAAAATACATTGCTGCTATCTTTTCTGTTAATGTAGTCCTTAAATATTTAAAATGGCAATAAACGGATCATTATATCAGTCTACTCTTGTTTCAATTAACTTGACTGGCATTCCTTTGACTGGTTTCTTACCCATGCGGCTCCTGCAGGTTTTCAGTAGTTAGTAGGTGTGACGCTTGAGTCAGCTTCACTTGCAGATTCATTAATGTTGTGGTATGAATCAGGGAGGAAAAGGGTAGAGTATGCAGTAAAATGGTAAATTGTATTAATAGACAATTCCAGTCCTGAATGCTTATTGGATGGTAGCTATGCTTTTTTTAATACCTCTTCATCAATTTGCTATTTGTGTTACTGTGTAGCATCCATGGCTGATCATTATTTGTGTTGTCATGCCACACGAGGCTGTGCGGTGATGAATATAGTCATCTCTAAAAAAAAGGTTACAGGCACTCAGTCACCGGTGACTGCATTCACAATATAGCTCAGCCTCTTTATTGCTTAAATCAAGAATGTGTTCTAATTTCCTTCTGAATGTGCTTTGTTAAGGAGGACAGGAGTGACAGCATTAGATGCATTAGTAAGCTTAGATGTCATTTTTAGGACATAATATAGGATGCCACACAGCCAATAGTTTTTTTTTATGTGGTTTTATATACATTTTGAAAGCGTGATCTGTCTGAGCCAGGGCACATTCTCTGTCTCCTCTCAGATGCCTGGACTCGTTCACTTCCTGTCTTTCTGATCACTCATGGCTGAGGAGGAGAAAACTGGAGCATGCTTCCTCTTGTGGCTTAATTAGTTTTTAAGTTGAGGATGCAGGTTGTGTGTGTGTGTTTGTGTGTGTGGTATGTGTTATATAAAAGGCTCGTAATTAAAAAGATGTGCAGTTTTCCAGGACCTTTGGGAAAAGTCTGCATGATGTCAGACAGAATTGCTGCGTTGCTGTGAATTGAACTGCCTGATACTGTGAGACTTGTTGAGAAGGCACAGATATAGTTTTTTATGTCCAAGAACATGCTGTTGTACAATGTCCAAATGAAAATGAAAATGAATAAGTTGATGATTTTATGTGCTGCCAGGAAAATGTAAAGTATCAAAGAATTAATGCATGAATTTTTTGATTGCTCCTGCTGTTTTTTGTGTTCTTTGCATACCAAAATCCTTGTGATAAACTTTTTAGTTTTTTAAATCAGATGTAGTATTGAATATCAAGTGTGAATCAATATACAGTTTACAAGAACTGAATTGACTGCCAAAAGATCAGTGTGGGGTTTAAACCGATTCCTCCAACATGCTCATGTTCCCAATATTCTGTTGTATAAGGATTACATCACTTTAAATCACAAGAACCATCAATGTTTGTTTACTCACAGTCACTTTCACATCTGAGATGTGTCCTAACTCTCATTTCTCCTACTTGGTCTCTCTCTCTGCCTCCTTCTCAGGGGACGTGTCCTGCTTTCCTGAGTTCTTCCCTCTCCATTCATCATCTGCTCTGTGAAAGGGGGAGTGAACCTCTTTTAATTAGCTGATTAATAATGAATGGGGACGCTCAGTGGCTCCATTGGCCCCAGTGGGGTGCTCCGCTGTAGAGATAGATGAAGCGGACATGGGTCTTTCTCAAACGGCCCTTTTCTTGGATGCACCTCAACAAAAATCATTCTTATGATATTAACTTGATTACAAGATCCAAAATTAACATTTTTGCCTCACCTTCTAGTGATGGATGGCCTACACCTGCCATAAAAGCAAGACCATCATGAATTTGTTGTTAATATATTGTGTATGCGGCTTATTTTGAGAGCAGCACTTAAATCAATCTTCGTGTTTGACTTGAAAATATGTTGTAGTTTTGCAGACCAATATAAAGACAAAGGCAGACATGTAATTCATGTTTTGGTATGACATTTGTGTTGTGTGCCTCAAAAAACACTGAAAACAAGTTCATCCTCTAGACTTGCCATCTTAAATAGAAACAACAACTCTGGCTTTCAGCTTTCCTTAGAGCTAAAGACTCTCCCATTCTGTCTACTCCTCCCACCCTACTCCTGCATCCATCTCTCTCTCTTTCTCTGTCTCTCTCCCTCCCATTCTCTTTTTGTCTTTCCTCTCTTTGTTTTAAAGTGACTCTTTATTTCGCCTTCCCTGGGGAGATGAAAGAATCACAGAGAAACCCCAGAACACAGAGGTATTAACTCTGTAACCTTCCTAACCTTTTGCCCTTACACTGCTGCAGAACTAATCTACTACCACCCACCAACACACTCACACATGCACACACCATGAAGGGACTACCGAAAGGTTACGAATATGAGAAACATAACAGCAGTGTGAATGCAAGATATACATGTCTGAGAAAGTCAGGGGTCAGACACGGTATAATGATAAACTTTATCATGTTTTCTTATGAAGAATATTTCGTTGACATAACCATAGCATGGAACCACTCGTCTAGTCCAAAGCATCTGGAAATCAATGTTTTTTTCATTCGACAGCTAAACTTCTTAAATATATATTTATTTCCCAAAAGTGGGGAATTGCATCTTTTATGCACTTGCATGCATTGGGCAGGTTCAAGCTATGCGAAACAAAATCATAGTTTGATGTCACTGCCGTAGTACCAGTTGAGCTAGATGTAAAGATCCTCGATGTACAGATCACAATTCTGTATGTGGACATAACAGGCCTTTCCACTTCTCTTTGTTCTTATCTTTGGATGTAAGGCATGCTGTGTGAATACTCATGACTCTGAAAGGCACATCTCCTCTAATCTTTCCTTTTCCTCTCTCCCTCGTCCGGTACCGGAGTGCGCCTGTGCAGTTCTGATTGATAAACGAGTGCAGGGAAAGCAGAGGTTGTGCCACTGGTCTGATAGGCTCTGTGATGCTGGCCTGATGCCCAGACGCAGATCTTATGCTGCGGTCTGATTGCCTGCAGTTATACATGCTGCTGCAGCTGCGCCGCAGCGCTGATGGGAAGGAGATGACCAAACATCTAGTGTAGGCTTTTATTCACATTTATGTGTGATGTTTAAAAGATTAATACCCAAGCCAGAGAGGCAGATAGTACACCAGTTACTGCAGATGGTAATAGTACAGTATTGTGCCAGTGGTATTATGCATTTATTGTTTATTGAGTATGAATATGACAGAATGGCAAAATGTGACCCTGTCTGTGAAAACCCAGCTAAAGTCATGTTTTGTGATCTACTGTTTTTTAAGTAAAATAATGCTACATAATGAAAAGAACATTTTATCATAATATTGACTGAGTAATGACATTTCAAAGAAAATTATAGTGATCTTTATAGATGAAATCAAACTTTGATGCTACTTATCTTATAATTTAATTTTGAGACTTTAGCTTGGTTTTCACAGACATGGTCACAAATATGAATATGATAGAAAGGCAAAAACTATGACTAAACTAAAAACCGTAAAAAGTAATACTAGGTCATTTTTGTTCAAAATTAGCAAGAGTGATGGTCTTTTATCGTAAATGTAATCAAGTCAACTGAACATCATGAAGACAGATTCACTCGTTGAAGGCTTTGAGGGCAGATTTAAACCTATTTGTGTGATAAATGCATTAACAAAATTATATATCAAAAATAAATCTTTATTGCTTCTCCCCTGCTGTGGTCTCAGATGTGATTCCGACCCCGGCGTCCTAAATCTCATCTGAGGAGTAACAAAGGCAGTTAATCAATACCCCATTGGCTGTAACAGCTTGAGGGCGGTGATATGATTGGCTGCGGTCGAGGGAAGGGGAGTGACAACAAGCTGTCATAACAGTAAATAAAGGAAGGAGAGCAAAGCGGGTCAATAGCTCTTCAGCTGAAATAAGTGAATGACGTTAATATCACTCTCGCAGTGTTCAATCACATTAAGCTGCCACGTGACGCAAATGTGAAATGCAGAATAATGTGCTGGTACATGCAAACAACAGGTATGCATGTTATGAAAAAGGTTGCGAAGAAAGATTTTTATAAAATGGCAAGAATGCATGAAAGCAGTAGTTCATAGAGTGGTCATAGAGTATTGTGTTTATTGCATTATCTTTTGTACCATAACTGAACCATAGCTTGCTCCTCCACCCTGCCCTTCTATTGTCTTTATTAAAACGAGACAGGCCTATTGTGGAGGCTCTTTTATCTGTAATGAATAAAGAGAAGACAGCGATAGAAGCAAAGCAAAGAAAAAACGAGAAGCAAAACCGAGGGAGTGTGAGAGAGAGAACAGGTCATGTGTTGAAAAGCAGAAATCCTTATACCTAACTGTATATTTACAGTAAGCAGTGGGTTAATGAGCGAGCCGTAACTGACACAGCACTTGAATCAGCCAGTTCTTGAAAGAGATGTCAACAGCCCCTACAATGGAGACCAGTGTAATGGTTCTTCCTCCTAACATCCCCCGTTTCATCAAAACCCTCCCTTCTGCCTCCCAAGACACTTTCGCATTGCATTTCATGTCATGTCCGGTGCCAATTTAACAATTGGTTCTGAAGATATATTTGCACGTAGATTTGATTGTTATTAAAAATTGGATTAGGCAGAGGATCAACATAAACCTGGAACATTTTTTTCGCTCCAAATGCTCCATGATATCCTGGTCACTTTCATAGCCCACCAGGAGGCAGCAATAACATCTTAGCCTTTGAGGATTTATTTGGCTCCCCTTGGCTTTCATTAAGTACAATAAACACATGTTTAATGTCGTTGGCACGTAGCCTTTTTATTTGAATCCGGCCCAAGATGCTCATGGAGCATGTGCAGTGGGAAGGGGCAGCTGGAGACACGTCTTCTATCCAATCCTTCCCCCATCCTTCCAGGGATCCCGTCTAGTAGCTGTGGGACTGGATGTTGGACTGGCCCAAAATAGGCTCTGCAGTTTGGCCATGAGACTTCAAGTTCATTGGTTTATTTTTGCTTGTAGGGAGAAAGAAAGTAGACTTGACAGAATATTGAGTCACTGTCTGCTAAGCATTTTATGTAGTTGTGCTGTTTTGTAAAATATCAAAACCTTCTTTTACATCTATATTTTCAAATGTTTGCATATCTGTCATATAACGCTTGGGCTCTTGACTGCTTCAGTCCCAGAGATGCCTTTTGTCTACACTGTATAGACATGTTTAAACATACTCATTTATAATTGATACAATTATTGCTTAAATGTATTTAAGTTAAATATATTTAAATAACGTAACATACGTACATGTAATTGAATTATTTTTCTTTAATCAGTCCACGCATCACTTCTAGTCCCTCAGAAGCTCTCTTTCACTATTTTGTATGTTTATACTAGCTTATACTTTTTCTGCCAACATTGGTTAGGTGTGTATTGCACGTATCACTTTGGTTAGCGTCTGTTAAATGAGTAAATGTTCTGGCATGTTTGTTTTGTATGACGGCTGTTGGTGTGTGGTGTGCATTGTGGCACAGGTGTACAGAATGCCCTGCAGACACATGCAGTCGATCCCCTTGTGAGATATGTATGAGTCAATTATATTTCATTTAAATTCCTTTCTGGAAGGGTGTAATCGCCTTCCCCTCACTGTCACGGTCAAATGTTTACTAGGTGGTTTCAAATGTAAATCTCTGCTGTAGATTTAATGTAGCATACTAGATTTACAGTTCCAATTAAACAAAAATATAATAGGCCGAATAGGGGCGGGACTATTTAAAGGTTTGTGTGTGGGGGTGGTATGGCCTTTGTTACACCGCCTAAGGTCAACGCACAAAGAATTGATTCTTCCATTAAATTCTCTTCTCACTACACTTGCCTTTTTACCACCTTCATGGTTTGTCGACATTCAGGCCATAATCTCCCTTTCCTGTTCAGGGTATAGCATGACGGACATGATTGCACAGCAGAGGGGCTTCGTGTCTCTCCCTGAGGGGACTCCCATTATACCTCTGTGTTTTTGCAATTAGCAGATGGCATCTCAGATTGTTTCCGCGATGCCTGATAAACAGTCCAGATTACATGTCCACAGAGAAGATTCACACAGGACAGGGCTGAGATCCTCCTTATCGAAGTCTTAGGAGATGGATTCCCTTGTGTCTAATTTAGATTCACATATCCCAGTTAGACTACTATGGTGTGTGTATATGTATATGTATATGTATATGTATATGTATATGTATATGTATATGTATATGTATATGTATATATGTATATGTATATGTATAAAACACAAGAAGTTTTATTAGCATGTTCAAAGCCAACTGAATTTCTCATTCTTTGTATGACTATAATTCTCATTCAGATTTTACAATGATCAGTCATTATTTTGACAAGCACAGATGGCACACTGAAACATTTTCAAATGGCTTCTCTTAAAGGCAGTCACCTGGAACAAAATACATTAAAAGACACATGGCACAACTGTCTCAATGACACGGAGAGCCAAACATAAGTTTTACTAACAGCTCTACAGTATGTGAGATGTTACATTGCAACTGACTTGTTTTATACTGTATTTAATGCTAAATTGCTGAATAACACTTGTTAAATGTACATTTTTCATTTTACCTACAGTGATTTAAGAACCACATCAAATCTAAAGAGATGGAGCTGGAATTGTCCTTAACAAGTGTGACATAGTGGGAAGTATATAAGTCTGAGGAGTTCACTTCTAATAATCAGTCTTTACAGAATACAGTCTTGTCTTTTTTGTTCAAAGTTGTCATTACAGTAAATGTTCAGGTGATAAGCACGAAGGAAAAGAACTGTGGATGATCCAAATGTGCAGAAAAATATGTATCTCTACCCAGACGCTCAATGAGGCTTTAGCAGCAAGTGCTAAAAATAACCTGTAGTTTCTGGACAGACGGAAGAGCACTGGTGTAGGTGGGTGGTGAATACAAGACTGCTGTTTCCCCCAAGCAGAGACTATAAAAGGACTAATTGAAGAATTTTCGCAGTATAAACAAGGACATAAACAATAAAAGGATAAACAATGAATGATGCCCGACTCATAAGGTTTATGAGCTCCTGGCTGTTATTTAAGCAGTTTGTGTTGTTGTTGTCAGTGGTGAGCTCTCATCAATACAGAACACACTCCTGCTGACCTGATCTAAACATGCTGTCAGATGCACAAGCGCTTATCAGATCCCTGCGTTTCTCACACCTGCCCTGACTTGATGTCAGACACACGAGTGGTTGTGTTTGGACTCAGCTGCTTTCACTGAGAGATTTAAAACACGTTTAGTTGCGAAGGACAGAAGTGCTTTTTAAGATAAATGGTTGTGTGCTTGTGTTCATTAAAAGGCTGATAATATTCTCAAAGATAATTAAGATAATTGGGATAATTAAGATCTCATTAAAGTATGAACCTTGTATTTGAAACATTTTCCTTAGGTCCTAAGAAATAGACACAAAAGAGACAGTAAAAATACAGAGCAAACAATGTGTGGAAGCATAGCCCAGAGAAATTCTTACCTTTTTATTAAGATATAAAGGTAAATAAAGATTTCTTTCAATGAGCGAATTCGAGCATAGCTTGAACACAGTTTTATGTTTTGATTGACACATTTGAGATTGGTAAGATTTGTTTTTTAAGAGCTCTGAGCAGCATAAAACTTTAGCAAAAGTCTCCCTGTGCACCTTATTGCTGTCTAGAAGAAACAGTTAAGATATTTAAGAGATGGTCCTTTGTGATTTGTCTTTACTTTGAATAGTCAACAATTAATCTATAGGTATATTGACAAAACAGTTGAAAACATTCAGCAAAGTTAACTATCACCAGCCACTTACATACATAATACATGTATCAGCAATGCATTATAAATAAGTACAAGTAATCTTTTTGATTTAGCCTCAAACGGACTCCATTCGTTTCCCTCACTGTGTAATTATGGAGATTTTATGCTGGAGTCCTGATGGTACATTAATCAAAAATAGATCTGAGTGGGACTGTAGGGTGTTGGCAGGAGTCGTGCTTATCTATTGTGCGTTCAGATTCTACTACAACTGCCAAATCTCATGCTAGTGCTTTCTGATAAGAAAAGAAATAAGGCCTGACAAAATAAACGGCTCTCATATTCTCAAGGCATTAAAATGGGATTTATTTTTGTTTAAGAGACAGAGTGTTATTAATGAGAAGCTTTAGTGGGTGAACATGTGTATTATTAAGGGAAATAGACAGCAAAGAGCATGAGAAGAATTGGTATGAGGGAGGCTGTCGTTTGTGTATGTGTGTGTTGGTGTGTACATAAAACAGAGAAGATCTGACACAGAGTGGTGGTTGATGGGAGAAGGCCTGGTGATTACTGATGCATGTTATTGCTGAAGGTCACCACCAGGCAATTCACTCTAACTGATGAACTGCCATTTATTGATCTGTTGAGAACCCTGCAGTGATAGGATGAGGAAAGCCTCCGAGGAGACCCGCTGAGCCTCTGGGGAAGCACTTTCACTATGCAGCCTGCTATGAGAACATGGGTTGACAACACGAGGTCATGCTGGTGCATGTCATCGCTTATCAAAACTCTAGACTGCACCATCTTTTGGGTTAGTACTGTGTGAGGAGTGGGTGGAGTCTGAAGGTGAGAGGAAACATGGAGCTTTATAAATGAAGATCTAGTATTGATTAACCATTAAGGTTTTATTCTCTTGAATTTGTTGTAGCTTTAGCTGTTCGAGGTAACTTTATTTAATTAGTGAAGTTAATTAGTCAAGTTCTTTTATTTGTTTAATTGCTTTGGTTTATGGGTAGGGATTTGAGAAAACTCAAGCATTAAGTTTAAGAGAACTCATTCAGCTCCATTTGTGCTATGAACATGAATGAGATTTCAAATGATGGGGTTTGTTGTAAAAACTTGCATGTTATTTTATATTACTGGATCATACAAAATGTGAAAAAGGGCCTCAGAAACTGCTTAGCAATGCAATAAAACCCACCTACAACCTTTTGGCATCATTGTGACATGTTTTGCATGCATTTTGGTTATTAATTCAGGTAAAGTATTATGTGTTTAGTTATTTAGTTTATATTTTGATGTAATGTCAGATTACATCCAAAACTTCCATGTTACAATATGTTCTTTTGAATATGATATGAAAATAATCTGGTTTCACACTCACCTCCTTAACAACTCAATCCTCCGATTTTTAGAGTAATGTCACTTAAGTCTTATTGAAAAAAAATCTCTGGCCAAGTGTTGTTTTTCTCTGCAGAAATAACAAAAACACTGCTTGTTTACTTGCTTGGGAAACTCAGTCGTGGTTGACTCATTCGTGTTTATCTGGAGTTTGTTTTGAGTACTGAAATGTGCTCTACTAACTTTAGCTTCTTTGATTAGTGCAGCGACTCCAGCATGAGTTTCCATGGTTCCATCTCAGACGTTTATTAGAGAGGTTTGCTGTATGCTTTAATGATGTTTAGTAAGATTGATGATTTTTAAGGGAATTGGAGAAGATTTGAAGGGTCTTTTGACATGAGAGTTCAGGGTTTTTTCACTATAATTACAACCCAGAAAGTTAAGGAAAGTGCACTTCAACCGTTTCTTATACTGTGTCCCACTGGTAGTAGTTTTTTGGTACATGTCAAATGCAGGAGTATATAACTACTGTATGCTTAAATTTTCTTTATGTATGGTATGTTCTTTTTGTTCTTTTGTCTATAATAATAACAACAACAACAACAATAAATAAATATAATTTTCAGTATGTCAACGTTTATAAATAAAATATATATCATAAAAGTTTGGTCTCTTCCATGCTGGTACTGTATTTTTAGATATGACTTTTTTGATATATCTACCTGTATTGTTTTCTGTTATTTTAAGTTATTGTTCCCTCATGAAAACAGCCTTTACCCTGATCTTGTTCTGTAAAACTTGGAGTATTTTGCGTTCATGAATTTTGCTGCAGTATTTGCCTGTTTGCCAAGTGACCAGCATGAATATTCTTGATGGTCCAAGCTGTTTTGCTGGTAATTGCTGGTGTAGACCAGGATCATCATGCTGTTTACCAGCAAAACTGTACAAGGGTTGTTGTTGACCAGCATGATATTTCTGATGCAGCTTGTTGATCAAGGACTCTTGCTGGTTTATCTTGTTAGAAAACCTGGTGGAGATGCCGTCATCCAAAACACTATATGCCATGCTGGTCTTTTTAGCAGGGTCGGCATTATCTGGCCTGCAGAATTTTTCTGTTTTGTGCCCAGTATATTTTAATCTGCTCCCTTACTGCGTAGGCAAAATACATGTCTTTTCAACGACAGCTTTAGCAATCTGCACCTGGCCTTTCTGCCCTTTTGCTTTCAGTACCCAGCTAGAGGCTTTTGTCTATCTACAAAGTTCTGCCAGTGACTTACAATTGCAGATACATTAGCCAGTGCATGGCATTTTACACATGTCTGTGTGTTCATCTCAGCGCGAGGCAATTACGTAAAGATGAAATATTCATCGGGTCCCCGGACGCTCTCCCGCGCCCTCGAGCCCAGCGTGAGGGTGGAAGATTGCAGCCTCTCCTGTGATACAACATCAGTGACACGTCGTGAAAGTGGCGCGAGATGCCATTTGGGCTTTAACGACATACGTATAAAAGAGATGGAACTGTCAGGTGTTTATAACCCCTCTGCCCCTGGGGTAAACCTTTTGGGAGATCAACAGTTTGATATGCAGAGGCATGCTGAAAAATGGATGGGCTAATAAATGAATGCACAGGCGTGGCATTTAGCCAAATACGGATTCTGATATATATGTGCCCGTGTCAGCCTTTGAGCATAGTGACGGTCTTTCATCGTTGAAATGACAAAAAGCTTTTGAGGGAGATCTAGCGTTGATCTGCCCTTGTTTGTGTTTATGCATGTTCTCTGACATTTACTTTGCGACATGAAAAGTGCCCCTGGATGTCACATTATGGATACCAGGGGCTTCAGGGGAAGAATTCTCATTCTGTTGAAATGAAACCCACGCTGGGACCAGCCTTTTATCATGTAAGTGCTTTTTGGTTGATGTAATTTTTTATGCTTGCTGACAAATTTTCTTTTTTTTTTTCTTTTTACCCTCACTCCAGGCCTTGTGAAGCTGGGCATCCACTGTGTCACATGTCAGAAAGTTGCCATTAAAATCGTAAACCGGGAGAAACTCAGTGAATCCGTGTTGATGAAGGTAAGATCTTACTTCAATGTACTGCATGAGTTAACTAAAATGAAACAGGTTGTCATCCAATGTTAAACTATAGTCAAAGTTGGTCATTTGTGCTGTTATCTTAAAACATACTGTTCCATGTGAATAACTCATGTTAAGTAATGATAGACCTAATCCATCCATTATATTACATTTATACTGTGGCGAATGAAATTTATTTTTTTCAAGATTGCTCACAAAGCTCCCTTTGTCACAGAACTGGACATTTACTGCTATTTGTGTCTTTTTCATTTAACTACTCAGAGGTTTTTGTTATAGCAACAAAGAGTGAGAGTCAGTATTGGCTGTCATGGTATTGCTGAACCGCTGTCAGGGGATTATTTGATTGTTTGAAAGGATTACCCACAATTCTTTCACTCATCTTCATTAGCCTGCAAGGCTTCCAGTTGGTTTACAGAAGCTTCGAGACACACACTATCTCAAACTGGACATTGATTAGTGGAAGTTCGGTTAAGGTTATCTTTAATCTTTCATTATCTGGTTAGAAGCGCCAAGTGAGTGTTGTTTGAACAGCTCTTCATGTGATTGTACCTGTGCTCCTGTGATTGGTGTTTCTTTTGATGAAGGTACTTCGGGCCTTTGTCTCTTGAGCTCATGATACATCAAGTTCCCTTTGTGGGTGTGGAGAGGACTGAATCGAGGTAGCTGATGCCGAGAGGGTTGTTTATTTGCATGCGCTGTCTGCATTGTTTCAGGGCCGATTTACTAAAGGAATACTGAAATACAGTAAGCGCACAGACTGTGCAGCAGTGGTTACTGATCTCATGTGTTACAACAAGCTTTGGGATCAATAAATAATTTGTCTTGAAAAGACAAATTATAATTATATTTAACCACTCTAATTCTAATTATCTTTAATAAAGTGCATTTTCCAGGGATAAGATGAGTAATATGAACCTAACTGGCATTTAATTTATATAGAAGTTGCAATTTTACAAAATACAATTTTACAAAGTATGCCAGGTAAAAAAAAAGGTCATTATTTATTTTGCAGTTTGTTTGCATGTGTGTTTGATGGCTTTATTAGTGCATCAGTAAAATTATTGCAAAAAACTGACAGTGAAACAAGACAAAAACACATACAGTTTTTAATATATACACTTATAGTATGAATATTTAAAGTACTCATAGTATTTGAAAACACTTCGTCGTCTTAAGATTTTTTCTATTTCTATTTCTATTTAAAGTGAAAGCAAAAATGACGAAATGAGCCAATGAGGATGCTGACATTGCCATTTCTTAATAAAATCTGTAAGCTTCAGTGAAGAGGACTGAGAAAAGGCCACTTCAACTTTTGACCTAATCAACTTTATTTCCTCAGTTTCTATCCAACATCATATGGATTTCATTAAATGGTTAATGGCTCATTAACTCCTGGTAGATTGTGGGGAAGTTGTAATTTAGATGAGCTGATTGGTTCCTCATTGTAATTGGATGTGAGAGTGTGCTACAGTCATCCGGTCTGCATCCAGTCCCCAGACCCCATTTCTCGGTCAGGTGCTTGGACTGCATGGGAAATTGTCTTTCTGCAGGAAATAGACCTGACGATGTGAAAGTATGGTTGGAAAGCCTGCTTTTGTGTTTCTAATTGTCTTAGTTTACTTTCTTTACCGGGATGTATCTCATAGACCAGTGGTTCTTGCCCTTTGAGGACAACAAGGTATTTGAAACAAGTGTGTTCTTTTATAAAAGTTAATGATAAATTGAGGGCAACATTGGTTGTTCTTTTATAGTTCAGAAGACTTTATGTGCTGTATGTTTTATTGAATTATTTCATTTTAGTTATAATATCAGCTATCAAACTGACATAAAAAGAGGGAGATCTCATTTGAGATTTCATTTTATATGAAGTACCTGCATTTAATTATTTGCATTTAGCATTGCCTCCTTTCCACGACACTGTTAGAGCCGCAACCCATTTCTGTGTTGCAACCCACCATTGTATCTGCTAAAAAACAAACTGGTTTTGTCTGATCTTCACGTAAAGTGAAGAGTAAGGCTCCTATGACTAATAGTTAGTCCTGTTTTTCTGAAGGTCACCCTGTAACCTATTCTATTGTATCTCTTGCTTATTTTAGGTTTTCTCAGGGGCTGTTGTCATGGCAACCTGACATGATTGGCTTGGGTAGAGAGGTGGGGGAGAAAATTATATGCTTCTAATAAAAATGGCCTCAGATGTTTTACGCCTCCGTTAAAGTATCAGATATTTTTTAAACGACGGAAATCAATCAGGTTAGCACAGAGTGTCTGACTAATCTTCTCTATGGTGTAATTTTTCATTATTCTACCTTTATTCATTCTTTGCTTTTTTACAAGTCATTTTATTTTTGCACTTTCTGCCTTTATTTTTGTAGAAAAGTCAAGTTAGACAAGAAATTAGGAGATGAGGGCATAATAACAGGACACAATCCAGATTGGACTTGATTCTGTGAGAAAGCAGCTCTTATATGTACATAGCAGGAGCGCAGGAGCGTTACAGCTCTGATCTTTGCCTCAGATTGAACCAAAACTTCAGTTCAGGTAAAATCTTTGGAGAGTCTCCCATTCACTGGCTGCCATTTTCTCCTGGGAGTTCCCCCTTTCGCCTGAGGAATAAATAAACAATAATGGCTTCATTAGCATAATTTTAGACAGCCAACCGGAGGTCACCTGTCATTCAGTTATTTTTTCCCGTCTCATTACTTAGCCTCCAGCAAACCTCTCGTTGCTTGGCATTTGCATTGCGTGGAGCCGGTTTGCAGCTGTCGGTGCGTGTGCCCCTGTGTGTGGAAGGCAGGGGGTTCGAGCACTTCCTGTCAGTGTGTGCTCTCTGAGACATGGTGTGAATGTTCATGTCATCAGAGCTCAGGGTGAGTGTTCAGCATCTGGCTTTATGTCGTGTGCATGCATTACGTGAAGGAACCGTGTGAACGCTGTATGCATGTCAAAAAGCAGGTGTCTGTGTTTGTATCTGAGAGTTTGCGGGTGTGTGTTATCATGTCTGGTCTCAGGGAGAAGCAGTGTTGTGTGTTAGGTCATAGCTTACACAGAGCAGAGGCATGGCATTTGAGAACATGTTCCTCATCGAGAACTCCACGGCCCCTGCCTGGCCCCTCCTGAGCTAATGAAGTCTTCTTTGACATTTTCAGACACGAAAAGAATAACTCTTTGACTCACTTTGCGGTCACACTAACGAGGGTTATGTCCGGATGTGACCTCGTCCTACTTCACCTCAGAGGATTTGCTTCGGATGCCTCACAGCCTCATATTTTTGTACTTTGTAACCCACATTCTGAAAAATAAATCCTTGCTGTGGCAGATCAATACTGCTGATATTTATTATAAATTACAGAATTAGACAGTTATCTATTAAAAAAGATTTTGTCCTCCTACTTTTTGGTTAAAAAAAACAAAAATCAGTTATTGAGTAAGTTTAAAATTTGTGTTAAGCTTATATTAAGGGTTTATAATTTGAGTTGTGGGATATACTTTTACAGGAAATAACAGTTTGATGTCATTTGACTCCACCCACCTAATAATAAAATAAGTGCATAACGTAACTTGCAATTTCACAGCATGTTTAAAACAGAGGTGACAATAGTTATGCAGAAGTTATGCAGCTTTAAGTAGAAGAAAAATAAATATTTGAAAATATTTAAATAATTTCAACTTTTTGTCCAGTTGCTATAACTTAATTTAATAAGTTGAAATAATGTAAAAACATTTGAAATGACTAGTAAGGCCAAGTTGATTGTACTTAAACATTTTACAGCAATTTTTTACAGTATTTGTAGCTAAACACTCTTAATAATTAAACATTTTTCTACTTAAAATATTTTTTTAAATGCTAAGTATTGTGCTTATCTTTCCGTTTCCCTTGAGGCTGGCTACTCAAACCTCTTTATTTATGACAAACCGTGCATAAATCATCATTGCCTCTAATGCATCAACTTGACACTGCAGGGTGGCTCCCAGTAAACATTTCAGAAAGGTATCATTCTTTGGTTTAATCAGGTCTTGGGTGGTTACTGGTGAATTGCCCCGAGGGATTGTGGGTGTGAAAGTTTCACTCAGCATGAAGCGTCGCATCCAGACGGGTCCCAGAGGGGAAAGCTAACATTTCTGAAACCAAGCCCAGTGCTGCCCAGGAGACCGACTGGAAAGGAGAAGGAGGGACATGTTGAGCTCCTGTAGAGAGGAGATAACTCAAGTTGTGGATGAGTGCCAGTGCACACTTATATGTTAGCAGAGTGGAAAAGAAATGGAGAAGTTGGTCTTTTGTAACTGTTTTAAAGATGAAGGATGTCATTTTTATGCCGTTAGAAGTGCTAAATTGCAAAAATAATGATTGATTTTCACATACTCCTTCCGAAGTTGATGCGAAACGAATCAAACACTGTACATATTGAATAGCTTTTTTAGTTGTTGTGTCTGTATATGTGTATCTGGGATGTAAAAAGTAGTAAATGACAATTTTTCACCTGCAAGCATATGCCGCAATGACTATAAGAACCCCTAAGTGAATTAAGCAAAAGCAGAAACCATATTTCTAACCCCTTCTAATCTTAAGAGCTTAATGTTAGCTCCCGCTTACCTGGAGTACTTTAATGTTGGCGTGGTGCTGATGCTTTGCTGAGTGAGATATGGAGTCAGCTCCTCGCTACACCGCTCTTTGCGCTGAGCTGATGAACTGTGACACCCTACCAGAGACACGACTCCACATCAGGGTATGACTTATCCTTCTCCTGTGGTGTGTGCTTCGTCCATGATCCCTCAGTCAAATGAACCACTGACTCCCTAATGGTGCTGTACAGAAGTGAAGTGATTTAAGATGGTGTTTGTTTAATCCACATTCACGGGCGCTTTAGTCTGGGTAAAGAGAGATAGATGAAGGTCTTAATGATGTGATCACTGAAGCAGTAAGCCAGTGATGAGGCTGCTCAGAGGTCTTGAGGCAGAAACCAAATGTGTGTTTGCTTGAGCTCCGATGCTTTTTTAATGTTTAGAGTTTGAATTGGTTTATAAAGTTCTTTAAAAAGATTTTCTCAGCATCATGAAGCGGAAAACTTTTTGGCTTTATTAAATTGGTTATTTGATTAGTGTTGTAAATTGTAAAAATTGTAATTGAAGTAATTGTGTGTAGTGCTGATTATGTCTTTTGAATTACCTTCATTTGTGGACTTTTCCCAGCCAATGGAGATGCTTGCAGTTCATTTTCTTAATCAAATTAATTGAAGTTAATCACGTATATATTCACTGGCTGAAGAAAAGCTTCATATGAAAACAATTCAAGGACATTACATTATTGTGTGGAGACAAAATAATTACAATGCGACTATACATAATAAAACATGGCTTAAATTAATACCAATTTTTTTAAAGTTTAAACTACTCTCAACATTGAGACTCCAACATTCTATTCATTCTGTTCTGTCATGTAGGACATGATTAATTGCATTAAATGTGCTATATTTACAGCCTGAATTATTATTTGAAACAAAAGAATGATAGATAAACTACACAAAAGTAATATTATGTATTTTCAAGGATTGCAGCCTAACCTTTGTCCTTGAGCAATATAGTGATGATAGAAAAAGTAAAAAATAACCCAGGATGGGAGGCTTGCCGGAGGGAGGAAATAAAAATGAAATTTTCAGTCCACTATAGAGGCAGAGTAAATGGCTGATGAATGATAGCTGACCCTAATCGTGTTATTCTGCCATTGATGACAGTGGTGTCATTTTCCCTTTATATACATTTCTCTCTTCTCTTCTAAATGATTATGGATCATGCGTCTTCTTGCTCATTCTGCGGACAGATTGTTCTGTTTGTGAGAGAGATGTTTCCCTCACCCCGTGCACGGGTAGGGACACAAAACAAAATAAATGGCTGTCATATGCTTCCCCCTGGCCTGGTGCATCTCCATCTGATTAGCATATATAATTCAGTAAAGACGGCAGGCTGATTTTATTGGTTTGAGATTATTGATGACTCAAACATGCATTGTGTTGTTCGTAGCTCTTGCTATACTGTGTTAATTACACTGCCTTTCTGCACAGAGCCAAAGATTTTAAATTTTATGTATTTATGTGATCTAATTTTGGTCTTTTAAACTTGGCTGTCCATGTTTAATTTAAATGTAGCTATTCTATAACATAAAGACATACCGTAGTTCACCTCAAAATGAAATGCTGTCATTAGTTACGGTTCTGTTATTAATATTCCTGTTTTTTTGCCTCTTTTTATCTTTCACTTATTCTCTGGTGCTTCATATTCACGGGAAGCCAGCTGTGACATAAACATAAAGAGCTTGGCAGTACAGCTTTGTGACTCCATCTGGGTAGCACTATAACATCCCCATCACACATCTATCTGTCCACTGTTCCATGGACACATCCTTCTCAAGCGATTAATGTGCATCTTTGACCTCAGGTCTCAGCTCTTCCTTGGAGGTCTTCTTGCATGAGTGACCACATAGTTGTTGTGTTCAGCCCATCTCAGCATGCCAGGTGCAAGCTTGGTTAGCCGGTACCACGGCTGAATTCAGTGATGCTGTTCTGGTACTGTGTGAAAGTCACCAAGCTGTCTGTGTGTGCAAAACAGTGATGTTAGTGTATTTCATAGCCAGTCAATAGCAGCAGATGGCTATTTGATTTACACAATTCAATTAATTTACCATAACATGGGTTATTATCATGATTTGTGTTTTAAATCAAACAGTCTGTTTTTTTTTTAGGTTGAGTTTGTCATCAAACCGAACTGAAGATGAAGAAGATAAGATGGATTATTAGAATGTGTAAGATATACATGTGGGTTAGTAAATGTATAGGTGATTTTTATGGCAAGACTTTTTCCCATTTTCATAATTTATATTCTCTCTCTCTTAAGCTCTGGAGATTTAGATTTTTCTTTTACATTGTAGTAATGAATGTCTACAGGGTTTTGATTGCTTTATATTTAGCAGCCGTTTTTAACCAAGCGACCTGGTGCAACATAAAGAATCTTTAAGGTTTTAAATGTTTTTCCATGACTGATATTTTATTTTAATTGTAAACAGTTTTATGGTTGGTGAATAATAACAGGTGTGTTTGGTCTCTGAATATCAGAGCTAATAAAGTTAATCAGCGTTAAAGCTTTTCACTTTAAGAACTAAGACAAATGTAAAGAATTTAAATTGCAGCGTAATGGAGCATCTTTGTAATTCTCACTGACTGACAGTAAAAATATAACCATAATTGTTTGCCATTTTTCAAAACATAAATTTTATGGGACATGTTTATTGTTTTTACTGTTACAATGATTTTCACCAACCTGCTCCAATGCTCAGAGGTTCAATTTTGCCTGATCATTTGATCATAATAAGAGAACCCAGAGGAATCAGTAGAAGATAAAAGAAAGACGTTACCTTTTCATTTGGTCTCTTGAGTGACCTTTAACCTCACTTCCTTTCTTCAGTCTTTATGCCTGAACTGAGACAGGAACAGTAGAGAAAATGTCTATTATATCAGATTTATAGCCGTGGTTCCTGTCCGTCGCTGCCAACAATGACAGATAAATCAATTGATGTGAACACCTGCGTTTCATGATTATGATTGCACAGATGCCCTGAGAGGACGTGAAGGTGACAGATGCAGCACACGTCTTCATGACATTAACTGTCTGTCTTCTTAAAAAATGACTTCACCTGTCCACTTAAAACTGGTTTTGAGAATTTAATCAGGACTTCAGATTATCTGAACCAGAATTGAATGTTCTTTTGTTCTTGTACTGTACAGTAAATCTGTAATTGACCAATATTCAGCTGTTAATGCTTTGCCGAGTACTGAATTATTGATTTAAATATAACATGCATTGCTGTGACCAATTCTCTGTTGTGTGTGAGATCAAACCAGCTCTCCAGGATGAGTGAGGCAAAAGATAGATCATAATTACTTCACCAGTGGGCCTGGGAGTCAGTTACCATGTGTCCTCGCTCACTGTGGGTGAATGTAATGGGTTCTGTCATAAATCTATATCTATAGGAGTGAGCTCAGATCTAACATTGCCATATTTGCAAGAATACACACTTTTTCTTGTTTCTCACATCAGCACGCCTTTCAAAATTTTCTGCCCCCTCTTTGTAGTCTCATATATCAATATCCAAAACTGAAGATTAAGCATATTTACTCATCTTTGTCTTGGGAAATGGCTGCATTCTTGTTCCACCATAAGTGGAAACCAAAGCAGAAAGGTTCAAATAATGCAATAAGATGTAGACTTTTGAGTTTGCGAGTTTGGAGAAAAGAAACTCTCTAGATAAAAACTTTATTTGATCTATTAAAACACAATGCTTTCGTATTTAAATCAATGTTTTACACGTTTGTTTCTTACTGGGCCCAGGGCAACTAATTTGCGGAAGGTCAAACGGCATCAAAGCAGTTGTTTATTTGAGGTTAGGCAATCTTAAAGCACCCAATATTCCTATGCAAATGTGCATGCATGAATTTTAATTCACAACAACAAGGTTTTCTTGTTTTGACATTGGCCTGTAAGATATAATTTGCAAGGTTTACTTAAGAAAAACAACCACATTACAGCAAGCAGAATCTCCGTGGCGGTAATGCTGACTTTAACTGACCTAAAGCAAGGGTTTATGGAAGTTGCCTGGAGGTGTGTGCGGTATGCACAGGAACTCTTATCAGGAAGTCATCTTTGGTGTTCCCAGCCAAAGATTCCCCCCTGAAGATCCTCCAACCCATCACCCTGCAGTGTGCCTCACTGCACTCCATTTCCAAATCCAATTTCTCGAGAGCAAACATGTTAATCACACGCCTCTAAAATAGGCTTCCTGAAGCAATTTAGGGAGAAATTCAACCTTTCAGTCATAAATATTCAGACTCGGTTATGTTTATGCAACCTTAAAGCATTTTTGCCTTTATTTACACTTCTGCCATCATGTGTAGGTTTCAGGGAGCAGAACACTGTGAGACCAAACACTACGTGTGTGTCATGGGTCAAGAAGTAAATTGACTGTGAACACAACACAGCTCTGTACTGAGCAGAGAGCTATGTTTATCTGGTCTGTCCAGACGAGAGGAAAGAGCAAGACCAACAGGATTGCATGCGGAAACATTTTGCTTGTTGAAACATGTTGAAATCTGTTGCTGAGATCTCTTGGATGTCAGCAGTGTTGGTTTAGTGGGTCACCAGATGCCTCTTCAGATGTGAAAGTGCTTGTAGTGTTGGATTGTTAGGATGAGGTATGTGATGGAGCGTTGGTTGTGTTTACTGTTACTGTATACACTACCTGTCAAAGGAATGGAAGCGTTTCCTCAAACTTGTTTTTTTGGAACAGAACAAATGAAACTATACAAATTATTTTGTGATCAAAATATCCTAAATAATAAAGGCCTATATTTTAGCATCTTCAAAGAAGCCACCCTTTGTTTAGGTTTGCCAAAATGTATTCTTGGTGTTTCATTAACCAGCTTCACTTTTTAAAATAATGGTGCACAATGATGCCACAGAAGAACCATGTAGTCAAAGGTTCTTAAATGAACCATGTCTTCATTTTTCTTTTCGTTGTCTAAAGATCCTTTTTTACTACAAAAAACATCTGTGGATGTTAAATAGTAGTGAAGAAGTTCCCATCTATACTAGGTTCTTATTAAATGCTTTCTTTTCATTACTTGTTCCAAGTTGACCTTTTTTAAATAAAATAACTTTTGAAAGAGTGTTTGTAAATGTATTTAATAAATATTGTTGAAAAATTATATAATAATAATAATAGTAATAATACTGTATATGGACCATCATAATCGTTATAACTCCTTTAAATTAGTGGGTTTGATGGGTTTTCAATGCTCAGTTCTTAAATGTTTACATCTTGTCCTCCCTTAAACCTAAAATTGTACATCTTTAGGACCTGTTTGGGGAAACTTAAAAAATGCCATAACGAAATTACATACTTAACCTTTAATTTTGTCAGGGAATATTTCATACCTGTGCCTTTCCCTGTTGCTATCTTTAAGATCTCTCAGCTCTCAACAGCTTTAGTTCTCACTCATTCACTGTCCAGCTGTTTTTCAGACTTATTCGCACCTGATAGATCTGATCTGAGTCGCAGCTGCTGGTTGCTTGCATAGATGGCTTGGGTATCACCAAGAGACTGCAGTTGTGTTTAATATCCAGCGGTATCCTGTACGGCTCGTCTCTGGAGGTATTAGCTACGCTATGATATGCCTCCCAGCGCTTCTCGTCTAAGCCTTCAGTGAGACGTTCAGGTCTGCTGCTTTAACCCCCTCCTCTATCCTCGTGCTCAAGTGTCTGTTTCCACATGTGTTTGAGTTAATTAGTTACAAAGCCACAGCAGCTCCCAAGAGCACCGCAACAGCCTCCATCTTTATTAAAGAAGAGGCACTTGAGCAACTTCCTTTCCACTGTGTGTTTCTTCTTTTGTTCTTTTGATTAGGAAGTTGGTGCATTGCAAGGGGCTTGAGGAATTAGGATGGATTGGAGAACAGAGACATCAATGATAAATAGATCAGGGAACAGCGGAGGGAGAGTTGATGACGAGTCACGTGTGATGCCACTCACACTGAAACGATTTAGTCGCTGGAGGTTTCCGAGTCTGTTGATTTCAAGTATATGCTTCTGCTCAACTGCAAAATCTAACCATATTTTTGCCAAGACTCAGCTAGCGGCCAATGGAGATCTTGGACAGAACACACATGGCAGAGCACTGAAGTTAAGGAACAAACACCTTCTCCTCTTTCATCATCACTTGATAAACCCGCACAAATACTCACATAGATTAACAAGTATCTAATAAAGCACCCATTACACACAACACACAAACGCAGACACCTACATGGTTAAATGTGCCATTATTGGGTAAAATCTGACACCTCTCCAATATCTCTCCTCTCCGCTGGAGCTCTGTCTCGGCCCCAGCTGTGAGGACATGCACACTGTCTGCCTTCATTCATTCGCTGTGTGTTGTGCGACCGTCCCCACTAGTGCGTTTTATTAGCATGCGTCAACACACCATCTGCAACCTGAAATCACACAATAATTGAGCATAATAAATGATGTTAAATCTATTAACAAAGGAAGATGTTGAAAGTTGTTTGTTTAGAGCGTGTTGAATTATACACTATTTTATATGCTGCTAGATTGCAATGTTCCTAATTAAATCTAAATTGCAAGGGGAAAAAATGAGCTTGTAAGCCTTCATTTAACACGCACACACATTTTCACACATTTCGCCCCGCATTTGCTCTCGCAATATCCGGGATTAGTCATTCATTTCTCCCTCTCCGGTCAAAGCCAAAAAAGAAATGAAATCCCTAAAGCCCTGCATCTCATCGGTTCAACTCAAATACTTTAAAGAATGTCAATGTCAACTATGTCAGTGACTTCCAGCCATTTAACCATAATTTTATGGCACACCCAAGCTGAAATCTTTCACTCCAGGGAAATTAATCACTTTTGTTGGCAAGAAAGATGCTATTACAGTGGTGATAATTGTTAAACATGGAAACTCAATGAAAAAGGGCACAGAGGTGAACCGGTCCTCTCTTTTATAATGAGGAATGATCCAGATCACTGCTTCGCTCATATTTGTCTGCATAATCAGATGTGTGTGTGTGTATTTTTATTGGATCATTAAATCATAACAGGTGCCTGATGTGATGCCCCTGTCGCTGTTTATTTGACTGGCTGAGGATGTTAGCTCTGTATTAGTTTGGACTGAACTCATCTTTTCAGGCAGGATTACTGTGGTTTGTTGATAAGATGAAGTCTCCATTATCCTGTGATCAGTAGGGTTGTTTGGCAGGGATCTGACATGCAGGTAAATGTTGTGTATTTGGATTTCTCGTTTCTTGGCAGTCTATGCCAGCACAGCTCCACATGTGCCACATTGTAATTTACTGTATGTGTGCTCAGGTTTGCTTATATTTTTGGCACTAAATGTCCCTATAAGGGTAGTAAAACCTGGAATCATGGACTGTATGGAAACCTGTACACACACACACACGATTTTCACAGAGGACTGTCATTGTTCCTTATTTGTCCGGATTACCATTTAGTCATTTAGAAAAGGTCATGTTATTCTAAAGGCTAATTTTAGAGGAGTGCATACCACCATTAACATGTGACAAAGCAGCTCTGACAAGGCCAAAGAATTGCCTGCGGGATAAATCAATCGGATTGTACCGAGAGTCCGTTCAGTTTAGTTCTCTGTTATTGTTAACCTTTTTTTTCCCCTTTATCCAGACATTAATTTTAGGTCTCAGCATTAAAAACGCATCATAAGCAGTCTGTTCGGTCCAAATTGGCAAGGACAAATAATGCAGGTGAGACCAAGTTGGTCCAATAGTACAGAAAATAATAAAAGATTGTGCCAGGGGCAGAATGAAGCTCCGTGCCAGCGAGTCATTACAGTGATTGTGTAACGCCGATGAGAGACAGCATGTGCTGTGATAGATCAGGGCGCAGGCCTTGAAAAAAGCCAGACCTTTCTCTGTAGTTTACCAAAGCAGAGCTTAAAGCCATCTGCCAAACGAAGAAAAAACACAGAGAATGTTGGAACCAGAGAGAAATTTTGGGACAGTGATTGAAATAAAAGACAGTCAGCGAGTTTTAGATTAAAGATGGAAATATTTCATTATTTATTTAGTTTTTCTTGGTCTTTTGCGGAGGTCCAGGTGATAGACCTTTGAAGAACTGGGACTTTGATGGAGATAAATTGACATCTCTCTCTTTTGCTTTGACTTTCCCGTGTTCTGGTTTTTGAGTGACATAAGAAGTGTGAAGAAGAAAGACTGTAGCCGTGTGGTTAGAGAGATAGTGTGTGTGTATATAACGGTGATTGAGCCTAAAAAGATGTTTGTGTTTGTTCACATAGACATGCCAGTCTTTTTCTGCTCCTAGATCGAAATCTATACAACCTGTCAAAAGTTTGTATGCTTATATGCTTAAGTGTTTTAAATTAGTTTTGCAGATAAATATGATTGTGCCTATGTATTGATGAAAACAAATTATTTATTGATTTATTCATTTTTACTGTGAATGTGCTGTATGTCCAGTATGTCCAAAGCTCTCTTACCACATGAAGTTGGTTTAGAGAGTGCCAAGAATATCCTCATGCAAAGATATACTACTTTTTTTAGTAAACTACTCTATTTAAACTACTATTACTAGTTTTTAACATTTCCTTTTGTGGTACCTCATAGTTTGATGACTTTACAGTTTCTACTAGTTGAACCTGTTCATCTAAAAAAATGACAAGGCAAACTGTAATGAGCTAAACTGTGGCTGACTTTTTATATAAAAACATTATTCTTCGCTGTAGTAAATGTCATTACCCAGACATTTACCAAGACCAAAACATTTCTCTTATTTTAATAACTCCATTATTTCAGTAACTGTTTCGGCTCATTACAGTTGCTGATTGGCTGAGCGCAAATGAAAGGTGATTGTGTCTCACTTCGGACACTGTGTTAGACATTGAGCAGGTGCATGACTGGATGACTTTATACAGCGTCGGCTCCTGCAATGTAACTTTCATTACTGAGGGATAATCTTTATTATCTGTGGTCATATTCTTACAAATAATGAAGTCTAATTATTACTGGTGTTTTCTCCGAAAAGCATCAAGAGATGGATTTTCCAGCAGAAGTGTACTGTATGCTCCCCTGAAAAAAAATGACAATTTGCTGGTTTGACAACTTCCATTGAATGAAATGCTTTCAAAGTCCCATGTGGGACACTTTTGTCTCACCTTATAACCTCATTATGCAGCTCTTTTTCATTATTAAAGGTAATGCAATTACAGTATTCTTCACTAACAATTCATCTTGATATAATTGACTGTGCCCTTGTTATGATGACAGGCACTTACACTGGTGTATTTTTGTGGGCCGTTGTCGTCTTGTTTATTTTTCTCTTGCCAAAAAGTAACTAATGGGTTAACCACTTAATGAAAGTGTGTAATGCTAATTAGACATGGCTAGGCAGGATAATACCATACAACATCATTCTGCTGGTGCAGACTAAACAGAAGCTGTTATTGTCTGTATTTTCTGGTGTTTTACTCCACAAGCTCATGCTGTTTAAAAGTAAATTATATTTCTAATTGCTTTTTCTATTTCTTTATCTGTCTCTACAGGTGGAGAGAGAAATAGCTATTCTGAAACTCATAGAACACCCTCACGTTTTGAAGTTGCACGACGTCTATGAAAATAAGAAATATTTGTGAGTATAAACCCCTTTTGTTTTATCAGTGCTCTGTGTAATGCATCATCTCAGTGTGTAGCAGACTGTGGTAAACTCTGTATCTATAAGGAAGAGTGGATACGTTGATATCCCCGGATATATGTGCGCTCTCTCTCTCACGCTGACGTGCTTCAGTGGCTGGGCTTAATGTACTTTTCAATAATTGATAAAGGAGCCACCATGGAAGCAGCCAAGGAATTTGTTTTCTTAATATACAGATGACACAGATGTATGACTTGCGCAGTCATAAACTATTTGCCTATGAACATTTTCACACACACAAATCAAGTTAGAATCCATCCTTAATTTAAATAGCGTTGACAGGTAATCGCATGAGAAAATCCTTTAATCGACTAATAAATCAGATGCCTGGTGTGTCAGTGAAGTGGTTTTTGTGTGTGTGTGTTCAAATGTAACAGTGTGTGTGTATCTCATGAATACGCGAGTATGTGTGATATATATGTGTTTGCCCAACACGCAGGCGAATTGCAGGAAGATATTTCTTATGCGTTTACATATTCAGTCAAATGCAATAGGGCTGCAAATAACAAGTGTCTATTAATCTGTCAATTCTTTGAGTAAAACGGCAAATTATATTTCATGTGTTTTATTGAAAATGTGAAAAACTTGGGTGCTGGGTGCTGGCCGTGCAGCCAGTCCTTAATTTCCAAGAATTAAAAACCCATTAAATGAATGGGATGAATGGAAGATAAATTTTAACCGTTAAAGTTAGTCTAATAGTTTCTCAGCTGTAATGTGTCAAGATTTCTTACTGTTTTCCACAGATATTTGGTTCTAGAGCATGTGTCAGGTGGAGAGCTCTTTGATTACCTGGTAAAGAAGGGCAGGTTAACACCCAAAGAGGCCCGGAAGTTCTTCAGACAGATCATCTCCGCTCTGGACTTCTGCCACAGTCACTCTATATGGTAAGAGATCTTGACTTTAGTGTTGTGTTAATATCTAAATTTTTATAAATTTTTCATGTTGAGCATTCAGGGCTTGACAGCTTCTCATCAGTTGGGTTTTAAGGAAGTCAAATGTGCTGGTTTTCTATCCATTAACGTGTCTGCCTGTTTTCATGTGTCATGTATAGCCACCAGCTGTTGTAGTCTGGCGCTCAGTATTGCTGTTGTGTCATTTGTTATGTATGGTGAAAGCCACCTCAAGTGCACCATTTTTCAGTCATTACAAAGCATTGGCGTGAATACCAAATATCATTATATTGATGATATTACTATTTCACAAATGCTTCTAACCACACGTACAAACACAAAGTTTCTGGGTTAAAGATTGATCGCTCCCCTACAGTGTTACTGAGCAGAAGAGTTTGTATCACTGAATGTGTCTTCCAGCTGCTTTCCTCGTCACATTTTTGAGATATTAATAATAAATAGGCTTAGATTTTCTCTATATGCTCTCTTTGCAACTGAGCTATGATGTCCACATTTTTATAGGTCTGTAGTGACTATTTTTATTTCCCTTAAAGAATTTTAGAAGGGAGATGTCTGTTTAATAAGTTTGAAAACTTAACATTATGTAAATGAATTATAAATTAAATTAAAAGGAGAGACAAATTTCACAGTTGGATTACTGTCTGGGTTTTCCTTTAGTTCAGTTCAATTTTATTCATATTTTTTTCACAATTTTCATTGTTGCACAGCAGCTTTAAATACATTAGAATTAAATATGATAAATAAATAAATAATAATAATAAATCAAATTTATATTACATTATAAGTAATGTTCACTTTAACTTTGAAAAACTTCATAAGCTGATGCTATTCATTTGTCTATTTGAATGACCTTCCTGCATGCTTCAGTCATTCTCATGAGCACATCCTCATCATATGCTAAAATGCTAATGCACTAAAGGGAAAGCCATTAGCACAATATTTGCATCTGTTTACCGTGTGCTTCAGCAGGCACACAGCCTAATGAAGACTGCTGCATGCTTCCAGCACAGCTCAAATAGCTGATGGATGGTTTGAAGGCCTTTCTCGATAGGTGATGGAAAGCTCTGAATAAACAGCATAGCAGGGAGGCATCGCTTGATTCTTGTTCTCTGCTCATTCACAGTCATTTTCTTCTTTGGCGTTTGAAAGTTCATCAAATTATGCTGTGTTGACCATCTTCTTCAACCACTGTATTTACAAGGATAAATATATGTATTTTTGGCTGCAGTTTAAGGCCATGCAGAAAAGCTAAAGTCCAGCAGAATCTGAACTGTCGGAAAGATGAGAAACAAGCCTGTTAAATTCATCAGCTATACAAGTGCTGTCAGGTACGCAAGGCTGATAGAAAGGGAGAAAAAGAGATAAAGACAGACTCGTGCTGACTCAAGACTGTAGCCTCACATGTACAGTAGTGTGAACTGTGCAAAGCATCAAACATTCAGTCTGTATTGCATTATGTATCACATAGGTAACTAGCATTTGGTTGGGAAAATTAATAGTTCTTTATGTCTTTACGAGGACTGTTATCTGTTTTAGAGAGAATGCTGTTTTGCCCTTTATAAATATTGAAATGTTCCCTAGTTGTGGACTTTATATTGTATGTGGGCATCCAACTCTAAATATGACTTGGTATTAAAAATCCTCCAATTGAATTTAAATCTTGAAATTTAAATCCAGTGCAAAGCAAAGGTTTCCTTACATATCGCTTCATTGTTTTCTCAGTATTTGTAAGTCGCTTTGGATAAGCGTCTGCCTAAATGTAAATATAAACTTCACATATTTTCTGTCAAGTTTGTCAAGTTACTATTTTACATTCTGAGAAATAACTTACAGTATGTGTAGATGTTTATGTACCCACTTTACACACACTTTAAGTAATAAGTCAAAGAACCCTGAAGGTTTGTAAAGGTCACATACCCAAATTGTCCTATTTATTTCTGCTTTTGTGTCTGTTGAAGAATTGTACTGTTTTATATACTATATATGATGTATAGTTTTATTTAGGAGAATCATGTTTTGAAGAACTGTTTATAATGGAGACATAAGGGCATGATAGCAGCCTCACAGCAGGAGAGCTCGTCTTTTCCTCAAGGAGGGATTGTGTTTATCGGTTCCATGAACTTCTGCTGGTCAGGGAGGATAATGACCATCTATTTCACACAGCTTCCTACCTAAAGTGTAATGATGGAAGACCAGGGAGAAGGGGAGCTAATGTGAGCAGAATGGAAAGTCAGTAGGACACCTCTGTTTCCTCAAACCACTGAACTGTTAAATGCCATGTGCACCACTCTCAGAGAGATAACTGAACAAATTCATTTATGACATGAAAGCAGTTTCCCTTGATTCTAACAAAATCACCTTGATTTGTTTTTGTTATATTGCCAAAGCTGGTTTATACTGGTTGATCAAGGAATTTTTGTTGGTTAAAGGGATAGTTCACCCAAAAAAAAAAAAAATTCACCCTTATGTCATTCCATCCCTGTATATGATTCTTTCTTTTGTGGAACATAAAGGAAGACATTTTGCAAAACACTGGTTACCGGCGACCATTGACTTCCATTGTACCTTGTGTCCATACTATGAAAGTGAATGGGTGCCGGTAACCAGCATTTTGCAAAATATCTTCCTTTATGTTCTGCTGAAGCAATTATTATTATTTTGTGGTGAAGGGGCTGTGGGAATCAATGCCACGACAATATATAAATATATGTGACAGCTTTGCTGGTATTTTCAGCAAATAATAATGTCACGATAGATTTAGTGATGGGAATACTGTTATTGTAATGAGTTTTACAGCATATTGGTGTTTAAAAAAAGGGGTCTCCCTCCTAAAGCTGCTCACATTTCATATTGATGCCTTTTCGTTATAAACATTCATAATTAGACGCATAATGAGACTACCTTGCACTTCAAGCACTGTAATGAGAGGCAGAGAAGCAAAATTGTTTAACACTTTGCTTTAGAAATGACTTCAGGAGGTTTATGTTGTACAATTTAAAACTTTAAAGCCTGCTTTAGGAATGTATGGTATCCGTTTGCTGTGTTTTAAACAAGCAGATAGATGTATTTTAGAAGGATGTTTATGATCGGGTCTAAGTAATACTTTTAGTAGCTGATACCCAGGGATCAATCAGTCAGTCTTGCTTCATTCACCTGCTTAATCAGTCTCTAGCTGGCAGCTAATCAGAAGAGGCTCTCAATAAACACACACTGCTATTGACTCAGACCCCCGCACTATCTTTCCATTACTTGAGTGCTCCTCCCTCTCCTCGGTTGCCTTGGCTTGGGAAAGATGAATCAATCAAAGTAAAAGACAGTAAAGAACTGCATTGCTGGTCAGTGTTTAACCTTTGCAATAACTCTTGTTATCGCTGGGTGAGGGGATGCCGGCTTTTATAATCTGTCTTGTGCTTCCAGCAGTCACACATAGTATCTATTAGTGGACCTCATTTATGCTTAAGTCCAATAAGAGGAGTCTTTTATTCAACTAAATGTTGGCAATTTGATGGCTACACTGACTAGGGGTAAATTAGTTATCAATGCAACGTAGTTGAACATGAGTGTCAATCCAATTGCATTGTTAATAGTGCCAGCTACCAACTGAGAAATCTATGGCTAATTCACGTGGGCCTCTCTGATCATGTTATTATGGCTTGATTTTCTGTTTCTGTCTGTGTTTTCCATGGTTGTAATAAGCTAATGAGTCACAAGAAGGATTTGTGCCGCATCTGTGGAGTTACTGTGGCATAAAATGGGATTGGTATTTTTGTTAAAGGCACCAACAGTTTTTTGTTGCCACGTGGTTCCAAATGATGAGCTTCCATGAATGTCCATTGGCTTCCAAGTCAAGATCGGTTGTCTTTTGAAAGATAGTTGAAATGTACATGCTGCTTTTTGATCTCTCGGGCCTAAAATGGTCTTGTGTTTCTCGATCACTTACCCGGCGAGGATGAAAGAGTCTTCGCTTCTTGACACTGGCACAGAAAGCTCTGAATTTTTATCTTCAGATCAGAGGATTTCACAATGGTACAACGAATCAAGATGTTTCCCGTGACATCTGATCTAGAGATTTGGGGTTGTGTCTGATTCTGAAGGCTTCTCTGTTTTCTTTAACAAGTAATAAAATATGTAAATAAGCTATACAATAAAAAAAGATCATTATGGAAAATTAGTGGCTAGAAATATCCACTCAAAAAAGTAACACAATGTTATTATTTACTATTAACCAGTACAGTGGAAACTGCTATAATGTACACTTATGTTGTATACACCTTAATCATGTTATTTGTCATGTTTTGCAGCCACAGAGACCTGAAGCCAGAGAACTTGCTGCTGGATGAGAAGAATAACATCAGGATAGCAGACTTTGGCATGGCTTCTCTACAGGTTGGAGACAGTCTCTTAGAAACCAGCTGTGGGTGAGTCATCCAGCAATTACAGATATACCATCTTTTATGGTAGCAATGGGACACCACTTGCAAAATCTAATTACTGTACGTGCCATAAAAAAGAGCAGTGAGAAATGGCTCAGATTTAAAAACATATATAACTGATACTAACTTATGCTTCCCAGTGCCTGAAATTTCAGGGCTCTGAGCTGCTGCCATTGAACAGTTAGTATTAGTGAAAAATTAACACAATGTCTTGACCTCACTCAGGCTTTCATAGTCACTGTGAATGTGTGCCATTAAAGAGACCATTATCAATGAAAAAAGAGAGGTAGGTGCCATAGAGTAAAGCATATTATCACAAAATGATTAATCAAGACTTTAAAATCTGACCAGCCTGTGTCTCTAGTCACATCGGTCTATTAGCACTTGCTAGAATTAGTGCCAATGCTTTGACGCATCTCTTGGTTAGAGGCCGGCTGTAATTATTGATTATGACTTTCCCATCCCTAAGCACAGATATGACAGTTTTTAATTAAGCACATTCATCTTTAGCCTCCTGGCATGTTGTCTGTTTGACACAAATGTATTCCGTTTACCTCGGTTAATGGACTTGAGTTGAATATAAAAGGGGCAAAACCCTTACATGTGAACACAGCAAGGCAGGAAGACCATCACTGAGCCTGTCAGTCGTCTGTTTCAAGATTCTTTCGTTTGTATTTTAGGCTCTTTTCTTGCCTAGTGGATGAATTGACACAATTTTGAAATAGCTTTGGTTCTGAAAAATTGAGATGAAGGTAGTACATAAAGACTGCTTGGAAATTCAGTATATTTAATCAGATCATCTCTAGAATCTAGAGAATAGTCAATCTTCAGTCAAGTGAAACCAGATTATGCACAATGCAATGTGAAGATTTTCTGGTAGCACTGGTCATATTTGGACCATTACCCTTTGTGCTTTAAGCTTTCTGGTTTAATAATAATATAAAAGAAAACCTCTTCCGCTGCAGTTTCTTGTTCTCTGAGGCATAAAAGCAGCAGAGAACATATTTTCAGACTAAAAGCAGTCATCTGCTTAGTGTAAAAACCGTGCTAATGTAAAAGGCAGAGTCCATTTCAATGTTTCTAATTTAGATTCCCTCAAGTCAGACCAACATTGCTTGAGGAATAACAAAAAACATCTCCAAAACCCATGAACCACATCTGGTCCAAATGTGTAATTTCTCTCCATCAAAGTCTTTTTAATAACAGTTTATTCACCCCCCATGGCTTCTCTGAGATGCCATTTTAATCCTTCCTCATGTTCCTATCATTGGGTATATCCGTGTCATAAATTTAGGCTTCTATAGAAATTTTTTATTTTTTGTTTCATTTATAAACTGTTGCCAGATTATGAGGTGGAAATCTGTTTACTGTGCAGTACATGAATTTCTCGATGGAGTCTATAAAAGATAATGCAAAAAGTCTGACTTGGGAGTAGCATTGTAAGGTCACAGTGATTAACTAAATGCCCTGTCACAAGAGATCTGTTTCGAAAGGGTAAACCAAATACACTATTGCTGAAGTTTTTACTGTATAACAACACAATCAAATGAATGTGCAAAATGCATGCATCTATGAAATATTCTGGCATTAATTACGGAAAGATATCACTGCATTTGTTCACATTATTTGGATAGAAAAGGCTTCTTTCTGCATCCACCCAAAATGATTGAGGCACTAACTGTGTGATACAAATTGTGTACAAAAGCATTCAAATGACTATGTTGACAGCATGTTGCATTAGCCTAACAATTTGGTATAAAAACCCTGCAATTTGATTTTGGAAACAGCAAGACTAGCTCTCTGTCGTAGTGAATAATGGGCAGTAGTGAATGTTTAAAGCAGAGAGACTATTAAACCATTAAATTATTGCATTATAAATATATACCTAAATGAGGTCATGTGACACCTGTAATTGGGTGTAACACAAATATTTACAGAGAGTCTTGTTTGTGTTGCAAAATGGAAGATGATGTGCAATGCCATTAAAATACATTAAATCTATTCAAATAATTGCAGACCTGTTTTACAAACACACAGCAGAAGTCATTAAAATATAATTTTACATTTATTGGAGTGTTTGACAGTGGCAGACGTACAGAAGGGTGGCTAGACGTTAGAAGAAAAAAAATCTGGAGTTATTATTCATAACTTAATTCTACTACCATATGTTTCTAGATTTCTACATTCTGTGAGGATGAATTAGCATCCTCACATCATATGCTTCATCATCAGGCTAATAATGTGTGTGTGTATATCAAGGATGTACGAGGATGCTGAAATATTGTTCGCTTCTTTCAGATCGCCTCACTATGCTTGTCCAGAGGTTATAAGGGTAAGTATGTGCTTTCTGTGCCATCTCTCATACTGGTACTTCATCCCTATTTTCTCTCAACTCGCCACTTCTGTCCTCTCTGTTTCTGGCAGGGGGAGAAATATGATGGCAGGAAAGCTGATGTATGGAGCTGTGGAGTCATTCTCTTTGCACTTTTAGTGGTGAGTAAAAGCTTCTTGTGGCAGAAATTTCAGTTTGTGTCACACAATTCTACTGTTATTTACTGTGTAGCCTTCCGCACTTTCCGTAGGACGAATCTGAACCAAGCATGTTTCAGTTTAATCTTAATCTTAACCTTTTTTTTTAGTTTTGTTAATGAAAATATTGTTAAATTAGTTATTATTTCTTAGAATAAAACGAGAAAAAAAAACTATTTACCCTCTATTTTCTAATACCCATCTTGTTTCTCAAGAAAATGCATCTCATGTTAAGAATGTTTAGGTTGTATTTACTTGAAACAAGAGACAAAATACTTTTAGATAACAATTTATACAGTGCTTTCTTAACAGCAAGCAATATGAAAAAGAAATTCCCGTTTGTCTGAATAAAAGGATGTTAATAAATCCAGATTTTAAGGAGATTTTAATGATGGCTAATCAGCTAAGCTAAAGAGAACCAATGTTATACAGTCTCAAAAGATTGACAGCGCCAAAGCCTCTCTGTTTTTTTTTTTACTGTACCTTTGAATCATCTTTATATCAGACATGAATGAGATCAGCTCTTTTTATCCATCCTACAGAGCGCTTCATGAATCTACTTTTATCCTCTTAACATTCATATTTCAAGTTCATGGAGGAACGAATTAAGCTGTAATTCAAGTGGCTTGCCCTTGTCAAACCCTTTAAGGTGTTTCTGAGAACTTAATAAAAGCTAGTTCTACTGAAAGATTATATCAAGTGGTTGACAGTTTAAGACCAAGATGTTAACTTTAGGACTTTCTTATTTGTGTTTGTCTAATTTGCCAGCATCAGATATCTGACACAAATAAAGCAATATTAATAATTAAATATTTCCTGTACCAGAGGACCGAGAAGCACTTCTTTGATTCCTCAACACCAAAAGGTTTGCAATCAAATTGGTCCCAGTGTAATTACTGCTTAAAACCACAAACCCACCAGAATCACAATCACAATACAGAAGATCCGCTGGCTCCTGTGAAATTGAAAAGCTGTTTTATTCCCTGTTCTCATTTGTGTTTGACTGATTATAACAGCATCCTTTTTACAAAACAATCAAATTATTCCTGCCCATCCAAAAGAAACTATTCTTTGATCTTTTCCTGCAAAGACCTTTCATTAGAGATGCAATGTGCATTCATTTTTATTTGTATATTTATTTCTTCCTTTCTAGTTTTGGCTTGATTGTATCATCTGTACGTGACCCTGTCGTCAGTCACGCTTGTGAATTTTCTGTGTCATTTATCAAGCGTTGACATCTCAGTAGTGTCAGAGGCCCTGATGGGTCTCTCTGATGTGAGAATGATGAAGTGTATCTGGAACAAAACAAAGCTAATTATCAAGGCACTATCATCTCTTCTTGCCAGTCTCTTTTTAATTTGTTTTGCGGTCTGACATCCTCTGCAGATATCCTAAAACTCTCTTTAAAATTGATATTTTACCATTGTTTTTCGTGTTTTTCATTTTACACTAATTTTAGATTCATATCCCCTATAATTGGAGATTTTAAGGCAGGGGTCCCCAAACATTTTTTCTGTGAGGGCCACATTATTGTTCCTTTCTTTAGTGGGGGGCCGGGCCGGTCACAGAAAATTACATGGGCCAGAGTGACTATTATTGTGGAGTTTTTATTATGATTTTAAATGTATTTATTATACTTGCTTTCGATCACGATGTATGAAGCGTTTATTGAATGTGCGATTCTATTGGTGGGTGAATCTAACAAATAATTAAGCTAGGCTATGTTAATATTTAGTTAATAACTAAGGGAAATTGTAATAGTTAACAACTAAGGGAAATTTTAGTTTGAAAGCCAACCTTTATAATCAAATACAGATATGATTAAAATTTTAAAATTAAATTTTAAAAGTCTCTGGCATTGTTCAGAGGGCCAGTCAAAATGTGGGGGCGGGCCGTAGTTTGGGGACCCCTGTTTTAAGGGAAAACTTTTCTGTGTTTTTCTTATTGTTAGGGTGCTTTGCCGTTTGACGATGATAACCTGAGAAACCTGCTGGAGAAAGTGAAGCTGGGGGTTTTCCACATGCCCCATTTTATTCCTCCAGACTGCCAGAACCTCCTGAGGGGGATGATCGAGGTGGACGCCACCAAGCGACTCACGGTCAGTGTGCAGCATCCTCATGCTGAGCTTTGTGATGTCATTGACTCTTTAAGATCATACTTTTTGCAGTTTTCTCTTATATAAATATAATTTACTTTTGACTAATTATATATAAATATATATATATTTTTTATTTGTATAAATAGGCAAGTAACAAGCAAGATAAAGTAAACCCAGTCTCTTGTCTGAGTTCATTTTTAATTTAAACTATTAATGACTTTACGTTGTCCCCTACTTAACCCCCTGTAAAGCGTTGGAGTTTATAGACTTTTGGTATTAAAACGGATCGTAAAACAGATGATTATTTATTTATTTTCTTTAATGGCTCTCATGACCTAGGGAGTCATGAGGGTTACAGCATTACATGTGCACCACACCATCAACTCCATTTAGCTGTTCAGTTCTGCTGGCATCTACAGTATATTAAGCTGATTTCTATTAAATAAGCATTATGGGTCTGAAAGCTCTTCTGCATTTGAGCTGTCACTTCAGGTCAACACACAGCAAAACTAATCCAACCAGCCTGTCTGTCCGGATCTCACACATTAGCTTCAAAAAGCTTGAGCTCTGTCTAGCTCTTTCTTTCTTTCTCTATTTCAATGTCTCCTCATCTCTCTTGTTTTCCCTTGGCTACTTTTTTCACTGTTCTGCCCTACCGTAGCAGAGTAGCTGGAGTGACAAGGGGTTTATAAGCTTGTCTTAATAACAACCCTTTGAAATGTTGTCGTATCCTTTTGCTTTCTAGAGAAAACAGATAGCTGTGATTGAAATCAATACCTCTCTCCTAGGAGGTATCTAGATGAAGTCTGTTTCCTGTGTGATTTGTCAGTTATATCAAGGAGAATTTTTAGATGATTCCAGAGTGGGAAGGAATTGGATACTTGACAATTTTCCGTAGTATCTGAGGTCCAATTAAAACTATAGACCTGAGAGATGCTAAATACACGTTATACATAAAGACACGTTGATAATGAATTAGTGTTACTTGAACCCTGTTGCGTTTACAGAGATTTAAGAGGAGATTCACTAAGAATGAATCGCTTGAATAGCTCATTGATTTGCATGCAGTGTCTTTATTGTTATAGTGGCTATTATAGTGCAAATGCGGCAACAAAATTCTGCAGTCCTCCATCTTGGATGTCATGAGTGTTCTGCAGTCTGGCATACTTAACTAGAACTGTATAGCATTTATTCACTACTGTTTTCCAGACACCTAAATTGGCCTGAAATACTGTATGTGCTTGATTAAATGCCCAAATCATCATTTGAAACATCTCTGTTCTGTTCACATAAAAGTGAAATAAGTTAAATAAGTTAGTTCAGTGAATTGCCCCCTAAATCTTTTCAGGGTTCAGACTAAATAAAAGTTTCGCTCTCAACCTCAAACCGCAAGTTTTTGTGTTCCAGTTTAATACCCCGTTTCTCACTGTCTTGTGTTCACTGTATATAGCTCCTGTAAAAACACACCAGTCATCAGATGTGATTGACTCATTCTATTGTCGTCCCAGTTATCATTATACCAAGTTATTTCTGTTAGCATTACAGGCACAGAAATCATTAACTCTCCTGGGCTGCCATTGTTAAGGCTGTAGTTCTTGTTATTGAGGCCTGAGCTTTAATTAGCCAGCAACAGAAATCTCTGAAGATTCCACAGTTAAACCCGCAGAGATCAGAAGATGCCGCACAGAGGAGAGCGATTACAGACGGCCAGCAGGAAACTGCCTGATGCTCCGAGATGGATTCATTGCTTTTTATTGTCAAGCTCTGCTGTCTTTGTTTGCCTCTGTTGTCCGAGCTCTGAGAAACAACGCTTGTGTAATGATGATAAAAGTGCTTTAGCTCATGTGTTTTTTGTTGTTTGTCGTTACAGTTAGAACAGATACAGAAGCACACATGGTACATGTGAGTATAACCATCTCTTTTTCTTTTTTTTTGAATAAATACAGTGTTAAAATTAAGTGCTTTTATTGTGTGTATAAATAAACAGAGATTTGATCAAGTTGTTTTAACACCGTAAGCCTCTAATATGTCCAAAGTAGAAAGCACAGTTTTGAGCCAGATTCATGCAGCGCACATCTAATGTTCTGTAAATTACTGCTCACTGCTGCTTCTTGCTGGTTCAGCTGATATTTTCTCTGCACGGTTGACTGCCATTTCAGAGAATAGTTCAAGGAAAAAAACGTTGAGTATAAACCTCTTAACATAGGTGCAACTTCTTACCAGAACGAATGCGTCAAACATGGCATAGAGTAACTGTTTATTTAAATGCTAAAGGGAAATAAATGTTTTTATTGTATGACTGAAAATGTCTGTGAAAAGACCTCTGTGTGTCTATGTAACGCAGTGAGAACATACCAAAGATGATGGGTACTTCAGTGAATAATGGCGCATAACATTATTGAGAGCAAGCGAGTGTCTGTGTTTAAACAAGATCTTTATGCTCTACCAGTCTGACTTCACTACATCTTTGTCCTTATTATTAATATCTTGATCTTATATTTTAAGACCATTCCTGTAATATCAAACTTTTCATATTAATCATGATGTGAATTATACCATCACAGCAAGAATCCTAAAACATGCCAGAGGGAATTACCATGTGTGCTCAATTAATAAAAAATAAACAAGCATACTAGATGATTCCCATGACCGTACTACCGTTTTGATCTTCTGTATGGATCTTCTCACAGAGGAGGGAAGAACGAGCCAGAACCGGAACAGCCTGTGCCACGGAAAGTGGCGATTCGCATGCTACCCTCCACCGAGGACATCGACCCAGATGTGCTGGAAAGCATGCACTCGCTGGGCTGTTTCAGAGACAAGAACAAATTGATGAAAGACCTGCTGTCAGACGAGTGAGTAACTAAGAAACAGTAAGAGAAGAGAGGAAGTACTAACACACTGACATAGTAAGTGATGTATGTAGACCATTCCTTCAACAAACTCCCATCACAAGTGGTCACAGGAGACGCATTTGAGATTCTTGTTACTACCGAGTGTAAACAAGGATGTTTCCCAGTAGACCGCTTATGATCGGATCACCCAAGACAGATGTTAATACCAGGTGTTAACAGGGCTGCGCTAACCTCAGTCAAGGACACGTTTTTCTCATTTTTTGCCAAATGTTCTTTTGCCTGTGGTTGGCTTTGGGAGACCGTATGTTTGGTTTTCCTGTACATCCTTGTTTCCTAGAGTTTGTAAACACACAGTACAGTATAGGATCTTGGTTTTAGGTTGTTAGAGAAGTCCTTTGGTCATCTATCATCTTCCATATTCACACAATTACCGCCTGCATGCTCCACTGTGTGCGATCACTTAGTTACTCCGCCTGATAGATGGCCTGGGTGTTCTGTCCTAAAACATATCAGCCTCTGTCTCTTCTCTTGCCCAGCGTTTAAACACAATTTAGATGACGCCTACAGTGAAGATGAGTCATATTTACTTCTCACTGTGTCGTCTGGGGCAAAGACAGTCAACTCAAGGCCTCTCGTTGACAGAATTTCTTGTCGGATATTTTGTGTTTTTGTGCACCCTTAATAAAATGAGAGATGTCCTGTGATCTCTGCAGGATGTCTTAAAGCTTTCTGGAAATAAGGTGCTTATTGCTCTTATACTAATTAAATTAGTTGGCTTAAACTAAGGATTATTGTAGAACACTGAAGAATTTAGTACATTGGAGATCTGTATTGACCGCACACACATTTTTGTCTCCTGTGCCCTAATCATTTTAATATTTCAGTGACAACCAGGAAAAGATGATCTACTTCCTCCTGTTGGACCGTAAGGAGAGGTATCCCAGCCATGAGGATCAGAATCTACCACCCAGAAATGAGATTGGTAAGAAGGGTTTATTCAGTATTTTTAACAGTTATTTATTGAACGTATCATTTTGTTATGTATTTAATGCTTAAAGATCACGGTGAGCATACCATCTCAACATAAAAACAGCTGTTTCTGAAGCATTATAGCTAATGACCAGATACCGTGTTTTAAACAGCTACAGTATCTCCTACCAAGCTGGATTTTCCCACAGGGGGCTGAACAGGATGGGTTTAATGGGCCATGTGTTAAGGGTGAAAGATTAATTTATTCTGATTTCTTGCTCTCCCCAGATCCTCCCAGGAAGCGAGTGGACTCTCCTCTCTTGACAAGGCACAACAAGAGGAGGCCAGAGCGCAAGTCTATGGAGGTGCTGAGCGTGACCGAGGGCGGTTCTCCTGTTCCTGTGAGACGAGCCATTGACATGGCACAACATGGACAGAGGTACAGAAATCCTGTATTCTTCACAAAACTCTACAAGAGGAGAAGTGAGGGCTATAATTTACTGAATGAGTGCTAGAACGGATGTGAAAATCATTTTGTGGAAGCTTTAAAGGGGACTTTGCACAAGCTGCATACTAGCTGCTCCTAAAAGAAGAAAGCATTCTCATCAAAATTACACATAAAGACCGAAAAACTAAATCATTTAGCTCATATAATTCTGGGAAGACAATGGTTTTTCAGTTGGCAAAATACTTTACTATTCTTTTTAAATCCTTTTCTCTGCTAATCAAATAGTATGCTGAATGTGCCATATGGTGAAATTTGAAATCTCAAATTTGGCACAGTCGCTAATTTGCCTTTCATTATTTTTCTGTATCTCTGGCACATTTTAACAAAATTCATCTTACTTTTTTCCATGTCCATTGTGATTCATTTCATCAACCCTTTGTCCTTAGCCTGTGTAGATGCTTTGGCACAACTCTATTTACTCTAACTTTACTCTCTCTTACTGTAGTAAATCTGTTTTCAGTAAAAGCTTGGATATCTCAGATGCCAACCCCATACTGCAAAGCAAGGAGGAGAGGTATAATCCACGCCATGCTCTGTTTTCTCACCTGAAGATGCAGTGGGGTTTTTAATACTCATATACTCGTATAAAACATACTTGCTCGGTAGATGCCACAAAGAGCACTGGCCTTTTTTTTCAACCAATGACATTTTAAGATCTTGAGAGCTTTGCTTTCTTGAGAGGGAACTTAAAAAAGCAGAGCTTGTATTTGTAAATAAGAGTTTTTTTCCTCCCAGTTTGGCCTCTCAGTTTTGGTAAAGCAGTGGCCCTCTGGCTCCCTCCACACACATCAAAAGCATCTTATCGCCCTTATTTTGTCTTTCATGTTTCGTTTGATGTCTGGCATTTTTGTCCCTTGGTACATCCCAAATTGTTTGTTTCTTCTCCCTGCTCTCATTTTGCCTTCACACTTCTTTTCCCATCAATGTTCATTGTTTGTGTTTTTACAGTAACGTGTGCGCTTCGATGAGAGACAGAAGTTAATCAGAATGTTTGTGTTCATCTTTTCAGGCATTTTTCTTTAACTTTGATTTAACAGTTTAGAGAATTTACTGTCCAGTTTTAATTCTGCATTAATTTGCTTAATGACATCCATGCAGAGCCGGTTCAGCCTACCAAACAAATCATTTTAACATGCCCTGAATAATTCTTTCTCAATTTATGAATGTTTTCTTTCACTGAAATAGGTAATAATGAATAAATATTCTCCTAACAGACTGATGAATAATAATAAAAATTGTGAACATTTTAAAATGAAACTGCAAAATTGAATGGGTAAAAATACAATGAAAAGCTCCCCTGCATCTTGTATACAATTTTATACTGCATTTTTACAACCAGTAGTTATTTAAAAATAGTCCCACTTTTCCTTTTAATGATGCACTACAAATATTCATCACAAATATGGTACCTTGCTTCAACAGTAGGATTATTTTCCCTCATAGTTACTGCCTGTCCTCTAGTGACTATATTTTCCATTAAGCACTTTATTCTATAGTCATTTATTACTCTTATAAAGAACTCTATCCCTGACACTGTGTTCTGTCACTACAAGATAATTAGCTGAACGCAAGAGGCATATAATGAATATCAGCGTTTCGCTGAATCAGGCATAATGTTTTGGTGTTGATTTTTTATGCTTGAATGATCAGAGACAATTTAAGACCATCGCATAATTCTCATTTAAGTAACATTTGCAAATGCAGTTGATCAGTTTATGGATCAAAACCTTCCTGGAGTCTGAACGTCAACACCTTTAAGGGTGATTTACTGTTTCAATTTACTTCGATGACAAAACCCATTGCGTCCATGGTCAATTAACTCCCAATCATTTATTGCCCTTAACCGCTGAAGTTCACCATCTAATACATAGTGAAATTAGACAATATAGGTTTCACACAAAACCATATAATATGGGTAGACATTACACATGCTGAAGAAAAATAATGATGTATTCATAATTGCTAATATGGTAAATTAAATTTTAACTCAATAGAAGCTCTGTATACTGTAAAACAAGATACACAGATAGCCCTATAAGCCAATGAGAAAAGTTGACATATAATCATAAAATAAGGTAATACAACACGTTAAACCTCTAAAGGGAATAAAATATGTTACTGTTATTTACTGTGGACGTGATTCAATGTATGTTGTGTAACTTTAGGTCTCGGTCCATCAGTGGAGCGTCCTCTGGTCTGTCCACCAGCCCCCTCAGCAGTCCTCGGGTAAGTACCTTTCCATCCACACTTAATTCTTTTTTTCACTCAGAGAATTTTGTTCTTTTACAATCCTTAGCCAGCTGTTTAGATAGACTTGCTACTAAATGTGTGGCATATTTGTACAGAATATACATTAATGGTGGTTACACTATTAGCTTTATAAGCAAGACTACGGTATAATCTGTGAGCTTTAATCCTTACAGTAGCTTGTCCGTACCGATCCATCGCTATTACGACTGATCCAATCAGTCTGTGATGCTTAGCATAATTACTGCTAATCAATGCTCAATTCACCCAATTCATAGCCTTATTCCCTTGAAAAATGTAAAGCCTGAATCACTAATAGCTTGTTGAAATCCATTGAAAAGCGTTGGATGTTGCCAGCTTTTACAGTTGACTTGTTTAAAGAGGCTAACCGATTACAAATCCACTGCTAAGACATCCCAATATACCGTCCTTGAGTCAGATCAAGGACATGCCTTCAGGATTCAGCCCAAATCCTGTTCTGAATCCAGCCCGATCAAATATCGCACAGCTTTAAATATTCTACATATTCCGAATTTCAGACTATCGCCCTTTGATTGATGAGAGAATGTAGAGAACAGGCTTGGTGGAAGTCATTTGAATTAGCCTGTGAATAACTGCTTGATATTGCTCATCTGAGATTAGTTTTAGTGCTCAGACACAGATTTAAAGGTTTATCATGGAAAATCTTCCCTGAGGTACAAAAGAGCGTTAAAAATCCCTTTATTGCATTCATAGGATTCTTTATGCACATTGTAGGGGTGCTGCTGGTTACCACCTGATTGTTTTTTTGTTTTACAATATGCTTGATGAGTTTTCACTTTAATAATTGTAATCACACTCTTCACAATAACTTCACAATACTTTTTTTAATTGTCCTCAGTATCTGACCCAGTTTATTAGTTTCATCTGTCACAAAGATGGGGATTTTTTTCAGTGTCCACAGCATACTCATATCATACCCAACACAATCTCATGGCAATTCGTAACTATTTTACAAGGTGGTTAATGTTTGAATTCATACAATTTCATTTTAATCTGCTTTTGCACCAGTGATGATTAGGGATTGAGGCCCGATTGGTGTGGTGCTTCATTATACGTTTTTTTCTAATAGTTATACATTTTTTTATGATTCTTTTTGTACAGAATCATATGAATTATCCACCTGGTGAAATAGTTATGAATTCTCGTGAGATCAGACTGATCATACCTCAATCAGCAGCATTGTAGTCTATGCTCTCTGGTCAGCTGCACTTACTTTCACCAATTACTTTTCAGCATGGCGCTATTGTCTTGGAAAAACTCGTTTTTTAATGAGTGTACATTTTTATTTTCTCAGTAAGACAGTATTGTGACTTTATGCCTTCAATCTTTATGTAAATTAGTATCTTTTCTTACAGCAAAAAATTAGTCATGTGCCTATTTGATGATTAAATGAGGCATTCTGACAATAGCGTCCTTTTAAAACGAAGCTCACGTACCTTGCACAGATTTCCTGCTTGCTTAGTCACTGCTGACAGCATCTTTTTTTCTCCCAAGTACAACCCAGTGCTTTTTGCTAATTTCTGTTGCTGATTTTGCTTTGAGAACACTGGTAATGCAAAACATTTTATTTCCACTGTCTTGCTGCCTCTTGGCTGGTTGTGCTAATGGCATGTTTTTTTCTTTCTTTCTGCATTTCCTCCCTCACCTCTCATCACCGGTGCCTTGTTCATTATCCTTTCATGTCTGGTGTCGGTGTGTGTGTCTGCGCTGTAATGCCTGATTACTACGGGGCTGTGTGTTGTGTGTATGGGCTGCGTTGGCTCTTTTTATTCTGCTGGCTCGGTGCATGCGCTCTTACAGCCCATGCGGCGATTTGCTGTTCCCCCGCAATCTGCAGAACTCACGCATTCGCCAAACCACAGCCCCACTCACGCTCCTGTGTCTCGACTAAACGGCACAGGTCCCCACTCCCCCAAAATCTTTCAACCAAAGACAGGCGTCCTTCAGCCCAACAACAAAACACAGACCCTACCAGCCAAGCCCAAAGTTGCAGATAAGCCCCTGCAGGCCACCAGGTCAAACCCATTGCCTCACACAACGGCGCCTCCAACGGTGGCCAAATCAGAACCTTCCACACCCTGTCAACCCCTCCCGCCACCAATACCCAGCAGCCCCAAAGTGCGGCGACCACCTCTAACCGTGCCACCCAAACTCTCCGTTCCCCTCTCTCCCCTTTCACCCATCCGGCTTCACCATCTTCACCCGCTGGCCGGGACTGACCACAACGGCAAATCTATCCCCACCGTACAGGTTACGCCTCACCACTCCCCCAGGGGTAGCCCGCTGCCGACTCCAAAGGGGACGCCGGTGCACACGCCTAAGGAGAGCCCAGCGGGGACCCCCAGCCCCACGCCACCCCCAAGCCCCTCCATCGGAGGCGTGCCCTGGAGGACACGCCTCAACTCCATTAGGAACAGCTTCCTTGGCTCACCACGCTTCCATCGCAGAAAACTACAAGGTACCAACAGTACTGGAGAAATCCAAAAGCAATAAAACCCAGTTATGTATGCCACTACGGCAATGATATCCAAGATCAGGTGGAAAGTGTGTGTGCATATAGAAAGCTTTTAGGTGGAAGAATGATGGTTGTTAATCCCTTTGCAGTTTTCATTTGACAGTCCCCTCTTAGCAAGCAATATCCTCTAAGGACTGATTTTACAGATCGGAGGGTAATAAGCTGTCTGATATTCCATTATCCGCTATATCTAATGATATATCTAGTAAAGATAATAAAAACCACACCAGCATCTCCCCTCACCTCCAGCTGTTTCCCTTTCCCTCTTCGACCGGGGAGAGGATCTGATGAGCTGATAGCAGGGCGAGTTGAATTACTCTTAATCTCTGTAGGTTTGGAGTAATTAGCCATGGTTAATCGGCATTATCCTCCTCAGGTTGTGAATGCTTAATCTCTTTGGTTATAGAGAATGATGCAATGTTTATATACCACTGAGGGCTGTTCGCTTTGTCTCTCTCCAGTTCCCACGCAAGAGGAAATGTCCAGCCTAACACCAGAGTCTTCCCCTGAGTAAGTGTTTGCCATTTTCACAATCAAGTACAATTTGTGAGAGCGGAATCTATTAAATTAATGGATGAAATAATATTCAATTATTACTAAATTACAATACTCGTCTGCTGTGTGCGCTAGACTAAATGCATCACTTTTTGTATTAACCTGCACTGTTTAGAGCCAAACTACGAACATTCAATTAAAGCTTGTATATTTAAGATGCCTAATTCAAGCTCTTTGAAATTCTGTTTTTATTATGAGTTGGAAAGAGCTATGAGAATTCAACAGTTAAAGTTAATGCTATGGTCCAAACATTGTTTCAAGCCTCATTAGCCTAGTTTGAGGCTGAAGACATTATCAGGAAATAGTTCCTCATGAATAATTCAGTGTTTTAGTTCCACTTAGCTTCACAGCCACACCGAACAACACCAGGGTACAAAATATTTTCTGGAGTGTTCTCTTGTTTCCGTGGTGTTTTTTATAATTCAGTATGGTATAGTGTTGACTCAAAGATGCCTAGATAAACAGTCACTATTATGAAAGATTTCAGGCAGGGTTGAGAAATGAGCCATACTGTATGCCAATATCCAATCATCCCTTTAAAAAATCTTTGTAACGTCTTGTGGGCCATCGAGATGCTGGATTCTCATCTCATGTTCGGCCAAACTCTATACCTAGTTTGCCAACACTAAAATCTCTTTTATTCTCAGCATTAACAACCTCTTTTATTCTCAGTAGTTTGGCAGGGCACATATTGCCATATTTTTTTAACAGCATTCATACGTTAATGTTTTCATTTCTCACCATGTTCAAGACAATCCACTGACAGCTTACCAACTCATCTTGTCAGCGTTTATTGTTCTGTATTTCACTGTGAGAGAAACATTTAGCTGAGCTGTCTGAAAATGTCAGAGATTGTTTTTCGATGAAATGCTTTATTTACTTTTGCCAAGCACAGTTATGGTTTCACTGTAAAGTTTTGTGAACCACATTTTTTTTCCCTTTTGGTAAAACCAAAACTCTTGATAAATATATATGAGGAGAAGATTGTCTGTTTTTATTTGTCCATGGTAGGATACCTAAAATCAGTAGTAACGTTTGTGTATGTGGTGTATTCTCTCATTCATAACTTCTTGTCATTTTTCATAGACTTGCCAAAAAATCTTGGTTTGGAAACTTTATCAACCTTGAAAAGGAGGAGCAGATCTTTGTGGTGATTCGAGACAAGCCTCTGAGCTCCATCAAGGCAGATATTGTCCATGCCTTTCTCTCTGTAAGTCTCCAATGAGTATGTGAGCATACTGTATCTCTGTGAGGAGAAAAACACTTTTTACACTTTTTGTTGGCTACTTTTTATAGGCACATACACATGTATTTTCACAGCATGATTGGCATATTGTTTTAAGAGCTCTTCTTTTTTCAGATTCCCAGCCTCAGCCACAGTGTGGTGTCTCAGACAAGTTTCCGGGCAGAATACAAATCCACGGCTGGCCCAACAGTATTCCAAAAACCAGTGAAGTTCCAGGTGGACATCACCTACAGCGAAAGCACGGCTGCCACCAAGGAGAACGGCATCTACTCTGTCACTTTCACATTGCTCTCAGGTAACCATGCCGACAGTAAGAACTCTACTGTGATGTCAGACATCAGTGGCATCCAATAGAAACCAGAGGGGGAATCAGAGGGATGTGTGTGTGTGTGGGTGATAGAGATATAGAGAAGTTGATGATGTTGAACTTTCTCTCTCTCAGTGGTGAGAGTTTTTTCCTCTTGTTCTGCCAGTGGTCCCCTCCTCCATAATTCCCCTTCTTTTATGAAGAGGCTTAAAATAGACCAAGTGCTTGGGGGTGTAATGGGAAAAAAATTAACTAAAAGAAGCCTTTTTGCCTCCTGGTCGTCAGTATGCATTTTCAACCCGCTGTGTTTCAAAGGACAACCCAAAAAAATCCTGTGCTGCTGGTGCCATTACTGCAAACCTGAACCCTTCCATCCCATCTCTCTCTCTCCCCCTTAAATTCACCATCATCCCATTAGAATTTATGAGGCAGTTGCTAAGGGGAATGAATCCAGGATATATCAGCATAAATGTGCAAAGACCCAAACTTTTATTTTGTTCATTGCACAACATTTAAAGAGGCATGTGTAATTTTGTGTATGTGTCTCTGGCAGGTCCCAGCCGGCGTTTTAAACGGGTGGTGGAGACGATTCAGGCTCAGTTGTTAAGTACACATGACCAGCCTGGTGTTCAGCAGCTGCCCGGTGAGTGGCCAAACACTCCACTGCTCTCTCTCTCTCTCTCTCTCTCTCTCTCTCTCTCTCTCTCTCTCTCTCTCTCTCTCTCTCTCTCTTTTTTTTCTGTTCTCCTACACAGCATCCTAAACATGCATGAAGCCTAGCCCACCCTTGCAGAGCACTGAACGCTGTACACACCCATCAAGGTCAAATAAGTCTTTCTAGTATTACAAATAGTGTCTGAACAGAATTACGTTTCCAAGCCTTCTGATCATTACCATTAAACTGTCTTTTGAAATGGCTTAAATGCAACAAATCCATATATTACGGTTTCATTACTGCTGGATTTGATACGTGTCATCTAAAGGTACTAGAAATACGTATTTGACCTTATCACAGAACATTACGCAGAACTGCATTGCAAGGCACTACCACACCTGCACACACTCTCATTAGCAGTCAAACACACACACACATACCTCTGAAATAGCATGCGTAGAGCACTCACACTTATTAAAGCTTTTGGAAATACGAGGTTTTACGCATTTAAGACATCATTTTCAGATAATGAAATACAACCTGTGTCCCAAGTAAATGAACATGGCTTCAAACTATTCGTTCCGCTAGCAGAAATCTGATGGGCTAGACTGTGGTTCCCACTGGAGATGGTAAAATGAGAGAACAGAGAAATCCTCCGCCTGTCTTGTTCCATGACTGTTTCTGCACATGGTGAAGAACCTGTTACAGCTCCCTCTGCTGGACAGAGTTAATAAACCAAAATTACGGCGTAACACAAAAAGAGTAGTTGGGAACAGCTAACTGCTCTGCCAATCATACCGTTTCTGCAGAATATAGTATCAAGTTTTTATCTTGTGTAATTGTTTAATTGGACTGCCAAAGGTTAGACATTTTGTATTGTATACCTTTTTTATTTTTAGTCTTATATTATGTAAAATATCTAAAATTTAAAAGAAGTGTAAAGAAGATGTTAAAAGCATTGCTTTCCGACATACAGCATCTTACAAAACATGCTGTTTTTATACTGCATGTGTGGCACGTCATCCATGTATTCCATATGTATGCAATAAATACAGTGACCAATATAGCCTATATTCTGCAGACATGGTATTATTATGGTAATATGCAATTCCAAACATTATCTCAAACTATATTGTCTTATAGGAGAGCTGTTATCAGGATTATGACTCACTATCAGTGTAGCTTTAAAGATGTTCCATTCTATCACCCTGTCAATCACACCCATTTCTACCTTCTGGCTGTGCCCTTCACCCTCCAGCACTCACTGCTCTTGGTCACGGCGGATGTGAGGTTTGCAGCTGTTGAGTGAATGAGCATGTGAACTTGAGTGTCCTTACTGACCGTGAGCAGACCCGCACAGCACTGAGCACCAGCATGCTTCACTCTCAACAGATGTCACATAATAAACAAAATCAAGGGATGCATTGAGAATGTAATTTTAGGGTGAATATTCGATTTAAATGGACATGTAAAATGTAGTAAAATGTCATGTTCCTTTGACAGGAAAGCGTTCAAAAGGTGGTAAGAGGTCTATTTTATCTTCTCTACCACAGCGTGCACAGTTTTCTTTGTCATGCACACACTGTCTGCTGTGTGGCTCCCACTGTAACACAGAACTCCTTCAAATTTGAGAGACAGTATGTTGGTGTGAGAGTCTGTGCATGCTCTTAATTGGTAGGACAATCTGTAAAAGTTCAAAAAAAGTCAAACAGTACATTGTTCATGTTATTTTTTATACTAATTTTATTCTTGCATCATTCTGCTTTGATTTGTGGGGCAATTGTTGCATCTGAATCACTTTGGTGAAACACCTTATTGAGTTGAGCTTCTTTGTTATCAGCCTGTAAACTCTCACCAGCTCTTACTGTAGGTATCTGTTCAAGCAGAAAACATTACATTTTCTGTTTGAAGATCATATTTCTGCTGTAATCTGAGCATCTGTATCAGCATGTCTTTCATCTGAACTCAGTTCTTTCATGTCGATCATTTGGGACTTTTACAGTAGAAATAATCAGGCGAGAGAATTTCTCACAGTGACCACCTTATGTAGGTTCCTGTAAATACAGTATGCGCTATTAAAACAAGTGAATGAAATCTGAGAAAAATCCTGTGAATTACAGGCATCAGATTTAATGACAAGACTACGCTATTCAGGCTTATATATAGCATCATGTATCATATTGTATAAATAATCACTTATTAGTTGTCACATATCAGCTCATTTGCAGTACCTTTAAATTCTGGCTTTACAAACACACAAGTCATAATGATATACTTTTTTTTAGAAAACCAGTGACATCGACTTTCCTCCTACATTGCCCTAGAATCAATTATGTCACTTCAAATTTCGTCAACATCTATCCACACTAACCGAGTCAGTAATATGCTACTTGAATATATTGCAGCTAATTTATATTTTATGATGTACTTTTTAGAGCGAGACATAAATCCTCTCTATTTACCTCTTCACTCGCTGTTTCACTGAAGCTTTGTACATGTCTCATGACAATACAGTATTAGTTTTTTGTATGTTTAATGATAAACACAACAGCGTATATCACCACAGTGATGAACATTTGTAATGGCTCACAGTAGAAATGCTGAAGCAGTGTTCTGTGTGTCACAAAGATGCCACAGCGGTCATGGCTCTGTGACAGTCTCTTAGGCAGCAGTCAAGTACTCTGTCTTATAGGAACCAGTGGTTTTGAGCTTTCTGTTGTGATTTTGAGAGTAACCCAGATTGTGTTGAGAGATGAGCTTTGGAACTGAAGCAATCTTCTCTAGTGTTCCTTCAGATGATCACAGTCTTGTTGCCATGTAACAGTCTTGGGGTTTCACTGTTGCTCAGTCACTTGTGAAATTGGAAAGGGGGATGGTTTGCAAGCCTACTGTATGTTGGTGTTAGTTAGGGGTTGTAGTAATCTTTTTTTGAGGTAACCATCAGGTGTATTCAGAATCTGCAACAAATTGTACTACAACATTTTTAACCATTTACAGGAATCTATTTTTGACATTTGAAATTGTGAAAGAAAATGTTTCACAGTGTAAATATTTGCTCTGACAGGGATTTAATGATTCCTACTAAATGTTGCAATGCGATTTTATACACATTTAACTGTAGGAACGTGTTATTTTGCAAATTATTATAGTATATGGTTATTTAATTCTGCTATTGATTTATTGAATTGTAATTGTCAGGTGCATTCTTACACCCCTAATTTGTAGCATATATCCTATATTGACTAAATATAGGATATACACAAAATGTAAGATTTTTTTGCTACTTTTAAAGTTTATTGATTTATAATTTAACACAAGAAAAGTCACTAACCATCTGCCTGAATCTCATTAATTTTCACTGTAATGTATCAGCACTGTCACATCTATTTTCATTTCATCCAGTTGAGATCACAGATTAAATGGAGACTGTTTAGCCACAGATAACTCACTACCACAATTAAGTCTTTAAACAAATGTTTTGTTAAACATGTCTGCAGATATGTTCTGTAATTTACCCTAAAATAACCCTGAACGTGTCAGTGTGTGTTCTGATACATGGCTTATTGTCTCCAGTTTATGCAGTCTCGTCCTGCCTCTCATCATCTCACCTTGCCCCTTCTGTGATCCTCATTGTTCATGTGTTTGTTCTCTGTCTCTCTCTCTCCTTTCTTGTTTTCTGCTCTTCTCCCGTCTGTGCACCCAGGCAGCCCATTGAGTAACTTCTTTGACGTAATTAAACAGCTCTTTTCAGACGAGAAGAATGGGCAGGTGTCCCATCCGCCCGGCACGCCCAAGCATGCCAACAGCAAGAGACATGACCCAGAACCTAATGCCTCCAAATGTCCATCTGGCCAAGACAAAGCCAAGATGGCACCATCAGTTGGGACACAGGAACAACCTTAAAACCAGGAGAATTTCTAGATTACTAGTTTTAAAAAAGAATCCAGTCATGGTAAATACTGAAAGGATGCTGTTGACTCAAGTTGGCTTTAAGCGTGAAACCTGCAACAAACATGCCTACGACGTTTTATATCATGATATAAATATTGAAGTACTGTACGCACTGACCCAACAAAGGCGCACTAAGACATAAACATTCAAGCATTTTATTCAAGCATTTCTCTCCAGTGGTTATTTGCTATTCACAATGTCTTTTTATGTTTGTTTTAAGATGCCTTATTTATTTATTTCTGCTACCAGGAATTATCCAGAAAACGTGTTAAAGTCCAAGTCCTGCTCTTGCACAAGATTCATGTATGGCACATTGATGGAGGGCACATTACACAGGAAGTACAGTACAAGCTGAGGGAAACTCCTCATTCTGATGCACCCCAAAATGCCAACAAGATCCGTTCCAACATATTCCTCAAACTGCTTTCTTCTGCAAGCCACACTTGTCCAAGGATTTGGAGTGAAGCCTTAAAATAAAAATGTTTATTGTACAATAAATAAATTCCCATTTAACCAACCCTCTCTTTTCCACCTTTACATATTTTTTAACATAACGTTTTCCTCTTGCTTGTCCTCTTTTTCCCTCTTATGCTGTTTGCTGAAACACACACAAATATTTATAAACCAGGAAATTGTTGCAAAAGGACAAAGTTGGAACTCTGGACATCGTAACGCGTATGAGGAGTTGCTCTCAAGGACCCTTGTTGGATTGTATTCTTTTCAATGTAGTCTTTCTTTGTGAAATGAAGAATTTAAACATTTTATGGACTCCGTGTCATTGCTGTACAAGATTTGGAGAACCTATTTGAAAAATTATGGGAAGAAAACTTTGGTGTGGGTTGTGAACAGGGATAACAGGGTGGGGGGATCACAATGAAATGATCTATTCTGTTGTACAGACTGAAAATATTTCCTATGTAACAAATGTCTATCAGCGACATTGCTTTGATGAATTGTGTTGCCACATCCTGTTTTTTCCTCATGTAGCGTTAATGAAATGTTAGTTTTGAATGAAAATTATGCTTAATGTATTCAAGGGTTACTCATGATGTCAATTTTATTTATTTATTTTTGTTTCTTTTGAAAAACATCTGCAGGATTCAGAGAACTTTTACCCTAATTTTTGTAACTTATTTATCTGTTATTGTGTTTTTTATTTATTTAGCCGGGGAATATTTATATATACAAAACCGATTTTATTGTCTGCATCAGGGCAACCCATCAGATTGTTTAAAGGATTTTGTGTTTTGTGTACAATAACACACATCCGATTTTGTGAATGAAGCACTCTCTTTCCCGGCTTTGACCAGATAAAAGAGCTTGTAGTATATGTTAAATTATTTACCGGTAATTTAAGAATGTAGACTAGCCTCTTTAGGGTGGGGGGGGTGAGGGATAATGAAGTATTGATATTTGTCACTCATCTCATTGTGCGTGTGTAACAGGTGGACAAGCTCAAATCACACGTTGTAAATAGACAACTTTGAGCAAACGACTTTCTTTAAAAAAAAAAAAAAAAAAAAAAACATCAAGGGGATGCTGCTGCTCCTGGCTCGAACTCTCGTATTGCATGTCCGACATTCGGCTTTAATTTGCATGATGTTGTGGATGTTAAATTTCTCCCCTTCATATTTTTCATTATCCGATTTAAAAGACTTATTTCCTGCCTTTTACCCCTCTTGATTTTTTGTTTTTCCATCTCCCTTATGACCTCTCCTGTATCATGCTCTCGGGTTTGGGTGGGCGGGGGCTTCTGGGATATCCCACACATGATCACTTATGGGAACATACAGCGTGGAGAATAAGCGGAGATGTAATCTAAGCAATACACATTGTTGTCCTTCCTATTTTGTACTTTGGGAGTAAAAGGAGCAAAGCTGGATAATGTAATGTATCACGGATTTGAGCGGGAAAAAGACTCGCCGCTAATGTATCCCCTTGTAACTACTGTGAACAACTTCAGTGCAAAGGAAATAAATCCATTGACTTTGGGATGTATTTGTGTGTTTGCTCATCTTTGGAAAGTACACGTTCCAGTGCAGAAGAGGAACTGTTCACACATACCAAGCCAATTACAGTAAACAGTTTGTACAAGACAAAATATCACCTATTCGTGGTATTTGTTTTATGTTTCAGATACGCTTTTAGTTTCTTTAAAGCTCCCCTGAGAAATAAATTTGGCCCAGTTCAGGCGTAAAAAAAATTACAAAATGAAAATGTCTTTTTCTTTTCTTTGTCATTTTATAACAACAGACTTTTATTTTAAAAACTGTGATATCAAATAATTTACTGTTCCCAAAGTACCCCTGTACCATACAATAAATGCATATTAGAAATATATTTACACTTAAAAGGTGACGGGAGAATACAAAAGTATCTACAAGGCTACAAATGTATATACATAGATTAAAAAACAATTTGTATGCATGTGTAGGACTGTTTTGACCACTGGATGGCGCTAATGTTACACAGTTTACATAGCGTGATCTCAAAAGCATAGTTGTTTGATTTTCCAAGAAGCAAGCTTTAAACGAAATGTAATTCTGTAAGCTTTAAATATATCATAAATATCCCATTAAAACCATTTAGTTAGCATTTAACATCTAAACACTTTGTTACTATAGGAAACTTTTTACAGATTTTTGCTTTGTTGTTGTGTTTTCCAATTAACAGCTGTTCCTTTTAGATAATTTTCTTCATGCTTTCAAGCTCTACGCGGACCACAAAGTGAGTGTATCCTTGAAGCCAGAGTTTCCTGCAGCCCATTTACAACTTCTGGATCCAGAGCAGAGCTACAGTCAGAGCCCAACACCAGCTTTACAAACTGATCACAGTCTAAAAGGTCAGCCATGTTCTTCAGAAAGAAGCCTTCACAGCATGCTGCCAGTTCCACAGCCTCACAAACCTGCTCCAACACAACAAAACACAGATGACATGATGAGAAAACCAAAGTTGGAACAGTGAATCTGCAACTGAAGTCAAACTTATGTACCTTGGCAGTTTGGTAGATGCTCACAGCATTGTGGAGGTTTATTTTCTCTGAGCAGAGGATTTCACAGTGTCTTTTCAAAACAGGAAGCTGAAATGAGTGTGCCACAGGCAGAAGCTGTGCAGGAAGTGACATAAAATGACATCTTAGCTGTACTGAATAAAAGACTGGTTTGTTGATCAAAGTTGACAGTGTTTTTTTTTTTTTTTTTGAGAGTTAAGTCTTTGCATTTAATATTGGATAAATGTACATAAAACACATGAACATGAACTTTCATACCTCCAATAAATCAGAGACCGACACTTTTAAACATTCAGCTCCTCCACAGTACAGATGTGCCATCATCATCTGAAATGACAGACATTTTGAATTATTGATTTTAAGTCATGTTTATATATACATATATATGTATCTTGTGTGTTTTAGGCCAAGATTTATTTATTACATGGAAAGTGCTGTATTTCATGTCTGTGATTTCAATGGTCATGTGGTCAGGTGTGGCATTACTTCTGTAGTGGCCCAGTAGATCTTTAAACCTTTTTTTGGAAAAGGAAGAGCAGACATACAATATAACAAATCATGAAATTGTTAGATATAACAGACTTTAAGGTTTCTACAACATTAGAATGAATGTAAATAGGGACATTTAGGGAAGCCCTGAACTGCAACATCATAAAATAATTCATGGTGAAGAAAAGTAATCTCCTTTTAAGATGTTTTAAAATCCTTTTAAAAATTTTAAGATGCAAAAAAATATTTTTGAAGGTGGAAAAAATTTTTGAAGAGGAATTTTTTTAAGATGAAAAGAAATTTTTAGAGAAAAAACTTTATAGATGAAAAAAGTTTTTTTTTAAGCGAATGAAGAGGAATGAGGAAAGAAGATGAAAAAAAGGAAATGTTTTTAAGATGGTACATTTGTGAAAAATGTGAAGAGAGAAAATAATGTAAAGAGAGAAAATAATTTAAAAATGTACAAGAAAATTTATTTGAAGATGGGAAAAAAATCCTCTTAAAAAAGTTTTTAAGAGGAATTTAAGATAATTTTTTTTTAGAATTTAAGAGAAAACATTTTTGGAAGATAAAAAAATTAAAACTTTAAAGAGGAAAAAAAATTGAAGATGAAAAAAATGTAAAAGAAAAGAAATTTTTAAGATGAAATAAATTTAAGAAGAAAAAGAGGGAATTTTTTGAAGATAAAAAAGTCAAAAAATTTAAAGAGAAAAAAATTGAAAAGAATTTGGAAAAACATGAAAAAGGGAAAAAACTATGAAAAAGATAAAGATGAAAAAATAATTTTATAAGATGAAAAAAAGTTGTTTGAAGAGTGAAGGAAAACTTTTTTAAAGATGAAAACAAATTTTTTTTTAAAAACTTTAAAGACAAAAAAAATGTATAACAAAAAAAATTTAAGAGAAATTTTTTTAAGATGAAAAAAGTAAAAAAAAAAACTTTAAAGAAGGAAAAAAATTGAAGATGAATTTTTTTTTTGAAGAGTGAAGGAATCATTTTATGAAAAAAATTTAAAGAGTGAAAAAAAATTAAAGAGGAAAATTTTGTATTTCAAGAGAAAAAATTTTTAAAGATAATTTTTTTTAAAGATGAAATAAATTTAAGAAGAAAAAGAGGGAATTTTTTTGAAGATAAAAAAGAGTCAAAAAATGTAAAGAGAAAAAAATTGAAAATATATTTTTTTAAGATGGACATGAAAAAGAAAAAAAAACAATGAAAAAGATAAAGATGAAAAAATAATTTTATAAGACGAAAAAAAAGTTTTTTGAAGAGTGAAGAAAAACCTTTTAAAGATGAAAAAACAAATATAACATCAAAAGAAAAAAATTTAAAAAAACTTTAAAAGAAATTTTTTAAAGATAATTTTTTAAAGAAAAAAAGTTGAAGAGAAAAAAATTGAAGAGGAAAAAAAAAGTTTAAAAAAAACTTTAAAGAGGGAAAAAAATTTGAAGATGAAATTTTTTTTGAAGAGTGAAGGAATCATTTTATGAAGATGAAAACAAATGAAAAAAAAAAAGAAAAAAAAAAAAGAGAAGAGAAAAATTTGAAGAGGAAAAAAGAGGGAAAAAAAATTGAAGATGAATTTTTTTTTTTGAAGAGTGAAGGAATCATTTTATGAAGATGAAAACAAAAAAAAATTTTTTTTTAAAGAGTGAAAAAAAAATTAAAGAGGAAAAAATTTTGTATTTCAAGAGAATTTTTTTTTAAAGATAATTTTTTAAAGATGAAATAAATTTAAGAAGAAAAGAGGGAATTTTTGAAGATAAAAAAGAGTCAAAAAATGTTAAGAGAAAAAAAATTGAAATATATATTTTTAAGATGGACATGAAAAAGAGAAAAAAACAATGAAAAAGATAAAGATGAAAAAATAATTTTATAAGATTTTTTTTTGAAGAATGAAAAAAAGTTTTGAAGAATGAAAAAAAATAACAAAAATGAAAAGAAAAAATTGAAGAAAAAGATGAAAGGACAAATAACAAAAAACTTTAAAGAGGAAAAAAAAAAATTGAAGGAAAAATTGAAGATGAAAAAAATTTTTTAAAAAAAAAACTTTAAAGAGGAAAAATTTGAAGATGAAATTTTTTGAAGAGTGAAGGAATCATTTTATGAAGATGAAAACAAAAGAAAAAAAAAAAAAAAATTTAAAGAGGAAAAAAATTAAAGAGGAAAATTTTGTATTTCAAGAGAAAAATTTTTTAAAGATAATTTTTTTTAAAGATGAAATAAATTTAAGAAGAAAAAGAGGGAGTTTTTTTGAAGATAAAAAAGAGTCAAAAAATGTAAAGAGAAAAAAATTGAAAATATATTTTTTTAAGATGGACATGAAAAAGAGAAAAAAACAATGAAAAAGATAAAGATGAAAAAATAATTTTATAAGACGAAAAAAAAGTTTTTTGAAGAATGAAGAAAAACCTTTTTAAAGATGAAAACAAATAACAAAAAAACTTTAAAGAAAAAAAAATTGAAGAGAAAAAAATTGAAGAGGAAAAAAGTTTTTTAAAAAAAACTTTAAAGAGGGAAAAAAATTTGAAGATGAAATTTTTTTTGAAGAGTGAAGGAATCATTTTTTTGAAGATGAAAACAAATTAAAAGAAAAAAACTTTAAAGAGGGAAAAAAATTGAAGATGATTTTTTTTTTGAAGAGTGAAGGAATCATTTTATGAAGATGAAAACAAAAGAAAAAAATTTAAAGAGTGAAAAAAATTAAAGAGGAAAATTTTGTATTTCAAGAGAAATTTTTTTTAAAGATAATTTTTTTTAAAGATGAAATAAATTTAAGAAGAAAAAGAGGGAATTTTTTTGAAGATAAAAAAGAGTCAAAAAATGTAGAGAAAAAAATTGAAAATATATTTTTTTAAGATGGACATGAAAAAGAGAAAAAAACAATGAAAAAGATAAAGATGAAAAAATAATTTTATAAGACGAAAAAAAAGTTTTTTGAAGAGTGAAGAAAAACCTTTTTAAAGATGAAAACAAATAACAAAAAAACTTTAAAGAAAAAAAAATTGAAGAGAAAAAAATTGAAGAGGAAAAAAGTTTTTAAAAAAACTTTAAAGAGGGAAAAAAATTTGAAGATGAAATTTTTTTTGAAGAGTGAAGGAATCATTTTTTTGAAGATGAAAACAAATTAAAAGAAAAAAACTTTAAAGAGGGAAAAAAATTGAAGATGAATTTTTTTTTGAAGAGTGAAGGAATCATTTTATGAAGATGAAAACAAAAGAAAAAAATTTAAAGAGTGAAAAAAATTAAAGAGGAAAATTTTGTATTTCAAGAGAAAAAATGTTTAAAGATAATTTTTTTTAAAGATGAAATAAATTTAAGAAGAAAAAGAGGGAATTTTTTTGAAGATAAAAAATAGTCAAAAAATGTAAAGAGAAAAAAATTGAAAATATATATTTTTAAGATGGACATGAAAAAGAGAAACAAACAATGAAAAAGATAAAGATGAAAAAATAATTTTATAAGATGAAAAAAAAAGTTTTTTGAAGAGTGAAGGAAAACTTTTTTAAAGATGAAAACAAATTTAAAAAAAACTTTAAAGAAAAAAAATTGAAGAGAAAAAAACTGAAGAGGAAAAAAGTTTTTTAAAAAAAATTTGAAGATTTTTTTTTGAAGAGTGAAGGAATAATTTTTTTGAAGATGAAAACAAATTAAAAGAAAAAGAAATTAAAGAGTGAAAAAAATTAAAGAAGAACATTTTGTTTTTGAAGAGAAAAAAATTTAAAGAGAAAAAAAAAATTGAAGATAAAACATTTGAGCGAAAAAAAACCTTGAAGAGAGAAACAAATTTGAACAAGGGAAAAAAATTAAAGAGATTTTTGTAGAATAAAATAAAATAATTTTTTTGATAAAATAATCTTTTTTGGAAGATGAAAAAATAAGAGCATGATCAAAAAAATTAACAAAAAAAAACTTTGAAGAGGGATTTTTTTTTGAAGATGAAAAAAGTTTTTTTAAGAGGAAATTTTTAAGGATGTTTGAAAAGTTTCTTCAAGTTTTTTGAAGACGAAAACAAACAAAATACTTTAAAGATAAAAAAATTGAAAAAGTTTTTTTTGAAGATGAAAAAAATAATTTTGGAAGATGAAAACAATTCTTGGAAAATGAAAAAAAAAGTGTAAGTAAATTATTTTTGAAGAGGACAAAAAAATAGAAATAGAAAAAAAATTTTGAAGAGGAACTTTTTTGGGAAGATTAACAAATTAAGACAAAAAAACTTTAGAGAGTGAAAACAAATTGAAGAGGATGAAACATTTTTTGGAAGTTTAATATAATTTTGTTTAAAGAGGGAAACATTTAAAAGATGGAAAAACTTTTTTTAAGAGAAAAAAGAAAAAAAAATTTAAGAGAAGAACATTTTTAAGACTTTGGCTCCAGGAAGGAATATAAGGACTTTTTTTTTCTTCATCATGAACCATTTTGGTCTTTGTTTTTCTTTGTTAGGGCTTTTGTAGACATTGGCTCACCTCAATGAAGCAGACATGAGAAGAACCTTGTGGGCATAAAATAACCTTCCCTCCACCAGAAACGTAACATCAGACATCTCCGGATTATTCAAAAATTGGGCATCTGTGATGGTGACAGGGTACAAAATAAACACAATGAATTATGAGAATGTGTGCAGCAGGATTTGCTGTTTAAGTTGGGTTTAGTGTTTGGTGAGCTTCATACCCAGCTGAGCTGTAGGTGTGTCCTTTACTGGCTGAATGGATGGGGCAGCTGTAGAGGAAACACAGTGGCTAAAGATGGCTGCCAGCTGCTTTTGGATCTCCACATTCTGAGAACAAAGAAACCATATGAGTGGAGCTCTCTTTTTGCACATTTTAATTTAGAAAGTACAGGTTGGTCAAAAACGTCTACATTAGGCATTCACATGATATTCTTGGGGATTTTATTGTCGTGGCTGTTTACCTTGCTGGTTTTAAGAATGGAGAAGAGGAGTGGAAGTCCATCGGAGATCAGCTCCTCACAGTATTTCTCTTGACCAATAGTAGTAAAGTCTTTGAGCAGAGACAAAGTGAGTTCAGTCCTGAACTGAAGCTGAGCACTGTGCACTGACTCCAGCCATACATGAAGCTTCCATGGCACTCCTGAGAACAAGAATAAGCTCAATAATCAGAGAAAGTTAATCCTCTTTGGTTTCCACTCTATTCTTCTAATTTAATTTGTAGTTAATTTTCTTTCATTTATTTTAAATCAGTCAGATGTGTACCCAGTGCCCTAAGCTCCATGGTGACGTCCAGGTATCCATGCTCAGCGCTGTGAAGGCTGGCTTCCTGCAGGGCTCTAATGCGGGCCTTACACAGCCGCGGACTGCCTTCATCACCATGAGCATGTACTCTTTCCTTCAATTCCTGATCTTTATGATCCTCCTGCTCCTCGACTCCCTCGGCCAAGATCTCCTCTAGAGAGAGCACGTCCTCCTGCGGCTGCTGGGGCTGACTTAACAGTTTCCTTAACACGTTTCTGGGGGAAAACAAGTGTACAATACAGTTCAATATATAGGTACACATTAAAATAACTGCTACTGCTTTTGTATAGGATAATGCAAGGGTCTTCAACCTGCCAAATCCATTCTTGTAAATGTAATATTACATTTTTCCATGCACATATTTTCTTTATATTTTTATCTATTTTTTCCTGCCGACTAATATCTTTAGTGTTATTTATTTTATATAATCTTTGTTTGTGTATGTGCGTCAGGGGTCAGGACCTGTGTCCGTGTGCAGCGGCGTGACTGAAGCAGTTCATCCCCTCATACAGTGATGATGTCAGATGCATCCGCAGCATGGGATCAGCTCCACGTGACAACAGCAGACTCACCATCTCATAGTTTCCTAAAGACGTACACACACAAATAACTATATGTTTCAGTATACCATGCTAAGGAAAGTTTTCTATGTGCATTCAGACTCTTTTAGAAAAACATATGTTAAGCACAAGTGTGGCCATTTTCCTCACCTGCGGCAGATGCCAGCTGGAGGGGCGTTTCTGCGGAGCTGTGGTGTCCGTTCCTCAAGGCTGAACCCTCCACATCTGCCCCCACATCTAACAGGAGCTGGAGGCCAAACAAAGTTCATTTACATGACAGACCTCAAATTGCAGTCAGTGTGTTTGTACTGTCAGTGTAGATTTTGCCTCGGCAAATGGCAAAATAATATATATTAGCACTGTAGTTGATACTATATATTAGTACATATTGCCATATTAATCTTTACCTGCACTACAGATATATGTCCATGCAGCACTGCAAAGGTTAGAGCCACCCAATTGCGGCTCTCAGGGTGAACAGAGGGATGTTTTGGTGAACAGTTTGGCACCTGGCAAAATAAAAAAAACTTCTTAGTACATTACTATTCAGCAAACCTAATGTCTGACTTCAGCTTAGTCAGTATATAGGGTTTATGAACAGTATACTACTACATGAATGCAGTGCCACATTACCGCTACATCCAGGTTCGCCCCAGCGTCAATGAGCATGTGCACCAAAGCTTCGTCCCCTGCTGAGCAGGCGTACATTAGAGGTGTCATGCCCTAAAAACCCCAGAGAGAGAGAAAGATTGATCATATAACTGTCACTATTTACTTGAATATTTCATGGTTGAATTTTAATCTAATCATGACAAACTATGTATTGATAAAAAGGTCTAAGATTCAAGAATAAATATTTGACAAATTACATTCATAACAATAAACATAAATAAAAAATGCTAAAAAATTTAATGATATTTTTAAAATACTTCAAATGTAAAAAATAATAAAATAAAATAAAAAATGAATAAAAAATTGAAATCTCTAAAATAAAAATAAAACTGCTAAAAGTAAGTCAACGTTTAGAAGTGCACTAGTACTATTTTTTTCCTATTTTTTCATCACCTTTAACATTAAATCATTTTTTACTCAAAGATTCAGCCTTCATAAATTCACCTGGTCATCCATAGTGTTCACCCCATCCGGACCCAACAGCTGAATAGCCTGGCCAATCAGATCTGTGCGTCCACAGTTGAGCATGCGAAAGCCCAGATCCAGATTAAATTTATCTGCAGCAGCCTTTGAATCCAACCGTTTAAAAGAGGTGAAACAGCATTCTGGCCTGAGAAAAAGAGATGTGTGTGAGGGAGGAATGATAAAAATAAGGTAAAATGCTTCTGTTGACAGATAAAGAGCAGAAGTGCAAAGTGAATTGAGGAAAGGTGGAGAGAAGTGAAAGCTTTGTACAGTTGCTGCAGTGTGGCTGTATGTTCTTACTTGAGCTGTCTAGGTTCACAGTCCAGCCCAGGGAGAAGCTGTCTTGCAGTCTGTCTCACATCATCACTGTCCACAAACAGGCTCCGTCGATGCTCCGCATGCACCATGGCAACACGCAACCACTCCATTAGTGGAGGAAGAAGAGGAAAAGGCCTGAAAGAGACATAGTTATTTACTGAGAGATCTCTGTTTTTACTAGCTCACGCACACACAGTTCAACCTAGCAGAGGTCATGGGAGATCAACACTGGCACAAATCTAGATCAGAGAAAAATGAGGTCAGTAATTACAAAGCCTGGTGAATTTGGCTCACCACATCTTCGTTCAATCTTGCCATTCATTACCACAAACAAGCTTGCAACTCCATAATCAGAATCTGTTAAACAGCATCTGCTGTCCTCTATATACACAGTGTCACTGGATTTCCAATCAGTATGATATTACTGGACGAATTCTCTATGGTTTTCTTCTTCTCTAGTGTATGAGCCAGTGATTGTGTACCATAACTGTCCACCTGCTAAAAACATTAGTATTCATTATCTGGCATGAATGCAGAGCAAGATTTCCACACACATTTATAAAAAAAAGATATTCCTATAACTCAGCTGGTAGACCATGACATTACTGTAGCAGCACAAACCTCATGGATTCGATTCTCATGGAACACACATATACAGTTCCTTAAATGCACTGTAGGTTTGGATAAAAGTGTCTGCCAAACACATAAATCACTCAGCTGGTGATATAATGGATTTGATCTATTTATCTCACCTCTCTTTACTAAGAGATATTCTGGGTGGCTCAAGGTTGGGGTTCTCCAGAGACTCCATCTGTGGACTGCGCAGGTAGTAGTAAAGTGTGTGAAGGGCATCTGGAGACCAGGAAATGGGCTGAAGGCAGAAAAGACGGTCAGGAGAAAGACTGGGACCTGCTGAAACCAAACGCTGCATGTGGTGCATTGCACGGGAAACCAAGTCACCTGGGGGACACATACACACACATTTAAACTTCAAGCACAAGTCTTGTAAAGAAAATAAATGCTTTGACCTGCAATAAATGCTTTAATAGGTTCTGAAAGCAGACATTTCAAATTTCCAGCATTGAAATGGACTGTTGGGATTATAGAAAATCCATCTGTGTGTTCAGTTAAAACACATTAGATGTGCAGCCATGTGCAACTTTGCCATTTTTAAAGTGCTGACAAGACAAAGCATAATTCAGTATAGCAAAATATATCTTTAAGCCCATCTGTTTTATGCGAATGTGCAAAAAGAAACAGGATTTGGATAAACTCAAACGTCTAGGAGCTTTATTCTAAATTGCTCTAAGGGGTCTTAAATCAGTTCTCAATGCAGAAATCCAGACTCGGGTTGTTCCCTAAAGGACGAGACGATATGATGAAGACAGACCAAAGACAGACTCCCTAAAGTCTGTGTTGAACATTAAAAACAGCAGGCTATATAGTAAAGACAGTCAGAGGTTAGACTGACAGAATAATAAGGCAGTTAATTGTGGACAATCTAACTGATCAAATACACAGACCTTAATGGAGACATGTGCACATTAGTTGTTAAACAAAGAATTGCTTTACAATTTAGCTGGAGTGCTGGATCTGGTTGTGTGTCGCTAATCACAAAGCATAAAGAGGGTGCTTTTACTACTTTGACCCAAACAGAAGGTGCTCTTGTACCAGCACAACAACTGCAGGAGTGTTGCTGGTCCCCTAAGGGAAAGAGTGTTTCCCTCACTGGCTGAATGCAGGCAGCAGCTGCCCCCCTCCTATCCTGAGCTGCGGTCTGCTACGTAAACAAACTACCCTCAGCTCAGGCAGGCACACCCCCCTCAGACAGGCCTGCAATGTCAACCATTTACAATAACACAACCTTACTCTACAAGCAATCATACGAAACACGCCACTGCAATGGAGAGTAATACACTAAGATGAAATATGAATAACAACAGTGTTTCTACATTAAACTTTAAACAAGAAGAAAAAAGGTTGAGAAAAGCTTTCAATCTTTAATCATTTCTTATGAGGAAAATAAGAAACAGTTGTTAAAAACCATGTTGAAAAAACTGAACTGATGATAAAAAAGTGACAAAAATAATGAAATTATTTGTTATTGGGCATTAAAATTGTTCATTAAAACGTACAAAATAAACATAAACAATTAAAAGTACCAAATCTACTTTTCAAAGAGCATAGTTAAGCCTGCAACAGGGGATAAATCATATGACTGTAATGACTTGGGCTGCATAATATACTAAGAAATATTGCATATGTTCATATCGCATTATGCATACAGTATGACAATGATTTGCAATAACACTGTCGGATTTGTTTTTATACTGTGACAGTGAAACATGGCTGTTCATTATCAAAAGCTGTACTGCTTTCTTTTCCTATGAAAGAATATGAAATATGTAGAGTATGTTGAATATGTAATTTTATGTAAAATTATCATATCGCGCATCAGATATTGCATTATATATCAAGTTGTCATATATTGCATTTTTCCTCAATATTGTTCAGCCATAATGACTAATGAGCAATACAGCATACAACAGTTTGTTTTTAATATCATGCAGAAGAGCACAATCCAACAAATAATGAAACTTACTGAGTTCTGATAGGCTGCCCACACAGGTGGCCAGCAGGGCCTGTTCAAGCGTCCTGAGCTCCAGCTGCACATATGCATTCTCTCTGCTTTCTGAGCCTGGGCTCTCGGCATACGGGCTGAAATGGGCAGGAAGGGACAGCTCACCTATACACAGAAACAAAGGTTGTGGGTTTAATTCTCAGGGAACACACAAACAGATAAAACTATCAAACATTATGAAACTGTAAAGTATTTGATCCATTTGTTATGTCTTCGTCTTACGTTGTACTGTCACGCTACTGGTAGTGGGAAGGGGGTTATCTGTGGGGCAGAATGCCAGTGGAAAGCTAATTCTTTCCATATACAGTCTGTGCTTCTGATAAAGATAAGTAGAGGAAGTGGTCTATTTATTATTTCCTCTCCTCACGACATAATTACACCTAATTCTTCTTTCTTTAGACAGTTCCTCTTTGCTCATTCATTCATACCGTGTCTTAATTTTTATCCATCTTCACGTGTCAGTTCTATCCCTGGTATAGATACCTCATGTTGAAAAGTTATAATGTCATTACAAGCATAATAGCTCTTAAATTCTTTTCCGCTTGCCGTCACGCTATGAACCGGGCTTGCAACAAAATACATATCTACTCTATATGGCATTAGTACAATTTTTAAAGAGTTATTCCTGCTGTGATGAGAATGTTATCTGTTTTACACTTGGCTGAATTCAGCTGAGTTGATTTAGCCCTTCCAAGCTTATGGAAGTTGATATTCAGTGAAAATAGATATGAGGGGATCATATGTTTGGCTGCTGATTTATAAAAGACACTAAAGCTCAAAGCGGAGGATGTGCTCTGTGCTTCCTTTTTTATTTGATTTGAAATCCATGCCTCATTCCTTTTACTGGGCATCGAAAGGGAATCAAATACCGAACTGACGTATGGGTTTGTTTTCTTAATCAAGGTAAGCGATACACCATTCACCGAGATGCATTCATATGCACTGCAAAGTCTCAAATATCTCTCCAGATGTTGGAGAGATTTTTAAGTGTCGTTATTGCTATTTGGTTGAACAAATACTCCCTGTAAAGTTACTCCCTGTCTGTTTGACCTCAGGCACATTTTGCTACAGCAGCAGAAGCTTAGATTAGTGATCAATGTCAACAATTTTCTGAACAATATTCACTCAAAGATATAATTTTAATGCACACAATGCATAGCATTTAATGCACACTATGCAACTGCACAATTCCAAATGCAAATAAACTGTGCTATCACTCCCTCTTAGCGAATTCTTCCCACTTTGTCTAGTCAGAATACACAGTATTTCTCTATATAACCAACCACATACATATGCCTTAAACAGAGACACACTGGTCTAGCTGAGGTCATTTCACATATGCTACACATCAAGGTTATTAATACCTAATCCAGAACAGCTTAAAATACAAATATGTTCTTCATAAAGACCCCAAATCTAAAGCAGGTTTGCATGTGTTGGGTCTGTGCTCCACGCATGGCTGCCTGGCCATAGCCAGATGGGCTTGTATACGGGTATGGGTGAGCCACAGGGTGTGTGATGCTGCAGCTGGTCAGGCTGTGGATCCACAGACCCAAACCCTTCTCTTCACCATGAGGAGAGAAAGACACACCCTGTCCCACAGTTAGCTGTGTCTATACTGGCAGTCGTGAGGCTTTGACATGCGTCATAGTCAGCCGCACTCTCCCACAGACACATATACACGCACACACGTTCTCATCTGCTATCATCATTGTGGGCTGAAGAAGAGGGGAATGCGTGTGCACACAATGTGGACTGCGAGACAGACCTGAGATTGAAAGTATGTACAGTAATTCATACTGCAATATAGTAAAACTTAAAGTAAAACTTTACCAGTAAAAATGTTTATTCAGCATTACATGGCAGGATAAATGACAGTGTTTAATCCCAACCAATGTGTTATTGGGTACACTAAATCCGTTAGAAATCTAGTATAAATGCTTTTAGATAAAATGTTGTTTAAGTTGGCTGTTGATTATGTGTCAGAAACAAATGCTTTGGTAATTTAAGGTGGCTGTTAAGAGCTTCCTCTGGAAACAGGTGTGCCTGACAAAAACTCTTGAGGTCTGGATAACACATGAGATTTTGATTTAGGATATTTTGGATAGGTTGTATGTGTGTACTCTGTTCCACTCTTTTATAACACAATGTATTTTTATCTGTAAGTTGCAGAACTATAGATAGTAAAATGAATCCACAGCATGGAAAAATTACTTTCTTTCATCATGTAATCACTCTTGTGTCATTCCAAACATGTATGACATGTATGACCTGCATTGTATGGACACAAAACCACTGAGACAGTTCTCAAAATACCAAGGGTATATAGAGTATAATATAATATAATATATATTATAGGGTGTAATATAATATACAGGGCGAAATTTTTATTTTAGAGTGAACTATGCTTTAAGATAAGATATCCATTTGTCTTGAACAGACCTTTAAATAAAAGTTCTTTAGTTCTTCAAAAAAGAACAAATCCCTTAAGAAACTGCTAAAAGAAACCTTTCAGTTTTGAACCCAAATGTAGCCACACTAATTTGCCTAAATACATGTGATTGACTTATTTTCCTTGCCTGATTTTCCTCAGGTAATACGGTGTGAACAAAGTGGTCCAGTCACTCCATCACTCGCTCTTACAACACCTCTATTCTATATAAAGCACAATGGCAGAAGTGTGTTCAGCAGTGCCAGTCAATTGGCCCTTGTGTTACTAGGTGCTGTGTTGGATGTGCGTGTCGATTGAAAACATGTAGACTTGGCCACTATCTGTAAGTGCTGAAAGGGGAGGTGCCCAGTAAGTTGTGTGAGACTGTGTGCCTGTTTCTGCCAAGATCTCCATTCTCCAGAGAGTAAACCACAGAGTGATGATAATAACTTCCTGCCATCAGCTCAGCTCCTTTTTTAGGATACAGCGAACCCCCTCACTCCACAGTGCAAGAACTTTCAGCCAAGTCCAGTCAACATACAAGCAATCTAAGGCCTTTTAAAATTATGTTTTTAAGAAACTATTTTCCACTTTTTTCTTTTATTTGTCTGCTTAAAAAAAGACATTTAAGCATCACATGACTGTTACATTACTGTATTATATAATATATAAGATGTGATTAATTCAACTTCCAAATTCGCATTTATCTTCAGTACATCAGGGCTCTTTTCACTAGTACAGATTTTATTAATTTTATTCTTAGAGTTCATGAAATATTATAACATAACAAATGAAGAGAGAAAAATTTAAACAACCTATACTTAAAAAGACTCATCAAGGATATGACACTCCAACTGTTGTTGATTTTGAGCTTAAGAATCCTTCTGGGAGAGATCAGCATGTGTTAGAAAAATCTGCTTTGAGGTTCTAGTGTTTAACAAGCTTCATAATGATGCAGTTAAACATTGTGCAGACTTTGGCTCGTCACCAATAGTCCAGGTGTTTGCAGTGAGTCTCACTGGTACAATACCCCAACACACCACTTATCTGAGTCAGCTGTCCTGCTTACAGAACATAAATGACCTCTATGATGGACAGCAGGGTCAGAGGGCACGACCCCTCCATTTAGCCCGATGACCTGCTTGCCACCTTAAGCCATAACTAAAAAAGAGAGACTGTGGTCAGGCCCAAAATTTTAGAGCTGTAATCCGCCAACTAGAGCCAAGAATTTTCTCTGAAGCTTCATTCATAAGAAAGATGGTAAACAGATCTAGCCCAGCGCTGAACAGAACTTCCATCTGCTCGCTTTTCTTGCTCATAAACCCCTGAGCCAGTTTCCATCAAGGCAGCTATTTCAATGGCAAAGTATTTTTGTAGCAGTTTTTCAAAACATGTCATGGCTATAGAGTAGATTTCCTGATCTGGGGGTTGAACAAAGGACACAATCTCTTTCTGATGAGAGCATAATTACGTGCAGACTACTCAGTGCGCTTTTACAGACTAACAGGGTTATCGCTAAGTAGGGCTTTAATGTAATTTAGCTTGTCAGATTCAAATATTAATCAAAGTTTGAGTAAGTACGGGATATATTGAGAGACGGCATTACCATTAATCATCCATAGTTAATCCATAAAACATGACCGGTGTCAAAGCCAACAGATACTGCAAAATAAATCACTCGCTGTAATTGCAGTGATGACACTCGATTAAGTTACAATTTGTGGTGAGAAAACATCATACATCAGTCAAGTTATGTGGATCCTTGATATTTCTCTACTGGCCCTTTCCCTTTAAAAGAAGATTTAAAAGAAGAGTATTTCATTATGTGTTACCATACTAACTTTGTTACTTTAGCACTGGCTATTTAAAAAGAAATATCAATAAGTTATAATAATACCCTGTGACTTTAATAGGCTCTCCTCTTTTAGAGTAAACTGTTAAGGTTTTAGGGAGGTGTGGAATAACTCAAGTTGGCCTTTGTATCTTTTAAACTGACTGATTACCAGTGATTTTTATAGGCTATAAGGAACTACAGACAGTCGTACAGTATATTCCCTAGTGTGCCCTCACAAACTCATGTAAGTGTGGTTAAATGTATTTCAGGGCTTTATAAAAGCTCCAATGTGCCTTTTTCTTTCAATTTTAATGATGTGTAAAATGATTTTCGCACTTTTTTGATGAACGAGATTCTTCGGTTAACAGTTTATTCCATTTGCAAGGTAATTGAAGCTCTTTATGTGAGCATAATTGATTAGATGCTAAAAGTAACAAAACAGTCAAGCTGTTATCATAAAAAATTACATTCAAGCTCTCGTTTGATGTAAAAGACTCCACAGGTGTTTCCTGTCCTAATTCAAGACAAAAATAATACAGTACAGGATGTGCAATTGATAAATGGCACAAATCTGATCAGACTCTTGTGTCACTTAAATGACTTCCTTCACATGCAGAAAACAGCAAAAAAAGGTGACAAATTCCCTTGTGATAAATGAAGTTTAAAGTGCACCTTAAAACAGTGGCCACCCTGAATTTAGCCTTCCATGTAACACCTCTTTAGAACAGATGCTAACGTATCTAAGTAGGCATGTTAGGGAACTGAAGAAGGTCAACATGCTTTAAGAGCAGCTGTCATTACATGCTCCAGGAAGACACCTTCTTCTTATAGAACGCATTTGTCCTCTCTCGATGCTTAAAGGCCCTAGTGAGACTTTTAGGATGATGTTTACTATAGCACTTCTACATGTAGAAACAGAGCATGGACCGGTACACAGAACTAGCTTTTTTGTAGAAAAATGAAGTCTTATAACCTTAACATAGGGCTTTGTTTACCCAAAAAAAGGAAAGTAGCTAAGTAAAAAAAGTAAAAAAGCTACTAAACAACTAAACACACTTGGGATTTTAATGACCATGGCTGGGAAATGCTCTAATTTCTGTGGTTTGTTGTCAAGCTCAAAGAAACCGGCTGTGGGCAGAAGGTTTTATGAGGATAATTAAACAATCATGATTACAAGGCTCCACACACAGACCGGCCCCAGACCAAGACTCAAGACCCTGTGCATTCTAATACTGGTCTCATGCTGAAATCTGATGTGAACTGTGTCTCACCTGCACCCCCTCATTTGACCAACTCTTTTATGTCATGGCTGTCATTACAGCTAAGAGGAACCTCAATTAAATCTATTTATTTAAGAGCCCCTATCACTTCCCTTTTAGAAGAATAAAAAGTATCCTCGGTGTATGCAACGCTCCAGTTGACAACATCATAATGGCCATTATTTGCTTGTTTATGATTAAGTCTTGTCACAGCTGTGACTGCAGTTGACCTCCACCTATAATGAAAGTAAATGACTTTAAAAAAAAAAAACTTTAACTAGTGTTGATGTTGCTGTTATGGTAAATCTGAGAACTTAATGGAAGCAAGAATTAAACACACTCGGTTAAATGTATTATCATGCTCACTCAGATTTTACTGACATTTTATGTAAATAGGTTTTCAAATTATTCTCCAAGGTTTTCATTGCTGTGTTCGCTTTTCACTTTGAAGAGATGCTTGTTTTTAAAAATCACATTCTGACACCATGCCAAGCACTGGTGGCTTGTATATGTTTTCAGCTGGGATTTTCCCTTTGGCCTCCCACAACACTGATGCTATTCCATAAAACCATATGGCAACACTGACCTAATGGTATATTAAAAACAAACAAATTTGCAATGCACGGTTCATTAGCAGTAATTAAGTCTTGTGCATTAAGTGGATACAAGACCGGGCAACCTAGAATATTACCAAATCACAATATGCGCATAATGCCATCTGCTCAAGGACGTTTGAGTGGACAAATGCCTAGACAAATGGACAAGACCACAATAGTGTTCACAATAGCAAATAGACCATTTTCAGTCATTACAGCTCTGGGGGTCAACTAGGCAACTAAATGGTTCCAGATGTGGATAGGCTTAGGATGTAAATTTGTGATGATGGTACTTTAATACTTCTCAAGAGCTCATAGAACGGCACGTGAATGTGTCTGAGTTCCTTAGCCTCAGTGTCAAACAGGTCAGATGTATCTCAATATAATTGTAGAAAACGATTTTACCAGCCACGGCTGATTGAGCTCGAGCTCATGCTGCCACATCAGTCATACTGAGAGTGTACATGTGAATCGGATTATAGCACTTCTGAGCCTGTCTGAACCACACTTGGGAAAACATAAATAGGTGTTGTAGATATACTGAGTATTATGTAGTTTGTGTACTACTATAGGGTGTACAGTGTGGTAGTTCCTATTCACACATGATACCCTCAACAAATTTACAACCTTTCCTTTATCAATGACAGCTGTTCATACAAAAACATAATTTTCTTGCCTGTTTCAGAAACTCGTTCTTTCTGCAATGTACTAGTCAGATCAGCTATGTACAGACAGCCCTGTCACAGAAATGATCAACAGATTGATTTAAAGCAGAGATCTGTGTGTGTGATGGTTTTCCATTCTTCTTATGGCTGGCCTTTCTCACTTGTTTCTGCTTATTTTTTCTCATCCGTGCACAGCTTGCGAAAGGCTTACAATAGAACAATGGGCTTTTTGTGCATTTCTCAAAATTTATGTTTAGGGCGTTTGAAAGGCACAGCCAAGCATTATACAAATCTTAATTTAATCAACACGTTCTCATAAACAGACATCTGAGGAATATAGAGAGAACTTAAAAATAATAATATAATAGAAATGGCCATCTCAAAATGTGTATAAATATCACATCTGCATTGAATTGTGTAATGTTTATCTATAATTTCTCAATATTACTTATGGCAGTCTAAGAGCAGATGATGTATTCTCAGATTCAATAAGCCCACCACTCGTGCCAAAAAGCTGACAAATATAATTTCCTTGTGTTCAACTTGCCAGGTGATTGTATAATACACCAAAGGCAATGCATGATTGTGTTGTCATGCATAGAGATCAGGCCTGTGGTAAGACATGCGTTTCAAACATTTGTTCACACGTAATTACAGTGAGCTAAACATGTCTCTCTTTGAAACAAGATGAAAGTGAAAATGATCATTTGTATTTTGACTTGTATTATGAGACCATGATCACGGTACCTCTTGTATCCTGCAAATCTAATCAAGGAGAACATTTGACTTTGCAGATGAAATAAACACTTAGTGTTCATGTTACATTATACTTAGTAAATACTTGCGCAGACTTTTGTGTAGTTGCTTAAAGTTCTGTTATTTATCCCTTCTGAAATAAATCACTTAAATTCTGGGAATGTTTATTTTGATTATTTGATTACTTTCTTACCATTGGCGTTTTTCCCGCAGATGAGATGCTCATAGTTTTGCACAAGACCAAATATCTCCGCATCATTGTTGACGACAGCCTCCAGCGCGTCAGCTCCCACTGGAGACATCTGGTTCCCCTCCTGCCCCGCCAGCACACGCACCCCGATCTCCTCCACCAGATTCTCAATGCAAGCGGTCAAACAGATCGCCGCGTATTCATGGATGCGCACCGAGATCCGAGTGTCCACCATCCACCTGAAAAAGCGTCCGACTGAAAGGCTCAGTCTACAGCGGGAGGACTTGCTCTTACGAAGGACCTCTCCAGCACTCATGCTGTACAGCGATATGGCTTTGACTCCTGCCGAGACGCAACTTTGTGCAAGCGCCCAACTCATGACCAGTCTAATCGCGCTTTGCACCTCAAAGCGCGTGCACCTGCAATGCAGGACACTCAGCCGCTGCGCCTCTCTGGAGATCCTCAGTAAGGCTCTCCGCATCAGTGTGGATAACCTCCTGACACTCTCTGGAGCGAAAGGTGGACCCTCTCCAGACACTTTACGCAGGACCGCATCGATCTCATCATCTGCCCAAGGGAACTCCTCTAACTCTGGTAGCCTCGGACACTTGGAGAAGATATCCTCGGGGTCTTCTGGTAGCGCCGTGTTCACTGTGTCCCAGCTGTTGTTTCTGCTGTTCATAGATCCCGCGTAGCTCCACCAGTTACCCCGCTGCGGAGAGCTGATGCGCGCCTGCGAGTTGGATTTAGAGGAGGACAGGCTGAGAGATCTGTAGGAGTCCCCAGCTCCATATCCAGAGTCCAGAGTCAAATCTTCCAAAGTCTTCATGGTGGCGTTGCTCAATGCTGTCATGTCTGTATCTTTTTCAATTAGTTAGTAATTTAAAATGGTTAACATTCGGTTAATTCCCTCCCTGATTTTTCTTTATACAGTACCACAAAAGCAAAAACAATCTTTAACGCAGGTCCATAGCTAAGTACAACTTTTAAACTAACGTCTGTACTTAAGCACAGCCCAGTACAATGTGAACTTCAGCGCTCAGCGAAACTTTAAAGCCTGAGAAACTTTCTTCCAATCAGCTGACAGCTTTCACTCAGCCAATCAGACACATGCATTGCGCCCAGAGTTTAGTGGTGACGCATAATGGTTATAATCATGTTGACAATAGGGTGACTGGTGAGGGGATTAGAGATGATGATCAATACATAGGCCATTAATCAAATTTTAAGTGACATCTTTTTAGATTAGCAGTATAGATTTCTTTTTCCATTTGATGCATGTACTGTATGCCCTCGTGTGGTCAGAAGAAGAATAATACTAAATAATGTGAAATCTTTTACATTTTTATTTATTCTTCAAAATAAGAACTTTTAACAAGAAAAAAATACATACCTAAAACCTCTACAAACAATTTCACAGAAATTATCCCATCATCACAATTTATCTGGGTTCTTTAAATCTTTACATTTTAGCACCCTCTATTATAAGTATTTTGAATAAACTTCCACTATTTGAAACCATTCAATAAGTTTGAAATAAAGAGAGACAAGTTGCAGTATATTGGTCTCTCTGCTTATGTCCCTTTGAGCATTGAAAATGTGTCTAGTGCAAGTTTATTAAACTGCATTGTTACAATTCTTCTGGTATCCTTATACCACCAATAAAAATCACAAAGCCCTTGGAAAAACCTTGTTCATTAAACTTGCATTGAACACAGTGTGGAGAGCCCATGTATTGTAACTCTTGTAAAGGAGTTTCCTGAAGTTTTTCAGAAAACAGCAGGAACAGCCGCCTCATGGGTAGCATCAGTCAAGAGCAACAGCGGGATCCTAAGCAGTGTTGTTCCACTACCCTTGAGGTGTTTGTTTAACAGGAGCGTTCCACATGCCACGTTTAGAGTGGAAATAGTGGTAAAAGTTCCTTAATCTCAGTCTCTCTACCTCTAGACCATTCTGGAGAACCCTGAGCACAGATGAGACAGAGAAAGATGTCAATGCTTTGATTACATTTATTTAGTTATGTTTTCAAGGTATTCAGCAACAATGAAGTTTCTAAGTTTACAAAAATATTTAAAATTTATTTAAAATTGTACAAAATAAAATTGGAACAAATGCAGTTACCTGTCCAGTAGCTCCCAATCCTCTCCTCCCCAACGGTCTTTGAACTCCTCTGTGTTCATCCCACCAATTTTATCAAAATCAGACTTATAAATTCCAAACAAGCCGAAACCGTTCACTTCCCAATAACCTGTGTGTGGAAATGAGAGACATCAGATATTATACACTTGTATAGTGGCAGCACACCAAAAAAAAAGAAGTTGAGTCTCTTCAAAACTGTATTTTAAACAAATTTTAATAAGCAATTGCAATTGAAAATATTTTGATTTTGCATAATTGTTTATATGTATATACAATGTTGCTGTCTATTTATTTACAAATTGTTTTACTTATTATGGCTCTATATGGCAATGTTTATTATGTATTATGTAGTATTTATTATGTTAAGTAATAAAAATGCATAGTTGATTGCAATGACTTGTAAGATAAAAGAGAAAAATATTGTGTGTGGCAATGTAAATTTCAACACTATATACAGTATATGTAATATAGTTGTACTGATACAACTATCATTTATTGTCACACCGTATGAAAAGCAGCAGTGACTAATATTCTTTTTATACATCAGGCTTACCAGAAAACCTCCTTATGGACCGACTGTAATCTGATATACAGCACAAATTAAGGAAGTTTTATTTTTGTAGCCTGGAGCCAGGAGACGTAAACAGGTAGACATTAAGTTAAAAGCTAGCAATCTGATTCCCATTTACAAACAGGATTTGCAAGAAATAGAATCACATTAGGCACAACTGGTGTTGGAACAAATGTGTTTTGTATATGTCTTTGCGTGTGTGTGTCTAGCGGCTGTCTCTAAGTGTGTCTGTGTATATGTTTTACCGTCAGGCTCCAAAGGTGAACTCCCACAGTCCAGTCTCATGACAATGGGTGCAAACGCCAGTCTGCCTTCTACACAGTGTTTCCTAATGGTCTCCAGGATGTTGTGAGGAAAGTGGATGTGCAGGTCACATAGGAACACTATGCTGTGATTGTCCTAGAAATGACACACATTACGTTCATCACCAGTGCTAAGCGTGTTACAGGTAACACAAACAGAAGTTATTACTTTCACAAAAACAGTTTAATCACAGGTAAGCTGCTTTTTTATAAAGAATGCAGAATATATTTTAATACTTTCAAAAGTAACACTGATCCTTAACATTGTGACAATAATTTATTCTCTCACCTCTATTGTTTCCACACCTATCTGTAAACCAGAGGATCTCTCGAAGTTCCCCACTTTTCTCAGATACTCATACCTACATGCACACACACAGACCCAAGAAAAGGAAAACACAGTATTAAGAAATATGTAGGTCTAATATTAAGGATCAAGAGCACCTCATGCAAACACCCTCTTGTAAAGTTACATGCATCTTTCCTGCAGGTGCTTGGCTAAAAATAGATACACTGGGACCTAACTTCACCAGACCTTGGAAACAATAAAAAAGGCCTGCGGGTATTCACCTGGGAACAGTGCTCTCCTTTAGTGCCTGCTCCACATCCATATCATCGCTCTGGAAGTCCACAATGATCACACTGAAATTCTCATCTTTGGTCTCATGGTGCAAGAGCTCCATATCTGAGATGAACTGCTGTACCCATCGAGCCTGATTCTTCACTTTTACACAAAGACAACTCAGATTAGTGACTATATGGCAGATTAGTGACTATAGAGAGAGAGAGAGAGAGAGAGAGAGAGAGAGAGAGAGAGAGAGAGAGAGAGAGAGAGAGAGAGAGAGAGAGAGAGAGAGAGAGAGAGAGAGAGAGAGAGAGAGAGAGAGAGAGAGAGAGAGAGAGAGATGTATATGTATATGTATATGTATATGTATATGTATATGTATATGTATATGTAAATGTATATACCTGGCACAACAAAATGTACCATCACATCATGCCTCCACTCTAACATTGCTGGCTGGCAGAGCAAAGGTTTGGCCCAGCTGGTGCTCCAGGGTGTGGTGGTATGAGTTTGGGTCCTGGGAGTGCTGGGTGGGTTTTTGGATGCCGTATGGTGTGATGAGGGCATGGTTTCTTCTATGCTCTCAAGTCCATCCTCATGTCGACTGCGGTGCAACAGGAGATAGATGTACTTAGACAGGCGCACAACCCGCTTCCCTTCCTCCATCAACAGCAGCTCCACCAAATAACGGTTGCCTCTGGCTGAATCTCTCCGCTTCTCTATATTAACAACACGAAGGAGAGTGTAGATCCTTATGGAGAGGTAAAAATTAAAAAAGAGAGAGTTAGAAAGGTAATTGGAGTGAATTTCAATGAGATACAGAGAAGTATTAACATTAACATAAGCATATAATATAGGCTAATGAAACATCACACTCACCCTCCCCTCCTCTCGTTCAGCTTCTCCACATACTGCGAGATCACATCAACAGCCTCGTTCTCTGCAAGCTGCAGATTCCCCGAGACGTTACACCTCAGGTCATTCCAGTCTGACCTCAGCAGCTCAAAGTCCACAGGGTTCACGCTGAATGTTCGCTGCCAGTTAATGGCCTCCTCTGTCAAGCGTGGCCTCAGTTCTGCCTCCTCGTAACTGTACTCTGATATCTCTTCTTCCTCAAGATCTCTGCTCTGCTGTACCATGTCTGAACCCCCCAGCATCTCAGAGATCTTTGTTGCCTGCAGCTTTGGAGGCTGGCTGTTCTCAGACGAGTTTAGACCAGGGTGGTCTTCATTTTCCGAGCTATTCGGGTCTGAAATGGAAGTCGTAGGGTTGCCCCGATAATGAAGTGCAGACTCTGTAGGAAAGGAAGTATGAGTGTTTTTTAATAGAGATGGTTGGGTGGAGGTCTTATGGTCCATTAAAGGAAAGTTAGGCCAAGGAAGCGAAGTCGTGTCTTGTGTTTTTAAGGACCTCCATTTTGAACTCAAGTCCACAAGCCGCTTGGTCTTCCTTGATTGAAAAAGGAAGACACCAGGAAACACTTCAACTGGAGGCTTTGGTATCTTTTTTGCTCTACTTTGTGGTTGGCGAGGTCTAGTAATGTAAATTTTGTTAGTATTATTATCCTTCTCCATATGGGTCCCAATAACAGATTTGCCTGCGTTTCTTAAAATGCTATTAGCCAAAACATAGAGAGGGGATTTTTGTGGAAGTTTAATGGGAGACCTTCCCTTCACAGATGAGCGGGCAGTGTCTGTAAGTTTGCTTTTGGTTGGCAGTCCTGAATCAGGAAGGAGCCAAGTTAATGAACGGCCTCTGTGAACAAACGCAAGGGTTTGAATGTCCCCAACCTCATTGCTTGCCTGTTCGGTTAGAGCTCCACTTTGAGACTCTGAAGCACCTGCTTGTCCCAAATATTTTGCTTCTGGTATTTCATCATTTACCAAAGAGCTTTTATAAAATCTTTCTTCTCTCTTTCTTTTACTCTCAATGTACTGCCTCCCTTTATGTAAAACGTGATTTTCTGAACCCCTGTCTGTATGATTGGCCTTCGATGAGGCAGTGGAAGCTGTCATCCTGGATGTCTGATTGGGTGGACTGGTAAATGCTGTCCTCCTGACTGGCCGTTTACTGGAATTGATTACCTCTTCTGGGTCGACGACCTCTTCCTCCTCTAGAAAATCTGACAGAAGAGACAGGCCAAGTGAAATTAAAGCTCTTGAATTAATTCATGTAATCCAAAAGAATTGCTTAATGACATGTAGCGATTAAAAAGTCAATGACCCTGCTGCAGTGTTGACACAAATCTACAGCTAATCATTATTATCTTCAGGCTTTCACACACACATAACTGCAAAGGGGTGTGTCTAAAGACAGCTGCAACAAACTGTCCAACTTAAACACATGCAAAGCAACTGCTAAATTCTTATCTGTTATTAAGTTTGAGCCAGCTGAGCACAGACCATCAGGTTTGGGGAAGAAAACAGGCTGGTCACCTTCGTCCTCATCCATCTTCATGTACTTATAGAAGCCAAATCTAAATGAGAACAAAGAGTTTCACAGGGCATCTTCTCACATACTGTATTTATTTACCTGTTAATTGATTTTTTTACCATCATTTATGATTCTTACTTTTCTAAGTAGATAGGAGACTCTCTGTAAAAGCATTTGTTCTTTTTCTCCATATGACTCAGTCTTGTGAAATCATTGGGATACACATAGGAGAGGTAAACCTGGTTGGCCAAAGTTAAAAATATATAATTGCATTTGATACATATGATACATATGATACATCAAAACAATTAAAAACAGATTCAATATTAAAATAGGATATGGACAGTAACTTAGGCATGTACTGATTGATAATGGTCAAAAGAGGGCACTGTTTGCTTTAAGCGCAGCAAGGTCTTACTCAAAACTGAGCCATACCAGCAGTACATGATCATTAAAATAAAATCATTTTGCCAAATCCATCTTCTTATGTAATTAACATTTTGTGTTAATAAAAAATAACCCAAATAAACTAAAAATTAGTATTAAACAATCAGTCCACTGGAATGTCAATAAAACAACAATAATGAAAATGTGCCGTGGAGAGTATGTGATAAAATGTGATTACTTACAAACTGCAGGCCCTGATAGCGTGCAATAGGGAAGTCCTTCACAACGTATGTAGGAGAATACACACAAGATGGAAGAACATTCTCCAGCTTGGACTGATGTATCATGGGAACTACGAGAACAAATACATCAGAACAATTCTCTTTTAGTTCCCGTAAAAGACAAGCAAATTAAAGACAAATAGCTAACAAATATTTTTATTTTTAAAAATGTTATTTAATTTTTTATTTAAAAAAACTAAACAATGAATCATAACTTCTGTTGTCATAGGGGCCAAAGACACCTAAAAGCCCCTATTTACCCTTGTGACTTAGTGACTTTTAATGATCATCACACATTTAATGAAGCTGCTTCTAACAAACTGACATGCATGTACTATGTTCACAGCACCATCTGGGTCTTGTAATGCACTGCAAAGCTTCTCCACAAGCAATTAATAATCATCACGCCTGCTAACCATAGCAGATCCAGTGTTCCCAGACAGACAGATGACTGTACGTTTTATACACAAAACATACACATCCATATAAACATAATATACTGTAGTTTACACTAAATACAGCAATTTTAACACATAAAGACACTGATTTGAAGAATGGTTAAAAACATCAGTTTCATTCACAAATAAGACTGTTACATTAAAATTGACAAGAAGTGAAATAAAAAATATGTAAAAAATAAAAGTAAAAAATATTTTTTTGCAATGTCAATAATAGAGAATAGAACATGAGCCATCCTTAGGGTGATTTTCACATAAAGTGTGGTTTTCACACCATGGTGGTGCTATCACAAAAATGCAGTTTATTTTACCAACCAGACCATCCCAACTTAACAACATTGACTCAACTAGAGGTCTAAGCATGTGGCTGGGTACTTTTCTTTCTAAAATATTGTTTTGCAAATTCCATTAAAACAAACATTTTTGCATTTCCATTATAGCAAGTGGCATTAGCGTTATGAGGAATGTTTCATTTACAACAATACTGAGTTTGTGAATATTGTTTAATTACAGGCACAAGTACAACACATTAGGGAATACATACTCTTGTAGAAGGTGTCTCGTGGGTCTGCTTTGAGCATGTCTGCAGTATGTGTATCTGTCCTGTGGTTAACCTGCAGAGTGAAAGAGTGGCTGGCCAGGGTCTGTGGGATGTGCTTTACTCTGTTCATCTTTAGACCAGATTCATCTGTCAAAAGAGGTACAAAGAAGAGAAAAATGTCTTTTACACTGCAAAGATGCCACATCTGAGATAACATATACAGTAGGATCGAAAAATCTGTACCAGTCAAAAGTTTAAACACAATTGAGAAAAATGTCTTTCATTATCTTAAATATCTTTCAATCTGAATGTGTATATTTCAAGGTTTAGGGTTAAGGTTAGAGTTTTGTAGACAAAAATAAAATTTTGTTTACAAATATTTTTTGATTAAATGGATTAGTTGAAGCAAATTATGAATATATAAAGCAGCCAAATGAAATTTTTTCAGTGCTGTTTAAAAATCTTCCTGGGTTAAGATCTCAAGGAGCAGGAAAATGCAAGTATTTTGCAAATTCCAGACAAAGGGTGATTACTTTTAAAGATGATCAAATATAACATAGTGTTAATTTATTTTGAATGCTTTTAGTCGCAACATAAGCCACAGTTACAACTGTTATTTCATGGTTTGATGAGTTTACTACTATTCCAAAATGAGGAAAAATCCAAAACAACAGTAAGTGTTTCCAAAATTTTGACTGGTATACTGTATCCAGAAGACAAAGACAAATTTGTGTGCTTCAAAAAAATTACATTTGATGTAAATAGAGTACAGTCAATGTTACATATTTTCTTATTTAATTACCTAAACCTAGAAATAATGCAGAATAACAGCTTAAATGTCTTAGTCATTTTTCAAAATGTTAAAACATTCTGTTTATTTCCAGGTTTAAATTAGATTCTGAAACCCAGAATGTGTTCTCATATATCATACACTAAGGATATTTGGCTACACATAGAGCTGAGCTAAAAACCCCTGGTAAAATCCCTCCTCGTTCTGGGAAACCTCAGATCTGGATGGATCAGCTCTTTTTCAGGTGGTAACTTCCCCGAGGCTTAATGAGACCAACCAGGCTCAAACACACACACTGCCCACGCCTTAAAACAATCCCCTGCAGTTCGGCCTATGGGTACTAAAGCATTCAGGTGTGTGTGTATGAGGGGGTCTAATCATTACAGCTTATCTCCTGACGTTATGAGAGCTCGCAACAGTGTCTGCTCTGCTAGCCACTGATGAAAACACACTTTAAATAGTCCTATCGACCGACCACAAATGTGTTGGCAGGTATGAGTTATGCAACATCAAAGTCTAAATTTGGCACACAAAAATAATAGAAAAGTAAAAGATGACAATATATAGAGGTAATATTCGCAACACTAACAATAAGATGCAATTAGGAGATTGAAAAACTTCAGACTTTGACCAAGGTGTCTGACAATGCTGTTGAAGCATTAACCATTCACCTTATGGCTTTATTAATTATTAAACAGAAAGAGATATTTGTCAGACGCCGTTGGAGTAAATAAAAAGGTCACTGCAGTGATTTGCACCAGTAAACACATTTATTTCAAGCTTGGGCCAAACTGCATTATTTCTTCTAAAGCATTCAAAACACATTGGTGAATGCTATACAGAAATGCTGCTTTAAAGGTTTCTGATGGAAAATATGCTCCTGTAAGGATATGTTATAATCTTTAAATGTCATGGACTACAGGGCATACTTCTCAGTTAATAATAAAAGAAACATAATTAAAAAACTAAAAAGTTTTTTGCTCTTTAAAAGCAAAAGTTATTGTTTGCAATGTATTGTGCAGACCTCTTTAACAGTCACAAAGCCCCTTCTTTAGTCCACATAGTCTATTTATGAAATGTATGCTGCAAATATGACCATTTCATTATAGAATCAACCATGTTTATATATCAAAGCACATTCAGCTGGTTTATAACTGGTTTAGCAAATTGGCTCACCCCATCACCACTCCAAATCCAAAGTGACTTACAAATTAGAGTGGCTGAGGTTATTCCTCCATTTCTGTCCGACCTTAACAGCATAAATTGTTTTGTGAATGCAACAGCAAACAGCAAACCGGCATGTAATCGCTGTTACTCGTTTTACAAGAGGTCAGCTAATCATACCAGAGGTCAAATGCATGCAGTAGTCTCAAGATACAGTAGCAAAAACTCTTTGATTATTTTAAGAGTCAGGAATAGATACAGAAAAAACTACAGGTATCATTAAATGATTAAAGATTACAATGTAAAACAAATTTAAAATATAAAACAACTAACTAAAATGATTTATAATTATTTATTATGTAAATAATTACACATTGTAATACGTAAAATATGCAAAGAAAATGTTTAATAATTTGAAAGATCATAAATTAAACCACCTTTAGGAGGTCTAACTATCTGATAACATGACAAGTGTGTGTATGTATATACATTGTAGGGTTAAAAAAAATGCTCACTGGTCCCCACAATTAAACTTTGATAGCTTACTAAATGATACTTACTAATGTAAAATAGTTTGTGTAGGAGTTAATGTGTAAGGTGTGGGTTAGGGGATAGAATATACAGTTTGTGCAGTATAAAAGTATTATATCTATGGAAAGTCCCCACAACGTATAGAAACATAGTATGTGTTTGTACAATATACTGTGTGGTCCTCCATGAGGGAGTGACCGGTGTGATTAATGATCAGGACAATCGTCTGGAGTTGGCTCTACGCTCCCAGCGTGGGTTGGTGGTGGCAGCTAAAGCACATCCCCCTCTCCCTCAGCTTGTTAAGCACATTGAGGATTAAATCGAAAAATTGCTTTCGTCTCAAATAATTATGTAAACGAAGCAAAGGGGTGTCATGGGGATACTCCTTCTCTCCCTCTCTTTCACTTTTTGTCTCTACTTCCGGTTAAAAGCATGTGTAAATTAAAGTCAGTTCCCTTGATGAATGGCAGTAATTTGAAGCAGAATGTGGGAACATGTGTAATGGCTGATAAGATGATACAGAGGGACGCTGACTGTCACTTCATACTCAGGAGACTCAGGGGCAAAAGAGTTCTGGTGATTACCTAGTTGCTATTGCCGACATTGAAATGTACTGTAGGTAATGACAGTTTTTACATAGACGTGATGTTGTGAAGTTGTGAATGTTAACTGAAATGTTCAGAGGTGATTATTTGCTGCAACAGACAGAGTTTGCAAATGTTACACCTGAGATTTCAGTTCCAATTTTTAAAGTGTGTTTTAACACTAGAGCATCTTGTGCAGACCTACATCTGTTCAGTGTCTGAGTTTGCTCCATCGGTGTGAAAGTGGATTTGTAAATTTGGAAAAGCTGATGTAGGTCTGGCTGTGATTTGTGATAGCAATCCAGTCTTACTCATGTAGATGAACTGCTATGGATGACTATAATATAATATGTATGCTTCTGGGTGCAGTTATCATGCAATAGCATATATTAATTTCTCACATCTGCCTGTTTCCAAAAAACGTCTTTGGAGAGCAGCTTGCATTCTTTACATCTCTTGCAAATACCAAAGCATGTAATAAATGCGTGTAGTTTGCTTGTCTATGGTAGTAAACAGGAAGGGGTGGAATCAAACATTTAAATAAAGCTTATAAACATAAAGAAAGGAGAATTTACCTGTGTACATCGAGATATAAGCTGAGTCAATGACATCATACTTCAGCCCAGGCAGGAAAGGTCTCCACTACAAGAGAATAAAACAATATTGAGGTGTAAAGGAAAGGTCCAGACGTGTTTCTCTGGGTACGGCACTACATCAAAACAGATAGTATACAGACACATAGCAATTCTTTTGAAGAGGCTCTACAATTACAACATCACTTCTCCTTGGCGACCCGCACACAAGAGGTCATTTACCAGAATAAAAAAATGTAAACACTCTGCCAATTCACACAACAATCCAATCAACAAAGACCAAAAGGAAATATGAGTTAAGTTAATTTGAATTTGAGACAGTTTGATGTCGACATACTGATGTTTATGTTTTGACCGATCCAGGACTCAGAAAATGGTACATAACAGATCAACGGTGTCTGTCAAACTTACTGTCTTTGCATACTAATTAGTCACAGACACACAAATGACGGTCATGCAGGAGACTATTTGAATCGAAGTAATGATTTTGCCACTTTATTTGACCAAAGAAGAAATCCTGGCAAAGACTTATTCCCCTTTACAGTGTCAGAATCAAACATCTAATACAAAATTCCTTTTTAACACTAATATAAAGTTTTGGACGCACAAAAACATCCACAAATATCTCGCACACCTGAATCAGTTTGGTTCACGTGTTTATTATTCAGCATGCTCCATATAGCTTGTGTTTCTCAAGGTCAGATCTGCCTTTCGGGAATCGATGGAGTGCAGTTACAGCACAATGTCAGATCTAAGGAGCCACAGTCGCATGTTTGACCCCAGTGACAAACACACATACAAATATAGTCATGAAAACAGTCACGCACTGATAAATATACACTTTATGCAGTATTTTCTTCTAGAAGTGCAAATGGGAAAAGATTTAAAGACATAAATGTGCACACAAACAAATGCATTCAAGCATAACACTGACAAAAAAAAAATAGGTATCTATTATAAATGAACCTTAGAAAAACATTACTAGTGTGCATTTTAAAAGAAAACAATGTATATTTTAGGATATGTCAGTGCAAGTGGTTTTAAGTTTAGATAGCCCAAACATTAGTTTTTGTCTGGAACTATAGTATGCTTAAGCTTTGCCTGTGAAACTGGGCTTCAGAGTTTTTTGGGTGTCTTATAAATCTTCTCTAATTAAAAAACATGGATTAAAAACTGTTCAAAAACAGAGAAGAATATTAATTAGACAGTACACAGTTTCAGCATTCATGGACAGCTGGATTATGTATTTACACACTTGAATGATTATTTATACTCCCAAATGTTATATCAAACTTCTCTTTAACTATCCCTTTCTCATAAACATTTCACATACTTGGCATATACTGTACATCAGCAGTAATACAGACATTTATATGTGATTGCTTTTATACACAAGTGGGAAGCAATTTAATAACATAAACTGCATTAGGAAATGAAATGTGAAATTCTGGCTCTGAAGCTAGGTATCTATAGGGCAGATGCTTTTATCAAAAGTGACTTATTTTCCTTTAATACTTTAAATGTATTGCCCATCATCAACATTATTAAATAAAAATTAGATTCAGTGTAAATAAAAAGTGTAGTAAAAAACACTATGCGCTCTTTACCCAAGACACAACAACTCTTAAGTAGTTGTAGATTCTATTTCTGTATTGCAAAAAGCTAAAGACAAACCCAGACAGACAGCAAAAACTTGCTTCTAAAAAATGTCTGAAAAGTCTAAGAGTAAAGCAATTCATAGACAAGCTTACATGATGTTGCACACGTTGCATCAGCCCCAGTGCTTTTTCTGTTTTGTCATGACAATGAATAAAACAAAGCCTATTCACAGTTGACTGACAAAACTGTCTATAACAGCTCCTACTGGAAATGTCATATTAGACAGTTTCTGGTCAGACTATATCAGACAGGCTTTATTAAGCCTCTTTGTTCTGACAAAGCCTGGGGATTGTGTTAAAATGCTAATCAAGCTCAGAAAAACTCCGGCACATGGTGCTGACGCTAAAAGCTACCATGAGATGTCTAAGCACATGAGAGAATCACAGAACTTAGCCTACCCTTTCCAGTTTATTATCTTGTAGCTGAAATTGAGTAAAGAAGGAAATACTAGGCTGAAAACACATGATCTCTGCAGGCCAGCAGTTTGGTTAATAAATGAATTTCTTATGTTTGCCACTGATAATTAGCTGCTTTTTGGTGTCTGGTCCCTGTTGACTCTCTTGCTGAGAATACCTCCAAACCCCATGAATTTATTCATTGGGCTCCTCTCAAGTCTTTGAAGCTTCTCTTTCAGAACACTCCTAACTCAAGTGAAGTCGGAAGCATTAAATAAGGAGTGAAGTGCAGCTCAACACACTTGGACCCTCTTAGCCTTCAGGCAGGAAAGTTATGCAGTACAGATTTAGAATTGGGCATTTATTACACACACAAAGAAAAATCTTTTTTGGTCTTCAAATTTGTGCTGTGTGTAGATGGCATTGTAGTTTTAATTATATGTCTGTTGAAAAGATCAATGACTAACTTCAAGTTTAACAATAAAAGGGAGACTAAGTGACAATTCAAAGGAAAATAAATTAAAACATCTACACAAACGTCAAAGCAAATAATTTCTGTACGGTTAAAAGCTTCACTAGTTCTCTATAGTGACTGTCCAGTCAAATGCATGGAATGTCTGGAAAACAAGGGTCAAAATAATAACTGTTATAATACTACAGCTGTCTGGCTTTTTCTTTTTAAAAGTTGAAGATGAGAGTGAGAACTTAGTTTATTGTTAAGATTTTACAATTAAGCTTAATAATCCATCAAGAGTCTCTCTAAAGAAATACAGAGAATACAGATGAGGTAGATATTTAATGTAGAATCATGCAGAAATTAGATTTTATTAACCTAAACATTATGACCCCACTTTCAATATTTGACCAAATTGCTGTATTATATTAACTTCCTGTTTTTTTTGTTATTCATTTTTTGTTATTCATTACAAAGAAAGAGGTAAAGTACTTCCGCCTTCCTCAGCGGCATCTCAGTAGTAACTGATATTATGCTCTCCTGAATCTTGCCCATCAGCCAAGAATTGGATGAATTCAGCATCTCTCTCTCTCTCTCTCTCTCTCTCTCTCTCTCTCTCTCTCTCTCTCTCTCTCTCTCTCTCTCTCTCTCTCTCTCTCTCTCTCTCTCTCTCTCTCTCTCTCTCTCTCTCTCTCTCTCTCTCTCTCTCTCTCTCTCTCTCTCTCTCTCTCTCTCTCTCTCTCAAAATTAGAGAGGTTCATTTGTTAAATTCTGCATCCTTTGGGTGTACTTACGATATAATCAGGCAATCAAAAGGCTTTTTTTCTTTTTAAGGATTTTGTAATACTCTAGTATGTTATCATGGTCAAAGATGTAGTATCAATAAAGGTTTTTATGGGTCATGAGTTACCAAAGTAGATGGCAGTTAAATGTTTGTTTGCTGCGGATATAGCCACTATAAATTTACAACGGTTTTCATTGTTTTTACTAGATTACGGTAATAACTCTGACCGGGTCATTACAGAGAGAAACTCCATGTTCTGTTTTAGAGATTTAAGTGAAAGGAAAATGATTTTCCAGACTAATCTGCTATTTTCTCATTCGGTTTTAAATATTGCATTAACTGAGGGGGGCATCGCATAGAATAGGATAATAAGACAGGAAGTGGGACAGGTTTAAAACAAGCCCCCACTTATGACTCATTTAGTACTGTTTATTTCAGAATGTGTACTGTCACAAAAAGGACTTTTGTTCATTCTAATGGAAAAGAGGTGAAACGAGGAAAGAGAGCAAAGGATCACAACTAAAACTCATTTACAGGGTTTTACAGACCATTTTTAAACACTTCCACTGATAAATAAATTGACATTTTTACTTTGTTTCATTAAGAACACTTCAAAATGTAATTTGTTCAACACAGAGCAGCTGTCACACCTCTGGCTCTGTACTCACCCCCACCTCCACATGGTCAGAACCTCTGTCATCTTGCTTGTGCAAAACCTCAAAGAAGTATCGCCGTGAGGACATGAGACTGCAGAAAGAGAAAGAGAGAGATGGGGAGAGGTCGGGGGGATAAAAGTAAATAGAAGAAAGGCCAGGGAACTAGTCTCAGTGAGAAAGGGAAAAGTTATAGAAAGATTGAAGAGATGAACACAGAAAGGACACTGGCAGGTGCTCACATAAAAAATGCAAGATCCACTATTGTTTGTTTAAAGACATAGGAAGTTGTGTACAGGTTGTGTGCTTTGTTGCTAACAAAGACATGTAATGACTTCCCTTTTCCTTAAAGCAGCACTACACTTTAAAACAATTAAGACCTCTTTCATTTTCTATAGACTTTTGCATCTACATTTTTCAGTTGGCTCAGTTATATTATGTTTCTGTTCAGTGTTTACATCCCAATGCCTAGAGTTAAAGGTAACAAAGAATTAAGAAAATAAAGGACTCAATCAGGGAGATGAGGACGTAATGGCCAGTAGATCAGGGCCAGATAGAGCAAACTAAGAGACGCTTGAGGTTTTACTGTAATTGGTTGATTAATTGCCTGGATCCATCCAAAAGAGTTTTACTTAATAGTTGAATGGGACAGAGTGATGAACAGGGAGATAAAGAAGGGAGGGACCAAATGAATGCACACTCTTTTAAATCAGCCTGCTGTTGTATGACGACCGGGTGATGTAGGTCGATATTTGAGATTATAGTGTTTGTTATGAAGCTGCATATATTTATGACACCTAAACGATCAGTTCAAACCATACGCATATTTACATGGATGCATCATTCATATGCACATTCATGCTATGTAACTAATCATGAGGATTATAATATAAAGAATATAAATATTTGAATTTTAAACAGAAACAGAAGATTGAGAAGAGTTCTAAAATGCAACTTCCTTCTTAAGTAAAGTTTGTGTTTTTTGTTTGTTCCTTTTAAGGAAATGAGTGAGTGAGTAATTTATGCACAGATTAGCAGATAACAAATAGACAGAACAATCAATGACTTAATAAACGCTTGCAAAACTGCAGCTGCCTGAACTGAATACAGACAGACAAATGATAACAGAATAGGGTGTGCTTAATTATAAATGTTTGAAGAGTGCGAATGATAAAAATGATTGAGTAATTGAAGCTGCTGTGTATAATTCTGCTGCAACTATAGCACCAAATACAATTGTAAAACTGCTTCAAAACAGTTTATGCCACTGACAGGTAGTACTGCCGTTATTCACATTACCTGTTAGGCTTAGTTATGTTTTAGTATTGACACTGAAAAAGTGTTTTTTTAGAAAGGGTCAACCTATGACTGGCATGCTGTACATAAGGTCTGTGCACTTTGTTTAAAAAGTCTATTTTTAAACTGTTAGTAAAAGAAAAAGTAAAAGTGCTCGTTGATAAGCTTCAGGTACAAGAAAGAAATCAAGTCTGAAAGATGACCCTAAACAACATTACTCAATTGAATTGAACTAAAACTGCTTTTAACATTCCCTAGCACACTTGTGACAGATATTTCTAGAATGTCAAGAGAGGTTGACCCCTGCTGGCCCTGCAGAAGAGGCATATTCCATAAATGTCAGCGGCTATATCTGAGACTCCTGGAGTTACTCTACCCTTTCTTTCTTACAGCCATGAAGGGTAAACACTGATGCTTAAATACATTCCCTTATGTAAAAGACTATACATACAGATACATCAACACATTTAATACTTGTTTCCTATATCACAAGGTGTATTTTTATAACTACATGACTATGTAGTAGTTCTGTTTTGTGTGATAGCCGCATCATCACCTCAGGGTGTGCATTCATTTTTAATGGAAACTGGAAATTATTAAGACAAAAAATGAAAAAAAGGGACTTTTGTTTTGTGTGTTATTTTTTATGGTTATACATAAAATATGACAATAATTCTAAAACTTTATCAATTTATATGTCAACTTAAAATCAGGGTTTGAGATTTTTTTTTAAAGATTATTTTAAATTTCTGGTGCTCTGATTATCTCAATAAATAAAAGCCAGTTTAACATCATTTCTCCATCTGTCATCTCCAGCGGTTTGCCATCTCTACTATGCTTGTAAAGAATATCTTTGTAAAGAACATTTTTGTCATCTTAGACTCTTCTTAATGACTCTGTAAACTTTTCACAGCAGTTCATTAGCGTGTTATTTTGTTCAGAAACTGTGGGAATTACAGATAATTCTGCCAGAAGCCTCTCATGTTTGCTTTCTAAAATCCAGCCCATTATTCATGACGCAATGGGCCAATCCGCTCTGTCACCAAACTAACAAGTCACGATCGAAGGGCAAAATGAAAGCAAAGAGAGAAGTGATGTGGGTAGGCAGGAAGTCTAAATCTAGTTGGACGCGAATCAAAAAAAAGTTTGTTTAGCTCCACAACCTGACAACCTCGCTAAAAAAGCGGCGGATATCAAAGACACTCTTGTGTCAGTTTGAACCGTTGCCAGGCCATTGTCAAAGCTCAATCAGTAAAAAGAGTATGCACTTCTCTGCATTTCCCACTGGAGTGCCAATAACCACGCTACTCTTTTATTGGCACTAAAATATTCTGGAACATGTACACGCTCCCTTTCAGACTGACACCGCTGATGAATAATTCAACAGCACACGCCGCTCTCGCTGAGACTCCACTTCCACACCAATCAGCGATGGCTGGAGAAGACCGACAAGGGCGATTAAAACGGACGACATGACACTTTACTCTGACAAACTGCTATTTAATGTGTCCTTTGTGATTTACGATCACACTGTCTGCGTAGGCACCTACTGTTCAGCACACTTGTTTAAGGAACTACACCTGATGCCTGTATTCATTTAACTGTTAAGTTGACCGTGTGCCGTCTTTGCTGTTTATAACCATTTAACACGGATCACGGGCCTAAATTACGGGTTTCACAGCCAGAATTAATGAATGGTCATTGATTTGTAGGCTTGGCTCTTGATATCATTTGGCAGAATACTGTGAGGAGGGAATTCACTAAGAGTTGATTGAGCTGCCGACAGCATCATTTATTTGCATGAGCCATCTGCGTTGTTGTTAGTGCCTGATTCACTCAATAAACTACGCAAATAAGGTAATGGTGCAAACAATCCCACAAAATCTGTACTGAATGGGATTTTCACAACGGAATTCCCATTCTTGCGGATTAATTTCCACCAATTTGATCCAGGTTTCTGGTAAATCCAGGTACTTTGATAAACAACTGCTGTCACAATTAAAGAAACACAAACATACTTCTTGTTACAGCCAGTTACAACCTGCTTTGGGCGAATGGCACCTGACTGTGACATGACTATGCTGGTTTTGTGAATAAGACCCAATCTACAGTTTAATGAGACTAACTGTCCTAGAAAGGAAATATGTTTTCACTGAAAAGAATGACAATAGACTGAATTCACATTGAATGTTTTCATTCATTGGAGAAGTATTGCAGCATGAGCAGCAGCAGCAGTGTTTTCAGATGTAATCTGAATTCATTGTACAAAATAAAATGGAAGAATATGTGATGGATCTGCAAAATGAGACCTGCTGCTAAACGCTGAAATCACTGACAAATGACAAAATTAGCCTAAGAGGTGTTCATTTGAAAGCGAAATGACAAGTAAATGTGTCACTGACTCAAATCACAGCTGTGTGAGCTACACACCCAATGTCACACATTACTGCTCATTCTGAACACATCATACAGATTTAAAGTTTATAAAGTAATGCGTTGACAGGTACAGTTCCACAAATATTAACTAATATGATTTTAAAGTATGAGTTAAAATCTTTAAACTTGATTTTGCGAACATCTTTGCCAATCAGAGTTTACAGTTTTGCTTAGGACTGGGATAGAGACCTGTACACCATTGTTAACCTATTATCTAGTTTAAAGGTATGTGGTTATGGTTAGGGGAACAGATAAATTGGTTGAATATAGTAGGATTGTTGTGAATGGGACCAGAGACATGTATCCAGAGTGAATTTTGGTAAAACATTATAAAATATTTGGGATGTAAAGACAGATGTAGTATGAACTTACCGCACAGGTTTAGAGGTTTGGGATCTGAACTTGCTGAACTCTCCTGGAGCCGTCCACTCTAAGCCTTGCTAAATGACAACAGAGATCAGAGACTGTAAGAAACCTTATCACACAATATATAAAAATAGGTTTTAAGCATTGTGAAAAACAAAAAATTATGTAATTCAACTGTTCTCCATTATTTTTATATAGTTTCATAATACACACCTGTCCAACATACACCAGCAGTCGGGCATTGAGCGGACTTTCATCTGAGCTTAGCCACAGTTCAGAGTTGTCATCTGATGCAATGGCGAACTGGAAATCTCCTGAAATAAATAATTCCTAAATTAATATATCTTTAACACCTGATTTACCTGCACCTCTAAGCTTACTTAAAATGTTGTTTTGTCTAACATATCTCACTTCATCACCTAGCTCCATCGGCTTCATTATGGCTCTCTCAGGTTCAGTAGTATAAACCTCAAATTCACTATCGTTGTTAATTCTTTGATTGTCTTGCGAGTTTGTGTGCCACAGTCAGAAGTCTGACTCAGCGACTCTAGTTAATTACTGATGAAAACATTTCATAACTTTTCCCCACAAGCACAATTCCTCACAGCAGCCTTTTCTTATCAGGTTAGGGAAAGCGTGCTGAATGTGCTGACTGCATGAAACGCAGCGAAATAACAGTTTCTGTGGGCTTTGAATGTCCTGTCAGCTATGGCAATGTCTTTTAGGAACACATCGCACATACATGTGAACACACCGAACACACAGTACAGCCAAATATTAACAAGCCTTTTCGAATTCTGCTTTTGCATGAAAAGCTACAAATATGTGACAACAACATCAAAATCTTGTCACTCCAACACATTACATTTTTGACACTATAAACACTATAACACATTATCCATTAATCTTGTATGCAAAGTATGATGCATCAACTCATCTCTCTGAGTCAATAAGAGAGTCGGTTGGATGTATTGATTACTTTTGTTCCCTATGGGACAAAGGAGTCAATGCAATGTGTCTGGAAAAGGGTGAATTAGGGCAAAATGTTAAAACTTACTTAATTCAACCCACCTGTTTAAGGTGAACTACTAAGGTGACAAGGTCACACAAGGTGCACTCTTTAAGCATGCCTGTGTTTATAATCCTGACCATTCTGATAAATTGCACTAACCATCTTTATAAGGATGAATGAATCCAAAGATTCTAAGGCCGTAGTTCTTCCACTTTGGAGCCACTGCAATTTTCTTCACCGTGGTCCTGGTCTGTGAGGAAGAAATAAATAAAAAAACATCTGTAGCATCTATTCTTAAACACAATGCACTAACACTCATTTACAGAATCGCACCTCAAAATGACTTACAATAAGAACAAACAAACTGATTCAATATGCACTATAACGCACAGATGTTTCACTTATATCTTCCAGCTAAATATGCTGCCTGCTAATTGCATCCTTGTGCAGCAAACATCAGAGCAAGATTCATTCATGAAAATATTGTCAGAAATTAATATTAAAATATGCAGACTTGAGCAGCAAAAACACAGTTATGGAGCATGTTGAATAAGCAAATCATAACTGTTGCATTAAAGTCTTTTTTTCAATGTCTCAGGCACTTGTTTGGATCTTACATGTGGGTAGAGGGGAAAATGAAGATTCTTCCTGAGCTGGGAGATAGATGAGCCACACCAGTCTTCAAACACATGCAGATTGGCCTGACCTTTATACTGACAGAAATACAGGGAACAAAATAAAGAGAATTCACTTTTAATACGGAGAAAATCAGCAGTCTTATGATGTAAGAAGCACTTGAAGAAAAAAGGCATGATGATTAAAATATCTGTTAAAAGGTAAAGCAGATTTGAAAAAGTCAGTCAATCTAATAAATATTGTTTTTATATTTTTAACAATATGAAATAATGTCAAAATATTACTATTTTTTGTTGCTTATGCCAGCTAACAGTATTTTCAAGTGGATGTCAAACAATATTGTAAATGCAAAATGTAAGAGCACTTAGACAAATAACTTCTGTATATCATTTTTCCAGTTCATATATTTCAGCTCTGTCATTGCTGATGATGTCATCATCTACCCAATGAGCCAATACTGCCAATACTGGTCCCACTTCAATAAAAACATCTATATACTCTGTATTATTTTGTATATTTATGAACTGCACTGTGTTGATGCAGTAAAATAAAAAGAGGATTTTAAGTGCAATTATAATTGTAATTTCTTTAATACAATTCATATAGTCTAATAAAAAAGCACAGGTGGCTGAACTGACACTTCATTCAGTGTTGAGAACAGGGCCATGAGCCTCTACACAGGCCTAGATATGTTTAAGTCAGTCAAATAATTAATAGCTGATACTGGATTTATGAATATGCCAAAGGCAAGAGCAAAAAGTCGGTTTAGAGCAAACTGCTAAATTAGCTTTACATAGCTTTAAATGGACCAATGCAGATAAAATAAAAATGTGAACTTGTTTTGACCCAGAAACCAATATATAAGTCCAGGTTTATGCTGATTCCCAAACAGAATTTATTCAAAATATATAGTGACTTTCAGAGCAACAATATATTTCCCTCCTAAGAATTAGGTAAAACAATAATATGTTTTGGCCTGATAAGCTGGCTGCTACATTAAATAATGCGTACATAGTGTGCAAAGCTTTTAAAAGCCACTGGATAACCCCCAATCCTTTCGGAAAACATAAACTTGGAAAAAATGTGTATTTTTAATCACTTTACGCCCACAATTTAATGAAGAATTTATATGAGCCAGTGCTGCAGATTTGGGCTTTAACAGGAAATGTGTGCGCTGTGCAGCAAAGCATTCCTTCATGCAACTAGTTCCCCCTCACTCTTTATCTGTAATGTTTCCAGTGGTGGTGACAGACATTACTCATCACACAGGTGAGCTCACATTAGATTGCTCTCACCCTTCTGTCATTCCTTCGGGTCTCTCCCCGCACAGCCACATTTAAATTTAGCCTCTCTAATTGCAGCTGGTGTGGATGGTGGGATTGGCTTCACACCCACTCTGATAGTAGGCGGACAGGACGACACCGAACGCTGAGCCATCTCGGGGACGGTTACAGCTGTCAGGGGCATACGGGGCTGTGCCACTCCATTGCCATTGTGCATTCACACATGGCAAACACTCAGAAGAGGGGACAGAGAGAGAATGTGATGCGTTCACAGGTGGCACTGTGGATTTAGATCTGAGCATTGCAAAGTGCTCTACTTAAAATTTCACAGGCTCAGAAAAACTATTTGTTTCACACGTGGGTAAACAAGAAGAATTTGTATCATACAGCATCAGTATAATACAAATGCACAAAATATCAAAAATGTGATTTGCTGCCATAATTCTCATAAGCTAAGATTAAAAATCTAAACGCTCTTATAGACTGCTATCAGACAAAATGAATAACATTCATCTTCCCTTTATCACTGTATTATGGGCAAATCTTCTGCAATGCTTGATAAGAACACATCCCTATAGTGCAGCACATGGAGTGTGAATAAATGGCCGGAGAGGACATCTGCTTTGTCAGGGTCACCTCGCGGTGCTTCTAGCCCAAACCCTGATGATATATTTCCTGGCTCAGTTATTCCTACTGGCCATATAATGACATTCAATAACACAGAAAGGGGAACACATAAATCAACTGATAAGGAAACAGAGGTCATCTCAGCATTGGGGTATTTTTTCTTGGCTGTGTATCATCACGGATGCAAATCAGACAAACAATCGACACATTCCTAATGAAACACACAGTGAGAGAATGTGGCAGTGAAATGTGCTCAATTTGCTCTTTGTGGTATCTGATACTATCTAAATCACATCCTCTGTAATTATAACTACCTGAAGGGTTTGCAACACCTCGCACTTTTAAATTGAACAAGGAGCTCATCAGTCACAGAGTCCAGAGGAGGTTCTTTCAGGGCAACACGCGGTCAGGAACCCTCTGATCCCTGTCTCTTCATTATCACATGATGTCTTGTCTCCTAGTGTGCTACATGATGAGGTGGGGAAAGGAGATGTGGACTGCTGGCTTATCGATCTGCACTAGTACAGAAGGGTCAGGTTCTGTGTTCTCACAGTATTCAGAAAAAAGCTACACAGCAGTAGTCGGATACAATATAGAATTTCCTTAACACAGTGCACTGTATATATAAAATGTGAAGTGTCAGAAAGTGGACCCTGGGGAATGATTTATTTTCAGCACAGACTGGTGCCTGAAGAGGTCATATCTTTTTTTTTTCAAAATAAGAGTTTTATGTACTATTAAAAACAGCATTGTTAGACATTAAATAATCAACTGGTCAGATAGACTATGCATAAATTATCCAAAGTTTCTTGTTGGTAAATTTTAAAAATGTATTATATGGGCCATATAAATATTTAATATTTTCTTTAAATTCGATTATTGAACCAAGTAACCTTTTATAAAATAACAAATATACAACTTATACTGCAATCAACTTGGCTTTACAAGTCATTTTACAAGTACTGTACAACTACTGTAATTTTCTTCAGTGGTGAGTATAGCTTATAAAAATAAGTGGAAATTGTTTAACCTAAACTGATGAGTTGAAATAATGTAAAAAAATATTTTTTTTACTGAATTTTGTACAGTGCAGAAAATGTAATGTGAAGGAAACAAACACTAAACATGCTGAGTTTTCTTGCATAATATAGGTAGGCAGTTTTTACTTGATATTTTGGCTCAGATGGTGCCACTCACTTCAAACCTCACCCAGAGAGAAATTAGCTTGAATCAGTAAATTAGAAAAAAAACCTGCAACTTCTTGCAGGCATAAAATATTTGGAGTTTCAGTCGCATATAAAATTTTGTACTTACTGCATTGACTAGAAGACAAGATGATTATGGACCTCTACATTGAAAGTGCTAATGACTGATATTCAAGTGTATGGGGTTTCTTATTCATTTCTATCTGGAAATGCTTTGTGGGATTGCAAAACTGTCTGGTTCATCATCCATAAGGTGCCTGTTTTTTTTCTTTCGGCCACCTGTTCGTGTAATTTTAGCACGACTCCTGGAGGGATGCTGAGCTATGGGAGGATGTGCCTCCCTGAGGAAATCACACACAATGAGAGTGAGAGAGAAAGAAAGAGAGAGATTCAGTAGCTTAATGGCACACTGTCTGTGCAATTCTGGTGCCAAATTCAAGCTGTTTTAATAATAGAGAATGGAAAATACAAACCACGGCAGACTATCCTACACATTTCATAGGTCTCATAGGAAAACAAAGTGCATATATCTACACACAAAAACAGCATGTTTTACCTCTGGTTTCCATGGTAACCTGAGGAACTTCTGGCTGAGGAGTCTGTGCATCTCAGTGTTGGCACGGCTCTCCTGAGCAGACTCGCCAGGCTCTTCCCCCTGTAACAGTAGGAACAAGGAGTGTTCAGTGATCCTGTATAAAGTAAAGCCTTACAGACACTTTCACCCGGCTCTCAGCAGCTGCTCTATGCTATTATAAACACAATCAACTCTTTAGTGCAGCTTTTGTTAATATATTAGATATTAGATATTGATTATTCATTCACAACACTTTTAAAAAAACAAAATATCTACTCTTATACTATTTATGTCTTCATGCATCACCGATTGACCTCTGAGAGTTGTGACCTATTCAATTAATTATTAAACTAAAAATGTAAACTTAAATAAATTATGAAATTAATAAATTAGCTGTATTCAGCTTATACACTGTATAAGTGTTTAAATAAATGTTATACATTTGTTGGCAGTTCAAGCAAATATTCATCATGGGTGACTAAACTATTCTGTTTTTTTTTCCACATAATCCTAATAGGTACAGTACAGCCAGGGTTTGAATTCCAGGAAACAAACACACTTTGAATAAAAGTGCAAAATAATAACACACTAAAGCAATGTCAAATCCTGAAAATGTTCAACAAAGGTCTTTTTTATATGACTGTGTGTCTCTACATTTCATATTGATCTTCAAGTAATTTCTGGAGCTGTACAGCAATTGTGCATGTTTTCGTTCTTTTATCAGCAGTAATCCCTGTCAGCCGTTCTAATCCACCACACAAAACTGAGAGGCAATCACCATCAAAACAATGACTGACTGCAGCACACAATGAAAAACTACACGAGAAATGTTTCCATTCAGCTAAAAGCCACTACAAATCACATTTAAAGTCACTTAAAGAGCCAATAACAAGCTTTCTTCAGAACTGTTGCTGTGAATTAAAGTGTGATATGAAGGACAGGAGAAAAGGCAGGAAAAGCATTTAAAGGGATGATAAACCTAAAATAAAAATTCTGTAATCATTTACACACTCTCATGACCATTTAATTACTTTCTTTCTTCTGTTGAAAACAAAAGGCAAACTGTCAGCATCAGTCACCATTCAAATTGGTTGCATCTTTTTCTATACAGTGTGAGTGAATGGTGACTGAGGATGTCACTGACATCCTGAATGTCTTTTTGTGTCCCATGAAGAAAATTTGTTTTATTGTAGGTCTTATTTAAACACCATGAGGGTGCGTAAATCATATTTGGATGAATATCCCTTAAAGAAATCTGGGTTAAATGGGGTTAAGGTTAAAGAATGCACAACTTAAATTGTAAATTCATGGATATGGACTTAAGTGAAGAAATGAGAAATTTACAGATTAAAGGTTAGGAATAAATTCAATGACAAATTAGATATAATAATAGTCACTTTCAGCTAAACAAATAATGAAGACAAACCTAAAAGCTCATCTATCCCTATTAAAATATGCACCCAGAAGGAAGGCTTCATCTATCTTAGTTGAGGATGTCCAAGTGACTGGCCTCCCTGCTGTTCGACGTGCCCGGTGCTACCCACTGCTGTCTCAGTGTTTGGTAGGTCTGACCCCAGTGTGAGAACGAGGGCATGCCTCATAAATAAATGAGCTTTGCATCTTCTCACCACGCTCTGACAGGATAGCAATGATAACCAGATGGCTTCCACCAACCCCTGGAAGCAGATCCTAGGACTATCAACAAGGTTAATTAATTCTCCCTATTTACATTAGCAAGGCATGAAGGGCTGAGAAAAAAACGAGGCTTATTTAGGTTGAGCTTTGACAGGCGATATGGCAGGGGACAGGGTAATCATCATCATAATTTTGTTTGCTATAAACAGAGATATTCATCCACATGAGATGATGGCTTTCAATTTATATTTTCCCTGTCATTAATCAGGGGACATCGATGCAGAAGAATATAAGTATATGAGTGGGAGAGCATGTTTTTAAGTGATCAGTCAAGAGAAAACAGTCCTTCTAACAGAGAATCTATATTAGGATAAGAGGAAATGAGAAATGAGACTCAAAGGACAGAATGTGAAAGATCCAATGGTTTGAAAGATGGACATGTAGTGGGAAAACTCTTTCAATGCCCTTTTTTAAAGTCCTGTGGGTAAACTTTGTCCTACTTGTTACAAACAAAATTATTTTTTAGATACACTGGGAAAAAGTAGAGCAGACAGAAAACAGAATAGAACAATATGAAAAGGTCTGTAAATGGCCAGGTTGGTCATTCCTGTTCTGATATCTTTCATAAAACTATATAATATTACTATTATTAAAGGTGTTTTGATATTATTTTACTTTTATTTTATTTTGGGTTTTTTTGTTTGGGCCATTATAAAGGACTAACAGGATATCAATTTTAGCTTGTTTACATTTTTATTTTTACAATCGTTATACACTAAGCAATGTTTTTCCAGATATGAGGGGTTAACATGCCTAGCAATAAGCAGTCATTATTTATCTATAGTAGTGTTTTGGTTTTTAAATTATTAAAAATGTAACTTATTGACATTTGATTGTGACATTTCAATTGAAATAACCAGCCACTAAAGTATCCAAACTTGTGAGGGCTTTATTAAACAATGTCCATTAAGGCTTTTAGACCAACGATGTGCACTCCTGAAGAAGTGTCATGGATTAGTATACGTTTACCTAATATCCCTTCTTTGCTCATCAAATAATACAAACAATTGAACCATTACACATAGCACTGCATTTAAAATGACCATTTTATACTTTTATGTATACTTTTATACTGTTATTTTATACTCTATGTGTTATGTGCTGAAAATTAATCTAACAGTTTAAATAGTTTCACACTTCCAAAAAATGGCATGTTCTTGTTTGTTTTGCCTTGTGAAAGTGGCCTAAAACTGTGACAGATCCTCAGTGTAAAGTAACATAAGGGTTTTGAAACGCATGTCTATAAATAAACAGGCACGACTGCTTCGCCCGCAGTCATGGTGGCGTACTGGGAGTCTGTTCTGATCTCACCTTTTAATGTTATTCCATCTTCCATTTGAACTCTCCTGCAGCCTGGAGGCTCTCACCCCACTCTGCATGCCAATTCATTGATCTGTCCCCGAAGCACAGATCACAAATAAGTGTGTGTGTGTGTGTGTGTGAAAGAATGAGTAATAACTGCGAAGAAGAACATTTCTCAAACTAAAATGATTTGCATCTTAATAGAACTGATATTGATGTGCTGTTCAATACAGTTCGTAACAAGCTGATAACTTTCACATGAACTTCATTTAGTGGTGTAAATTTGTCAGACGTTATAAACAACAGATGTGATATTTCTTCGAAGCGTTTTATTTGCATAGATTTTACTCGGCTGCACAACTTTTAAAAACTTTTTTACTCGTCCCAAAATAATCAGTTTGCTCTCGGTTTATCTGTGTTATATTTTTAGGACTGCCTAAACATGAATGGGAAATTTTGTTTTCAACACATATAAAAGACAGCAGTCTTCTTACCGAGCGAGTGAGAAAGAATGCACATTGCGGGGCTCACCTCTTTATTATTATTTTTTTTTAATGTTTTTTTGGCCCTGATCATACAGCTTAACATGTAAGTCTCCCAGTACTAGAGATACAGCAGACTCATAACAGCACAAGAACAGCTTGAACTGACTTCTCTCTTTAAAACACACCTGAAAGACAACTCAAAAGCATAAGTAAGATATTTGATCTAAAAACACTACAATAACTTCTGGTTTTTGACAGGAAATGTGAAAATCAACTTGCAGTCTTCATTGAATGGAGAAGCAATTAATGTAATTGTTTTTATAGCAAAATAACAATGCATTTGTGATGTACAGTACTTAAAATGAATTGAACTGCACTGGTTAACAGAAAAAATAATTCTAGACTTACACAGAATATCAAAAAAGCTTTCTTTGATGTCTTGGTTCCATATCTTTGTGACTAACAGCCATTAAACTGAATGACAAGAATATAAAAAGGTTCCTGTGAACGTAATGGATCATAGCAGCGGTTCTACCCCTGAGTCACTGCTTTCATTCAAATGGCATATATTTCTTCAGCAATCACACAATGACCAGGTCAGAAAGCTTGACCAATACACTGGGCATAACATTATAGTGGGATAATGCTGTGATTGTGTGTGAATAATGGTGGTTATGCTTTCTTAGATGTCTCAAGGCAATCAAGTGTACAACATTGTCCGTTTCCAAACTATAAAACAATTTCACTGAGCAACGCTGGCAAGAAATCTTTTGAGACCACATTTGTTTTTGGTCTGCAATGATGCCCGAAAGTCTTGTTTTTTGTGATGTAAAAACCAAAACAAATTCTATTAGGGATGTATCTGTTGAGACGTCCATCACATCCTCCAAGTCAACTTTAAGACATAACTGTGAGATTCGTTATTCCAGCGGGTTCAGCAAGGTCTGCTTCGAGAGCTTTTCTAAGTGGGATTTCTGTAAGCTTGTCAACAAAGGTTCCACTAAGCCTGGTTAGATCAAACTCTAACTCCTTATACCACCAGAACCTGGAGAAAAAAAGCCATCAGGAAACCCAGATTATAACCCTTGCAGGCTTGTAGAAACCAATTTAGGTCTTCCCCTGTAGTGTGCTAAACAAAATGTGAAAAGTCCTTCTTCTGCAGCGAGAAGGTAACAACATTTTTCAAGAGGTTGCAAATGGGACAAAATACATGATAATATACCAAAGCCGAATTCTGGAAAACAAATATGATTTCAGACTTCAGGGTTTAAAGGCCAGCCTTATTTGTGGCTAAAGACAGAGCAGTGAGGGGTTGGATAAATCTTGGTTAGAAAATCAATCATGAGAGCAGAAGACTAGTAAAAATCAATATGACGAATGTCTCTGAGGCTATTCTTTAGGAGAGTACAGAACATTATAAACTATAAAAGACAAAAGACCACATAAACGACCACAGCTTCCACATAGACAACTCAACACATGCACACATTAAAAAACACTTTGCCCCTCAAATAATTGGAGGTAAAACTCGTATCACACGTAGGTTATAGTACATTTACTTCTGAATGACAGCACTCAGATGGGAGAACCTATATTTTCTTCATAGTAACATCACTTAAACCTTAAATGTCATTAAGTTACATCTCAGAATATGGAACTATATTGTATGACACCAGCGGGTCGTGCTGTGAAATTACCATAAGATTAAAATTGCAAAGTATCCTTTGCTTCCCAAGCCAAATTGGAGTTTAAGGAAGGGCTGAGTAGAAGTTTTTCCTCAAGCGCTCATAAAAACTATAATTAAAATCATCTCAGTGCTAAAACAGATACATACAGCTCCTAAATCACGTTGAACTTCCTCAGTCAACCTCAACCACCATGGAAACAAAAAATTCTGTATTTCTTCAGTTCTATTTTTAACACTTATAATAGACTGTGAGACCACACACCATGTAAGTTACCTTTAAAGGTGAACAGGTTATTTTTGTGTGATTAAATCCTTATGCATCCCATCACTATACAAACAAGCTCAGGTCAAAAAATTAGAAAGATGCATTTGTGTATAGGTGTGTGAAAGCACACTGATGTTCAAGGTGACTCATCTCTCAAACCCATTACAGGTCTGGATCTCCACAGAGCCCCAGAGAAGGATAAATGATATTATCCATGGTGACAGTACATTCCAGTAGCATGAAATTAGTCAAACCCCTCAATTAGAGATTATTTAAAGGTATACTGCAGGAAAAATATACCAAGAAAAACTGCCTAGAGAGACACAGAACAATCACACAATCTAGTACAGTACAATAAAAGCATATAATGAAAATCATATGTTTCCCTAAACCTCACATAACTGCCATTAGCTACTTTTTTTACTGAAAGCATACGTAACTATGCTTTCAGAGTTTTGATTGTAATATACAACATGGTTTACTCACCCTCCAACCCTCCTCCTGACTGTCAGCAGCATCCTCCTGTCCAGAGGGGACCAGAGATGACGAGGGGTGTTTCTTATGACTGGTGCCCATCCCGTCTGTCTGCCTCTCCATATCTGTGGAAGAAATTTAGGAAGTCAAAACTTGTTCTTCATAAATAAATAAAAAACATGGAATCAAGTTCATTGCATGTTTTAGGGAATATACAAAATCATGTAGGTTATATACTGCTTAAGCCAGATGCACACAGTATGATTTTAAAATGGTTAGACTGTACAAACATGATCCTAGCTATAAGTCATGTCACACTGTGGGATCTCAGCTGTCATTAATGTCAGATGGCATGACAGTCAGGACTCTGAGAAACAGACACACACAGGAAGAAAGAAGCCACGCTGCAGGACTATGCAAAGGAAAGAGTATGAGGAAAGATTTCATTCCAGTAGTCATAAACCATCAAAGAACATGTCAAACTAGTAATAAAACTATTATTTTAAGATTCAAAAAATGCAGCTTAGATGACCCAATCGTGGCCAAATCATTCAGCATACATATGTCTTTATATAATTAAAGGTTAAATATTCACTTTTTGTTATCTATTACAACAAAACTACATAATACAACATCTATTTAAATGCCTTTTAAATAATTTTGAAAAATGAAAAATGCATTAAATATGAATTTCATATATTTCAAATTTTGTGATGTTCCAAAATCTAAAATGATTTTTTTTTAAAGAAGACAGAAATAAAGAGAGACCAAGAGAGTAACGTAAAAGGCAAAAAATAAAAACCTGTACATCTAAGACTCTCTATCCTAGCAGCACAGAGGGATAAAGCGGGTGAAAATTGGAGATTGGATGCCATTTTATCATCCAATGAGCAGTGTTGTTATCCCACTGCACCTGGTACTAACAAGATTACAGGCTGGCAGATGGAAGACAGATAAATATCTCCCTTTTCCTAATTTTTTCTATTGAAAAACATTTCAGTGGTGAATGAACATTTTCACAAGGCTGCAAGAATGTCAGTGTTGATGGGGGATGCTGTAAGCTATTAAAGAACATCAATAGAGATTCGTCTGATTGGTTTCGTCTCCTTGCCAGAAATATGAAATATTTTTCTGTCTCACATTTTAGTGTTGGCCCAAAACTCAAAAAGCTAGGTCTTTAATCTTTGAGATATGTCTCTTGGGTCTCCATACTCATTCTAGCCTGAGTTAAAAAAATAAAAGCATGAAAGCTGTGCATAACAATAACATGTTAATAAAGATATTTAAAGTGTACAATGAATCTGTTTTCATTGCATAAGATATGCCAGGGTGGGATATGCTGCACAAAGTACACATACAAAAGCCTGCGTTAAAAGAATACTCCCAGCAGAAAGCAAAGCTGACAACACAAATAGGTCCAGTTGCATTTCCAATAAAACCCTTGGCTGCTGAATAAATAGTGTTAGGCTCAATCTAGGTCTCTAGATTAAAGTCGTTCAATACAACAACCTATTCAGACAAAGCAGCCAAACAGTATCAAACCAATATTCTACATTGAGCTCTATATATAATGCTATAATAATAAAAATATATAAGCATGTTGTATGTCTCTAGGTCTTACTATTAAAAAATGTAATATATCCCAGAAATTGAAGGCTGATTAAATCTTTAGTCAGAAACAGTATGGACAGTATGTATTGAGATTTAGTAAATGTAGTAAAAAAGTAAATGGCACAAATATAACTGATTCCTCAAAGCAGCGCAGCAGAAACATTACTAGAAATAACGTTTTTAAAACAAGGTCATGTCTGAATGAACACAAAGCTTGCAGGTGTGGTTATCTGTCTTTGAATCCTCAAGTACAGTCTTCATTCAGAAAGACATTGTCTTCTCCTTGAGAGCAGCGTTTAATCAAACCAAACTACACCTGGGGAGAATCACAACTGATGCTTGAATCTCTATAAGAGCGTTCGCTAAAAAGAACCTGTCCCCATCCTCCAAACACACTTCAGAGATGAAACAGAGAGACATAAAAGGAGAAGGGATGGGGAGAGAGAGACACAGGTTTAAAAATTATTTCAGACCTGAAGGCATCCACTGTAACAAGAACGGCACAGATTAAAGTAGATAAATCACAAACTACTTGCCACAAAATGAGTCAGAGACAATCTGAAGACTGACAGTTGGTTATAATAGACCAAATAGTCATTAAAACTTTCTGGAAAAACTTGTACTTAAAATAATTAAAATATTTTAAGTTACTGAAGTGAAAGCCAGATGTTGCAAAAAAGGTTATAGCCAGTGTGATGTCTCTGCACGCTGCCATTTCGTCTGTTACAGAGGAACAAGAAATGTGATGAGCAGGTTAATGAGAAACTGTTAGAAAAAAGACTGTGATAAATCTTACTCACAGACGTGGCTCGAATTATGATCTACTATCAGAGAAAAATTGGTCCAAAAATGATTTTATACATATTTTATACAGCAGATAAATATTTATCCACATCCTATTTCTGCTTTCAAAACAAGGAATTGTTTTGGAAATTACATATTGGATGTGTACCAAAGCACAAATAAAGAAACACAGCTGGGAAAATAACCTATGTAAGAAAACATATTTTAGCTTAATCTATTTCATGTAATCACGTGTGTCCCTGATATGACTGTTACCAGAAACTGCATAACCATTTCTTCCTCTGTACTGACTGAATCTGAAAATGATGCACACTGTCCCCTATAATGCACCATTTATCAGGACAGATGGCTGATGGAAAGGCTTGATTTGTCAAGAGGGGTGTGTGTGGTGGGGGGTCACCAGGTTTTTACACACAAAAAACAGAGGTGTTTATTTGAATGCGAGGCTGTCTGTTTACGGATGGATTCCTGTCTGTGAGTATGAGTGCTGTCACGGATTAAGCTGATTTAAAAAGATTTGAAACTGAGAATTGCCATCAACTGAGCAGTTTGGTCCGGGGCGAGGCTTAAGATGCATCTGGTAAAGTTACATTTGTTCAGATGGAGGATCTCGGGAGTGCTGCTGTTGTCCAAAGGGTAAAAGAGTGTCTGTGGCTGCAGGACAGGAAACTAGACAATTGAGTTTTGGCAGGCATTTTATCTTCTGCATCATGAAACCCACACACACACGCACCAGCATGAAACCCACACACACACAAGCGGTTTCATTCCCTGCGCAGTGGGTTTTCACAGCAGAGGCAGAAGAGCAATCAGCAGTGTTGTGCGCATTCATGCCTGAATCTGCCAAAACATCAATGCATGCACGTGAAGACAAAGACAAATTAAGAGTATATTTGTAAAAATGATATGCCACTGCTATATGTACAAATAAATATATACAAACACGTTAACAAATCAACTCTAAAATGCTCTTTCTGCAACTCTTTCTGCTACTCAAACATTAAGAAATTAATCTAAATTTGGAAAGCATTCCAAAGCTGTAGATATTCCACTTAAAAAATCCCTTGATCTGTCGAAGCCGTTCTACAGACAATTTCAGAGTTTCAGAATCAGCAAAATCTCATATGTGGAGCCTTAAATAGCTCCAACAGCTATAACTGAGAGGCTAGTCCAGATTTCAGGCTTGGCTACACACAGGTAATTGAAAACTAATCTATCACTGCAGCATATGCAGCAACGTGCTCCACTGAAGAATTACAGATTTAGAACAGCAAAAATTATTCTGCAATTGTACAAAAGAGTATCTGCTGTGGAGAGGTCATCCTCCAAGCCTCAAAGGCGCATTTCAATTTGTCCTACCGTGCACTTGTAATATGCACAAACATGCTTGTGTATTAATGAGAAAGTTTGCATTTTTGCATATTAATGAGCTGCGATTTAACTGTAATTAGTACACATGAATAAGTCACATACAAACGCAATCTCTCTCATTAATCGCTTTGCAAATGAATCCAATTTGACAGTGTAATCTGGTAGAATTTCAAAGCTTCTACTATAAGTCAACAGCAGTGTTAAGCTCCATACAATAAGCTTAATTTTTGTAAAGTAATTGCATGTTTTTATCCTACTACCACTCAAGCTACTGATTGTTTTTTTTCTTATTTTTCCCAAAAGAAAGTTAAGCATAGTTTTACTGATGGCAGAGCATGAGTTACTAAAGCAGAACAGACTCTCCACTAATGACTAAAACCATTTCTATTGCACTGCGCAGTATTATCCCACATTCTTTCTGTTTTTACATATAAAATTTTTTCAAAGGCACCATTATGAAAATATTTGCCATCATACTGTATGTGGGCATTTTATGTGGCATAACATCAAACAATGCATTTATATAGAGATATAAAATACATGTACAAATTGACAGAGAACAAGGACAATCTAGCCAGAGATGCATTAGAGATTCTCCCAGACAGGTTTTGACACCTGCTGTCTGCGCTGAGATCAGTGTGTCTGATCTGTGTCTATCTGATGAAGTGACAGCTCACAGCACCTACATTGCACCACCTGCTTTCATACAAGACAGCTCTTTAACCATACAGACTCTATAAAAAGATCAATCCATCCAGTGTAGTGCAGCAGGGTGGTAGGTGTGATTTAATAATTTCCTGTGTGTTTTATGCTGTCTGGAGGTGTGAGAAAACTGATAGGTGTAGAATAAAGTATGATATGCTTTATTTAAACGACGTGTCAAACGTGCTTAAAATTACAGGTAATTCTACTGACATTGTTCTCACTTAAACGGTGCTAAGGAAGTGTTAGAAACTTTTGTTATATATTTCTGCAGGTTGTTTTATACTTTATATATGAAGCAATTATATATCCCAAACTTTGAGCGGCTATATATATATATATATATATATATATATAGCATGTATATATATAATATATATATGAATATATATATATATATATATATATATATATATATATATATATATATATATACATATATATATACATATATATATGTATATATATATAAAAAACATTACAAGTCTTACTGATCCCAAAATTTGTGAGAAATTAAATGAAGCTTTTGTGAAGAATTAAACTTTTATACACTGCATATGCAGTGTATATATATATATATATATATATATATAGTATGTATATATATATATGTATGTATATGTATATATATATATATATATATGTATATATATATATATATATATATATACATATATATATATATATATATATATATATACATATACATACAGCATACATATATATATATATATATATATATATATATATACATGGCTCAAAAGTCATAAATTCTCACAAAAAAAAATATATATATATATATATATATATATATAGCGGCAGTGTATAAAAGTCATATAATTTCTCACAAAAGCTTCATTTATTTTCTCACAAATTTTGGGATCAGTAAGACTTGTAATGTTTTTAAAGACGTCTCTTATGCTCATCAAGGCTGCAAGTATTTAATTAAAAAAAAAGAAAAACTGTAATATTGCCAAAATGTTATTACAATATGAAATAATGGTTTTTATATTAATATACTTCAAAATATACTTTTCCATTTGAAATAAATGCTGTTCTTTTTAACCTTTTATTGATCAAAGAATCCTGAAAAAAATATCACAGGTTCCAAAAAAATATTAAGCATATTCCAGCTAAATCTATTATCTCTCATTACACCTGCAGACAGACAAGACATGTTTTTTTTTTCTTTTTTTTTTCATTTTGTAACACATCTGCACAGCTGTGATGTGTATGCGCACTCTTTCGCACAGATAAGGCAGGTGCGTCTGTAGCCTCTCCCTGCCCTTTACCCACAATCCCTGTCAGCCGCTCCAACATCTGTGCACCAGCTGCCATTACAACATCAGAGGGAAGTATCTTCACCACACAGTCCCATTGAGACTTATAACTAGGATAGAGATCAAACCCTCACACACCAAGACACAAACATTAACAACGATGCCAGGATGTTATTTTAATATTGCAAACCGCTGTAATACTACTTTACAGATGCAAATCAAATCAAATATACGTACATCCCACCAACCTCTGACCATCATGTCACACCCGTTTTTTGTGTTGAGGTGAGACAAGAATCTATAAAGTTCACCACAAATGATCCTTTGTGGTGTTTTTGAAGTTTGTGTGTCTTTCTTGAGCAAAGTCCTTTAGCTGAGCCTTCAAGCAGTAGAAGTATGAAGAGTGCGCACGGATCATTAATATTTATAAATGAATACATGCATATGTTAGATCCCTCCGTTTGGACAAATGAGAGAGATACATTTCACATTGAGAAAGAAAGAGAGAGAGAGGGTGAGAGAGAGAGAGATTAAATGAATAGGATGAAGAGACAGATCTCCTACAGAGAAAGGGAAGGGTAATCTTAGAAACGGACTGCCAAGTCCTTATCAGTTGCCTGAAAGACTGGGACTCGCATTAGAAGCTACACAGTCCAGTGAAAAAGCCACAAGAATCTATTCAGTGCTTTTAGTGGTTCAGGCTATGATACCAAATACACAAGCAACCAGATACATCATTTAAAATCAGTCACACATCCAGCCTAAGAGGTCTTTCATTAGGTCAAAAGCAATGAGACTGGAGAACAATGATGAGAATGAAAGACAAGCAGAACAGTTATCTTTCAGACCCATCCACTCACAATCCAGCAGGTCTTATAATATAAATCTGAGAACATTAAAGAAAGTAAAATTCTCTGAACATCCTCTAAACTGATTCTGTGGGAGCAATTAAATCTGCAAGATGCAAAATACTCAAGTACATCAGTGAATTAAACCGTGATTGATGATGCAACAACTCTTTTTAAGAGGTTATCAAGGACAGAGGTGTTAACAGCTAAAGCAAATGCATATAAAATGATAGCCTCCAAACATGTTTGCTTTGCTAAGCAGTAACACTGCTTGAACTATAACACTGAATTTATATTCCCACTTTCACACAGTTTGTGTTGTATTTTCAGGATAAATGTGCTGACATTTTAAACAAATGTGAGGATTGCTTGATGATCTGAGATCCAAAGTCATTAAACACTTCTTAACTGATTTAATCAATTCTATACCATCCTTCAGAGCTTTCATTTATTTGTTTGCAAGGTTAATAACTCAGTGGTGTCTGGTGGATTTCTGAAATGAGGCAAGACAAACGTCTCCTCTCTGTGCACTGTACGTTTCATTTGATGTTTACACTGTTTCTGAGTTAGAACCCCATTAAAGGCATTCAGCACTTTATTTTTCTATATTTATATAAAAAATACTAATTCTAAAGAGTCAGGTTTATGAGTTTTTGTGAAATACATTAACTTAATGCATTTATATTGGGTAGGCAAAATGTTGCCATAAGATTTCCCACTAATGCAAAAAGTTTAGAAATCTGAAAGTCTGTTCAACCACCTCCATCCTGCTCTTACAAGGTTTGTGAAAACGCAACATTTTGAAATACTGATACAAATGACTTGCATCAGTTTGTCAGAACACACTCACAACAAAGGAAAATCGTACTCTCATCAAAAAAGCATGCTGCGCTAACACAGAATCATCCATAACACAATACGCCTACACCCACACTGGATTACATTTTTGTCAGAATTTTTAAATAAATAATTCCAGCAAATTGATGACACGTCTCTATATGTAGTGAGACAAGAAACACCAATTCATGTGCGCATACACGCATGCATCATAATCATTTTCAGTCAGTGAAAAAAAACATATCAGTACCTGATGCTCATGGCCAGACTGCTCAAATAAACTGTTTAATTACACTGGGTAATAAGATCAAAATTGAAATGAGTTAAGAATTACTGTAATAAAGTGTTTACAGTGTTTAAATCGCATCAACAAAATGTCTTGTTTAAGGACACACCAGTAGAAGAGAATAAAAGACTGATGGCCTGACATTGAACGCCACACCATCTTCCATTAAAGAGCCTATTGCATCTGGCATTTTCAGGCTGACAGATGGATAAGGGATGAATGTTTTCCTTCCCTTCTTATTGCAAAACCGTTTGCATAAAGAATTTGTGCTCAGGGCATTGAAGTGCCTTTTTCTGAAAGTTTTAAAAAGTTGAGAAATGGCACATTCTCAGTATTGCTTAAAGTTCATCACAGAGAAGCAAGATGAAAATGTATAGTTTTTTCTAAAGTGTGTGGCACTGCAGAACTTCATACACTCAAAGCTATTTGTAAAAATTTGTAAAAAAAAAAATACATGCAACCCTCTATACAGAAGACTGTTCCTAAATAAAAGCGCCATAAATAAGAAATAATAATGGATGTTCTATGATTGGATTGAGGCCATGCAGAGCACATCTTCAGCCCTAGAGCCAAAGCCACGGTTGTGCTGAGGATAGCAACGCTGCCTCCAGGAATACCAATGAGCATTGGAGGTGCCAGCAACTGAAATCAAAGGCAAAGAGATGCAGCCAACTTTTTTTTACTGAGATCTTTTATATGTGGAACAGCAGACACTGTGACCAAAGTTATCATATTAAGCTCTAAAAACTACTTACACTTTAAAGATGCATGCTTTCATTCTACATGCTGTCTAGAAATTATGGGACTGTACTGGAAGTACTCGCGCTTGGTTGTCTGTCAAAACACTGCCTCAGAGAACTTTATTTGCTTTATTAAAATGTTCATAAAACATTCATGGTTTATGCACTTGACTTAAAGTTTATATACTGCATGACTGATGTATGACTGCACAACCATTACGGTGATGCAGTAATGGTACACTAAAACCATGTTACTTTGATGTCATTTATGTGGCAAGATATTTTTGTTATATTCCAAATTACTTCATGACACCATGGCCCAAAAACATGCCCAAGAATGGATCCTTGGAAGGCAGCAGTTACATTTCCCATTACCAGAGAAGGACAAAATGCTCCATCACACAAAAATGAAGAATCTGCACACATAAGAAGTGATCTATGTTATCTAGACGAGGGATCACAAACTGTCTAGACGAGGAACACCGGGCATCCCAAAGCGTCACACACCAGAAGGCAACAATCAGCAGAAATAGACAATTTAAACACCAAGCAGAGACATTTACTGGTAATAATGCTTGACTATAGTGCAATCAAACATACTATATGATCAGTATGTCACAGGCTTAAGCAAAAGAGGCACATAAACTATATCTAAGATATTTTTATTTTTACAAATAACTAAAAACAAATTGGAATAAACCAACAAATCTATAATTAATATATAACTATATCTGAAAGATAAAATATTTACAATTAAATCTGGCTTGTTTCAAGGGCAAACTTTAACTAACGCACACCCAAACAAATTGATTCCAATAAACCAATGCAAATTAAAACTGTCCAGTCAGCTTGGCCATTGCACGTTAAACATCTTTTCCTCCATAGATCACAGACTGGGTAGAAAAAGGCATTTTAACATGTCCAATATTGATAGATCTTCATTATTTCTATTGAATGATTACATTTTAAACTAAAAAAGACATTTAATTCATAATATGCAAACACTGTATTTTCAATTGTTTAAAAAGCTAATAAAGTATGTAATCAGCAAATATTTTGCATGTAAATATGTACCAAATGCTACATTAAAAATAATTATTTTAAGAATTAATATTAGGAAACCATATATTTTGTGTTTCTTCTATCTAGTCACCTTGACATTTAATGTCACAAAGTGTGATTCTGTTTGCGATTCTCTGGCCGGAGGTACGCTCATCATATTCTGCATGCTTTATGCTCGTCCTGTCCCGGTGCTGAGTGGATCACCACCTGCTCCATGTGTCCTTGCCTTGAGCCAAGCCAAAAGACAATAGACTGTTCAGTCACCTAAACACAAATCTCTCGCTTTGAGGATTAAGGAATAAATAAGAGTGTAATTTAAACAATTTCAGCATATATTGGTCTGTATACAACTAAACTGTTGTGATTTCCGATTACACAGCTTAGGTTTCGGGAATAAGTTGGACTGGATAAATTATATTTATACATAATCTGACATTGTTAATCTTGGACACTTTTTGTGTCCCTGACTGAAATGTTGGACTTCTCCGTGTCCCTGCCGAACCTTTGTCCACACATGCTTTCAAAGACATTTACCTCCACTATGAGTAACAGGGTTAAGTGTCCTAAGACCTCAGCCCTGTTACTTCCCACCTATATCTCACCTGAGATAACAATGGCAGCAGGCCAACAAAACCCATTTGCATAAGCATTACCTTGTGTGTTGAAAGGAGCTTATAATGTGGTCCAACGCAAATTTCATTAACCTATGGGTTAAGAGATTGTGTACCTCTCATTTCTCTTCCTGTCAAAATTCACAACAACCAGCATCCAATTTTTAACCTCAATCAGTGAAAACCAAGCGGGAAAAAAGCCTTGAGCCTTTCTGATATAATTAGAAATGTACAAATGTATTCCTCTCACAAATACAGTCGTGATTTATCAGCTAATCCGCAACAATTACTTCACCTCTAATAACAAAGGACACACCGCTTTAAGGAAAAAGTTAATGAGAGACTGTAAATTAGAAATTGTCTTCAAATTTCCTCAGAGCAAATATGACACATTTTTGCACAAGAGAGGACCCGAGTGTGGACTTCTTCACATTAATAGCACCAAAGAGGTTTTTAAATTACTAGTCATAACTTAAAGACATTAAACCCCATGCACTAACGCAAGAATATAACAGACTCAAGTGGTTACAGGGTTAAATTCAAGAACCCTCTCGAACATTGGCGCTTAATGAGATGAGAGGATGGATGCTGGGTAATAAGATACTTGGAGGAAAATGTCTAAATGTCAGAAACCACAGTAGAATTTGCAAATGTCACACTATAAGCATTTGATTAAGTATATTAATTAAGGAATGTACTGATTATTTACTAATAAAGAACACATTATGTAACGCAGATCCACCTATTGAATACCATTTAACCTCTGCATTATGCATAAGTATAATAATTTATACTGTTGTTAAAACATCATTGTATAAATATATATTCAATCATTGGGGAAACACACATCTACCAAATACAGCAAAATGCCAGGCCACTCTTGATTTCACAGAGTTGTGTGTTGAGTTATTACTCCTGACAGTAATTTAAGAAAGAAAGAAACTCTTGTTGCTCAACTGGTACTTTTCATTACATTCTTCTGAAGAGATCTCAAAATTTGCCTGTGGCTTAGACTTAATTTCTCTATAAAAAGCATAAAGAAAAATCATCTTTGCACAGAGCGGCTTTGAGACTTATCAGTACAACTAATGGTAGCACAGCTCAGAGTACAAATTAGTTTAGGTATAATCAGCAATTAGCTGGACAGAAATGAGCAATAATTAAACTTTAACCTGAAGAGAAATTCTCATTTAAAGCACCCAGTGGTTTCAGCACTGGACAGCTCTTTTGTCCAGCGCTGTCTTCTTCATTAACCTGCGCCTGAAGCCCAATACAAACGTCACCTGATAAACATGACTAGAGTCAGCTTCACACAACAATATTTTGTGTGATTCTAAATTTTAAAGCTTTAAGGATATGTTTATTAGGGTTTATTAGGGTTGTACTATGCATTGTCTTATGAGAAATATAAATGTTCAGGTTATTGTCAAAAGCTATAGGTTAGAAGTCCAAATAGGGCAATCCAAACAATCTAAAACAATAATATTCTTATTACCTTTCCCATAGTTGAAGTGGAATTTGATGGCTTTGCCTTGATTGATGTGAAGATATGTGAACCCAATGGCAAACATAAGCAAAACAAGAAGCAGGAGGAGTTTGAACTGCTTGCGGATCTTCTTCAGAGGAAATCGCATTCTTATCACAAAAACATCACCCACTCAGTGGAAAATTCAGGTGAATGAAGACCATTTAGTGTTGATCTTGTACAGCTAGAAAATCAAAAAACAAAAACAGATTAGAAGTAAAAACTAATTTGAGAGCTGGTAAGAACTAACAATTTAAAACGTGCAGTGTTCTCAAATTATTATCTCTCTAATAACAATGACATTATTAGAGTGACAAAATAAGTAAAAAATGTATGCTTGCTGCTTGATGTACTGCATATTTATTGTAAATTGCATTTAAAGGGCTATAAATGTCTTCTGCAGGTAATATTGCATTCAAACACTCACCTTGGACGTATTTTTCTCATTAAAATAAGCATGTCTACAAACGCAATTGAGCTGTAAATGTTATCAGCACATGAGAAAAGGTGTTAGAAGATGTCCTGGTGTCCTGTGGCTCTTACTGTTCATTTGAGTCCATCCAGACGAAGGTTCCTGTTTAAGTGTGCAGCTCATCTTGGAAGTGTCTAGCATGCAAAACACACAATATCACACAATGATTGGTTTGCTAATGGTCACTAGTCACTTTCAAGCAACTGTCAAACTTATTTTTCCAATTAATATCATATACTAAAGTACTGCTAAAAGATGTCCACTCCGCACCAGGACAGAGTTTTGAGTTCTGCACAAATCCTTATTCCAGCCGCCGTGCGAGGAGCAGACAGTTGAAGTGTTCAGGTGTGTAATTAGCTTTTTCTTCTTTCAGTCTCGTTTTTGTTTTGAAGTCAAATTAGCACAAATAAATCGCCGCAATAAATTTTACTAAAGCATCGCTTTTTCTGGTTTTGTATCAATATCTCCTCTCGCGCTCATCAACCTGGTGTTTTTTAAGCACTCGAGACGGAGCACGCTTTTGTTTCCCCCATCTGTTTCACAGCCGTGAAAGAAAACATCTTCGCGTGATGCAAATAAATCCTCGGATCGTCCTCGTCTGAGCTTTGAATTTATCCAGAGATCTTTTCTTGAGCTGTTCCTAGCTATGAAAGAAAACTGAAATATTTTTCACAAGCAGCATCACAAACCGCACTTGCCCGATCGCATCCCTATACAGTACTTGCATCCTCCGTTCTCATGCGCGCGCCCTTTACTGGTGGGTAGAGGGAGCTGTTACCTTCACAAAGAAACCAGTTACAATGAACAGTCGCTTTGTCACCTGAAAGAAGTAGAGCTGTTGCATAAGCCCTGAATCATTTTGAATGCTTTGTATATTGACTTTAGTCTCATTTTCTTCAAATTCATATTGCACTGATAAGTTTACACGACATCACATAGTCATTTATTTTTTGTCTATTCTAGTAATGGGGCAATTCTTTAACTGCATGTCACGTGTTTATCTGAAAAGGACAAAGTTATGGTTGGGACTTTAGCAACTCCATTATTAGTCAAATTTTTCACAAAGAAAAGTTTAGTTTCTTAGAAGAACAATTTTATTCAAACTTCTTTAGGTTCTTTATGAAACCATAAACATGACACAACTATAACTATAACATAGCTCTAAAACCCAACCAGAAGAGTCTAAATGAAGCCATTCTTAATGAAACGCTGAGCATATTTAAAATAAAAGGGCTGCTTTTGGATATTATTCTGTCAGACAGCTTACCTTTTAAAGTTGTCTAAGTCTTCCATGTTTGGGATGCTAAAACACAAATGGAATAGTCAAGACAAACCTGTCTTTGATCAGATAACCTGAGGCACTAACCTGTGGGAGACAGACAAAGTGTAATCTCAATCACTTCACGTGTGGTGTAAGCGTTAGGGAGTTGATTCCCGCTCAGTTCAAAAGAGCTTATAAAAATCAGATCAAAGCTTAAAATCAATTGAAAAGAGATACTTTTGTCAGACTAGTTGCTTTATGTCTTTGTCTGCTGTCATTCAGTTTGATCTAAAATATATGAGAGTGATTTTCTTTTTTGTTCCTACATCAAACACAGTTAAAGGCCAGGAAAGTTACAGAGCAGATCACAGCGCGGTCTGATAACCTTTGTAGTGTGATGTGTTGCATGGCAGAATTCAGCACAGATGAGAACATCAGTACCTGCTCAGTTATGATGATGAGTGATGATGTGTCATCTTTTTGCATCTGCTCTATTTCTGTCACCTCTTCTCTCTCTTATTGAGGCTCAATTATGATGTATGGCACTCACAATCTGCAAAGGCGTGGCATCAATCACAGCAACCCATGTTACCACATGCTGTCAATGTCCTTAGAGAGCAGGAAACAGATATAAAACATATACAGCAGAACTCATATTGCAGGTAGCCTGATGAAATGTAAAGATCTAATGATGATTGTATCAAAAAACTCAATAAAGTAATCTAAATCTACAGTATATCAGAGATAGAAACCTTAAATATAACTGCTCTGCTCTATAGTTTACTAAGCTTTAATCCATGCTTTGTGTGCATCACCATTAGAAAATAAAAGTAAAAAAGATACATATTACAATGCTCTTGTGCTGATGCTATGAATATACAAAGAATTTCAAATGGCATACAGTAGGTGAATCTGAGGGTGTATTGTTATGAGATTGAGTTAACAGAGCCCTCTTGTGGTTAAACAAAGTATCAGCGATTGCTTTCAATTTCAAAATAAATCTCAACATCCCAATCATGATTATAAATTATTTCTATTTCTGAAAATCTAAATAAAACACACATTCACAAAGTAAATGTATTTACTATATACATACTGAATAAAACCAGAGCTTTTTAACTGGACCTCTTAAAACTCCTAAATAAATATATACTAAGATGTAACTCAATCTACTGAAAACATTTAACAAAAGCATTTGAACAGAAGCAAGATCTGAGAGTCCATAATATATGACAATATGGCATATATCATAACAATACAGTGCTCATTACACAGAACAAGACTTCCTAATAATTTTCACTGCCTTAAAATATACATGCTTAAAAATGCCATAAGACACTGATTCAAAACTACCAAAGTTTTGAATACTTTTAATATTTAAACCATTTTTATTATTTAAGTTATTGTTTATGCACTAAATTATTGTTTATGCACTGTCCTACCTATACATAGTGAAGGTCAAAACAAAATGACAAATGTTAAAGCATGAATCTGTCAAACCAGCTAAACCAAACTGGAAAACTCAAGTTCTTACCTGGTATACCCTACTAGGAGTTAGTTAGTTGTAGGCCTATGTACATCAGATGCAACCACCAGAGAGAAAATCTGATATTTAAGCCATTTATGTTACAATTACAAAAAATCCTATGAGCATTAAAATACAATAATCTAAAAAGCTAAATGTACAAAATGTTCACAAATCAAAGTACAAATACCAAATGTACATACAGTTGTGGTTAGAAATAACCAGAAAAAAATTGTTCAATCTTAGTCAAGGCTATGTTTTCTATTGCCATAAGCTTTTTTGTATGTAAAGTTAAAGTACAAGACACTGCAGCTGAAATTGTACCAGATTATTTTGAGGCTTTACCCCGTCGCTTAGTGTGCATGCTATGCACATTCCATTATACTACTTAGTGGTATTTTCTATCAGAATAAATCACAGACTCAGCCTATTTGTAAATGCCATTTAAAATTACCACAGACTACAAGTTTGTAACTATGTACCTTTTCAATAGAAATGGTAAGATGCTGTATGATTTACATTAATAAATAAAAACATGCTGCAGTAAAATGTTTCATATTGCAGTGTGTGATTCAGAACATCTCTTTGATCAATGGACGGGTACAATCCCACTTCCAGTGCTGGGGGGAATATGTTCATAATCTATATATAACCTTTACCCTTTTGTATCGTTTGTCAGTGAGCCAGCTCACTTTTGTTATAAAGTCTTTCCCCTGGCAGTTTGTTGAAGTTCTACAAGCTGCATACAGTTTTGGAATGACATATAGCTTTAGTACTTAAATAAATCCAATATCTAGCTGTAATACACTGTGTTACAAATTGAGAGCAATTTACAAGAACAAAGGTATGCTGCTAAAATATTAAAATATTTGCTTCACCAAACTTTACACTTTCTAACAAAACACCAGCAAAGCACTAGAGCAGAAGATGGCTGTCAGCTTTAAAAAGTCTCTGATTTAGGCAGATGTTGGCCGGTATGGGCTGCATGTTGAAACAGAGGGTCAGAATAACATGTGGGGATTCCCCTGGTTGACTGAGATGGGTCACAGGCTCCTGAGGAGGTCTTGGGCAATATGGCGATTCTCTCGGACATTGTGTCCGAGCACTGATTCTCATTTTCTCTCTGTCCCTTAGTGTGTAGATTTTCATAACTAGAAATACTGGATGGTCGACGAGATTCGTGAGCCATGGAAATTTGTAAATTGTTTGAGGGTATATGACCTGCCACAGTGACCTCTGCTGTCTCTAAATTGTCCTGCTCAATGCTCAGAGATGTTTGTGAAGGCTCTGCTCCAGATCTGGATAGCAATGTATTATCTAAATTTAGAGTAGGGTCACACAGTTCAGGCTGGTTTTGTGCCTCATTGAGTTCTGAGACAGTGTTTTTAGGAGGCTCATATGGAGGCGGCCATTCTCCACCATCTTCAGGAGTTCCTATCATTCCGTCAGGTGTGAGAGGAATCGGCCTATGCACTAGAACAGGGTCAGGTGAAGGAAGGGGCGACATACTGCCTGTCCCTTCATCTTTGAAAGTTTTTTTGTCCTGTGGAGGACTGTCATCCAACACGATGGACTCCTGTTCTAGAGAGATGTGCAGAGAGGTTGGTGGCCGTTTGGCGAGTTGGCCTTTGTTGGGCGTATCCTCTGAAGGGCTGGGTTTGGCTCCCTTTAATGGAGTCAGAACTACAGGCATCTCCAGACCTAGAGGCTTACGTGGAAACTCATCGGGCTTAGCTGTGAAAATAGAAAATGTTCACAAAAGGAAGGGATTAAAAACTGCAACAACGTATAAATGACGTATAAATGTTGCAATATACTGTAGATGGTTATGTAAACACTGACAAAATCATGTCATGAGTGTGTATACTGCGTATAGAAAATCTTGAACCTGGTGGTGGGAAGTCCAACTTCATTTTGCGAAGTTCAGACATGGAAACCTTAAGATGCTCTATGACAAGGTCATCATTGAGGTAGATGGACTGTCCTATCTTCTCCTGCAGGAACTCTCTCAGGTCCTCCAGAGACATCTTAAGTAAAAGTTCTGGACATGAGTAGCTACAGTTAGTGATTTGACATTGAAGAAACTTAAGTCAGTCTTATCTCATGATACGACCATTTGTAAAGGTTTATTTTATATGGGGGAAGAGAGAATCGGATTATGAAAGCAAATCCTATTAGGGCTTTTTATGTTCAAAAGGGGGTCATTAACCCATATCAGAGACTGTATTGTGTCCTAAAGCAACACACATTATCAGCGGTTATAGGCTGAGGTACCAAATGACAGAATAAAAGATGAACTCACTTTTGTGGAGTTGAAGGATGGTGTAAGCCATGGCTGTCAGAACTTTCTCGCCCTCGAGGATGAAGATGTCCCATAGACGTAAAGTCAGAGTAAATGGGGTCTGTGAAAGATTTGCATCTTAATAAAAATGTCCTTACTACTGTATATAAAGACAATGTGACAACAATGTGATGGATTTAAACCCATGCAACACATACAGTAAGTTGACCAAATATACTGAATACACTGCAAGTCACTTTGGATAAAAGCATCTGCCAAATGCATAAATGTAAATATAGCTGTACAATATCATTATACATAAGACCAGATAATCTAAAGCTAATATGATTTAGTGAGCATCCTGCAAGCCTTTCAGTTACTGGGTTGGATAACATTCTGCAAGGCCAACATTGGCTGTTCTCTTTCCTCTACAGCCAACCCACAGGATTGTGTGTATCTGCAAAGTAAACGTTAAAACCGTGTAAATGACATACTGCTCCTGGTTCAATCCCTCTATCCTAGACCATGAATTAGAGGGTAAGTTCTTTTTCCCAACATTTCTTGTTCAGTTTCTTAAACCTGAATATCTTTTAGTCAAGCACCAACCTCAGCCTGCATTCCCACGATTTAAAAGGTAATGTTGTGGCTGCTTATTAGGCATTTTCTAATCAGACTGTGTCAAATATATGACAGGCACTTGGATAGAAACTACTGGATCTCTAAAAGCTGGACTTCTTGATTATTAGAGATGGCAAAGCTTTGGAATATAATGTATTCAGCCAAACATCAGCCAATAACAACCTGTCTGACCCCAGGTAATCAGGCTTTATCTAAGCCATTTTCTTGTGTAACCACCAGCATGACCTTTCCTAACTTTATATAAATTCTTCTGGATCATTCTGCTTTATTTAGTGTGGTCAACTACTAACTACTGCACACAAACTACACTTAGATTAAAGATTTATACTCTCAAAACAAGTCCAAATGTCTTATGCAAGTTTTGCTTCTAAAGTAAATTAATTTTGTTGTGATATTATTTTATGTTTTTAATGTAAAGTCAAGAGACTTGTTTAAAAAAATGTAATTCATCCAATCTTATTACTGTAATTACTCTCATTTGTACTTCCATTCTCTGTCTTCACATCTACAATATGAGACACAACATCTGCCTGTATAAACCTGAATGTCCACTTATCAACTCTCAAGATAAATAAGCTTTTAGCTCGACAAGTCTGAGCAAATCTATGCACTGACTGCCAGCAATTTCCAGAATCATCAAGCTCCAGTTGTGCATATCCAGGGTTTCTATCTTTACGCCTTTCAATGGTGAAACAATCACAATTATTATCAGAACAGTTAACTTACCAAGTACATTCAAATGAATATCTCTAATACATTCCTTCATTCAGCTCCTGACTTTTGAGGCATGTGATTTAACATGCACTCTTAGCCACCCTGTAACATGGCTTACATAATGTATTTGTGTCTTTGGTAAGAATGTTTAGAGCATAAATGAAAATGAAAATGGTGAAACTATGCAATGTGTAAACACTTACTCTGTCAATGAAACACTGGAGGAACCATTTAGTGCTGTAAATGCCACTAGACATCTGCTCCTTATCCTGAAGTTTAACAGGAACACCAAAAAAATGGACCAAGAAACAAGAAACAACATTAGACAAACTGATACACAGTTATAAGATTTTTAGGTATGTTTAACTTAAAAAACATTAATCCAATAAAACATTACCAAATGCTTCTTTAGTTTAGGTAAAAGTTTGGAAAGAATCTGGTCATGGTGGTTCTGAAACCGCTGAAGTTTGGGAAAACCAGGGATGTAGAATCCTTTGATTGGTTAAAAAAGTGAAAGTATGAAATGCTACTTATTATAAATAAAAAAAATCTTGCAACATTTAAAATAGTTTACCAAAAAGACCAAAATGAGGCTCACCATGCATAGCATGTTTCTGATTGGTTAACAGCTGTGAAAGAGCCCAGAACGCATCTTCTTCGTTCATGAACATTAACAGAATGGCAGCAATCTGACTCATGCCCTGGCAGTAACTCACTTCCTGTGGACAAGAACAGACTTAGTCAGTTATTATGTAACTGTCCAACTCTTTGTGGATGTAAGCACGGATCTGACTGGATTCTTACCGTGTTGTACACAGAGTATGCAGAAAGCACATGGAACAATGATTGCTGCCTGTAAAGAGAACAACATCTTGTTCATGTAAGACTCAGATCACTCAGGAAAACTACCATAAAACGCCAATTTTGCGGTTGTGCCACACCACACCAGCACACATCAAACATCCATATTTTTTCCATAAAGAGCCACAGATTTATTTTTTTAAATTAGAGCCCCTCCCTTCATGCGTAAGTATTAATGACACCCTTCAGATGAACAAGACTTTCCACTTGGCTCTCTAAGGCCTGCAATTTATTAAATCCTCAGTGACATCACTCCCATTTCTGGCAAGCTGGGGGAATTTTTTTCAAAACCGAAAAACCGCTCTAGAAATCCGCAGCAGCAGTAGTGATATACATACACATTATAGTATTCACAAACCATTTATGGGCCATCACTACTAAGTAGTATGAAAATTACAGCATGTCATTGTTAAATCAAATAAGCAGCATTATGAGACAAGTGGTTTAACTGCACATTTGGGAGAAACAATTTATACTGTAGCTGCAGTATTATTTTTGCCTGCAAACAATACACTCAAAATAAAGACATCCCATCAAAGTGCATTTACTGTAAATGTATGAGTTACTTACTTTACACCGAACCTATCCATAAACATGATATGGTTTCGGAAGGTTCTGTTAATGTCAAGGTCAATCTGTTTGATTTCCGGAGAGTACAGCTGGGCTTGCTTCTTCATTTTCTGTCAATCAAACAAACCACTACATCAAAAATATTTCATCAAAATGACATATAGTTATATTACTGTGCACTGACAACACCTCTAGGCATGTTCTCCACTCAAAGCTCTTACAAAATAAAAATCACAATGAGAATCAAAGTTCTCAACACATACCATAATTACGACATTTATTGTTCATACAGTAAAACCTTAATCTGTGAGACTTCTAATGGCTTAGGGTAATTTAAGATATTTTATTATTTTTATGGATCCACCGAGTTGAAAGCAATCACAGCAAGGGTCACATAGGTCCAGTGAAATACTGGAGGATAAAAATACTTCCTGCTTGTTGTGAATCTCAGTTTGTTTTGCTTGTCAGGTTTTGTTCTCCAATCTCTCGCTATGATTTGTATCAGCCATCTGCCTGTTGTCAGATCACACTCTAATCCTCTGAAATAGCTTTACCAAAACAGCAATAATCCCACTCTCACCAAACAACCGGCTTCAGGCCTGCAGAAAGTCACGACTGTAGTCATGACGACCGTGTACATAGGTTGCGGCTAAATCTGATGAGATCTTGTGTGTGAATGTTTTCGTTTCTGTACCTCGTACTTTCCTGCATTGTCATTCTTGACCTTCTCGACGTCCAGAAGCAGGGCCCAGGCCTGCCCTCTCAGCTGCAGGGGAATGCCTTTATACACCCTTTTCATCATCTGCACAAAGAAATGAGTGAGTTGTCTTATTTTGTGAGTTGTCAGAGTTGTCTCACATAAAAAGTTTTGTAACAACTTTGCTCTGTGTGTCTGAAGCTAATATCCAAGCTAATGGTTGAAACCTCACCCGGTCACTGTTTTTGTACTTGCTCCAGTTTTTCAACATCTTCAACCATTTCTGCACCCTCTCAATCTCCACCTGTTTTTGCTGCACAAAACAATAAGGTCTGATTAAGAACGAAGTAAATAAAAAAAGTGTAAAGAGAAGAATAGCATCAGTAGTATATGGTGCATATCACACATGCCAAGATGCTCAACAATATAAATCTCTGCTACATGACACAAATTTCCCCTCTGTGTTTTCTCTAAGGAAGTAATGCTTCAGTTCTCATTTGAAAAAGTTGTACTCTGGGCTTAGACAGAGGAAAAGTGCCCAACTATTTTACTTTCCCCCTCTAGTCTTTAACCTTTATGTACCGCAACACAACTGTGCAAATGTCATCTGGCAAATGCATCAGCCACCTCCATGCTGTGAATGTGCCACACGGGAGCACACCTTCAGACAGCCCAGCTGTTTCTGCCATGCATGCTTGTATACAAACAGCATATCTGAAGGTCAGAATAATCCCTCTTACAAAAGAGTCCGTTAACCAACAGCTCCTTGTGATTCAGTATGTGATCTTTAGTTTTCTTTCGTTTACAGTATGTGTGTACTTCTCATCATTATAAAACAGTATATTTATATACAAATACTTGGTGTATACACCATCAGTAAAGCTTTTTGTTTACAGTATGATACTTTACATTACCTTCTCTTCATGTGCACTTGGTGTGGGCAGTTCCTCTTCACTGTGAGAAAAACAAAATTTGCACAGTCACGCTCCTCAACTCAGATTGCATAACACAGTGAATTTGTTTTACTTCAGGTCAAAGATTTGACATCAAGTGCTGAACCAACAAACTAAATATTATGTTTATCGAGTTTACAATATATTTATATACACTACAATAAGACAATACATACTGAAGAAATCCAAACCGATCTGTGACTCGATATACACTGTAGTCTGCATCTTCCCAAGGATCAATCTGAACGCCAGCTTCTCGACCCTGAAACACACACGCAAGCCAATATTTAAGTACTAGTCAATGTGTCATTTTATGTTGTTTTTTAACAGAAATGGTGTATAGAAAAAGTGTGTTAGGAAAAAAGGAGGACTAAATACAGGTCAACACAGCTTAAATTATCTTAAATATGTCTGCATTTACACACATTTACACATGACCTTTGAATTACTACAGATTTCTTAAAGCAAGAAATTTAGTGCCATCTACAATTAGTGAACTAATGTAATAAAGTGGCAACATTTGATGCTCTAAACTTAATTAACTATACGTTTACTCAGTCTACTAGTTCACAGCTGATGTTAAAAGCTTTTCCAGTTGGTGGGGATTGATTCCCTGAGGGTGGATGCATGCTGCTCTCCTGCCCTCTTTCAACACTTTGGCGGAGAGAAAAGTGAAAAGTAAGCAGTGATCTGTGACAAACGGCCAAAGATTACAGTCCTAGTATTACCCCAATTTCCAATTAGTTTGTAAGAGGTGGCAGGAAAGTCATGATGTGCCATGGTCAGATTGATCACCACAGCTGTATGCTCCACAAAAGGGTAACTATTATGAACATATCACAGCTCTGTCATACAAACTTCTGGGATGTCCATCACCTTCTTTAAAGACTTGAATGAATATTTATTTTAGCACATACAACAGTACCATTTCAGATAATATACTGTAGGTGCCAGGTATACCTACTGTAAGTACAGTGTTAAGAGAATTTACCTTATTATACTTAGAGATGATCTCAGCACGTTCCTCTGCTATCAGCACCTCTATGTCCTTCTTCATGTCAATATCTAGAAATGCAGCACATAAACAATAATTAATGAAAAAGAGAAATAATCTAAAAGATCTGACTTACAATGGTGGACCATGACATTTCAAACACCATGATGTTGCACTTGCATACTCTAAATCCATAATCCAAAAACCAAATGAAGCAATTTAAGAAAATATGTTTACTTGGACTGATATTTGTCTATTGTGAAGAAGCAGTCAACATTGTACTATGTACATGGTTCTTGTAACATATGAACATGGTTTTTGCATTGTACTACATACATGGTACTATGTACATTTGACAATAAATAACTTCATAAAGTCTCAGAAATCAAAACAAAAACAGACTATAAAACCAAGGGAGATCTGATGATTATGTCTACAGTATGTTGCATTTGAGTGCAACACTTTCCTCATATAATATCAAGCTTGACCGAAATCAGGTCTCTTGACACAGAGTAACCTGATCTTTCTTAATGACTTGAACATCCCGTTGGTCATATAAAAGCCTTGAGTGTCTATGAAACATTATCCCCCTGGGAACAACAGATCCAAAGGAGGGTTTCAGCTGTCTGAAAGAAAACTGTGTGTGTGCGGAATATGTTGAACACACTAAATAGAAACTGTCAATGAATTGAAAGAGTCATCCACTGTGAGACAGCAGTGCTGCATGACACACTATATGTCATATAGAATATTTCCAGCTCAAAATATAAAACAATTAATAGTCATGTGAATTTTAATGCACCAATCAAAAGCCGGCTAACTAAAAACAATGTGTACAGTATGCTGAAGTCGGTTGCTGCGCCTCTGAAGTAACAAAACAAGTGCATCTGTCATGTTTGCATAGTACTATTGTTGACACTTCCTGATGTATTTACTTAGGAACTAGGGACAGGTGTTAATATAACAATACTCTCATTGTTCTCACTATGAGCCTCATGAGCACAGCTTTCCAAACATTTTTTTTAATCTCTCACTTTCCTTATGTCTCTATTATTCTTCCTGTGGCAATGCAAAATAAGACAAATCAAAACTAAAACACAACTAAAATGCCAAACAACATTTTAGTTTGAATTGCTTGTATATCTCTAGCATATACTGTATTACCAACCCACACTGCTTCACATGTAACACGCGACATACTTCAGATTGATCTGAAATCTGGATCCATATTTTGAGCATAAAAAAAATAATCACATAAATAAGCCAAGATGACAAAATGATCCCGGATCTGTCTCCCAGACACATTAATCCATACTATCCTGGGGGAAAAGAGAGGATAAGAACTACTTTCTCCTAGAGAGAACAGTATTGTCATCTCCCATTAGGATAGAATCTTTGATACAACCTCAGATTTATAACCATGAAGGTTGTCTTTTTGAATGTGAAAAAGCAAAGAATAATATCTATTTGCCAACATTTTATTTCTATGACGTCATCAAAGATAAAATGTAACACATAACATAATATTTTCTATGTAAAAATAGCACATCTGCTATTAAAATCTACATGTTCTGTGAGGAACATGTAACACCTAAATAATAATTTACACTTTCAACAGAAAAACTGAGGCACAAAAAGGTCACAGTTGTTTTTTTAATAGTTCTGTTTAAATGATGATAGATGGCAGTCCCAAGAGGAGGGACCAACATCCCATCCACTGAAGACTAGAAGACAGTAAGGACCCAGCACATACTATTTTTTATAAACTTGAAAGCTCTATGTCACATAAAATGCATTGTGGTTACATGTGGAAACGATCTGCTTCTCTAGCATGGGCTCCTGTGAGGCAAAGAAAACTAAAACTAAAAGAAAACCTGTGGTTTTGTGTTGCTCTGTGTATGGGTACCATCCCCCTTTCAAAAGGATGGAGGGACGGCTGCTTCAGCACAATGATGAGCAAGCATTTCATACAGTCCAATCAGCTAAGAGTACACAACAACAGAACTATTCCCCGGAGAAGACGTACATTCTGCTGGATTCATTACTTATTTCTTTATGGTTTTTCTGACATTAAGAAGGATGGATAAATTGTATGTTTCCTCTACTTGGCCAGAAACACTGATGTAGAATCCCTCAAACAATATCTTTTAAAAATATATGTTTTGTAAGCTTTTATGTTCCTCGTGGTCACACTTAACGGAAATTATTTATCACAAGCAAGTTCTTTAAACGGTTATGTTTCAGTTATTCCTGAATAACAAGTATGTCAGAAATTAGGACAAGTCATTATTTCGTATTTGAGTGATGACTGGGTGTGGTTTTTACTTTGTCTGAGCTGTTAGCTTAAAAGAGTTCATTTTTTTGGTCTTTCCATTTTAGGCTTCACTGTTGATCATCTACTGTGTTTTAGAGTCAAGAACAGAGGGAAAACGTTGACCTGCGGGCACACATCTTACACAAGGTGCCAAAATAGCCATTTCTCTAGAGAGCCAGTCTACTAGTTGGCTCTGTATGACAAGCCTGTCCGCTTAATGTCTTCCCAGCTGGAGAAACTCCATGCCGAGTGAATCATCCACATGCAAAAACATACACAAAAGAATCTAAAGTCTTCAGTGTCTTTTGAGAGGTTTTCAAAACAACAGAATGCCCACTAACTTTCATTCACAAGTTTACATGTTAATGTTTTGGCAAAAGAACTTGAACGTACAATATCACTTACATGCGACAGTAAAAATAAGCGAGTACATGTGGGCTGCAGCTTTGAATTATTCATGTGCTGAATGAGGGGTGTGTTTGTTGGCAAGCATGCATAATAAGAAGCAGACATTTTTAAAGAGTAATACGGTATGTAGTGGGGCATTCAAGGACTTATGACAACCCCAGAGCAGTGAGTCATACTGTGGATTTACATTTGCCAGACTATTGTGAAATGTCAAGCATGAGTGCAGTTTGGCCTTCATTTTATTTTTTATTATAAAATAATTGAATTTATATATTAGTGTCAAATAAATTCTTACAAACTCTGAAATGTGTCTAAAGAAACATTCAAATCTATTAAACTTTTTATTTCACTACAGAGTTCAGACTTTTTGTAATTACACTTCTTATACTGTTGTCAGTAACTTATAGTTTTTTATAAAGTTGTTTTTATCTAAAGCTGTGACACAATACCGTTAAGTGAAAAAGTTTGGGAGGCCTCACTCCTGAAACTCTAGTTTGCTTCACTTTGGAGAGTAATTTATTAAACCGTGACATCACACTTTTGGATCAGGCCAAGGTTTGGACAAGGGTGGTTATGGAAAAAAGAAAGGCTACAGTCATTGGTTCCCTTTATGTAAGGATATAGACAAAACAAAGAGCTTAGGCTGGACATGATGACGCTTTTTGTTTAAAAAAACGAGTACCAATTTAAATTGGGTTAAATAATCATAAAGCTCTGATCTGTTAATATACAGTATGACATAAAAGGAAAATCTAAATATTTATAGGGGCAGAGAACAGTTATGTGGAGGCAGAACACTTGGTGATGGTCATGCCAGGACAACTGGCATCACTTTCATCAGCAGCTGGGTGGGCCGTCACTGCCTCGTACTAGCTCACAGATGTAGAACACTTCAACACACTGAGCGAGCCTTGTACTGCCTGAGAGCCTCCCACAAACAAACACACACAGAGCAGACATTTGGGGCTGACATTCTTAGACCAATCATTAATGTGACAAACAGTTTGGTCAATTCACATTAAATTTATTCTGCTGTAATATTTAAACAAAAGCATGCAGCCATGACAAGTAGTGTTTTAACAATTGTGTAACCGATAAGTGAGAAGTCAGTGAGCTGAAATGGTACTGGATCCATAAGATTAAAAAGGGTTTGAATATAAATAGAATAGCTGGCCATCAAGGTCTGAATCCAGAATAAATACTTTTGATTAAAAATATAATATTTTTCGATTAAGAAAAATAAAACTTACTAATAAGGAGCATGCAAGTAACATATGCTAACACTTTGAGGAACGATTCAGTATTGCAAAAACCTGCATTTGTTTCACTAAACACACACATTCCAGATTAACCAGGCACATTCAAATTATGTAATGTTCAATTTTTTTAGTGCAGATGTGCCTCCTTTCTAGAAACCTTTCTAAAACCTCTTTTCTAAAACTCTCACTAAAAGTGCCTACCGAAAGATAGATTCCATTAAAAACATGTCATTCTTAAATTCCCTAAAAAGTGGTCTTAATATCAATCGTGCTATCAATCTGTAATGAAAAACTGCATCTCATGCTGGAGACATGGTCTACTGGTCAGCACATGGCCACTTTTCTTCTCCCCACTACTTCCTGTTATCTATCTACTGGACTTCTCAGTAGATGCAAAATGCATCACATAAAGTAACAAACACTTCATATTTCACATTTCTAGTCTAGTCTCTTGAGGTGAAACATAACTATTACAGTGGCAGCTACAAAGCAGCTCAGTGACCTAACTATCTCTATGTATTCTCTGAACTACAGACACAGCATTAACACTACTGTGCAAGATCGATACAGAGCACACACAGTGATTACCCCAGTGAATTAAAAGACCTGAGAGAGGTCAGTCGTAGCCTAGCAGTTAGCACACATGCACTGACATATTGAGCCATTGTGCTCATTTAATCTTCCTCTTGTCACTTTACTGTACCCCCAAATAAAAGTCAACAAAAAGGTTAAAAAAAAAAAATCACAAAAAATAAAAAGAAAGACTTTAAATAGATGTCAATTATGTGAAGAACTGATACAGCCATGACCATATAGAGAATAATAAAGAGTGATAACAAGGTGATAAAAGGTTTAATGAGCAATAACCAATAAAGTAAAAACGCCTGCTATACTTCCATACAGCTATGTTTTCTACTGCAAAAAGATATTTTTACAGCTTTATGTTATGCATTAAACTGACTGTTTCTAATGTTTCAGGATAAAACCTTCTGAAGCACATATAAAAACAAATTACATAACGTATTTGTATTTGAGCAGACTCAGCCATACTGTACATAAACAGAGCCAACGCTGTTTTTATACTGGTGTGCATGACCACAGAAATCCTAAAATGAAAATTTAACAAAAAGAAGCCCATTTAAAAGCTTACATATGACAGACACAGATCTCTCACTGGCCTACTTCCATCAGCTGAACATCTGTGTTTGGAAATGGCAAAAGCATCACAATTTCCCCATGTGCGTGTGTGTGTGTGTGTGTGTGTCAAAAGAAATGCAGAGACAAAGGAATGTATCAGAGTCTGATATCTACGGTGGCCGAGAGAGCTCAACGCGCTGCAAATAAAGAAAACACATGCAAATAGAAAAAACATCTTCATTAGTTTGACAACACATGCGCTGCAAAGTCCACAACACTTGCAAATAGAAAAACGCTGCAAAAGTCCACAACACTTGCAAATAGAAAAAAGCTGCAAAGTCCACAACACTTGCCAATAGAAATACGCTACTGCAAAGTCCACAACACTTGCAAATAGAAAACGCTGCTGCAAAGTCCACAACACTTGCAAATAGAAAAACGCTGCAAAAGTCCACAACACTTGCTGCAAATAGAAAACGCTGCAAAGTCCACAACACTTGCAAATAGAAAAACGCCGCTGCAAAAGTCCACAACACTTGCAAATAGAAAAACGCTGCAAAAAGTCCACAACACTTGCAAATAGAAAACGCGCTTGCAAAAAGTCCACAACACTTGCAAATAGAAAACGCGGCTGCAAAAGTCCACAACACTTGCAATAGAAAACGCTACTGCAAATAGCAATCCACCACAACGGAAATGTTTCAAGGGGACCCAAATAAGTGACGAACCCTACTGGGACCTGCTTATTGTTTAATTTTCTACTCAAGCCAGTGTTGTTAATGACTTGTGTTGGACTTGGCAATTAATCCTTCAAGTCCGCTGTTCGCTTATCCAGGAATGAAGACTCAAAAAGTATCTTTAAAATGATTTATTTTAACAATCAAAATATATATTGAAGAAAATCACACTTGAAGAAAATATGCAGAATTCTGTCCCTAGTTATATAATTCTAGGAGTTCACCAATCGAGCAATAACCAAGTGACCTCTCTTTCCCTAAAACTTTCAGTATTTAAAGTCTTCTTCTTGATGGTCGTGGACAGCTGCCAAGGCCAGCAACCCAGACCTGTTGGCACCTTTTCCCGAATTTGGGCATGGTTATCTCCAGCTTTCCTGCTAGGGTCTGCAAAGATAATCGCTTAGTCTGCACAAACAACATTTTGTAAAGGGCAAAAGACATTCGAGTGCTTAGGGCACTTACTAAGATAGCACATTTCATATATGGTTATACCGGTTCTTTCTCTCCTTGGTAAATTTCCACTGCCAAGCACATAAGACTATGAATATATATATATAGCAAATAGTGATTAATATTGTTTTATTGATTAATGTTATTATAATGATTAATATCAACACCAAAATATATGAGAGTAAATAATGGTTATTAAAACACAAGAATATATCAGAGTTAAATAATGATTAATGTTGAACTCTGTAAAGACAAATGATTAATGTCAAACTCTGTAAAGGAAAGTTAAAACATGATGAATACAATTTCCCTTTACTTGAAAGGTGAGTTTTCTTTTGTTTATTTAAACATCCTGATCGTATAATTGCCTTTTTATATTAGTAGCCTAAATAATCTGACATGGTACACAACAGTAGAAAATTAAACAATAAGCAGGTCCCAGTAGGGTTCGTCACTTATTTGGGTCCCCTTGAAACATTTCCGTTGTGGTCGGTGCTATTTGCAGCCGTTTTTCATTTGCAAGTGTTGTGGACTTTGCAGCGCGTTTTTCTATTTGCAAGTGTTGTGGACTTTGCAGCGCGTTTTCTATTTGCAAGTGTTGTGGACTTTGCAGCGCGTTTTTCATTTGCAAGTGTTGTGGACTTTGAAATTTGCAAGTGTTGTGGACTTTGCAGCGCGTTTTTCATTTGCAAGTGTTGTGGACTTTGCAGCGTTTTTCTATTTGCAAGTGTTGTGGACTTTGCAGCGCGTTTTTCTATTTGCAAGTGTTGTGGACTTTGCAGCGCGTTTTTCTATTTGCAAGTGTTGTGGACTTTTGCAGCGCGTTTTTCTATTTGCAAGTGTTGTGGACTTTGCAGCGCATGTGTTGTCAAACTAATGAAGATGTTTTTTCTATTTGCATGTGTTTTCTTTATTTGCAGCGCGTTGAGCTCTCTCGGCCACCGTAGATATCCCATAACAGAGTCACCTGAACTGCACCAGAATGAATACATTTCATTTGAGCAATTTAAATACTATTTAAATGTATTCGCTTTCGTCTTTTCAGCAACCACTTTTTAAAGTAAATATTAATTTATATGTGCAAAGTGTATCACTTCTGTCGATTAGGACCGCGCGTTATTCTGGATGAAAGACTGTTTGTAACGCCAAAACAAGCTGCAAAAAAGACGCGACGAATATGCGCGTTGTAAGTGCGTTTATATATAGTATAAAGCCCACGCAATGCTCAAAATTAAACAGAAAAGCGAAGGATTTACAGACAACTGTGATGGATTTTATATCACTGAATCCAGCAGCAAATTTACAACGATCATCATATAAAATGATACTCTTAGGTGTCGTCGTAATTCCTGTCATAAATTAAATATGTACATACATAACTGCGTGTGTCAGTGGCAGTAAACGCAAACCGGAGGAACGACACTATGATGGCATGACAGCGAATGCTTGCAGAGAATATAAACAAAGGGTTCAGGTGGGGAAAAAACATATTACCGTTTATTGAGAAGACTCTTCATTCCTTCATCGCTGAAAACATTGGAGGTAAAGCGACGCAAAATGCTAAAATCCTGGACCGAATACAATAGCAGCATATAACAGAGAGAAGCGAGCGTCAGAACGCGCTGTAGCAGACGATTCAGGTTCAATCTTGGCTGCCTGCAATCACGTGACCTGACAGTAAAGACCGCTTGCATCGAACTGCTATTGGCAGGTCACGTGATCAGCTGCTTCTACGGTAATACACGAATAATAATCTCCAATAATTGTGTAACTTATATATGATGAATCATAAAAATATTTGTGTCTGGGTTGTATCAAATCTTGAATTAAACAAAGATTTAAAGGTTAAAGGAAAAGTAAATGGTCAACTTTAGGATTAAAGGCAGTCAAGCACATAAAATGAAGCAGTGAAACGTATCTTATAAACAGATGTTTAAAACTGACATCACACGCTGTGTGGGATTTTTTTAAATGATAGGTTTGCTCATACATGTTTAAGTAAAACACACCAACAATAATATTCATATTTTAATTATGTTTGGGCTAACTGCATCTGCTTTTGTGAATAGATGCTTTTTGTGAAGATAATTTGATATTTGATTTATGAAAAAAAAAAACATTTTTTAACAACCTAGACCTCTAAAACGCAAGCAAGACATGACGACAAAATGGAATAGTGCAATACTGCCCTCTGCTGATGATAAGACGACTTCTGACATAACCCAGAGTGCAGGCTAACTAGGCCATACTACCCGGCCAAGCCTGGCCCCATTGTCGTAAGTTTATTTTGGCGTTGATTATCTTGTCTTTTGGCATTGGTATTCTTAAATATTGCGTATGCAGTTTTAAGTTTGGTGAATTATTTTACAAGGTGCGTTAACATTTTTGTTAACAATCTTCTATAGCTCATTGAACATAAACATTGACACATTTCACTTTACTGTTTTGTTGACATTACTTTATTTTCCTCCAAGTCTTATATTTTTTCTCTTACTTGTGAATATATACCTTAGTTATACTTTAGTAACCAAAATTTATATATATCATTTTTTTTCTTAACTTATACCTACCTTGTATTTATTTTAATCTATATTTTTGTAATTTTGTAGAGTCTGTAGAGTTGGACAGAATAATTTCACTGCATACCTTATATAACTGTATACCTTATATAACTGTGAGTGTATATGTAATATACAGTATAGTACATTAAATAAATAATTAAAATGTGTGCTTTTCTGCTTATACAAAAGTATTTTTGTATGCCTATTCATACTAACTACTATCCAGCCTTGATTGTCAACCAGCTTCATCAGGAAGACCATCTGTCTGACCCTCATTTGTTGCTGATTTCAACATGGTCATTCTTGTCCACCAGCTAGAGCAGCACTAAGCAGCATAAACCAGCTTGGACCAACATAGGTTAGTTAAAGCTGGTCTTTTCAGCAGCAGGACACCCAAAACCCAACCCTGCATACAGCCTGCTGTGATATGACCTTTCTCAATTCCTTGTTATGTAAATAATAGATTCCAAATAATAAAATACATACTGTGTTTGGGTATAAATTTGTAATGTAATATTAGAGGCAGGACCATAATAAAGTCTTAAACAGCTCAGTGGGGGTGCTGCAACAAGTCTAATGGATTCTAGTTAATACCAATTTACCTGACTTAGAGTTTTTTTATCATCATCATCATTAAAGTAATATCAGACTAGCGTAATAAATCAGTGTACAGTCAGAGGGGCCTAGAATCTTGATCACAGATATTTTAAAATGAAATTAAATATTTTTAAATATCAACTTTGGCCACTAGGTGGCAAGAAATTCCAAGCTAAAAGCTCCGAGCTCAACATGTGGAGACATTGGAGGGGTCAAAGGGTTGCATGAGTGTTTCCCCTCTGTTCTGTTTATGCTGGCTTGGCTTTCATCATAGCTAGATGAGACATTCCCTTAGTGAATGAGGCATACAAGGTTACAATCTGGAGGTTTTTTACGGTCATTAAAATAAGCGAAAAACTGATGACAGAATGTATGGCAAAAGCCAATTCTAAATAATTACAGATGAAAGTAAGGAGGAATCATGACCGTATTGCTTTACGTATTATGACAGTTGGTTCAGGCTGACTTTTAAGTCCACCCATTCAAACACTGTTGCTTTCAAGTTTTCTCTTCTGTGCTCACTGCAGGTGTGCGCTGTGGTTACGTAAGTCTGTTTTTCTGAGGGGATTTGCTGTCTCTGGTGAAAAGCAAGGCACTAAAGGGGGGGTGGGGGAGATGAAGGTCTACGCCTTTTCTTTTGTTCTTTTACCTGTTCTTTCTATCTATCTATCTATCTATCTATCTATCTATCTATCTATCTATCTATCTATCGTCTGTCTGTCTGTACACTTAATGTAGACCTAAATGTTAATTGCTTCACGTCTGCTAGCTTGTTCATATCATGTGCATTGATTCTCAGGTAAATGACACCCATCTGAATTTATAGCAACTACAAAGGGCTTGTGGAAATCTGATAGTGCTCATAAATTCGTAGAATCGTGCCTGTGAATAGACTTTAATGACCCCACAGATTGTCCTGAAATGAGAGATTCAAACAAATCCGTTAGCTGTTGCTTTGTACAGTCTAGCACAGTTTCATCCCCCATATTTGACTTCATTCAACTCAAGGAACATCCTTTGTTTATTTACGCACTTCAAACGTCACAATTACCATGACATTTTTCACTTTGATTGGAGAGCTCCATTCATTACAATACGCTCGTCTTTTTTGTTTGTACATATGTGTGGGAGAGATGTCCAATGCATATTGTTCCTTTTCATTTGTTGTGGAAATCAGAGTGTCTGTAGGAGTTTGTGTTGTCTTTGGGTGGGGACAATAGGGTATGGTTATAATAGCTAGCAGAATTTGAGAGTGGGCTTTTGTAGGTTCGGTGTTTAAGAAGATAAATTGAAAATTGAAGAATTGGCCTATATTTAGCAGGAACAGTACAGGCCGGAGGCACTGCAACCTGATTCAGTGCTTTGAGGCAGACCCTTTCCTTCCCTCCATGACAGATCCATCCAACCCTCGCTGAACTATTGTGAGATGGGCCCTGGTGTGATTCAAGACCTCCTGTGCAACTTGAGACTGAATGCCAGTGCAGGTGGAGAACTTGAACAATTCTCTTTTTTATGTGGATATGGATGTGTGGGAGGCAGTGTTTGATTTGGCACAGAGCAGACTCTGTTCTACAGATAAAAGTATATATGTACAGTAGCTCAAGAGGGCAATGACCTCCAGGGTTGGAAGCTTTTCACTCTCTATACACTTCATGCGTGACAATGCTTTTGCCTTTGAGGAGTACTACATTATTATATTTTCACACGATTAGTATTGCTATATTATTATGAGTAAATTGACATGTATTCCAAGACAAATGTTACAATAAGGTTAATTAAATTTAATTCAACACACTTAATTTTCACATTAAAGATCATTTTTTTTCATCACCCTAATGTCGTTAAAAACCTACTCTTTCTTCTACACAGAACAAGATATTATGAGAAATGTTTTTTCTCATTGTCAGTCAGCGGGGGCCAATGATGTTAGTTACCACCATTCTATAAAGTTTAAAATTTTTGGTGGGAACTATCCATTAAGTAACATTTTTGTGCATCTTAAAAAGCTATTGGCATAAAAGTGGCATCAATATTAGTTGTTTAGAAAAAAATCAACTTTTTTAGTTTTTTTGTTTAAATGTGTTTTAATTTTTGTTTAATCTCAGGTAATTCTCATTAGTCTATTGTTCTCAGAAGTGACAGATACACTCTTTTGCTTGTTTTCACGTTTGTTGCAGTATGAACAGACTTCAAGACATGTCCTCGACCCAGAACTGGTCCTCAGCTAATTGAGGAAGCTTAACTGAAATAATCGTGAAGCGAGGCCATCAGATCTGAATTTCCTCTTCCTCGATGCCAGGTGGTGTAAGGATAAAGACCACAAACATCACATTGTGATCTGGAAAAAGCAGGTGGGCAAAGAGAGGTCAATAAAATATGAGGTCATAAAAGCGAGCGTGTCATCAGTTAGCATTGGGGGAAGGAATGAGGCATTTGTTTGTGCCTCTGATTCAAATTAGTCTCTCCACATCACTAGCCTGGAAGTCATTTTGTACTGAAGGCTGGCAGCTCTGATGGTGTGCTCTCTAGGAAAGTCTCTGTCGCCATACAGTGGTAATGAAATGGAACTTATTTACACAGTTTCCATGGAAACTACCCATTGGATTTATTGGATTCATACTTTTTCCCTTAAATCAGAGAATTTGGTTTATTTATCCTATTCGTTTCTTTTTTCAGGGGGCTCCTACTCTCCCTCTTTCTCTCTCGCTAAGAAACAGTCGGTCTGTGTTTAACTGTAAGAAATGTTTAAAATATGTTTCGTAAAGATTATGCTTTACATCTGTTTTCAAAGTCTATTTACTTGCAAATGACCTGCAAATAGTATATAAAGGGAGTGGATTACACAATGTTCCAAAACCTTTAAATGTTTTAATCAATTTGCTTTTATTCATCCCAAACTTGGTTTCACTTGGAGAAGCAGCACAGGTTACTAGAAATATACCATGCGTTGGATAAACTAAATTGGTCATGAACTTTTTCCTAGAACGTGCACCTGCACAGAAACTTTAATTAAACAAGTTCTAAATAGAGTCTGAAAACCAGATGGAAAGCATGGGGAAGGGGAGGGGGACACTTTTGCGTTAGGGAAAGTCTTTTACCTGCGTCATGGGTTTTCACTCACAGAGAAAGGCTGTCTGAAAATAAGCATTAGAGCCCCACCACCATCTCCCGGGCTTCCAATGTGGAGTAATGTTTGGTTTGCATAACACAATGTTGTGGAAGAAACGATTCAGCTGCTCCTCAAATCTTTGTAACTGAACCGTAACTGAAGTATCCTAAAGATCTCGCTAGTCCATGACCGAATCATTCATAGGTGTGAGAAAATTACGATGTCGACTCTCGCTGTCCTTTTGTTGCACAGTAGAACAACTGGCTTTCGCTTGCGTCAAGAGCGTTTCTGTCTGCGTCACGGGTTGATGTTTCCATTACCTTAAACTCAGAACACACTACATTATGAGCCAGACTCTTGACTGATGTATAGTGGTCTGCCTATAGTGGTCCGGATTTGTGGATGGCAATACTTAAAGCTTTGTTTTGAAGTTGGACTCAAATTTTGACCTGACTTCAAGACTCACAGAAAGCTCTCTCTTTAGATTCAAGTCCAACTTCTGTGTAACTTTATATTTTCATGATTTGACATGGTTTGTGGTGCTCATATTTTTCCCGTTTAAGATTGTTACAGTTGTTTTTAAGCTATTCAAAAAACTGCTTAAAAAACATATTTTACAGTTACCTAAGGTAACAAATTACTTGTCATTAGCTGCCACATCTAAACTACTTCAGTTTACATGTTATATAAGATAAGCTAGCTTATTTGAAACAAAAATCTCCTATATACTGTATGTGATCACAATAACAGAACAAAAAAAAGGTTCACATAAAATTCACTTCAATTCTGATTTGGTAGCTGGTGCAATAAACAACGCCCTTAAGGCACAGTTCATTACCAACACAAGTTTAAGTAGAACTATGATTTCCATGAGCTGGGCTCACCCACAGTGGAGAACATGAGGTTGTTTCCATATCAGATTTCTGAAACTGAATCTTGCTAATAACGCAGCAAACCTACAATGTGTTGTGGTACATTGAGCATCAACAAGACAGAAGTGTTTCCCAAACACCTAAGGCCCTGTTGAGGCCTCCATAAAGAAAAAGTGGGGGTTCATTTAACAACTGTGTAAAGGACTTCCCCAAATGTTTACAGGTGGTATTAGTTGCACATGTGAACCGCAGTGACTCAGTGGGCGGCAAAGTTTCTCACTTTTTTATTGAGTATGAAAAGGCCATGGAAAAGGTCAGCAATTATGGAAAATGAGGAATCACTAGGCTTTGGAAGAATCTATATTTATTTATTTTGGGGCAACTGGTACAGATTTTCAAGAGTTTCTGTAGGATGTTAGGCTAAGAGACAGTCAGTCTCCTTTGCCTTATTTAACAGCACAAACTGACAATGTCCAATTTCTACAAAATGTGATACACTTTAGCTTTGCATTAACATAAAATTGCTAAACGACAGTATCCTTATCATATTATATTACACACGATTGTATATACTACACGCAACTGTAATTTATTAGTCACTATCTTAAGGCCTTAAAACTATAAACTCATTTAGAAATAATTGAGTAATTCATTTACGCTTTAAACCGATAGTTTTCTATGTGGCTGTAAATGTTAAATGACAAAGAGTGGCAAATTTTCTCATTATAATGATTCTTTGAGTGACAAACACATCACATTAAAGGCTGTCCATATACTGGAATCAAACTGATGTTTTTCTTACGTTTTCTATATGACGTATCATATACATTATCAACCAGGTTTATATATTTCATGCATGTACATACACGCGTGCACTTTAGAAGTTTTGATCCTTGTGTCGGCCATCATCCTTTTGTTGTTAACCGTAGAGCCTCTGATATTCTGTTTGTTTATACGCGAGTAAACAGTGGTGTGATTGAAATACCATAACGCTGATACGAAATGGAATTGCTGCCTATTTGTCTTGCCAAAAAACAACGGCCCAGAGAGCCTCACTCTATCCGGTGGTGGGTAAAAACAAAATTTTTTTGTAATTGACACCACATGTGCTCGTGTATGGGGGGGGGGTTGTCTGTTACTCACCCCTGCGCAAACCTTCCGTCAGCTAATATCATAGTACCGATGTAAGACCCTCTCCCCCACACCCTCTGCCCTCCTCACAAACTCCAGGCCAGGGGAGGGTGACTTATCTGCTTTCTGTGGCCCAGCGTACCCTGCACAGATGCATGTTGGGAGGTAGCTTGGGGCATAGTGGCTGTTTGCCAGAACTGGGAGGTCTGGAGATGGGAAGAGTAAATGAAAAGACTTTGTCAGGCCTTTGACAAGTTGAACCTGAAGGCAACAGCAAATCTGGAAAGCAATGTTGGTGAGTCTCTGAGATAATCCTTGTCTCTTGCACATTCTATTTCAGTGAGGCGCTTCGTCTGAATATTGCCCTGTTCTCTGAAGCAGAGGCAATGACCCTAAAGATCCCCTCTGTCTCTGATGCTTTAATGCTTCCTAGATGCATTCGGGTTATGTGGTGTCTAAAATATGTATTAATAAACTCCAGGTAAAGTTATGTGAATGTGGAGAAACATTTTATTATTTTTTATTAAAAAACTGTTGGAAACTGTTTCTGTCTGAGCGCTGAGCAGGCTGTCTGCAAGATCAGATCAAGGTGTTGTGCCTCCGGTTATGGTCATGCTTAGCTCAGTTAGTTGCAAACAAAAGTCAGTTAAACATGATTGTTGGAAAAGCTTAATGCCATTTTCCCCTTTAATCATTTCCTGTTATTTCTAATGCGAAACCTCGAGGCACGTGATACCATTGCGCTTTGATGGAACAGTATAAAAGCCGTTTGACTGAAATGATCAGACTTCAGCATACGTCTGGATCTCTCGAGTTATTTATTTCTAGCCGTTGATGTTGCCTGCACTCATTTGCAATCATTTTAGAAATCAGCTGCATTCTCGCCCTTGTAGGGGTCAACAGCAAGTCGGGGGCAAAAAGACAGCGCTGTGTGCCCCAGGAGACTTAGTGTCAGCAAAGCGAGCCTAAATGGAAATCCTGCTATCACTGTGGAATTTTATTATTTAGTCATTGTTTGATTCATAGTCACCTGGTGTCTTTCCTCTCATATTCTATCACAGGACACATGAGGGAAGAAAATATGTTTGTCCAATAATAATATGTTCAAATATGTGATATACATCATTTGCCTTGCACAAAAATCTTGTGACTATTCTATTTTTCAAACAGCACTGACTGCAGGAGGGAAGGAAAGCTTTGGAAATGTTCTGCTAGTATGAGATGGGGTTATATATTTGTCAGTGGATCTTCCTATTATTCTTTGGGGCATAGTAAAAAATGCACTGATCTTTTCTGATGACAGCCGACTCAAGACTCAGCGCTGACCCTGTTATCAGTGAGAGCCACTAGTGACCTAATATTATTCATTTGTGCCCTTTTAGTCATTTACAGATTGTTATTTTTCAGTTATTAATAGCTTCTATAGTTGTATGAGTGTACAGATTTTGTCATACCTTTTAGCTAATTAAAACATGTTAAAGTACTCAGTAGTAAAAATCTCATTAACATCTTGGCCAAAACAGACAAATTTTGTTTTATTTTGTTTTTGTGCATCTTTTATTATTATGAAACTCGCATACGTATTATGAATAATTGTCTATTCTTTTTTCTATTCTTGTTTATGCTTGCAAGTGTCCCATTGAAGAGCTTTGTCCCATGGCAGTGGTGGCGTCCCTGCTTTGTTTCACTGTATTTATTTTTTGGATGGCTTTGTATTTTGATGCTGTGGATCACTGCTTTTAGAACGTACTTTTTGGCAGATCAGACTTACTCCACAGGGCTTCTCAAGTCTGATTGAATAAAAGTAAAAAGTACTATTTTAAAAAAAGTTACACTGCCTTTCATCTTAAAAAAAGAATTCTTAAATGTAACTTTGGTCTATTTTTAGCATTTTTAGAAAACCTGTAAGACCTGTTGTATGGGGTAATTTTGTGTATTTTCATTGGCTGAAATTTTTAAGGTGGTGTAGTATCACTGCAAATTTTCTTTTATTGACTCCCTTTTCTTACTTTTTATAACAGTTTATTATTTCATGCAGATTTATTACATCATGCAAATTTTCAAAGCATTCAAAAGATTTATAGGAAAGTCAAAAATGTGCTCACAACATGCCAAATCACTGTCCCCGCAAAATACAATTTCAGAATTTCAGAACTTGTGGTACGACTAAAACTAAAGCTAATTGTTGATGATAAACCAAGTGGACAGTTATTTGGGTTGTTTGTATTGCTTAAAACTTCAATGAAAGGAAGAGTCTATGTCTGTCTGTGTAAAATCTCTCTGTATGTAAATCATTATGAAAAAGTAAGAGCTATCTGACTGACAATCAGAGTTTATTTTAATGCTGTTTAGAGGCAGGGTTATCAGAGACACATTATATGTCAATGCTTCGAGAGTCTAAACTAAAATAGTCAGAGGTGCTATAAGATTTTATGCTGCCAATATGCAAAACTCCACTGAGAGTCAAACATGATGAGTGTATGAGCACTTTGTCTTGTACATTTGGCTGTGGGGGACTACTATTACACAATGTGGGATTGAAAAACACTTTTAGGACATACTTGACTGTCGCTGCCAGATTACCAGTGGCATTTCCCCCAGCTGCTTGTCAGGGTGTAATGGATTGATTCAGATTTAATAGTCTTAATTTACCGCTGCTGGGCCTGTGTTCCTCTGCCAGCCGCACAGCATGTCATGTTCTCTAACCTTTGAACTAAACACACATACACATTTAGACAAAAGACTTTTATTTGCAGATTACTAGCTAGAGCCAAATGAATTATTTAATAGTAAAACACATAAACAGAAGTACATTGAAGAAGATCAGATCCTCGTCTCTGACAGCCGGCTGGCTGCTTTCCCCGCCATGTGAAAGCCTTTTGGTCATCTAAGGAAAATCTGTATGAAAACAACAACAGTAGGCATCACATTTTATCTCCCACACAAATTTGAGATCATGGCTTAGATGAGCTTAAGAATAAAAAACAGGTCTGTGTGCAGATCAGAGGGCATATAGCTCCTGCATTGAAAGGAGAGTGGGTTTAATAAGCCAAATGAGGGGAGAGGAGACTTGGGTTGTGTCCAACTACAACATTTGTCTCCAACATTTGCCCTTTTTCCACTCTCAGTGCTTACATTGAGAAAACCCGTCATTGTATGTAATAGAACAGAACATGTGTAATAGTCCTGCTGGGAAAAATGCAAAGGAAAAGATTGATCATTTAGCGAGAAAGTCCCCCATCTAATGCAAGACAGGATCCCCTGGATGCTTTGCACAGCCCTGAACTTTAGTGTGCAGTACAGTTACAACAAAGGGCTTTTCTGCTGTAAAGGTCACACATGAAGAAAACTGTGACTCAGATTAGCTGTAAAAGAAACCATTCTGTGAGGCCATGATACAATATACACAGTCCAAATAAGCTTTAGCACCTCATATAAACATTCTGTTATGCTCTGAAATATTTCTTAAGAACTATGTACTGGTCTTGTTTGTTTACAGCTGTTTCAACATTGTTTATGACCTCCATTTGATTTTGGAAGTTACTCATAAGAAAGAAAAAAATCACAATAAGATCTCAATTACTTCTTCTAGGAATAAATGAGATTAAATCTCTTGCATTTCAGAGCCATCTCCATTGAATTATGTATTTTATATATTTATATTAAAAACAAGACAAAAATACTAAGTAAGAAATTCATTTTTTGCAGTGTAGAAATCTCACAAATGTCTCTTTTCGAATATGAGTTTCAGAAGAGATTTCATCAGTGTCACCAACTGAGCTCAGATTTACCAACTTAATATTATGGACAATTTGAATACAAACCCATTTTATCATTTTAGTCTATAATAATTTCACCTCTACACCTTTTTTCATTTTACAGCTCCATTCTCGTAATGTATTTTAACAAATTTTCTCATTCTATTTTTTATTTCTTCCATTTTTATGAGAAACAATTAGGACTGTGAGCTGTGAAAGAATGACACCTGAGCAACACAATTTTCCTTTGTGTATGAATGCAAAAATGTGAGTATTCTTCCTCTCTTCATATAAATGACAGCATGGAACAAACATTGATTACTTTTGAGCCGTGTGAGCTTATTTCCTTGGTTCAACTGTAATTGTCCTGATATTCTTCCAAAAATCGCTTCTGTTTTCTGAGTGTGGTCTTCGGCATTCTTAGAAGTCAGTGCCCCTTGCTTGGGTGGATGAGGTCTGTTGTTTTTTTAAAGAAAATCCTCTGCGGAGAAGGACAGGTTCTCTTCAAAAGCCCCGCTGGTCTGTTTCTTGGAAGTGTGTGTCTGGGGAGGCCAGGCCCTTCATTAGCCATGGGTTACAGCACTACCTCCCTGTTTGGCTTCCACTAGCGTCTGGGGTTGAGGGAGGGGTTCGTGCAGGGGGGGCAGTAATCCCAGAGAGATGGAATAATAACAACATGTGCATTTATATCCTTGAGTAGAAAGTGGGATTTATCTAATTCAGACCACCTCAGATCTTTATTTCAGCTCTTTCTTTGAACATTTTCACCTGTTGTAAGCGCTGCACAGCCAGATTATAATGAGTCAAAATCTGATTCCTCTGTTTCACACCCTTAGAAATAAATCACTCAAAGCAGCCACAGTGTGTCACGTATCTCTTACATATGTTGATAGCGCCCACGGAAAGTGCAAAATATTGCAAATTATCAGTTTCGACCATATCATAAAGCCATAAAACAGAAAGGTCAGTGTGGACTTAGGAATACCAAAGTGCTTTCTCAAGCATTCCTTAATCAAAAATTGAGCTCTGTCATGCAAACGCGTTTGAACTTGACTCTGCGAAAGCTTTCTGGACATTAATGCAGCGCTGATACATGTGGACTACTCAGAAAGTATCCAGACACCATCTGGCCTTAGGCCAGCTTGTACAGCTGTGCTTACCCTTGTTGTGAGGTAAAGCCACTCGGATCAGGCGGCAGGGCGTGGACTGGTTGACCCGTCGTCCCAACAACCCAAAAGCAGCCAGCCAGCAGGGCTTCCATCTTCCATGTCCCTAATCACCAAGTTCCTTTCCAAGAGCAACCTCCGCTATGGAATTGCAGGGCAGCAAAAATAATAATAGCTGTTTTCCCCACTCTGAAAGAGGAGCCTTGCATTAGATTAGGCGATGGGAGTGTAAAGTGATCACAGAGACTCTGGTGCTCTGTTTTTCTTACCCTTGTAATGTACATACACCCTTAGGCCTGCGCTTCCCCTCCTTGACCTAATTCTCAGACAGCAGAAAGGAGGGGGGAGGAAGTGATGGTGGGCCGCAGTAGGTCACAGAGTACAGGCCAAGAGCGGCTCAGATGAGAAATGCCGTAGTAGACGCGTCTTGCGTACGTAGACAGGTCCATATGAAATCAAAAAGAATAGTCCATTAAAAAATGCTAATTCTGTATGAAAGGAAGTCAAATGGGTGAAACATGAAGGTGACTAAGTAAGCAGAATTAGCATTTTTGATAAACTGTTGCTTTAATAAGAAAAGTGTGAGTAAGAAGGTGAAGCCCTCGCTGAGCAAAGTTCTGTTCATGTTTAGGAAAAAGTGAAAAAAATACTTTCACCTCATACGGCCCGGAGAACATTGCTGAGTTGATTAGCCGCCTATCGCCTCATGCATCGTCTCAGTCGTCCGTGGACTCTGTCCAGACTGTTTTATCTCCTCAGATGTTTTTTAACAAAATATGCCAGTTTAGGTCAGTCTGGCCTGACAGACACATTAACACTGTTCCTTCCTCAAGACAACTAGGAAAGTAAGGATGACATATTTAATCCATTAAAGGGGAAAAATGTTTATAGAGAATGGAGATGGGAGAATGTGCTGTTATAGTCAGTGCTTACACCCGCATACAGTACCGAGCCAGACGACTTGACGATAGGCAAGTACTGAGAGATGGAATTCGATGTGAGGCCACACGCCTTATTTGGATTTATCGTGTCCTCTGGTTCTGTGAAACAACTGGAGAAAGTAAGGATAAAAGGAAGAAAATGTTTATTTGCGGTGCTTAGATCCCCAGGCAGTGATATGAGGTGGGGAAGCATTCCAGCGGCATAAGAGATCGTAAGGTCAACAAAGAACATGATGGACACTGTCCAACAGTTTTACAACTCTGTCAGCGATGCATAAAAGACATACTGTTCAGGAAAATCACTTAATAGGTGGCAGACATACTGTAATGTGAGGTCTGCTAATGAATACTAATGATTGTGAATATTTAAACAGTGTAATGCACAAGTTTAGGAAATGAAAAACATGCACATTCTTACAGAGAATGTATGAATAAAATCATTTACTTTAATGTGATATTGTAAATGTAAGACTCTTGGTAAAGTGATTTTGTTTTGAGCGCTAAGAGAGCAGATCTACGGGAAGAATAAGAGAATATGAAGGTTTATTGGATAGGTACATTATAAAAAAGGAGGCCAGGTTAAATATGGCCCACTGGGAGCTGCAACACTTTAAAATGGTTCAAGATTACATTTGGAGACTTTTAAATGTCTGAGAATGTTGTGGTTTTGCTGTTTAATGAACTTAACATCTTGCAGGAAGTGCAGAAAAGAAATGTGTGACAGACGCTTTCTCGCTGTGCTAAAGCACAATGAGTTTACTCCGGCTGCTGGCCATGAAGTGAAAAGTTGAGGTAACAAATAGCTCATATCTCATGGGAGACAAGATCCAGTCCATAAGTTAACCACTTCAGCTTGCTGCACTATATAATATGACAGCAGTGCCTGCAATTTGGAGTAAATAAAGGAATGTTGGGGCTAGATCCCTGTCATTCTGAATGGTCACAAAAACTAAATTAAATGTGTTAATTAAACTACCAAAATGGCCTCCTCTGACGTAGGTAGGCACGTTTGATTTTGCTTGCTGAGGCGTCCATGTTATTCTCAAAGCGGAAATGATCAAGGCAGATTAGACTGTTCTGAACAATCAGCTTTAGCTGCTTTAGAGAGAACACATGGGAAAGGCTGTGAGAAACTCTTAGCGTGCTCACCCCTGACCTCAAAGACCCTCCATTGAAGTTTGTATGTAATGTACCGTTTCCCTGTGCGGTCTTTGCTTTGGCTCTGGTAATTGTATTTGCTCTGCAATTCCCTGTTGGAGCCTTTTATTTGACAATGGCACGTTACAGATTGATATACAGTAGACGTTTTAAAGGGTTTTATATCAATTTTAGTGTGAGAATGTTTCTTTCCCAATGACAAATGAGCAGAAAGCATCTTTTGGTACATTGACAATTAGCACATTTTAAAGACACATTTGGGAATATTTACATAACAAACAGCTTGTTGACATTTGACTTGTTGATTTAAGCTGTTGCGTTTTGTGACGACTGTGTGTTCTTCTACTGTATGTCACAAAAATCTACAAAACAAAGTGTGGTACTGTTGGGTGTTGTTTTGTATGCAGTGTTGATACTGTCTGTGCCTATGTAGAAATTATGATGTTGGCAGCAGCTTAGTAAAAACACAAATCAAGATTTAAAAAAAACATGGACAAATCTTAACTTGGACAAAGTAAACTTACTGAAATGGAAATTCACAAGAATTTAAATGAAGTGCATTTCAGATGTAAATAGCTTGTCTTGTCAGTATATATTAAAATTAAGAAAACTTTTCTGATTTGCCAACATATACTATACACTACAGCTCTTTTTGGATGGATTTAAAATCTGTGGATTTAAAATAACATTGCGATTTTATATTATACTGGTCACTGCATAAGGAAACAATTTGTTCTTAATCTTTCAAGATAAAGAAGTTAATTGTACTATGAAAACATACAGTTAACTAACTTTATAATCTCAACACTTCCTCTCCAGTCATCTATTAAAACAAATGATGCGTTAAAGTCATTGTATTTACAGTACATGATCATACATGAATGAGTGCACATGAACAGCACCACAAAGTCATGTTTACAAACGAGGAACTCGCGACTTTCTTAAAGCCCATGCAGAGATGCGAGATTGGGGCGTGTCAATAATCATGGCGGAATGAAAGTTTTTTTAATAAATAAGAAACTGTAATCGTTAAAAGCTGTAGAAAAAGCTGCAATTCTGTTTAACACATTAAAAGATACCAAAACAAACGGCCGCTCACCTTACCACGTCAACAACTGTACACAGTGATGTAACGTAACTGCCGCTCTCCACCTACAGTACACTTGAAGGATCAGAACGCTGTTTTCATGTACCTCGCACGAATCAATGCATACTTTGCAAAGCATAGGAAAATAAAATAAAACTGTATATTTTATTCCACAGGAAACTCATTCGCGTTTCAGAAAGAGGGACTTTCTTTAAGGCACAGTAGCCTGTTTAATTCTGAGGGTCAGAGAGAGACTGGAAAACAAAAACTCTCATGAAAACTATATTATGACTAAATAAACATTATAAACAGACCTCAGAGGGAAATGAGCTCAAACCACTGATAGCATGCTTTTAACTTTAACAGTCTAATTTTAAAAGTCCCACTTGCATGACTGCAAAAATCTGAAATTCAGATACATCAATTCCAGTCTGGTGATGGTTGGTCTTTATTAATGACTCTGAATAGACATTCCCATCTGTCAACAACAGTGCATGCATGGCTTTGGTAACTGCTTCAGTAGTCTTTTACTTATAGTTAGACCTCAGTGCACTAAGTTTGACTCTGAATGTGTGGTTATTTTGTCACTCTCACATCACATGTTTTTGATTTAGCTTTACGGTCTTCCAGCCACAAGCCACAGACCAGAAATAACACTCGCCCTGAATGACAGTCTTACGCTTATGCCAACTCTGATATGACGGCACTTGCCACATAAATAAATAAAAGGTTATTTGACGCTGGAATTATTAACTTTGACAAGCTGTCCAACTTTTCCTATTATTTGAGGATGGAAATTTACTTGTTAGTAGGCAGCAGTTGTTTAGTGGCCATGGAAAATTCAATATCTGAATCAAATAATAGAAGAAAAAGGTTGGAGAGTGTTGATTTTAAAAAGCATCTGTAAATTGCACGATCAAATATCTACCACTTCCATGTTCCAGCACAGCATTTCTAGCCTTCTTTATGAGGTGCCACAATCTGAACTTTTTCAGATTTCAGTTCTTGCACAGTTACTGTAGGTTATTCTTTGAGATGATAGCTGCTTTATCTTAAAAGGGTATTTATGGTGTTTAATCCATTTAGTGTTTAAAATCTAAAGCGAACAAGGAATTCTATAAAATATTTTCCTTTGGAGAAAATAATAATACATAAAAAGAGACATTCTTGAATTATTTATAGAGCCTAAAAGAAGAGTACGGATACATCGTATTTCAGATCTATTGTGGTTCTGTTGATTTGTTTCAGAGGCCTAAAATGAGACATTCACAACCTGTTCTGCCAAGCCAGTTTTAACCATCCAAAACACAATTCATCTTTCTCTCTGGTGAGTAAATGAATAGCTCAATATTCAAAACATCGATCTGACCCAAGAGTACAGATCAGACATACTTTTGAAACGCACACCTTTATAACTCTCCAGCAGAAGTAGAATATGTCTCTCCCATTCTGCATTTCAGACGTTAACAATGATATGCATCATATTCCCTTGATACTTTTTTTTGCCAATATCCACTCCAGTTGATTCACTGAAACAAACAAATGGAATTTGAACACAGCACGATACTAAATTGTAATGCACCAATGGTTCATAAATGAATAATATTTGTCTATGTGTTTAAATTGTGGTTGTTTAAGATGCACATCCTAACTAAATCCTTATTGCACATTATTGTGAGGGAATACTATATTCTTAGGATAGATTATAGTAATCTCTACATATGGCTGGTGGCATCTGACTGCTTACAGTAAAATACAATAAATTGACCACACAGTGATTACACCCTTTATTGGCATAATTGAAATATATCAAAAAAATTTTTAGTTTTGACAAAAATTATAGCTGAATTATAGTGCTATTTGTAGTGCTATAGTGCTTTATACTACGAGGCTGTCTTGTGTTGCATAAGAAGTCTCACTTTACATTATATGTAGTTGGAGTAATACCTCTAATCACAGCAAAGCTTAGCACTTACACATTTAAAATACTGTAGGTTGCACCCCTTTAAATTAGTCTCTTTTTAGTCTCTCCATTGAGGTGCCAAAAACATGTTTTTACATGTCATGGATGTGACAAACAGAGAGCTTTGTATTGCAATGATTTGTTTTTAATATTTACTGCATCTTGCGGTCGAATTTGTCACTTATTGTGTATTGTATGTAACATGGAGGTCCAGCTTGTTTCAATTAGCTGTTGTTGCACACTGTTTCTGATTAAATCCTGGCAAAGCCAAGGTGATTCCTTTCTTAATGAAAAGCACTAGGGAGGCCAAATGCAAAAGCCTGGTTATCAAAGAATAATAGCTCACCTTAAAAAAAGTCTCTTGCTCTCATCACACTTCCCAAAGAGTTTCCCTCCATGTGGCCCATATAACAAATGTGCCAAGTCTGTGCATGTCAAATGGATGAAGGGGTTGCTCGGGGTTCAAATGAGGCTACGTTCTCTGTTTACCTCAATGAGGTTACATAGTTACCAAAAACTGGACTGCTTTAATTGTTTTAGTTGTTTTCTAACTTACAGCTTATGGATCAAGCCCATTAAAGTGAAAGTAACTGCCTAACCCTGACTGTTCCTACACACACAATTAACACTTTACGTAAAGGTGCAGCGATTTCTGAGAAACACTGTTGATGTTTGAAATTGACACCCAAACAAACACACTCCTCCCTCTATTGCTCAAAATAACGAACACACTATGTAACACAGACGTGGAAATGGATGTGTCTTTATCATAACAAAGAGGCCAAACGAAATAATAATGAACAAACAAGCCAAGAGTACATGCAAGTATGACAGATAAACAATGACATTCAAAACAGCTAATATTACAACAACAGCATATCTTGGTTCTGACACACAGAAAATATAATGTTACTTATGTACTGCAACAATGCCATCTGATTCGAGTATATCATGAACATTTACGCCCTACGTTGCTGATTGGCTATGAGATATGTTGTAATGGTCCGATCCACTTTGTTACTTTTTCTCATTTATACAGCCAGGACTGTGCAAACACGGTATTGTTTTTTAACACAGACATCTAGCAAATGTTCACAAAATTGTTTGTTGGGGTGTTGATTTAAATTTTCTGTTCAACTGAAACCTGTTACCCCACCTGACTTAATTAACACTGCAGATGTAATTGTAACTGTAATTGTACTGTACCTTTTATCATAGTTAAGTGGTTTCGTCATTAATACTTGCCTTGTTACAGTATAGCACCATCCACACCCTGTTTACAGTATCTTCAGTTATAGCCTTTTGTTACATCATTATCATTTGTTTCAAACATTTCTGTTATTTCAGCAGTAAATGGACGTTTCTATTATAGTGATTGTCATATATATGACTTTATTAGATGCAGGCCCTAAACATGTTACCCATGTATTGCAGTGACCACAGTTTGTTTTTCTTCATGCCGTGCAACGAAGGCAGGATGTGCAGGTGGTTTGCGTGCAGCCGGTGAGACCTCACCCTACAGATGAGCGGGGAAACAATGGGCTGCAAAGAAACAGGATGGTGCCCTATGCCAGTGCCAGGCCCACACGGGACCCTCGCCTGCTCAACCGGTCTGACAGGACCACAGTCAGATAGGTCAGGAGGGTAAGTGGAGGTACAGCAGTCCTTACACTTCACAGGAAGCGACAGAGGGGCAGACAGGAAGTTAAACAACTATTATAAAAGCTAGATATTTATAAAATGCATGAGTCAGCGGTAAAAGAGGAAAAATACATGAATTATCTTTCAATTAGGGCGTTGTGGAGGTGCCTATTGTCAGACATGTAAGATATTCAGGATGTATTATTTCCTGGGATATTTTTAGCTGTTGATCGTGTGTCTTATCTAGTATATCTTTGTCACAGTTCACTTTGTCAAAGTAAGTGGTAGATAAGACGTTAATGAATGCTAATATAATTAATCTCAAGTAACAAAGAAGATACAAACAAATGCTGAATTGTGTAGGTGAAAAAACCTCACAACAAACATGGAAGAATTTTATGATGCTATAATAAAATATCTTTTGTTGTCCACATGCTTCACTATATGCTTGTGCATGCAAAAATAAAGTGTCCTTTTCTTCTACTGGACCCTGACATGGTTATTCTAGAGAAGCTGGTTAACTGAAAGCATCTTGCTGGTTAAGATGGAACAAAAAAGATTAAGAAAGGTTAACAAAGATGCCAGAAGGGGACAGAGCAGCATCATAATCACAACATATGCTGATCTTGTCAGTAGTGCAGAAAGCTTTTAAACGCACTGTAAAAATATCTGCCAATGAGCTGGCAAAGGCCTGCAATTTATGATCCTCTCCAGAAATGTGTGCACAACCAATTGTGTTGTGGAGAAAATGAAAGGCTAATGAGGATTTGATGGGTGGTATTTAGAGAGTCAAGCGACCAGTTAGGGGTGACTTAAATGACTTTAGTTTGGGAATATAGGAATGCCATTACCATGGATGATAATTAGGAAAAAGGGGAAATGTGCTGCTAATTACTTTTTGACTCATTAGGGAAAAAGTGGTATTACACTGTCTGCCATTATACAGAAAAAATTATTTTAATTGTGTTTTTTAGTTCAAAGAAAACAGTAGATAAGAATAATTGTGTTTTCTGTGAACTTCTGTGTCCCTTATATATTGGCACATATTAAGTAATTTAACCTAATAACTGTCACTGCACATATTAAGCTTATACATGAAAAAACACTATACAAATTACATTATTTTTATTTTAGATATTTTAATTTTTTTTAAATCTTATTTTTTTATTTTTAAAAATAACATTAACAGTTTATTGTTATGAAAATTCATCAAAAATGTATTCTTGAGTCTTAGACTTTTGCATCAATATATAGTTTTTCATGATTAGATTTAGAATTCGATTCTGAAATATTAAAGTGAATTGTGAAATAACCTAACCTTCCTCCTGTGGAATGGTGACAGTTAACAGGTTAAATAATCTAGTTTACTATTTATTAAACACTATGCAATATATACTACTTTTTAAAAAGAGAACAGTAATCAGCAATACGCTTTTTTGACCGAGCTTATCGCTACAGTGTTGTTTCTTGTATACTGCACATTTAGATCAGTGTAGTAGGTCGTAGTATTCAATACATAAAGAACTTTTGTGACTGATATTGTGTGGTATAATATTGTGCTATTCTGTACTGTTACACAGATCCTTTGCTCCCTGTGAACTGTGTTCTCTTTCCATTTATAAAACACTATATACACCCAGACATCTCCATACTTTCAGAATTCACTCATATCTATTTTAATTTTGTATCACCACACAGAATACCACCAGTTTAACAGCAACATTGTTGAGGTTTCATCTAGTTCAAGTTGGGGCACAGAATACCCCTGAGGTTGGAATGAATACCACATAAAACCAAGCTTTCAACCTGACTGTAAACAGTCTAACTGAACATACAGTCCAACAATGGCACTTCCTAATAGTAAACAGTGGGCCTGCATCCATGGGAAAAGCCTAGGGTCTGTTGTGCTGCAAGCTTTTATTTGGGCCGAGGAGAAGCCATGCTCTGAAAACCAGCTGCCCTGTTGTTTTCCCGAACTGCATTACAGTGGTTACCCTCTTGCCCCTCCAACCATAACAGGACAAAGAAGTGCATTAAAGTCGATGAACTACATTTTCAGCGAGTAATTCTGTGGTTACATATCTGTCAACTACAGCCAGTTGGAAACAATAAGTGGTCTTAGTACCCTCCCCAAAAAAGCACATTGTTATTTTTCTCTCCTTGTTGGAGTTTGTACAGGAACATGCTTTGGATTAGGATAAAGAGCCATAGCAGGAGGTTTAGTGTCTGATGAGATCACCGGGCCTCAGTCATGACCTCAGCGGTTGATCACTGTTCCGCTTTGAGTTATAAGCCACTGTACTTAATGTGACTGTTTAAGGATTTTTTACTTTCTGCTTCTCTAGAGAGTCTTGCTGTGTAGTACTACAGTATTTGCTCTGTGTTAGCTACAAAAAATTCTCTGGCTAAAACTCAACAGGATTTAGAATTAATGAGAGGAAAAAAATGATAATTATGCCATCATTTACTGTTCCTTTATTGACCATTTTATGATTATCTTCTTCATGACTTTGTTTTTCATGTGAATCACAAAATTATAAATTATTAAGAATGTTGACTGTCAGCAATGTATACATTTTTAGTAGTATAGTTTTGTGTACCAAAGATACTTTTTTTGTAAAAACAAACAAACATCAGTTTCAAAGTTAACTTGCCATATGTTTCCATGTGTGATGAATTCTTTTATCCTTTTGGAAAAACATAATACAAAGTTCATAAAACTGGCTGTTTTCCTCAATGTTTCTGATCTGATGAATGTACTGTTGTTAAAATGCATTCAGCTGTTTGACAGAAACCTTTGTTGAGTCCCCACTCCAATTTCAACCTAACACAGAATTTCCATCCTTCATCCTCAACCTAATGTTAACCTTTACACTAAAAAGTGTTCCATTATACAGTATAGCACGAGTACAGTGTATGTATTCATGTGTCTTGGTTTTTGCCACCATCTCGTATGTCTCCACACTGCTCTCCCGGGAAAACAGCCTGTGTCGTGCCAAATTTCATCTTGGTATTTTTTCATGAAGAGAGGACAGGCTTACAAACAACTGACATGAGCCAGAAAAGAGGGCTGCTTTCTTCCCACACACTCTATAGGACGACGGATGTTTCCTGTCCTGGAATAATCCATTTTACAGGAGGAGAGCCTGAACTTACACTTTGGAAAGCTGCTATTAAAATTGCAGCGCGCGGGAACGAAACAAATATTATTACTGTAAATTCTACATCGCGTGCCCATGTGTTGTCATGTATTGACTTGTTATCTTGCTAATCAGCTCTCCATCAACTGCTGTGGTTATTTTGGCGCTTAGGCTGCGCCCTGACAACTCCCGTTATTCCTCGCCAGGGACATAAATGTCCGTGTAGACCCAGCAACCTGCGGTCGGGCGCGATTTATTTGCCATTTACAGAGAGCTCTTAAGGTGAAACGAGGTGCCGCAGTAGTGCAGAATCAGTGGGACTTTCCTTCAAGGCAGAGGTAATAATATGGAAAATCATTCTTCCCACTGTGAAGGCTGAGGGAAAACTCTGGTTGAGCTGATGTCATCCACTAGGCATCCAAACAACAAACTGCATCCCTTGCTCCCTATCCCAGCATCTCACTGACCTCATACAATGGTGTTTTCATGGAAAAGCAGAAAATAATTTAACTAGGTTAGACCGCAGAACTTGTTTTTGTTAGCGAGTTGCAATACAGGTCAGGAAATATGATATACTTGCTCTTTTTAGACGACGAAGACGTTACAAACAACCTGCAGATGTCTTACCACAAAATGGTAAGAATATAAAGAGGTGTGTCCTATACTATTGACGAAAAGCAAATTAAGTGGTAAGAAAAGCACAAAAAGGTCAGCTTGTGTCAGATGCTGAATTTTGTTTGCAATGTAGACATAACAGACCAAGAACACTTTCCTGGGGTGAAAAAGTTCATTTTAATGGATAGTTAGAAATACATTTACGTTTGATAGACACTTTCTTTCTAAAGTAATGTGTACAGTGTATTCAAAGGGACTTTTTTACTTGTGTGTTCTCAGGGAATCAAACTCTTGCCACTGCTATAGCGTGCTACGCTCTACTAGTTGAGCTACAGGAAACAGTCAATCTAACTGTTTAAAAAATCTTTCAAGCCACAAGTGAGTTGTATGATCAGTGACATCACATCTGCATTGTTTCCCCACGTGACTCATGCTGCAGTGTCCGTCAGGTCCGTGCACCACATGATTAAATAGTCCTATCTGTTCAAGGCCAGTTTCAGAGCAAAGTTTCTTCCCTTTTGCTACTGTTAAGCATGTTTCCTTGAACAGCTAAAATAAACAAATCTGAATGTGGATGTGCATGAGGCTGCTGGAAATTGATAGGTGCATGACTGCAGTGTTTGACCAGTTACTGAACAGGATAGCATTTCCCAATGGAATCAATCGCTTTACCTGAACTGAAAACTTTACGTGATATCAGACATTTGGCTGACCTTTCTTAAAATTGCGCAAGCTCTGTGTTATAGTAGCTCATGTTATAGTAGTTTTATTTCCGTTTTATAATCTTATTGTGAAGCATTGTGGCATGTGTCATTGCAAAATGATTTAATAAACATTTAAAAGTGAATATGATTCACAAAAAAATGTTAAATTGAATTAAAATATAATTTGCATATCTTTACATCGAGGGTTTGTTTAGATTTCCTTTTCATTTTTAATCACTTGTAGTTTCAGTTCCTATGTGTCAAATACCTGTAGCAAATATGATGAAATACATTCCCATGCTATAAAAATCATGCATGTTCCTAAAGTTTATATTGACAGATAAGTGACATTTCAGAGAAATTGAATGACCTGACTTCTGTTTTCTGCTTAGAAATGCTGCAACGATATCAAAGTCTAGTCTGGTCCATGTTCATACTTTCTGAATTCTGTGTAGAGTTCAAAGACAGACAGTTTGAGATCCTAACTTATCAAAATTGCGAAAGATGACGTCTGGTAAAAGTGCTGCAAATAATCAATCAATTCTCTCCAGGAGGACTCGCAGATTAGATTTAATAGCATTGTGAAGAGAAACAAAATATACAGTATACTTATACTGTTTATTGACTGAAATGTTAAATTAAATAATAGAACAAACTAAATCAAATAAACTAATCGAATTAAAACAAATAAATTACATGCATGTTACTGCTAATTATATAAAAATATATACAATTTATATAAAACTGATTTAAAAAATGCAAACTCATTCACAACAGCTGGATTCTCTCTATATCCTATATCCTGTTTCTCTGCAGACTACTTCTGTAGCTTAACCCCATCATGATTGTTAGCACAAGACATGATTTATCTCATTGTAAAAAGATCATTGGCCTAATTTATGTCTATTAAACAGAAGTGTTTTAACGTAATTTCTAGTACATTTCAAGTCATTAGAATTAAACTTAAGAAGTGATTACTATGAGAAACATAGCTTTTGTTGTATCACATGGCTTCATAAATCTGAATAAAATGAATTGTGCCTTTTTACTTTTGACTTTCATCTGTCTGGGCTAAGTTAAAGTTTAACTCTAGCTAAAGGGAAAGAAACCCTGCCAAAAATCAGAGGGAGGCCTGGGAACTGGGATGTTTGAAATAGACAAGTCAATATTTGAATTTGCTCTTTAGCTGATAGTTTAAAAGTTAAAAGATTCAACTGTGAGGGGGAAGGATTTACTTTAAATTCCTTTTAGGAAGAAAATGAATTTCTTACAATTAGGATTATCATTATTTACTTTTAAACGGCCCATTATTGATACAATCTGCCTTAGTATTTTTCCTGAATATGTCTTCATTGTCAATTAGAGACAAATAAAACGAAACTTGAGAAATTTGCTTGTTTATTTTTCCCATCTGGGGTTTTCTATATGGGTTTCTACTCTATTGATATCCTTTTGTGTTCTGAAAGGTTTATAATATTATTCATACGTCAGATATTTAGCCAACAAACCACTGGACGAAAACTTTCTACGACACTGTAAAATATATGCACATTCATAATGTTTATGGTAATGATTTCATTACTCAAGACTTATAAGAACATCCATTATAAGACCTTAAGAAGGCATTTTTCAGGACCATGGACAGCACACAAGTTGTTTTCTAAGTGATACCAGGGCAAATGCGAAACGGGCAACAGCGTTGGTCACCTACAGCATCATTAATGTGATGTCCTTGAAACAATTTGAATTGATAAAGCCATATCTTCGGTGAAAATACATGCACTGCATTGCTTTATGCATTATATTTCAATCACACATACTATTTAAGGGACGTTTCCTGTGTTTACATAAATGTGATCATTTGTTACACACACACACACATCTTTTTTTCTCTTTACATATTACTGTGCTGATGTTTAAAAGGATATGGTCGAGAAACTTGGAGCTTTCCTGTAGCTTAACTGGTAGTGCATTGCATTAGCTATGTTGAGGACGTCATGGGTTTGATTCCCAGGGTAAGCATACTCATAAAATGAATAGATTAGATGTACTAAAAAAAAATCTTTGAATAGAAGGGTCTGCCAAATGCACTTAATGTGTCAGCTGTGATGAATTGAGCCTGTGTGGGATAATATTACACTACAGCATGTCTACAATCAAATGGGACATATTGTACTCACTAGTTTTTATATAATTATCAGAGTATATAATAAACTCTAATAAAATCTCTCTTTAGCCTGACTATATTTTGCTAAAAAACTAATTCTATTTCATATGTATAGCCTATTATAAAGAGAATATACATATTGGTCAAAATACACAATATTTTACAGTCTACTTGCCTTTCACAGAAGAAACCGAGAAAACGTGTATTTGTGAGATAAAAATTAAGATAATTAAACTGTACAGACACAATACATGACATGCACCATAAACAACTTGGAGAATTTAGAGAAGACGTAAAGGCATCTTAGAAAAACACAGAACATAAACGGATTTTGTTTAAAATAACAAAACAAACAAAAAAAGAAATTGAACTTGAATGTAATGTGTTTGGTAGACGTGTTCTCTTGTTAGCTAACATACATTTAAAAGGCACTTGCATGATCCCTAAAACTGTTTTGTTTTAAACTTAGTTCTTTGCAATTTAAATAAAAATATTTCATTTTTTTTAAATGTCCAAACACAAAACATTAATGTTGCGCAAGATACTTCAAGACTCCACACTTGCCACAAAATGACAGTAACTGTACTGTACCCACCTTCTATCTTATTTTAATGTTTAGCTTAGATTACTGAATGAACCAGCTTATTTTAAATCAATTCTGAGCTGGTTTAAAATGATCTAAAGCATTGTGATAATCCAATCCTGTGTGTCTGCGTGTGTTAGAGCATGTGCATCTGTGTGAAAGGTCATCACCTGCCCCATCCCTGTCTGCTGTCTGCACACTTTCTCATACACATGATAGCAACCTGTCTCATGCTGCTAACATATCCACCTGCTTGAGTAGCCAGAATGTCACAATAAACATCCCATTCCCAAGCAAATTTGTCCTTTTGCGTAATATGGTTACGCAAGATGACAAGGGTAAACTCACTCATCCCATTGCGGTAATGAAGATTAATACAACGTTTTTACAAAGCGCCTTTGTTAGCTTCAAATGGTCGTCAGGTAGTAACAATCATTCAGAAGAAAGGGTTCAACATTCAACTAAAGACTCGAACAATTCAATCAACTACAAAAGCTTTGTATTTTACCAATGCCTTTGATGACATACTGTCAATAAGCTACTTCATTCAATTCAAGGTCAATATTTTAAAGCTCAAAAGCCCTATAGTTATAAAACAAAAGAGAGAACAAAATTTACTGTATTATTACTGGCTCAAAACTTTACAATAATATTAAATTGTATGAGGATACAGCTTTTAAAAACTTAAATCACATAAATTTCACTTGCATTGTTCTCTTCGGATCACATAGACTGTTGGGCACACATCATTAACGATGAACAATATTTTGGCATCTTGAATTACTAAAAAGAGATTTACTTTGCCAAAAAAAATCAGTTTACTCTAAGATGGTTTTATGGATAATTTGCAATATATATTAGGTTTAGGATTTCCATTAATCTTCTTTGCACGCATGTTCATATACTTTGGCCATGCATGACATGTACTGAATTACAACCCATCAGCAGATGTTGATGAAGACTGATGGCAGGTGAATGACTAATGTTCTTACTATCTTTTTGGTGTCACTACATTTGTCTTTTGTGGACTTATTAAATGTTTCACAACAGCAGTCATTTATTTGCTACCAATTAATTGGCTTTGCCTACACATTAGGCAGCAGCTATCTTGCTCAGTGGGGCATCAATAGTTGCAGCCTTCACTTCACACAATAAACCGAACAACAGGCACACTGTGTCAGTGTGAATCTGTTCTTCAAGGCATGGGTTGTCCTTGGTTAACTCTTTACTAGCCACATACACAAGTACCACCATCCATTTCAGCGTAAAAAATGGGCATACTGTACACAAAAGAACCACAAATACAGTGGCACAAATTGTCTTGTGACTAATGTACACAAAAAAGTTCCCACGATACAACAGAGAAGCAGAACAGATAAAAGACGATGCAGACAGCTGATAGATTGACTGAGCAAGGGAGCTAAAGAAGCTTGGTGCCTTTGAAGTTGAGCCTTCAGGTATCATTCCTGTCTTGCCCCATACTGCTAATAGCTCTACCAACCTCAGGCTTTAGAGAACAGCCATGCACTTAAATCACATCTAAGTCTTACATAAACATCCCCAAAGCACAGATATATGCAAATTAATATCTGGCATTTGGACTTTCCAAAAATTTAAGAAAGGTATGAAAACGACTGTTACTGCAGGTTTGGGCCCGTAGAGTTTCGTAGGTTTGGGGTGGAGCTGGGCTGGGTGAGGTGTAAGCGAGTGGGGTAACCAATGAACCACTGCTGTTAATGTATTACACCTATACATTTAACTGTCAACATAATAAATGTATTACTGTTATCTTTTATATCACTCTTTTGATTTTTTAATCACATAATTAGGGAACGGTGATTATTGGTAACAGTGAAAGAGCCAATCTCATCTATAGCTGTATAATATTTAACCATGTTCTTCTCAAGAAATGAATCCCATATGCATCATCTGTATGTACCATAAAATATCCTCAGGTAAAATTTAGGCATCTGCATAAGTGATTGATAAGAGCTTTACAAAGCCTATGATTTAGGAAGACTTCATAAACAAACCTCAGGTTTTTACAGGTCACCTATAACTAAACCTTAAGGGCACTACAAATGAGACGGCTCACCTTTTTGTGGTGCACAGCTGACATGAAGCCTGCATGTTTCTGACCTATGGCATTTCATCAAGGTTAGTCAGCAAATCATCAGGAATAAGTGTTCTCCAGTCTTCACCTTTCCCTTAGGGCAGCCAGGTCACTGCCTGTGTAAAATGAGAAACAAAAAACAACCACAACCTTAAGTCTGCACTCGCTTACACGTCCCAGTATGAGTGTGTATGCACTTGTTTTGCAGCTCCAAATGCATTCCAAAAGCTATAAATTCTCTCTCCTATTAGAGAATTACAATATGCAGTAGAGTAAACCATGACAAAAACGTGAGACGACACAACTTTCAGAAGCTTCCATGGACTTTACTTAAAAAAGTAGACATAACATTTTTGGTACATAGCATCTACATACAATAGCAGAACATCTAAAATAAAATAATATACAAAACAATGCCATTTGTGCACGCAATCTCTCATTGGGACTGATTTTGTTGGTTTTATATCAAAATAAATAATGCCTTGATACAGTGCCATTACTTAGAGAAAATGTTTGGTGGCTCAATTTGCAAGACTTGTCATACAAGGGTCAATGAGACTATTCATACATATTCAAGTATTTCTTTTCAAGCAAAAGCACTGGAATACTACAATTGTATGATGAAAATATGCAAGACGTTATTGCTGGTTTTTCCCTTTAAAAAATGGTTTCATTATTATGCATACATGTAAAATACTGTCTAAATAACAGTGAAGACAAATTGCAAAGATAAAATGGCAGAGACTGGAAATAGGAATGTTATGGTACAAGTATGTGACACCTTAAAACATGCAAGACTGCTCTTGCCCAACGTCCAAGATAACTTGGTTGCAGATTTCCTTAGCTTCAATATTTTCTGATGTTTCCTGCCTTCCCTTGCAACGCTATATCGATTGATAGCAAAAGCCTTCACGTCCATTCTCCAGGGAACAGAACATTGATCTTGAACAGTCAATCCTGGACAGAGTTGTTCCTTGGTTGTGATTATCTCCAAACAAGCAGTCTTTTTTAATTGTCTTTTGAATACAGTCTTGTTTTTTCCTAAAACGGAAAAGCTCTTTAGCAAACTCCTTTTGAGTCCATTTGCAAAGGTAGCACCATAATGTCATCATTTATAGCAGTTCATAAAAAATAGTGCTGTTAACATCAGTCCTTGGCTTTGCACAGCCAACCATCAGTCATCTCCTTTCATTTCTTCGGTTTCTATGCCACAGAGTGACACGTTAAAGGTGCAGATAAAGGACTCTAATATTGATAAATTCATTCTTTAAAAACAAGACATTCGAAAAAGGGTGCAAGCAAAACAGAACCATAATTGCTTTTGCAGACTGCAGACTTTTGACATGTGCATTCTAGCAAGTTCCTCAGTATCAGTTCTGGGCGTCCCCATGATGTTCATCAACACTGCGTTCATCTCTCCTGTCGCATGGACCACCTCCTTACATTCACTTTCAGTGTTAACTTCTGACGGTTTGGATCGTGGTACCACAGAGTGATTATAATCTGGTTTGGACAAAGACGGTGAGTGGCATGATTCTTGAAAAAAGTGCCTGTACTGACCAACATCTGGGTATAATCCCTTGTTCGTTGCCACTTAAGCCATCGCTTTTGGCAAGAGTTGATCTGGATGTATGGAAGGACGCCTGTCCGGGAGGGTTATGAGGGGCCTGTGTAAATCGATTTGCTCCTTCTCTTGAACTTTCGCCACCTCTCTCCTGAACTTTCTGGCGAGCAGGATGGATGGGACCCCTCTTCTTAACCTCTGGGCAGCTTTTCTTTGCCACACTTCATATTTGGTATACTTCACACCAAGAGGCCTTCTTAAGTTATCCTGTAAAACAAAAGAAATTGCTGTATTTGAGTAACGCCATTTTTATATCCCTTTAATTTCTTGTCATATTTGTAAGTTCTAAAAGGCTTACATCTTGATCAACCAACTTTTGAAACGGATTTAAATGGTTTCATGCGATTGTGAACAAAAGATACACAGCAGACCGAGGTTTAATATAACTGCGTCACATACAGAGGCCACTCTTTGTTACGCTACAGGTCTGACTGACAAACATCAGAGTGTTTAATGAATAGCTCAAGACAACCTTTCCAGCATAATGCTCTCAGGCTAAGCGGCACTTCTGATCAGCTCAAGGTGCAAATGTACTATTGTGTTGTTGGGTTGTTTGTTTTTGTTGTTTTGAAATCCAAGCCATGGCCAGCTGGCCTACTGTCTTGCCAACGCTTAACATATTTCCATGCCAAGAGCACATGGCACAAAAATTTGCCAGAATGCGGCACAACACTTGTACTTGTTCTGGTGCTTTGAGTAATGACATCATTCCACTTGCCATCCAATAAAGTTTCATGGCACTACCATGAGCGTTTGTTTGTGAACCTGCCTTCCTCAGTGTTGTCAGTACAACATCTTTAACGCACTCTGCACATTTGTGATGATCTGTGCCTTTTTCCACATTGCTCAGCAATTCCGAGAAAAAAGACATGGTTAATATTGATTTAAATGTGATAAAAACAGGCTTCTGTCTGACTAGCAGTCTAGCCTGAATCAGTGTTTGTGGGTTCAGCAAAATCATTGTGCCGGACTGGGGGGAGGGGGAGATAAGCAGCTTCATGTACCTTGTGAAGAGCCTGTGACACTGGGAAGAGCTGCAGCGAGGTGGAGGAAACATCTCGCTCTGACTTCACGGGTTTCGCGCAGTACTGCTGCAGCAGACGCAGGTCACAGCTCCGAAAGCAGCATTCCTCCACGATTCCTCTCTGTGGACGGCGGCTGTTTGATCTGTTTGGCCTGCCTGGGTGGGGGAAAAGAAGGTAAGCGATCAACTCTGGGTTTCCCCTGGAAAGGAACCAATGCTACCAATTCACACCCTATTGTTTATATTTCACCAAATCCCACATGTGGTTGTCGGCATGTTCCTAGGATTTCTGAAATTTGAGACGGCATGAACAGATCCTTTCTTTCCTGTTTTTCTTTTTTCCACTAACCATTTTTAAGGAGAGTCAGGACTTTAAACGAAAACCAAATATTGTTTTATTTTCCCAGGGATGTGTGAATAGCTATCAAAATGGATTCTGTAACCTTGCCATTTGCCTACTAAACAAAGATAAAAGATAAAGAACAGCAGGAGAGGTACAAAAGGGGGAAGTCCACAGTCATCTGATAGGAATAGGAGAGGGAGAGAGAGAGAGAGAGAGAGAGAGAGAGAGAGAGAGAGAGAGAGAGAGAGAGAGAACAACATGAAATAAATTATTGAAATCTTTTGCGCCACCTCAAACACTAACTAGCAAGCGAATATCTGCTTCCCAATGGAATGTGTTTAAAACCTACATGCATTTAACAACAATTGAATAAACTTGACAAGCCTTTTGTGATAGTTATCAATAATGAGACGAATATACAATTAGCAATGTGAAGAAGAACAAAGACTACAAAGACAATATGTGCTTCCTTAGGGTTTACAGTTTTTGACAGCTACCATTATGAACCAGCATTGTAAGAGTTACACTTACTGATATAAAACCCATCGTCTCCACACACGAACTGCAGAGTATCCACCAGTTCTCCACCGCACAGAGTCTCTGCCACAGCTCCGTGATATGTTGTTAAAGTGTGCATGAACAACAACAGAATGAAGAGGATTCTCGGTGGAAACATCTGTGAAATAAAAACAATGTGTGAGTCGATTCGTAGTTAAATCTCATTACTAAATTCGGACGTTTGACAAAGGCCCACTGTTATGACTGAGTTGTTTTTCAATCACACGTAAAGGTTGCAAAAAGGACACAGACCATGAGATACAACAAAGTTCAATGTAACTTAAGAGACGCTCTATTGTCTCTATCAATGATATAATCAAGCAACATCCACACTGATGATAACTCACAATTCTGAGCGTAACAAAAGTTTTCACAAAGTTTTACATTATGTCATTAAAATAATGCAGAGAGATACATTTGTAAACAACTGTGTAGTTGTAAATTAAAGTGTATTTCAATATTATAGAAATACATAAACATGCTGAAAGATATCACTGTTAAAACTCCAGCAAATGCATTTATCACTTTTCTTACCGTTGTTCGGCACGATATACAGAATAGACGGTAAAAATCCATGTTGTCCGTTTGTGGAAAGAGACGTGTTAAATGTTAAACTGAAACACTGCTTTGTTTAATTTCCAGTCTATTGCATATCTTAGAGTGATGCTTGCGGCTGTCTCAAAGTTCAGAGGACAGACAGGGGATATGTAGTGAGAGGCAATTTATACTAACACCCGCCCCTCGCACCCCCAGCCCAGTATGATGCAGTATGCGCATGTGTGAACCAGAGCGGCTTTTCTTTTTATCCGAAGCTATTCCATTGTAAATAAAAAAATACATTTATGCTAAGAATTCGGGATATTATCGTTTATGTATGTTTGAGTAAAATTCTATATATTTATTACATTATATATAACAATTACATAAAATTAAACAATTCTCAAATTTAACATTTACCGTACTTTAACTTTGGACTTTTTTCTTCATAAGTTGCGGCTCGATTCGTAGCAGACGATTTCTCCGTTGTTTGATTCTTCCATCATAACGCAACTCCAATGACAAGCAAACCCATCTATGTTGAGAAACTTGCGTTAGACGTCGTTACAAGAATATTGTGAAAGTGTAGCGCTCACTACTGGTTTTTCTTTGAATGCACAGTCGGCTTGTTTAGAAGTACCTGTTCGCCAAATGACGATGCGCATTCTTAGTCAAATAGCCCCTGCTTTAAAATACCTTTTGGCAACAGGTCAGCCCGAGGAATTTTAATTGAGGGAACATTCTTCTTGCTTCTCACCATAACAAAGGGGGTTGCAAACGCATTCCAGTGAATGCAGGCAGACGTAGCGTGCTTGAATTTCACTCTCACGCCATGACTGTGTTGTTTACCCATTGTGTGCGCGCGCGCGCGCGCGCAATCGCACGCGAGATCCTATTGGTGTTGTTATCATTGCTTTAAAAACAGTTGTGTATGCACGACTCATTATTTAACAAAATGATGTCATATTTTCTGCAGGATTTATTCTTTGCTGGTTGCTTTTTATGTCTTGTCCAAGAGACAGATGATAAATGTGTAAAAAAAACAATAGTAATGTTGCTTTTGCTCTCAGTTTACACAGTTGAATGAAAAAAGCTGTCTCACGTTTCAGTTATGTGACTAATATTCAATGTTGCAAACACAGAAACTGCAATTGAAAACACAAATCAAACAACTGGCAGGTGTGCAACCTGCAGGAGGACAAATGAAGCATGTTGAAATTTTGTTTACAATCAGTTCTCAGAAAGAAAAACAAGCGAAAGGCATTAAGTATTCGCTTGATACAGTTAATGTTTTATTTTAAAGCTATTATTAAATGCCATGATTCCTTTAAACCCCATATGAGGTTAAATAATGTGCTGAAGTTAATGGTAGCTGGAAATGGGTAAGCACTGAACATGTCCTAACATGCCTCAGACTGGACATAATAAAACTGTAGCAAAACACTTTCATTGTCTGTCTGAAATAGTAGACAGCACTGTGTAAAATAAGGTACTTTACATGGTTCGGGTTAATCACTGACAGATGATCAAAACAAACAAAATGTACTATTTTATTTTTGTCAATTACATCTCAAGTTTCATTCAGTTCATTCAAGTTATCAATGAAATGTTTGCAAATTAATATGCCCAAAACTCATTATTTTGCATGTAAAAATATACGAGATAAGGCTGCAGCCTGTTATTATAAAGAACAACACATTCTTTATAGTTTTTATATAGTTCATAAACACATGTGGTATTACCTTCTGTCTTAGCAAGTGGCACACTCTAGTGGAACAAAGTGTTACAGCCAGTGTGAAAAAACTACTATACTAACTGTATTTTTTGTTGTTGTTGTTGTTGATTAATTTGTTTACATTCATGCAATGACAAAAAACAAATATTAATTGTAAAAAATAGATCACAAATCTCTACTTCAGATTTCTAGAATGTGGCAAAATAAAATCTAATTTATACAAACAATAAAAGGTAAATTTTTGCTTGCTTTGGTAAGATGTTTTATGTATTGAAGATGCAGACGCTGTCCCCAGAAACACTATGAGATTAAAATAATGAAGGGCTCTCTAAGTGTGAGACTTGCTCCATGTTCCCACAGCACATATCCACACACTGGCCAGAAAGCAGTCAGCTTTTATTTATAGTGTTTATGAAATGACAGCTAGTTTTTTACTTTGTAATGAATACCTTCCTCTTTATATACACTCATAGTGCTTAATCTTTACTTATGGATGCTTTGGACTTTTGCTGCTTAATGCATTGAATCAGAGGTCAACAAAAAAGCCAGAAATTTCTTATCTCATAAGTGCTCACAGTGCGGCAAGGTCTCAGATAAAATTTAGATTTTCAAGTTATTGTTTCTAAATTGTATCTAACTCAATTGTTTTGAATTAGAAACATCCATCTAAAAGTCAAATGCTTTTTTCTCACTGGTGTTGCTGAAACTATATATTGATATTTATGCAGTTGGACTACCACTACAATAAGTGTGATGTTCTTCAAAGGAAGTTTTATTGCAGAGCTAGTCTTATAATTTACCTTCAACAAATACAGTTCCATCCATTGTATTTTGCATGATTTTCCAACCAGAGCACTAAATAGGAGGCCATGTTCTGTCCCAGGAATCTCATGGGAAATAGAGTTGAACATTGACATAGAGAGGAACATTGCAAAGGAACAGCTGTGTGTATAGCCATTAGTATCTTCCAAGCACTTTGTAGTGACACTTGGAGTAATATATTGGCAGTAAGTGGTAAGTAATACATTAACACTGTTTTCTTGTGGGTGGTAGTAGACTGTTCTAGGAAAAAACCAAGCCTGTCCTGGTACTTTAGACGATCACAGAGGACAAAGCATTTGTGCAAAATATACACTTTAAACAACTGCTCTCAAAGCTTTCACTGCATTCAAATTTAAAGCAGATCATATCTGTATTTTCCCTAGATCTGCATCGCTCATTCAAAATCTGGCTTATTGCTAAAATAACCTAACTAAGTTCTTTTAGCTGCATCTATTGAAGCAGCTGTTGCTTCTTACCATGGGTTTCTTTAAGGTGTTGATAGAAAGGTGATCTCTGTGAAGCTGAATATCTCCCTCTCATCAGCATCAGGTGGTTCCTTAAGCAGGTGGAAAATCGGTCCTCCCAGCTATAGTAGATGTTCAATAGGATGTCACCGCTTACGCATTGGTTTACATTCACATATAACAGAAAAGTCCTCAAATAAAAAGTGTCAGTTTATCTATTTAACTAATCAAACTTCTTGGCATTAGGAACAAACTAGACCTTAGTGGCAGATTTCACATGAATGGAAAAGGTAGAAACGCATTCAGGGCAATGTCAACACAACCTATTTATGAGAGACTTTAATGGGTCAGTGACTGGACTGTGGCCTACTTTATTATAAAAATACACCAGAGTGATATAACCAGTTTAAAAATAACACTGGAAATACAAATTTGGAAAAATGTCTTCATTTAGGACACTTTAGGTGTCCATTGCCCCTCCATTTACTGTAAATTGCTGTCTACAAGAAGCAAATTATATAACCCGTTATCATGGATGAATTTCCATAACACCATGTTAATGGTGAAGCAACTGATTTGGTGTGAAGTTTAAATTTTAGCACGAGATGTTCCACTAGCTCTAATAATCATAAGATAACCTTGTTTTATGATTGTCCTGATAAACGTTTTATTTGAATACACATCAAAAATATGTAACATTACAGATTTAAAGAATTAGGAGAGAAAAACAATTTGACATTCTGTTTAATGTGCTTTTCATGTGCATGTTAAATGCTCATTCTGAACGGTTAAATTAGGGTTAACTTACATGGCCATGGTGTCGATAATAACACTTATTAAACTTACACACAAAATAAATAAGTTTAATAGATTACATGCACACTTCTTCCTGAAATCAAAATCAGTTTTTTTCACATTTCCCAAAATAAGAATGGCGCATTTAAAAATGTAACGCATAAAACTTGACAATGGCAAAATAAACAAATCAAAATAAAATGTATATTTATCTGAAAATGCCTTATATAAGCATCAGAGCATTCTGTGTTTACTGCATCAACACAATACCAAACAAACAAAAACTGTCAAATAAGAGCACATTTGGGATATTCTGTCAGTCAGAAATATATAATCCCATCTTTTTCCTCATCTCTCAATACTGAGCAACAGTAAATATAAAAATGCAAAACAAAAGAAAAATATGTTTGCTTGAATTGTCAGGTCAACACTTGATGTCATGATTACAAGCCAGCCCGAGCTAATTATTACTCTCCTCTCATCTCGTCATGAGAATCATCTATTAAATGTGTTGGTTTTAGTTGTAGTTAAGTACATCTTGGTTAAATACAGTATTGAGTGCATGTTGTGGTAAATATGGTCCTGTTAATGAAATGCTTTTGGAAATTATACATTCCAAATTACCGGCATTAAACTGTTCAGTGAGGACACATGTTAAGGCACCATCACATGACATATCACAGAACGAGATTCCTCTTAGAAACTCACACTTCCTCCCTATTTCTCTCCTTCATATGCAGCATCTCACACACACATGCAAACAAACAAAAAGACACAAGCAAAAAAGATTAATAAAAAAACATTTCAAGTCTCTCTCAACAGTGATGATATATAATTAAGGTGATAGGTTAAAAGTTTCTTTTTTTCACAAATCACTTTGGGTCTTTTGGGTCAAGCTGAAACAGATCCAGCATATCAAGCATTGCTTGTCTGATATTGTTTCCAAAGCGATGAGAGTCCTAAAAGAGGGAAAAACAAAGATTGAACTGTCTGAAACAGCAGTTTTAATGTCCAGATCAAGGAGCAGTAATGTGTGTACAGTATGATGGATTGTGTACATACCGTCTCTGGGCTGGAACGTTTGGAAGAGATGTGGAAATTGATTAGGTTTTCTCCAACAATTACATAAGCCACACCATAACCATCATCAGCAACCTGCCACAATAAAAACATAAACTTTTTCAAAAAGATTATCAAACTTAAAAAAAAAAAAATATAAAAATCTTATATCCAATAATATAGCACAAAGAATTATTGTCACAGTTGTGCTCATGTGAACAAACAACTCACCGGTCCAAACCCCCCTCCGCTTGAAACATACTCTGGGTGTCTCAGCAAGTCAAACAGCTCCAACTGCTGTAGAGGAGTCTGACTGGTGGAGAGTCTCCACGGCTCTGACAGCACCTGCACGGACAGATGAAGAAATCTGCATTCAGTTGATTTATAACAATAACAGATACTGTCATGAAATCTATTTTGAGGAAGGAATTATGATCAGACTATATTTCTTTATAAATGCTAAACAGCTTAAATTCAAAATGCACCTCCTGAAGAAAAGGGGAGTCTTGGCCAAGGTATTTAGACACTACGTAGAGGCAAAAGAGATGGCGGTCGATGCCTTTGCCAGTCATTGCCAGTCTGTACATCTGCTGGTGTTTTTCAGCAGCCACCTTCAGTAATTGAAGTTTCTGTTCTCTCTACAAAAGAAATGAGAAAAACATCACAATTTCACTCTTAGTGAATTAATTCCAATGAGTTTAAAGCGGAATAGTCCGCACCGTACCGTGTCGTTGTTGACCATGGCACGAACAAAGGCACACGACTCATTGGTGCAAGACCGCACCGTTTCTGTACGTCCTTCTCTGAATAAACGTGTCATTGATGCCTCATATGTCAAACAAAACTTCCTTTTGTCCTGCACAGTATAAAAAGATTTACATCACTTATGTATGTTGCTAATAACATATGATTTAGTCGTGTATTTATATTGTTGGTATTTATAGATTTCGATAGGTGAGCTCACTCTGAAATGGGCCAGCTGGAGTGCAAGCTGGATGAAGGCATCAGGACTGGTCTTGCACTTCTTAATCAGGCCCTTTCCAAAGTCACTGAAGGGGATGATGTGAGAGTCCACATCATCAGCCAAAGCCTCCGCCACAGATAGAGAGTTGGCAATCATAGTTTGGCACTGCCATAAAAATACAAACCCAGACATAATCTTAAACAGTCTTCGCAGACTAAAGTATGGAAAAACTAAGTTTATTTTATCAGCATGTTTTCAACCAAGCGTAAAAAACCTCATAGACTGACCTCCGGTGGGATATTCCACTGAAGTCTTTGAGGTCCAGGGAGATGTGGGTGGGGTTCTCCTTTACAGTGGCCATCTGCAGTATAGCCCAATTTAACAGGGTCCATCGAGAGCAAATGCTTTATAAAAAATGCAAGAAAGGTTTACATTAGTTGTGGCAGTTATTACAATAAGCAAGCATGATAAAAAGGAATTCAATGGATAGTTTAGTCCAAAATAAATCTTTTGTCATCATTTATTTACTTTCAAGGCATTTAACCTGTATGACTCTTTTCTGTGGAACATAAAATATATTCTGAGAAATGTATCTGTGTGTCGACAGTGTGGAAGTCAAAAGGGGTCAGTTTTGTTTGGTCACAACCGTTCTTCAAAATACAGTCATACAGGTTTGGAATAGCATGAGAATGATTAAATGATGAAACAATATTAATTTGTGGTTTTAACTATCCCTTTAACAATGAAATATCAAATTATTTCTTCTATGCACTGGATATAGGTGTGTTTACATACCTCCCAGAGGTGGCCAATGATAGGAGCATCAGCCCAACTATGTTCTGCATTAAGCCCCATTGTTCCATTCTTGAAGACAATCAGGTTGAAGGACTTATCAAACCACCTGAGAAAATAGAGCATTCAAAGTTGCATAATAATATTTAAAGTAACTTCATGTCAATACATTTTGTGATGTACAATAGTGGAGGTTAAAGATTCACAAACTACTCTCAGAGGTACATGGAGGGAGGCTGTTTCTCCTCACACATACAATCATTTCTTCCTCACCTGTCATAGCATTTGCCATGAAGCAGGGATTTTGCGTAGCGATCCAGAGACTTCACTGGATCGTCTGGATTATAGCGCTGTTCGGTATCATCCAGTGTAACAAAGAAAGCAGCTTTCTCCACAGCATCCAATGAATGTTTGTTTTTACCGTGTCTTAGGTAGGCATTACGGGCACAGGCCCAAGGCACTCTGACACAGACAGAAAACAAGATTTTTCTGGGTGAATAAGCATCTAAAATAGTCTGAGTTGTTAGGTAAGAGGTTTAAAAAAGATCTCATTCTAACAACAAACTGACATCACAAAGAAAATGAATGACAGTAATATGATGGTGCTGGTGGGCGTGTCTTGAACACCTGTCTCCTGCAGTAAGGGCAGCAAGAGTTTCCTCTCCAGGCTGCGACTCGGACGTATCAGCCATGATTCTCTCCATCTGCTGCTCGATCTCTCGTGGCAGCAGCAAACGTCCATCATAAAACAGCCAGACTTTAAAATAACGACCCCGATGATATACCACAATATGCCTGCTGTCAGACACATGCTGAACAGAGTCTAAAAGAAGACAACAAATTAATGTATGCACTATATGTAATAGAAAATGTGACACAGAATGTGGTAGGAATAAAGGTTTTCAAACACACATTTGATAACACATGATAAGCAGTTAGCCAACATTTAACATTTTAAAGTAAACATGCATGTACGAATAAAGTCGTAATTATGAAAAAATAAAAGAAATAAAAGGCCTTGGCAGGGTGAATTGAGAACAGAGGTGTAAGAATAGTAAAAGCCATGGTGGGGAACATGGATGGGGAGAGTTAGATTAAGACGTTTTAGCAGATTTTACATTCACAAATAACAAATACTAAGACTGAAGTTGTCCACAAGCTGACATGAATAAACAATTATGATTTATACATTCCTATGCATACACTGAGCATTACAAAAGCCATCAGATACTGAACGTCTCAGGTAGTGTTTTGTGGCATGCAACGACAGTAGTATGAAACCTGTGACACAATATTGAAATCACTAATCGAGGATTTGGGATTTTTGGACATTTCAATAAGCAATCCTAACGTTTTATCATAAGCTTGTTCTCTTTTTAAGTTACATAGTCAATTGTAAGGAAAATGAAAAGCAGGGCTGTACGTTCTTAACAAACATACTGATTGTAACCGAATTTGGCGCATAGACAATGTCAGTGTTCAGTACCTGTTTCTATGCCTGGGATGCGACTGGTGTTGAACATACGCTCATATTGGGACGAGCACATGGGGATGGTGTTTTGAAGCATAAGCTGTGAAGGAGAGAGGAACAGGTCAAATGAAAGATGGAGGGGGTACGGATTGGTGATAAACAAACCCTATTGGATGAGACAGGTGCCACAAACCACTGCTGTGCGGACCGGTAAGAACTATGCATTAATTATGACACAACAAGAGTGATAAAACATTTAAAAAATTTAAAAAATGGAAGGGTATGGAATGAATGGAGAGGAGATTCAGGCAGCGAAGCCCTGTGTCACCAGCTTGTCATTCCTAAATCCTAGTGTGCTAATGCAGGGAACAGCACCATCCTTAATCAAACAGCTAATCCAACCCTTGATCTTCTATGATTGAAAAGGGTTGGAATTAAACTAATGAACAGGACTGGAAACCCCTGTGCTAACGGAACTGGCAATAAACAAATGCAATAACGTGCCTATTATTCCGCTAATAGAAATCAACTGATGACACATGGCCACAAGCAAAAGCTGATTTATTGTGCACAGACTGTCTATTCTTACCACTTTCCTGGCCTGGGATGCGACAAGTATTAAATAAACGCTCCCACTGTGCAGAACAGAGCGGAACGCTGTTCGCTAGTGCAAAAAGCTGCACCATTATGACCATGTCATCAGGTGGCGTGAAACAGAAACATTTACAGCATCGAATAATGAGATCAAGCTCCATGGTGACAGGCCTGAGGTCAGTTAGGACACTCAACATTATGTAGTAGGTAGTAAATTACCAAAGATTGTTGTTACTATTCAATGGTGTAATAGTCATGAAAATCCCATGGTGTGTGTTTTTCTTCTTTATTAAGGCTTATCAATCTCAACTAGCCAAACAGTTTTTAAACAGGTCATGATATAAGTATGAGTATGTCTGAAGCACATTTGTTTTCATGTAAAGATGCAGAAAAAAACAGGAGTTGTCTAACCGGCTTAATCTGGGCTCGATCAAGCATTCTCCTGTAAAGCATAATGGCGTGAATTGCGTTTCCAGCTCTTGCTGCTTGCAGATGTGTGGGAAAGACATACAGAAAGTCCTGTTCAGAGAAAAAAGGGGCATGAAGTTAAAGACTGCATATATTGACATCGTATAAAAGCTAAATCTAACTGAAACAAAAAATAGGTTAGCAATAACACATTTTTAACACAATTTATTACAAAGAGAGCAACAGCTGTTTGGATAACTGCCTGGCTATTGATTTAACAAGATAAGGTCAACAGGCCCTAATATATACAACTACTAGAAAAAGTACTGCAATGTTTTTTTTTATGACATTTGCCACATGTTTCGTTTACCATTGCATAGTAATTGCTGTTAACCATGATTGGCCCTCGACCTCTCAAGTAGATATATTCTTCCCACCAATCACTGACCTGAAACACACATAAAGAAAATGCCAAACATATGCAAGAACTACAAATGTAGCTGTTCTTTATTAAGAAACCATTTATGATACATTGAGAAATTTGCAACACTTACATAGTTGGTGGCCCACCAAGACTTCAGTTTAAGGTACCACTGTAGTTTTGGTCCAAGGTTCTTCTGAAAGTCTAGTGCAAGACTTTCCATTCTTTTATATTCCTCATCGTTTAGCAGTGGCCGGACAGATTCGATATACTACAGTTCCAACAGTTCAAGAAAACAAGACAGTACAGCTACAATTCAGATGTCTATTTAAAATCTTTCTGTCTGTGTTATCAAGGAAATCCGTGTTAATAAAACTCCAAGCACTATGTCGAGGCTTCACAGATTCAAAACTAGGCCAGTTTAGTTCTTCCAGTGTCATTTTCAACAGCGTGCAAGTTTTAGTAAGTTAACTCACTTAATTCACGCTGTGCAACCTACCTCTAATGCCAGCAGATACTGACCTGAGCAAGTTAACTCTGAAAACAGGTGACCAAAAGGCACATTTAAAACTCTAAATGAAATCTATCTATGCCTGGCTTAACCAATCTGATTCTGACAAGTAAACAGGAAAATTTTTATATTGAAAACAAGTTTTATTATAATGGCTATTAAACAAGCAATAATAAAATAAACAACTTACTCTTCTCGTTGTATCCTTCACAGAGGGCAAGGGTAAGTGAGGGAGTGAAGTCTGGAAGCTATATAGCATTGGTGTTTGCATGCCAGAAAAAATCTTCACTAGTATCTGTAAGATCATGAAACTATTTTAGAAAATCACTACATTAACTTCAAATGGCTCTTCATTTGAAACTCTTTAAGTACTTGGTAGTACTTGGTAAGACCAGACATCCACATTTGTGTATGATGGATTGACAATAAAGCAACTGAACACAATCTACATTTCCTCTAATCAACCTTAATGGCATACACACCAGCCAAAGTTGAATTTTCCAGGTAATTTTGCCACGTTGGGCATTCATCCAACCGTGCCAGGACAACAGGCCTTTCAGGACACTCCTCATGGTAAATATGATGGCGATCCACAGACCCGTGCCCACCATGACACCCCCAACTAACATCTGCTTTTGAGGAGACATGTACCTACTGCAAAAAGAGAAGCATAGAGAAGACAAATTAAAACATATATCATATGGCCAATTACACACAAACTTACAAAAATGTGAACTTTTCATTTATTTACTCAGTTACCCATCAACCTGACATACCTGATTGGAATATGTTTACCAAGTTTGAAGAACAGGCCTAAAGATGGGTCCACTTTTAAGTAATGTGCTCTTCCCATGTACCCTGCCATCACCAGCATGAACCCTGGTGCGCTTCCTGGGTACACCCCATTTAAAATCCCATTCTGTGGGAATAGAAAACAGATCTGTTTCCTATATTTCAATATGTGCTTTAAAATTAAATCCTTAAATCATTCTGGAATAACATTATGGTAGTATAATAGCCACTCTAAATGTAGGAGGCACGATCTGTGTACCTTAAACTGGATGAATCTCTTCTTCCAGGAATGAAGACCGGACAGATAGACCTGCCGAAGGGCTTGATGACTGAGCTGAAGGTCAATGCCATCAGGGGTCACAGTGAACTGAAAGGCCACGGCCTGGTGAGCTTCTGCCATCCTGAGTCAGCACTAACAATCCTGTAAAAAACAATGTTCTTCAGTGCATAGATGACTGATAAACTATGCATTTTATTAAAGACCTGTAGTATACAGAAGGTTGTATCAAAAATTATTGTTGCATAACCTATAAATGCTTCACCAGACGCAAGAAACTGTGCTGCATCATTGGCTGACCCATCTCAAGTTCAAAACCAAATTAAACCGGCTTATGTAAGACTATTTTGATTTTACTGACATTTTACACTACAATAAATGATGTAGTCATTACGAATAAGCGATTATAACGCAGCGTTAGTTGCGGATGTAATGATGTGGCCGCCTTCCTTTTATATAACATAATGTTTCACATCATGCAAACAAAACCCAGGTAAACTAAAAGCACTTAAAACATTCATTTTTAGTACAGATCGACATCTCATTCATTCAATCTACATTTGATATCTACAGGTGTCAATTTACTGACATGCGGCTATGGCTAACCCGATGCTCTGTTATTTACGTCCATCATGCTGGATTTATTTATTTCCTACTGCCATACGCGTGACTTACCCTCTTATCTCTAGGTCACTTCTACAGGAACAAGCTTGTATTAATTACATATACGTGTATTACAAAGGGACATTCATTTAGATAAATAATACGATGAATCCGGTTGAAAGACAACACCGTCTTTATCACAGATTTTTTTTTGGGTCACTTTTACTTTAACAACACAGAACACGTCACGACTAGACGAGGATAGCCCGCCCACTCTCCTCGTCTAAAATGTTACCAAATGCAATACAATCGTGCCATTGCGCGCATATTGGGTTATTTCGACGTAAATTATTTCGTAATTAATACAGGGTAGATTGTTTATGGTAATCACCTAAGAAAAGCTGTTTGTTTTGTAAAGAATGTCAGAATTCAGGAAGGAAGACAGAAACAACCAATCGGCGCCCACATTAAGGTATCACGTGGTTTTCTTGTGACCAATACGGAAATGATTCTGAGAGGAAGTTGTGCTGCCTACTCAACTTTCTTAACGACGAGACAACAAAACAATGTACTTTTTTTAACAAAACATGTTTACTTTAAAGAAACTGTATGATGTCTGATAGATGTTTCTAATATGATCAAAAGTGAATGTCCGAAAACAGATGTACTGTGCACATACATTTCCACGTCAGTTAGGTTGCCAAGCACAACATCCGGAAAACAGTTCTGCATAATTGGTGCCAGTTGGTGTGGCAAATTCCTTATAACACTGACTGAGTATTTAGGAAGGACGCCGCCTGTCTGATCCTCAAACAGTGCGCGCGAGCGTGAGTGCGCGCCGCCGACGCCTGAGCTCGTTTCCACGTTTGAGAATGACGTCAGTAGACCTAGCGGTCAAGACGGTCCGAGAAACAAACAGTAGAGTACCAATATGAAGAAACGGAGTCTCACTCGCTCCTGTGTGATCGGTTTTGTCACTTTATTCCTTTGCAGTATTTGTGCTGTAAATGGTGAGTAATAATGTAAAGTACAATTCAGTGATTTTATTATTTATTGTATTGCTTTTTTTTAGCTAAAAATGCATTGAGCGCATCTTGTTTTCGCAGTTTTAATAGTTTGTTTATTTATAGTTTATTTAAAGTCGTTTGCTGGTCCTAAGCACCGTTTTGTGTTTGATGTAACATGCCAAAGTGTATTAGTCAGTGAGTAGTAAAGTAAATAAAAAGGTATTATATTACAAAACCATACTGCAGTTCAGTACAGTGTGTTACAGTGGGATGTTTATTTGTGGTCAATGATCATTTTATAGATTTCTGATTCATACTCACATTTCATGACAATACAGGGCGTAATATTTACTTAGCTTTTTACAAACTAATCTGTCCACTTGTGTAAACATAATCAACACATTGGAGACTATTTTATTCAACCTTATTTTGTGTGTTATGTTTGTTGGATTTGTTTATTTATAACCTTTCTTTAATCCAGATAATCAAATGTAGAGAAGTCTGATTTATTATTAGAATAGAATAACACACCTTCAGAAAATCTTAAGAAAATCACCAAAATTCTGGGATGCAAATCTGGACATAGTAAGAAAGTGGCTGTAATATACAGTATATTTAAAATTATTCAAGAACCTATATATGTAATCTTAATTATCTCAATGGGTAAACATGGCACAAATCTCCCAGCTTCTCAGCAGACATGTTGTGTAACTTCATGTTCATGTTGGAAGCGTGTGTCTAAAAGCGTTCCATGTTCCCGCATTCCCTTTTGTCCCTTTTAATGCAAACATGCTGATCACCCAGAATATGAATACCGAATCTTCTTAAGCCGAACATGAGCTGCATTTAATTAGTTTACTGCTTTTTGTTTTATTATGACCACTTTATGTATGTCCTGTTGTGTTACACTCATGTTCATGCACATGCATGAAGCACAATATAAGCTATTTTGTTTCTTGATTATATTCTTTTTTGAAGAGAATGTCTGCACTTGAAGGGCCGAAATCCACATTGGTTATTCAGCTCACATCACTTTTCTTTTGTACTCTCCTGATCCTGTTTAGGAGCTTGAATAGAATTCCTTCCCTGTTTGCTTCTTTTTATCTCTCAAAGCTTAATATGCAGGACCAGTCAGTCCATTGCCAAATTATAAAGTAAGAGCTAATTCCAGTCTAAGCTTTGTAATTCCATTCGCTCCTGCTTATGTGTGTCTCCACAGGAGATTACTGCAAGGTGAACCTGTGTCAGAATGGAGGAACATGTGTGACTGGCATAGGACAAGTTCCCTTCTTTTGCATCTGTGCTGAGGGATTTGCTGGGGATACTTGCAATGCCACAGAGAGCGGTCAGGAAAGATGTTTACTGTTTTTGACCTCAGCTGAACTTGCTCAGTTAAATGCTCACTTGTCTCAGAAACTTGTTTTTGGCTTTTACTTTTTACATATATCAGAACTTACTGTATATACCCGTTTTCTTCAGGTCCATGTAGCCCAAACCCATGTAAAAATGATGGCATGTGTGAGGTGATTACTAACTCTAGAAGAGGAGATGTTTTCAATGAATATGTGTGCAAATGCCAACCAGGGTTCGAAGGTGCACACTGCCAAATCAGTAAGTTTCCTTCTTTATATTTTGGCAAGAGTAGAAGCATATAATTTAATAACCATATAATAATTCATTTTAAATTACTGTAATAACATAATATATGATATAATAACTAGAAATAGTAAGCTCTGACTTCACTTTTTCTGTGTAACTTGTCACTCATCTTTCAAACACGTGCTTTAGCATTTCAGATTTATGCATGATTCATTTTTGTACCATCATTTACTGAATAATCACTAAAATTATCTCTTTGGTTTAGGAAGATTTTTATGTAACAGTTAATCCCACCAATAACTCAATTTAAAAAATAGACTGAACTGAACAAGCACACACATTGTGTCCCTGAATGTGACGCAGTTGGTGGTTTATTCCTGTTAAAACTTTTCTCCTACATGACAAATATTCTTGTGGCTGCAGGTCCACAGATTTCCATTACTGCATGATGTATCCTCCTGCACTTTATTTCACTAGGCTCAAGCTTATAAATGTAGATACAATGGCACTGGTGTAAATAACAGACACACCCAGGATGTTGAGCAGTCAGTAGTGGTTAGAGAGAGCTATAACCATGGTGAGTTTTAAATAGGCTTTGTTAAAAATTTCCAGTCCATACAAGTCTCTTTCCCTGAATGATTTTTACTCCACTACAGTCCACTACAGTGAACTAATCTTTTAAAGGCATTTTGAAGGCAGAGTGTACTGTTACATCCATTTATTGTCCTTGTTATTGTGTTTTTGAGATAACAAATGGCTGAAAAAAGTAGTGATTGATATGTTCTTGTTTAAATGTATTTATTAAATACATACTTAAAATGTACATCACAGTTCAGCCTTTGGGCTAATATCTCACGACAAGTACGTTATGACTAACTTTCTTCAGCAATAAGTTTGACCTATTTTAACAGGACCTTGTCTGGACAGGTGTGTTAATGTGCATGCATGTGTGTTCAGGCTTTAAGCAGAGTAAAGTTTCCCATGTTCCTCAATCCTCTTAACAGTTTAGAAGCAAAACAACTTCTGTTCTTGGTGACATGAATATAGACTTTGTCTTGTAGATTATAGCCTTTCTGCGTCATGATTAGACCTTTCCAGCAGCAGAATGAGTAATATTTCTGTAATACTTTTCCAGCACCTTTAACCATTACCACATGCATTGGATGATTATATAATTCTTGCAGTGTATACTGTAGATTACCTAACATCCTGCATACTTGGGTATGGTTTAGAAGTGTTTGAAATGGATACAGTATGGGACCAACTTTGATCTATGTAACAGACAGCTTCACAGTTTAAAAAAAGACGTTTGCCTCTTAGTGGAGCTTTATGTAAACTACAGTAAGGCAATTTAATGATATCCAGTGCATTACATGTCTGGTATTAGCTGTTATAAAGTCTAAACAGTGCAAAAAACATACCCTAAAACACCCTAGTAGTTTACACAATGCAGTAATGTTGGGATTTTTTTTATTATTTTTGGTGTTCTTATACAGATGTGAATGACTGTGCAAACCAGCCATGTAGGAATGGAGGCATATGCCGTGATCTGGATGGAGACTACAACTGTCAGTGCCGTTCTCCATATGTTGGAAAGCAATGTCAGCTACGTGAGTAAATGTTGTTTTTGTTGAGGTGTTGTACCATTCTCTTTGTAATATGTTTATTTTTCCCCTATTCATTTTCAAAGGCAATAAAATGAAGGATATGTATGTGGTACACATACAGTCTACTGCAATGTTGCCTTGTAGCAAATGTGTGCTGAATTAAATATTCCTTTATCCAGGTACAGCTGGATATTTAAAGTTATAAATCAGGTTTCAATAAGTCATGCAACATTAAACAAGAAAATATAGAAAGTAGACTATGAGATTTTATAGCTTATTAAACAGTATTGAGTATTCATCACTGCTTTTTTTTGGTGCAGGCTGTACATCTCTGTTGGGGATGGAGAAAGGAGGAATTGTAGAGTCACAGATCTCTGCTTCCTCTGTACACTCTGGAATTCTAGGACTGCAACGCTGGGGACCTGAACTCGCTCGCCTTAACAACCAGGGCATGGTCAATGCTTGGAGCTCCGCACCCCAAGACAAGAGCCCTTGGATTCAGGTTAATTGCGTTTTTTGTACCATTATAGGCCTGGTCTCTCATCTGGATTTTATTGAGTATGTAATACATATGTTGTACATATTGATATTTAGATTGATATGCAGAAGAATATGCGTCTCACTGGGATTATCACCCAAGGAGCGAGTCGCATGGGGATAGCTGAGTTTATCAAAGCTTTTAAAGTGGCGTCTAGCTTTGATGGCAAAACCTACACCGTGTATAGGTCTGAAGGCCAGAGAAAAGACAAGGTAAGAAACTTGCACTGCCAAGATCATTGGTTGAGTCTCAGCGTACACACATTCTGACAAACACATAAATGTAAGTAAGACAAAAGTTATTCTTTTGTGATCATCACAAGTTTACTCACAGGTTTATCCATCTAATTCTGTTTTTTTTTCAGGTGTTTATGGGAAATACAGATAATGATGGAACCAAGACCAACATGTTTGACTCTCCGATAGCGGCGCGGTATATTCGCGTCATTCCTGTGGTGTGCCGGAAAGCTTGTACTTTGAGGATGGAACTTGTGGGCTGTGAGCTAAATGGTGAATCGCTATTTGAGGTTTTCATCTCTTAGACTAGAACAAATTTTAATAGCAAAATCTCAATGACACTGAGAAGAAATTGTCTTTCTCTTTGTCCATAACATGACAGTGCACTCCAGCATATTTAGTTGCACAGATCCACTGGGCGTGAAGTCACGTCTCATCTCCGACACGCAGCTTTCGGCATCTAGTGCTTACCGCACCTGGGGTATTGATGCATTTACTTGGCACCCTCATTATGCTCGTCTGGACAAGCAAGGCAAGACGAACGCTTGGGCTGCAGCAACCAACAACCGTTCAGAGTGGCTCCAGGTGAGACTTATCTCAATGCAATGGAGATGTTACGTGTAGTTTACACAAAGACGCAGTTTTGGTCAATTTTATACCAAATATCTAAATAAAAAAATTATTTTTCTCCTTTTACAGCTGGATTTGGAGAAACCCAAAAGAGTCACTGGCATCATCACCCAGGGAGCAAAAGACTTTGGAGTTGTGCAGTTTGTATCAGCTTTTAAGATTGCGTACAGTGATGACGGACACTCGTGGAAGATTGTGCAGGATCAAACAACAGGAAAAGATAAGGTTACAGTCTTAGCATCTTTGTTTGATATATAACATTTAAGGTATACATTCAGTTCTATTCACTTTATATGACTTATTGACGAACTTCTTTTTCTTTAGATTTTTCAAGGCAACATTGACAACAACACACAGAAAAAGAACTTCTTTGAGTCTCCTTTCTTTGCTCGATTTGTACGCTTTTTACCCTGGGAGTGGCATGAGAGGATAACTTTACGCATGGATCTGCTGGGCTGTGATGATTAGACAACCTGCTGTAAGCTGCTTTTACCTGAGATCTGTGTTTTCACAGTTGTAGAATAGTAATGAGTCCATTATACATGCATCCATTTGTTTTACTCTGTGTTTTATTTGACTTTATATACAAACTCTTGTTTCCTTTTGTTAATTTTCTAAGTAGTTAGATTTATAATGCTGATTAATAAGAAGTTGATGGTTTTAAAAACACATAATACATGTCACTGAATATAACAAAGATTGTTGCAGCATAAACCTGAAAAGAAAACTTGATGCATTTAATTGTTTAATGTTTTACTAAAATTGCTTGCTTACCATTGATGTTATTTTTACAAGGCCTAAGGTCTTTATTTACAATGGAATATAATTTACCAAGAAATTAACAGATTTTTTTCTACTGTTCTACCGCAACTGCTGTCAAATGAGGTTGCACTACATTTGCTCCGTTTCATAGTTTTTCATTTATTTAACTGAAATAGAAAAAAATACAGTTGTCCAAGTAATTATTTGCAATTTGCTTTTTGTTTTTTAATACACAATGTCTTTACCAATTTCATTAATAAATGTTCAAATTAAATATTTGTTTCTCCTTGCATATTATTCTTTAAACTAAAGAAATGCATAACAATTGGTCAGAAGATGGCGCTATAGTGTGAACTTCAAGGCTATGCAATAAGGCTCTCTGGGCAACAGGGAGAAACAGGCTAGACCATAAAAAGTGGCCTAAATGGGTTCATTCAGTCCCAGGCCAGTTTGTTTCTTACACTCCACCCAATTAAACAAACATTATCACCTGCAATTTTGCAAAGTATTCTTTATTTACTCAGGACTGAATTTTAAACTCTACACTTGTAGATGTGGTTAGGTGAGGTAAAACATTTTTCTTTCCATTACCTGTATACTGTGAATAACATCTCACAGTACAAAGACTCCTAAAAAAACACACACAAATCAATCCTGTGTTAAAGATGTGATGGCATGTTTTATTTCATTTGCTGTAATACAATTATTAAAACACATTTAGTTCAGCTGAAGACATTACTGGCAAAACTCCTTTTCCCTTATTTAGAAGACAAAACAAAGACAGTCTCGTCTCAAAGATTTCCTCATGGTTGTGCTGTTGACTTTTCCCCATATGACCTCAGAACCATAAAGCAAGTCACATTTTCATGAAAAGTGAGATGGTGGTTCTGTGCCACAGTATATTTATTTGTTGGAAGAGCTGAACAGGCAATAAACAAAAAAGTTCTTTTCAGAAAACATTTGTGCATTTTTGTCTGCAGTTAATGTTGCATTCGTCATTTCAGCTGTGTCAGACATAAAGCGGCGGTGTTTAAAACAGAGGTCCCTGCCATTCGGATGAAAGAGGCACAGCCTCTTTTTAGCAAAAGCAAGCAAGCAGTCCCATCAGAAACAGGCCAAATGTTTAATATTCACAAGGCACTTGTCATTAACAGTTCTATCTATCTGAAGTGTGTTAACATTATCTGTCAGCTGGTCATCTTGGTCCCCATATGGTACCATGCCCTGCACAGTTTTAGGCGACACAGATAATACCTAACAAACAAGTACATTTACATGGTTGGGTTTACATTCATAATCTGACTGGATTTGGCCACCAAGTTCCGATGATGTTTAAAGTATTTATGGCTTCTGTCACCAAACGTGGACACCTCCAGTCAAAGACAGTTGTGTTGTGTTACATGTTGTGAGAAATCAATAAATAGATCATTTCACATTATGCTATCCAACTTAGACAACAAATAAATGATATGCTTGTGCAAGTTTCCTAATCTGCCTGGTTAGGTAGAAATAAATAATTTTTGTAAACATCCTTTATGGCTATAAACTTTTCTAGGTTCATAATTCTCCTCTAAATCTATAGATGAAAATAAAACTTCACATTTCATCACCTCATCTATAATTCATAATGTTTACTAGCACATAAAGACAATAAAGGACAATAGAGAAAGAACTGGGTCAGTATCAGTATCTTTTCGCCAGTTCAAATGAAAAATCCTTCAGCATATATTGACAGATATCTTAAGAAATGCTGGTGGCTTTGATGCAATCACTTTATACAATCTAAGGGACAATAACTGATATAGCCTACGGTAATTTACTATGTAAAGGGGAAATATATACAAGATTGGCACTTACTGAAAACATACCGCAAAAAAACTGTTTTAATTATAAGTGTATGTATGATAATTCAAATAAATAAAACTTGCAATGTTTAAAAAATCTCTAGCTCTTTAAATCTCCTTAAAAGTGTTTTTCCAATGTTGTGCTGTTAACTGTGAGCTGTGAGTGATGAACAGTAGATTTCTTTTGCAGTCTGGTGATGACTTCTATAAAAACACAAAAAATGCAACTGTAATATAACAATATATATTAATCAATATTAAATACAATATCACAAAGCACATAGACCATATTACATTGTATTTAATATTGTCATATATGATCAAACATTTAAATTATCTGTACATTTTAAAGCTGTTAATTTGTCTGTAAATTTATAGTAACAAGAAATCAATAAATATTTATTGTATGGATTATCATCTTTCAAATGGTTCATGGTAGGCTAATGCCTGAGTAACTTACTGGCAATGCATTTCACTTGAGGCTTCTCCCACTGTCCATCTGCCATACAGCGGATCACAGGCAGGTGGCGCTGTGTAAAGCTTTCATTGCATTGGTACCTAATGATGGAATTCACTTGATATCGCTCTTTCTTGTTTCCAAACATCCTGGCATTCTCCACTTTAGGAGGTTGGTCACATGTTACTGTAAACAAAAGGTATGTCATTAACTGAAATAAACGAAATGTCAATGTTAAGGAGCATAATTCAGTTTCAGTTCATTACCTGGACCTGTTTTACACGTAAACGGTAGGTGGTAATTGCACGGGACGTCATTCCATTGGCCATTTTCATGCCAGATCATTACGACGCAGTCTTCTCCAGAGTTAAAATAATTATCGGGCTGGTTGGGCCTCCAGTTTTCATATTGCTAAGATAAAGAAAAAAGTCACGCATTTTAGTCAATTAGCTTTATTTATTAGAATCACCATATCTCAGCAAGATAAGGCAGGCTTACCAGCGAGGAACCATCTGACCAGCGGAAGTCATTTTCTATCGTTTTATCGTTCAATCCAATCCACTGATAATCTTGTGCATATGCTGTTACAGGAACAGACAAATTACATGCGATTACAAATACACCACAAGTGCTTAAACACACACAGACAGACGCCAAAAACGCCACTCACAGTTGATGAAGGCTTGTTCCTCTGGAGTGTTTACGCTAACTAGGTGAGCGTTTAGGTCTCGACAGCGTTGCTCGGCGTCCAGCCAGGTCTCTCTCTCCGAAAAATGCAAGTAACAGTTGCCCTGAAACTTAATCCAGCCCTCTTCACAGCTGTGAGCATCTGAAGCAACATCAGGACACAGTTTTACCAAAACTTCAGATAGTGTCTACCCTAAATTTACTAACTGAGCAAAGAGGAATCAGAATAATAAGGATAAAAATAATAATACCTACTGTATGTGCAAATAAGAGGAAATGATGCAAACCGGCTTAGGGATTGTTTTGGATAAAATCACTTTATCTTGTTTTAAATAAGCAGCAAACGGCTTTTACTTAAAACAGTATTAGTGAAGCTAGCAATAACAGATAAAGTGATTATTTTTCCAGTATACTGACCAACAAATTCCATATGACGCCAAGAGCAAACATCCCAAAGAACATGAACAATTACCGTAACTGCTTCTGAGATATTTATAGACTCTGGTCATACGGAAAATGTGAACTGGATGGTTTTGTTTTACCTCATTTTGTGTCTACTGAATGGTTGTAGTCACCGCAAAGGTTGTATTTTTCCGTTAAGTGTTTACAGTACCTGCAAATGTGTCTATAATTACTTTACCACACCTGAATGACGCAGAGCATCAAAGTACTGGCAAAGGTCTCTTATAAACAGAAAATAAACCTTGTCTATTTCTAAAAAACATACATAAGCCCCAGGACAGTGTCTGCGTCCAGAGATCATCATCTAGAGTTTTGTGTCACGTAAGGTTGTTTTTGAAAGACCGTTAGTAGAATTAGCTGAAGCAGGCCTCGTACCAATCTCACAGCGGTCTCCTTCGTAGCTGGGCAGACATAAGCATTTGAAAGTGTCCCCCACCTCCATACAGGTGGCTCCGTTGGCGCAAGGGTTTGAATGGCAAACGTCAACCTCTGCAAATAAAGGTTTAGCAGTTAAGACTGACTATGAAGATGCCCCGAGTTAGGCCAAGCTTAGCAGAGAGCATCACTGAATCAGAACTCCTGGTGCTGCTTCTACATCTCTTAAAAAATTGGACCAAATGAATGTCATAAGCTGAGAAGACACACTTAAGTTTAGTTAATAATACATGAAGATGCTGTGACAAATTAAAGGACAGATTAGGGATATTGGTGTTACTGTAAGAGTGCTGACCCAGGATCAGTTTTTATCTCATATCCTTATTAATAAAAGCAATAAACCAGTTACCGGTCAGCACTCGTACAGTCCCAGAAACAATGAAGCAGAATTGTAGAGTTCAGATTCATATGAAGAGGGATGAGGAGTATAAGCATGTACCAGGTGTTAGCAGGCGTGCTGATTAAACCAGACTGCAGCAAAGGCACAGCTGAACAAAAACAACACAGGTGAACACTGAAATGACATGTGGACACAAGAGCTCTGTAAGTCAACATTACAGTAACCACACACACACACATGCCAAACCTGTAAAATAGACTGTGAGAATTTAAATCAGGCACAAGCAAACTGAACCAGGAGTTATTCACAAACAAGTGCAAACAGTGGGACAGTCAGAGACAATCATTTGATTCATTTCAACACAAAAACAGTTGTGGGATTATTTTCTAGTTGTTAAATACAAAGTCAGACTTTCAAATGTTAGCATATTTTATTGTGAGCAAACCAAAAATATGAACTTAGATAACGTATTTAATTCAGCCTGACTCACCAAACTGGCACTCTCCTCCATGTAGTCCCGGTGGGCAATGACAGATGCCCACCCCATCCTGCACTGAACATAACCCAGCTCCACATGGGTTTGGATCACATGGGTTACCAGAAGCTACAACGGCTTTTAAAAAAAGAAAGAGCAAGACTTGAAATCATGATAGACCATCTCCTCAAATGTCCTCAAAAAGATAACAGATTTCAGTTTTAAACCTAGTGGCAGCAACTTCAGAATTGTCAAAAATTTAAGAAAAATAATTGAGATGCTGTTTTTTAGAACAGTCTTTACTTTTGGATTAAGTCTATGATGCCTTGCAATGATGCCTCAACAGGCAACTCACTGAGTGAGATTTTTATGTCCAGAAGGTGGACGGATATCTTATGTAACAAGAACCTCACCATTGACAGTAGGTTCTTCAATGACAGAAGGGGTTTGTTGAGAAATGGCAGGCTCAGTAGTTGAAGGCAAAGTTGTAGAAGTAATTGTGTCAGGTTTACTGGTGATTCCTGCTGGTTCTGAATATGGCACTGCAGGTCCAGCAGTATCACTGTACAGGCCTGATGGGCCTTGAGCTAAGTGTTCTGCTGGAGGAGCCTCGCTGGAGCTCAAATGTATTGTGGCACTAGTGGCTAGGATCAGCTCATCTTCATGGCCACTGGCGAAGATGGTCTGGTCGTCTCCGCTCCCTGATGACAGTCCGACAGTTCCACTATACTCCACCTCTCCACGGCCTAGCTCCATGGCTTGGACAGGCTCATTGGACAGTTCCATCACCCCACTACTGCTGATGAAGACAGTTATATCACCACTGGCCGATTCCCCTGATCTTTCTCCTGATTCGATGGCATATGCTCCGGATGTAAATCCACTCCCCTCACCAGAGCCAAATAACAAAACCCCAGAAGCTTCTTGGTTATAAGTTTGCTCTGTGAGATCAGTGAATCCAGACCCAAGATATGTAAGATCAGGAAATCCTGAACCACTTCCGCTGTCATCACCACTTGTGCCAGTAAAATCCCTACTCATTCCAGAGAAATCCCCACTGATTCCAGAGAAATCCCCACTGATTCCAGAGAAATCCCCACTGATTCCAGATAAATCTCCACTGATTTCAGATAAGTCCCCACTTATTTCAGATAAGTCCCCACTTATTTCAGATAAGTCCCCACTTATTCCAGAGAAGTCTCCACTTATTTCAGAAAAGTGTCCACTTATTCCAGACCCTGAGATATGTCCTGATCCACTGAAATCTACATGGCTTCCACTTAACTCCTGTTCTACTAAGGATGGAGTAAAAGACACCTTGGCCCACTGTCTATCCAGCAGGATGATGTCAGTTTCATCTAATAATGAAACACCACTTGATTCTCCAGAGGTAAAGATTCCGGACGCGAAATCAATGAATCCTGAGGACTCCGCACTGGAACCTGATCCTGAGGCCATTCTGGAAAGATCTCCACTCCCACTGATGTCTCCTGAGCTACCAGATAAGTCTGAGGTAGATCCACTTTCTTCAGAGCTATAGCCTGACCCACTGCCAGATCTAGATCCAGAGGTTTCTGCATCAAAACAGCCTGAGCTCTGATCAATGGGGAGGGTGAGGATATCTCCTTTTCCAGCCTCCTGCGGTCTCCCTGAAGCTGATCCATCTCCTGACAAAACCATTCCACTTCCTGAGAACTTCACAAGGATACTTGAGTCATCACCGCTAAGATCTGACCCTGAAACATCCCCACTGAATCCAGATCCTGACAGGTCTCCACTTGAACCAGATGACCCACTCGACTGATCCCCACTTCCACTCGCCGACAGATCAACTTCACCACTGGTCTCAGATGAGCCGGATCCATAAGGTTCCTCTGAGATGGAAGTGACAGGGGTACCTACTGAGAAAATAGAAATAGTGTAAGAAAATATGGCATTGGACCAAAACAAAATGAGCACTCTTGTTCATCTTGTGACTTTTGTGATATTTTGAAATACAATATATTACCAGGACTGAGAAGATTTGGGAAAGACTCCACATTCACTGTTTCTCCTTCTGTCTTGTTTGGTTCACTTTCATTTAGAGACAAATCCAGATCCACTATATAGAACAAATCACAAGTACTGTTAGATACTTTAGATACAAAAAACATCTTAAAATGGGACATATATATCTTGAAATACACATCTTACCAGGACTGAGAAGATTAGGGATAGACTCCACATTTATAGTCTCTTCTGTCACTGTTATGTTTGGTTCACTTTCATTCAGAGACAAATCCAGATCCACTATAGATAAAATCACATACATAATGAACACTTATATTATGTATTAAAATAACTTAAACAAACATCTTGAGTGTTAAAATGGGAGATATATATTTCGAAATACACATCTTACCAAGACTGAGAAGAGTAGGGAAAGACTCCATATTTATAGTCTCTTCTGTCACTGTTATGTTTGGTTCACTTTCATTCAGAGACAAATCCAGATCCACTATAGATAAAATCACATACATAATGTACACTTATATAATGTATTAAAATAACTTAAACAAACATCTTGAGTGTTAAAATGGGAGATATATATCTTGAAATACACATCTTACCAAGACTGAGAAGATTAGGGATAGACTCCACATTTATAGTCTCCTCTGTCACTGTTATGTTTGGTTCATTACCATTCAGAGACAAATCCAGATCCACTATAGATAAAATCATAAGTATTATACATAATGTACACTTATATAATGTATTAAAATAACTTAAACAATCAATCTGAGTCTCAGACTAGGACATACACATCTTGAGCTACCCTATTTATCTTGAGATACACACTTTAGATACAGAAACTGTCTTAAATGGCACATACTGTAAATATCTTAAAATACACTATATTACCAGGACTGAGGAGATTAGGGAAAGACTCCACATTCACAATCTCTTCTTCAGTCAATGTTTTGTTTGCTTCACTTTCAGTCAGAGTCAAATCCAGGTCCACTATAATATTTAAAACAAAATCACAAGTATTATATATAATAATAAACACTTTTATTATGTATTAAAAATAACTTAAACCAACATCTTGAGTGTTAAAATGGGAGATACATATCTTGTGATACACTATCTTACCAGGACTGAGAAGAGTAGGGATAGACTCCACATTCACAATTTCTTCTTCTGCCAATGTTTCATTTGCTTCACTTTCATTTAGAGACAAATCCAGATCCACTATAATATTTAAAACAAAATCACAAGTATTATATGTAATAATAAACACTTTTATTATGTATTAAAAATAACTTAAACAAACATATTGAGTGTTAAAATGGATATATATATATTGTGATACACTATATTACCAGAACTGAGAAGAGTAGGGAAAGACGCCACATTCACAATCTCTTCTTCTGTCAATGTTTCATTTGCTTCACTTTCATTTAGAGACAAATCCAGATCCACTATAATATTTAAAACAAAATCACAAGTATTATATGTAATAATAAACACTTGTATTGAAAATAACTTAAACAAACATATTGAGTGTTAAAATTGATATATATATATTGTGATACACTATCTTACCAGGACTGAGGAGATTAGGGAAAGACTCCACATTCACAATCTCTTCTTCTGTCAATGTTTCGTTTACTTCACTTTCATTCAGAGACAAATCCAGATCCACTACAAATAAAAAGTACATTTAACAAACACTTGCATGTTGTATAAAACCTCAACCAACTTTCTTTTCCAAAAAAACATGTGAATGTTTTCAATCATTCACATGCTTTATTGTCTATATTTGATTACAAACACCATATTTACCTTTAATGCAATAAGCATCCAATCTGGTGTTCAAGTCAAGAGAGCCCGTTTGGTTGGGAAACAAGTAAACTGTGTGAACTCCAACCTTCCCTCTGCCGCAGTTCGGCTGGGGTTTATTGATGGCGTAACGTACACTGCGGTCGAGAAGCCAGCCTTTACGGCACATATCAAAGCCTTGCTTCCAGGCGGCATACAGGTCTCCTGTGGAAGCCAGGGAAGCGTTCTGCCCCTGGCAGTGGGCCACAGCCTCATGGTAGGTGAATCCCTCAAATGAACTCGCATGGAAAACTTTACCTGCAAGAGCCCGCAAGTGTGAGTATTTACTTTACAAACTCTCTCTCTCTCTCTTTTATTCATGCTAATGCATCAAAGAATTCAATAAGAGAAAAATCTTTGGGATTTTTGGGATTCTATTTTTTTTTTCCGTACAAAGTACAAAGTAAACCTCTCACCTCTTGGTTTGTCCACATAGCAGTACACATCATATTGTTCATCAGCAGGACGCAGCCCATAAGATCTCACACCAGGAACATGTTCCAAATCACCAGAACATTGCTCACGTGGGGACACAATGGGATATCTGCATAATCAACATTTACATATATTTTTTAAACATACGTTTATCTTGTTAACAGTCTGAGATACATTCAGGCACATTTTACTAGACTACACACATCAAAAATTAAAGAAATTTCTTACCTGACAGTCTGATCCAAGAGCCAGCCAGCATCACACTGATGGTAACCAGCCTCATAGGCCGCCTGGAGCTGCTGGGGGCTGGCGATGACCGCACCGATGCTCTGGCACGTGAGCTTAGCTTCCTCAAAGTTAAAGGCATAACGACTGGAGGTGGTGCGGTAAAGGAACACTACCCCTGTGCAGGGAACAAGGAACGACTCACTCACTTATGACCACTCATTCAGTAAAAAACTGGAACATTTAGAACATTTCTCCATTTCCAAAAAAGTTAAAAAATTATCTGTATATTAAAACACATTGTATTTTACAGAATGGTTTCAAATGTGATATACATTAACATGCACTCTACCTGTGGCAGACATAACAGCTGTTTCAGACACATTGGAAATCTCTGACTCAAGATCAGTAAGACTGGGAGGAGGCAAAAGAGGCAGCCGAGTCTCATCTGTGATAGGGTATGAGGGGGTGACACTGGTGGTCACTGAAGGTTTATGTGTTATAACCTCCCCCTGTAGTTCACTTTCAGTGGAGGCCGGCTTAAAAAACACCTGAGGGCTTTCTGTGATTGTTTCCACATCCAGTACTTCACTGCCCACCGCTGAAAACATGTCGGGAAAGCCTGAACTCTCCTCCTCTTTTTCTGATAAAAACAAAAAACAGTATACACTGGTCAGTATAAAGAACCATTCCTAATCAAACAGCACATCTAGTTATAAAAAAGTAAATTTGAATTGTTGGTCTACAAAGATAAATGCATTACACATGTGATTTTGACAAAAAGTATATGGATACATAAAAAATTATGAACTGGAAATGGTGAAATCAACAGATTTCTGTACCAGAATAGCAAAAGGCATCGTAGCGGGAGTCTGGTAAGGGGTAGCCGGTCTGATTGGGAAACAGATGAACGGTGCGCACTCCCAGCAGGCCGCCTCCACACTGCGGTCGGGCGATGTTGATGGGGTATCGAACACTCCTGTCCGCCAACCAACCTGCGTTACAAACATCCAATCCATCCTTCCAGGCCAGGTACAGCTGCCCTGTGGTAGCTAACCTGGCACCCAGCCTATTACATTCAGCTTCAGCCTCCCCAAAAGTGAATTTGTTAGGGGAAGTAGCGTGGAACACTCTTCCTGCAAGACAAAATGAAAATTGTTCCAGCAAGTTCCAAATAAATCACCAAATGCTTTCCAAAACAAGGTCTCAAAAACCTAAACAAACCCGTCATTTTCTGAGCAAAGCAGTACACGTCATAAGTCTCATTCACGTCTCTCACTCCGTACGTTCTCACTCCTGGCAATTCATACTTGTCTCCATAGCAAGGCTCTCGAGGATCATGAATAGGGTACCTTTGTTCCAGAACGAATAAGTGATGTTACTGTACGTCCTTTACATATTACAAAAAACAGTAGAGCACAGCACAAACACTGAATATATACAGGTTAACTGACCTGACTGTCTGATCTGCAAGCCAACCTGCATCACACTGATGGAAACCCTCATCATAAGCCGCTTGAAGTTGCTCTGGAGTGGCGATCACGGCACTGTTTTGAATACAGGCTGCCTTGGCCTTCTCAAAGGTCAAAGTGTATCGTGTGGTGATTGCACGATAGTGAAAGACAATGCCTATGCAAAATAAATACAATCAAATCAATTTCACACAAAACATATCAAATAAAAGTATAACAAATCTTTAGCTTGAAGTTGCTTCAAGTGTCTCTACAATACATTAATGTTTATACTGTATGTCAGTACCTTGAACTTGGACATGAACAATATCATGATTGTCCTCTATGCCATGTACGACCTCACAGCGGTACACTCCTGAGTCATTAGAATGGAGCTCTGTGATCTTAATGCTGGCATCTGTGGGGGTCGTGGGGTATTCCACTAAGGTGACTCTATCCAGATACTGCTTTTCTACATTTACAATCCCTTCAGATGCCACTAAAATGGTTGTGGTCTTGTCTTTGGTGACCAGACTCCATTTGATCCGATGAGACAATGGGGCAATGGTGGGCGCACCGGGATCATTGACCGTGTTGTCCTGGAAGTAGCAGGGCAGAGTTATTGTGTCGCCCATCAGAGGCTGGAGAGGAAGCTCATTGGGTATGCTGACGCTCAATGTGCTTTCAGGCTCTGTACAAAAAAAACACAGACATGAGAAATACTACATGGATTTTTATCACAAACCAGTCAACAATTCGTCAACAACTACTAACAAAATTCAGTATGTAATGTACAAAATAAATACACACCAGTGTAAACATAATCATCAATGTGCACCGTAGCTGAAGACACCCAGAAGAACATACTCAAGAAGAGGAAAAATGTGACCATGGTTCACCTACAAATTTAAGGGAAAGTTATCATTATTATGCAACAACATACAACGTGTATTCTCAGTGAAAAGACAACTTGTAATGTGTACCCTGATCTAAAGGTTATATTCTGACAGCATATAGTTACCAAATGAGCACTTCCAAATTCACAACAAAAGTTGATTCAAATAAGAGGTCTTTAGAAAAGAAAAACCAACATGTAATTTGCCCAAATTGCCCAAAATACCACAGGGACACTAGAGTTCTCATGCCAGTGTAAGCTACTTCTATCTTTCCCAGATTGGGAATTAATAACTAAATGCCTATAATACATGAATGAAGAAGAGTGCTGGTTCTGCGGTTCACAGTTTTTGGAAGAAAAACGCTTGGCTCATTTGACAAATATACAAGGTTTTTAAATCTTTGCCTATGTGGGCAACTTTGAGGAGTAATGTTATATTTATTTGTCTTGCTCTGGAGCATGTAGGAGAGCATTCTTTTAAAGCCACTTATAGAGACTTTTAGAGTCACTTATTCATAGCTGGGAAAACTCACTACTTCTCTAAGTGCTTTTTAATAGACTATTCAATTTCCAGTTTGCCCATTCTAACTTTATAAAGCAAACAGCATTCAAATATCTTTCATGCACACAGACTTAGTAAAATTTCTTATGTTTAAACTAATCTAGACCGTTTTATTTGTCGTTTTATATAAGGCAAAGCAAAACAATAAGGCTATTTGGAACTATTTGTACTATATAAAGGACTGTGCTTAGTGAGTATGCAAAGAATAATGACAGATCAGATAAAATCAGTTGCCAAATTTGGTGTCATGGGAAAGGAGCTGAATGGCTTGTGTTGGTTCTATTTTCTTCCTTTTATGTCCTTTTACTGTAAGTGTTGTGTTTCTCCCAGCTATGATAAGCTAAAAAATCACTATACAGGCATGAAAAGATATAGGTGTGAGTCATGGATACAATTAACCACTTCTCAGAAACCCAAACATCTATGGCCAGTAGGCTGGTGTAGCACAATTCTTAAAATGGGCTGTGCCTTTATTAAGTGTACAGTAAGTTAAATCAGACTAATCAGTTGAATTATTAAAATGACAAATTCTGCAGTGGTCACTTTCAGTATGATGTCTATTGTAACAGCGTTAAATTTTAACATCCTGTCACAGTATTATTATGCCAATTTGCAAACATCTAATATTCAAATAAAAACACTTACAAATAATTCCACAAAACTGAATCATGATGATTCCAAAGTCGTGGTTTTGAATCTCAGGGAACACACATAACTGTATAGCTTGAAAAAACTCATTGACAAGACCATCTACCAAATGCATAAACATAGATAATTCTACCATGAGACTTATAGTTTCTGTTTCAAATATATAAATATTATTAAAAACAGAAACTATTACTTAAAACTGTTTCGATATCTGTTGCTCTACAGCTACAACAACTAATGGCTTGGAATGACATCACCAGACAAAAATGTTCATATTAATACTTACAATGTACAGTGTCATGATTTAAAGGAACAGTAAGGATTTACAGCCATAACAGAATTAGATGGAAAAATACTCTAAATATTGCTGTCTTTTATTCATAATAAGCTCATATCACTATTCTGCGGCAGCCTGCAATATAACACCTAACGGGGTGGGAAGCGTGGGGTGAGTCAAAAATGAAAAGGAAAGAATTAACACCCATACAGAAGGCCTATAAGAAACTGTATTGAGTGAATGTCTGATGCAGGTAGTAGAAACATATGAAAGATCACAATCTATACCAGGGTTGTTGTTTTTTAATGTAAGAACTGTTAACATCATACCATATTTGATTTTCAAACATCAACAAAAAAAGTCATGGGTTTAATCCTAGGGAACTCACATATATACTGACTGAAAAATGTATAGACTGAATGCATTATAAGATGGTTGAAATAAAAGCATCTGCCAATACAGTGAAATACAGTGATTTTGTTTCTGGCTGTTTTTAACTAATTTGTTTCTTTACACCTAACTGTTAACATGTTTTACACAAATCACCTAAAGTTTTACAACTTTTCCAGTACTGAGGTGGTAGCCCTGAAAATGAATGAATGAAATCTGTTATATAATACCAGATTTTAAAATAATATATATATTTGTTTTAGTCATGATTTGTCAGTAGCAAGTCCTCTTCATTAAAATTTAGATAATTAAGCTAAAATACTAGTGTAAATGTGGCCCAATTACAGTGATTTAAAACAACATAAGGACTTATTCATATTAACAACTTTAAACCAAAAACAAATTGTAATTGCCACATGAAAAAATCTAATCAATTGAAACAGTCTGATCATGAAACAAAGATGCTGACAGTGTTTTTACTTACACACAGGTAACAAGAGCAAACACAACAAATAGACACTTTACCTGTGTGTGAAGTATCGCACCTGAAACGCTTGTAGTCTTTCTCAGTCGCAGATGGCAGTTTAATTCGGGTTGCTTTTACTCTCCGATGGCAAACTTGTCGCTCAATCCCGTAATAAAAGTTTCGCCTGTGCTGTCAGCTTCACCGGTGGTAGTAGCTGTAGAATGAGAAGCAGAAAGAAACCTTTCTAAGAGAGGAAACACGTTTAACTATACAAGAGGTGGAAAGGGGGCTAGGGAAAGAGGTGGAGAGAAGCGCACATGAAATTTCCACGTATGATGTAATTCTGCTTATACGAGTCTCCAAAACATTAGTGGTTAACATGCGCAATTCCTGAGGACGGTTATGTCTACGGTTGTTTTGATCCATGGACCTCAGCCAAAGTGTAACATCTGACTGAACAATGAAACTATTTATACTTAGCCAGTAACATTTGAATTTCCTTTAAAATGCCACGTTATAAAAATAATAAACATTGTTGCCGGCAAGTTAGTTTTAATAAAAAGGTTAAATTGATTTTTTTTTAATTTCTTATCATTAACGATACAGGTTAACCCACCCAAACATTTTATCCAACAAACAATAAAGGAGCGTTAAAGAAAGAAAGAAAATCGCGATTTTCCTCATTTAAATACTCACAAATAATGCTGATTAAAAATCATTTTAAATTCATTTTCATCATATAACGGCCCCTTTAATTTCCTGCTTTAACGTCGCAACGGATTCAGACTTTAGGACGCTAAATAGCGCTAATTCAAACGCTGTGCCTGTTTTCCGCAAGCATCCATCATATTCATTAGTGTGCAGGAGCAACAACACTTCCATGACCGTAAAGCAGAAACACAGGCTTCATTCAGGAGTCTGGCCCACCCGTTGTTCCTCTCAAACTTTCCTCACAGAGAAACATGACAAGGACCCATTGAAGAGAGTCACTATCCTAAATTTGAGAAGCTTTCTACGTATTTCACGTGCAACGAACATAAGTCAAGGAATTAAATGCTCAACCGAAAACTGAGTCACGCAAAGAAAAACGGGCAGCATCAAACCAATTTATACCAGTGGCGCCAGTTGCACCATGACAGTTCCAATTAAATTCTTATGTAATCCTGAAGATGTTTTGGGTGACTTGCTTTGCGTGCAAGCTAACGTTGAAAAATATCGGACTTTTTGTATCTTTCCATAATTCCCCATAATTGATTACAGTCCAGAGCAGAGAGAACAAGCTAAGCATGAGCTGGAGTTTAAGATCAGTGTAGGTTTAAGTGGGAAGGACAAATTCTCTTTGTTTGCTTTGGATGGTGATTATAAACTGTAACTGAACTGCTTGGAATCAACTTCAAAGAATAGGCTTCCAGTGTGAGTAGTTTGTGTGAGCTCTTTGTCCTTGTGCTTTTATTCTGCAGTTTGTGAATATGAAATGAGATGCAAAGGTATGCTGAGAATTTGTCCTGGTTCCTTTACCAGTATGTGACAACACTATACCTTAAAGTTAAAGTGCTTATTACTTTTGAAAAAGCATTGAATTGCTAGTACAGTGAATTTAACAGATACTGTTAACAGGTCAGGTACAAAGAACAATCTATTCGTAAGATGTTAAGCAATTAAACTTATGTTTGGTGATTGACATTGACAACGCACAAAGTGTCAAGTAAAGCCTTAGGGGACCTGTGGACATTTCGCTCTGCTGAAGGGCTCTTTTCATCAAAAAGGCCATACGCCTGAAAGACGTCAGCCGTTCTCACTGACAATCTTGTTTCTACAGAGGAAGAGAAAACTCAGGTCTCAGGGGAGATAAACAGGCTTCTTCGCAAGCCTGTGTGAGGAAACAGAATTCCTGAGGGCAGCTGTCAATCCAGGTGCTTTCTGCCATTCTGTGTGGTGCCACTGGTCGGTTTGCCAATTTTCCTACCAAGAAGAAAAAAAACATTTATATACATACATTTGACAGATACATTTAACCAAAGTGACCAAAATATTTCATTAAACCTACAACCTTGTTGTTGCAAGCGTCAGGCTCTACCTGTTGAGCTAGGTAAAAAATAAGGTGAAGTCAGGGACTGCAGTCCCTTTCTACAGAGCGGCATTTTAAAAACTTTCTTTTTCATTTCCAAAATTCTTGAGCATCATATTTGACCCATAATATACAAAAATGTTTCTATATTTGATTTTATTGGACATGGCAAAGATGATTGATTGACAATGCACAGTAATACAAAATTCACCTAAATTAGTTTTGACACCTGGTTTTTGCTACTATATCTAAACTAATCTAAGTCTAACTCGAGATATTTTGCACTCAGTGCCTCCCTGCTGTCAGGAAATAGGCTTTCTTTCACAGGGAGCGCCTGTTAAAACTTCACATGGTATTTTTGGACAGCGCAGAACATATTTATTTTCCTGCTGGAACTGAACAGTGCATTGTGCGCCATAGGTTTCTAGAGCACTGTGTAGGACCTTAAGCTGAGGAGCCCGTCGCCAGCTTTCTCTCAATAGTGTCCATTTACACGCCTCACTTAAAGCTACTGCACCCCTCACTTGCCCTGTTAATCGCTACTGTTTTGTGCATCACACACAGTCGTATTGTTAACTATGTACCTTGCACCACTGACACATTTAAATATTTTGACAAAAATATGCAGAACATCCCTGAAACTGCACTGCATATTTGAAGCTTGTTACATCCAACAGGTTACATCTTTATGGATAGAGCCTTGATCATTACATGTATGTTTTATATGATTTTATTTCTGTGCCTTATATTGTTTCTGTACTATTATGTACTATACTATTTCAGTTTTATATTTGAATATTTTACTTATTTTTTATTTATTTAAATTTATTATACACTAAAATTGCTTTAATTAGTGCATATAGTGCATATATTTTGATGTATTATGTATGCAAACAGGAGGTGAATATTTTGTGTTTTATTCAAATCTTATTTAATAATCTATTGGTCATAGATTTTCCTATTGACAATGCAAACAGAATTCCTAAAATTCTTAACTTACTCCCCATCTTCCACCATACCTTTAAACAGCATTAAAAGGGTGGGACTACACAAATTGAAATAGTCACTGCATGAATTCACCTCAGTCCACACGTCGCTAACGGAATTTGGAGCAAACGCAGTTCCTATGCAAGCATGTGTGTTTGCTTACGTGCGTGAATGTTGAAGGAGAGAGTGAGAACAGTATTTCCTTATCCACAGGAACAGACCTCACATTATTCTTGTAGCAGCTCGGCAGCTGATTAAAGCCTATATCCACAACTGAGGTCATTGCTGTTACGAGCATGTTTCAAATACCTATATGTTTGAACACATCTTACAAGCGTACTTACTGTGTTGGTGGACACTTAGCTTTAACAACTTAGGTTTCCTGTTAAATCAAATTTATGGTATATTAATTTGATTCTTTAATATCTTATCTATTCAACTTTTTAATCACTGCAAAAAATTTAATTTGTAATTTTTGTCTCTAAATCACAATCTCTATTTGAAACATGTAATTGTAGGTTACTTTACGTAGGCTACTTATCTTTATGTTGAAGTCAATAGAGGTCACACTGACATTTTTGTGAAATTGTATCCAACAACTAAACTAATTAATAAATTTAAGACGTTGTGAATAGTGAAGAGATAGTTTAGAAAGATTTTTATCAGACTGCAGCTTTAATTTGGCTGCCATTGCATAAAGACAGTATATGAAATGTACTCATCTTGACTGATGCGTTTTCATAAGCAGTGCACTCCTGATTCTGACCATGTCCTGTGAATAAATGATGTATTCCTAACCAGTATGTCTGGTCTGTCGCCCTGTGGAATCAGGAGGAAAAAAAATCAGTTTAAAAAGGCAAACACCTTTTTAGGTTAAAAAATCTGACTTGGTTTTATTCACTGATGCTGTTAAACTGGTATTTGTTTTGATTTGGAACTGGAATTTGACTCATGGACATTCCTTCGATTACATTTGAACTAGTATGCTTCTTTAAATAGAAATGTATTTTACAGGAAAACCCATAAATAACTCAGATATTCATGCACAATATAGTTGATAGCATACACATCCAATTATGCTTACTACTAGCACTTACTCACAAACATCATTATAGCTAAATATATTATATACAATCTCATCTGTGGTATTATTACTATATTGCAGATTATACACAAAGTACTTGACTGTTGCATTAGCAGTGTAGACCACTGCGGCTGCCAATTACAGCTGCTGAAAAGACTATCAAGATGATATAAAAATAAATGCACCACAGACCACTATCTGATCTCAAGCATCATAAGCACAGCAGTCATGTGGTTTGGTGCAAAAGAGGAGAACAATTTTAACACTTTTGGTTTAAGTGTCTAAATAAAGAACATATGTATGGTGGTGGGCTCCTAAAGTGTATTGTATGTATGGTGGGCTCCAAACAGAGCTGCTTTTGTCAGTATAAAAAGTGAGAGGCTGTGAAAAAACTGAAGTGATGAAATCTGCCAAACAGTAGCACTTAAAGCACACTTTCCTGTCTGCTATAGCAAGTGTATGTTAAGCCTCAGATTATTTTTAATGGCAGTTTATTGGTTCCAGTTTTTGACCATCTGCATTGTGACTGGGTATATGTAAAACATGATAGATGTAAAGTGTAAATAAAGTGTAAATGTAAAATTGTAAACAAAATCTAGAATATGAATATGAAAACAAGACATAAATTGGGGATCAAGGCAGTACTGTCATAATAGCTACGTATAGCCTACTTATGTGCTTACATACTATTTATTTAGCTATATCTATGATCAAGAGCATGTTGAGGTTTTCCCAAATTGCACTCATCCAGTCAAAACAAAACGGGAAGTTTGTTAAAAGCAAAGGTCTGTGTTAATATTTGCAAGAATTTCTGTTTAAACAAGAGGGCGTGCTCGGCATCCGGAGTCTGGTTAATAAGGGGCCTTGTTATATAAAGGTTGTTGACCTTGCTGTTTATAAAATGTGCTTTTCATAAGTGACAGAAGCTCACTGTGACCCTCCTCTACCCACACTTCGACATACTACGTGGGCTGTGATCAGACCACAGACAGGCATCTGAGAAAAAGATTAGCTGACATCAGCTGTGAGGTCTGGAAGAGCATTTGACTCGATGTTTCGGTGTACCTGACAAAGGTACAAGGTTTATGTACGTGATAAACGTTGTTCTGAACAATGAGAATCGTATGTTACATAATCGGTGTTACAATGTGGAGAAACATATATCAAATATATATAATAGGCAATTGCAATCACAAAAAAATGAGATTTAATATACCTCTAAAGCGCTATCCATTTAAACAGCAGTGGCTACTTAAAAGGCGTCTTTGCTCTGCTCGTGTTCACTCAGTTGCAGAAACAAGTTTTTAAGCCACTTTTTTTATTGTAAGAATGCTTCTTGGCTGTAGCACTACAAGAACTCACTTCCAAGCACTATAATATAATAATCTATTAAATCATCCACCATAAACAATTCATTATTAATGGTTTTATGTTGCTCGCAAAAAACGATTGCAACTGTTACCTGGGGGAAAGTAACGAGTCCCTTGTGTGTGACGTCACGACGGTCTGTCCATATATGCACAGTTAAATAAGGCACATTAACGAATAAAAGTGACAAGTGATAAATGTATCATTTTAATGTAGTCCCTTACATATGTCAACATCAGGTCAGTGGTGTGTAAATATAAGATGTCTTAAATATGACAGGTCTTGTCTGAAAGACCGTATTAAATAGCTGTATGGTCACTAACAACCATAAATAATATAATTTATTTAAAAACAAATATTGAATCCCTTTAGTATTAAGCCCAATCACTAAATCACACGACAGAGCAGCCATCTTTTATTCAAAAAAGAGGTAACAGCGCTATCTTGTGGATTGTATATTAATCCATTATGATAGTGATAGGCCAGATCGCATCGCAAAACGCGCCTTATGAGTACTATGGGCTACTGTAAATAACCGCCGATCTGAGATCAGCAGAGACTTTGGACTCGCAATGATTCTCGCGAGAATTCAGTTGTCAATAGCTGGTCTGAGATCAGCGTCAGGAGTGGAGGTTTGACCCAGTGACGCTGCGCCCCATGCTTAGTCAATACAGGAAGTAGTAGACATCGAGGCCGGACCAAGGTAAGATGTGTAAATGAAAGCTAAAACGTGTATTATAACATCATATGTCATGCCAAAATGTATATGATATTATAACATTAATAATATCCGGTTAAAACGTGTTTCCATAGATGACAGAAAATGTAGTTTGGAAAGTTGTACGGCAGGAAAGTCTGTCGTGGCTGATCTCGTTCGCTAACTCGCTGTAACTCACTTCAATATCTTGCCGATTCAAATGTAGAATACGTGTTTTGTTACGTTTGCGCTGTGATTCTGATTGAGTTTGTGAATAGGGAGAATGTGACCTGTTCACAGAGAAAGGTTTCGTACACTGTATAGACCCGCCCAGTATTATTGGTTCAGTGAAACGCAAGTTAATAAAGAATAAATTATATAGGCCCGTTATTTTTAATCTCATCATATTTTTAATCTTCACTTAGCATTTTAACCTTTGGACATGTTCGGGGCCAAATTTGTGTGTTCGCTATTATATATAACCTAAAGCTATCACGATATTAGATTTTCACTAGATGAGCTGCATGGCCAAAGCAGATCACGAAGACGATGTTATCGCGATATCTGTCAGACTGGTTGCTTGGGGTTTTTTTTACCAACGAGTCAAACCCAAAATTAGAGTTTGTAACCATTATAGCTTTTAAGTAAAATGTTAAGCTAAACTGTCACTACACATATTGAGCAAACACGTGAAAATGCACTAAAATTACAAACTACAATGTCTAGTATAGATATAGTCCAAACTACAATTAAAAAAGAAAAAGAAATTTTTTAATTGTAGGTATTTGTATAAACAGCATTAACATTTTTTTGTTTATTTATTGTTATAAAAAATGGTCCAATTTTTTTTAACTTTTGTATTAGACCATTTCATAAATGTATAGTTTGTCATGATTAGATTAGAATTCAACTATAAATAAGTGTTTTACCAGTGGAACGGTGACAGTTAACAAATTAAAAGATGTTGGAATGTCAGATACTTTATCATATTGATTATTTATCATATATGATCAACCCAACAACAATAATCATGGTTTTTAATACCACAGTTATTGTCAATGCAGGTATATTGTCATAACCTTAATATAAGTATGTGTCTGCATACATTTTTTTACCCACTTTTCTTATGTGATTACAGATGGCTTGCAATGACACAGAGAAGTCCAGCCTTGGTGCTGCTTGCTGTGATAGTGAGCTCTCCGGTTGTGCAGCAGCTATGGAGAAAGAGAGAGAGTCGTATCTAAGCCCGACTGAGAACCCTTCAACCATTAGTATTCCACCAGATCAGCAAGGCTATGATGTAGAGTTTGACCCTCCGCTAGAGAGCAAGTATGAATGTCCCATCTGTCTCATGGGTCTCAGGTCGGCAGTACAGACACCATGTGGACATCGATTTTGCCACTCCTGCATCAAAAAGTCTATCAGGTTAGCAGCATTTGGTGTTTTTGTGTTGTTGTACAGAGGATAGTGTGGTTGTGGTCAATGCCAATATCAACAACATGATGATATAATGCAAGTATATACACACTACAATGGCAAATGTTGTGTGCCAGACTGTTTAAGGATACATCAAAAATTCACTTTATTATTAATTATGTGATGACAAAGTTACAAAATCAGAGTTATGGGCCAATACCAATCCAAATATTGGCAGACTAGTGGTTGACAGTAATGCTGAAATGTCTGAAAATGTAGTATAACTTGTTTCATTATGACAGGGACACAGGGCAGAAATGTCCAGTTGACAATGAGGTGCTGCTGGAAGAACAGCTTTTCCCTGATAACTTTGCCAAACGAGAGATCCTCTCACTCACCGTCCGCTGTCCCAATGCAGAATGCAATGATAAAATGGAGTTGAGGCAATTGGAGGTAAATTTTGTTTTATTGTTTATGCAGTTGGATACTCACCATTATTCATGGTTACAAATTGATTTATGATGTTACTTTCTGTCTCCTGCAGAAACATCTGTCTCAGTGTAAGTTTGCCACAGAAAAGTGCAATCAGTGTCTGGAGTCGGTTCTTATAATCTGTCTGGATCAGCATAAGACCCAGCACTGCCTACAGCGTCTTGTGACCTGTCCTAACTGCGCTGGGAGCTTTGTGTATGCTAACAAACAGGTAGAAACCTTTCCTTTTTTGACATGCTGTAGAAATTTGGATTGTAAATGTTAAACAAATACTGATAATATTGATATATTAATATTGACATAGCTTTTGTGTCTGATGTTTCACTTCTGGTAATGTTTATTTCTCTTTTATAGATTCACGAACAGATTTGTCCATTTGCTAGTACTGTGTGTGAATATTGTGAAATGGAGCTTATTCGAGATCAGGTGCGTCACAATCACACGGCATGAAACAGCTGACCCTTTATAATTGAAAAAATACTTTGTTGGGAGCTTATTGTAATCTGTTTTCATTGGTTTCAGTTGGAATTGCATTGTGAGACAGACTGTCTAAAAGCTCCTGTAGCTTGTAGCTTCAGCCTTTTTGGTTGTCGTGAAAAGGTGGGTTATGTGATTAATATTTTAGAGCACCAAAGTAATATACTGAAGAGTGCAGTTTTACTTTAACCTGTCAGGACAGGTATATAAATAATGTATTTGAACATGTATTTGTTACAGATGCCGAGAAATGAACTGGCTCAGCACATGCAAGAATTCACACAGATGCACATGCGTTACATGGCCGAGTTTCTGCGCAGCCAAAGTCTCAATAGCTCTCTTATGCCGTCAGTAAGCGGGCACTCCTCAGCAGATGAACGTGGCGCCTCCTCACGGGCGGCAGAACCTTGCCAGTGTAGCCAGGAGCTGATGAACTTACGAGAGACGGTCTTGGAGCTGGAGGGCCGGCTGGTTCGTCAAGACCAACAGATCCGAGAGCTGTGCATTCACAACGAGACTCAGAAAACGCAGCTCACAGAGGTACGTCGTAAGGTGACCTCACTAGAAGAAGCCACCCGAGAACTAGAGGCCCAGCAGTACCAAGGCGTCTACGTGTGGCGGCTGGAAAACTTCTCGGCTCATCTGCGCAACCAAGAGGCCGGTCAACCTGTAGTCCTTCACAGCCCACCTTTCTACACGGGTCGACCGGGATACAAACTTTGTCTTCGGCTTCATTTGCAAACGCCCAACGCTCCCCGCTGTTCCAACTACATCTCGCTTTTTGTGCACACTATGCAGGGTGAGTTTGACAGCCAGCTCTCCTGGCCCTTCCAGGGCACGATTCGACTGGCAGTGTTGGACCAGGTTGAGGGACAACACCACATAGAAGTAATGGAGACCAAGCCTGATCTGCAGGCCTTCCAAAGGCCAACTGTGCAACGGAACCCCAAAGGATTCGGCTATGTGACTTTTCTGCACCTACAGGCATTGCGGCAACGTGGGTTCGTGAAAGAGGATGTGCTGTTGGTGCGCTGTGAGGTCACACCACGCTTCGACACCAGTCTCAGACGTGAGGGGGTCCAACCTCGGGGGCCAGAACCTTCACTTTAAATTTCTTCTTTATTCTTAAGTTCTCAGGTTGTCCTGCCTTATAAGTTCTCATAGACACACTTGTCATAGACACTTCTCATAGACACTTCTGAAATGGGGCAAAATCTGTACTTTCTGAGACTCTTTATGGTACACCAAGATTAGTAATGAATGATGGATTTGCTTAATTTGCATTGGTTGTGAACTGTGTTTTATATCAAATGTTTCTCAAAAGTATTTTAGTGTTGTTTAGTTCATAAACAATCCCAACATGAATAGCATCAGAAAATCAATGAATTGCTTGTAAACCACGCTAAACGTTGTAGAAACATTACTTTAATGGTGCTGCTTATACTAAGTGTTACCCTTCATTTGTTGTTTTTACAATACTGCTACCTTTTTTCACCTAACCAAAAAACTAATTGTAGGTCCTGTTATCAAAAAAAAAAAAATACATATTGAATATTCATGTATTTGATGAGGTCTGATGATTATTAGTATAGAGCAGGACTGTTTGCTGCAATCCTGTAAAATCCAATATGTCACATTTTTTGTTAAGATGCACTTGGTTGCACAGAATTTCATTTCCACTGAAAGTTGTAAGAATCTTCATCAAAGCAGAGAGGTGTGTTGCTTACTTTACTAAAAGATTCGTAATTCATTCACCTTGTTTTCTGGTGCCTTTTTAGTTTGTGCCTGATAAAACATATGTGTGCGTAAATTGTCTACATAACATTTAACAATTGTAGGTTTCACTAAAAGACATGCAAGTTTATCTGATAATTGTGTTGACACTGGAAATCTGACAATATTGTTTTTGTAAGATTGTCTTTGTATTATTCACAATACAGTGCTCTTAAATGTTTTGATATTTGAGTTTATAAATTATTCTTTATAAATTGTAAATCTGTTTACTGTGACTGACTTTGAAGTATTACAAATGTGCCCTACTCACATCTATTGTCTCACAGCTGTCACCCATCCCAGAATACACCCTGCTAGTAACAGAAAGCAGCTGGATGTCAGAATGAGCATTTGTCACACTGTGACGTCGTATGTTTCCTACTCGCTCATGGTACACATCCCCTTCCTGTTCCACTACAGGAGATAGCAAAGAGCCTTCCGAAATGTAATGGGTAATCTTTATCTCAGGGCGGCAGAGCTGTGCACTTGTGTTGAATCGTTCAGTGCAGCCTATAGAAGAAATGTGAGAAGTCAGATTTGTAGCTGAAGGTATTAAACCCCCACAGGGATGGAGATTAATCGGTTTGCTTTAGATATTGCACTTCAGTGTTGTTTTGTGCTGTGGGAAATGGCACAGCTGAGTGAAAGCATGCGAGGAGACAGCAGAATAGAGTTTCTTGGATTTTCTTACTTGTGTGCCTGCAGTTCCATAAATAAGGTGTGACCACCATCGCAACCATACTCTCAAGTTGGCAGTAATTCTTCGAGGGTCCTCTAGGTTCCTGGATTCCCTACATGCAGAAAGCTCATTGAATAAAGATGGTTATCCAGATGGTCATTCAGCATAGATTTGGAATTAACACTCACCTGTAGCACAAGCAGCATCTGTGTGATGGATGCGGGGATGAGAGGCATGTTCTTGCGCAGCAGGTCACCTAAAGAAAGCTTTATTAGGACCTGATCCCTAAAGCTGAGGAGAACCATCTGTCTGACTGTCAACTCTTGACCCTAGAGAAGGAGAGTACATTCCATAAAAGTTTATTAAACAGCTAACTAACTTCAATATGATTAAATTAACCACAAGTGTTAAAAAATATATACACCTAAACACTACTTCAATGTGCTATTTATAGCTGATCAAACACTTTCTGTTTCACAACCTACTCAATATTCTTTGTTACATTACAGTCCTCTTTCTGGTAAGGCTGTGTGAATAATTTTTTTTCTAGCTGTGCAGTCAGGTAATCAGGATCATGTAAACTATAAGACATACATTAGATATATTATATGTATCAAAGTAATTGATTCCAGATTAGTCTCATAATTTTGAGAGTGTTGTGTTGACTGGGTGCAGATTTCATTTTTTTTATTTTGAATACATATTTGAATATAAGGCAAAAATCTATAGAAAAGCATCAATCTCATGTGCAGATTTACCTGAAGAGGATATAGAATTGCCTGTATGGTGGGTAAAATTTCCGAGAACAATCTGTCCCACACCTCGGCCAAAGCAAGGAGCTGTCTCTCACCTAAAGAAAAATATATATTTATAAGGCTTCTTTCATGGTGTAAATAAAGAAATACACCAGAGGTTGTACCTGACCTTCATGCTCCTGAATCTCATCCAGAATGACTGATAGACCTCTGGTCAAAATCTGATTCTTTAAAACAAACAAAAATATTTGCATGTTCTGCTTTTACTAATGCAGTTATATTGCAGACAAGAACACTATGGCTATAAAAACTAACAAAAAATAGTACCTGGAAATATTCCTTGATAAAGGAACCCATATCTGCCCTTAGTAGCCATCTGCAAGATTAGTAGAAATATTGATATCAAGTGGAAATGAAAAAATAAAAAGCATATATATATCTTATATTTTATTTTTTTCATTCATACCTGGTATTTTCATTTAAAGTGTATAGCTCATTCCACGGCAGTTCCTCTCCCTGAAATACCTTAATAATTGCAGAATAGATGCTAAAAATAAAACAGCAATAATTTTTTATATTAAAATTATGGAAATATTATTGTAGAAGGCAACACAAATAAAACATTTGAACTTTTCTATTACAGTTCAAAGACAAAACTACCTATTTGTAAGAGCAGTGCTGGGACCCTGCTGGATGGTGTCAGAGACTGAGGCTGAAGTAGACAGGTCTGTGACAACATAGCAGATGAAATAATTAGTCTGGATTTTGTAGGATTTTAGGTAGAATCTTGCAGATTTTAAGGTGTTTGAACACAAAGACATCAAACGTCGTTTATAAATGCCTAAACACTGACTGCTGTATCAGGTCACAGAACTCATTTCCAGGTTTTTAAAACCATGTGAAAGTAGACAGGTGGATCTGACAACTAACTGTTCGAGGACCTACTTCCTGTGGTGCACCAACTTCCTGTTACTAACTGTCCTGTTCTGTTTACGTCTGCTTACACATTAACCTCAAATCAACTCAACATTGAATCTTGTTAATATGAGAATCAGACACACTGACAAAGAAACACGCATAAAGTTACACATAGTCAAATGAAAAAACATGATCAGTCTTCTACTCCTTTTTTAATTCTCATTCATTGTTCTATCAAACTACATAAAGTACAACAAAAATGATTAGGAAATTAACTACAGTGTTGATTTTGCAGCTCATAAAAATTAATTTACCTCAAACATTGGGAACAGCAAGTCTGTTTGAAGTTTATTTTTTATACACAAGTTATTATATATTATAAATACACAAGTTTAATAAAAAAATCAAACTGAATACGTACCAAGCTTGTCCATCACAAAGTAATGCAGAAATAAATATTACACTGGAAAAATTCCTTCTACTCAATCTTCTGTATTATTAAAAACAACACTTTAGTATGTCAATATGTTTGCACTTAGTTCCGAAAACAGACTTTCCTTGTTTCCCTCGAGTCGGGCTTTGACGACCCTCACATATTCTGTGTAAATGTGCCTAGTCAACTGGTTACTGATTCATTAGCCATGTGAACGGTATTGGTCATTCCTGATGAATAAATAATCAGTGTTTTCCTGTGTGAACACACTGAGAAACTGTAAAGTTTACACATTGATAGATGATAGGTGTTATGTGTGTGTATAAACATACTGAGAAGAGGAAACCTTGAAGGGTGTAGCATCCACACACTTCCTCACATGCTGCATTCACACTAGCAATGATTCATACATTTTATTTTAGTGAACATTTTTGATTATTTATTAAAAATCTACTTCTATAAAAACTAAAAAATTAGAATGTATTAACAATTATGAATACATTATTTATTTTTATTTAATGGCAAATATAATATAGTAATTTATAGTTTGTATAGTTTTAGTAATTTATAGATACAACTACACAAGGCACAATAAAAAAACTTTAGAAAATTACGTATTAATTAATTAAATATATAACCCACTGTGACTAATAAGAATATCTCAATCTGTTGTGAAACATTTACATAATATTGCAGTTTACTGATCAATCTAGGGCAGTTTCTTGTCAGAACCATATGCTGAAGGTGCTGATGGATGCTGACGCCTGGCGTCCTGTGACTGTTGGTTTCTAAAGTTGGCGATGGACCCTGTGAAATACAATTATAACTTGAGATACAAACTCTAAATAAAAAACTGAGACATAAACATTACGTAAATGTTAAGAAAACTTTACGTGGGGCTTTAGGCACATCTCTGTCACATTTTAGGGTACTTTTGTGAAAACACTCCGCAATCCAGGACAGCACCTCTCCACAGTACTTCACCTACAAATGAAAGTATACATTCAGTAAAGTCATTTGATGCTGAAACATTAAATCAACAGATACTAAATCATCAGTTACTGCACTTCACCTCAGTCTCCACTGTTGCCATGCGTTGTTCGTGCTCTCTAAAACCTCCAACCATAGTCAGCAAATTCTGCACCCTATGCATTATGGCATACAAAAAAGAGGGTTAAAAGACTGTTACACATATGCTCATACAGCTTAAGGCTGCAGCTGTACACTTACATGTAGCACAAGTAGCATTTCATTATAATGCTTTACATTGGATTAATTTACATTTATGCATTTGGCAGACGCTTTTATCCAAAGCAACTTATAGCACATTCATCTTATACTTTATTTAATTATCACTAGGTATGCGTGGTACCTGGGAATCAAATCCACAATGCAACACCATCACCTTCCAGCTGATTAATGATACTGTAAACGACACTGTATTTCCCATATAAGAATTTAGAGTAACTCACTTAGAGGAAGTGTATTTCAGTCTCTCTGCACTGCTCTCTCTAAGCTCTCCTTCCAGTTTGGCCAAGTAGTTCTCCTTTTGCACCGATTCCCATGTCATAAGCTTCTGGTCCAGGCCTGCTGGTAGTTCCCTCTCTAGTCACAATAAAAAGAGGAACAAATATATTTCACAACCGTTTCTTTTAATATTATCTGTGCTTTTCCAGCTTTGCTTCAACTTGTCCTGTATAATTCTGTGTTTCTTTTCCAGCTTGATTTCTGATGTTTGGTCATTTCTAACAATACAAAAATTGACATGAACAATACAAACAGACGTGCAATATGAATTAGCACAAATAGCACAAAGATTTACTTGCCCAAAAGATCTTGCTTAGATTCTGTTGTTTTGAAAAAGCTCAGGAGAACCTGGGAGATGTGGCTAATGATGATGAAGGGCGGGGCCAGGGCTGGACGGCTGTGGTATTCAACAATCAGGTTATAGCGCTGAAACTTCCAGAAGATGTCTGCATTCTCCTGCACCACCTGGAAGGTGTAGCTGTGGAAAGGTGACATGTATGTTTATTTTTAGTTTGGATTTCTAAAACAAAGAACACTGTTTCAACATAGATATTATTAGCTTTCACTTACTAAAAAACATTAAGAGAAATGGAAAAAAATGACCTTCCGAACATTTTAAAACAACAAATGTAAAAATCACTCATGTGTCACTGTATGTAACATAATAACATATGTAACTTACTACTGTAATAGGACGGAAGTAAGTCGGAGTGGGATATCATACAGGAACAGGCAAAGAGGAAAAGACTAAATATGCGGAACAAGACGTATGAAATCATCTACTCTAGTCTATTTAAGATCTTAAGATTAAGAGTCCAAAAGTCCCATAATTGTACTTTCATGTTTATTTTTGGTCTCTGACCTGAACATGGCAATAAGGAGATTAAGTAGCAGCACGTTAGTGACCAGCAAATAGATGACAAGCAGCAGAATGACGAGCCAGTTGGCATAGACATTTGGGCAGGGTGGCAGAGTGCCTGAGACGATCTCCTCCACATCATTAGTGCAGTTATCCTCTGGCATTTTGGCAGCTAGGGAGAAACGCAGAAAAAATTCAAAGTGAACAATAGCTCCACCTAGAGGTAAATCTATGAAAAATCTAAAAATTCATAAGAAAATGCATAACTTTAAATTACATGTATTATGTAATGTGACCCACTTTACAACTTGTTATAAAGATTTTTAGTATTAGCTTCAAATACTATATAAACAACATGTTCCTGCAAATGGTGCTTCACAATGTGCTTAAAGCAAGAACATTGACAGAATACCATCTATTTCCTCCAAAGGAATCTGTCCAAAGATATGAAGGTATGGGCGGTAAAGCGCTCTGCGGAAAACCCAGTCGATTCGCGGGTCAGTGGGGTGCAGCAGGGCCTGTGTTGTCACTCCATATGCTATCAGCCACACGCTCAGAAAGAAGAGGAAAAAGAACACGTCCTTAATCTGTAAACCAGCATCATAGTGTTAGAAGATGTCTCTTCTGGTTGTGATTTATAACTTTGTGCAAGTCAACATTCAGTTTCACCATTCTCTCTACAATGATGATCTTGGGTCCGAGCTGCTTATGGATGGCAAAAATGTGAATGAGTCGTAATGTGAAAACCATGAAGTCCAAAGCGAGAATAGTGCGTCCAGCCTCATATGTGCGGTTGGACATCCTTTAGACAGAATAAGGAGATTCAGATTACTCGCAATACTATTCTTGGTGTGATTCATACATGTGTCAACAACATAATCCGGTCATACCTGCAAGACACCCCAATCACGAAGAGAGAGATGGCCACCATATCACACTTGTTCCAGCTATCCTCCACATATATCTTGAACTTCTTTAGAATACTCATGTCCTCATCCGTGAAGAAACTCTGTGCATCGAAAAGTTAATCAAAATTTTTTTAAATAAATTGCATAATAACATAATAGTGTTTGATCTTTGCTTTGTTCCTTTATTGTTAAGACCTCAAAAACTGTTTCATTATGTAAAAACAGCAACAAATATGGGGACTACAGAAACTTTGAATGATGCAGTTAACATGGCACTTTAATTCTTTAACACTTTCACAACTACATCAAGATCATTTAAAACTGGAGTAGACAAGACTGAAAATTACCACTTGTAAATCACCACAGCTTTTTTTATCATGTTCCTGTTGTTGTCGGCACACAGTAACATAGATTTTTAATCATAGACCCGTTAGTTATCAATCCTACCTGTCTAAGTTCCTCCAACACCAGGGTAAAAACCCAAAAGTATAGGATGAACTCGGCTGCAGACGGGCCATAAGGTGGTGGGGGGCGGAAGTCCAGAAGAAGCACGTAAGTGAATAAAATAAGGAATGCAAAGTACATGATGACATTTCCCAGAAACACGGTGACTGGAGCGCACCAGAAATTATTCCATCGTCGCAGAAAGACATTGAAAAAGGTTGTACTGCAGCTACGAGCAGCAGCGTCACCGCCCCCTTCCGCAGCACTGAGGAAATAATAAAAACATTGCTGATGGCTTCAAAAGACACCGTGAACTTTACTGTAGATTGTATCTATTCCAGTAAGAAACAGAGGCTTACGCTGGGTCATCTGCGAGCAACAGGGCTTGCTCAGTTTCTAAACTGTCTAGCTCGGCAAACGGCTCTCCTTCACCTTTGCTTTCTAGTGCTTCCTCTCTGTAACACACACACATTGGTGCAAAATAAATACGACAAACACATAAAATAATTAAATAATCTGTTTAGTGAGAAACAGCCCCACTTGAATTTGATGAGACTGGTCCACATGAGTGGAGGGATGAAGAACGTCAGCATGAGTCTAGAGATGGAGGTGTCGGTTCTCATTGCTCCCCACCAGACTTTGGTCAGCAGGGCCTGTACAGGAATCATTAAATATCATGAACCAGTATGGCCAGTAGATGTATGCTAATGCAGGACAGGTAAGCCCTTACCTGGACCCCATCGTGCGCAACAAAACATTTGGCGTCTGCTTCCGTGGCGAGGTTCAGGATGGTTAATTTATTCCAACAGCGTGTGTTTCGTACCAGTAAGATGAAAGCTCTGTCTTCACTGTTTGAGAAACACTCGCTAAACAGATCTAGTACCAAAAAAATTAAGTAGTTACATTTATAGTATAGACTTTACAAGGCTTTTAAATTCTCCTTTAATGCAGAATGGTGACATTAATGTTAATGCATAATGTTAATGCATTAATGCATTTGACATTAATGTTAACACACAATTTTACACATTCAAAGTATAAATATAATCAGTTTTTTGCTCTTTGTGAATCGAACCCATGACCTTGTCATTGCAAAAGTCATACTATTAGATAAACAACATTTTGTGAATGAATTATGAATGATATTAAGTTGTTTGTGTAAACAGTTTGTGGTTTAATCTCACCTATGGCGAATTGCTCGTACTTGGCGTTCTTCATACTGCGAGCAGATTCTGCTTCTGTAGCCAGATGAGCCATTTCCTTCATAATTTTACATCCCACCAGAGCAGCAGGCACTGCCTCTGGGCCCTGAGACACACAATAATGAACTCAATAAGTACCTTACATAAATTTGACATTAACAGAGTAATGAAATGAAAGAAAGCAAAGGCATCATTAGTTTTTATTATTATTGTTATTATGTCTGCAGAGATGTTTCTATTTGGCTCATGCTGGTCATAAAAATTGCAACAGCAGATAATATAGGAGATTAAAAAATAGGATATTTGTTTATTGACTCTCACAAGATTTGTAAACTCTGCTAATGAGGTCATTATGATATAGTACAGCAACTAATTGGTAACCAGTAGGATGATAGCTTCCCGATAAGATGGAAGTTTAAAGAATGATTAGTAATAAGCAAACAGACTTTGAAACAAGCTCATCGCATAAATAAGTTTATTGTCTCACCATGGCCCAGAAGTAGTTTGCCATTTCCTGTCTATTCTGCAGGATAGCCCAAAGGAACAGGTCTCTCCAAGGGTACTCACAACGTCGGTCCATGTCCTGGAGGTCTTTCTGGCTGTGAAAGAGTCTTCCTTTTCCTGCCCCCACCTTAATAGAGAATTATAAAATATAAGAATTGTGGGTGTTGTGTGTATAGTTTAATTAATATAGGTGTTACCTACTATATGTGAATGGTTTTGTTTAAATGTGTTGAGATGGACTTGATTTCAAACTGATACTGTATATTTACAAAAGAGCTGTTTATGTATGTAGTCATTAGAAGGTCTTACCGCTGGAAGTTTTTGGTAGAAACCCTTACAGGTGTCATGTAGAAAATCTTTGAGCACTTTGGAGACCTCATAGAAGGTGAAACGAGGCCTGCGGTCTCCTGGTTCAGTGTGGAGGTGTCCAGATGTCCGTGTGTTGGCTAAATGAACTTGATGTTTTTTCAGGAGTAGGGTGTGAAGAAGATTTTTCTCAGACACAGAGCAGTAGAGTTCTTGAAGACGTCCGTAAGTCAGAAACTCATTCATGTTCACTCCGTTATCCACGAACAGACGCACAAAGTCAGGCTTGTCATTCATTAGTGCCTCCATCATCACGTCCTCTAGGTCTTGTGCCTAAGTGAGAATTATGAAATATAGTATATGTGAATAAACAAAAAAGAAAACAAGAAAAAATTCATAATACTCAATTCAAAATACAAATAGACAGCCAAATATGAGCATCCAAGTAAAACGTATGATTCTTACACTCCATGCGATGTCTCCATTAAAGATCTCACTCTTAGCGATGTCCACCCTATTCCAAGCCACAGCCAGTTTCAGCTCATCCAGAAAGTCCTGCGCTTCCTGACTTTGACTTTTACATGCTGATTCCAGACATAAGACAAGAACAACAATAAGCTTACTGACAGAATTTTACAGGAATCTTTCATTTTTAAAAGCATATACAAGATAAAGAGAGAGGTAATGCACCCAGATGTGTCTTTAAATAGCTATGTTTATTGTCTTACTGGAGTTGTCATGATTACTGACCCTTAACAAGGGCTTTGAGAATTACTGTGTCCAGGTCTGAGTCCTGTTCTGGGTCATGCACTGTCAACAGGTGACCATTGTCCAAAATTCTCTGGATCTAGTGAACAATATGTTTGTATTATTTGTGCCTATATGAATATTCACATTGGAAAAAACATCATCATTATTCTTAAAAAGTTGTTTATTACCAGTTTGACCCAGAAAGGGATTTCAATGCTGTGTAGGCCATTGGGGAAGGTATTAAGCAAGAGCTCCTGCACCATATCAGTATCCCAACAACCTCTGTCCATCAGGGTCACTAAAATGTCCGCAACCCCTCCTGAACCGGACAGAATCAGCCATGGTGTAGAATTCTGAATGGTCCTGTACATTCCCTATAAAAAACATAAAAATGATATATTACCAAACAGTATCAATTTCTAAGACGTACTGTAAAAATAAAATGTTCAACATTACCTGTAATATCTTTGGCTCCCCATGCACAAGAAGACACAAAACAGGTATTTCTATACTGCCTGTACCTGTTACAAATGATTATGATTTTGAAAACATCCTATGAAAAATGTGATTAATTTTGAAAGACATTGTAAGGAGTGTCGTACCTCCATATCCTGTGCGCTGCTCAGAGATGTGTTTGAGCATCTTGACTCTCATTTCTCCAGTGGCCCCGGGTCTCTGGGGATCTTCATCCACCAGGACGAAATGAGAATGATTGCAGTCTAAGGAATACACGCTACCATGAGGGAGATCCTCAGTTGGGTACGCTGTTGGATGATCAGGCTAAATGAAAATAAACAAACATTAAATTGTTACATCAACGTCTTCCTATACTGATGATGGTACTTTTGTTAAAAACAATGCACGTAAACATTCTTAATAATATCACTGCATGAAGCAATCTGTTATCACCTTTGCATTAATCAGCAGCTCTCTGTTGTGAATCATGTTCCAGGGTGTAATCCCTAAAGCCACCACTCGTACTTTAGAAGAAGTGCTGGCGAGAGCGTGGTCCCTTACAGCCTGGGCCAGGTTCTTTGTGATGCCAAAACGCAACCCATTGGTAAGGATCCATGCCCCTGTGTGGGTCAAGGGTCAGAGGTCAAAAAGAGATTTTTTTTAAAGGGAGAAGAGGAAATGTTTATACCTGTGCTCTGGGCAGCCTTTACTAGGCCTTTTCTAACGGTGTCCCTTAGCCAAGGCTTCAACGGAGCTGCTTCATCACCTCCCACTAGTGCCACCACCAGATGGGGAGGGGCAAGACCCCAGTGTTTAGTCAAAATTTCGTAAATTTCAGCTGGATCTGTGGTACCGGTGACCCTGGCAAACTGGACTGACAAATAAACTCTGTGTATAATGTGTTTAGTCTCTCATAATGAATGATTTTGAGTTACAAGCCTATGATAGATGCTTTTGTAAATATCTGTCTTAATATACCTTGCCTCGGGTCCGATTGGCACCAACGAAGTCAATATCTCCCAGCCGCCCAGCCGTCCAATGGGGTTTATCAAACCTTTCTTTCCCCTTTTCACCCATACGCATAGATTCTGTAAGTGGAGTGTAACACCGACATCCCCCCGGGGAACTGTAAAAGTACAATGGCACAAGAGGTAACACTTCCGTACTGCTTACACACAAAGCACATCTTCACCTGACAACAGAAAATGGTATGATTTAAGTACAAATAGAACTATTGGTCATGTCACCTGCCTCACCTGTGTTCTCGGGACTCGTTTAACAATTCCCCACATTGCAAACATCTTCTGCTCTGGCGTAAAACCCCCTGAGAACACAATTACATTTATTTATGCACAATAAAATACACTTTCATCACTGTATCACTGCACATAAACTGCATAGCTGTAAAGTGGTTGTTCTATTCTGTAAAGTGAGTCACAGGAAATCACTGGAAATCTTTATGTAAAGCAGTAGCCATTTTCATTTTCATTCTTTACACACATGCAAACATGCCCTCCCTCCTAGAGACATAAGTTGAGGAACATGTGCATGTTACTAACCTGAGGTGAATGAGAGGTGAATGAGTCGGCAAAAAAGAAAAAAGAAAGAAAGAAAGAAAGAAAGATGACGAAAGAAAGATATAGTGAACTGGACGGACAACAAATTGCATAATGTTTAAAAATGGCAATATGAATAAACCTAATAAACACACCTGTAAAATCATATAAAAAACAAACAGCAGGCAAAGTTGACTTTCCGCAGTTGTTGTCTATATGTAATGGACAACTATTGCTTATTTGCATTTTAGTCATCAGTCATTCTAGGTCGGTTTCCCTCAAGTGGTTGAAAAGGCACAAACACAAAGTTAAACTCTGGCACAGAAGCATAATGCAACAAAAGGCAGTTCACAACTTTGATTGATTTAATCACACCTGACTGAGCTCATGAATTTTTTCAATTAGGCTTTTTTGCAGGATGCTTAATAACTAACATCTGTCAATATACCAACAGTTTCCTAATGTCTGCCATTAATTTAAGTGAGTTTTCAGGCAAGGAACATCAAACTTTAAGTAACACAATCTGGTTTTGATCAGTAAGCAGCAGTTAATCCTAATTAAAAAAAGTATTCAATGGGGCAGTTGAGCTGATAAGAATGATGTTGAAATTAATTAAATTCATGATCACAGTAATGTTTATAGCCATAACGCAACGCGATTATGCTCCGTTATATGTTGCTCCTATATTTAACTAAAAACAAAAAATCAATATGCAATCAAATATGCCATAAAAGATAATTGATTCTTGGAGCGAGGCATTTGTCAGCTGTTGATTTGAACATTACCACCGAGTTTTATGCAAAATGGCCATAGTTGTGTGTGTGCAGAAGTGCTGGCCATGATTTGACTAGGGATGGTCATAGGGTGTATGAGACAGGAAAATGCCATAGACAATGAAACACACAAACACGATCATTTGCATTAAAGGTCTCACAGAAAAATGACATTAGATTCATCCTGAAACACACCATTAAACATTACCAACACAGTCAATATGTGAAAATATGCAATTTCCTACAATAAATATATCATTGAATGGTTTTTGTACTGGTATATCATTTCAAATATAATTATTTATTGTTTTACTCAGACATAATTTTGAATGTGAGAACATAAAGTCTCTGGCAGTTACTGTAGTTGTTGTTAGGCACAAAACACTATCAGTTAACAAAAATCAAATCCAAAGGCTGTAATATAGTTACATTTTATTAGCATCTAAGAGTAATAAACTACATTACTGACATTTTATATACACTGGTTTTCACAGAAGATGTATATACATCTATATTATACTGTTTTGCAATTATTTTCAGTGAAATTATAGAAGTCTTACAGAACATGTTTCGTATATTTATGTGATATCTTTTTTTAAATTAATCTAATCCCAGACAGAAGTCTTACAGAAATTACAATTTAGTATTACAGAAATACTAAAACATCTCTTTAGAAATGATCTGACACTTGATGTCAAGTTTTGTGCTAAAAGAGTTTACTTACCATAGGAGTATCGTGAAGACCCGGCATATCTGGATTTTGGGTTGAGATCCTCTAAACCTATTTTAGGCCGCCACAAGCTTTGGGCAGCTAAAGTGTGTCACCAGGAAGTGCATCAGAAGGTTTATTCTGACAAAACCACTCCCTAACAGACCGCTGCTACATAAACTAAACCACTTACCTGCCTTCAGTCCCACTTTCCCTAATCTACCCATATCCTAGGAATTATTTAGTGTGAAGATTATTCCCTTCAAACGTTATGAATATTTTTCTTTGTGAGCAAAATCAAGCTGCAAGAATGTGCTCTGTTGCATTTAAACATAAAATGTTATGAGTTAACAAAATTAAAACATCATGTTGTTAGTGTGCTTTAGAAAGACATTTAACTGATGAAGTCAGATTCAGAAATCTGATATATTTATTCAGATCTCCAGGTTAATTGCAACGGCCTCGTCAGCCACCAGGTGTCAGCAACTCATAGAAAATAAAGCACGAAGGCGCAGCGTGCCGTGTTGTGGAGGTCGTTTGTCAAATAAATGAGGTTGTGTGTGTGAAAATTGAAAATACATGATTTGCGTGGCAGTACACGGAGGTAGGATAGTTTTTAAAAGGTAGTCTAAAATGAGTGTCTTTTAGAGGTACCACAGTATAAAAACACCGTTTGTCTGTTTAGGTTTTGTTGGCAAGGCCTAGCAAGCGTTTGAAATGCACCTTTTTTTGCAAATATATATATAAGATATATTAATACACTTAGAGGGCTCACACTATTTAAGAAACGTCTTGTATTAAAGGTTTAACTGTTTATTTAAATTTGGAAGTAAACGTAAGGCTAATACAAGGCTTGCTAGGCTCCACCAGAAGTTGTTTCACACGAGCGTTTACTCACGCGCCTGCTGTTCGTAAATAGTATTTTCATGAAGCTTTCTGTTTTTATAATAAAAAAGTGTGTTGGCGGAATTGTTGCCGAAATTTTTTTAATTTCTGTAACCCAAAAATGGCATGTTGTTTTGGTAGAGGTTTAATTTACGCTGTATGGTTTAGGCCTTTACGCCGGGTCACCGATTGAAATGAATCCTCGCGCAGCTCTGAAGTTCCGCTAGAGATTACTGTGGGGATGAGCTTGACGTCAGTTTGGTGTCTAACTCGTTGCGATTCGCTAATAGTTTGTCGACACGAAATTAAATAAATGTTTGTATCTCTACTCTAGTTAAATACAACGTTTCGAAATTATATTTAACCATTTAAATTTGACATAATTAAGATATACAATAATTATATATATTCTATATTATTTTAGATATATTCTTATATATAGATACATAACGCAATTTTTTACAGCATAATTGTACCCAACATTTTAAGATTTATTGTATAAAAAAATAGCTATTCAAATTTTACATTTGCATTTGAAACCCATTTTATTTGATCATTTCAAAAATATTTTTGAAGGTTATGTCATGTATAACTTGCACTGTAAAAAGTCCTAATGTGCAGTTGTTATCTTAATTCCGTTTTATTCCATTTCTTCTGATTGTAAAATTAAGTTTCTCATGTCTTGTACATATATTTTTAAGATAATAAAATAAATAAATGTATATTTAGATATTTAAATATGTGCATTTATATATTTAAATAAATCGTGAATATATATATAATACATAGTTAGACATTGGTAGTAACACAAAACAAATCAAAACAAAAACTCTTTTTTTCGGACTCCAGTGTTTTAAGTGATGGGGGAAGGTGACTTTGCTGATTCTAGTAGGGGGGTTTATTACACAGGGCGTGGTGTTCGTCTAGCCAATCGGAGGCCTTTGCTCGTACAAACGCTGCCCTTTAACCACCGGCACGAATATAAACAGACTACAAACAACAAATACCAAACAAACGCCGGCTCTCGTCTAAAGGTATTGCGTTTTAAGCATCATGGCAAACGTGGAAGTATCAAACAGTCTGGAGCGTCATGTTGCACGGAGAACCTTTCCTCTTCTTGCCCGCACAAGGGTTTGTCGTAATCTTTTCGGACCCGTAGATCATGAAGAACTGCATTGTGAAATGAAACGCAAACTCCAGGAGATCTCCGAGCAAGACCAGAGCCGGTGGAATTTTAATTTTGAGACCAACTCTCCATTGTCTGGAGATTACGAGTGGGAAGAGATTTCGGAGGACAGTTTACCGGGTTTCTATATGGATAAAGTGCAAAATAAGAGAGCTCGCGCCGCTGTGTCGGTAAACACGACAGGAGATGCGTCCGCCACCGTTGATTGTGGATTTCATGGTTTATCCAGGAGTCCAGTTCAAGAATCTGCGGATGTCCCGAGTAGATCCAGCGAGCTGAACCAGGAGAACTTCTCTGGTGCGATCAACTCGAGACCCACTCGCTCTTCAGTCGGAAGAAACAGACGAAAGAGAACATTAATCCCAGAATCCTCCAGAAACAGCACGCCACAAATTACAGGTAAATGCCTTAAAGTCACACATCAAAACTATATCAGCGTCTTTCTGTTATTCATGTAATATGCAATGAAGCATGTCTAATAACTTTATATGATTTTCCACCAGACTTTTTCCCGAAAAGAAAGAGGATCACTGAATCTAAGTTGGACGAACGTACCTCCCTTCAAGCCGGCACATCCTCCAGTCTTGAAGTGACGCCACGCAAAACAATAAGATAATGGTGTGTATTAACTCTGTCTACTTATGTTACTATCCTTATTTTTTATTCCCTTTTTTATTATCTTTTCCGATTACCTGCCGTTTTCAATAAATTTACACTTGCGGTAATTTGTGCCACCGCGATCTAAATTTTCTGTCTCATGTGTAACATTCGTTTCCATGTAACAAACACTAATTGTTGTCCTTTCCTTTTTTTAACAGATATTTGCACTCTAAGCAAAATGCAGCAGTCCACCTGTGTTTATCTGCAGAGCGGATGAAAGAAACAAGGGGACGAGACCTTTCTGAACTCAGATATACATGTAGCAATAATGGCTCCGCCAACAGAGACTTTGTTCCAGTGTTACAATGTCTAAACGGTGCAATTTTTTACTTTTTTGTTTTGTTTAAACTGTGTAGAGGGCTAGGCGAAACAGCTCTGAATAGACTAGAAAAAACATTCTTCTTTTTTTAAATATACTAACTTATTTTATTTATGTTTCAAGATAGTTTGTTACTCTTTATTATTTACAGCTATTGTTATTGGTTTGATTATTTTGCCCATATTTTATGTTGTTTTATTTAAAATTTGTTTGCAACATTGTGTAAAGAAATTTGAGCCGTGTTTTAAACTATATTCTGTAGCTCACTTTGTATCTTGGAATCAAAATGTAAATTAAATTATATTTTTGATAACTTTGTCGTATTTACGTCTTTATTCATGTTATGCATCCAGTATTTTAAAAGACCTGAGATAATAAGTGGGATGTGGGTAAAGGGCAGAAAAAAAATGTTTGCCCTACACTTTTCAAGCGTCAACATTTTGTCTTTGGAAAAAAAGAAAAGTTTGGCCTCTAAACAGGATGGACTCAGCTGTTCCGCCCTCAGTGTTTGTGGGGAGGGATATGCGGGCAGCTGCGTGCTATAGGGAGGATTTAAATGCCATTTTCTTTCCATAATGAAGGAGGCAGGTGCCCTTGGAACCCCGCTTTGTCCACATAAGACCTTCATTTTCAGCACCCTCTCAGCTATCCCGCTAATGAAACACTTACCAAGACTCGAACAAAATGGGCTCCTTCTATTTACACGCCAACCACCTGCCTCCCCTCCCCCTACCTACACACTATCTGTGAATAACATTTACCATAGATACCACCACACGCCAAATCTTTAATGTCATTGAACTAGGGGGAAAGCTATAATAATAAAAAGAACAAAGATATATAGAAAAAGAAATAGTGACCAAAACCAAATTAAATTGTAAGGGAAAATCGCCTTTATGGCAACTTTTATATCTGTAGAATTAAAAAACAAACAAAAAAAAGAATCAGACGATTTCTTTGCAATAATTGTGATTTCGTTTAATTGAACATGTTCTTAGTGTAATTCAGTTTTTTCAGTTTATATAAATGCAGCTCCAAGATGGTACGACAAATTGCATTCTCAAATTACATGAAATGGCAATTGTGTTTAAAGCAACGGTAACAAGAGTATTTACAACTGCAAGTTTGTGATTAAAGTAATTGTCTTTAGAACAGAATAAACCTCACAATTAATCATAATAAACTAGAAAGTATTAATTAATAATTTAATTAAAGAAGATGAAATGTAAAATAGGCGAGTGTGGAGAATATTATTTGGATATTAATTAAAGTTCGTAAAAAATTCGTTCGTCTGACAACCTAAAATTTAGTTGGAAACTTTCAAGGAATCTTCAAGGAATCAGCTATTTAACGAATTTTACACATAGCTCTCGCAAATATTTCCTCTAATTTCGTTGTTTATAGTGTATGTAAAGAGTGCCAGTGTTTCGCCAGATATAGCCTTTCTCTGAAGAAGTTTCCCATTTCCATGACCATCTGGCACCAAAAAAGGCGAAATGGAACAAAGGAAACTAAAGGCGTAAGGCGAAGCGAGTGCCATCGCATTCACCTGCAAATGAGGCTTTGTGCTCTAATAGAAGCACTCGGTGCTCACAAATCCTGTTTGGTTTTGTTTCTAGTCCGTATCTAGTCGTGTGCAAGAAAACGGAGATACTCCAATCCGTCAGCCTCCCTTGTCATGCCAACGACGGACCACAATTCAGATAATGAAACAAATTTAACGTGTAGAAAGGTGAATCCATGCAACTGGATAAAAAATATTGGGTAACACTTTTTAAATAAACAGCGTCTGTGCAGAAACATAAATAATATTACTAACAAATTGTAACAACGCAAACCAATGTACTTTCTACATAGTCTAAAATTGTATTTGCATTGCTTGTTTGTAAAAGAACACAAAAGTAATGTTGTAAAGTTGTTAAAAGCATTTTATCACATTAATAAAAAATCGTTTATCGAAAAAATATTTGTTATGGCGCGTTAAATATGTTTTATGTTAAATCTCATGTTACGTATAAGGAATGCATTCGCAATGTAAATCGTCTAAAGACATAAATTAGCTTATTATTAGATCACCGTGCGCTTACTCTTCACAATTAATAATAAAAAATTAAGATAAACGTAATTGTTGGATTGGTAACATGATGATTTTGAATTCCCCAGGGTTTAACTGGGACCTCATTATTTGAGCTTTTACACTAAAATCATTATGTCCAGATTGTCAGGGTTTCCAATATGTTCCGTTATAGCTCAGCTGGGTTTCTTGACCAGATGGATTACCTCCTCAGACTCATGGGACTTCCACTTTTATCAACAAATCCCAGAGAGACACATTTATACAGCCCGTGCAATCTGTACATCACTAAATGAAGTTCATTTGAATCCTTTCCCCCTAACTAACTAGCATTATTAAAAATCAGGCCTGATGCAGTAATGTACTTCCAAATAAGCTGTAGTGGCACATACCAAACATAAAAAATAAAGATAAATCTAATTTAAATAACTATATATATATATATATATATATATATATATATATATATATATATATATATATATGTCAATATTATGATTAGTAAGTATTCATGATATTTCTGTGACAATTACAAATAAACCCTTATATAAAGAAAACCATTTATCTTTGCTTTGGAACTATTTTTTACAGTAAAATATTGCTTTTATTTTCAAATTACTTCAATAACACAAAAGGTCCAGTTCAAAGCAATAAACTTATACAAATAAAATGCAGACAACAGCTCCTATTTACCTTTTTTTTATATAACTGGGAAATCACCTTTTTCACCATTGCTGATCTTTTTTTGAAATTTTGCTGCAATTTGCCATCAACCTATTCATCTTGTAGCCCTCTCTAGTTTTGAGCCGTTTCTCTTTCACCAATAAAACCCATAAAACAAGTGTAGGCACTGGCAAGCTGTGTCTTCAAGGCTGGATACACCTCTATGGGTTCACTAGCTTGGATTAATGGCATTTGGTCCTAAAGTTTGCTCAGCAGTCTGAGAGACAGTGACAGCAGTACGTCCTTTTAAACGAATAACAAAGGCTTATCATTTATCTGGCGGCATATGGGCCAGACCTCCTCTGTAGCAGGCCTGCTCTCTATGTTGCCTGCCAATACTGTTGTCCTGTTGATTCCATTGTTGACATAGTTGTCCTGCCACAAGGACTAAATGGTAGTTACACTAAATGGTAGCAAGTGCTGTTATTAGTTTTCTTTTCTTTTGGGACTTACACAGTTTTTTTGTTGAAGATATAAGTTAGATGATAGTCATGTATGATTTAATCAAGTCAAGATTCAGCATGTGGACATCACAGATTGTTACCTTTTCCGAAGAACTCAATTATATAATCGTAAGTTAATAAAGACAAAATTGTCAAGCTTTTCAGAAGCGTATATGTGATGGAATGTCTGATTTGTTGCACATATTACAGGTGACAATGGCCCATACGAGATGCTGTGCGTGAACAAAAGCAGAGTGGACAGCCGTGTTCCTGCCCAAGATAAGGTCAAAGGGTGCACATGTAGTCATCCCCATAGCAACAAAGCCCCTCACCCCTGAGAGCAAATGTATTGTCATAAGATCAGAGGTCACGGTGCTCTCCATATGGTCGTGTGCTGCATAAGTCATTGATCTGTCGGGACGTACTAAAGGAATTCTGAAAGTGTCACTGAAAGACTTTTAGAAAAGAACAACTGCTCCTGAATAACATAAATGCCTCCACACCATCATAAATAGCACCATTCTGGCCTGATGGTAAAGGAAAAGAGCGGGAAGCCGGGCTGCCCCACACTTGTGCTTGAATAGTGAAGACATTTGACCTGTGTGACCGCTACAAACATGACACAGTAGATCATTTCATTTATTTTATTTAATAAAAAATTTGCTTCCTTGCCACAATAAACAAAAAACAGATGTTTTTTGGTGAATCTATTTTGAGAATTTAATCAGTAGTGTTGTTTGATGAATGTAAGTATTTATTAATCAAAAATTCATCTTATTCAACAATTGTTGAATTAACATAAATATAAACTTAATTGAAAGAAGTCTTTACAGTTTAATTCAAACATGATTGACAAATCTGTGTCTCTACAGTAAATTAAATTGAAATACAAGAGCAGCAAGGAAACACTTTGTTCTTTTCAAAAGTTATCTTTAAAAATCTTTTTAAAAATTGACAAATAATGTCAAAATAAAATAAAACATGTCAAATGTCAAGAGAAACAAATTAATGTCATGTGTAACATTCACAGTGGAACAAAACAAACAGTTCACAAAAAGTATGGTAACATTTTCTCCTCTTTAAAAATTTAACTAAACAAAAAATAAAAAAGCAAAAGTAAATCTTTTATGTTATTGTACATTAAATGTCTATTTGATTGAGAAGAAATATAATTTATCTGTCTTATAAATCCAGCTGTTCTATCAAATTTCTAAAAACATATTACCATGAATATCATTAATCAGTAAAAAAACAAACCGGTCAGACATTCCTGTACCCCAAACTATAACTTTTTAAAAAACATTAAGATAAATCAGACCCAATTTTAGGCACTTTGTGATTCTGTGAACCTTTATTCACTCAGCTGTCCTCACGGGAGCGAGTGGGAAGTTGTTCATAGCTGGGCAGACTGTCCTGCCTGTCTGGCACTGGCAGACAGATGCTGCCTGATGGTCTGTGGGTGCTGCCACCACGTTCCTTTCCTTTGGCTAAATCACCCTGACTCTCCCTCACCAACAGAAGGTTGAGAGACTCAGCAATACGGTTAAGGGTCCTGTCCATGTGTGTGATCTGTGGGAAAACGTGTGTGTGGCCTGAGTAAAACTTTAAAAACACTGTCTAAAATAACTAAAATAACAACAGTGTCTGTGTGAATAAACATCAGACTGTTAATGCATTCTGTAATTGAAATGCTCAATATGTATAGACTTGCAGAGGCTGTTCTTTATATAATGTGAATGGGATTACGAAACTTGAAGTTGTATGATCAAAATTTGTGATGATGAATAGCCGAAACAGATCCATGATCACCAAAAACTGAGTTTCACTGAGGTGTGACGTTATGTCATTGTTTTAAATGCAAACTAGATCCTGTCAGTACTGTACTAATTTATCATTAAATTATCAAATCATAAATAAAGCATAACACAGTTTCAGATACACGTTATATTTCCATATATACATTTTTTAATATAATGCCAAAGCAACTGCAAGTTTTTATGCAACTGTCTGTGTTTGAAGATTGTTATTTTTTAATATTTAAGGCACCGATGTTTGAGACGAAGAAAACTATCAAACGCATACTTGCAATTCTTCATTATACAGTTGGGGAGCCAAATGTCATGAGGTTCTTTCCCCCGGGTTTAAGTTAAGTGACGTGTGGAGCCAGGGCTGTCTACACCCCATTAGAAATAACCAGACGAGTGTCTCCGAGCTGGACCACAGTTTATACAATGATAGTGCTGCCACAGTCACACACAAACACATGTGCACACGCACAAACACACGCTGCCATACTGCTTATGACAGGAGATTCAAACACATAAACATATATAGTCACTCCCTATAGACAGGCATGCAAACACGCACACATCTAAACACATAGAAACAACAAGAGCTTGAGTGTGGAAACTTGAGCAGAAAAAGCAGATGAATATGATCAAACGCAAATGATAGCTGAGTAGCATGTTACATCTGTTCTTCAAAATTATGTACATGCCTGTCATAATCCTACCAAAGGCCTATATTTATAATAAAGAAGCATTATACGGAAATTTCTGGGAAAAGTTTGTGTTCTCACTGACTTAATCAAATACTCTATAAATATAAAACTGAAAATGTTATATAATTTTTTAAAATGGAAAATCTACCAAATCCCAAGACAATGAGAGCCCAGTTCGTTGTGTTAGCAATCTAGTAATGAATTGCTTCAGGCGGGTGTTTGCAGAAATGTTAAGGCTATTTGTTCCTGTTTATGCCAGACACTGCCTGCTTCCTGTTTACCACAGAATTATGGGAACACTGTGTGACACTGTAAGGGGCAGGGTATCCTGTCATCACTGGATGCCGTCCACACGGATTCTACAACAAATGACACATTTGCATGCAGATCTGTATAGACAAAAGTCTTTTCCTTCTGGTTTTGCTTTGGGAAATACATTTGGCTACTTAGTGCAGCAATTTGTATTGGCATGAATAGAAAATATTAAAAGATAAAATTCCTTTTTAAAACGCTCTTTAACATTAAATTTTTTAAAACTGGCCTTTTCTGTAATACCATAGAGATATTCAATTTACTACTTCTAGATGGCAAACATCTACAGAGCATAAAGAGAGAAAGTTAGTGGGCATGCGAGAGAGAGAGATCACGTGAATAAGTGTGTACGTTGTTTTGAGTCCGTGTCTGGGATGAGTGTTGTTTGTAAAAGGATTTATGGCTGGAGTGGCAAATGAACAGGAGCGGAGTGAGTGTTTGTAGAGCTCCTGAATCCCTGTCTTTCTGGGAGGCCAATAGACCTCTTACTTTAACACGCACTCAGTCCCACACACGAGCCAGAAAGCTGCTCTTTTTAGGCTCTTAACACCCTTATCAGCACACATCACTCACACACAATGTTTGAGCAGTCATCAAAAAGTGATGTTTGAGTGAAGGAAGAGAAAGAAAGAGGTTCATTCGGCCTCCAGGTGATGCCTTGATGAATGAAGCTTAAAGATCTTTATCAGTCTTTCCTGTAAAACCAATTGTGCTGAATGCATTTTGGTAGTGAACTGAACTTGTTTTTGTTATTTCAGTGCTTGGTTTTTGACCGCACTGAAATTTGAGAGCATCTGATACTGTCAGTGCAGATATTTTAAACCTGTTAACTGTCACCGTTCCTCAGGAGGAACACCTATTTTATTTCCCTATTCACTGTAGTATTTCATCATTGAAAAGCTATAAATTAATGTAAAGGTAAAACACTCGAGATGAGTATTTGCCAAACTTTCACAACAAAAACAGTAACAAAATTTTTATTAAAAAAATCATCATATTACTGTTATTTATAGAAATACCTAAAATGAATTTTAAAAAGACTTAAAAATGTGAAAAAGAATAAAAATCTAATTTTTTTTTTTTATTTCAGAAAGTGCATTTTCAAGTGTATACTCAAATTCTGCAGTGACAGTTATCTGGTTAAGGTATTTGGAGTCCTCAATAGTTGTTTTGTTTTTCTGTCATAAATCTCCATCGCACTAAATTTAGCTAAACCCTAATCTGGCTGGATCACAAATATTCAAGAGCTTTACCTTCTCCTCCATCCTGTTGAGTCTGGAGCCAATAGTATTTGTGCCTTTGTCCCTCATGCGTTCTGCAGTAAACAAGAATGGCGCCATGAAGAAACATAATAAAACTATAAACATAACACACACCAAGAGTGCAAGACAACAGTAAACAGCGACATTGAATCTGATGCAGGTTTGATGAGAATTGAGAGAATTTGTTGCAGGGTGTGAAACGATTAGCCCAACTTTACCTGAACTTGTCTGGAAGAGCGACAGCTTTCCCAAGGATTGATCCAGTCTGTCAGAGACAAGCACAGCACAGCACAGGAAGTGTTCATGGATAAAAATGACATTTGGAAAGTAGGAGTAATCATACAAGGCAATAACGTATCTTTGCCTAGCTTTCCAAATCAAATATATTTCCATGTAAAAGTAAACATACGCTTGACTATTGAGACATAAAAGAGTTCTGATCCCACCTTCTCTGTAGCTCCTTGATGCGGACCATGAGGTTGAGATGACCCTGAGAATACTGCTCAATTACATCTCTGACATCATACGGTTTACGTGCTTGCTGCAAAAACACACACACTATATAGCGTAAAGTACCTATGACTGGCAGTGATTAATTCAATGCAGGGGTTTTTAATAAGCATACATAAAAGTATATTAAATTCTCTGTATATAACTCTGAATTAATAATACTAAAATTAGCATCAAGCTTCTCGACCAGTAAAGTCTGAAAGAATGAGATCATCAAAAGGTTGAACTCATTTGACGTGTGATACCATCAGTCGCAGATCAAACAAGCCTCAAGGGCTACAATCTTCTCTTGATTGTCACCTTCCAGAAAAATGATTCACATCTGCTGACACCAAACCTAGACCCCTGATCAAACGCTCCCTACGATTGAGCACAGGTGATGACGCCCATGGCTGCGTTAGATTATTTGAAGTTACTGCATAACATGTGGTGATGTGTGAAGCTCCACGTTTGCTACACAACTTAATTTCGGTTTGAACAGTCTCAGTAAACTACACAAACGTTCACACATCTCTGACACAAATGAGCCAATTCAGGAAGAGCTGAAACGAGAGCAAACATTGTCATGACATCAGACACAGCAAATCCAGCCAGCAGCATCTGACAAACAGTCCAAGTGTGTGTTCTGTGTCGCAAGAGTGTGTGAGACTGAGAGATGACTGAGGCTAACAGGTCAAATGAAAGGGTGTAGAGATGATAGGAGGGTAAAGAGAGAAGACAAATAAAGTGCAGTAACGAGTATCAAATGTCGCACAATCGCACGAAAGGAGGAGAAAGTGTGAGGGATGTCTATTAGGGCGATTTTCTGATATAAGCAGGGTTTTTTCAGCTGAAACTGGGGCAGTTATTTTTATACTCTCCAAAAGGTATAACTTTTGATTTGTGTCAAAAATGTATTGACTGAAATGCCTTACAAAGTTAAAGATGTGAGGTTCTTCTGAAGGTCACTAACAAAGTCACTAATAAAGGCAAAATATCCCCTTTTTTTTTTTTCTTACCTGGAATTTCTTTTTGGCCACAAAGTAGCGCATTCTCTGGACCACACGTATGGCTAAGCGATGAGAATCCCGCATCCTGTGTGTTTGTGTTACGATAAAAAACAAAGGGAAACAGAGATATTTTAATACCATTTTGATTTTATATAATAAGTTTATCATAATAAATCTAAATATCATAAAACCACATTACAAAAATGTTTACTATTATTGTAAAACTACGTCATTTTAAAGTAGATCATTATTTCCAAGTTAGTCATCCCTAACTAACTTGCCATAATCAATACCATGACCTTTCACATTTTCAGTATCATTTGCAAAACAATCCTATCAGTCTTTAGCAGGCCCTCAGGTGCAGCCCAAAGCCACTCCAGATGCTGTTGAGCTGGACAGGACCTTAGCAAGTGTCCATTGAGCACAAGGGTCACGACCAGGACACAGTGTCTAAGAGAAAATACGAAGCTCTGTGCTTTTCAAAGGTTTCAAAACACACAACGCTGAGATTTGATGGGGGAAGGGGCCCGACTCCCTGGAGACCCAAAGTTATCTTGGGTAATGGGCCATTGTCACACAGAAAGATGAATCATCATATAGGTACACTTTCCCTCGCATGTGCACGGCAGTCTATATGCGATCCGTGCCTGCATCATGTTAGCATGCTAAGGCTCGCGTCTGTTGCATGTCACTCTGACAGAATACTGAGTGCACCCACGCAAGTTCCTTTAAAATGCATTAGCGGTAGACTGGCTGTAGGCTATCAAGCCTCATTGACTTAATGGACATGGCTGCCTGACAGTTTCTGGTTTCTCCCTGGCTGCAGGCTACAGGGAAATGAGGGATAAGGCATATGCCATGCTCGAGGCAGCTGCCAATTTACTGCTCTTTGGTGCCCTGCTCGAGACGTCCATCAGCATCCCTCTGGGTAATTTGCCAGTGGTTGGATTGCAGGCCTCCTTAGCTTTGAGCATTATCATACTCTCAGCTATGCAGATGGCTATTCATTTGCACTTGCATGACAAGAGTAGGAAAGGAAAGCAATGAAAAACTCCAGATAATAGAAAGTCAGAAACTATTTTGCATGCTAGTAATTGTATGCAAACATATAATAGATTCATAGTTTTGATTCTGAGCATCAAAAGTTCTTTAAAAGGATATTTCACCCCATTATTCATTCACCCTTGTGTCAATCAAAATTTCTATATGAGACACAAAAAGAAGATATTTTGAGAAATGTCTCAGTGGTATAGTGTCGTCAAAAGGGGCCAATGTTGTACGGTTACCAACTTTCTTTAAAATATCTTCATTTGTGTTCTGCAGAAGAAATAAGTTTATACTTGATTTTAAATGGCATGCGGGTGAATAAAAGATGAAAGGCTTTTTATTTTTTTGGTGAACTAACCTTTTAAGGTCTAAAGAAATACATTCTAGTAGATGACCATATGCACATGCACACATTTATATACTATCTCAGGAGGTAATAACCGAGATGACCTTTCTATTTAGGCTTTATCGCTTCAAGTACTGAATAAAAAAACTCTTTTGGGTAATAAATGTGACCCTGTCTGTGAAAACCAGGCTGAAGTCTACAAATCTAATTCTGAGATAACGCGTATCAAAGTTTGATTTTACCTAGTAATTTTACTAACCTGACCTTACTTAAGACAATTTTAAATATATCAATTTTAATTCTCACAGAATTGTTTTTTACATTAAGTAGGATGATTTTATGTAGAAAACAGTAAATCACAAAAAATTTTAGCTGGGTTTTCACAGGCAGGATCACACATGTTTATGTTGTGTTGGCCGGTTTGATATAAATACACATCTTTGACTTAGAAATCAATATGAGAGAACTATCACTTTGCTTTTCAGTGTCATTCATTTCAAACCACAAAATCAAAATACTTGATACTCTCAAGCTGGAATCATCCAGCATTCTGAACATAGTTCTGGAATCATAGCTCCTTGGGTGTTTGTCATTCCAATGGAGAATGGAAAGTAGAGAGAGAGAGAGAGCGAGGGGGATCCAAGAGATAGAACATGGGAACCACCCCATCTGTCCCTAAGGGAGCGCCACTTCCTCTCTCCAGTCATGGTTACCAGCATAGCAACGCTGGTCTCATGACCTCAGCAGGGTCACCATCTGCCTCTAGTGCTGGCACAAAGCCTGGCTAATGGTGAACACTGGTGGAGACTTAGGCAAAGGGAGAAAGACTCCCACTGGGAGAGAGAGAGAGAGAGAGAGAGAGAGAGAGAGAGAGAGAGAGAGAGAGAGAGAGAGAGAGAGAGAGAGAGAGAGAGAGAGAGAGAGAGAGAGAGAGAGACACATACAAACACAGACAGAGACAGAGAAAGAAAAAAGGTGAAGATCATATGAGGTCTTCTTTCTGCCAAAGACAGACTGCAACTCGCCTTCCATTCCCAATCTTATTTTGTTGAGTTTGTCTGCTAAACAATAGCAGCCAGATGTGAAAGAAATTACATATCCACTGGAGGGCCACCAGTGACCCAAATAGACAGAGAGACTCGTCTAGACAGACGAAAAGGAAAAGCCGCACCTGCACTTTGTTTCTTCATGTACTGACTCACAGCTCAGTGTTGTCATTGTTTTATGTCGTAAGGAGTTTGTTTCAAATGTTACAGAAAAGACACATGAAGTCTTACAAAAATTACATGCAAAACCCTGCGAATCCCATGTAAATTTGTTACAATCATGATTCAAACATGTGAATTCATTGTGTCTTTTCCGTAAGAGATATACTGACCACTAAAAGAAACTGTAGAATATATTGTTTCCTATGAAGCCTTCGAGTCTGGAAAAAAGATTTATTTATTGAAACATAAATAAATCATTTATTTATTTATTTAAACACAAATTTAAACCAAAAAAACATTTATTTACTTATCAGTTGCTCGAAATTTAACTTTGCGTGCTTGCCTATGTAAATACTAACTGATGTTGTTCTTGTGACAATGGCCATCATAACTAGACCAAACAAAGATCAAAGCGGTGCATCGTGAGACAGGAAATAGACACGTCATTAGTACCATCAACACTTCAGGCTAAAGTCTGTAACCCTCCTCCTCTAATTAACTGACAGGGCGTGTTCAACAACACCCGGTCAGTTCGGCCTCTACACGCAAGCTTGGACAGTAATGTCAACTGTTCTATGCATCGCTCAACTAGCGGTATCAATTTGTGGAGAGAAGATGAGACACCTGATGCCAGATCACTAATTGCTTGAAAGAACTGAATACAAACATGTGCAGCATCTTCTGTATTGATTAGAGCTAATCAGATGTGATGTCTGAGGTGGATGGCAGAAATTAAGAAAGCAATATTGAGGTGTTTTAGAGAGATGAGGGGACTTATGGTCAAATAAAAAAAATTTTTTTCGTTGTGTAACGGTTAATAAACCTGCAAGTCTAATCTGAGGTGGAAAACAAGGGTCTGTTGTTTGACCACTACCCAAGAGCCCCTGCTAATCCAAATGTAGACAAACAGGAAGCATAACAATCAGTTTGTTTTTCTCTAATCTTATCGCTAAACAGTATCTACAAACACAAACTTTTTCACACTAACTTTGCTTTAGTGGTAGTGAACACACAGACTAAAACTCATGCAGACAGATGGGTGTCTATTCATAACAATGAGTGTGGGGGGTGTAACATGACAGAAAAATTATATTGAAAAATAACAGTTTTTCCTAAAAAGATAGAATGGATTTTTGCTTTATTTTAGATGGCTTTAGATTTCAGATTTTAATGTCAATGCAGTTTGTCCGACACAAAATTATCTATGCTACGCTATCCACACTCATTTCTTAACTCCACATATTATCACAGGTCAACAATTCTCTTCTGTTTACATATTGTAAAGTTTTTTTTAGAAAAAAAAACATGCAAGACACAACCAGTATTAGGTCTAACAAACTATAAAAGAGTAACCAATAACATTTTCCTCCGGGTACGCGTGGCCCCCATTGTTCTTACAGACTAACACAGCACCCTACCAGCAATGTAAAGTCCAAAGACTTTGAAGTCTTGATATAACAGATTCATACAGAAAGAACAGGCCAGATCCTTAAAACCCTCCCTAATGCTTTCTTACGTCACATGATGAATTACAAATGTCAATTACCCCCATGTCCCCCACAGAGGACATGTGCACTCATATGACTTGTCTCAGGGAGTCAAAAGATGAAGACCTTTGTGCGGTGGTGTTGCGCCACAGGCTGCAGGATCGTGGCACTATGGCACTAAAAGGCTCATGGGGGCCCTGTGTGTCTAAGAATAGCTCTGTGAAAGAGGAGGGGGAAGAGCACACTGATTAGCCACCGTCTGCGAATGCTTTAGGGAGGGTTCTGCACAGTAAAGTACATTATCCCAAATATCACCGCCATCTTCATCCTTGAGCTGAAATGCCTCAATGATATTTTAATAAGTGGTCAGCTGCGATAAGGGCCACTGAAGCAGTAATGACTGATAATTGCTGACCAGAGGCCAGACACTGCCTGACGGTAAGGGCCAGGGGCGGGGCCTGGGCTGCTGGCCAGAAGCCATCACACACACGCACACACACACAAAGACGGGCGAGCGCAAGATGCTCACGCACACACGCAGCAGGGGTTCCTCTGGCTTCAGCCGAGCAAAGATCTCTTTCATCCCGACCATCAAAGAGCCAGACTATTACGCAGAGTATTAAATGTCCTTATGAAGAGTGACACAGAGAGACGCAACATTTACTCTGACGTTGAGCCCTTTGCAGCTATACACCATGACTAAATGGCTTATGTCTCAAACTTGTGGCCTCATATGATCCTAAACATTACAGCGGCAAAGAAAACGACAATGTTCATCTCGGCGCACGTCCCCAAAAACATCACCAGGGGCCTCCCGGCCTATTGTCATATCGTATTGCCAACTAACAAAGTCACTAACTTGGACGGGCCCTCAAAAAGACACCCGATATGGCCCGTTGATATTAATTTCACCGGAAACCTTGACGTTCAGAGACAAGAAATGTATTGTTAAGGAAACAAATGACAAAATCTGAGAATATTTTTAACGTGAAAATGATTCTGTTTGTGGCGATATTTATGTTGGTCTGACCGTGAATTACAAAGCTTGTGTATTTTATAATACATAAATATATAAAGGAACTGCGTATGAAAGCTTGCTGCTCACAGGAATTTGTCAGATTACTTGTCAAGTCCACTGTGCGCAGTGTTGTGTTACAAAGTTGTACAGAGAGTCTTGCTGGGCTCTTGGTCTGACAGCAAATGAAAAAATCATCTGGGATGTGTTCCTTCTTGCTGTGCAACTTTCTCTCTGTGTCTGTCTCTCTTTCGCTTTCACTGCTTGGCTGACTCTCGCTCCATGTCCCTCGTTAGCTCTAACACACTGTAACGAAACACAATTACTGTTAAGGGGGGAAGAAAAGGGGCCGTGACGGGCGAGATAAAGAAACTTGTGCTGGCAAGCCGCGCTGAAGAGGCATTAGTGAGCCAATGTTTCTGTCCTATTCAGCACGTCTCACACACCGCCGCACACTCCTGCACACACACACACACATGCTCGTATTACACACATTATAGTCAATTCCAACAGGCATATGTAAGAGTCATACTGTATCTCTCTAACATTCATTTTATTTACTTGTACAGTCAAAACAAAATGATCAAAATTATTTTCACTCCAAAATATATATATATACATACTGGAAAATGTTTAACACTCGCTCTTGGAAAAATATATATACAACACATTGCCAGCACTGAGATTACTGCTGTATAAGACAAAAGTATTTCTAACAAAAGTCACTGTTGCAGACTTTAGCCCAGGAGCCTATTACGACTAGAGCTGCTTGTCAATCAGGCTATTGTTGGCGTGTGTAGAGCTGCAGACAATGGCTCTTTGTCTCTGGACCGGCGTAGACGGCCTGGCTTTGCCTCTGCCACTAGAAGTCCTTCTCTGTTTACTGAGAATAAATCAATCTTTTCAGCCCGGGTCTCCTTTGGTAAACCTCACACCACACCACTACAAGACTGCTACAGCAGATACGTGCAAGTACAAATGGCACTTTTAGATGCACCTGCGTTTGCTTTGATTTCATCTTTTAACCTGTATACAAGAGCTCATTTTTCTTTACACCAGAAAGCCACAAAGGTGCTTTTGTGCTCGATATGTAAAGACTTCTTTGTACAAAATGGACTTCTTTGAAAAAAACCAAAGCGCTTAATAAATTATTTACCACATCTCATCTGTAAGATTCTTCCTTTTATTTAAAACAAATTATTAGCAGTTAGGCTTTAAAGAGTGTGTTAGAGGTATGTAATATGGATTACTGATATCTTCCAAAGTGTGTTTTAGGAATACACAGTCAGAAAGATGTTTCTGTCGCATTGTTCTTTCCCAACCCCCATTTTAGGCGAACTGTTTCAGCTGCAGGCACGAGGAGGTTTTTGTGGCTCTCCCACCTCTTGAGTTAACAGCCTGGGTCAAAGGTCAGAGCAGGACAAATGTCCGAAGGGAGAGGATAGGAACGGAGTAGAAGAGAGGAGAAAAGCAGAGAGTACAGGAGATGAGCAGAGACTGGAGTTGCAGTGAAGAGAAGAGAGGTTGCGGCTCTGGTCTTTTCGAGTCCCCACCCTACTCTGCTGGACATAAACAAATAAACATGCGCTCACACCCACAGTGAGCACGAGAAGAAAGAGAGAGAGGGAGGGAGAGAGAGGGAGCTTGAGAGAACAGAGAGGCAGAGAAAAGCCAGCTGTTACCATTGCATCTCAGTGTGAGGCGAATGAAAGCTCATTAAACTTCAAAGATCAAATGAAAGCTTGTAATGACAAGGCTCCTTTGTAGAGGAGATGCAATATGTCTCCAAAAATAAGGATTTGGAAATAAATCATAACTTTAAACCGTTTAGTCTAATTAAAATTTCAATTGCTTTGGTGGAAAACACCAAAGTTTTCAGAAACCATTAACTATCAAATTAAAACACATTTCACCTGTTAACACAAGAAACATTTGTTCAAAAACAAAACCACTTTAGACTAAAATATATTCTGCTGGAATATAAAACTGTAATACAAAACTGAAACCGTGTCCGAACTGTTATCTGTCTCTGGACACAAAACACTGATCAATATATTTGTTTTCCCACATTTTCATTGACTGAGTACTCAAATACATACACATAACACAGCAGTATATGATTTTCCTAATAAGCACAAGAGACGCTCTGTGCATTAAATCAAAGAACATAAGCATAGTGAGGATTCAGTTCTTTCAAAACACCTCCACTGCCCTCTTGTGGCTATTAAAAAATAATGCAAACATTTCTTTGCAGGGAAAGGTTTGCATTTTTACACAATGTAAAAAGTAAGACAACAGAAACCTATGGACAGACACTGCAGCGTAGTGAATCTCATTAATGTAATGGGCCAACCTTTAGATGGACTTTATACACTCAACAGAGACACGGTCCATTAGATTATTCAGAGAGTGGATGGGTCTATTGCCTGTATAAGTAAATGGTTTGCTGTGTACAGGCTATGCGCTGTTCCACATGCTGAACAGCTAATGGAGCTGAGAGATTGTGATAATGACCCCTCTCAGGCAACCTACAGCCCGCCACATAACCACTCTTCATGGGAATGCTTTGGGGCACAGAAACGTATACCATTTCATGCATTTCGTCCTTTCAAAAAGTTTGATGTGGGTGGGCTTGGAAATCTGAGATCTGCTCCAACAGAGATGGCACATGTGTGTTAATAGTGTTTTAAAGATTTGAGATGGGAATCCAATGACTGCAGAGATTAGCAGGCTGATTAGATCCTGTTTAGACAATACTGTGTGTGTGAACTGCCCTGTAAAGGGGACTGCTAATTCTAACACCATCTAACACTTTACTTTTAAATGATATCTGGATTGTTCACTATACATTGCATCACGTCATTTGAAATGTTTTTAGAAGGTTATAAATAGTGGTAATCAAGGTCTGAAAATGCCTGAAAACCTCTAAAGAATGTTTGTTTTCTGATATATATGTATTTTGTATTTTGTATTTTATACTTATTTAAGACTTTATTTTAATAAATTAATTCAACTGAATACTTCAAAAAAAGATTAACACACAATATATAGGATTTCAAAGAAACAGGTCCTAAAATATGCTCCCATTAAGGTAAATATCCCCCCAAAATTTTTTTTTATATATTTAAGGTATATTTGTGGTGAATACATTTTCTGACTTTGCTGAGACCACAGTTGAACTTTCCGAAACCTGAATAAATGACTCTGCCATCTGCAGCAGTCATAAAGTCTCAGTTTAAATTGCACTAAAAATGTCAAGTCCTTACTCACTGAGACACATGACTGACTGGAAGAAGCGAAAAATCTCTCTCGGCATCAATCTCCATTTCATCTGTAATGCTGCTGCACCTCTGAAGGGTCGGTCGAGACTGCACCTCCAAAAACCCAGTGGATTTATTCACTGGAGACACACAAATACACATGATTTCAGAAAGCACCCCGTGTTCCCCACTCATGTGAAATAAGGTCACATCTACCTTCCAATTTTAACAAGGCCACAATGTTCTGTTACCCACCTGACGGAGGAGAGTAATGAAACGAGGACAGAGAGTTCCAGGATTGTTCCCTCTCTGTGAGGACAGAAACTGAGCTTAGTGCCGACAAACTGCACATTTCAAATCTACTGATATGTTTACATGCTGTTCCATGTTAAATAATTACAATGTGTGCTTAAAAGTTAGTAAAATGGTTTTATAAAAGGGTCTGTTTATTGAGCACACAACAAATCAAAACAGAACAGTGTAAATACAGGCACAAAACACAGTCAGCAACAGACACTAACTGGAGCTCACCAAATCTTCTGAATGTGTTTGCCCCTTCTGTGAGATCAGAGAGGTGAAATGAAGCATAACAGAGGAGTGGTGCTATTCAATAAACTCAAAGGAACTTCAAGGGCATGAGAGATAAAAGAACACCACACAACACTGACAGAACAGATGAACATTTGAGGAAGAAAAACAATCCCATCCCAGTTCATTGTTGCTTTTACCTGACTGTTGATCTTGACTAGGATCTTTCCCATCATCAAATGAATCATAGGTTATGGCGGGGATGGAAGGAGAATTGGGATCATTATCCCTCTCGTTACTCTTCATCTTCCTTTTAATTTTCGCCTGCCAGAGAAAAAAAACAGAATTGAAATTTACATTCCCTGTGTGGTATGACATTTATGTCATGAATGGGTAAAGATTTTACTATATTGTGTGGGCAGGACTGCATTACGTTACTGACACAAGAGAGCAAGAAAGAAACATGAAAGGATGTGAAAAAATAGGAGTGGCCGTGCTTCATATTATAAAAGTTATTACAAGAGCAACACTAGCACGCTGTCTGAGCACTCGTGATATCTGAGCTGCTCGCCTGAATGGTCAAATGCATTAAAAAATTTGATTAAAATGAACATATTGTCAAGTATCCACACAAACACAGCCAGCTATGTCTGTAAACAGACAGAGAAAATCAGATATGTGTCAAAATATTAGATGTGCATTATGGCTCACAGTGTACAAGCAGCCCAACAGACCAGAAGCTGTCATGATGTTAATAAAGAAAAATAACAACTACTCTCGCTCTCGACTGAACCACTTTAGTAGCTTTAATAGTTACTGCTATGAATGTCCAAACAAATGAATGCTATTACAGTCACTTTTTGTGATTAAAGGATTTTGAACAGTGCGATTGCTGACTTTGGAAAAACTCTAGCCACACTAACCAAGTTAACATTCCTTGGTTATGTTGACATTATACTTACTACTCCTTTAGTGAACATTGATGTATTTACATTTGTAATATTTCATGGTTGCTTATAAGTTGCTTACCTTTAATTTAGGGCTGGATACTAAGGTGCTGGATGCCGCATGTTTCTTCCTCACAAATAACTTGAAGGTGGCAGAATCATCATTTTCAAGGGCAAAGCACCTCCAGGACGCCTTAAGCATAAAAAAAGAAAAACAAGATTACTGAATAGGGAACATCGTCAATGACACATAATAAGCAATTTAAAGTCTATAGGAAAAGTATGGCACACCTGTATCAGACATGCCGCCGCAGGGATTTGCCTGTTGAAGTGTTTTTGTCTTTGTTTTTGCTGTACCTTCAGAGCAAAACCAGAGCCTAGGATTCCCTGTGGGGAAATACTGTCATTATTGTCGCACTGTCATGCTGTCAATGGCCTGCTGTGTAAGGAACAATTGTTCAGGCTATTAAACTACATCTCTGGGACTTACAGCAGGCAGGGCAAAAAAAGAAATAGCGAAGACAGAGAAACATGATGCGATGGTCTTTCCTATCCAGGTCTGAGGGACCTTGTCTCCATAGCCAATAGTGGTTACTGTCACCTGAGCAAATGTACAGAAAAGACAGTGAAATTCAACACCCATTACTAAACACGATTCTTTGCTGTACGCCTTTACTAATATATCAATATGTCATAGGCATTGTGTCAGTGCAAGGTATGGGTGGGTATCTACCTACCACACCCCACCATAGAGCATCGGCATAGCTGCTGAACTCTGTGATACCACTATCATCCACCGCATCCTTCTCTGCCAGATACACAAAGTAGGATGAGAAGATGAGCCCCAGGAATCCAATATAGAGCGTTGTGATTAGTTCCTTGAAAAAGGAAATACTCATTAACACCTATTCAAACTGTTTCTGAGACATTATATGAAAATGAACACCTGACTTCCACGAACACTTGACATCATAAAAAAATATGTTTTTCTACAGGTACTTATCTAGCACTGCCAAACATTGTAAACTTAGGAAAGCACTTCTTCGTACTATTGTTGCCGCTTTTGATGTGTCACTTCACTGTCTCCTAATATTTGTAAGTCGCTTTGGATAAAGCGTCAGCTAAATGCCTAAATGTAAATGTAAAATCAAAAATGATGTTGCATGATGCATGTCCCATGCCCCAAAAATACAGTAGTATATTATATTAATTACTGTACTATTGACTAAAGTGAATTATTCATCTTTAACAATTTATTAAAATTAATTCTATTAATAAGAATTATTAATACTGTAGTGTCTATTGTTTATTGGTAAGATTTAAAACACACTATCTAGGAATTTTACTACAGTTATATTACTATAGAAATATGATAGTATATTACAGTATTTTTTCATTTGGACCAATACAGAATAAAACATTGTTAATACAACATTTAGAGCTCTTTTAAAGAATGTTAACGGTCCCTTATCCCTACGAGGGTTTGACATCTAATGATCAATACCTTAACTGCGACTTGCGACAAATCCGACGTAATATTGCTCATAAAATCTTCTGCAAGAAACGCCTCAGAATAACTAGCGGATGTTAAGATTCCATTCAGGCGTCTAATATTTCAGTTCAGCTCTTAAAACACGAACTGACCGCTTGCGATCTTCGTTTGTACGAGAAAAAACACCTGTAAAAAACACCTTATAAAACCACCAGTGAACTACTCACTCACCTTTTTAATACGGAAAGCTTAGAGGTACAATCCCTATGCGTTTGTTTACTTCTTTTCTAACTGACGCATTTTAAAGTAAACTTTTGGCATGTCTGAAGATGAGACCTTCAGCTGGATATTTTTATTTAGTAATGTACCCAATGACACTTTAAAATGTAACGTTTCGAATATATTTAAAGCATAGGCTATATTTTGTCAATATTTATTCACGCGATCCACATGGCATATGCCATCACAGAAGTCTTGGCTAAACGCCGAAGATTCAGTGACCCTTGAACCGCCTATTGTTTTGAGGTAAATGCATCATACATTTTATGGTGTAGTATGCCCACCACAATAAAAATAGTAATCTTTGAAACGCATTGAAATTAAACCCATTTACAACATATGCATTCTATTACAATTAATTTGTTTTTATTAATTATATTTCACTATATACTTATTATATAATTATATTTTTAAACATTAAATATCATTTTTAATCTTTTTTCAAAATAATAATTCTAAAGGCTAAATAAACATTAAAAATAGGATTTCTTAACAATTGTTTCATTTGCTCATATGTTTTACAGGGTCAAGATCACCTGTCTATGTATGAAGACCACTGATCCAAGCAATCTCCAGGTTCCTCCTTGTCGATCCACATGCAGCATTCGTAAGATTTGTAGAAAACGCACTCCTCTGTAACAAACATATGGCCTCAATGCAAGAAAAGCTTTGATTAATCCTGTGTTGTAAAGGGGAAAGGGACGTCAGTGACTTAAATAACCTTACCTGACAGCAGAGGTGGCAAACACCTGACCTTTAGAGCCAAATGCCAATACAATAATAGAGGCCACCACTACAATCAGGTCTAGTGGAGAACAAGAAAGACATTTAAAAAATGAACTTACAAACAATAGCATATACTTTAAAACAACTCTGTTATATGAATGCATGTCTATACATCAAAGACAGTATGGCATTTTGCAAATGATTTTGCACACTCACCAATAACAGAGATGGGCTTTCGAGCGAAGCGAAGCCTCCCAAGAATTCCTACATATTTACTTCGACACCCGGCTGACCACAGACGCACCACATACTCTACTCCAAAAAACACCACCAGCACTAATTCCTGCACAATGAAAAGGACACGTAGACACACTGTGCTTACACAAAAGAAAATTTCATGTAAACATGATCATGAAAAGTAATATGATATTGACATAATGTAAAGTTTATTGGAACATACAGAAACAGTGTCATATAAAGAGCTAACAGATTTCTGACAGGCACAGCTGTGATTGTGCTTGAACGCAACATTGGTAATATATTTCAGCTGTGAGTTGTCTTCTTTGAGAATAGCTTTAATAATATATTTTCATATAGTGAAAAATGTTAAAAAGCTGTCTAGAAATTTCTCCTGGGGACTAGAATCACTTTTTTCAAATATTTATGAAGTATGTCCAGAACAAAATCACTGTTTCACCTATTGCCACTTATTGCTCCAGTTCTGTGACTGAAATATATAATGACAGATATATAATAAAGAATCCATTGAATTAATGTGATTTGTTGTTTTTGTGGAATAGAAGATCGTAGTTGAACGCCTTATATATCAAGCATCAGTCAGAATGCAGTTTGCCAACAAAATGAACTACATATCTTATTTACAAAATAATGTGGGATGTGTTTAACAGATGCATATTAAAACTTCACAACCACGACACAGGGTTATGTGAAAACACAAGACGGTTGGTTCATGGTCATGGCCAACAACAGCAGTTGCCCTTGTCTGCTTCTTAAAGAAGAGAAAACAAAAGAGGGCTCAGAGTCTGCTGAGTGCAGGCTTTTGAGAGCCGTGAGGAACCAGACATGTATGAGTTATGAGGTTGGCGGTGAAGCCCTCTGTCACATAAGCAGTCTGGAGAGCTGGATCGAGGATCTGTCTCGGTCTAAGAAGGAGCTTGGTCAGCTGCCTGGGGACGAATCCTGGCACAGAGCGTTGAGTTAGCATGTCTAAAGCTTTCCACATAATAAAATGAAATTACAGGCACGGCACAGCCCTGGCCTGAGGGAACATGAAGGGTGAACCTAGACTTAGAAAGGTGAGGCGGGTCAACACATAGTGGCAGAAAAGTGAAGTGAGCAGATAAAAGAAACCTACAAAGGAGGACAGGCCACAAGCAACTCTCACTAGACTAAAAAGTAGACCTGTTTTTTCTTTAAAATAGAAAATGCTTTACAGGATGTGCCAGCCACCTTTGTCTAAAACAATTCATCCGTGGTATTAAGACAAAGTAATATTAAAAAACATTTCTTCACATTAACTGATAGCAGCTAAACTGATTTGAATTGTTCCATGTCTGATTAGGCATACCCATTTTGTTCACTCCATGCTCTTGGTTCCTCTACTCGGTTTCTAATTAAATCTAGACTTGTGATCACACTGACCAGCTGTCATGTGAGAGGTCTGGGTGAACGGCCAGTAGGCGACAGAGGCCATGGGTTCAACTTTGGGGGGGTTGGGGTGGCAGAAAAAACAAGACCTTAGATGCAAAGTCCAATCTTAGTTACCATGACACTCAGATATCCATCCAAAACGCAGCTGGAATGCCATCGTAAGGATGAGTTTAATGTAGTAACAGCAAGAGCCAGCTGACCCTCAGTCTCATGAGATTATGTGAAATATTTATTAAACAGATTTACTATGAACTTCATTATTAGGTTCAGTGAATGACATCATTTGACCTCTAGCTTGCGAACAGTTGAAGTCCATTAACAAATAATATCTGGTAGTATTAACCCCTCGCTCCTGAGGAGAAAAGCGCAATGCAAACACATTATTGGTGTGACTTCATAAGGAATTTGTGTGGATTTGATAGGGACTGATTGAAAAGTTACACAGTAAAACGTTGGGAAGATCCAGTCTTATCTCAATTACTCGACAGGTCTTTAGACACACAAAGGAAAGCCATTAGCTACTGTGATGGCTGTGGATGTCTTATCAGTGGAAATGTGACAGTGATTAAGGTGATTTGTCCTAACACCTCGAGTAACCCCAGTGTTAGAAATGAATATTTAAAAACTCCAGGGGTTAGTTTTTAAAACACCTCATAACAGCTAATATCCCTTCACGCAAATCACCACGTTTTTTAGATAATGTTTAGTTTCTATTAGTTGCTTGAATCACAAAAAGCTTTAAAACCTCTTTCACTCAGAGTTAAAACATCACCGCGAATGACTCAAATACAGCAATAAACGCTCATTGTACATTCATGGTGGTTTCAAATAGGAAACATTTCATCATTATACAGGCTTTTGTCTTTTTATAGTTTTATTAGCTAATCACGGGGGGCCTCGGTTAACACGAGGCTGATACTGACAAAGAGAGAGACATCTGTGTTCTGTCCAATTAGGGGAGGACCTATGTGTAGATGATAATCGCTCTGCTCTGAGTTTGCACCTAGTAGCATGACTACTGTTATACCAACACCTACAGACAGAGTTGATGATGTGCTATCACACTTAGCATATGGAGGAAGCGGGGCGACAGCTATGAGGCTTCTTCGTGGTGACTGAGGAAGCATGTGAGATCACAATCCTCTAGTGTGGAATTTCGCGGGACGTGTGATGTCAGCACAGTGTAACGTCCTGTGTGACTTCCACCGCCTCCTACCGATCTCACACAGGTAATGATTAAACCTCTCTGGCTTTACTCCAGAAGTGTGACACACACAATAGACTTCTATTCCCATAGAATAGAGCCTGTTAATAAGTGTCAGTGACATGTGTGGTGGTAAGTAGTGCTAATGTGCGGTAGCACTCCACACTCTCGGTGAAACAATGTCATGTTAATATGGATTAACAGGGCCTATCAAGACTGTTACTGGCTGACACATGGAAAAGAGTTAAACAATTGATCTAAGGTAATGATTAATCTGCACTTAGCCAGATCTGCCTGATAAGCTTTAGCTTCATTTACATATTCACTTACTCAAAGTAAAGCACTCAGAAAAGAAGAATTGGGGAGCTAAAACCACAATATCCCTTTTTTTCTCAAACCAAGCGGATTAGCAATTTTTTTTATTAACTTGCTTCACGAGCCACAGAAGAACCATAAAGAACCTTTACATTTGTTTTACAAAGGGTTCTTTGTATTGGAAAAAATGGGTTCTTCAGGCTATAAGAGATGGTTCTTTTGACTGAACAAAACTGATTATTTGTGGAACCAAAAATAGTTGTTCTATTGCTGTAAAAAACTTTTCGAAGCATCTTTATTTTTAAGAGTGTTGGCAAGCAGTCAAGAAAAGGGACATGCATGCTTTTGTTTGCCGGAACAGCTGTGAGACGCAATGCCTCATTAAAATAGGGTGTGAACGGGGGTAGGGGGTAACATGGTGATTGGGTCTAAAGGGTTCCAGCCCTCTAATGGGGGGTTTTACTTCCTGTGAGAACATCTTTCTGCCTCATGTAACTGTATTATTGTATTAGTATCCACCCCTGCTAGATATAAAACCATTTTGACTTTTGATGGCAGCGTTGCCCATTAGACACAATAGACAACACCTGTTGTAATCTTGGTTAATCCCAGGGCATTTTCAGCAAGCCATGCTTGGACAGCTAATCCGAAAGGTCTTTTTCTAGTCCTCGAGTCTGTGGAATTAACTTGTGATGTGAGGCATTGCTTAATGAACACAGCGCAGAGGTTTAATCCCATTAGCTGGTGGCCGGATTGACCTCTGACATGCGGTCACCATGTTATAATCCCTATCCCTCCCTTTCCCCTTTTTCTGCCGTCTTAAGACAATTGATCCCTCGTCCCTGTTCCATGGCCTGTGTAATCGCAAAACATAATAATGCATAGTGAACAGTGACTAATCTTGACATATGGCATTGAGGCTCTGGACCTTTAAAACAAAGAGCAGCTATTGCCTTAAACATTGTATTGATTATGTTTATATCTTCCAAAGTCTCTGTTAATAGAAAATGCTTCGGCAAGCACATTAATTACGTGACAGACTGTGATCTGAATATTGATTCAAGCAAAGCCTCAGATGCACTAACAAGGCAGCCTCAAGCAATTGATTGTTTGCACAAATGCTGCTGGGATTATTGAATAAAATAAACAGAAAGACTGAATAATTATTTGCTGGCCAATACTAGCTGCCACTGTAGACAGCAAATCACAATTTGTGGTGAATCTGGCATATGTAATATAAACTTGTCAGTGTCTGATAGGGTTACTTCGGAAAATGTTAATTAAGATCAATCTTCCTGTGCTCTTCAGGCTTTAAATCCATCATGAGAAAATGAAAAGTGGCGCACTGGTGCCCTCTGCTGGAGAGTGCAATTATCCTACTGACTTCCAAGGAACAAGCTGCACATTTATTTATTTATTTAGCAATTTTTATATGAATTTAACAAACACTTTAAAGCAGTGAAACTCACCACCCAGAACAATGTTTTATTGGCCAATGTTTGATATTCATCAATGGTTGACAGCACACTGAGGATCAGGCAAGACAGCACAATGAGAAATCTGCAGAGGGAAAAGAGAAAAGTGTAATTTTAACATTTATTATATAAATGTGACTATGAAAGAGTGTTGCGGGAATGACTATTTCTTTAAAACAGACACAGTAACTTTTCTTGTCCCACTTTATCTTTGATGAAATATTATAGCATATTTTATAAAAGAGGTTCGTAAGGTTTGTCGTGTAGAGCACAGAAATGATTACAGAAGAGTCAAACTGGCACATATTTTCACCTAAAATAAATGTCACTACATTTATATCAAATTGGTTTATTGATATTGATACATTTTGAACACAACAATATTAGTTATTTTTTATAAGGTGAAAAATGATAAATGTAACAGCATCTATAGTGAGGTGAAATGCTTTTGTAACACTGTAAGGTTAAGCACATCACAACAAGGTCATCATTTGTATGCTTAGTATGGACCAACAAAGGCTTTATTGTAACTCCAAAAACAAAAGATAAAGTTGTGTTCTTTTAAAGAGATAAGTGTGTTTGTTCACACGCAACTATGCTATTAATCTGACAGGGACAAATTTGACAAAGCACATGATTTCTCCTTCACATGCTCTAAACCTTGATAATGGCTTTCCGGTAGACAAGCAAAAATAACCTTTTTGGCACACAAATAGACCCAATATGAAACATTCAAATTAACAAGAAGAAATCATCTATTTTAATTGCGCTCTGGATTTGTAAATCACTTTAGATTAAAGCATCTGCTAAATAAATAAATAAAAAGTTAAATAACAAATTAAATGTAATATTTAAATGTAAATGTCTTCAGAATCCAAATCGTCTTTTTTTTAATTAATTTGACCTCACTGACACATTTTTAATACACTTTTGCAGCACAACATCAAGTATCTTTTTTTCATTTTTAATCAGTTAATCTGCAAATGCTACTAATCAGTTTGTTTTTATGGCACGGATGTTCACCTTTATCATCTTAATAATTCATTAGTCTGACTTTATTAGCAATAAAAATGAAACACCAAGAGGTATGAAGCCCAGCTGCTGCCGACAAACAGAGCCCAGCTGCTGTCTGTCATCACAAATTCAGTAGGAGGGGCCAGAGATGTAAACAAACATACATACATAACCTTGGGGTAAGATGGCCGGTTGGCAAATACAATATCTATCTTATTATAAAATCAATTTTGTTGAATGACCTTGAACCTGGCGTAAGCCGTCTGTGAGAGGAGTCAATAAGCATGCCAGAGGCTACTGTACGATCCGGCAGCTACTCATCAGCTCATGATGCTGGGCTTTAGTGGCCAGAATAATTGATCTGCCAATCCACAGTGGTTAGTCGGGGATAATAAACGCAGCAAATGACTGTGATGCTCACAGCAATTAGATGTAAACTCATCCACAGCAATCAGAGGAATGAGAAATAGGATTTAGATGCTCGAGTTAAACAGAATCAAACGTGCATCAGACCTTTTAAACAGTCGTACCTGCATAAACCTTTGAATTATATAGTACTTGACCTGCAGGTATGAATATGTTTGTATCTGTTATGTTTTATGCATTAGGTAGATGTTTTCAACAAGACCACTTACTGTGCATACAGGACATTTTAACAACATATGTCTTGCCTGGGATTCAACCATCACCTTTTTTATTCCTAATTTTACATTTCAGGGACATTTACGATAGATATTCACCTCTTTAGTGGACCACATCAATGGCATGGTACAGGTATGAGGCAAAAGCTAAATCATTATTACTATTAATTCTACATTTCTTTGGGTATTAAAACAGGCAAATTCTAGTTTTTAGTAACAGATACAATTTTTGAATGTTTGAATAAAGTTGATGTTCTCTTCTCGTGATTTTAACCTAAGGTTGGGTAAAATATGGACAAACCCAACCGTTGGTTTAAATTAGCCTATGCTGGGTTGTTTAACCAATGGCTGCGTGAAATATGAACATTTTGTAGGTTAATTTAGTTAGTTTATCCTGTTTCTGTAGCTCGTAAAGGGTTTAGAGTGTTGTTTTATCTCCGTTCTGCACGTCTCTCCTGCATGTCTTCGGACACTCTCTGAGCTTAGTCCAGACAGTGAGAGGCATTTCACACAACCAGCTATCGCACTGCTGTACAGATAACAATAAAAATGTACTGACCACCAATTACTCGTTTTACCAACAGCATGTACACAAACAGGGGTCACACTTTGACGATAAGCGTCGTTCCTCCACAGCCTTTGAAGCTGTGATAAGCATGTGCACATTCTTGGCTAACCTACCCTGCCTCCTACGCTCTTCCTCAAAAAAGAAGAAACACACTTCTCTATTCAGAGGCGACTCCTAAACTTCCTACTGCAGCTAACGGCAGCGCCTGAGCGGTCGGCTAGTGGTTAAGGCCTTGGGCTGGTAAGAGAAGAGTTGGGCATGAATTATGAAGCGAGGAGTCCAGAAAGCCCAGTTGTGCCCTTAAGCGAGGCAATTAACTTTGCAGCGCTCCATAAGGACTATCCGGAATATAAGTGCTCTGTAAATCACGTTGAATAAAGCTTCTTCAAACTCACAAGCAACCTGTTAATTACAGAATTAACCATCAGTCTAATCTTTTAGGTGATTCATCTTACTTATGAATAAAATCAAGTATGTCAAAGGATTCACTATCAGGGCAGCTCTTGCTGTCAGTGAAGCCCTACACGGTCACACTCTCACGTTGTCCTGACATCTCTACCCAACACCACTGAGTCACAGGTTACCAAACCCACAGGGCCCCTGCTGAAGAGAACCACCCCTGCAGCCAAGTTTAGCTGCCCGCTATCACCTCCTCTACTGCAGGAGATACAGACCATGACGGGGAGTGTGTCCTTTATTTTCAGAATTACAAAACAACTGCATTTGAAACAATAGCTTTCTTAGTTCATTTAGTATGGACCATCATTTACATTCATAGTCAACTGTCACTCATAAATTATTAATGTAACATGATTTTTATTAAAGATATATGTGGCTGTTCATGTGGGAAACACTTAAGCATGTGCTATAATAATATTTCTTCTAAATGTGCAGTGTATTTTTTGTACACTTAAGCGCTGGACTAAAAGGTGTATTATTTCATGCAAAAAGTGACCTTGAACAAAAAGCTTCACTGTAAAAAATTGAAATCTCTCCAGCTCAAAATGCTTTAGTGACTTTAATTTGAGCCAATTACAAAAATGAGTGATTTGAAGAGATCTCGTTTTTTACAGTGTTGCACTGTTGTTATCGCTGTTGTTTTGGTATAAAATGCATCTCTCTGTTTTTAAAAACAGCTATTAAAACATCTATTTGCAAGTCTTGAAAAAAATACTCACACTGTAAAATGATACACAAAGCATTTCCAGCCCGACGGTCTCTCAAGAAAGTTATAGACGCGTCCCTGGAAGAAGGATCTGGTGAGTATGGGACGCGTGGTGCTGTACACAGACATGCGGTGATGGAAATGAGACGCCCGGCGATGAGTCATTATTGTCGGTGTCGTCAGGATCTCATTGCGCTTATTCCCGTCCTCAGCCGCTGAGTGGGTCCTGTCGAACCTCACACTGTCTTTTTGCATGTGCAAAACCTCGCTCATCTCTTGTGCTGGTGCTCCAGTAGTCCATGAGGGCTCTGCTGCTGTATTCTGAGAGCTCATACTGCTGCACTGAATACACTTGTATAAAATGTAACGGATGAAAACTTTGTTTAGGTTGATTTTATCCTCTGCGCTCACAAAATGCAAAATAATGTTTGGATATCTTCATGTTTTTAAGATGACCAGCAGCACATTACTCAACTTTTAATATTAAAGTAAAGCTGGTACGTTAGTACAGGTACATCGGGTAAAGCAGCCCATCACCATAAGCGGCACTTGACTGTGTCTAACTGAACGGCATATATCAATATTCATAACTCAACAGTGACGTCACGTGCCAGGAAGAGGCGTCAGTGCCAACCAAGATAAATTATATTCTTAATAACTACAGTCATTATATACCTAGCAACAACAGCTACTATATGATTTTAAAACATATAGAATAATTAAAAAAATAATTATTAAAATTTAATTAATGAAAACTATTATGCATACTATTTCATAATAATATATTTCAAGGCTGCAAACAAAATAAATAGCTAAAATCAATTTTGAACTATTAAAGTGATAAAAATTTATTAAAGAGCAACAGTCTATTCAAACAGGTGAAGGTGCTTTTTCATTTAACATGACCTTGAATTGTTTCCTCACCCTTGAGAATTCAGGAAGGTATTGATTCACTGAGAAGCAGGTTTCAATTGGTGTCATGCGGCAGTGATGTGGTGACAGATACTGTTGTCGCGTAGATATTAAGATATACCAGGGAGAGATATAGATATAGAGATCATCTGAACAGAGTGTAGCCTACTCTTAAATACTTTAGTGTGATGACCAGACTTATTCTAAAGGTTTAGTTCCTGCCGGATGCCATACAAATATGTTGTGTGCTTTAAATGAATGTCAGTGACCTTTTACTTAAATGTTTCTCTGTGTCTCCTTTAAAGTTGTTGATTAAGTCACAAGAGCTAGAGATAAGGAGCACAAATGTATGAAAACTTGAAGGTTTTAGACCTAATCTGACGCATGTATAATATAGTGAGCATGTCTTGTTTTCTTAAACTGAAACCATATGGAAGCAGTGTGCAGCTTTGCTCTATTACACCTGCCTGTAGTGTATTCCTGAAGACTTTGATTAGATGATTCAGGTAAGTTTAATTAAGACTAGAGCTAAACTCTACAGGACTGTGACCCTTCATGAGTTTGACAGTTTGGTCTTTAATTTAATAACTCTTTCTGTCTTTGTTGTCATGTTTTGCTCCTATAGAAAAAAATCATGGGTGGCTCTAAAAGTGTTATGTTGTGACTATAAAGTCAAACCAAAAATGTTTTTTCTTAGGGTCTAATTTAAACCGAGAGCTTTCTGAATGTGGACTGTACAGCAGGGGGCAGCATTTCAGCAGTCAGTGTTAATCCACCTATTTAAAACATGAAAACATTGATCAATAATTAATCTGATTATTCAACAGCTTGACAAAGCTCTGTCTGAATGGACATCTAGTTGCTTAAAGCAAATACATGACTATAAATGTAGTGCGGTATCATTAAATTAGTTTATACCTACATCAGCTCAAGGCCCCATTTGAAATATGGAGGCTAAATATTGTATCTTTCATGTAACAATGCAGTCCATTTTTACAGCCTGGAGGGATGAGGCCATCCTGAACATTTCTCTTGTGGAACAGTGAGAAATAAAGATTTAGAAATGGGTCACTTACATACATATATAGGCTGCACGTGATTTTATATCTGACATGTTTTGTCCCTGAATGTAATAAAATAATAAACGACCTGATAATGATTGTTATGATTTCTTATTGACTGCAACAGTGAAAATAATGAAACATTTAAAGTAAAACATTAATTTATATTGTTACTTTCAGTAACAGCCAATTCTTTTACTTGTTAACTATTTTTTTCCCCAATTTGTTATATTCAAAAATTTTTATAGGTACTTATCCTGACCTACTTTTTGACCCCAAAGACCAAACAGCAGCAATCTTAGCCGTAGAATGGCAATGCAATTCCCTTAGCTAGCAAGCATGATTTCAACACAGGCTGTAAGCTTTAATTAGGCCCATCTGCCGCTTGGCTTCTCCACAAGCCCTCTAATGGAGGTAAACTGAGGTATTGGAGCTAAATGGCAGAATATGAATTTGTAATGATCCATTTTGCTTGAAAGACAGGAGAGAATGACTATTTTGTCTTTTATGTGGTTTGTTTTGATCTGGCTGTTTAAATGTCATGAATACTATCTTTGCGTACTGGATTTAATGCAGCAGCCATACAATGAAGAGTATCATAAAGCACCTATTGGGGTGCCTATTGATTGAGCTTGGCGGTGCTCAAGTTCATTACAGCTGAAGTGGCTTTTGATAACATGTTTTTTTGTATTACCTAGAAAAGTGTCTCTCTCCAACTGAGTAGACTCAATTTGATATTTTTCATATTGTTGCACATTAACCTGATAACTGTCACGGCAGAAATTGAGTATACACATAAAGACGCACAACTGAGCTACATTTTTAGATAAATTTTTCAAACATTTTTAAGTCTTCTAAAGAAAATGTTTCATTGTAGGTATTTTTATAAACTACAGTAACATAAAAAATTTGTAATTAATGTTTTTGTTTATGATTATTGTTATGAAAATCTGCCAATTATTTCATCTTGAGTCTTTTATCTTTCCATCAATTTATAGTTTGTCATGATTAGACTAAATTTCAACTATGAAATATTAAAGTGAATAGAGAAATAACACAGGTGTACCTCCTGAGAAACAGTTAACAGGTTAAATTAACCATTGTCAGGCCCAAGTGATGGACAGTAAAGGACAGTGATGTCACATGACTTTCTGTCACACCCGGGGGGATGAAACCCTTTTTTACAGCTTTGTAAGTTTGTGGATTTCTGTGGGAGTCTGAGGTAAGACTGCTCAGTGAAAAATTAAGAAAATCATTGGATGTTTTTATCCACCATGCTGGATTGAAACAACACAAGCTAGAATTGAAATATAAAAACATCCTCATGAGATAAAGAGGTTTTATTATAACTGACAAATGCCCAAGAGCACCTTTTGATCGAGCTGGTTGGGTACCCACAGATCTCCTGTCCTGAGAGGATCAAGTATATTTGCTTGGGAATTCAATGGCGTCTGCCTTTTATGCCAGAAATCATTGATCTTCAATGCATTTCATGTCAAGTATGTCAACGACTGGCCAGGATAAAGTCCCTGGGGTGGTCCGTGAAGCTGTACAAAACCTTGAACGACTACTGATTGAAAAGAGAGAATTCACTTTTAACATCAGGAATACTAATGTGGTTCAAGGTTTTTTTTATACCTGCAATGAATTGGAACAGAATAGCTCTTGTGTGCGCCCTTGCTTGTCTATCTTCTCATGGCGTGTAAGTGGTTTCACCTCTTTTCACCTCACAAATGTTGTAGAGGCAATATAGATCCAGACTAATAGATTATAAACGCTCTTTTAGTAGTAAAGTGTACACAGAAAAAAGATGATAACAAGTGAATTGCTGGAAAGACGCCGGCATCTCAGTTGTTTTGCAAGAACGTTTTTAGCTGTAATGCAAATTAATATCTTTGTTACCGAATGGCAAGCAAGGCATTTTTCAGATTACACAGTGAGTATTATGGATATTTAAACATAAAAAGTACAAATATAAAGTACTTGATATTGTTTTAAACTTGATACACTATGTGTGTGAGATATCCCACACTATTTGTGCTGTGAGTAATGACTCTGTCCATTTTTAGGCTTCATCTAAATGGTTTCCAGTATGTGGTTCTATTGATTTTTGTATCGTATAGATACTATCTTTAGAATCACTGCCAAAGCATCTTCTGTTACTGTCTAAGTAAGTGGTCCTTGATGCCATTCTAAGCACAGACACACACACATATACAGTATATACATACACACTTTACAAACACACATGCAGACAAGAACGCACTTACATTGACAGAATTATGAGGACTTTTTACCTCCCTTGAGCTAAGAAATGTAAGAGTTCACAATTTCGTGACATCACACAGTAATGGCAAAAGAGAGAAAGGGTTAGACTGGTGACTCACTCTCTCCCTTCAAGACACTTTTCATTCCATGCTGTTAAACTAATGGGATCAGCACATGAACTACAGAGACACCGCTGAATATGCCAGTCTCAGGCAGATGAGGGCTATGGCTTTCAGCTTACTGTTCTGTCACAGACATTGGCTGCGGCACGAGGTGACTTATAGTTTTTAAAGGAGAGGTCGACAAATGAAACATCATGTGTGACTGGGGACAGAATGCTTGTTGCGTAGTGATCAATCACCAGATCCATGCAAATGTAGCCTTTGTTTTGTTTATGCCTCAGGAAACTCAAAATAAACAACATGCGATGAATAACAATTAAGAAGTACTTTGGTTCCTGTCTGGTTTGACTACATGCAAACTAATCTGGAAGGAAGAAACATGGATTTGCTCTTAGTTTTGTTCAGAACAAATGGCCATATGCATTACACAGATGCACAGGATGACAAAAGTGGAGTTTATAATGAACAATTCTTCATACCCTCTCTACATTCAGATGTTATGAAGCACCTTTAGCCTGGTTTGTTCCACCTCAGTGATCCAAGAAGCTCTACTGGGAATGCCTGTCGCCATTAGGCTTTACAACATTGTCCCTTGCTCATGTGCTTGCCACCATATTACTCCAGCGGTTTCCCAAGTCACAAGTAATGACATTGAACAAGGTTATTCTTTCCCATGCAAGCACCCATTACTATTTCCAACAAATAACATGTTTATATTTCTCACTGTGTATGAAATGCTACTGCACATGTTTCATATTGCACTGTCTTCTATGATAGCTCTTTTGGGATTAGCCATGTGCAGTTTTCCACCTGAATTTTACTGCAGGGTTTCATTTTCCAAACTAAATATTAATGCTTTCTGTCTGTCTTAGTATTATGTGAAGTATTATGTTTAGATTATGTCCATTTTCCAGATTTTTAAAAATTGAATGTTAATTTAAATAATATTTTGAAAAATACCAAAAATTTAAAATTTTTAAAAATATTTTAAAAATGAATGTAAAAAAAAATAAAAATATCAAAATTTAGTAGTTCATTTTCATGCTAAAAATATGCCATGACAGTTATCAGGTTAAAAAACTCAAATACAACTAAAAATAACAACAACAAAAAAACTAGGCACCTTGTGAAACAAATAGGTGTGTAAGTTTCCTAATCATATAAATCAGTGGCAAAACATCACATCTAATCTCAAGTAATTTATATAAAACAATCATTTAAAAATATGATTAGCATAGATTATAAGATTATATTTGCTACATCCTGATAGAAGATAAAGATTTTATCCTGTTTCAGCTATAAAAGCTAAACATGAATCTGATGTCTAGATAACTTGTCTCCAAGGTGATCTTGTGATAAGGGCAAGAAGTGACATTTAGCTCTCGACAGAGTTTGTCATGCTTGTTGCCCTTCAGGAGACCTCAACGTCAAAGAAAGTAACTAGATGCATTTAAAATGGAAACATGCTTGAATTCTTTCATTCTTTTCATACTTTAGTCACATGTTTTAAGTTGTACAACTTAAGAGAGAGAAGCATACATACATAAAATGCATATTATACAAACAATGGAAAATGTCTTGCTGTCCGTCTACTTTTATTATGTGGACTGTTACTTAGTACGTCTGTTTTGTTTCTAATTGTTCACCTGTGTCTCAACTGTGTTATGGTAACAGTCTTGGCTTTTTGTATATTTTTTGTCTATTTAACTGCAAATTTGATCCTAACCATGTGTGTAAAAAATCAGTATGTGACTAACAAAAAATGGTGCATTTAAATTGTGTACCAATAATAGCAGTGATATCAGTGAGATATATGTGATATATATGAGATGAAGCCTTAAATATAGATTTTGTGTAATGAGTGAATAGACACAGTGTGCTTTCTGATGTCCTTTAGCATTCTAAACCAGAAAACCTGATGAATACCAAATAAGCTTTGGCATCTTGAGCATGCAGGCTGCTCGAATAAATACATAAAATGATCTCCAGTGGTACATGCAAATTATTTTTGGCAAACAAGTTGCATCATAAACTCTGTGTTTTCCTATATTGCCGTTTATTAGAGAGAGCATCAGTTACGTTACTAAATCCCTAAATGGAAGAAATGATGGATCAATGGGGGGAAAGAAACCCCAGAGTAAACACAACAAAGACTGCACTGTTAGCTGAAACCATGATATGTGGTGCTCAGCGGCTACGAGTGAGGAGACAGTTGTGAGGCTCATCGTGAAAGATTCATTGTGAGATATGCCAAAGACGAACAGAAACTAAAGCAGAATTGTGCAATTTTCAGTGGACAGACACTGAATTCTATCAGCCAATAGGAACTTTCCAGTGACATGTCACATGTCATAGATAATCAGAGGAAGAAATTCATGGCACTCAGCCTGGGATCATCGTCATTTATTAAAAGGCTCAGATATTGAGATGCATGAAATCCTACAGGGATTGTATTTTGAAGTATTGACAGGGTCTAAAATAACATAAGTCAAAAACTAAGAAAAGACAGTTCTTATTGACTGGAGGCAGAGAGGGTTCATGTAGTTTGAAATGTAAAAATATGAAAATGCATTTTTAAAGGGATTGCTGCACAGAAACCTGTTATGCCTTTTGCATTGTGTCAGTTTTAATTTTGCTAATATTATTATATTTATTATACATAAATAATATCCGAGCCCAATGCATTTGACTGAAAAGTTGGACGTTTGTTAAAAATTATAAACATATCATGTCAAAGCTTTATTGTAACAGTATAAAGTAGCTTCGATCATACTTTGTTTATTAAAATAACCTCTTCAAGTTTTACTTATGGTTGAGTTTAGATTATGAAAGTGTTCATGCCTGAGTAATTGTCATGCATGAGTCATTTCACAGATACATATATCTCATTCCATAGAAGCCTTATTACAGGTTCAGTCATCCTAATGTAACTCGGCACATTAAAAATATATAAAAAGAAAAGTGTAGGGTGTAAACCCTCACACGAGTTACGGCTATTGGCCAACTTAAAGACATGGATACATACGTGTTTTGCTATGTTAGGTTACAATCCCTACAAAAGTAAATCTGGGACACAATCTTTGCTGTAAATAACTCAGTTTCACCATGAAACATATTTGTTAGGTCATTTCAGTGAAAGGCAATTTAATAATACCAACAACACTGCTATTTCAATTTTCTGCGTGTATGCTGACCTCTTCTCTTGTGATTTTAGTCCGGACCCCGATCCATTTCTCATCCCTGCCCACAGAGCAGTGTGAGTGATGAAAGCGTCTCCTGGACCCTCCAGCACCGCGGGGTAGAAGCGCCGTGTTCCATTTCAGAATAGCCTGTAACCTTTTGCTCCCAGCCTGCAAGCACACACATGCATTTACACCACAATTAAGTACCGCTCAGACAGAACCGAACCCTTCTTTCAGCATCTGTATCACAGGAAAAAGACTTTGGCTCATGTGTCTCTCCCGCTCAGCCTTCCCCCTGGTGACATCTGCTGCGGTGCAAAAGGCAGAGTGGCTGGTGCCCGCTTTGCTGGAGGACTCTCGTTACAGACAGCATACTGCCGCTATGCCTGGAGGCTGTACTGGCTATGGAGACCCCGGCTTTTTCTTTCTCCCCCCGTGCTCCTCTCCCTTTGCTCTCCCTCACCAACCGCTCAAAAAGGAGGCCGTGTCATATGTGATGCACAGCTCGGCTGTGTTGCTTCAGGGCAGAGCTAGAAACAATGGCGATGCCTGACAGTCAAGTCAAAGACCTCGCAATTGCTGTTGGTTTGCGAGCATAAACAAGGGGCCCTCAAAACTTAGCAGTGGTAATTATGTCTGTCATCTTTCTGTGGACTGTTTAAAACCTCAACCAGGGCGAGCTGCTCCCTCAGGCTGACCTCTGACAAACACGCTTTGGCATGAGTAGAGACTAATACTCCCAGACAGCTGTTTACCCCATTCCAGAGTAAATGCTTTTTCCTGCGGAGTGACGTTTGACGACAAGGTACATGCATTACAAAGAATTTGCAAAGTGTGTGAAACGGCCTGTTCATTTCACGTACAGATGCAGAACCCAGATAAACAAACGATTATCTCAGATAGATGAGTAAATAATAGATAAGCCATTTAATATTAAACATTTAAACTGGGATAGAAACTATTTTTGGCAGGGTCCCTGGAGTGATGCCACAATTCTTTCACTCATAACTCAAGAGATAATTGTGTGTTAGAATGTGCTATTTAGAATTTGATGCAAGTAAACAAAACACCATGGATGTTAGTAAGGTTATCTTAAGTTTATTTTGTTTCACTGCCTTGCTTGGTAAAATTTTTATGGACATTCCCTATTATGAATTGAATACATGCTACATTACATACGCAACTCTCAAATTAAAAGAATATTTTTTTCTTCTTTGACCTTCTTTTGAATGAATAAACAAATAATGATATTCTGCTAATAACTGTAGTAATGTCCCTACATACAGTAAATGACCTCCATTTATCATGTAAATAATGAAATTAATAGCTGTGTTGATTGGTATAAAGGGATGGTTGACCCAAAAATGTTTCCTTGTTTATTCACCATCATGTCATTCAAAACCTGTATGACTTTTTCTTCCGCAGAACACAAATGATGATATTTTGAAGAATGCTGCGAATCAAACAACACTGGTCCCTATTGACTTCCATGGTATGGATGCAAAACCACTGAGACATTTCTCAAAATATCTTCTTTTGTGTTCCACAGAAGAAAGACACATATACAGGTTTTGAATGGCATGAGGGTGAATAAATGATGGCAACATTTTTATATTTTAGTGATCTGTTCCTTTAAACCATTGCATTATGATATTTGGCTCATATCAATCTCTGGTTAGATTAGACTGAAGTCTCTTTTTGTTCTTTCCTTCTAAAAGAACAAAGCGTATTTCCTACCCCACTTGTGGCTACTTGTAGTCTTACAACCTGACAAACACCAGATGTTTCACCTTGTCACATCAATGCCTCGTCATTTTTAATGCAAAATGTCACCTTTGCAATTGGAAATTTTGACTCAGCAGCCACTTTTTCAATGCAACTTGCACTAGATTAATTGCCGGGACAGTCTCTACAGAGCAACTTAAGTATAAGTGCTTTTCTCAAGAACGTATTGATGGCAGAGATAGATTGTGATGTCAGTAACCCTGCAGATGCTGGCTCAGTCCCATTACCCAGCAGAGGGTGATCTGTTTTCAACAGGCAACCCAGATCTGTAATTTCTAGCCTTTGACCACTCCTATCATTTCCTCTATTAATGACACATCAAAGAGCAGAGCTCCATACATCAATTTACCTGAAAATGTGTGTGTGTGAGGAATGAGACTCATGCAAATCAGCCCGGTGCTGTCAAATCCCTGGTGAAAACACTGGAAAAAGATCTACCATGACAAACAACTCTTGTCACTTCTTGGCTGTTTTCATGAAACTGTTGGAACTCCCACACTGCAGGCCGATCATTATCCATTACATGACTTATGAAACACATCTAGCACACTGCTACACAGTTGGACTTCAGCCCTTCAATAGACATTCTACCATGTCTTATTATTTGAAACATTCATTAACAGTATTTTGGTGGAAGCAGCACTCCTGTAATGTGATTTTACTCATCTCGTCTGACCTTTAACTACGCTTTGTAATTTGTTCTTGTTGAAAGTTCTTTTCTATTTCACAGGTTTTTTTTCGCATTGGACTATATTTCGAGTACCATTTTTGTATTTAATACTATGCACTATACAGAAATATTTTTTTTTTTTAAGTTATATTTTTGGCCTATAAGACAGAGAAGCAGCAAGATGACAGAAAATCATATAAAGAGAGGAACAGGACCTAAACCTGGAAACTTAAAAATGCTGCTGTGCAACATGTGAAAGCACATTTTTTTACTAGTTATTTCATTATTAAATTTAATATTTCATAGTTCATAATTCTATATATTGATGTAAAGGTCTAAGACTCCATTATAAATATTTGACACATTTTTAAAACAATAAACTATTATATAAAAAAAGAAAATGTACGTTTTATTTTTTTAAATATCTAAAATTAAAAAATAAAAATAAAACTATTAATAAAACAAAAATAAAACTATTTTAAAAATAGTTGTTTGAATGGTGCATGTTTATGTGTATACTCAATACGTGCACATATTTTTACATATCTTCTACATTTACAGTGCTTAGCATTATTTTAATAAATAAAAGCTTTCTAATTTACATTAACTGAAATCAAATCAACTACAAACAAAAAACTAATGTTTGTTTACATTTTAAAGTCAATGACAGCCTTATGTAAAACTGTAGTTTGCCCATAAATTGGTGCCTAATGTCTCTATTTATGTTCCACGGCCAAACGAGAGGCACAAGTGGATTTGGAGTGCCATGAAGGTGAGAAATTATTGACAGAATTCTTTTTTTTGTTATAGCTATCACTTCAAAATATAAACCTAGTCTAATAAAACCTACTGGAAAACATTTTAAATTCTATCCCTCAAGGACACACAAAAAATATCTAAAATGAACGAATAGCTACTCCAGAGGCTTAAATTAATGACCTAATTACGTAAAATCTACATCAGTTATCACTGATTTCATTACCTATCCAACAGCGAATTAATCTAGTTGAAAGTATGTCAGTAACAGGTTATCTTTGAGTTACTATGTCACTGATGACTATTCAGAAGAACATTTAAAAACACATGCACGCAGAGAAAACTAAGGAAGGTGTCTTTAGCAAGCATCTATTTCAAATACCCAGCAGAACAAGACATGAGCTAAACCGTAGAATACGATTTGGCTTCTGAGGCTTATAATAGATAATTTCCATACAAAATGACTTAATCTCATTGCAGCTCACTAAGTGCCTTCCTTTAGGGCACAATAAAATTCTTATAGTAACTTTCCGGTTCACAGGTTGCTCCATTGCTCCCCAACGTTGGTGCATTGTAGCGACAGTAAGTTTTATTTTTGGCCCATGGTTCATTTTAATTGGATGTTTTATCCGGCATGCACAGATGAGCTACTTCATTTATCAACTGACACACACAGATGTAATGGTATAATCTCTGGATGACACCACTTACCAAGACATATCCCTCTCTGAAGCATGTAATCTTCCTTGAAGAAGAGAGGCTTCCTTCTTGCCAACATATTATTAGCAGGAGAAAGCTTCATTTGAAGAAAGCAGAAGGAAGCTCGGCATTAGGAGAAGCGTGCTGATATGGCTGTCACCGCTTCGTGGTGCTTGCACAATCGCAGCATCTGGGAGCTTTCACTAAGGTATGCCTGTATAACTGGGAACGGGAGTGACAAGACTAATGAAAATAAAACAACATGCATGGAAGCAACCCAGCGTTCACAATGTGTGGAGTCACTGGGGATGGACGAGGCTGGATTGAAATCTAAATTAAAGGAGACGGAAATCCCAGAAGGATGCGCTGATAGAGTTGCTTATGAGCGTGCGAGAAGAAAGGTCTGGGGAGGACATTTTTTTGAAGAGGACATGTGGCTGATTCACTTAAATCCCACACATTGGTTTTTACATAGCGTGGGCGAGGCCTGAACTTGTCACTGCAGGAACGGCCCACAGTGTGAAGAGAAGAGGAAAATCAATATTTGCTCTTGGCAACTATGTTTTAAACCCAACTCTTGGCATGTTTTAAAAGGACCTTTATACTCTCCACTATCCCTGAGATCTTTGTAATACAGTCAATGAAAGAGTGCATTTTTTATCATTCGAAGTGCTAATGCCACAGCCTTTTAGGTTAACTCATTAACTTTACGATCTTATTTGAGGAAAAACAATGAAAAAGAGCTGATAGTTTCCTAGACAAGGAAGTTTAATATAAATATTCTTACCAGACTCAACCCCAGGAATCCATGCATGTGCAGTGAGACCGATCTCCCGATGAGAGACGCGTGAGGGATTTAAGGGCAGCACTGATGAGACACGAATGATCAAGTGTTTATGAGTATTCCCCCGGCCACAAAGCTCTGAAGCAGATGCAAGAATATAAAACTAACAGTGTATGGAAAAACTGGGTTCACAAATGGGTTTCAGGACTGAGTATTAGTGATCAAACTGAGCATGCTCAAAAGCCATACTATCTTTACAACCAGACTTAACATTTCCTGCATCCATAATAACAGAATATTTACCATATGCAAAATGGCAGATGTAGTATACATACCTACAGCCACACAAACTATATAGAATATTCTGTATTAACATAAAAAAAATCATTTACTGTAATTCAGTACATACTTTCATAGTACTTAAATTCAGACTTAGGAATTGTAATGTCTCTGTTTACTAGTATTAGATGTGCTTGTGCTGATACTAACAAAATAATTTGGAATATATTCAATTTTAAAATCTGTTTAACTGCATTTGCCCAGGTTTAAAGATTTGGCCACATGTAAAGTCAACATTTTACTAATTAGATTGTGAGTGCAACATTTGACATTGCGCGATGATTCAACGGTTCAATGTTAGCATCTTGACATTGCAGCGGCTGTTGCTTCTGTAACGCTTGAATCTGAGTGTTGTTTTTACCCTGCCTTATTGAGAATAAATCATTTATGAGAGCTGGAGTCTCAGATTTGTTTCATGGTATGATATCTAGTTTTTCCAAGAGCTTCTCTTGTGACAGCTAGGATGCTTTCAATGTAAGATGGTGTATAATGAGGGATTCAGACTAAAGACAAGAGCTGTCACAAGTGTAGCGTCTCAAAAGAGAAAAAACATCTTTCTTTCTGCAGAAGGCACTTCTAACACTGCACTGTCTGGTATTGAGAGGCTATTTCAAAAAGCTGATGAAATTCTGGATGGTTATAACCTCCTGAAAAGCACTGCTGGTGACCCTTTATAACTGCATGGTGACTACAGAAGCCCTTTTTCATAAGCGGGATGTACCTTTGCTGATATAACTCTTATTTTTTACAATCCATTTCATTTGTAAGAGTATATTTTATTGCTCAAAACTGATTGCAGACAGGCGTTAGACATCAGCTTCTTATGGTCCCAGAGCTTCTAGTATAGGTGACCACTTTTGGCTCATTTTTCAAGTATCAAGCATAAGAATACAAACAAAGGCAGGAAAGGTTAATGTATTCAATTTTCTTACATTGTCCATTTTAAGGGGTGTGTGGGGGAGTATACTCATCTTCTGCAATCGCCTCGTGCCCTATTTGCATTAAAACACAATACACTGTTAAACATTCATTATTATTGCAATGAATTCAGACCCACAACAAAATAACAGTATACAACAGTCATGGTCGTTGGGTTTTACATTATCTCAATGGACTGAATTTAGTGCTGCCATGATGTCAAAGCATTCATGCACATTTAGTTTGTAACACAATGTTATCGTTGTCCTAATGTTGTGGGTATTTTAAGCTCTTTATATACCGTATAACATCTGCACTGAGTGTGAATGATATATTTATAATATAAAAATCCAGTTTAAAGAGTATAAGTCAAAAAGTCCTTGCTTCGGCTACCAAAGCAAATACGTCAAAGGATTAATAGCATATTTGTGTTTTAAATCCTCCCACCAGTTCCACAAGCATTTTCAGGGAATGCTCCTTGTTTTTGTCAGCAGAAAACTTAATGCTTCAGCGGTAAATCTTCAGAGAAACTGCAACAATTCTGGCTGACTCAATCTACCAGGATGCAGGATCTACAAAAGCAAGATATTGTTTGTTCACAGCCTTCCCTGGCTTTTGTTTTCATATACACATGAAGACACGGGTATTAGGGATCAAGTCTCAACTATATGCCCTATATTACAAAAGCACGTCTATGATAACAGTAGTTTTGTGGCCCACAGGAGGTCTACAAAGAGCTTCTGAGCGGTGTGTAGAGTTTTCAATAAGCCCTTTGGAAATTACAGTGAGTGGCTTTCCTGTAATTGCGTGTTTTAGTTCTTTTTAACTTCCAGCTGAGAGGATCTCCAGCACCCTTACAGCTTTAATTACAATACAGTGAATGACCATTTTCTAATTAAAATTAAACAGTCATTTTCTTTCTCCCACCCAACTCCTTTTTTTCATTCCTTTTCTTTCAGGCAATCAATCCCATCAAACCATTTGATCAGACTTGCTTGTTCCGATTCGTTAAGCTCAATAAAGGAAATAAATATTCTTTACTGTATTCTGATTGACTCATTTATACTAAATCCGCCCAACTATTGCTTTTTGGCCCTTAAGAGTGAATCTCAACAATAGAGTTTGTGATTGCTCTTACAGAAAGTCACAGCAGCTGGTATTTTAGTATGGTAGTGCTTCTAATCATACCAAGATGGCATCAGAAGCCTGTCATCTCCGCAGACACAGCTGGCGGCACCTATCAGAGAGGAAAAGCATATGAATTACTTGATTGCTTACTGCTGTTAGCCACATGGGAGTGGTTCCATTAATTCATATTCCACCTCCACACTTAGTACTCTGCAATGGTTAAACGCCACTTCAGCATGCTGATGGTTGGCAGTATCTCACCGTGTAATCTAATATAAGAGCCAATGTGCCACCTGTATTGGCTGGTCAATCGGGGTGAAAACTGCCTCTGTGCTCAAGAATATAAGCACGGTGAAATTGCATTTGATGGAAATTCTGCCCAGTGCATTCCTGTGAGGCTGGATGCTTTAGCGATTTTGAAAGGATTATAATAACTATGTTAGTGGCATTGCACAATCATTGAATACATTTTCAACAAACTATTTTTTACACATGACAACAGGAGTATTTTAATCTTGTGTTAAGGTAAAGCAATATATCTTCTGTCATTTGCTCAGATTGTAGCCAGTCCTGTCAGCCTCTGTGTAGATCAATGGAGCGGAGGATCAAAACATCATGAAATGGCATGGGCCAGATCATCACACAATTTATACTATTTATGTTCTTAAGTACTCCTGCAGTCCGTGCGGTAGTCTGTACACTGTGTGTACATACTAGCATACTAGTAGACTGTGTTTACATGCACAATTTAAGACTGCATTCTGATATAAAATGCACAACTGGAATTTTTCTACTCGTGTCACAGACATTTCTCACTCTTGCCTGTTATTCGTCTGTGTTCTAGTAATGATTCTCATTCATGTCCTTCATTATAGCGGACAAAAAGGAAGGTTAAACTGGTATTTGTTCAAATGTAAATGTTACATATGAGACTAATTGATGTTTTTTCTGTATAGTAATTTTGTTAAATATTTGTAGAAGAAAATATATGCCTTCTAAAATATGTGGATGACTTGGTTTATATGTTAATATGGTCGAAGTGCTCCATTAGATAGGAACTCAGAAAAGATTTTAAATTGTAAAATATGCCTAAATGCCCTTACAATGCTTTTAAATGAGTCAGTTCATTCGTGGACAGCCAGAGCTTGGCAGAAAACTCAATTACAAGTTTGTCAAATGACAGCTCCTCATGCATCATTTCTTTTCAAGTGCGCTTACTGAGTCAAAAAAGATTTAATTAATAATTTGTATTATTCATATTATTATTATTTAATAATCTGTTCATTGTTTGGTTGTATTTAAGGTTCACTGTATACATTTTAATGAATTGTAGCATATTGTTTTGATGATTTGTATTTCACAACATTTGAAATTTATAAAAGTTATACTTTTCATGTTGTATTAGATTGCAAGATGCTATCAATATGTATGTCTCTGATGCATCGTTGCTTTATATAAAATGATCAGGAATAAAGGCATGCAGTTCTTACTGATTATACTTCACCAGAAATAAGCAACAAGAGACTCCACTCCTTCTTATCCTTAAGATTTACCTGTCTACATAAAGAAAGTGTTTGGGTCACGGTGAGTCCATGTTGTGAGACCCTGATGAGTGCCATCGCCCCACATACAGCTCACCACACAGATGCTTTGTGTCGTTGGCTCTCAGCAGTGGCCAATCTGCCTGTAATTACTCCCCTTTGCTGCAGGCCGTCTTCCTGCTCCTCCGTTGCTAACAGATTATAAAACTGTGAGCTAAGTTTGATCTGCAAGTTAATTGAAAAGAAATTATCAGACATCATCTTAGAGCACAGCAGCTATACAGAGAAATGATACCAGAGGGTTGGCTGTAAAACACGCCAAACAGAGAAGCATCCATTATGTGGTGTTACGGCCTCAAGAAGTTTGACACTGTTGTGCCTTCATCTCATTCAAGAGACAAAGGCTCCTGGCTGTTTGCGAACATTACAAATTGCTCTACTTGATCCCACCGGAGCGGCTGTATTACAATGAAACCATTCTGCGCGCGAGGCGCTCTCCTCGCTGCTTTATGCATAAAAAGCAACACCACAATGCGAGAATAATTTACTCCTAATCCATCCACGTCTGCAAGGTTGATTTATTCGGTTAGCTGCTTGTAGACGTGAACAGTGACAGCAAATTGCAAATACGTCCTCTAATCTATATCTTTTCGCGTAGCTTTATCTGATATCATGCCATTATAATGGTTCAGTGTAATGCTGCTTCTCAGCTTCCCATCTATATTTTATTCTGATTTCATGAGATATAGGAAACACTTAATGGAACTCACAATGTTTTATGGCGTTGTTGCTGGGTGCCTGCAGGCCGACGGTTAAACTTCAGCAGACTGGAAAATAAGAAATGCCTTCAAATAATTCAAAATGACCTTGACCAACACCTCTAGCTTTGATAAATGCATATTGCTGATAGCCTGGAACGAAGCTAAGCAGTGATGAAAGGATGCCTGCTTTCGTTGCAAAATGCCATGATATTTTCATACAGAGAAAAAGACCATTTAGTTTTCAAAACCAACATATTTTTGAGTTAACATCAGATTTACAGTAGTCTCGCATAGCCCGACCTTTGACTTACTGCATATGGTTCAGTCTGCTTTGCAGTTTATTCTGGCCAAGAATCAACTTAAGTAAACTTACATACTGACTATCTCACCACAATGTTCTGTCTATTTTTCTATGAGCAACAATAAAATAGTTTAAATAATTCAGAAATTACATTTTGCCTATACACCTAATATAACAGAAACATCTAAAGCAAACATTAGTAGAGATTTTCCACATGCTACATTCTGTATAAAACATCCAACTTCCATTCTCTGGAAACAATGAATACTTTTGCCTTTAAATCTTTAAGAAAAAGACTTCATTATTTCATTTGGAAAGGTTATTGGAAAACTATGAAACACTAGATTTTCATGTGCGGTTTGGCTATAAAAACAGGACAGCATATGAATTCTAAGAAATAAATCATATTACCCCAAAGGCAAAGTGCATTTTTTTCACAGAAAATTATATTATTATGTCAATAAAAGAAAAGTTTCATGTAGCGAATATCAAATAATATTAAATTCAATACTGTTAATTATATCTACTGTATAGTAAGTCATGGGATTTTAAATGGCACATTTTGCTAAGAACGGGCCACATAGTGTTTCCCTGCTATTAACATTTAGATTTATTCATTTAGCAGACTCTTTGATTCAAAGCCAACAGAACAATTCCCTTCTATTATGTGCATTTCACAGAAAACGTGAGTGTAGGTGCCTTGTAGAATACATACCTGTAGGCTCAATCCTTGTCAAGTCTCTAGCTCCTTCTGTTTAAAAAGCACATTAAATTGTCTTGAACATTGCAATATATTTCACTAATCCAAAATGAACCACCATCCTCTGTTTATGTAAGAGGCAGGATACATAATCCACCAAATATATGAAGCGGCATAATCTGTCATATTTAAAAAAATATATTCTCCATATCTCATAAACACTTACCTTACAGATGTCACAGCTAATCAATGTTGGATTAAATCCTCTATAGTCTGTAGGATTAGCACTGCTCAGCTGCAGCTGTAGTTTTGTGTCTGTGTAAGAGCCCTTGCAAAGAGCCCTTGCAAAGATGCTTAAGAGTAATCTACAAATTACAGAGGCAGAGATGTGCTACAGTCAAACATGCAAATACGTTGGTTTTCAAAAGTAAGTAATTACAAATGTGACATTACCTCATAAAAGAATGTTGTGAACCTTTGAGACACCGACGCCAACGATGCAGAACAGATCCAAAACGCCTATATGAGACTTACACGGTTGTGAAGTAAGCCAATGGACAGAAACAAAGCCTCCTTATTTTTAAAATGAAAATGCATCATATTTACTCATAGACACAAAATATGTTCGTCAATTTTGCATTAACCCGAATAAATCATTTTTGATGAACAGAGACTCCATTACCAGATATTGTTTTCGGTCTTCCAAAATTAATCACATCTTTCTTCTTTTTCTTTTGCGTCTGGATGCTCTGCTTCCTCTTTCATTAATGTCACCCACCCCACCTCGCTGTTGTATTTGCTCAGTATTAAAGCACTGCGCGGGTTGGCCAACTGTTTGTGAGTCAGCTTGCTGAAAAAAGTCAGGAAGGTGATTTTACACAACCATCGCTTCCCATTTAAACATGAGGCCTCTGTGCCGAGACTGCAGATGACGCGTTCCTCATTACACCCCTGTGGGAGATGATGGCTTGTCAGGTTGGTCCTATGCTGACATGTGCGGTGGCTTTATGCCTCATAGCTTTGTCTAAACGCGTGCATTCGAAAACCACATCATCTCTGAATATTTGGGGATATGGTACAAGGATTATTTTAAAGAGGAAGCTCAAAAAGAATGAAAAGACATCATTGTTAAAGACTGGTCCCAACATATCACACAATTTTGCAAGACCATTAAAGTGAGAATAATAGTTTTTTTCTTTCAAAAATGAAAGAAAGGGTCAAAACAAATGCATTTCAAGTTAATCCAATTAAGCAGAATCAGGCGTGGTCTGAACTCCAAGCTATAATCCTAGGTTGATGTAACACTTCAAATCCATTCTCATTAGCATTATGATGTGTTCTACCCACTACAATAGAAATTCGTTTTTTCTTTTAGAGAAAAGACATTTTTCAGCACATATTTGAATAATAACAGGGTTGTGGGGGAATAGTAAGGGTTTTAGGAGTACATTAGAGCAGCTTCTCAATAATCTAGCCGCTTACCTCATTCAGCTCTGGGGTTTAACTCATAGAGCAGAGTAACAGAAATGAGCAAAGACACTGGTGTATTAAAAAGCTTGTCATTTTAATATGTTTTACAGTCATCCATTGTCCCAAAATCAGCACTGTAAGTGTTTCAAGGGATTGAAGGACACATTTACCTACCGAACAACGACTGCCTTGTGAGAGTGGTAGAAAAATGGCATTACAACATGGCAAATTAATGACATCCGGATGACTAAGTCAATAAAATTGTAAACTTCTCATCGGTAGGTAAATAAAAACTGTGAAGATCTTTCAGATGATATAGTAGTTTAGTGTGAATACAACCACAGGTCCAATAGGTTTGTCACATTTTCAAAGCAAATGGCTTTAAATTCAAGCTACATCTGGCTTAGGATACTATGTACGGTGTCAAAATTCAAATTGCACCATTAAATCATATTTCATGATTAATACTTGACTTTTGAGATATTAATGATTGTCAAGCCTAATCAATAAAACTTTTCAAACAAATTTATCTCTTATAAAGAGTCGGTAATGGACATTTACAGTGATTTTATTAGACCTATACACTTTGCATGTATCTATATATAGCACATGCACTCCAATAGGCTCAATAAACCATGACTTCTGATCTGTTGCATTTAACCACTGTATTGCCCTGTACATTAAAATAATTATGTACAGAAAATAACATGAGAGGACAGGTATAAACATACCCGTCCTCTTGATTCTGGCTTCTGAACAAAGTTCAACAGGACTATATTTTTTAACACTTATCCGAACAAATACACAGATATTTGAAACCCTCAAATTACCTGTCAGCTTCCCTTGAAGACACAATCCCTGTGAGATTGATCTGCACAGTCTGTAAAAAAAAATGCAAAAGGCTTTCGTTGGAATAATGTTCTTTTCACAAATCCATAAGGGGTGCAAAGATAACTACTCCCTCATTCATCAAGGTAAGTCAAGTACACCTATTCACGTAATGCACACACGATGGTGATTAGTCTGTTAAATCATCTTCATACTGATCTTGTGCGATCCCTCGGTCGGGCTGTTTTCTCCATCTACTTTTCGTGGCACATACTCAATCTCGATGTTTGGCTTGGCATTGCCTTTTCCTCTACTCCAGAGGAACAGAAGCACCACACAGAACAGCACCACTCCAAGGAACGAGATAAACCCCATAGTTGTAGCGATAACGAGAGTCTTCATATCAAAGGGAAATGGATCAGTACCACCAGTCCCATTTGCACCACTATCATTGGGCTGGTTGGAGATGAAGGCAAAGGTCTTATTGGGCTGATGGGGCCAATTAGGAGAGTAGCTATGAACGTGTAGATGGGCCAAACGGGTGTCATTACCCCCAGCGTTGACGGCAATGCACGTGTACGTGCCATTGTCTTGTATTTGGGCATATCTAACCTCCAAGGTGCCGTCAGGAGACACCGACAGCCTGCCAATGCTTTTGGTAGTAATAAATTGCTTTTTTGGAGACTGCCACATAATCACCGGTGCTGGGTCTCCATCTGCTTGGCAAGAAAATCGAACTGTGGTGCCCTCATCCACAAAACTATGAAGGGCTTTGTGATCTTGGATCTTTGATTTTTGACAGGTGAAATAATTGGGCGGGAGGACATCTGGAAAGTCTTTAAACTCTTTACCCTGCAAAAACTCAGGCGTGTCACAAGACGGCTGCTGGCGGTTAAAATTGAGTCTCCATCGACGGCGAAAGACCCAGAGTAGACGACAGTCACATGCCAGGGGGTTGTCGTGGAGAGCCAGCGTCTCTAGGTTGCCGACCGAGTGAAACGCAGACTCCTCTAAAGTGCTTAGACTATTGCTGGATACGTTGAGAACCCGAAGGTAGTTGAGTCCTCTAAAAGAATAAGGCTCGATACTCAGTAGCCGGCCCCCTACCAAGTGAAATGCCTGGAGCCTCAGCAAATTGTGCATTTTGTTGCCCTCCACGACCTCAATTGGATTGAAGGACAGGTTGAAAAAGCGAAGGTACACCAGGTGTTGAATGGCTACGTAAGGGACGGCAGTGAGATTGCAGTTTGTGATACTTAAGGTTGTGATGTTGAGCCCATGGAGGGACCTAGGAGTCAGAGTCTCTAAAAGAGGCCAATGTGCTATCTCTAAGACTTTGAGTCGATAGAGCCTCCTGAAGGAATAGTCTCGAATTATGTTGATGTTGAGATGGCGCAGCCTGAGGGACAGCAGGTTGTGAAGATGACTGAAGGCCTCTGTCGGCACAGAGGTCAGGTTGCATCTTTCCATGGTGAGCTGCTCTAGGCTACTGAGGCCGTGAAAAGCTCTGTGAGAGATAAACACCAGGTCATTATCCCCCACCTCCAGCTCTTTTAGGTTGAAGAGGTCTTGAAACATATAGTCCAACAAAATGACAATCTTATTCTCACTAATATCTAATCTAGTGAGGTTACTGAGGCCAGTGAAAACACCCAGCTGGATCAACTTGAGTTTGTTGTTGCGTAGTCCCAGTGTTCTTAACCCAAGGAGGTTGCTGAAAGCCCCCGGTTCGATGACTGCAATGACGTTCTCATTAAGCTGTAGCTCCTCCAGGTGCGGGTAGTTGAGAAATTCCTCGGGGTTAATGGCTTTTAAACGGTTCTTGCTGAGATCCAACAGTCGCGTCTCAATGGGAATTCCCTCTGGGAGGGCGATCATCTTCCGCCGATGGCACGCGACCGAACGCTCTTGGGCACTGCACTCGCAGCGAGAGGGGCAGCCGGTGGCGGAACCGGACAGGACGGTACCCAGCATCAGGATGAGAATGGGCTGCCAGCATGCCATAAGGTAGCTGTGCCCATTTGCCTCTCCAGCCACCATTTTGATGGTAACCTGCTGAGAAAGAGGATAGAGGGATTAGGTCACAAAATAGACAGAATTCACACCATAAGACAAGAAAACATCTGAGAGACAAATGTTCTTAAAATAGCAAAAGATGGCGTTAGAGAAAATGCTGACGCTCAAAAAACAGAACAGAGTACTGCACTGGAACATGCTGCGTAAAGGCAACTCACAGCTTTGATTAATGATAGAACAGAGACATTAAAAGAAATGGAAAAATCTAAAAAGAAACAGAAAACAACAATAAACAACACGGGTCATAAACAAGTATAGCTACAGAGAAATTGGGTGTTTAAATTGCATTCAATTTAACTGCACATCATATATTGTTGCAATATCAAAGAGAACACAGAAAATAAGGATTTTATCTCTTTTACATTTAAAGCAGACAATAGATCTCGACTAATGTCTTAGACTTAATGATTTAAGCTGTAAAACATTTTAGAAGTGAGAAAAATTAACATATCCCACGTTACTTTCGCAATGTCGATGCAACCTTGAGATTACATAAAAAACAAAGAACTGAAGTAAGGGGAGTAAGGGTAGGTTATAAACTAATTTAACTCTGACTTGCCAGTATTTTAGAGTGTAAAAGCCTTCAACCTCTGCTTCCTCTGCAAATTGATCGAGCTAGCTCAATTCCAATCTAATAGCCTCTTTCAACTATGTGCTTTAGAATGATGGAGATCTTGGTTTAAAGCTCTTGAAGAGCCTTGTGAGGTATTGACATGAAGGCACACGCAACTTACCAGAAAGATACATGAGTTGCATTCCATGAGACATGAGATTGCTAATTGGACTAGTCAAATACAAATCATGTTAAGTAGACAGACCAGCTTTAATAATTGATCAGGTAAACGTTAAGTAGCTTCCATTTATAAAGCAAAGAAAAAGGGATCCTCACTTAAATACTCCTTACACTGGTTAATTAAAATACATTTATGCAAATTCAATGGATCCAGGTAAAACCTTAGAATAACAGTTAAAGGCATTATAACATTATGCCCGTTCAACACCACAGCACAGACTATTTCTGCATAAATGAATAGCAAATATAAACTTGTATTTACATCTACAATATTACATCCCAGGGGGAGATATTATCATGTCTCCTAACGATGTTTAAATTCATTCTATTATTTACCCCTGAGAAACCTAACACCACAAAGCACACACCAGAGAATGGGCAGAAAATGTTTAGATCACCTGAAACCGACTGTAAAAAGGGGATGACAGAAAAGGCCTACATGCCGGCATCTGCTTAATGCAGCGATTCGTGAATTTCATCTCCGAGTGTCTTCAGGTGCATCGGAGACGAGAGAAACCCTTTCGAGTTCCGGCGTGAAATGAGGTGAGTAGCTCCAACGATAACAATTTCATATTAGTGCTCCTCAGCTAGATAAAAAGGGCTATTGTTGTCAAGTGTGCTTATCCCTTGTTCATCTATCGAGTGTGATCTGCATACAGCCGGGATGCAGAGAGATCCGGCTACTGCGAGAGAATTACTACATCGATTAAACGACTCGTGTGGCATGTGGAGGTGTGAGGGTGAAGGTCATGACGTAAACACAGCTGCCAAGACTGAGATGTTTTAATAATGGGGAATCTATCACAGATCTTTCTCGCCTAAACGGGCATCATGTTTTCAGCCTCCAGAGACACAACAGGAATGTTTTAACTGCTAAAGTTGTCTCCTGTTATGCAAATTTTGGTACAATTTGCACGTCCCCCAAATATCTGCCAAACAACCGCCTTTAACCTTTAACTATAATTGGGGGATTTTTCTGAGGAGAGCGGAGGTCAAAGGTGCTGCCTCATTAAATGCTATCGACAAATTTGCCTGGTTATTTTCAACAAATGAACAAAAGCAGATGGAAAATCACTATACAATTACAACGGGTCTCTTTGGTGTGATCACAGCTTTCTTAATTAAACATGGCCATTGCATCCAAACTCGAAATTTGTATTTTATTCACTGTTATGGTATCACATAGCACTCCCAAAGGAAATAACAGCTCTGCTTATGCGCAGAAAAGTGTACCTGTTTTACAACTGATAAAAAGCTAACTGTAAACATTTGTGTTGTTATTTCTTGGCCGGTAATTTGTGAAGACTTGCCAATGGACAAACTGAAAACTATGCTCGTTTAACTAAACAAAAATAAACATTTCGTTATTTTTATAAAAGTGATAGATTCAACACATTCCCACACACCCCGTCCATCTTTATTAAGTAGGCTTCATAATAACTCTAACCTTTCTTTTAGCCCAAATGCAAAGGTATGCAAATGTCTTAAAACTAATTTAGCCACGGTGGTCATCTGATGGCAATTGAAAAGCCACTACACAAAGTGTTGGATTTATTATCCAATTAAAAGATTAAATCATCGTTCAGGAAGACCCTATTCTGTAAACATACAAATCAAAGTCTGTCAGGCGACTATGAATAATGTATGAAGAGAAAAAAAACCCTGCTTCTCTCTGTTGCACTGCCGGAATATTGCATTGACAGAGTAATTCTCAATATAGTGAACTCACTCACATGGTCAATAGCTCATCTTATTAGTCAACACCCCCGCGCATGAGTTTCTATGTAGAGAATTGTGTCTTTAAAGGCATATCTTCAGGGTACTTAAGTCTACCCAGCCGCTCTGGAATATATTGAGATGGGAACGTGCTCCTTTAGCCTGATTGATTTGAAGAAATACACTGTAGTCAATGAGAGCCATTCTACATGTGAAAAAAGGCAGGAGCGTGCTAAAATTAGATCTTTAGAGTCTGGTCGGTTTAACCTGCACAGTAACAGTCTAAAGGAGTTAGCACCTCGACATTAAAGGCAGGCAGCTCGGTTGTCATAAATATACAGGTGCAATAAAAAACTAATGAAATGTGTAATTGTTTACACTAAAGCATGCTATGTTAAGCATCAAAAGGGCAGACTTTCCTTTTTTGTACAGCATTAAACATTTTCTGTATTTAATAATTACCACCCAACATTTACACCAAGCACCATTCTATTTTTCCGCTACAGCCGCTCACACGCCTGACAGGCTGCGTGCTGGTCAAAGCACAGATCTTTGTGGTGGAAATTACATTCTGCCCTGCATTCTGTTCCCTCAGTAACATGGGAAGGTCATACCCATTCAGCCCTGCCCACTGGCTTCAACAGAGGAAATAAAGTGTCAACCACAAGTTTATTTTAACATAGTGCTCCTCAGAGAGAGAAGGACCCTCAGTCTCCAATCTCATATGTAATGTCCTATTTAGCCACATGGCAACATTTACTGTAACTCAATACACTGCAGCATAACTCAAATTCAATTTAGCTCTCGCGTTCAGTTGCAAGGGTTCGAACACGCCGTGCATGATGAAGCAGTTAAGAACTGTTGTTCGGTCCAGTTCAATAAAATATAAGCAAATTAACTGACATATCTGCAGTCTGCTTTTCAATTATCTGTTGTCTGCAGGTGGGAGGAATTTCACAGCGTCTGCCGACTGATGCCTCCTTCCTGTGCTAATGGAGAACTAGATCTCTTTCAGATTACTGCACCTTCCCAACACTCATGAAGTTAATAAGTGTTGCGCTTCAAAGATTTGTCCTCTTCTTCGCAATTTGTTACTTTCAGGGCCATCTGTCAAGCCAGAGGGTAAAATCAATTCTGCCTCCAACGTTGGCAAACCAAGCTATTTATCTGTTTAAGGTAGAGACCTTCAATAACTAACAGAGAAAATAAATGTTTGCACTTAAATATGAGGATTTAACTTTAGCAATAATGTATTGTTTCTCGTGGATATCCTAAGACAAATTAGGAAGAGAAAACCAAACACGCCCTTCATGGCAATATCAAAATTCATTGTCATCGGAGACCACAGCGTGCGGCTATCAGTTGAATTGATTTTATATTTTCATGTTACACTGCTCGTGTGTTTTAATGCTCGCTGGATGATATTCTGTCTCACCCACTCATGTACAAATGTAATTTAACCCAAAGGTCCATCTTCCTGCTCTCTCTCTCCCACTGTCCCCTGTTTCATCTTGGTAATAACCTTGAGAAAAATATCATATTGGACCATCTTATTTTCTCTCCCTGTTCACCATCTTAGTCCTGACCTTGTCGGTGTGCCTCAGCTGGACCAAGCTAGAAAAATAAGCAAAGCAGGGGAGTAACCCACTTGCAGATTCTTTTATTCCAGTTTATTTGGGATTTATAGTCAAAATCAAAGGTCTTTATGAAATAAATTATAAGAAACATGCAGTACTTGTAAAATTTGATCATGTAAAAACATTTTCATAATAAAACAGTTTGGCTATTTTCTCTGATTCTTCATCCTATTTTCATGTATGTCTTGAAATGCAAAATGTGTTGAAATGTTGTTGTTTTGAATTATACAGTCTGTGTGTTTTGAACACAATTAATGCTACATTCAAGGTAAGTCCAAGTTAGGAAAAACATACTCTACATAGTAATACTAATGAACTCATTTCGTTCTACAGCAAGCAGTCAAGTTTGATATTAAAACATTTCTATATCAATGTATAAACATCTGTTACTTGTATAATAAATTGTCATTATATTTTTAGAAAAAAAAACAGGTATTGTTTATTGTACCATAGATGAAAAACAGAATAAATATTCAGACTAAGGGTGAGAATATTGTGACTCTAGCCTCATTTTTAATCAAGTTAAATAAAAGCTATAACTTAAAACTATAAAAACAAATTATACTACATTTTTACTCAACATAGAAATGCATACATACAAATATAGCAATGAGAAACCAAAAAGTATGTATGGTCTAATGTGAGGCAAAAGTAGAAACACAATCTGGAATCGCAATTATAAAATGTTTCATTCTGCTTCAATTTATATTACATTAGTTTGGAGAAAGATTAAATAATGATTCATTTGAGCTGGCAAATGACAGAATTAAGAATAATGTTTCATAAGAGTACAACAGTCTAATAGAAAGCTACTTTGAGTTCAAAGTATATCGAATATATGATGCTGCAACTAATTGGCTATACTGGCCTGAGGGAGTTCATCCCGTTTCTTCTGCCAATCCATTCATCATCCCTCTCATTCTCTCCTATTCTCACAATTGTATTTCACAGCTCTGATCACATTGCACACATTTCAGAGTATGACGCGAATCAGTGGTTAATAGCTATATAAATATTCCCAATGCATAAACAGCTATCTGCTAAATTGGTGGTAATCGTTTGTCTGTTCTTATGCAGTAATATAGTGGTGAAATGGCACCAGTGACCCCATTACCTCTCTCATTACCTCTGTTTGTAATATCCAGATCACTTATATCCTGATCATTTGAAAAATTTATGTAAAGAAATGTTTTATTGATACAGTTATGAAAACCTGTTCACAGATGGAGTCAATTAAGTTGAATTATCACTGTGCAGTCACTGAGAGAGAAAACGAGGATCTTCTTGATCTTTTTTCTTTTTTTCTGTCACTACTCTTCCACAATTGACTAGCATATAAATAAAACACAGTGAATGTGAGAAAGCAAAATTTAGTTACCAATATTTGTGGATGAGAGGTCATTTACATTAGTGTTAAGATTGCCTGAGTTGAGATTGGCAAATCAGGTTGCTGTCATTCATCATGACATAAACAGGTGTCTTTATCTGTATTTACAACAGCAGTTAATCAGAAAAGACCTGAGCCAAATCAATAATCAGCCCTGCTTGCCCCATACATTTGTCTTCTTCCTACCTCACACAAACTATAGCAAATCAGCTCAGGTTTTAAGCTTACGGAGGCGGCATTTAAAGCAGAGACATATCTTCCAACTGTTTGCTTCCATTCGACTCTTTTGATCTTGTTTTCTGATGACAGTAAGATTTAGATCAAAGCCCAATGTTTGGAAAGCTACATTCCACTAAAGGAAAAACTAACATGAACCGTGATGTCGAAACACTGGGAACTCAAGACTTCTCGAAACGAAAATGTCAAGCCCTGCGATAACATTTCTTTCACTATTTAAACAAAAGGTATGACAATACTGCTTAAACAAGAGGTATATTATACAAATTGTCATATATACAATTGTGAATATGATACAGAAGCAGGGATATAGTTTGTAGTTGTTTTGATCAGAGTACATATTCCTTATCTTTTTCTTGCAGTATGCATTCAAAGAGCACTTAAATCCAAAGAGAAATGGAAACTGGCATCAAAAAGACGTCAACCTACTCTGTGCCGACCGGTGGCCCGGAAGTTTCATGCTATAATAAATTGAGTAAATGACATGAATGTTTTAACTCCAAGAGTGGTTGAGATTGAAATTAGCTACGACCTGTCACACCAATATTGGTCTTCTGACTAACTGCCTGTGGAGCAATATGTGATGGTTGCAGTTTAAATAGGCATCCGTCAAGGGGTGCAAATGGAACAGATGTACTTCATTTCTGTAATGTCTCGCACCGCTCTCTTAATCTTGACAATGAAATGCATCCATCCCTTATGAACGGCATCAAGAACGTGCCCACCCATTCACCTGCCGAAACATGATAGGTTATTTCAGCACATGGTCGGCTAAATTTGCGAAAGCCTGAGATGCTGTCAGGTTCCTTGTCATCGTACAAAGTCTAATTGGGCCCGGCTCTGTGTCAATCCTACCCTGAGCTTCCTGGCAATGGTTAATAATAATTCCATAAAGTGTTTTTCTTTCCCCATTAAATCTCTAGAGATTCACTTGAAATTCATGGCTAGCAGCAGGCAAAGCTGGTAATTACTCCAACCACTCTCTCACTTTTAAACACAGGCCTCTTTGTTTTGGGTTTAATTGAAACAAAAGGAGAGAGAAATTGTGGAGAGAATATAGGACGATCGTAATCCCGAAAGCAATCTAGCTCAAGCCGAGCTCCTCAGAGTTCTTTATCAATGCTTCTATTAGGCAGGAGCTTATCTCACGAAATTAGCCACGGGGTAATCACTCTCAAGCTTTCTGAATTATGCCAGCATTGTTCCTCTGACCAACACTCCATCCGAGGCTAATAATTTTATTACTCTGACTGATACAATCAATGATATCTTCCTCTCTTCTTTAACAAGGGGCAAACGTGCCCATCGACGGCAGCCCAGACGATATGACCGCTCGAGATACGACGCCGACTTCTTTGAAATGATTGATAGCTTTGCTGCAGACATACAAACAGAATTTCATTTACACATAACCCCTCAAATGGGATGGAAAATGGGGCCCTGTCCCACTCCTACATGCCTGTCTGGTATTTTTTTTCTACATAAAGCCGTTATGATGAAATTTTAATGGGAGAGTCTACTGCAGTGAAGCGACTCTGTGACCTTCTGAATACATTTGTGGGAGGCTGGAGCGAACGCTCGCTGTCTGATATGCCACTCGGTCGCCTCTCACAGCAGCCCCTCGCTGGCTCTCTCGCTGCGTACAGCCCATTTTAATAGTCCCTCATTTTGTGTGACAGAAATGAGCCACTTCGCTGATGGCGTCTGATTCTTGCATCTCTCCACAATGAGCACAAACGCAAGCCCAATCTCTCTATCTGTGCCACCGCCGCTGAAAGCAGGCCCTCACCGAGTGCTTAAAAAAGCGTGTCGAAAAGACGACGGGGTAAATGAATAGAGGAGCGAGCAAGGAAGGTGGAAAACCGAGGGCTGCGGGGGGAGGGATTGAGAGGTCGCAATCGGGAAAGATCTGAATTGTAATGATTTCTAAAATTTGGACCCTTTTTATGCCTAGGCAGCATCATTCGTAAACGCTGTGAGAACATCAGGTCTCACAGCACAGGCGCTAATTTATGTGTGAACATACAGCACAGGAGCGAGGTGATGCAGATCTCCTGTAGCACTGCCTTATCTTGTTTCATCTGGTGTTTGTTATCAGACTGCAGCATTATCATAATGGCTATTACCACCAAGAGAGAATTTGCTCAATGGGGATATTGTCTGTTAACACAATTGCCAGCTTATTGAAAACATATTTCATTGAATAGACCCTGTCTTATTTGTATCACCAGTCATTGCTGGATCGACAGTCACAGCTTTATGTTTTGGCCTGGATTTCTCTACTGCCAAGTTACAGCATCTTCAGGATGTGGCTAGGATACTGTTGCCATGCAGTTGCTTTATGTTCCTACATACATGTCTATATGCATATTGCAGATGCATTATATTTTGATGGATAACCCTGTGTGTTCAGAGAAAAAATTGCAGAAGCAGGTTCGAGCACATTTCAAATCTAAGACACAGTGTGTTCTGTAAAACCTGAGCACACCGTGCCTTGGATTTGAAACTGAGAATGTGCTCAATACCACTAGACATTTGTTCTCACATCAGCAACGTACTTTGAACCTTTATGGCTTGGGTATATGACGGAGGCTAGAAAAAGGATTCTTGGTTTATGGCTGTGCAAAGGCAATGTACCTTTACATAAGCAGCTATGCATAGATGAATCTGGCAGTTGTAAAGGATGTTCCAATGAAGACATTGAGAAGGCATAAATCTTTGATGTATCCAGTAAGGCGCCCTTAATGTATTTTGGCAGTCCGCCAGGATTAAGAAATAAAGTCTAATGTTATTCCTTTAAATGCCACTCTACCAGCGAAGGAAGTTGCTTGTTCTGAGCAGTCAAACAGGGAGAGAGGAGCGAGAAAATGAGTGAGAGGAACAGAGAGAGAGAGAAAAGTGTGTGTGTGTGTGTGTGTGTGTGTGTGTGAGAGAGAGAGAGAGAGAGAGAGAGAGAGAGAGAGAGAGAGAGAGAGAGAGAGAGAGAGAGAGAGAGAGAATAATGCAGCCAGCTCTATAATGAGGATTGTGTATTACAAAAGCACTCAAAAGTATTTTCTTGCATTTGATAAAATATCTTTATATTTGATAAGTAAACCATGTCAACACCATCGAATACCAGAACTACAGTCATTTGCATGCTTTAAAGTATCTCTCTCTCTCTCTCTCTCTCTCTCTCTCTCTCTCTCTCTCTAAACACGTATTCTAAGATGTTCATACAATCCTGAGCAAGAGATGGGGTGGGGGTGAGATTTTTTTAGAAACACAGAGTGCAGGTGAAAATATGCACGAAAGCTCACACGACCACATATTCATTTATATCAAATGACCCCCTCCCTACGCAATGACAGTCCACAGCCATTTCAAATCTAATGTCCGGTGATCAGTTAAGAACCATTATTCAGCATCTTTCTCCCACGAGTGTGTCCCATAATATTTCAAAACACATTTCATCCTAAAAATCCAAGTCTCATCTTCCTTCACGGCATCTCAGAGTGTCTCATCTAGTACAAAAAGCAAACAGCTCTTACCAGAAACGTCATGCAGTGAAGTCTAAATTTGGCGATCCCATTCTGCCAGAGTGCAGTTTATATCCAAAGCGCTCCAGAGTGGCAACAGCGGAGGCCCTTAAAGAATTTAACGAGTGAATAAAAACAAACCAACACGCAATTCCTCCAAGCGCAAGAGAAAGAGGTCCCGAAAAATCTCAGTGTTGAACAGGAACCGCTACAGTCCGCAAAAAACAGAGTCTGTCCCAGATGCAGGCACGCATGTAAACAGGAGCGCACCCGCTCGCGTACATGCCATACCCAGCAGAGCGCGAACGCGAGCGCGCACGAGAAAGACGGAGAGGGAGGAGTCGACGCTGTGCAAGGTGGAGGGAGGAGCTGTGGCGCATTGAGATGGAGAGATGGAGGCGGCTGAGGCAGAGAGCTGAGAGAGAGAGAGAGAGAGAGAGAGAGAGAGAGAGAGAGAGAGCTTAAGACTGGCAGGCGGCAGAGAGGGATAAGGAGAGGGGTGGAGGTGCGATGAGGAGGGGGCGAGGAGCAGCACAAAGCTCAAAACAGGGATAATGTAACTAATGAAATGAAATTCTGATGTTCATCAGAGTGACTGCAGTGAGGAATACGGGGACAGGGGATTATGGGGGTAAAGAGGTTTCGAGAAATTTGAGAATACATTTGTGAGACCTCTCTTCACCTCGCTGTCATTCTGTCAGGATGCGGTGATTAATGCTGGGCTTTTATGCAAAATGCAGCCTTCGTCAAAAGCAACCAGGAGCTGCAATGTGACAAACGGATGACTCATGGAGGTAAACAGGCAGGGTGGATAAACAACAGCCAATGGAGAGAGAGAGAGATAGAGAGAGAGAGAGATGAATTTGGCCGAATGGGCTGAGTCTGCTTAGCCAACAGCATAGTGAACTGCAAGGTCAGTCTATGGGGGATTTTCCCTGTGGGATATAATCAGGTGTAAATCCTTGTAAGTCCCCACACCATTATACTAAACAATAAATGAGAAGCGGTGGCGCGGCAGGTAGAGAGAGGAGCGAGATTACTGGAGGGAGATAATCGAATGCAGATTTGATGGAGGTTGGAGGGGAAGGGTGATGTGGAGCATAAGACACAGGGGTTGTTAAGCAGCACAAACAAAATGAAGAGGAGCCTTAATATTCCTCTGACGGTGAGGAAGAGAGAGGTACTGGCAACCCAGTGTGTTTGAAGGATTTATCTCTACATAGTCAAACCAGATCAAGTCATGGTTTGGGAGATGGAGTGCATGAGAGCCACGGTGGATCTGTCCTAGCAATTTTTTAACACTGTAATCTACCCGTGGAACACCAACGCAGAGCTGACAATGGTGTGACTTATTAGATGCGCTGTTGTGTGGTATACAGCACCAGTCAAGGTTTTGTGATAGAATTAGCACTACATGTTATAGAGCTTTATATTGCAGCATTAGCAGTTTGAAAGAAGCTTTTCAGAAATAATACCCGTTGCATGTATATGACGAAAGAGCTTTTGCATTTGAAAAACGCTATTCAAAGCAATTTATTGTGCATTTAACCCATACATTTCTTTATCTTTTTTTTTTTAATAGGATCAAACCCATGACCTTTGCATTGCTAACACAAACAATGCTCTTTGAATTAAGCTATAGGAACACTAGTTTCTTAAAGCAGATAGAAGATTCTAGACTCTGTAGAAAATTAAACAAATAATTTAAATCACATAATCATATTACATGAAACATAAGTAATTTTTAAGCACATTTTAATGAGCTGCAGAGCAAAAAAAACAATTCTGTGGGAAAATATAAAGTAAATATTTAATGAATTAAGCATTTTACAATGATTAGTTCCTAATCGGCTGATTTTGATTAATATTTAGCATAATGTCAATTTACATCTTTTTACTGTTTATATCGCTTGTCTGTGTTTACAGCATTCCAAAAAAGTATATACTTTTTAAATAGTATATTGGGCATAAATCAGACAAATGCCACTGGTGGAGCAGAGGACATTTTGACGTAGGACATTTTGACATTTAAGTAATAATCTCATTCTCCTGAGAGGTTCTGGAATGCTGTTAACCATACAAGCAGGTAATAAGAACAAAGAAATCCCAGAGATGAAACTGTCCTGAAGCATTCTTCACTCCTAACAATGATGGTGTGAAAGTGATGGAAGAAAATAGGCTTACTTTTGGGATGTGGTTGGTGCAGATGTGCTTCAAAGAGAAATGCTATCTTCCTTGCCGCTCTCTCAATTGTCTCCTGAACCTCTCAGGTAGGGACACACAAACACAGGTGGCAAATGACTACTTCAAAGTGTGGCTTTAATCAAACTTGCCTTTTTGATCCTGCCATTTATTTTAATGAGTCCTGGCTGAAGAAAAGGAAATCAATTCCTCCCGTTCTTGAAGTCTCTTAGAAATAGTCTTTATGATGTTTGTGGGTTCATTCCGCCCGTATTGGTTTTGTGTTGTTTGTGCTCCAAATAATTCTTATTTTCTGTGTGTTTTTTCCATCACAATCTAATTTTGAAATATAACACTTGCACTCTACGTAATACTCAGCACCATCACAAAACAAATCTACTCTACAGGGCATCAAGAAATGACAAGCATATAAAAACATTACCTTATATTTGGCTTTCACAGTTCACAAACAGGAATACACAATACACAGTACAATGCAGACATGGTTTAGGCCATGATTTATCAACGAGCATCCAGTAGCTCCATAACTTACACAAATCTCTATATCTGTCATCAATGCAAGATACACGAGACAATTCCATCAGTAGTAACCCGAGGCAGATAAGCTCAAAGACATCCTTCCTGTGCATGCCAAGTAAATGACTATGTAAATAAAGTGATTTCCCCTTCTGTCTTTTACAAATGAAACATGCCACTTGGGTGTTGTGACAATCTGATATAAAACCATGAAAATTTCTACAACTAATTTTAAAAGTTAGAAATTTTGCAGATCACATACCCACAATTTGCCCCTGCTCCATGTGTTTGGTTGTTTAACACCCTGGTGTGGTGAGTGGTTATGAAAACAGATGGATTTTACCACGCAGCGAAATCACTCCCAACATGTAGTGAGTTTCACAAGTACATGAATTATTAAACACCACCTGCAGCAAATTCTGTTCTTTTGTCCAACTGTCCGAGAGTCACAGGAACTGTACTTCAGGCTTCATTTATGACCATAATGAAGCTGTATGCAGTACAGGGGCTGTTCTGTGAAGGCGTCATATCCCGCTGGACGAACACGACAACAGTTGTTATACCCAATTGAGTCCTAGGTCAGTGAAGCATATGCTTGACAGTTTGAGGAGAACTGTGAGCATGATCCTGGGGCCAGCTGGTTGTTTTACTATTCAGCAGCTTAACTTGAGAATAGATTATGCATGCTTTATATTTAAACACTTTTAGTAAAAATGTCTCTTTTAAGGAAAACACGCTTTGATCATTCAATTACAGTTCAATGCATAATTCACTCTATCTGTAACCAAACTTTGTAATTAGTATGGTCCATAGGAAATTTTACTGTCTTTGCATAATTAATATAATGCAAAAATCAGTGTGAGAGCAGTCAAAAAATGTAAAAATAAAATAAATATATATATATATATTTTGACTGCTCTCACACTGATTTTTGCATTATATTAATTATAATGCTCTCTCCTAGGATTATATTAATTATGCAAAGATATATATATAGAGATAGATAGATAGATCTCACAGATAGGTAAATCTCACTATACTGTTGTTGAGAGTGCCTGTTTAGTGGTTTCAATAGAAAACTTTATTGGAAGATTTTTGTGAATACCACATAATTATAGAATTCACATTCTGCTGGTAAAATACAATAACAACAACATTCGATCTATCAGAAATTCATTCAGCACTTCATCATTCAGACAAACTGCTCAGGGACAAAACCAGTGAAATAGAGCTGTAGAAATCATCATACTCATGACAGGCTGCCATTAGCCAAGACGACTCAGTCTGTTCTGTCATTATGAGTCAGGTTTGCCGCCAGCCACCTTTTGTTACCAGACCGCCCTGCTCTGCTGCATCAAAGGACGATGAATGACCTCATTACACACAGACTGCAATATCAGTATCACCAAACAAAGGTTGCCTCCAACATCCCAGCTTCTTACATCACATGTAATTTATGGATGATACAGGTAAGTGGAGCTTCTGGCTAGTTTGATTTAAAAAATTCCTTTTGTAGCAGGAAATGTAGGACAAGACATTTAAATGTTGATCCACAGGGCAAAATTTACATTTCAATGAAATGTTGCTAGATATCACGGTTTTCCTCTGGCCTGTATCCAAACCAACAGTGCCCGAAAAAGTCTAAAAGCCTACAGGGTGACTGCTAAATGTTAAGACAGATGTTAAAAGATGATCAATGAAATTTTTAAATGCACATGCACTATTTGAGAAATGTTCATGTTTGAGCCTATTGTCTGAACACTGATGGCAATAAACACCATGATTATTGTAACATTTTGTGTATATATGTGGCATTATTTTAAGTCTTTGAAGTGTATTCACCTGAGGCTAGGATGTCTGAGTTTCAAAATATGTTTCAAAAACTGGTACATTAAAACTAACTGGTCAAAAGAACCAGCCTGCGGAAATAAATAAAACTTACCATGCAATATATAATAATAAATAAATCAAATAAATAAATAAAACTTACCATACACGCAAAGTTATCCTTCTTCAGTCAAAGCTTCAAGACAGGAGTATTCTGATATCACAATAATCTTATTGAAGATCCTATGAAAAACTGTGAAGTATAAACACCTCGAGCAAGACTTTTTGTTTTCATTTGAACCAATATTGAAGACATGTTGTTATTAAGCCCAATCATTAGAGCCTGAGCACAATGCAAGCGAAAAAAAGCTTGGCCAATTGGTATGCTTAAGACCTAGATGGTTTGCTACTTTGTGTGAGACCCACGGGGCATATAAAAACAAGAGTCCTGTTGCAACAGATGTTGTGTGTTTAGGGCACTATTAAACCTTTGGGTGAATAGATTCTTATAGATGGGAGTACAAATAATAGTTTATAGTTCATTGCCTGTCTTCTATTCTGTATATTCTAAATGTTAAAACACAGACAAGTTATCCACTTGAGCATTTGGCTGTTATAATTACACACCTTATATAGGAAAGGAAATGTGCATTGTTGCCTTGTTATTGGTTTATGATTTAAGGCTAAGTTCAGATCCATTTCAGTTCACCTCATTTGGCTGTACAGACTGAGCTGTGCAATTTACAACTAATGCCTTCTATATGACGTCTCAAGTACTGAATCAAATTCACCCCTAAATTGAATTTCTTCACTTTATTGACTGAGTTGAAACAGAATTAACCCCAGTCATGATGGATAAGGTCCATGACAAGGTATATAGCCAGACTAACAAACTTCTCACGATTAACTGGACAAAATCCTGTTTCCCACTTAGTGTGACCCACACTAGACCACAAATAAACAATGCCTTAAATGTTCTGGTTGGGTCTTGTATCACTGCAAACTGCGAGAGAAAACAAGCCTTCAAATGACAATGTAAACCTCAGGAGGAAAAGGACTAATATGTGTCAAGAAGTAGCAACCACTCACCCATGGCCTCCTCCAGAAGTTAGCAGGATGATGTCAAATAGCATGACACGCTACATAGTGAGTCAAAACAAATGAGGTGCTTCATTCTAAGACACAATGGAGGGCTGAAGATAAACCCAGACAATTCAGATATAGCCATCTGGAATGGAGTATGTTTCATTTGTGTGTTTTTGGCTGCAATGAGCTGCTCATTAGGACTCTAATCCTGTTCCTTGTTTTACTGGATACAAGTTAATGAATTTATTCATAATTAAAAAAAACTCCATAGGTAGTATTTGACATACTATAAGGAGTGCTCAGAGAGATATCTGGTAATTAGATTCAGAATGTTATTTTATTTAATTAAGTTTAATTTTTAGTTTTGTATGTTATTTTTAACTGCATGTGTTTATGTGTTACTTATTTCTCTGCATTTGTTTATTACCCTGAATTTCTATGTTTATGCAAAAAGAAACTTTAATTAAAATATGCCAAATATATGTAAAAAAACCCTAATATTTGAATAAAGTATTATGCTAACTTGAGTATTTTAAATTCTTTTTTAACTCTTCATCGGTTGCACTAATAGTCAATAAACCCTTTTCATCACTTCTAACCATCCATTCTAAGAGCAAAACCATTGACTGTCATTTAAGCTAGAATACATATACAGAACCCATTAGTGATTTTTTTGCAAAGTTCTGTTCTGATCGGTTTCTGTGCCTACAACATGATTGTTCTCCAGGAGATTCTGCTTTTTTAGGCATCTAAATGGATGTGCCCATGCCAAGATCTGACTGCCTCAGCAATAGCAGTAGAACAATAGAGGAAACAACAACCTCATTCACAGCTGTCTGACAGGGCTGGGCACCATTATACATCACACTTAGAATGGGCACATTTACAGGAAGAGCCTGAAGAGGAGGAAATGGGGAGTCGGGCCTGATGCACAGGGCCATTTGTCAAATCCTATGATGCTGGCAGAAATCTGATTACCAGAGATAATAATGGAGGTATCATGCTTGGACTCAAGTATACATGGTTGTGAAAGGTCTCGGACTATATTAAGTGTGTGTCATGGGCATGGATGCTTTCTTAAGGGCATTGCTGTTTTATCCTTACCTTGCTAAGCTATTCATCATTCTTTCAAAACACTATGTTACGATTTCAGGGAAAATTGGGATTTTGACTTATCACATTCGTACCTGTTAAGTTTAGAGGAGGAGCTTCATGGTGAATCAAGTCAACAAATTTGCCAACTTGTAAAATAAATAATTATGAACTCTTATGAGAATGAGTCATTAATCAAATCTCTTGTACTTGAAGAATAGACACAGTAAACATAAGGTCAGTTTGATTTGCCAAATGGACGGCAGCAACAGAAAATCACCACAGGAAGCCTCAGCTTGAATAGAGAATGAGATACAGACTGTGTCATTGAAAGGGCAAAATAAATTGAAATCTCCTCCAAAATCTCCCACCTTTGAACATTTTGCAAGTCATGCAGGTGAGAGACACAATATTTGAGGAGTCCTTGTCCTGGCGATATTAATGACTCTGATCTCACAGAGGGTTCTGCTGGTTAATTGCCGACTTTAATGATATGATATTTTCTTTTGCACCTCACTGAAATCGATACAAGTCTCAATCTCTCTTTTAAAGGATTATGTAGACTTACGATAGTATCACAATTTTCTTTGCCTAACGGTTCTGCTTGTAATTCACAGTTTTTAAGATTTTTAATGGAGTTTCAAAATACATTTTGGAGATGTCTGAAACTCAGATCAAGATGTGACAGCATACGTACGGGTCATCGCCACAGCTGAGGGCTCATTTGACCTCCACTGCTTTGGTGTCGACTCTAAATGGATATTTAGTGAGAGGACTACTTGAATTAGCATTAATCTGTCGTTTCTGATCATCGTGCAATTTCAGATGCCCCCACGGGCAGATGTCACACTGAGGGTAAAGGCGCAATGAGACAGAGGAACGCATGAGCTGCTGAAATTACATTACCATATGTAGAATATTGCCTACATATTGCAGCATTAACAATGAAATTGAATAAATACTTCAGAGATACTTCAAAGCTGTTGCCGTCATGTTGTGTGGATGTGTCAGTTACATTTTGCTGTAAATAAACACAAAATCTTAAAATGGATGCTGTGTTAAAAGAAAGAGGTCACAACATTGGCAGATATTATAGAGGACTTGAATTACAGAGCTGTTGTGAAGCATCTGTTGTGTGATCATACATTATTTATTCAACATCTAGTAAATCTACTCTGCCATCTTTATTTTCATACAATTTTTCATTTGTTTAATTGATTAATTCTTGCAGACTGCTGCCTTACATCAATACAGTTTTCACATTTAACACCTGCCATCCCACCTTAGTTAAATTGTGATGTGTAGATGTTAGATTTCACATCTGTGTGCTTTGATATGTGGCAGTTACACACATTTTCAAAACCAGCATCTTATCATGCTTCATTTTTATGGAGTATCATGCCCAATTTTAGATCTATCACACAGAGTTAACATAAAAGGCAATAAAGAAATTGAAGTGTTGCTTGCGGAATGTGATTTATTATTATTCATATTATAGATGTATATAGTATACAGTATATGTATACATGTATAGTTTCCCAACAGAATAAACTGGTCTGCTTTGATAGCTGAGGGTAACAGCCAATCAGATATCCATGACTGTTTGTGGGTGTGCAGATTGATTTCATTAAATTCTACATAATCCAGGAAAAATATCCATGTTTTTATAGTTGTTGTTATCCTTATCCACTCCTGTATAGAAATCATGACATCATTTTTCCTAGATAAATATATTTGTTGGAAGCATTCATAGAATGTTCTGACCTGGCTGACAACTTGATGCCTCAGGACATTTGCTCATTTAAATAGCCTAAACCGTTCTTTTTAAGGTGAGCCAGCTAAGGTGGTCAGGTGATCCTTCACACTGCTTGGCTTAAAACAACTTAGAAAGCTTGTTTTCCCTGAACTGGGTTGTTTTCCTATTAAAACCATTTGGCCGTATGCCCTTTTGAATTGCCTCTAATATATCATCTAAACCAGCAGGTTTGTTGTTTCCAACATAAAAACAAAAGGATTGTCTCACTATTAACCTCAGAACAATGGATAGGGTCTTAAATAAAATGTGTGCCATGTATCATTTCAATTTGTCAAAAGTTTGAAAAAAGTTCACAAATCTGCAGACTGTCTAAAGTCACACCAGTTTGTCATGGCAGACCAGCTGGTCTTCTTGGGTTTGATCTCCTGCCACAGGAACTCTTTCAGCCTCCACAAGGAAGCATTTTACTTACGTCATGCTTTAATAGTCATACCCACTAAAGCCTAAAACTGAGAAATATACTGTAGCAATTATTGGTGATGGTGTCCCTATTGACCATGGTGTCATTTCTCCATCTGTCTCCTGCACTTTTGTTAAGTTTCATCGTAAAACTCTAAAACAGAAGCAGTTTATGCTTTATAGTTTTATAATATTGTTCATAACATTTAGCAGGAAAGGATTCTTGTTAAAAAATAACAAATGTTAATGTATTGCATATTGTAAAATAATCATAATAATGATGATATAAAACAAATAAAATGTAAAACAGCATCTTAAGGTATTATCTTACCCAGTAATATCTTAGATGGTAATAGAAAGCAAAATAATGACATAAAAATAGCATGTCATGATAAGACAGACTGCCAAAAGTGGTGTAAGGCCAATTTAGATAACGTCTGTTTTTATTGCATCCACTTTCACTCTGAAACCACTGGCCTGGTACTGCTGTCTAGAAACAGCAGTGATGTATGGTTTTGCAGCTAGATATATCTCTGCATTTTGAGGATCTCTATATTTTGTTTATGTTGTATATGTTTTTAGTTGTCTTTTAACCAAATTTTGCAGACAGCAAGACAGAAGGCCAATATAACAACTGGGCAAAACAACAAAAGCAGGAATCATATGGTGACTAATAACAATAATTAATAGGTGGCAGTGGGTTTACAACTAAAAAAGCAACATATATAACATACATTTACATAGACCCTCAAGACAATATACAGTGCATAATAAATGCATGTGTGGGTGCAACAAGGGAAATGTTAAATGCAGTTAATGATATTATTATAGAAATAAAAACCCTAACAACAACACTTTGAAAGTGTTATCAAAAATATTTCAGGTTGAAAGTATAATTCTTTGTAGAACATTGTAAAGTTCAAATTTAATTCAAAAACATTACATTTATAAAATGCAATTACATTGTTCCCTTTTATTGTGTTCTAATGTGAGAGTTCAGAAGACTTGGTGATTCATTATTACCTAGACCAACGCAGAAACCGTGAAAGGCTAAATTGTGAATATGACTCATTTAATGGGAGAACAGTGGCATAACAGTTATGTACACTCCCTCTTGACAGTATCACTTAATAATTTCAGCATTATAAAGCATGTGTACCTGTAGCTCAACTGAGGTGAGTGTGATGATTGCAATGCCAGGATTGTGGGTTCAATTCATAGTCACTGTGACTTGCACTGTGTCTTTTCAATGTGAAAAAAACGTTCAAGCCTGAATAGAAAGTTTATAGTATTAACTGTTTTTTAGGAAATGTAAACAATTTAACTAGGTTAAAATGCACACGTGTGTAAATAAAACCAGAAGGGGCATGTCTAACACTATTGTCCTCAATTCAACAACAGGATAATTGTATTTTCTGTCCTTCAGAGATCAACCATACAGAAATTCCTCTGTCTCCCTCTGCTGTTATGGGCTCCTCTATACAACACTGTCCATCACAACATTCACCAAACCAGACACTAATGTCTGCACAGAAGAATTTTATTGAGCAAAAGTAGGTAATATGACTTAAAACCGTTCAGCTTGAGTGCTTGGTAAAAATTCAATAATGCATTCTCATTCATAATCTTAGCAGACGGATTCTTACACAATAAAGCACACAAATCACGTTAAAAGCGATTCGCACCGAGACAGATAGCCTAGAAAACAGATCAAGCACCGATGGTGGGCGATTTAAAAGGAAACCCAATCGAAAAACTCATATCTAGTCAAATTAAATAGTCAATAAATATACTACAATATAATATAAGTGTTTTTTACTGTTGACTCTCATGAGAACTCAATATGACAAACACGTACACAAAGAAAAAATGTGTTGATTTGTTTATTTGCCATTGCTTTGCACCACTGCCTTCATAGCATATCCTTTTATGAATTGCATTTGGATAAAGCCAGGTTTCAATTTGATTACAATTAAAGAACACTTCAATTAAAACAGTAATTAGTTTTAGAAAACAAATTTACATTTAACTAACAACTGTTAACATATAATAACACGTACGTCATTTCATGATTCTCTTCCCTGGACAGGATAGGTATCTCTGTAGACGTCGATATTGCGGAGGGTTATGTGCTTCTAAGGATCTAAAGATATGTGGGTCTAATGATCACAGCGGGATTCTGTGTGTGTTAGACATTTCGAATATTTAATAGAAAATAAACAATTTAATGATTAAAACTATGCATCTTATTTAGAAATGACAAACGCGTGAAATTCGCAGATTATTGTAGTGCCATAATACCCGACTATCAAATTCCGCCATCAATTCTCGCCCTGCAGATTTTGAAGTGAGAAAATCGTACTTCTTATGTTGACAATCTCCTTATTCAAAGAAGGCGGCTAAAGCCAGTAGAAATCTGATATGTTCAAACTTCCACCAATCGTATTTCTCGGTGGGAGTTTGTTGAGACCGCCCCGTCTAAAACCACGCCCCCGATCGAGGATCCTCCTGCTGAGGTTGTTTTCCCATGTTAGCCAATTAGCAACCTAGCATGCAATTTGAGGTCTGGCGCCTTGACTGGATGGTTACGTGTGTTTTAATTTTCCTTTCAAACCTAAACGTTACGCGATTCAACGTTTGAGCGTTGTTACGGAGCTTTACTGCTTTTGAATTATCGGTGGAACAGACTGAAGTGATCCGGAGAGTTTGTTGCGGGGTGAGTTGACTGTTGTATGCTAGCGGACGCTCGCTAACTGTCGTCGTCTCACTGCTTCATCCAGGCTACAAGTAGCTAACTCTCATACTTACTGACACTTTCCCTGTTGCCGTGTTAAGTAACCCCTAAAACAGACGTGTAACATATATTTCAGAGATAGCGATGTTTAACCGATTTCTTTCGAAGTGATGCATGTCATAGCAGCGATTATGTAAGATTATTTATCAAAGCGCTATAGCTAGCAGCACTTAGCTTAAATGGCTAGAGAACGTTTTTAAGCTCTACTGTGTTGATCAGCTGCTCAACGTGAATGTCGGGCTTTGACCTACCCGTTATCAGTACTGGGTCATTGATGTGTTATGGTCTTCTGTATAACGGTGCATGTTTAATTTCAAAACGGTGTTCTCACCGGTAGAAATCATTCAGCGGGACTTCCTGATTGTTGCTAGAAACAGTTGGTAATGTCGAGTGCCAACCTGGCTTCTTTTCACCTTTTCTCGTTGGTTGAATAAATGCTTTTTTGATCGATTAGGGTGGTGACTGTGATCGGATTGTTTTTATTTTGGTTTGTCTAGATCTCTGTTGGGGTTTGCTCATCGGACAGAGGCGGGTACTGCTCGCTGCCTGTTGTAACGGTCATACACATTCAGGGTTTATTGACATGATTTAAACGTGTTTACGTTACAAACGCATTAGTAAACAAACATCACGCATTTGGACACAAATTAAGAGTATCCAATCGTGGTTTACTGTGCACCCAGTATGTGTACATGTGTAGGTCATTTTGCGCATGTGTGTGTCTGGTGTGTGGGTCTCAAGGCCTGACACACACACACACACACACACACAAACACTCGGAGGAGAAGGAGGAGGAGAAACTGTCCGGATGGGTGAAACGGGAGTTTAGCCATTCAAAGAAAAGTTGGACAGCACACATGCCCTAGCACGTTTCCCTCTAGCATACCTCTTTAGACACCACCATCTGCTTCCGCTATTTAATCAATCACATAGTGATATACAAAGCTGTAACGCGGTATAATAGTCTAACTTTTGCGATTGTTTGTTTGCCTGTCTGCGGTAAACTCGAGGTAGTTTAAAAGAGGACAGGGTATAGTGAACGTCAATTGGTAGTAGAGTAAATTTGACAGGTGTCAAAAACTTTACAGAGTTTTACATTGAACCCTAAAGTCGAGCCCCTCACAGGAGTCGGCTGACACGTTGCGTTTTTCAAGATAGTGTGGCAAAAGCGTTTTCACTGAAGGTTTTTAGGTTATGCATTTAAAACTGTTTTATATACACTATGTTATATAACTAGACTTAGAATTAATTTGCGATCATATTTTTGGTGTTGTTAACATTTTTGTGTTTGTGTGTGTAAGTATAGTGTATCATACAGTTGTTGCACTGACTCATTTCCTATTATTAGCTTACTGTTTTAGAATAATAGCAAACCAATGAAATACCAAAACAATGACGTAAGATGGATGTAATTATGTAGTGACTGGAAAATGTTAAACAAATGACATCTAATATTTTTGAAATAGCCCCACTGTACACTTAGATTAGTGTCTCACAGTCGAAGTATATTTACTGCTTGTCCCTGCCTATACAGTCTAATGCATATAAACAAAAATCATATGTGGAACCAGTTTATATTAGCCTACCAAACTGTATTATACTTATTATACTATATACTATTATATTGTACTATATTGACTAAACTATTCATAAATGCTTAAAATTAATTTTATAGAATGAAATGTTTTTTGCATGACTAATTCTGAAACTTTTGACTTATAGTGCATGTATTTAGATCAAGCTTTTTTGACTTTATAATGTTTGTATGCTGTAGATCCACCGCAGTGAAGAGCATGAGTACATAATGAAGCGGCGCTTGGAGGATCAGGAAACAGTGATCGGCTCTCAGCGGCGGCTCCCTGGGGGTGCGGAAAGCTTTCAGCACCGCGTCCTTAACTCTGCCTCCTCCTTATTCGAGACTGCACCAGATAACATGCAGCCTTCATCCAGCATGCAGTACTCTGTTTCTCAGACCTACCAGGTACCAAAAAACCAACAGACACTTTTAATCACCTTTCGGTTGTTTATATGTCTGTAACTTTGCTAAAAGTCACTATTTTATTAATAAATTAAATAATAATTAATATTTTACCCCCCAAAACATTTGATAACAATTAACTCACACTCATGCCATCCCAGCTTTATATGACTTGCTTCCTTTAGATAAACACAGAATACTTTTTCAATATAAAAACATAATGACATATTATCTTATCAACATAATAAATCTCCAAAAAGCATGTACATCCATCATTAAGTATTTCAAATGACTCCAGTGAAAAAAGTGTATGTCATCTGAAGCTAAATAATGTGAGACAAAACAATACTTTGAGCTTATTTAGCGGTCATGTATGATCAAATATGTGGGCAGGTCAATAATTTAATTTAATTGGTTCTCATGTGTCTCATGACTAGTCAGAAAGATGCTTCACTCATGAACCGCACTGACAATTAACACTTCATGCTTTTACCCTAACAGTTGTCAATGGCCCAAAGCTCTGGGGCACATGGACACACCAGCAATTCGGCTGTGCACAGTGGACCTCATCACCATGCACCAGCTGTCCAGTCTGTGGGCCAGGGCCACTCTCATGCTACTCCAGCTTCTGCTCCAACCCTGGGCCAGCAGCAGTTTCAGAGACTTAAGGTTGGAAATCCTTCAAGAAGACACTCTAGACGAGCATAGAGTTTAGTGAAGTGTTGCTGAGTGCGCTGTGGATCATTTAATCTGAGATATTTGTCATTTTAGGTTGAAGATGCACTTTCCTATTTGGATCAAGTTAAGCTTCAGTTTGGCAATCAACCGCAGGTCTACAATGACTTCCTGGATATCATGAAAGAGTTCAAGTCTCAAAGGTCAGTTTTTTGACACATTTTTTAGGTGGTTGTTGTGTTCCACACCATTCATGGGATGATCTAGTTTCAGCATGGGAATTTTATCAGTGGATGGGGTTGTTGGGAAAAAAACACTTCAGATCTCTGGTTGCTCTCTTCTGGTCCTCATCTCTTTTTGTCCTTTTAACTGAGGAGAGGGATTTGTGTGGTATCTTTAGCCAAGCAGCGAAGAGAGAAACTGTTGATTTATCTTGTATGAGCATTGTTCTGAGCATTGTTCTGAGCATTGATATGTTCATTATCATCTTCTAACGCTCATTTTGTCATCAGTGCTTAATTCATTATTATGGTTAATTATTATGGTTCCATATGTTCTTTTGAGTAATTACTTAAGGCTGAAGGAAAGATCAGTGCTTCCAAGGCTTTAAATGTTTTTACATTTTTAAAGTGGTCAGCATTGAATATGTGACTATAGATGTCAGAGTAGAAGGATTTAGTATGTAATATTATGGCATCACTGTCTGTGAGTTTCAGTCAGACTGGTTTATAGAGCAATGCACATCAAACTCTTACCATTAATCTACTTTGTATCCTCAGCATTGACACACCAGGTGTGATTAGCAGAGTCTCTCAGCTCTTCAAAGGCCATCCTGACCTTATCATGGGCTTCAACACCTTCCTGCCACCCGGCTACAAGATTGAGGTTCAGACCAATGACCTGGTCAACGTGACCACACCTGGCCAAATCCACCACATTACCCCACACGGCATCTCTGTTCAAAACCTCCCCATAACCCAGCCAGCACAGCATCAGGCCCAACCAGCAGCCCCCACCAGCACTGCTGCATTGGTCATCCCCAGCCAGCCAACCCCTGCCAAGATCAGCAAGGTGTGATGCAAGTAATGCATTGTGATTCTAATGGTTACCTTTTTTCAATGTTTTCTATACTGTTCTGTTTTATCTTTCTCAGCCAATGCAGTCTCCTGCACTTACCCCAACCAGCCAACCCAATCCGTCCATTCCCTCGTACGCCTCTCCTCGCTCGCCCTCAGTCCAATCTCACACTCCCATCAGCAGCAGTACTGCCAGTACCACCCCACTGCAGAACAACCAACCTGTGGAGTTCAACCATGCCATCAACTATGTGAACAAAATCAAGAACCGCTTTCAGGGCCAGCCGGAGGTCTACAAATCCTTCTTGGAGATTCTACACACATACCAGGTGAGAGCATGAATGAAATATTGTCGATGTCAGAATACGGTTTTACAGTGTGTGTTGTATAATTTATATTTTATTCAACAAGAGACCTAAGGCTGCATAAATAAAATGTTTATTTGTTTATTTAACAGAAAGAGCAACGTAATGCTAAGGAGGCGGGAGGGAACTACACACCTGCTCTCACCGAGCAGGAGGTTTATGCCCAGGTGGCCCAGCTCTTCAAGAACCAGGAGGACCTCCTTTCAGAATTTGGCCAGTTCCTTCCAGACGCTAACAATTCAGTGGTAACTGATCTTGTTTTTTTTGGGTACCAGCTTTAGCTAAAGTTGCTTTTTTAATCACACATTTTCCTTTTTCCTCAGTTATTGAGCAAGACCACAGCCGAGAAGGCAGAGTCTGTACGAATTGATCATGGAGGCACCGTAAAGAGACCACAGCTGAATAACAAGCAGCGATTTAACCAGAACGGCTGTCAGATCCGCAGACACGCAGGACCCCCCAATACACCTCCTGTTAAGGTGAACATTGAGTTATATAAAAATATTGTACTTGATGCCATTTTTATTGCTTTATATTATCAACCCTAAATTTTTATTCGTCACCTCTTGTTTTCTCTTTAGAAGAAACCAAAGTTTATGGGAAAAGACCATCCGATGGCTGAAGCCAGCAAACTTGGAATTGGTGCTGAATCTCTCTTTTTTGAAAAGGTAAGAGCTTTGAATACTGTTTTACAGCTGCTGTTTATTTGTTGAGGATGAACAACAGCTACGTTATGTTGGAATTGTATAAAATGATTATGTTGAATTATTTGACCCATTTCCATCCTGTTCTCAGGTGCGGAAAGCCCTGCGGAGTTCAGAGGCTTATGATAATTTCCTGCGCTGTCTGGTCATTTTCAATCAAGAAGTGATCTCCAGGGCTGAACTTGTGCAGCTGGTCTTACCCTTTTTAGGGTGAGTAGAATTCAGTAATAATTATTATTATATTAACATCTATGACACATTTGGTGTCTGGTATAAATAGAGGTTTATGATCTTTGGCATTTGTCGATTGTTTGTTAAAACCATAATAGCAAGACATGAAGTAACTTGCAATTTTATTTTTTAAACAGAGATGGCGATAGAGAGGCAAAAAAGCTTTAATGTTTTTTTATTTGTCTGCTTTCCAGGAAATTCCCAGAGCTTTTTACCTGGTTTAAGAACTTTCTTGGCTACACAGAGTGTGCCCATATTGAAACTTTTCCCAAAGAACGGGCCACTGAGGGCATTGCTATGGAGATTGACTATGCGTCCTGCAAGAGACTGGGATCCAGTTACAGAGCCCTGCCCAAGAGCTTCCAGCAGCCCAGATGCACGGGCAGGACCCCGCTCTGCAAAGAGGTAAGGGCACTGTTTTCCGCCACATCTAGAATATCTTCAAACTTTGTCCTGATGAACTCTAAATGCAGAATGGTATCAACGATTGTTTATGTTTTAGGTGCTTAATGATACTTGGGTGTCATTTCCATCATGGTCTGAAGACTCAACCTTTGTCAGCTCCAAAAAGACTCAATATGAGGAGCACATATATAGATGTGAAGATGAGCGCTTTGAGGTAAGCAAAGAAAGAAGTTCCTAGTAACATCAGAAATGTGTGCAAAACATTTTACTTGACAACGCAAGTGTGCGTTACTGAATATTTGGGCCAGTGTTTGATAAAGCGTATCATGTGCATCGCAGCTCGATGTGGTTCTGGAGACAAACCTCGCCACCATCCGCGTCCTGGAGGCTGTTCAAAAGAGGCTTTCGCGCATGTCCGCTGAGGAACAAGCTAAGTTCAGGCTGGACAACACCATCGGAGGCTCCTCTGAGGTCATTCATCGTAAAGCTATCCAAAGGATATATGGAGACAAAGCTCCAGACATCATAGACGGGCTGAAGACGAACCCTGCTGTCTCAGTACCTATTGTACTCAAAAGGTCAGCATAAATTTTATTGTTTGAAGATAGATCCTTTGATACAACTATAAAATGTCACACATTGTGGCCAGTAAAAGGCTATTAAAGTGGATTAAATTTTTGATAGATTCAATTTAACTTCTAAAAGCAAAAAGTACTATGTCATCACAAAGGTTTTCGTTTATGTAGCATGATATTGATTTAGAGTATGATATATTATTAACATGATGACATTGATAAAGTATGACATATTTGTAATGAACCATGATATTACTATTTGAGACCACCACTATTTTGTGATATGTTTGGAATACAGTGTTTCCAAATCAAAATATCCCCCAGGATTAAACGGCTCCGGGAGAGCTTTGTTAGGTTTTCGTCAAAGAATTCATTATACGTTTTGCCTTTTCAGGCTGAAAATTAAAGAAGAAGAGTGGCGAGAGGCTCAGCGCGGCTTCAATAAGATCTGGAGGGAACAGAACGAGAAGTATTACCTCAAGTCTTTAGATCACCAGGGTATTAACTTCAAACAAAACGACACAAAGGTGTTCCGCTCCAAGACGCTGCTTAATGAAATCGAGACGCTGTATGATGAGGTATGGAAAAAGCAAACAGCAGCGACATTAGAGCCACAAATCCCGTGATTTTGTTGTAAATTCTGTGAGACTTGTTGGTTTTAACAACCTAGAGTGAAAAAGTAGCTTGTTTGAAGCATCGAAAATGAACCAAGAAAGCATTAAATACTTTATCAGCTATATACAACAATTAAAATCATATACAAATTGATTGAATAAATATGAAAATTCTCGAATTGTTAAGTCACATTTTACCTGCAACGCTTTTGCAACATTATAAAAATGTTAGAAAAAAATAACTTCAATTGTGACATCATTAAAGAAGTAATTTAATATGGACAATTTAGAGTAATTGTACTTATGACAGCATTTGTTATTGTTGGTCTTCGTGTTACCCAAGATATTGTTAGAAAAAACATTTTTGGAAATAGAAGTTTAAGCACTTCCTTTGACTAAACACTACAACTTTGTTTCAGGCCCTATTTTGTATCCTGTTCATGTAAAGTGCCGCTACTTTGTTCTGCATGTGTTTATCTATAAACGAAAGACTTTTTTTAAGCATTATCAAGGTTGCTATAACAACCAACACTTTGTCACCCACTTAGCGACAGGAGCAGGCTTCAGAAGACAATGCCGCTCCACTCTCAGGCCCCCATGTCACCCTCACGTACGAGGACAGCCAAATACTAGAAGATGCAGCCGCTCTCATCATCCATCACGTCAAGAGGCAGTCTGGCATCCACAAAGACGACAAGTACAAAATCAAACAGATTATCTACCACTTCATCCCCGACATGCTGTTTGCTCGACGCGGTGAGCTTTCCGACGTGGAGGAAGAAGAGGAGGAGGAGACCGAACCGGATGAAGATGGGACTAAAAAGCACAACGGGACGACGTCAGCGAAGTCGAAGCTTCTCTTCAGCCATACTGCAGCTATCCAGCAGAAGCTCAGCAGCTGCGATGACGCCTACAATCTCTTCTACGTCAACAATAACTGGTACATCTTCCTGAGGCTGCACCATATCTTGTGCTCCCGGCTGCTGCGGATTTACGGGCAGGCAGAAAAACAGATCGAGGAAGATGCCAGGGAAAGAGAATGGGAGAAAAACGTTCTGGGTCTGAAAAGAGAGAAGAATGACAGCCCGGCCATCCAGCTGCGTTTAAAAGAACCCAGTAAGTTTGACCTTGATGCTGCAGAGCACAACTGTTGCCATCGATTAACTGTTTTTCCTCTTTTTTCATTGTCATTGTGTTGGCATAGATGTTTTAGATGTCTTAAATTCAAGAAGACAGTTGAATGTTTTGTCAGGGATCTCTTAGGGGATTCACACATGTGCAAGCTAATGATCTTTCTGTCAGATTTGCACAGAGCCCGCAGGGTCCCTGTCACCATGGAAACCCTTAGATTAAGACTCATGTTTATTTGTAATGATGATGCTGGACCCTGATGACTTAAAAACGTCCTTTCTCTTTTTACAGTGGACATTGATGTTGAAGATTACTACTCGGCCTTCTTAGAAATGGTGCGAAACCTTTTGGATGGCAACATGGAGACGTCTCAATACGAGGACCAGCTGAGGGAAATGTTTACCGTCCATGCTTACATTGCCTTCACCATGGACAAACTCATCCAGAGTATAGTCAGACAGGTTAGTTAGTGCAGAAATTGTGAGATTATATTTATTTTCTTATTGAATATCAAAGTCTATCATCAGAATGTCATTGGACTCTCCCCGCCTCCGGGCAGCTTTTCCAGTTATTTAAGATCGTCTCCTATCGACTTAAATAGGAAAGAGTGATTTTTAAAAAGCTTATAAAAAAACAACATATTTTTAATAATAAACTTTTGTTTATTAGGTTCAAATTGCTTTGAAAACACTTTTTTTCAGTATTGAGCATTGCACTTTTTCCCGTTTTTAGTAATAAGATTGCAATCTCTTAATATCGGCAGTCTTTATAAACTCACTCTTCTGTTTTAAAGTGTTCAGTTGTTAAACATATTGTCAATGTGATCAAATGTTGTACTAACTCCTGTAAGAAACTTGGATAAGAGCATTATAAGATCATTGGGTTGTTGCGACAAAATACCTTTCTACATTCAGATTCTATTCATTTTCCTTATCAGCTTTTTCTTCAAGTTGTCAGTCAACATTGTCTGTGTGAATGTTTACTTGGCATATTTTGGAATTAACGTTGTGGATTTAGCTTTAGGGTGTTTGCACACAGAGTACTTCTCTAATGATTTTTGTCAGTGATGCAAAATCCCATTTTACAATTTTCCCTTTTCTCTGTCTCTCTTTCCCACAGCTGCAGCATATAGTCAGTGATGAGATCTGTGTACAGGTGACTGATCTTTATCTTAGCGAGTGTGCCAACAAAGCCACCGGTGGGTCTCAATCCACCCATTCATCCAGAGGCGGTGCAGAGGCAGCCTATCAGCGCAAAGCTGAGCAGCTCATGTCAGACGAGAACTGCTTTAAGGTACGGCTACCTCGAACAAGGGAGAAAATATCTATGAATTGTACTGGTGTGAAAGAATTTTTTTTACTTCCATGTCATAAAAACACATGCATTAAAAAGAAGCTGTTTAAAACCGTTTTAGAGTAATGTCTGCCCAAAAGGTATTTCATTTGCCGTACTCATTGCATATATTGTGTATTGTATTTTTTCTATTCCAGTTACTGTTCCAGAAGTCTAAAGGGACTGTACAGCTGGCTGTGGAGCTGTTGGACACAGAGGAAGAGAACTCTGATGAAACTGTGGAAGCTGAGGTACATGCCTTAGGCTTTACTAAAAAATCTTTCGTGTTTATGCCTTAAGCTGTTAACCTGTAACTGTCCTGCTGGCATAGTGATGTGCATCCACACCAGCTTATTTTCACTCCAAGATCCCACAGAGACAGAAAAGGGCAGTCTGACTAATACAAAGTTCCCAACCAGTTTTTATTGTGACTTAGGGTACATGTAGCATTGGATTGGAATACACAGGTGTGCATGAGGAGATCTTATTTACGATGTCAAGGGTCTCCAAGCTCACGGTAGCAGCTGATGCACAACCCGTTCTTCAGATGCGTCACTGTTGCTGTGAAAGGTTTTCTGTTGCACCTCAAAAGAGATGTGACAATGAAAAAGCAGATGTTCAGCTATCACAGGTTTCAGATCTGTTGGAGTAGCCTCCAGTTTGTTATTCCATTTTAATAGACCAGTTGCCTATAACATACTCAAAATTTCTGCCCATATCCAATGCTCTGCTTATAAGTGTCCTTAAGAAGCTTGTAGATCTCACAGAGGACGTAAAGAGACTCCTCTGACTCATCTGTGTGAAATTGAACCACTATATCACAAAATTATAGATGCCTGAAACAGTTCTCATCGCTTACAAAGTATTACACTATATGAAAGAATCGAGACACCGGAAGGAAAAGCTCGAATTAAAGAATAAATCCACAGACATTGCTACAAACGACTCGGACTGGCAGGGTTTTAGATATCTTTGTTTATGAGAATGCGTCACTTTCAGCACACATCATCGTTGTGAGTCAGTCTCGGCACTTGGGTGAAATGTTGTTAAGATACTGACTACAAGTTTTTGACAACTTCTACACCAGCCCCACGCCTTCGGGAAAAGATTTGGGCTTGCGACATCCTGTTTGCCCAAGCAGAATGACTTTTCTCCAGTCGGTGCCATCATAACCCATACATCATTTCAGCAGACACTCATTGTGGAGCTGGCATGCGTGGGCTCTCAAAACGCTTCTGCTTCAGTTTCCCGGCTTGTCCAGAAGCTGTCCGTAATCTGTAGCACATCAGTCAGCGTACTTCCACTGGCAGGCAAAAGTACAGCTTATGCCACCAGATACAAAAACATATACACAGTAGGGGAATGTTCAGTAAAATAGATTGTAGTGTGTGACCAGTAAAAAAAAAAGTAAAAAAAAAAAAAGATAGTCATCCCCCCAAAAAAATTAATTCACCCTAATGTTGTTCAAAACTTGACTTTTTCTTCTGTGGAACTAAAATAGATGATATTTTGAGAAATGTCTCAGTGGTTTTCTGTCCATACAATGGAAGTCAATGGGGGCCAGTATTGTTTGGTTACCAACATTATTTAAAATATCTTCTTTCTTTTTTTTAAAGAAGACAATGATACAGGTTTGAAATGACATGAGGGTGTGTAAATAGTGAGGGTGTGTAATAATAGTTTTTTGGGTAAACTGTCTTATTAACCAATTTCTACTTGTGTTATTATATTATAGCTATGCTTAGTATTATTTTATAATGTTATTGGAAATTGATGTTACAAGTTGGTTGTTGATGTTATAATGTTTTTATTCAAATGCTTACAGTTATTAAAGTAGTTATAAATTACCCTTTATGCAAATAAGTTGATTGTCACTATGAAATATATTTTAGCCTTATGTTAACATCTCCTGTATAACTTTGGTTTTGTTTTTAATACCATTCTTTATCTTCATAGAAAAGCTTTTTGTTTATACATTTCACCTTTGAAAAATGACCAATTTGAAGCGTAAGCCCAAAAGCAAAAGTCTTTCCATAATAAATGAGATGCATAAATAGAAGCGAGTCGTGTGGAACAACACATTAAACTGCCACGCAGAACCTATCCCGGCAATATTATTCATGAGTTCTAGACGATAATGCCAATAAACAAAGTCTTTCTCCTATCACATCTAACCTTAAATGTCTGCATGTGCTTTACAGCGCTGGCCTGACTACGTGGAGCGATATCTGAACACCAACTCAGCCTCTCCAGAGCTGCGTGAGCATCTTTCTCAGAAGCCTGTGTTTCTACCCAGGTGAGGCTCAGCCAAGTATACCCATCCTTTAAATTTTCCCCTTCCCATGTACCATCAGCTCAAGACAGGAACATCACAGGAATGCTTATGGTTGTCTCGGTAAATGTCCGGGAGTCATTCTGTACAAGTGCTGCCAAACACACGCGAGCTGTCCGCCTGCTTGTACTCGCACTTTACTGAGACTTTATTTAACGAAAACTGTTGAAAGCTGTTTGTCTCTTCTCTGATGTGGCCACAGTACAGTTATATTGGTTATTTTACCTTTTATTTATGAATTGTAAGTATGGTGTGTGTGAGGGGAATGTGGTGAGAGGTGTTACCTAAAATTATGTGCAAAATTGTATTTGAGCCTTTATAACACGTTTAATGATAATCGGTAATGAGATGGAAAATGCATTTCATTTTAATATTTGTTTTTGATTCTCATATCTGAGGATATAGAAGATGTTTTTATGTGCCCGCTCTTAAAAGGGTTTGGTTGGGTAATCATGTTCTTTTGAAGTAAATCTTTCTAAAGAAGCTGAAGACATCTGTGCATTTAGATAAGATGGGCCTGTTCTCAAAAAAGCAAAGTGCTCTTTACAGATCTGTACTTTCCTATGATAGATTTTCATCATCTTTTTAAAATAGCCCACGCTTGAGTTTAAAAAAAAAACTTCTTTGCTTTCTCTCATGAAGTGTGCTGTGGTCTGTTTGTGTAATTCTATTCACAGATATTTCTGTATGTGACTTGATTTCATCAATGTGTATAAATGTTTTTTATAGTCTGTAAGATTCGAGTGTTAGGACTTTCTGAGTAGACCTTGTATGCCGAGATCTTTGTCCTCCCATTGCTGATTCCTGATCGGGGTTGTCAGTTCACAAAGTGGTGCTGTGACTCAAATTTAACCAGACGGCTGTATTTCAGAGAGGGCCTTGTCAATAAAATTCTGGTCTGAATTTTATCCTCAAATGTGCGTGTTTTTATTTCCAAAAGATGTTTGAGCTCTAGCATGGGAGGATGTTTGATTTTTTTTTTTTGCTTGTATCATTTTTTTTTCATGCATGTTTTATGTGCAGTGGTTAAAAGATGCTCTGATATTTTCATGTTCACTGACAAGCACAAGTTGATTTATTTTCGAATTGCTTTCGAATTGCTTTTTTCTGTTTTATGTGCAGTGTGAGGTTGAGTAGCTAACTTTGCTCCATTGTTGTTGTTGTTTTTTTTGCTAAGGAATGTAATGCAACAAACACTTGTAGTGCATGGTCTTAATGCAATGCCTAATGCACAATGTTAACCCATATCCTGGCCATTTAACCTTATTCCCTACCTGGTTTCTTTTTTGTGGCGATTGGCTAGTTTCTTTAAGTGAAGTCCTGAATTCAAAATAAGAGTCATGGTTTCTATACCCGTCTGTAACATTTGGTAAGTACACTTCTAATTTTAGTCTTTAATTAAAGCAGGAAAATTAACTGTCCCTTTCTCCCAAAAATTTGATTTTGGCACTGATCAAAATGGTTTTGCCATGGATATGAGTTTTCAATGGAGATTGTTCTATCATATCTATTGAGACCAAGGTGCACTGTACACAGTTGCATTGGGGCATAATTTTCTTTTGATTGGGATCTTTCTCTTGTTGTCAGATGCTTAACTTGATAAAATTTGCACTGATAAATTTAATAAACATATTTACTTAGGTTGCAAATGAAACATTAACAAACTATGGTTTTCTTTTGAAGGAACCTCAGGCGTGTCAGGAAGTGCCAGAGAGGCCAGGAGATGCAGATGAGGGAAGCCAAAGAAACAGCCAAGAAATCTTCAGAGGCTGGTGAGGACTCAAAGATGGAGTGCATGTTTAAGCTCAACTCCTACAAGATGGTGTATGTCTTCAAGTCGGAGGACTACATGTACCGGCGTACCGCACAACTGAGAGCGCATCAGGTACGTAGATGCTACACAATTCCGCCACCATCTTAAGACATGATCATAATGCTTTAGAATTGATTCAATCATTGTCTTGACTATTTTTAGTCTCACCAACGAGTAAGCACTCGCCTGCACCAGCGCTTTCAGGCGTGGCTAGACAGGTGGCGGAAAGACCATGTGACCAGTGACATGGCCTCCGTAACTTACAAGTGGCTGATGGGTGAGGACCAGGAGAACCAGCTGCCCTGCAGAACTACCTGTGAACCCAAGATCATCCACTTCCATAACATCAACAAATATAAAGTCTCCTACAGCACTACGTTGTAAAGCTCAAGTTTTCAAGACGGGGAGGAATTTTTCTCCATTTTTATGTTGTTTTTATGATGACTGAAGTAGCACTGAAATTAAAATCTGACGGCCATTGAGTTCTTTGGGAAATCCTCACTCTCTTTTTTTATTTCTACCTTTTTAAATTTTTAGATCGGTGTCTGTTTATTCCCCTGGACTTTATAACCAGTCGACCATGAAGGCAAGAACATCCTTAAGAAATCTTGCAAATGCTGCAGCTCTAGTCTGACTTTTGTTTGATTCTCAAGACAAAGATTGACTTTTGTCTATTACGAGGCTTTTCATAAATATGTGGGTTTACAAATACAGGTCAAGTCCATGCCCGTTTGTATTTTTTTATTTTTCATCTCTTCCGAGTGAATAGTAGTTTATTAGCAATATGTCTCTTGTGGTTCGTTTTAACCACATATATGAGAGAATGTCCGGCAATGATGGGACATTTCTGATTAATTAAAATATAGCCTCTGTGTAAGGCTATGCAGCTAAACCATGACTTATGATGTGAATTTCCAGTGTATTGTTCACAATCTCACATTGTAATTAAGGTCTATTTCAGAAATCACAGGTTAAACACAGCACCATTAAAGAAGGTATTACTGTTCATTAAGAAATATCTAAGATACCAGCCATCAAGTGTCAATCAGGAACACAAAAATAAGTACAGTCACAAAAGCTCTTGTAATGTAAATACAATGTATATATGCCAGACTGTTTATATTCAGAGAACCTTCACTGTTATGTAGTTCAGCTATTAGACTTCCTTATCAGCTTAGCAAAGAAGGCAATGCTGATATCTTTAAGAAATCACTTTATGACTATTCATACCGATTGGAGTTCTTGTTTAAAGTGTTTTGTCTGGTCACTATCTCTCTCTCTCTCTCTCTCTCTCTCTTTGTAATCATGGAAATGTTCATTTCAATAACTTCAAGTTTATCCAGAGCCTAAAGTGTTGGAGTCATTTTTTCATGACACTATATTTGGCCCTTATCTGAACTTGTATTCAAATTTGTGATATCACTGCCTGTGTTCTGAGTAGAACTTAGAAGCAATTCTGTTTTGCCCTCTTATCATGAGAAGTCTGGATATGTGACTTGGGGTATGTGCTCAAGTCTCGGGTTTATGCTGACAAATATGTAAAACGTATTTAAAGAAGGAAGTGATGGCATGTTTCTATGTTCTCATGTACAGCCCTTTTATATTCTTCATCATTGTTTTAAAGATTGAAATAAAACAGAATTGTAGTAGATTACCCTGCTGTGTGTGGAGCTGGAAATACAATCAAAAATGCATGGATCTCTCACACTCAATTACTTTAAGAATGCATCATTGCTGTGTAGTTTTGCACACTGACAGTAGAGGGAGTATTTGGATAATCTCCCGGGGCACAGTGTGATATACTGCTGAAATGTGATTTTAGAGTTAGCAAAACATTGTTCACAAGTTCACATCGCTTGGCATGCTGTTATTAATTTAAAATGCACGAGTTCTTTTTTCTATTAAGAAATGCAGTTAACTTTTTAACACTTATTGCTTCCTTTTATTTATTTACATATGTGTGAAATAAGACTTGAGAAACCTTTATAGTTTCCTGCAAAATAAGACCGGTTGAGTTTAGGACCATGGAGAGTAATAAAAACTCCAGTGTTTAACTCACGGAGGGAAAACGGTGTTGGTAAGATATGGGCCATTATTTAATTAAGATTTGGCCCTATAGTCCAGTTAAACAGTCTCTAGAGAAATGGGTCATAAAAGCCAGGTTCATAACTCACAGAGAATAAAATGGAGACCAAGAAGAGTCTTTCTCGCAGATGGAAAGTGAGATGTCAAAGCTTTACTTTGACCCGGCATGCAAGCTGCTGACCATGCCAGGCTGGTGACATTTAGACAAGCCATTTTTTCTTGTTTTTCTAATTATTAACATTGCTTGTTTGCAATTTAGATGATTTAACTGTATTTTTAAGTGTCTAAAATCATACGCTTTATAAAACGGGTAAAATGTCATGCAGACTAAAAAAGGTTCTTCACAGTGATTATTCATTTTTACTTCCCCAACTAACCATTCAGTCAAAGTTTCTTAAAAAAATGAAAGAACCATTTCTTTTTTTTACCTTATTACCTTTTTGTGAAACAGAAAGGTTCTGTGGATGTTAAAGGTTCTTTGTGGAACCATACAGCCAAAAATGACTTTATAAAAATATTGGTTAAAGTTTGTGTGGTAAAATAAGCTTAGAGTCACATTAGTAATAACTGAACATACATGTCTTTATTATTTCATGGTAAATGAATAAAAAAGAGATTAAAATAATATACTGAGACAGGGTACAGTCATCTACTGTAACTGCTCTAAGAGGTTTGGCAAATAAAACTATTAATAAAACTAACATTGTAACATGTCAAATTATTAAGAGACATTATAAAAATGGATGTAATGTGTTCATGAGTGTAATGAATGGACAAGCATGGTAACCAAGTTCTTTAAGTGTCAACTAACACACTACAGTGCAAGTTAATCTTGAAAAAATGTTATTCTTCCAAAGCTGCAAGTGCCGGACGATATCTCCATCAGTTCGTCTCTGTTCTCTCATTCTCGTACATAAATCCGTGTGCACACGACATCGTCGGCCCCAAAGGTCTGAACAATGAAAATAAAAGCAATGAATGTCATTAATTCACAGTGTTATTCACAGTTCATTTTGCTTAGTATAATTCTGAGCTGTAATAGATCAACAGGCACAAGATGCTTTTGAAATATTTGGGAACAACAGAATGGAACCACAGAAGCTGTTTTGCTCCAACAAAAGAAAATGTTCAGTCCGGTATAAAGCTTTCCCGCTGCGGAGCGGGAAAAGAGAAGGACCACCTCACGTACACTTTTAAAAAATGGTGTTAGGACAGGCCATCTGCTGTGTATAGCAATGTCCTGGGAGACATTAGAGAGAAGAGTGTCAGGCCCCTACACACTGCCAACATTCCTACATGTAACACGATCAATTAGACCCATTTGCACAGTCTGCTCTGGGTCACTGCCAGCAACCTTGCTGTATGATGCCAGCTTTATATTAATGTGGCCATTTCACCAAGAGTCCACATGAGGTTGAAATAAACAGGTTAAGATGATGTAAAGTTGGTGTAAACCATATCTCTGATGACAAATGCTATAACAAATATTTGCTTAAACAAAATATATGAATTTAAAAAGCATGGGGATGAAATGTTAATTTCAATAAACCAAAAGTAGTACAAACAGCAAAGGTTGTTTATAATCATTATATTCATATGTGGAGAGGCATCAAGTAGAATTAACTGCAGTCGGTGAAAAGCTCAAGCATGATTGTTTGGCTAATGAGAAAACAGCTGGTCCTGAATGGGAAATGCTTGCAGCACGTATTCACAGAGTATTCAGAAGTCGTTTTTCCTCATAAGCTTAGAGGAGCTTTGATGTGAGCCAGATGCATCACCGCTGAGCTGTGATGCATCACATTTTCTACTATGGTTAATAAAACACAGATGTGACTCAAGTGTGACTTGTCCCTTGCATGTCACCAGCTGTGTCGAGATCCATGAGTTCATTAATGTAGTGAACCGCTGTGTTAATAGTACAACATAATTCCCTGTTGATGTCATTTACACAGTAAAGGTTACTGTAAAGAAATATGTTCAAGTAGTTACAGCAAAATAAACCCACCCAAAATGTGTCCATTGTTTTATACAACCCCCTAAAATGTAGGATTTAATCTGTAAACTGTCACCGTTCCTTATGTTATTTCTCTAATCACTTTAATATTTCATAGTTGAATTCTAATCAAACTGTATATTAATGGAAAGGTATAAGACTAACGAAAAATATTTGATAAATAACAATATACATAAACTAAAAAATATTAATGTTTTAATGTTTATATTTTTAAAAATACCAAAAAAATTTAAAAAGATAAAAAAATGTTAATTCAAAGAGATAATTCACCCACAAATAAAAATCTTTCATTCTTCATCATTTACTCATCCTCATGTTATTCCAAACCTGTATAACTTTCTTTCTTCTGCAGAACACAAAAGAAGATATTTTGAAGAATGTTGGTAACCAAACAATACTGCCTTTATTGACTTCCATAGTATGGACACCAAACCACTGAGATATTTCTCAAAATATCTTCTTTTACATATATAAAAAAAGACATATATAGGTTTGAACAACATGAGGGTGAATAAATGATGACAGAATTTTTATTTCCTTGTCTTACACAGTTACCTTTGTATAGTGCTTATGAACTGCTGTTTTATGGCACATATCTTTCTGTGACCCATGAAAAAAATGGTGCAAAACCATTTCACAGCATGAGTGTTTCAGCTAATACAAGTCTTTCAGAAATCTACTTTAAAGTTTTTACAGCAGATACTTGAACGAGAGAGGAAGACATTTGATGTCCCCCAAGGGCAGCAAGGCCAGTGAATAAAGCCAGTAATAAAATCTGCTTAGTTATAAGGCCAGTTTACTGTTGTCCATCTGGCCTATAAAACAGAGCCAGATGTTTACCCGTGCTGCATTTCTGTGAAAATTCCAAACATTACGAAAAATGAACAAATGTCTTATTGTTTCCTCAGCTCAGCTCAGCTATAAAATGAAATATCATCCTAGATAGATTCAGATGGAGCAAAGCAAAAACTCCTCACCAGGATGAGCTCGTTCCCTCTCAGTTCTCGTGTCCAGTAGGTTTTGGGGCCGTTGCCATCCACAAGGGTTTGTCTGCAGGTTATCTTGTTCTCCGTCTCCCATGTGGCCAGGCTCTGTAAATAGACAGGCTAATGGCAATCTCACACAACAAAAGCCTTTAAAGAAAGATGGTAATTGTACGCACACTGTGATTCTTTTAGTGGTGGAAAGAAAAATGTGTGTGAGAGGAATTTTTCTGTGACCATCTGTGTTTAGAAACTATGATTTAGATCGGTGTTTCCAAATGCAATTCATTGGCACATCAAAAAGCTCTTTGAAACGAGTGAATCATAAGAGTAATGAGGAGAGAGGACCACCACGAGTGACCTGCTATGTCATGCCGATGAGTCACAGCTATATTTTACCCTTCTGTATAACCCCTCTGACCAGCCCCATCAATACCACCTGGGTCATCAAGTTTCTTCAGTGTATGTAGACTTACTTCATTCTCTACACATCTTAACCATACTGCATATAACCTAAGAACTAAACATACATTTAATTTTGTGTTTATTTTCTGACAAAAGCCAAATAGCTAAATCAAGCAAAAAGTGTTGATTTAATGAAAAACAGATGTTTATTTTGTGTCAGACCTGTGGTTAGTTTTATTTGCTCATAAAAATGCAGCAGTCATAAAGGTCAGCTTGTTAAAATGGCTTTCCGTCACATGACGGTTTGGTCTGTCGCCCACTGCCCTTTTAGCAGTCGACGCTCAGAATAAAAACTCACGAAACACATCCTCTCATATCAGCACTCATCAGTTCTTTACTATGCAAACATTAGTTATATTGTGCTGGATCTGATGTGTGCAATTGTTTGAGTGAAAATCCCTTTAGATCCATTCAAATCTAGGAGATTAAAGGTGGAAGACATAAGGTTGACTTAAGCAAGTCTAGATAAGCCTGCGGTATTTCTTTGATGGCTTTGGGTGTCATATAATCTTATTTAGCAAACTGTCTGTGACCTGGATTACAGGTGTCAGAGAGATTTGCACAATCACAAACGGTCTGTTTTGCTTTTGTTATATCCAACCAAAAACACCATTAAAACCTGTTAACTCTCACCGTTCCTCAGGAGGAACACTCAGGTATTTCTCTATTTACTTTAATATTTCATAGATGAATTTTAATCTAATCATGACAAAATATAAAGCCTATTGATTGAAAGGTCTAAGACTCAAGAATGAATGTTTGACCATTTTTAATAACAATGAACATTAACCAAAAAGTTAAAAGTTAATACCTAAAATTACTTTTAAAAACTGTAATTCAGATTGCATTTTCATGTGTATGCTTAATATGCGTGGTTAAACAGGATTAAATAATTCTCAGTCAATTCTTTTCACTCTTTTCATTCTTTCAATCAATATGCTTTTCATCATACAAAAAATTTGTTTCAGTGAATTACTAAGAAATAAATTACCTTGCATTTCCGGCCATCTACAGTCTCTTCATTGAACTCCTGTCCTATCTGGAAGTTGATTTCAGTGGTTCTCACGGTAGTAGATGTCTTGATGTAGAACTGTTCACCATTCTGACGAATCTCCACGTGAGGTTTAGAAGCTGCTGCACACGCCACCTTCCTCAACATAGCATTTACCCCTGCATTGCAGAAAGCATCCAGCAATGTTAAAATAATCATGCCAAAATACAATACTTTATGCAAAATTCAGTTTCATGTTGGCAGTAGCAACCCCAAGGTCATGGATTCAAATCCCAGGGAACGCACAAACAGTCAAAAATATGCATATGTTAAATGCATTAGTGCTTTGGGTAGATGTCTGTCACATGCATAAATAGAAACAGACAGTGAATGAAAAAAAGGCTACAATAAGTAGGTAGGTATTTCTTGTCATATTTATACAATGATTATTTCAAGTTCATCATAATAAGATTTCTTCATGAGCACTCTTGAGTGTTCTTCTTTGCGGTAATTATCATCTATCATACAGTATCTTACTCTAATTTCCTCAAGACGGGTACACTTGCATCATATATCTGCATCTGCTGCAATAGGTACTAAGACTTTGGAAATCTAAATCTAAATTGCATTTGTGTCCTTTTCGTGGTTTTTTTAAATGAGTGATTGACTGACTCTCATTTTTCCAAGCCATAACTGGGACAAAGTAAGAATTCATAATGCTGTGGTATGCTATTTTCTGTCATAAATAGTCATGAAGTCACCACAGAGTAGATTGCTATCAGCAGATGTTGCTAATAAGGAGTTACAATGACAAGGTGTTGACTGGGAGGAATTCAATGGCTGTTGGACTAATGTAGTGCATAGTTGGTCAACGCTGAAACTTTGCAAGGACTAATTCTAAATATACTGCAATTATTGCTAAAGGGTTGTAGTGTAAACTTTTACTCAGTAACTGTTTCATCAGTTTTATAAATACATCAAATTCTCATTTCCTCCAAATTGTTCTCTATTCCTGGAAATAGCTGTGCAGTTTTCTTTGGAACTGTACGCCTTTTTTAAAAGGAAACTATTTTATGGAAATGCTACTGATATATAAATTCATATTTATAAAAATAATAAGAATAAAAAAACAGTAAACTACACCAAAGACATCTTATTGTTCTTGCATAATAAAATAATATACTTTTAACTAGTACTTAATAATTAAATGTAATAAAATAATTTTAGGCACTGTGCACATTTTTGTGCCCGATTCTTAAACTCTACACTGTCTGTGGCTTTGAGAATTTAAATAAGAATCCAGAAACACATGCTGCCAAAGAAACAAAAGAGACTGAATAAGCAGCCCAACAGCCCGAAAATAATAGTGATTTACTCTTCACACTAGTTAATCCATGAATATGCTATTGAAGAAAAAAACTGAAGAGAGCAGCCCTCATGTGGCCTAGACAACAGGATAAAATAGTCTAGTGATCACAAAGCATATGCATCGCTCACATGAGGAGGTTCAAAAAAATCACACAGAGAGGATTGCTTACCAAGAGCTTTGAGGAGTTCTTCGAAATTTTCACTGCTCTTCATCTTCCAGGTTCCTGCAAAATTGGGCATCTTGACCTACAACTTTTTTTTATCAGCCTTGCGCCTTTAAAAACACTAAGCACTATACTAATACTGTGCTAAACTTTATTCTCCAGATCCAACAATCTTTCGTCTTCAATCCTATCTGATTTCTTCTTCTCTGTCTCAGCCTCACTGGTCTACACTGTCACCTTCTCTTTCTTTCTGTCTCTCTGTTAAGCTTTCTGGACCACTACTGATAGCAAGCATCTGTGACGTATGTCCGAGGTCCCTCCCTCCTTCCCCAGATGGATATAATGGCTTACAGGAGCACCCGTTCTCTAATGCTTCTCCTTCATCTCGCACTCTTCATCACTTTAATACCATCCGAGCCGTCACATTTATTTTCATATAAAGCTCTTGAGTGGAGACTTGAGTAGTCAGTTAATATTTTCTGCTACTTTGAGTTATTGCGTTTAGTTTTGCCGTGAAAATAAATGAAGGTTTCCAACAGACCCAGAAGTTATTTAAAAAGATATATTTAATTGATTAAATTTGGAGCGTACACCTAAACTTGATTGTCTTTTCAATTCTTTTCCTCTCTTAAACAACCTGCCACATTTTAAAAAACAGCCCGACCCACTCTGAACATGTCCACTCTCAACAGATTTCCCATGAAGACCCATTCATTCATCCCGGGTTCTGCCTCCCAAGAGAAGGACAGGAGCCCCGGGAGAGAAAGAGAGGCCCCAGGCTGAACTCCCTCCTCCCCTCTTCTGCAGTCTGATTTGTTCCTGTCCTGATGTTGTTTCATTTATCTCTTTGACAAAGTGCCTTTGAGACAGCAGTTGATAATTAATGTAGAGAGAGGGCAGAGAGCGCTTTGTCATTTCTCCAGGAAGTGTCCAGAAGAAGGAAAGGACCCATCTTCTCCCTTGCAGACCTTCATCGGCCACCGTTTGTCCCATCAATCAATTGATTTGGTATGGGCCTTCAGATGTTGGTGTGTGTGTCTCTCTCTCTCTTCTTTGTTTTTATAAGCCTATGGTGAATATGCTAATGTGAGGTCCTAGAAATAAACTGCTCTATGCCAAGACTCGCCTTGTTTTAGTGTTTAAGGGTTACATTACTATGTGGATCAGTAAATGGACCATTGATTATAAGTCATTTTTATGTTTCTATGTGAACGTTTGATCATTCTGTGGACTTGTACATGTAAGGGATTTAAAAAGCTTTTTTATAGTACTTCTATTCTTCTGACAGGGCTCAGATGGACCTGGACTGAGGTCATAGCAGATTAAATCACAAATCAACAATTGACACACACTAATGGAGAACATCCATCAACTTTGAGCTCTGCAAAAGAGAGACAGCCCAGTGTGACAACACCCTGTCCGCTGATATCATAGATATAAAGACCCCCAGACTCGTTAGGACATCTTTTATGCTCAACGTCATTTTTCATTCGTGAGATGTACCTAATGGAAGTAACTCCCAGTGGGACTGCCCAATGCCCTGGGCTTTTAACTATTTGCTCCAGTTTGACTCTGGGTTCATTTGGTGAGGAGCACTACTTCAAACTCTAGTCCATCTGATCTTTGCTTGATCATTTATCTACGCTGACTCAAACTAATTAGTGATTGAGTCACCAGGTTCCCGTCACCCACGTCGTTTCTCTTGAAATTTTATTGAAGGATAATTAAACAATACACTTCACAACATAATTACACAATAAAAACTTCTGGCTTATTTTCAACCCCAAAAAAAGAGAAACTCGGCTGGTTATAAATTAACTTCTGCTGGGTTGTTTCAACCCATGGTTGGGTCAGATATGAACATTTTCTAGGTTAATTTAACCCAACGGTTGGGTTTGTTCCTGAGGGGTGGGGTTGTTGACCCAACCATGGGTTGAAACAACTCAGCATTTTTTAGAGTTTAGATGACTGTTTGGATTTTTCTTACACATATTCAAACAAACCAAAGAAATAAAACCCAAATTAATCATGTCATGTACATAAAACGGGAGATTCATGGGAAAAGACAGCAGCCTGTAGTCGGTTTAGGTTGCAAGATGGTGGTTTTGGCCTCAGTGATGGAGTTTGTGTCATTGTGTTCTGGCTGAGACGTGGATCATTGGCAGCACTTTTCTGCCTGAGGCCTGAGGGCCTATCACAGCACCAGTAAATCCCAGACGTATATTCCACCCCACCACAAAAAAAATGCTGCAAACAATACACATCTCTATGTAGACTGCATATTCAGTAGTATTAGTATATTATATATATATATAGTCTTTTATTTATTATGTTTTATGGTTTTTACAAAGTTGGCCTGGTGTTTGTTCTATTATGCACAGCATTGGTAAAAAATTCATTTCACTTCCATGCCAACATAGCATGTGATTAATAAACTTTGAACTTATGGCACATCATTTATTCTGAATTTTTTCTACTTAAGATCAGCTCACGCTGGAGCAGATTCATCTTTCGACTTCAACTTTTCCAATCTTTACCCAGAAAGAGTCATGTTTTATTGATACAATCATGCAAAATTGAGATTTCAATTTTAAAATGTAAAAAGCATTTGAACGTGTAATGTCTTCACTTCCTCGGAGTTTGACTTCAAACCGCTGCATAAATGTAGCTACAGTAAAACACGTGTCTCATCGCTGACCTCAGGCTTTACAGATGCACCGCTGTGGCACTAATCATTAAATCAGAGAAAAAAAGAATCTCTACTGCCCAAAGAAAAACACACTGTAGGGGGCAGTGCACTTGCCCTGAAACTGAACTAATGAATGTTCCCTTCCCACACACTCGGAGCAAACCTCTAGGTCAGGTTCGTTCATCTTTGGCTTCTTCTGCAATAATGTACCGGAGTGAATCATTGCCTTGAATTCATGGTCAACCTGTTGTTGTATAATATGCACAAATATAATATTTCAGCCTGCCATATAGCATAACATGGGTGAAAATAATGACATATTTGTGTTTTTGGTATCAACAAGGAAAACTGACTAAATATCATTTCCTTTCTTTTTATGCCTTAATGAAAGACTAGCTTTGATCAGAGAATGTCTTATTTTTCATAGCTCACACAGAGCGTTCAAATAACATAGTACAGTATAACTATTGATGCCTAAAATATAATACATGTCCAAAATACACTATTGCACCATCAACTGAATGATATACTATTGATATACTAATTATCTATTGACTATTGTTAGTCATGTCATTTTGCCTCAGAATAGCAGCATAGAGCTTCAAGACTGGAGCAAAGCATCTGGCAACACTGTGTATGTGCCTGCTCCCTAGTGGTGATAAGTGTATATAGCACAGCGCCTAAATGCATCATATACAGATAAACAAACTTTCTATCTAAATATCAGCAGTTTTACCAAAAATATCCATTTGAATTTGAATCCAGGAACATTTGAATTATTTTCCCACTCACACAGTCTGATTGCCACTGCATCATATTACAGACTCTTTCAAAAACTTTTAAATAAAACTCAATGACACACTCGTTTTACTATAACTTGCTGTATTTACAATGAACTTAGAGTTTTGATTATTCATTTTCAACAAAAAATACATCAATTTTTCTTCAATACTTGCTTAGCTTTGGCAACTTCCAACATCAAGACCAACACAGAGGACAACATGGTACACATGAAAATATTGGGTACAGAATATAAACATTGCAGAGTTTAATTAGCTGTACTACTACTAAGGATAAAATAATGCCATTGTGGGGACAGCTGTATATGAAATATATTTAAAAATAACATTCTCTATCTTTTTCAGTATTTAAAAAATTAATACAATGACACAATTATGACATTTAAATGACCACAATGATTTAGAATAAATTAAAGTCACAAAACACTCTAAAACATTCAATCTACTCAATCACATCATTTAAAAAATGTATTCAGAAAAATTATTATGCCTCTTTTTCACTTTTTCTTGCAAACCTGAGCAAAGTTTTTCCATTGAAAGAAAGTATAAATCATCTTAAAAGCTGTACTGTTCGAATTAGCTAAATAATATTCCCATTAAATACCCCAAAATAAATCTGCACATCACACTAAATCTTAAAAAAGGCTTTTAAAGACAAAAATCAGATGTGGAGTGAAAGAGTCAAAGGGAAGGTGACAGGTGTTTTTTACCAGTGCCGGGAGTCAACAAGCTCTGGTCGTAGACTCAGTTTTTTAAGTGTTTCATAACCAACCACCATGACAATTGCTGTGGGTGTGGATGATATGATGCGAGCAGAGAGCCCCTTGGTCATTCCCCAGAATCCTTCCTCTCTGATCAACTGGTTGAAAGTCTCAATGACTGATGACCTGCCCTCCACCTGCCCAAGCAAACAGTCAGATAATAAGTAATGATTTGTGTTGTTTCTATAGAGACAATGGTAGTAAAAGATTCAAATCAAATTTTAGCACAGTATTAAAATTATCATGCTAAATAACCTGATGAGTAAGGTCACATAATAGCATTGTGCAATTTTATCTCTACAAAGAGAACAAGCAAAACCTGTTCAACACCTGTTTTTGCAAATGTCCCAGTTTGGCTTTGCATACAAATGCTCTAATTGGCACCCCCCTCGTTTCTGACACCACTGCAATTCACATGTTTTCTGTTACTTGATTCCCCTCAGGGACGCATTTATACACCTATTCCACATCAACATGTTGTCTTACTGCATAGAGACTATGTGCATACCTGAACCCTGGCCCTGACGACATCCATGGGGTTAGTGACAGTGGAGGCGGTAGCAGCTGCTAGAGGTCCAGCCATAGCTTGCAGTAGTAGATGAGGGCAGTCACTCGGAGCCATCTTAGACAACTGCTCTGTGGAACCAATAGAAAGCTTCTTTATCAACATTACTTTAAAAAAAATATGTATTTTATTAGTGACCAATCACCTTCTAAATAAGTAAAGACATAAAAGTATAATAAGTATGTTAAGAATTAGAACTAAATAAAACCCAGTGCCATTCATAGAGAGTCCTTAAGCACAATAACTGGAATCTGTTTTATTCTGTCACCTTAAAGTGATTAACCCCTGTAAGTTTCTTACCTGCATAAAAGTGGTAAAATGGCCACCAGACTGCACTATTAGGGATGTAGGTCAGCAGGGACGCCACGTAGCCTCGGTAAAACCCACGGATGCCATCGGCAGCAAATATTTGTGCAATAATGTCTCTCGTCTGGCCAAAAGATATTGAGTGCTTTGCCCCTGATGCTTTAGGTTTGACTCTAAAGCGGGTCAAATGCTCCCCTTGGCCCTGCATCATGAGTTGCTGTGATATAACATCTATAGGAACAGTAATGCTCTGGGCCACCAGTGACGCTGATCCCCCCGCAACTAGTGACTTTAGTGTATTGTCTTTAGAATAGTTGGACACATACTTCCTCACCAGTTCGTAAGTGGTTATGTACGCCTGGCCTGATATAAGCGTGAACGTGTTCACCATGAAGCCTCTGTACAGTCCTCTCAAACCTTCAGCTCCGAGAATCTTACAGAAGGCATCGTAGGTCCCCGTGTAGAGTGATTTCCCCTTCTGTACCTGCAGCCTGGTGCGGATGAGCGTGGCAGGGTAGACTGTGGCGCGGATGGCCATAGTCATGAATACTCCAAATGAGTAGAACTTGCGTTTGTCCAAGTCCTCCCATTCTATGATCTGAATGTTGCGCTTCTGCTGCATGCTTCCTGCCTGTAGTGCCCGACATCAATCCTAGGGCTCTAGGAGGAGGTAAGAGGAGGAGGAGGTTGTTACATTTGTGTTGCCACAAATAGCAGAAACTGCTAAATCTACATTCCATACCAAAGCTGTGAAATTCCTTAAGTTTCAATGACGAGTTCCTGTAATAACTCGGAGTGCATGGCTCTGTGTTTCTGATAAACATATTGGAAGTGGGACTGTTTATTATACAGTAATGTCAGACTGCTGCTTGTGTTCATTAGCATTCAGTCCATACATGTACATGGCTGAACTAACTGCTGCTGGTTTACTGTAACTCGTGCTGACCACATCTCTGTACCAAAACGCTTCTCTCTCACCTAACGTCAGGATCGTCGACTCAGCAAGCTTGAGATTTAATACAACACACAGTGATCGTATTATAGTCTACTCTCTGCTCGCTTTAATAGCGTGTTATGCTGTGGGCTAGTTAGCATACTTCTCATGCGCCAACCGGCAAATGGACACGAGGACTCATGCAGTGATGTAATGTCTATGACAGCCTGGTTAATTTTCAACACTACCAACAAATATCTTACCGTGCAACAGGATCTTTCAAATGTACTGCATACTGCAGGATGACATTGGGGTCGGTCTCCAGCAAAGAATAATATGGTAGCATTAGCTACAACTGTTCACTGGGTAGCGATGGTGATGACGCTTCCAGCGTCACCCTGGTGAACTGACCAATTACAGCCCTCAGATCTGACATACCGTAAAGGTTGAAGTTTATCGAACCTAGTGTTAAACCGAGGTGTCACGCTTCACACTTTATTGCTTTTATTTGATTGTTTTTTCTTTTATATTAAGTATTAGCATACCTAATTGATATTATCCGTATGCAGTATATAATACATCTGCACCTGTCGTTAGGTACTGTAACTATACATTTGAATATCGGTTTTTGAAGCGTAATTGCAAAACTATTCAAAGCTTGATAAATTCAACAATTTACGTTTAAAATAATGTCAACCTTTCATAAAACTATTTCGACAGTACAGAAAGACAACATGGGGTCAGCACCTCAGAGAGGCACAGATTTTTCCAGGTGTGTTTGTTGTCACAACATTATGAGAATCTACAGTGATACATTTATCGACATTTTATTGACATTTTCTGCTTGCTTTGTGTCTAATACGTATTTTAATTTAATAAATTTATAATGTATTTATTATTTTGACACTTAATTTGAGTAATTTCGGTAGCTTTTACATAACATTTTGACATAAACTATACAGTATACCACATAAACAACAACCCAATTATATTTTGGTGTTATATAGTGTAAGGTATCAACCTTAAAAATAATGCAAACTTAAATAAAAAGACAGTTTCACATATTCAAGGAAAAGGTTGTGTTGTTCCTGGTATATTAATTAACTAATCATTTATTTGAAACATTTTTTTACTAAATTGCTGTGCCATAAATGTCTCTTGTAGCATTTAGTTTTGCCAAGTAAAGACACCGCTTGGCCAGTTTTGCATTTTGTGTACTTTACAACAGTCTATGGAAATGTGTAAATGTATTTAAACTCTTTGAAATCATTCTTCTGATGGATGAATTTGTTGTATTGTGTAGACCATGAGACGTAAGTCTTCTGCTATAGATGCTATTAGTTGATCAGGTTTCACAAGCTCAAAGCCCAGGCAGAAAAATGTTCTTGTAAGGAGGACTGGAAAAGAAAGAAAAGTGTTAGGATAAAAGAGTTATTGAAAAAACTGGCAACCTCAAAAAAATTTTTTTTGTGGGGTTGTATGTTTATATTATACTATTTATGCTGATATGCCATCATGTCAATGTCTTAAAAAACAAGCAGACTGAAATGTCTTAGCATGGAGAAGTCTAAGAAGTTTTACATTTACAAAAAAAATCAAACTAAAACTAATTAATCATGCTTTTTGTCACAGTGCTTATCCTGAACTTACATGCATCTGGCCTGCTCTTCATGAACCACACAAAAACATGATTGATCTTCAGTTTCTCCTCTGCAAACTCCAAAACACTGGTGAGTCTTCAGAAGGTGACAAGTACATGAAAATGAAATAAGAACACAACTTTTCATCAGTATATCCATAAATAAAATGTATGGCTACAGTATAAGGTATTTGCCCTTCAGTTATTAATGAAACATTCATAACTTCTGTTAATGTGACAGAGGTGGGGCTCAGTGATTCATTTACACAGCGCAGTGTCGTCAGGCTAAAACTGGCTTATGGCCAACTTTCACAGTATAAAACTATCAATAGCATTGTACAAAATCTCTTCTCACTAATCATTTGGATAAAATTGTCTGATAACGGAACATGTCAATATAATGTTAACAATAATGTCTTATCAACTTTCTACCATGCATGAGAATATTTTAGCAATATGCCTCCAACATACACGCTTTAGATCTAGTAAGACAGCAAAGAGTCTAATGCACACTGATCACATACCCTTCTTTCGTGCCTTTGAGTAGTTCTCCATTTGGTATACCAACAAAAAGGCTGTGGCCAGAGAGTACTGTCTGCATGCTCCATGACAACTGTTCATTTAGCTGGTAGTTAAAGTGCAGAATAGATGATCCGCTGTGCAGTGAGGTCACCTGTTTCACTGTTAACTTTCCACTCTGCATTTAATGATACATAACATTTTTAAAAATTATTATACATTTATCATGGAACCCTGAAGCATTTGTGCATATACACAAATGAACATAAAATAAGATTCCTGTAAATACCAGGCAATCCTTTACCTTGTAAAGGATTACATCTTGAGTCTGGTTCTTGCCGGTTTCTTGCTTGGCTGTGATCATGCCCTGTGGTGGAGGGGCATCAGGAGCACCACAGAGGCCCTGGAGCCCCCTGCCTGACCCAATCGAGCACACATGCTGAATCCAAAAGTACAGCACTGCACAAATACAAGAGAACAGAGAGCTTCTATAACAACACTGACCTTTCTGAGAAATGTCTTATTGATTTATAGGAATTCCAGATAAAAATAAGACAAAAGATATTTCTGTTTCTCAGTTGGTTGAGGATTGGTTAAGGTTCTCAATTCTCATGAAACATACAACAACTAATAAAGTGTACTTTAATAGCTTAAATGCACTGTATGTCACTTTGGACTTTTCTGCCAAATGCATAATTGTAGTGTAAATAAATGTAAGATGTGGCCAGCGTATCTATACAAACTAAAGGATTTCTGTAGGTACATATTGCATAATCTTCACAAAGTTATGCTATACAAATAGTTAATAATTATAATGCATTTTAATACACCACAGATTAATTGATTAATTTATTTTCATTTAAATGTCTGTAATACACTGTACTAAAAGCATTTATTTATTCAAGCCACTTAAACTAAATTTATAGCTTTGCTATGTGGTTACTGCAGTGCATGACAGACGCTCCGACTCGTTCTTTGATTGGACACGCGATGAGCGTTGCGTAACATCCAGCGGGAGGACGCGCTCTACGAATGATTGTGTAATCGCTGATAATGTACTAAATCTCAAACCATATGGTCATGTGTGAAATAAAGCAGGAATACAAAGATTAGATGTCCCAATGATAGAGAAAACAACAGCTTGGCCGAATCTGCTGTCGAGGGTGTGAACTGTGATAGTGATGTAAGAACGTGAAACAAGAACACAATGTTCAGCTACAGTATGCACAAATACACCGTCACAACCGTTTGAGCCGTAGAAGGATGCTGGTAGGGATATTTGCTCTTCTTGATGAAACTGATGCATATTAGTTTATTTGAACAACACATGGTAATCTCGTTGCATTGTCTAGAGTTGCCAACAGTTTAGTGTATTAAAATGTACCCATATTATGGAAAATAAAAACGCACATATTTCTATTAGATTCTAACATTTCTGTATTTATTTATTCTAGCATTGTTTTAATTTAGCTTAAATAAACAATCAATAATTAAGTCCTATATGAGGTGGGATCTAGAGGGATCCATAACGCCAAATACATAATGCAGGAAACACCAGCTATACCTACCGCGGAGAAAATCAACAAAACAACAACAACACGGCTATTACTCACCTTGCTTCTGTGTTGATCATAGTGCTTCCTATCGATAGATTTTCTTGCTTTTAAAGTAAATCTGTGTAGTGCCGCACTTGTTCGAGTCACTGTTGTAATATGAAGACGACGTTAGCGTGACCGCATTCCTTTTTACTGCGTGCGCTCGAATGAATCGAGTGCTCTTCATCACTTCAGTGAGTTACAGCCCCGGTGGGAGGAGGTAACTGAATCACGAATGGAAAAATGTAGTTTAAAAATAACGCTTAAATATCGTAATAAAAAATATCTATACGCTTAAATGGCCATTCTGAGACACAGTTTTGAAATAGTGATAGGAATAGAAATTGATCATTAACCCCCACTGAGTGTTAACGTTTTCATGCCGTCTTCCAGCAGGACTGATTGAAATAATTAATTATTGCGATGAAAATGTTGTTTTAATGCATACAAAGACTCGATGAAATTATAATGAATTAAATCACTAACTCTAGTAATTTGTTTGATGGATTTATGGGTGATGTATAACAATGTTGCAGCTAATAACTGGTCGGAGGCAGTTTGTCTTTTAATCCGTAAAACCAGCAGCAGGTGGCGCTATAATCTTAATTTCGCCAATCTATCGTTCCATACACGTTGAACGTTTTCATTCAAGCACAGATCTCTAGCTCTCTTTCATTCTTCGTGTTGAATAAGCGCTTCAAAAATGCATTTAGAGTTTCCAGTTTTGAAATTAACCTTGTTTGACAATTTAATTTGCTCCTCTGGTCAGAAAAAATTACAGAAGCTTAAAGCCAAAAACTCAATGATCACAGATCCGATGCTGTTATATTTCTTTTACATGATGTTGAACTCAATGATCTGATTTATTTATTTGTTTACTTAATGCAAAACTAGACGTTTGGGATAAGGTAAACAAATAAATGTAAAACAAAATTAAAAGAGACATTTGATTAAGTTTTGATGGTATTTTAATATAAATACTGTGATTTTATCTATTTAGAAATAACTTCACATAATTTGTCATTAATAATAGTGTATTGTGACAAACTCAGCTACAACATAGCCTTCAAATAGGAACCAACTTCTCATAAACAAATTCTAATTCTTGTTTTGTTATAGTTCTAAAGGTGTAATCGTCATGTTTATTTTCACAATAATGTCAGCTAAATTAAATCCATGTTAATGGGTTACATGTATCTTCCAAATGGAAGTTCTCAACAAGTGAACAGCAAGTATGCCGGCTAAAGGTTTTTTATTGTTTGGATATGCGTGGGCAGTCAACAAGGGGAGAGGTTTTTTGCTTACTAAAGCTGTGCTGAGTAACTTTAGTACATGCAGCAGAAAACAAATAAACACATTCATTATAGAACAAAACTTTGCCTAATATATCAAAATGATTTGACTTCATAAAAGTATGTAAAATGATACGACTTTAAAAATGACTCAATAGTAAAACATGACCCCGCTGTTTAGTGTGGCAGTTTGAAAGAGGCTTTTGGCAGTGCAGACTGGCCTCCCTCACTTTGCCTCATTAGATAAAGAGGCACGGAGAGGAGGCTGGTCATTTGCACGGCTGAGTCTAAGGGGAGGGTTGTCTAATCTTCCTCAGTACAAATATGACTCTGGAAGGTTGTGGAATGCCTGTGCTGTGGGGGCGGTAGAGGGTCAGACTGAGGCCAAGGCAGGTGGTATACATCAGCCCACGGATGACATCGTCTACCCCCACAACCCTCCAAACACTGCGATGTACTGCCAGCTGAGAAACAGGACCAGGGGAAGAGGATAAGGGTATAGATCTATATATTAGACTTGTTTGAAAAGCATGAGTTAAACAAAATTTGGGAAGAGTATGGATTTATAACTTACAGGATTTGCTCTGTCCTTTTTATTTTATTGCCTAAACATGGAAGTGTAAACAGGAATGTGATGTTGAACATTGACTTTAAAACTGATTTTCTTTTAAGGCCATACTAAACTACAATAGGTATGCTTTCGACACAGCTAAGACCAAGACATGTAAGATATAACAAACATAATGAAAATTAAGAATAGGAGGAGTGGGATAAAGTGTAGCTGAACTTTTTGAACGTTTTATAGATAATTATTGTTAAAACCTGTCACTGACAATATTCTCGATAAGGTTTGGTTGGAAACAAATCTTAAAAAGTGTTAATTGTAAAGTGTTTTGACATTATTAGTATTTTTAGCTGCAACAGTCACATTTTTAGAGATGGATTCATTAGAATCAAGGTATTGATAACAAACCAAAAACAATTCAGAATTTTGTCCTAATTATTGTTACAGTATATAAGTACCAAACTACTTAATGCTTCTTTCTTTATCATTCCATATTGCCTTTTATAGTGGCAGAAAAGGCCCAGCATGGTGCATCTGAATAATGCAAACTGTAAGTCCAGAGAGAGTGTTGTGCAGTTGTGGAAAGAAACAGGGGCTGACAGCCCTATGCAAAAGGGAGGGTCATTATGAAATATTTATCTGTCTTAGAGGCTGAGACTTTAGTAGATGTGATGGACAGCTGTGTAGCGCCCAGGCCCTCTTAAAAGTGTGTTTAAGACTGGAATGTGCCACATTTTGTGATTGTCTCCTGTCTGCCACAGTAATATTTACACAGAGAAAGACTGATGTTAGAAACATGCTTGTGATAGGATAACAGATATGGAATATGGAGTGTCTCCTTGTTGCATTTTTTAAATGAAATAATTTTTAACAGCGCAGATGAATAATTATTATTAAAACATTCTGACACGTAAGAACCAGATATGTTAATTGAGATATGTGTGATAAAGCATATATTCTGCTACCTTTTGAGAAGATAAATCTTAACAGATGCAGATACACTGGCCCACTTAAGCTTCATCATGCACGCCCCTTATCCAGCCCTTAACAGCTCTATGCATCACTGAATCACTCCTCCGACTTGTTTAATATTTGATGAGATCAGTTCCCCATGACTGGTTTTTCGATGTTTCTGTAGTTCTGCTTGACTGTCTGTACTTTGAGAAAGGTTTAAAATTGCTATATAAAGTTATGCTTGCACCATCAAAAAAGCAGGTCTCAGAATTTCTGTTTCTGCTTCATGTTAGCCAAGTTTTGGTGCATTCAAGGATCATTACAGCAATAAAACATTGAGCATACGCTAATGAAGTAAACTATTTAGATGATTAGAACAATCAGTAGCTCATGTTGTCATCTCTTAGTGTGAGCGAAGCCCAATTGAAGCGATGAAGAGCCTCATTGGGAATTTGTTGTAATTTGTCCTGTTTGGCAACCAGTATAGGCACAAGGAACGGAGCCAAAATGTTGTTCCCATCCAGTTTCCAAAGTATTTACTATTTCAGGCCTTGTTTTTTACTTTATACATGGTCTTAATGAGACTTTTCTTATATTTTTATATAACAATTTGGTTGGGATTACGTTGCCTAAACGCATGGAATGTTTACCTAAGACATTGTCAAAACTCCATGATGTTCACATCCTAATTTGTTTCTCTGGGAATGCGTTGCCCCTTGTTTTAACAGCATAACCTTTCATGTGCATTTTCCAGATTTAAACAGGAAACAAGGGATCACTTATGAAAATATGAGGGAGGACATACAATTAATAAACTTTCATGTCAAAAATATATTAAAGAGTCAGGATTTCATATATGGAATAAAAAAGAAAGTATTTTGGTGGAGAATATCAGATACAGATACTTAGTGGTGACAGATGACAGATGGTTGAGGAACTTATAGATTAACACTATATCTTTTGTCAACATTGTCTTGACAGGCTCATCAAAATCCAGGGGGCTATACTAATATCCTTTGGTTAAGAGGTCTCATTGCTTCAATAAGCAAGAGAGGCCACAAGAAGTAAACAGGAAAAGGACTGTATTGGTACAAGCATTAGTCACCATATTTGTGTTAGTGTTTGTTTTATCTGGTTTTGTATCAACAATTATTCCAGAGATCCTATGGCAATGGTTTGTTTTAATAGTGGTGAAAATGTCCCTGACCATGAGGCAATGAACTGTGGTGACTGTCATTTTGTGGCCGATGACACACAAACACCTCCAACACAGAGTACGAGTGTTTCCTGAGACTGGGAACTGTTTAAATCCCAGTTGGCCATTAAGCTAATGTTACAAAAGGAGACTTGGTGACCACTGTTTGTGTCTACTGGCTATTTAGTCTTGGAGTGATGACAGTATGAGTGATGTTGAAGACGGGATATATTTCAGACCGAAGATCAGGCTATTGTGAAGTAACCAGTCTTAAGAAATTTTGGTTAACAGGCATATTAATTTGGATGTTCAATATAAAAACTACTGATATCGTCATTAATAATGAACAACAGAAGTGATAAAACCTTCAACCTCCAACGCACATCTTGAACGTCACCTTTGAGCTGAAAGTCTGGAGTAAATGGTGGATCCGCAGTGAGGCACAGAGGACACGTGGAACACAAGCTAAGTGCTGCGGTGCTCTGTAACACTGATGTGATGGGACGGGGCCAGCGAGGCGTGAGGAGGAGGAGTGTGGATCGAGGTGGCTTTTGGGACAATGGGGCTGCTCTTCTCCAATAAAACATGAAGGCCTCATCACAGGATTCTGTCCCCACTGTAAAGGCTTTGTGTCGAGGACTTCACCAGTAATGAGAAGAACGAAATTGGGCTCAGATGAAGAAATGGACATCACATTTGCCAGAATAAGCTATGTTATATTGCTATGATACGTCTTAAAATGTTAATAATAAGTGTTGTACAAGCATCATAGATTTCTAGAAGGATAATTCATTTGTGTTTTTAAACCTTTAGTGCAATGTGACTTTGCACAAAATGTGTTAGATGAATGCCAGCACCCTTTCGACTGTGGTATGTCACCACTTTGCCAATCTGTACACTTGTCATTCTTTAAGAGCCTGGCAGTGATATGTCTATCAGTCTGTCTACTGTATAATCATCTTTGGCTCTGTGCTCGGTTTGACTTATTTTTAAACCCATGAGAACCTAACAAGAGCAATAGATTACTATTAGAATGTGTGTTAATGGAAAAACTGACATCAGAACTGAAAGATCAATCTTTATTTTTGTGCTTTTCATCTGAACCCCAAGCAGTTAAGTAAAGCTTAAAACACTTTCAGTTCAGAGATTTTAACTAGTTACTATAAGACAGGGTCTCATACACACTAAAGGTCTGTGTATCACATCTGTAGGATTTATAAATAGTTCATAGTTCCCTTATGTACAGTGGAATTAGCGAAGCTTGGCAAGAAAGAAATTGTCTATATTTAGACAGATTGTACAAAACAACGCTGGGTCAATCTTGATCATGTTTTCAACCCCCTACCGCACCCTGTCTGCTTCACTGAGCTCTTTTACTTTGATTGTGCTACTACACAATGTCAGGAAACTACAGAATTTACAGCACAAGGACTGAAATGTGTTACCTTCACCGTATAGGCCTATGGTATATATTTCCAATTCATAATTCATCTCTTTCTCTATTGTGTGTGTTGTCTTGCAAATGTTTAAAAAGAAAAGACAAGTAGCTTTCTTCTTAAACAGATGTTCCCATAATAATGCACACTCAAATGTCACAGTTATTTTTAGATTAGCTCCGTTTTTCAGCAAACAAACAGAGGATGTATCCATCATGACCCTTTCATAGGTGCCCCCAAAAAGTAAACTTTAAAAAGTTTTACAAAGTTCTCACGTCCCTTATGTAAACAAATTAATAAGACATTTATTTATTTACTATCAGACGTCCCTTGATATGAGACGTCTCCAATAATACAAGGAACGGTTCCAATTGGTCCGTACTTTCCCATGGAGGCGATGATTCACTAATAGGGGGTTGGCTTATCTACCAGCTGCAACCTTTCCTGGCCGTGAACGCCACTCTTACCCTGTCCCATCTCATTTGATGACCTAATTGGCGAGCAGGTCAACTATGGAACAGGTTTCGCCAATGTTCTCCACTTCCTCCCAAATTTAATGTTTAAAAGAAGGTCAATGTGAGTAGCGGTGGATCTTATTTTCTCTCCCCCACCACACGCTGCACCTCTTTCACCGAGTCACCTTCGCGTCTTCAGTTCACCTGACACTTTTGACACGACTTTGGTGTTCTTGCACAAGTTTTGTTGAGTACATCCGGATCGCCATTGGGATAAAGTCGCACTTTCGGACGCACTTCGACACAAGAAACGAAACTTCTGCCGGTCCTTTAGGGTGTCTCAAGTTTAGCCGCAAGATGAGTATCAAATCTGACTCCGAGCCAAACAACAATGTCTCTATTGAAGAGGAGGTAAGGGTTTTAAAGGATTGCTAGCGGGGATTTGTGGGAAAAGTCTGATTTTTGATGTCGGTGTAAATTTGCTTCAAACTTTTGAAATGTTTACAGGGAGCCGCGTGCGGTTGTCCGTAAACGCTTTCAGTTTTTCTTGTTGGAATAAAAAGTTATGTGTCTCGTTTGAATTCATCCTACTTTATCCAAAATATCCTTCTTTTTGAACCGAGCAATTTGTTAATATTATTAGTAAAATGTTTTTATACATATATATGACATATTGTGTTTGGAAGTTGCTCCATTCCGTAGTTTAAAACTTGTATTATTAGATTATTTTTTTTTATTAACTAGTTTTGCACGTTTGTTTCGTTTGCTACTTTTTTTTGTTAGAATCGTTGTCTATAATAAGCATTTCCATTCGTGTAATAGTCTTACGGTCTCAAACCGTCAGCTTTGTCACAAAAGATCACCTAAATTATTTTAATTATTTTGTAATTTAATTTATTTGTTTTTTGATTGAAATGATCTGATTTGACTTCTAACAGCAAAGTTTGTGCCATACTGTACATTTATAATGTTATACTCCGTTGCTGTTCATTTAATTAATTTTAAAGAGAATTTTCAGTGTCCAGGTTCAGTTTTATGGCGGCTATTGCGACTCATTCAATAGCTGCCCTCTATGTGCAATGCCAGAAAAAAGGGGCAAAAATAATAATAATGTTATGGATACACGGGTTAATAGAAGTTGCTTGTAGTTGAAATGATCACATTCATCATCATTTTTATGATCTTATCTCACATTTTTTAATGTTGTGAGTGAGTTGGGATATACTATATAACGTTTGTCATGGTAAGCTTTAGGTTTAGAGGTTGTTGGTCTTTAGTTGAAGGCTAAAGAATGGTGTTATACTGTTGGGGTTTTTGTTGTGGGTCAGAGGAAGGAAGTACGGTCATGCCGTGTGATGTCCATCGCTGTTCCACCAGCAATCTGTTAAGGCTTTGAACCTCCCTCTGGGTGTACACACAATTGTTTTTCTATAGCCATTTAATTAAAAAATGTCTACTAAACATTAGTCTTTGATATATTTAAATCTCTGCTTTTGACTCTAAAATTGCCAGCAAACTTGATGGTGAAATTCACTGAGTTATTGTAGCATCACAATACAGTTCTTGTCTTTATTTAAGCTTTAACATGAGTCTTTCAATAGCTGACTGTAAACTGTGAATAAATCAGGGCAATTATTTATTAGTAGTAAGGTGTTTGAAATTGCTGCTGTAATATTTATTAATGTTGTCATTGTTTCATTGTTTCCTGTAGTGTTTATGATTCTACAACTCAATTTAAATTTTCTTATTCATTCGTTTAGGTACGAACTCTGTTTGTCAGTGGTCTGCCAACAGATATCAAACCTCGGGAGCTCTATCTGCTATTTCGACCATTTAAGGTAAAACAGTGTAGATAATATGTAAATATTTAGTTTTTAAAAGGTTTGTCCCGTGAAACGACAAGAATAAATTGAAGCTTGATAATTATCAGTTTTATTAAAGATCTGCTGTTTCAGATCATATGGGGGTAGCAGTGAATTAGTGCATCCTTTGTAAATTTTAACTCCGATAATGTGATCCTCTTCTGAGTAGTGCATTAGGAATTTCTTTTTTTTTCCAAGCATGTGACTGTTTGACTACTAATTGGATTTCTTTCCCTTTTCAGGGTTATGAGGGTTCACTAATCAAGTTAACATCAAAGCAGGTAAGAAATTGTTGGCCATCACAGCCTGCTAGTTTTACAGTTTTTGTTTGTTTTATTTGCATTCATTTGTTTTTACGTGATTATGTAAAGCACCTTTTTGTTTATTAAATGCACTAGGACGGTTATTTTAGCAGCAAAATCCTTATCAAAACATTTGTCAAAGATCTTTTTAATTGTTTTAAGGTAATATTTGACACTGCTTTCAGTCATTCATTTCTTCTTTTTTCTTTTCCAGCCTGTTGGGTTTGTAACCTTTGATAGTCGTTCTGGCGCCGACGCGGCAAAAAACGCATTAAACGTAAGAAACCAGCCATCTGTAAGCAAGGGCTTGAATTGTTGAAAATCTGTCGGATAATGCCCTGTTGAAATCATATTTGATGTTATGTGCTAGATATAAAGATATGTACTTGCACAGATTAAAGCACTGTACAGAAAACGTAAAATTGGCTACATTAGTTTAAAGTTACAGATTTTTAAACCTATGGTGTCTTATATATTATGCGAACGAGTGTGTTCAAATAAACACAGAATGTTTATTCTAAGGTATCAAAGTATGACTTTAAAGCATTAGGGTAAATGTCCTCTCCAGTAGACCATCAGTAGTATTTTCCTCTTGTCTTTAGAGCGTATTGTCTATTAAGTAACCACTAGCTTTGCTGTTCAGTCACTAGTAGAAATGTTCACCTGCATGTGTGCACCAGCTTAAGACTCACTACACAGGTTATCAGGGTCTGACAGGCAGGCACAACCCATCCCTGTTGCTGTATCCTCCCGCTTTTGTCTCCAGGGGGTTCGATTTGACCCTGAGAACCCGCAGACCCTCCGGTTAGAGTTTGCTAAAGCCAACACGAAGATGGCAAAGAGTAAGCTGATGGGCACTCCGAATCCCACAAATATCCACCCAGCTCTAGGAGCTCACTTCATAGCACGGGACCCATGTAAGTTTACGGCCCACAGTAGTCACACACAGCAGAGACAGGCAGACACACACTGTAGCTGTGCATCTAGAGTAGAGCTTAGGATAACACAAGAAAAAACTAATCCACCTCCACATGCATGCATCATTAGCAAATGGCTTTTTTATTACACTAAAATTAACATTAGCACTTCATCTCATTTAACGTCTCTTCTGTTGCAAGACAAGTCACAGAAATGATCAGAGTCTACTGCCTGTGCTGTTTACATATAAACCTCTAGAAATGTAAAAGCATCTAATGTTATAGAAGCGATTTATTGACAAGCATGTATTTGAGTTTCTCCGATCTGAAGTGTTGATTTCAGGCATGTTTGACATGGTGAGGTGCCCCAAGATGATGGTTTGCTATGCCTCCTCAGATGACTTGACGGGGGCAGCGCTGATTCCGGCATCTCCTGAGGCCTGGTCTCCTTACCCTCTCTACACACCAGAGCTCAGCCCTGGCCTGCCCCACACTGCATTCACTTACCCGGCTGCGGCCGCAGCTGCTGCTGCTGCACTTCATGCACAGGTAAAAAAATGTTTTGTGTGTTGATGTTCTATTTTTTTTCCACTTTTGTGAACAAAGCATTGGGTCTTTATTATAACAATGCAGATTGAGTCATTGAAATGTCAGTGAGTGTTTTCTGGATAAGCGTGTCCTGTCAAATTACTAAATACTAATACCTGGAAATTTAAATTTGACTAATGTTTTAAACCATTGAATAATACATTTAATCAGTCAAATTTTAAATTAAGTATGCAGTGTTGACCAATGTGAATAACTACTGGTCTGATTTCACAATGCCCAATGATCACAGAAATTAAAAATTTGTATCTTGCATGACTAAAATATAGAATATATTCATTAATTTCAGTTTTTCATATCTTTCATATTTTCATATCGTGAATGTGCATCAAAATAATCAATGTTACGCTCCAACGCAACCTTTTTGACTTGATGCATCAAAATATTTTAGTTAAAGCTGTAAATTTGAGGAAAGGGCTGTTGCCACAAGAGACGGTGGTTTCAATTAAATGTCTGAATTTAAAAATGTTTGCCCCACTTAGCAGCCAATAAGCAATTGCCTTTTTTTGCCATTTTGATGCTGAATCACCAAAGAGCTTAAAATGTGAACACAAGTTCAGAAGTTGAAACTATTTCTTCACTCAATAGTAATGTCTCTCTGTTCTGGATAAGTACCGGCTATCTAATTGTCAAGTAAAACAAACTGTGATTAATGACTAATTGGCTCAGCACAATAGGCGTGCTGGAATGTGAAGTATTCATAAAAAGAAACTGTCAGCTGTGACCGCTTGGGTCTCCTGCCAGTAAAGGTTTCATTGGCTCTGTCACATGCCGTCCTGAAAGGAAGTTTTATAGTCAAGCCTTTAGATTACAAACTGATGATAGATTTGTCAGGTGAATATAATGGTCGAGTAATGGAAATATTTGTCTTGCAACCAATAGATTGGACTTAACTAGGTTTACTTTATCAATAAGAATATACTTTGACACTTTTTTTTATTAGTGCCAAAAATATATATCTATTTTATTTTTTTAGATGCGCTGGTATCCCTCCACATCTGACTCATCCCAGCCTGGTTGGAAATCACGGCAATTCTGTTAAATTCTTAGTAAGTCTTTACTCCTCCATTACAATATGCTTATGTATTTACAATATAAACTTTTAAAAGTTTTGCTTTCTATTTTCTTTTAGGTGTGCAATAACCATTTCACTCTTCAAATGGCACCTTCCAGATTCTGTTTCGATCAGTCAAGTTCATTTGAACTTTTGGTTTTTGGATGCATTTATTCCTTTGGAATTAGGCGAAAAGAGAAGATTGATTTGTATTGCCAACCGCACACATTAATTGAGGCATTTAGATGGTACAATAGACTTCGGTAGCTCTTAATGGATCAATTCCTAATTTTTTTTGTATTGAATTTAAGATTGTTAGACCGCTTTTTTTTCATTTATTCATTCTTTGGGTCTAAGGGATATAACAATCAACTGACACGCAGACATCGAGCATGTTCGTTTCAGCATGAAGTGTAGCTCTGTGCATCATAGTACATGTACTGCCTTTATGGCAGGTGTAACCTTATTATTTTTGTCTTGTTTGTCATTGGTAGCTTGGTCTTATGTGCAGAAACTGTGGCCAACTCGTGTTTTGATATTATTGTAATGTCCAGATGCCCCCCATTTCCATTGTAACGTGTCACAGAGGGTATAACAACTTTGCAAAATATGATGAGACAATCTCAATATAGAGTATGTGGGGTGAGAAGAGTTTGTGCAATTAATAAGTAATCTGTATAAGTTATTGGTAACTCTTTCTTTGTGTTATGTGTTGTTTCTGATTTTGTATCTATGTGCTTTATAGCAGTTTCAGAGGTTAAGTTGTAATTTTCTTTGGTTTGACTGTGTCAGTGTGGCACAAAACTAACAATATATGGACAGCAGATTTGGCTGCTACTATTAAATGCTGTTTCAAGTTAATACTCTGAATATAAAGATGATACAATGGTGCATGTTTTTAATGTGGGTAAAGTAATGGTTAATTCAGACAATAGAAATGTATTTGTAAAAAATAAGTGTTTGGTGTAAAAAAAATACTATTGTATGATATAGTATTAAAATGGGAATGCATTCAAATGTCTTGTTTTATCTGTCTTTATTATATAGACGTTCTTTAAAATGCTACATCTTGGAATATATTATTCAGTCATTTACATCAGTAGCCTACGTCTCTATAACCGGAGTTATTTGATCTCCACTGACATGCAGAAGTCAAAGACAACTTGTAAGATCTGTGCTGCCCTCTAGAGGAACTCAGTCAAAAGTTTTGGTTTTGAAATGAGCAGCTACATTCAACTAGACTGTGATTCGCCCTTCATCACTATCCCAAATAAACTGACATAAATTAGTGTTTGTTTGGGTTCTTGATGTGAATTATTTCTGATGAGAAATGTTGCTATCATTGGTCCTGATTTATATTATTAAACTATGAAAGAATACATTAAAAAATAATTAAAAATAATTAAGAACGCCTGATGTTACTGTCCTAATTCTTTATCTAAGTATCTTCAATAAAGATTACAAAATGTAACCTACAAGCATTTCACAACCAGAAAATCTCTAATTGGATCATTACTGAACCAGAACGAAAAACGGGAAAAAACAACACGAATACAAATTTTAACATAATTGAGCTAAATATATTGAATATATGAAATCTATTATTATTTATTTATATTATTATACATATATTTTATATTGATTATAGCACGTTAAAGGAATAGTTGAGTGTTGATATTAAAAGGCGCCACGTCGAGCTTTGACGTTAGTAAATAAGCCAAATGATTATTATTATTTATTTATTTTTTCTTCCAAATGATTATTACGATCTTGTCGTATTATTACAAATGACGCGCATGTTAAATACCCGCCCCTCATGAATAAACATGAGCCCGTGACCTCTGACCTGTGATTGGTTACTGATGGACAGAAGTGAGTCAGAAGTGTGCGTAGGTGCGTGACCCTGACACAGGTGTCACAAATTAAGACAAATTTTGCGTCGAAAGGTTTAAGTAGACCAAAAGAAGAAAACTGGTTGTTGTTTTCGATAATTTTGTTTGACTGTCCCACCATGGCGTTTTCTCTGGTGAGTAATTTCAAAAGAGAAAGCGTGCCAGCTCGGTTTTAAGTCATGCTGTTTCACGGTGTCATTGGGCCTGTGTTTGTTTGGTTCGCACTTAATTTTAAATTATTTTAATAAAATTCAGGTCGCATTAATCTTTAAAGATATTATTGGCCTTTAGTAGTGGAAAGGAAGGCGTGCTAGTAATGATATGCTGTTATTAATTGTTTACACCAAAATTTCTCCATCTAGCATTGGATTAAGTCGTAACTAATCTGCTTTGTGCTACGTATTGCACGTACGGCGTAACCATATCGTGCTCCGTCTTTTTAGTAAAGTTTAATTAAACAATCAAAATGGACGGGTAAATCTCAACCAAACTGGTGTTGTCATTATCATCGCTCTTTTTGCTTTGCTAACCGATTAAGGTTAATTAATTAGAAATAAATAGCAGGAGAAGAAAGACTTTGGGTAAATCATGGCATGGCAGTTACCCTGCTTGTCTGTTTTGTTCCCACAGAGAGAAAATCCCAGACTTAACTGCCTGGATTCAGACATCCCAGCCCTGTCCACATGCAGCAATGCAGACGCGTTCTGCAGGATGAACACAATGCTGGGCAATTCACTGGACCTCAGTGGGGTGTGCACAACGCCTACTGCCAAGTGCAAGCGAGATCCTTTTAATGGTAAACCTTTAAGAGTTTGAACACAAGGTTTATTTTTCAGGCACACGAGTGATAATTCTAACCTTTTAAAATATTACTATAAACTTCTCCAGTGCAGTATACAGATACAGCTGCATAACGGTTCTGCTCTCCACATTAATCCATGTCTGCTGCAGTGCTGGTCGTAACTTCTGCTTTGGCCCTGCGTTCGAGCGTCACGTACACACACACAGGGAATCGTTACACCACCGGTCATGCAATGTCATGCAGGCGAGACTGAGGATGCTGAATCAGGGCTGGAGCAAGCAGTTGGATGCTATCCAGCTCAGCACGAGCAGCCCAGATTCTCATTCTTCAGTTACATAGCCAATAGCAACAGACCTGCGATTCAGTTCTCTATCCCTTAGCCTGCAGCTAGCAAACTCGCTCTCCTTGCCACCTCGAATAGGAGTCTGAGCCGGAAGTGTGGGGTGCTGGAGAATTTGTCAGGAATGCTCAATGGTGTGGCATCGGTAGAGGCCAGGGGCTGATGTCATTAACAAGGGGCTGTGAGGGCAGCATCGCCTGGGTCACATGCAGGGTGGGTCGTCTCTGCGGAGAGAGCTGCTCATTTAGGCAGGCAGAAGGAGGCGATCTGTGATTAATCTGCAGTTTTTCGAATCCGCATGCCTTTTATTCCCATTGCTAATGCCGAGTTACCATATACCGTGTGTTTTATTTGTGGACACCGTTAACAGATCGTCCAGACTCGGACCTGTCTGCGGTCCGGAGCAGGATGCTTTTTCCCAGCGGTGGCCAGGACTCATCCAGGGGTCTGCCTGATATCAATAACTGGGATCTGGGCCTACAGTCCCTCAGCCTGTCTGACTGGGAGAGACCGTGGAGCAGCCATGATACCGAACATTCTCCACAGACTAACCCATGTGAGTTAACCCTCTTTCTAACTGACTTGTACTGCATAGATGGGGAAAATGTGTTTTGGTCTTTATAAATCAGCCTAGTTATCCACCTGCTGTGTCAAACGTGTTAAAGAGGTCTCCAAAATATAAAATCATTTACCTTCATGTCATTCAAAACCTGTATATGACTGTCTGTGAAATGCAAAGATATTGAGAAATGTGTCATTGCAGTGGAAGTCAATGGGGGCCAGTGTTGTTTAGTTTAAAATGTCAGCTTTTGTGTTGTGCAGAAGAAAGGGTGTGTGACTATGGGTAAACTTTTCTTTAGTTATTAGTATTTATTTTTCCAGGCCTTTACAGTAGTATAGGACCGCATGCAGGCCTCTGTTACCATTGTAGATACAACTATAGTAGTGTCCTAACTGAGGTAGGATTTAGTTAAATGCTGTTATTGTTAAACCTGGAGAGATTTGAGTCAGCCAGAGTTTTTCCACTATCGTCACAGATTCTCAGCCTACCTCATGTACTAGTGATTTATTAGCACAATTACTGTACAGGGAGCTTGTGTTGTTGCAGCTATTTTTGTTCCGTATCTGAAGTGTGCTCGTTTTGTTCTGGTGGTTTTAAGAAACACTGTTTGTCTTCAGTGCCTTTTTGCCCATTGATATGCATGTCACTAATACAATGTTTCGATTTGTTTGCTTTGTGTTTTCTGCAAGTTTACACCTGTACATTGATTTCTTCCCAATGTTCATCAGTGCAAAGCGTTTTGGGTGGCACGCCCAGCCAGCTCTCAAACAAGCTACCAAGTTTTTCAGACTCCTCGATTGGTGCCGCAGACTTTCTAGAGAAGTTTCCAGGCATGGCACGCTTAAATTCTCAGTCTTTCCTGGATTCTCACTCCATAAGCCCTGTAGATTCAGAGACCAGCGGCTTCAGTTCTGGTTCGGATCACCTCTCAGACCTGCTGGTAAGACTCGGTATTCCTTAAACCTTCACCATCTAGTGTTTTCAGACTTTAGTTTAGACTCTCATACAATGTGGACTGGTTTTACATACAGGAAATGGATATGCCTTGGTTAAATATAAAACATTTAAGTAGCTTATATAATAACTCATTACTTGTGTGCATCTTAAGACGAACAATGGCACTGACATTTTAAGATGTCAGTGAAGTTGTTTTCAGTTGAGTTTGCTCAAACATGCATTTTAGTGTGAGACTAGGCTTAAGTTTTGTCTATAAAACCAGGCCTATATCTGTATCGGTCTATATCTAGATAATCCATAAGAAGTGGCGCAGCTCATTCTTTGCTCTCTCCTCTCCAGTCCTCTCTGAGGATCTCTCCATCTGTGCCGTTCCTTATGTCCAGCATGCATCGGGATCCTCTTAAGCTGGCACTGGGCTCTCGTATGGACCACAGCAGTTCTCCGCTCACTCCACCACCCAGCGCCCCTTCGAGTGGTGGTTTGTCCCACCGCTGGCCTGGTGCCTCCATCTGGCCCAACTGGGACCTGATGAAGACTCCTGAGAGTCCTTTTAGCATTGAAAGAGAGGCCTGGCTTCACAGACAGGCGGCATGTATGACCTGCTGTATACCTTAAATCACAAATGTTGCAGTTAGTAAATGTATGTGTATACTAATTCAACCTGTGAATGTTTGTTTGAAAGCCATTAATGAAGCTACCTTCACATGGAGTGGACAGCTGCCCCCCAGACACTATCAGAATCCCATCTACTCCTGCAAGGTCTTTTTAGGAGGAGTTCCCTGGGACATTACTGAAGGTATGAGCAACATTTTCATCTACTTGTATTTAATGTTTGAAATGAAAAGGTGGAATATTGCATGACTTTGAGAACTTTAATTTAGCATTTTATGTCAGTTTCTCATTAAGTGATGAGTTAAAATATTGTTCAGTTTCATCTGTATTTGTGACCCAGTCTGTGAAAACCCAGCTAAAGTCATTTTTGTTCATTTTTTTCTACATGTAATCATTCTTTATAACGTAAAGAACATTCTGTGAGAATTTAACATTATCTTTAATATTGTCTGAGTAAGGTCATGTCAAAGATTGCAATCCTACTTAAATTAATAGGTGAATTCAAACTTTGATTTTAGATTGAGACTTTAGCCTGTTTCTCACAGGCAGGGTCACATTTTCTTTAAGTTTGTGTAGGTTAATGACTTCTCTGTGTCCCCAGCTGGCTTGATAAACACTTTTAAATGCTATGGCCCTCTGAGTGTGGAGTGGCCAGGTAAGGATGGCAAGCACCCTCGCTGCCCTCCGAAAGGTAATATGCCCAAAGGTAATGCTGAAAGGGTAGGATACTTATTTCATTACAGCACTGGGGCAAGAAGGTGTGGTGAAGGGCACTAAACATATTGGTGAATGTAAGAGTTTATACATTTTAACCTTCTACATTTTGACACCTTTTAGTTTGACTGTAAATGTTAACCGAAGTGAACTTTGAGGGTGGTTTCTTTTTAATTTAATAAATAAAAACAAACGTAAACTAATTTAAATCAACACTAGAGGGCGACACTCGTTTGTAATCAAATGTGAAACTTTATTTGCCATTCAGATAAATGGGACTTTCAGCAATTTAGAAATCTGCTAAGGTGCACTTTGTGGTTTCTTCAGGTTATGTGTATTTGGTGTTTGACTCTGAGAAGTCCGTGCGGGCCCTGCTGCAAGACTGTACTGAGGATCTGCTCCATCCTGAAGGCTACAGCGAGTACTACTTCAAAATGTCTAGCAGGAGAATGCGCTGCAAAGATGTACGTTTTCTTGCCATTTCATAGGGATAACATGAGACTGGTAACGACTGCATTTTTGGATGATGTAGTGACACTCAATTCTCTGGTCCTCAGGCACAGGTGATACCTTGGGTGATTTCAGACAGTAACTTTGTGAGTTGCCCCTCTCAGAGGCTGGACCCTAGGAACACTGTGTTTGTAGGAGCTCTGCATGGTATGCTGAATGCTGAGGCCCTGGCCAGCATCATGAATGATCTGTTTGGAGGAGTTGTGTATGCAGGCATCGACACGGACAAGCACAAGTACCCAATTGGTAAGCCATTTGTTTTAACCTGATAACGGCCACTGCACATATTCAGCATACACATACAAATGCACAATTTGAACTACAATTTAATTTTTTTTTGTGTAACGTTAGGTGTTAAAATAAAATTAACATCTATATTTATCTATATTTATCTATATTTATCTATATTTATCTATATTTATCTATATTTATCTATATTTATCTATATTTATCTATATTTATCTATATTTATCTATATTTATCTATATTTATCTATATTTATCGAGTTTAATAATGAAGTATTAAAGTGAGTAGGGAAATAAAGTCGTTTCTCTTAAGGAACAGTGACTGTTAATAAAGCTACCCAACAATGTTAACTTGACGTTAAATTTTAATGAACAGGTTTTTTGTATTTTCATAGGCTCTGGACGTGTAACCTTTAATAACCAACGTAGTTACCTGAAAGCTGTGAGTGCTGCTTTTGTTGAGATAAAGACGCCCAAATTTACAAAGAAGGTAAGCTGTAATTTTAAAAATTAATACACCATTATACTAAAAGTAAGTCTCGTGTGACTGTAGTTGTACCCGTAGTGAAGATTTTCTTCATGAAAACGTCTCCGTTTTAGGTTCAGATTGACCCATACCTAGAGGATGCCATCTGTCAATCATGCAGTCGTGAGCCTGGGCCATTCTTTTGCAGGGACAAGGTTTTTTTTTGTGGCTTTCTCTCATTGCTGTTAATTTGCTTTATGACTGACTTTATTTCCCATCCCTCTAGACCTGCTTCAAATACTACTGTCGCTCCTGCTGGCATAGGCAGCATTCCATGGACATCCTCAGCAATCACCGCCCTCTGATGCGAAACCAGAAAAAGCGGGACGCCAACTGAAGCCACGCACGGCAGCGCTGTACGTCAGCCTGGTCGTCTATTGCGCCTGCTCCCCTAGGAGCGCTGCTCTAGAGTTGGTCTGCTCCAAAAAAAAGCCCTTCCAGGAGTTGGGTCTTGGGGAAACACTGTAGAAAGTTCACCGTTGCACTTTCTTTTCAGTTTGGCTTGTTCACTTTGGCACTGTACACAGTGAGATGGGTTAGCTGGGGCCCATGGATGGGAAGACCCAGAGTTTTTTTACTCCGTTGAGATTCAGGCCATGGTTGAAGGGTTTTTCTTTTTCCTTTAACATAGGTTGCTATTTGTTTTGGTAAACGTCATTGTAAAGTCTCATTGTTTAACAGATGGAAGCCATACAGTGCCTTTAACTTGGTTTTCCCCTCTACACACTAGCTACTTTTTCATGGCGCTTTTTGCAAGTGTTTTTTACTTTTTTTGAGACGCAACTACAAAAGCCAGATTTTCATCATGACATTTTTTGCAGTTTTAGTTTTCACAAATTTTTACATGAAACAGTTTTAAGGTATGGCATGGAAACGGTTGAATAGCAATCTACCTGGCGGCTTTTTAATTTTGCGTGTTTTTTTTCCTCCACGTTTTGGAGTGTATTTGCCTTATCAGTGTTCTGTTTGGTAGAACGAGGTTTGTGCATAACCCTGCTAATTGCCAATCCAGACCATTTTCAATGCGTGCCTCCACTAGGCATTGCTTTTACTACTCAATCAGATTTCAAATCAACTTGTATTAATCCAAAATGAGAATGGCCATTGACTGCACGTAGTTTTATTGCACTTTTTAATTTGCACTTTGTAAAGGGGTAGGTTTTTAATCACTTGTATTGTACATCAGCAGGTGTTATGGGTGTGAACCCAAATGGCTGCTTGTTGAATTTAAAACCATAGACTTTCATTGAATGTACCAAGAGCCTTAGCAGACTAAATGCAAATGTCACTTTATTCCATCCTCTGCTGTGTGTCTGGATATGGATAACATTACTTTCAGATCCAAGACTGTATTTCTCTCACCATATGCATTCCTTGCAAAGCCATTTCCAAAGCTCCTCAGTCATTCTACCTCATTGTTGTCTGCCAAGTTTGCTTAAAAGGTGAAGTTCAATTTTTGACTGTGCACAATAAAGGTGTTTAAGCATTAATTTGGTTGTGAATGTCTCTGTCTTGTGGTTGTTTATCTTTTGCACTATTTTTTGCACAGATAATTGTTGCAAACAATTTGTCACCATACACCGAACATGCCTACTTTTGTTCGTTTTAGTCCAACGTTGTTGCTTCAATGTAAATGTGTCTTATTAATGCCCATGTTCACTATCCCCTTCCATGCGCTCCTAAAGAAACGTTCGGAACAGTTGACTGATCTGTCATAATGATCGCGCCAGAGCTGCATCAAAATGTTAAATTGTTTTTAGCATTGCAGATAATCGTATACAGACATATAAAGTACATATAAAAGCCATTTTTGCACATGACTAATTTATTCATTTTAGTGCAACGTTGATTTTTTTTTAATTTTTTTTTATTATTATTGTTGAATATCCAGTCTGTTTCAGTCCCTTCAATGCTCTTATCAAGAAGCGTTGACTTTTATCTTTCCAGTTTTTTTCTTTCTGTTAACCTACTACACTAAAGTCACGCGTGAGGGACTGGCTTCATGGAGGGACGCGAGTGGAATGAGTCTTCATGTAGTGTCGCTAGGTGTCTCCAGAGAGTGCTTTTCGCACAAAATATACAATTGATTAAAATAATAATTACAACCATTTCTGTGGCGCTTTTAATAGTAGTTTTATAAACTACTGCTATGTCTGATATATGTGCATGTCGGAGTGCGTTTGGCGTATACCGCGCTATATGTCCACTTACTTCAATTGTCTGTCTCAAATGACAATTTCTGTCAGTCGCGAGGGTTCTAGACATCATTTCTGGGCCTCGCAGGGATGTTTTGAGTCATCGTCCCTCACGAGTCGAGCTCATCTTAATACTCGAGCCCCAATGCACCTTGATCACGTGAGATCAGCTGTAATGCTGCGTTTCAGACGCCTCGGATTTAGTATATTTACCGCCTCAAATCGGAAATGATGTATATAACGGCGCTCTTTAATGTTGCTAAATACTTCAAATATTTTAATGCAACTAAATCATTATCATTCGTAAATCCTAGTTGTCTGGAATGCACCATAAAATCAAAGTAAGAGGAAGCGTTTGTGTTTTATGAACATTTCCCAACTCGACACAAGATGGCAGAGTTTTCAATCTGTGGGGCCCGAGGACTAGTATATAGAGTTCTCACACTTTCTGACCAATGAATATGAATACATATAGAGAAATGAAGTGTGTTCATGTCAACCCAAACACATCAATAAAGTTGAGGATAGATCGAACACAAGATGAACTGTCTGTCACACCTGCCCAATGTATGTCACATATACAGTAAAGTGAAATAAATCATAAGAATGTCAGAAAGTGTGAGATGTATAGGCTACAGTTGGTATATGTGGCACAAGTTTTGTACATGGTTTGTACTTGAAAAGTTTTTTACTTTCATTAAAATGAAAACGCATTTTTAGGACTTCTACAGTGCGTGTTTAAAAGAGAGACATTTATTTGAACAGCGTCACCTGCTGGGGATTTGCAGCACAACTTAGATTACTGAGACGTTGACTGTCCCTGTTTTTAAGGATAAACTTAAATCTATCGAATTATTTTTCAGCTTTATCTTGCTTATATTATGGGTGATTTAGGCCACAGTAAATTTTGCAGGTAACGTATGTTTGTTTCAGGTTTGTTAGTGGTGACATATTTAAGGGACATTTTTCCTACTGTATTTTCCTTCTATATAAACACCTGCATTTACCTGTCATTTTCACTGTCAAGTGTCAACAGCAATATTTATTTGCTCCGGAATAACACAATAGCAGCAATAATTTCGCTTATTTATTTGATTAATTATTGATTTTATTCATTATTCTTTAATTAAACCAAATACAACATATTACGCGCTCTTTACGAACTCCTCCTGTAATTGCAGCTGCGCCCACGTCATTACGTAATGACAAAGAAAAAATATTTTTATTTTAGATACTATACAATATCATATAATATTATACAATATCTACGATTAAATACTAACACTACATAATTGCTGGTGGTAATCTCGTAAATGTCTCGATATTCTCTTAAAAACAGCAATTCTGTACGTTTCATCGTCACTCAGCGCTTTTATTTTCCAAAGGCTTTCGGAGTTATTAGTCACATGACATTTAAAGATCAGGTGATTGGCTTAAAAAAAATCTGCGTGCGGAACGTAAGATACTCATGAGCTTCGTTTCCTCAGGTAAATATACTTGTTACACTCCGTGGACCGTGACATCTAAAATGTTGTAACATAATGTTCAAACTAGCCTCTAAGAGTAGTTTTTTGTGCATTGGTGTTGATCAGTATCCAACTTTCAGTAGTTTCTAGCAAATAAATAGTTGAAGCTGGTTGGCTAGTTTTATATGGTTTAGCAGGATGGTTTTAGAGCGGTTTTGCTTACATTTTAGCCTTGCTAGTGTATTGGCCAGTATGCAGAACACCACCTTGATTTGGGAAAGGAAATGCACAAACTGTAAAAAAGCAAATAGTTGTAATACATTTTCCTAATGTTTTCCTGCCTGTGCTTGGATCTGGATACGTGTGTTGGGAAAAGAGAGGACAGATGAGCTCATGTGAATCACTCAGTGTGAATCACAGGTGTATGGAGAATAAAGAGCCTCTTGCCTATATTACCCTCATGCGTCTCCTTTCCCTATACACATCCCACAGAGTACTAAAATAAAGTCTGAAACTCCTACCTCTTCACACCTGAACGATCTTAATGTCTCTCCTGTATGTGAGATTGACACTATGTTCAGCTCATACAGCATCACAAGTTAGTATGACGATTCACAGTTTGTCACTTATAATACTCTGAATGGCATCAGAATGATGTTGACATTCGATGTGTGGACTTCAAGTGTGATTTTTTGTGTGTGTGTGTGTCATGAAATATTCACTGTTACTCATTGACTGAGCCCACACAGAAACTGCACCTGCAACTCCACAGAAGTAACTGTGTTCATCATGATCCTTTATTAATTCATTTTAATATTTTATATTGATAATATATTTAAAATGTAATTGTGAATTAAAATATGCCACACATTTTCCAACAAAATCAGCAAATTTGGTAAATCTTCCTGATTGAACAAAAAATAATGATTGAAGCAAAGCTGCTGGATAGGTAATGTACTGTGTCTAACTGGTTCCTTTATAGTTATTTAATATTTGTCAGTGAGGAATTACTGTAAACAAGTTCTGCTAAATGTTTAAAGTATAGTGTCTATGTGTTTTCCCTTTCAAGTGTTCATTTGAAATGTAATGTAGTTTTCTTTCATGCTGTGTAAGCTGGACAGGTGCATATGTTGCATGGTCATATTTTTATTTGATAAGAACATTATTTTTTAACCCGTCTTACTTTGGAGCTGGTTTTTGTTAGAGAGGAAGAGAGAAAGAAACGGAAACATGGCTGAATTGTGGAAGTGTCTCCCTCCACCCACTCCGTCCCCCGTGTTTGTAAACTAAAGCACTTGTAGGAAAGAGAGGGTTATGGGGTTAGAGTTCAGCTGTGCCTCTTAGAGGAAGCCCCACCTCAGAACAGAGAGTTGCTGTACAATCGTGGGAAAGGGGGAGGGGCTTTTGCAAAATCTGCCATCACATCACTTGATCCCACACACTTACTAGACCCTGCAAATCTGGAAAAAACTGCTCAATCTTTATTTCGGTTAAGCAAAAAAGTGTCAAGCAATAAAATGGTATGAAGTGTAGCATTTGTTTTGTGGGTTTATATAAATTGATATTCTTCAGTTTAACACACCTGTCTGCACGTTGACTCACTCTTATTGCACACAAATCTTTACTCTCTTGAATTTCACACAACCTCGTACTCCTATACTAGATTTTAAACCTTGATCTATGGATAAAAAGGATACTTTAAGGTACCCCCTCACCCCAGAGGGCTTGACCCTGCTTTCTTTGCCCTACAGGGTCATGGTGAACAGCTGTTGAATGAACCCGTCTCGCAGCACAGGTGTAGCCACAGGTGCAGTGTTTTTTTCAGTGCTTTTCACTAACAGCCTTAAAAGTCACAGGTGCAGTAATTAGCAAAAATATGATAACAAAGTTGCTTCTACTGGCCATATTCTGCTTCTACTGGCACCACCACTGCTATTTTTTAGATCCCTTGTGAAGACGTAAAACATTTAAAACGCATTTGTCAAAAATCATTTACGTTAAGGTGACCACTACTTTTGAACGAAGTAGTGTGTATGCTACTGCTTTAAGTTTGTATTTATTAAAACATGTTATGGATTTTTTTTTATAGTATTCCACGTTCACCCCCCACACACACATAACATGAACCGTATAACTGTTGAAAAGATCTCACTGCTCTTCCTCTAATACCAACACTACATTTCTCTGATGTCTGCACAGCACAGTGATCCAGAAGTAACATCTTCATCCTGTGAGAGATGAAGAGATTGGCAGACTGAGAGAAAGAGATGGTCAAAGAGGAAGCGAGAGAGGCAGAGAGCAGGAGAGATGTGGACAAGCATGCTGATGCTGATCTTCACATTCTAGGCAGTTGTCATGGAGACAGCACTACCTCTTTTGCCCGGCTGGTCTTTGTGATGTTTGTGTGAGAGTGTGTGTTTTTTACACTATTATTGTAATAGTGCTAGTGCTGTTTGAATTGATAGACATTGTTATTGACTGTTATTGAAGACTATCTGTGGCAGTGTTGGCTTATATAAAAGCTATTTGTAGCTCAGCGCAGCTGTGGCCTTTCATTATCATTACTGAGGCTAATACACCCATGTCTCTTCCTCTAGTTACGCTCGGTGAAATAAAATGGAATAAAGTATCATGTTAACGTGTTTAAGCAGTGCATGGTGTTTGCAACTAAATATCACCGGTTTCATTTGAAGGGAACACACAAATTGGAACTGTATAGTTTGTCGTTTTAAATGAGTGTCTGCCAAATGCATAAATGTAAATGAAAAGTTAAAGAAAATGAACTGAAGAGAGAGATTTAAGACAAGGGTAAGAGGAAATCCTGGCTTTAGCACAGAACTGCTTGGTTGTAAAGCTTCTTCCCGTGTCAGTGGACTCCCGTTCATCTAAAGCTGTCTGTGGTTTGTCACGTTCCTCATGAGCAGCAAGAGAAAATATTCGTGTGGTTGTGTGTATGCGTATCAGCGGTAAAATATGTCAATTAACTGCATAATATAACCTCCAAAAAGCTGACCACATTGTTAAATCGTTAGGAGTCACGAACACAGATTAAGCAGACCTTCATTAAATGTGTTTAAAATGTTTACTGTCTTTCAGATGCCAACAAATATGCTGACTGCAGATATGCCCACCGGGGTCAAACCAACATGGATGTAAAACCACGATCGCAACTTAGTGAAGCCAAAACATCAAATAGCTGCCTAAGTGGCGACTGACCGCAGTCAAAACATGTAAGTAACTGGACACCTTTGCTTTCAGAGATTACTGTGGTTCTCTCTTGTCTCAAAGCTCAGCAAACATATGATGACAATATGATGAATGTTTATTTAGAAGAAAAATAGCAAAGATTAAAACAACAGGATATCACATATACCAACTAAATACCACACAATTTTGCAATTGTGTTGTGGCAGGCATGTCAGTTGTGACTCATGGATAATGGTAATTCAATAAGCTTGTGTTATGAACATCCTTAAACTGCAGTTACAGTGACATTATGCTGAATGAGGATGAGTTGGACTTTGTTTGTCTTAGGGCTTTGATAACTATTCATTATTTCAATATCCAGGCTTGTTTTAAATCCACACTGACTTTGCAGTTAGACACAGTCTTCAGAGACACTAGCTGGAAAATTTACTTTTCATTTCCATATTAGTCTTATTACAAGGTGAGGAACCCTCAGGGGTGCAGCAGTCGTGAGTGGAACAATGTAACCGCTGATTATTGTCATGGAAAGTTCCCGGTTTTGTGATAGAGGCTGAGAGGAAAGAATTATGCAGGGTAAATTGGGAAAACTGAGATCTTTGCTTTTACCTCAGAAGGGTTTGTGGCTTTGACTGTAATACAGCTGACCTCGTCTGGCCCGGTGAAATGCTGTAACACAAAGCAGCAGCAACTGGAGAGTAACACATTTCTGTCTTTGAGTTTGACACTGAACCCTAGACTCCTTTTAGTTTTCTCATTCAAAACAATGTAAAATGTTTTTCTAACTGGCTTTTCTATTGCTCTGTCTTTCTTTGTTTTGTTTTTAATCTTCCCTCCACACTTCTGTTCTTTAGCACATTTTTTGTTATTTTTCTGCACATCAGTGTACCCCTTGTTCCCTGTCACCCCTTTTCTCTCAGAAACTGACTTCATACATTGCCACTCTTCTGTATCTGGGTCATGCAGTCAACAGAACATCAATGCCTCTGCGGTGTCTGAGCTTGATGTAAACCAAAACACTGTGAGCAAAATATACAGCCAATAACATGAACACAGTTGTGGTCAAATGTTTTTGCTGATGGATGATTGTGTGAGCTCTATGTGCTCCGTGCTGAAATGCTGCACAGGCCTTATCTTGACCTCCTGCAGAACTTTGTAAAAAACTTCTGGATGTCAGGAAAAGATTTATACATTCATTAGTCTTTGGACACTTAGCCCAAAGCTTGGCAATAAATGCATGACAACGAAGGTTTTGGAGACTTGTATTAACGAAACATTACGTAATATAAACATTCACTTATCATAGCTCTTCTGAGTAGGATTAACTCTCCATAATCCCGCACTCAAAATTCTGCAGAAGAGCCGAATAATTAAGCATGACACCAGGATGCAACATCAGTTGCAATGCAGAACTTAATTAAGCGTAATTATTATGTATGGCAGAATTACAAAGTTTTCTACTGAGAATCACTTGCTTAAAATTATTATAAACAATTTCTCTAAACATTACTCATTGCCACGCATATTTTTGAAAACATACTAAAGCTCAGAACATTTTCCCTTGGTGAGTCAGTTTTAAGATGTATTAATCCTGTAGTAGATGACCTATTTTGGAACCAGATTGATCAAACAACACATTTGATAGCTTGAGGTATGAAATACAAACTAATTAAAGTTTTTGCTGTGATTTAAACTGTAACAGCCAACAGTTGGGAGACCATTATTTTGATTTTATTGCTGATTTTATTGCCAATTAATTTTATTGCAGTGTTGACAAGCAGTTGTACAAATTTCTGTCTGTTCCCATTTAAGTTGTTAGAAACTATATTGATAAATATATGACATTGAGTATTTATATATAGCAATAAATTGGCCCCTTTAGCAAATTTTCAACAATGTAGTAAATATCTGTATGTCATGCATAATGTATTAGTATGAAGGTAATTTTCAATAGAAGCACATATGGATGTCATGCAAGTCAGATGTTTCAGTATGTCTGCACACCAAAGAGACACTCTGTCCATTATTTATTTAACAGAGGGAATTATAATTAATAATGCACACACATGCCTGTGTGTATGTGTGACCTGTGATTAATTTCCCCATGGGAGACTGTTAAGAAGTAAAAGTGGGAAAACTGTCAGTGGACCCCTTCTCTCTCCTTACATTGATCCCTCACCTCTAGTGTACATTTCTCTCGGTCTCTAATGACCCCAAAAGGATCTGAGATAAGGTCATGCCATCAAAGGCTACAATGCTGTTGCACTGCAAACATAAGGCATAGGGGAAAGTGACAAATGTGTTTAAGCAGAATTTATCAGCCTGTGGACCATATTAAATGTTTAAAGATTAATTAAAGCCCCAAAAAATGTAATTGCTTAGATGGTCTCTATTAATATGATGACTGTGTGTTTACCTGAGAGTCACATCTGAGTAATATGTTATTGCTATATTTTTCACATTAAGTAGTGTTTTCGTTTAACATTCCAGAAATGTCTGTAGAGTCTTTGATCAAATTCATTTTTTGATCAAAGTGATTTGTAAAGTTGGGTGGAGGATTAAATGAAAGAACAGCAATTCTGTTGTGCTGATTTTTCTTAAAGTTCTGTTGACGGTTATAATCACAGATTTTGTTGAAATGATCTTCAGAGGCTCAGAACCGTAGCAAAGCTTGGGAGTTTTACTAAACAAATAGAGGAATGATTCTTTGTGTTTGTTTTGTATGTCCAGTGGCACTGAATTACAATGCTAAAACACTGCATTTAATTGCAATATTGCATTTATTTTAATATTAACATTATTGTTATCATTTTAACAGTCATGTCAGCCTTTGAAGTCCACTGTATGTCTGTAAAATAACATGCTCTTTTCTTTCTTATTTAGGGAGATTATAGCTTCACAAGGGAGAGTATTCACAAATACAGAGAGATAAAATGATGTTTATGGCAATTCTGCAAGAAAACTCTGGTAAGCTGTTTATCATACAGTTGCATTGTCGTATAAAAAGTTTGTGTTTAGTTTGTGCTGCAATGTTGGGAATCTACATACACATGTAGTAAATTCAAATAAAGTGAATTGCTTTGAATCAATCGGCAATAGATTAAGCCTAGTTTTGGGATGATTACCTCTATAGGTATATTATATTATGTTGTTCATGTTGTATATTGTGAATGTGTGCTTATGTGACGCCTCAGTAACTGGGGCAGAACTGATTGCCGCTGATGGCTGTAGGCGCGTAAAGACCTACATTCAGCACACAGACACAGGAAGAAGGCAAAGAGAAAGAGGAACCAGATTTCTGAGATTATTAATGTCCAGTTTCAACTACCACTGTTTTATTTCTTCTCCACTAGATGTCAACCAAACAGTTTACTATCCAAAAAATCTGAGAAAAAAGACAAGGAAATATCTCATATAGAAATGGAATAAGTGACAGATGAGATGAGGAATGGTAAAAAGACGCACAACACTTAGATAGGTCAATCACCAGGGACAGGATCTGGCCCATCTGCTCAGCTGATATGTGAGAGAATTATGCATGCAGATTGGCACCGCATCTCCATCCTCACTTCTACGCCTTCACCCCCAAACAGTTCATGGCGCTTTTATGTCATCTCAAAGATGTAAGGATAGAAGAAGATAAGAAGAATGTGTTATGGGAGTCTAATATAAGTAACAGGAGGGTGAGTGCATTGGAAAGACATTTGGAGGAAATAAGGTTTCCTCATGTCATTTTAAGTGTGTGTGTGTGTGTGTGTGTGTGTGTAAATGAGAGCCCCTATGTGGAGGAAATCTGTTCTTTCTCTTTACTTTTTTTTTTTTTCTTTTAAAAATTACATTTCCTGGGATGACATCCATGATATCATTTCCTACAAAACCTCTTAGCTTTATGTTAGATGTAATTGACACACATAAAAATATAGTGTTTGATGACGGGCGGATTGAGAGTTTTAGGTTTCCACTCAAGGAGCCTATATGTCCCCTGTACACTCTAAAAAAGGTTGGGTTATTTTAACCCAGCGTTGGGTCAAAAATGGACAAACCCAACAGCTGGGTTGTAAAATAACCTATCCTAGGTTGTTTTAACCCAAAATGTTGGTTTGTTTAAACCCGTTGTTGAGTCAAATATAAACCTTTTTGGTTAATTCAACACAACAGTTGGGTATGTCGAATGGGTATGTGGGTATGATGAATCTTTTGGAATTTTTCTGAAATGTCAAAGTGAGCTTGTTGGTGCCAGAGGACAGTTGCCACCTTTGGTTTGAGAGGTCGTGCTTCAAAGCAGACTGAAGAAAAGTCGTCTTTTATCTTATGCTTGCTCTTGTGTCACATGCAGCTCTGGAAAAAAATTAAGAGATCACTTCAAATGATTATTTTTTTCTGAAATTGCTATTTGTAGGTGTGTGTTTAGGTAAAATGATCATTTTTATTTAATTCTGTGAAACATTTCTGCAAAATTCCAAATAAAGTTTTTTATTTGCATTTTTTTGCACAAAATGAAAACTGGTTAAAATAGCAAAAATATTTTTTTTGCAATATTTTCATACCTCGAATATTGAGGATAAAGAGTATGTGTTCAGATAAACTGTTGCCAAATTAACATTTATATTCTTTATTTACTTTGAGTTTGCAGGGGGTTAGAAATGTACAAAAAACAAGTCTCTGGCTTGCAGTATACGGTTAACTCTTGAGGATTGGCATGTTATATTTAATATTGTAAACCTAAGTGTCTAATGATCCCTGTCCCCCTAAATCTCCATTTGCCACCGCTGTGGCCTACTGGAAAAATCTGATAAATGAAGATGTATTAAATGTATAGGCAGAGATGGATGATGGAAAGACTATTATGTCACACCACAGTGCTGTGGTTATATTTGGATGTATAGTGAAAGAGGCCTTTATTTCCTTTAGGTCTGTGAATATGACAAGATGTCTCCATTTGACAGTTTGGAGAGACCGTTTGCCCATGAAGATGTTGGAGAATAGGAAGTCTGACGTCAAACTGCCAAAGGGGCATTGCTGGACGATTCTTGGCAGCTGGTTAGGTCTCCAATGAGAAACCATCTATTTAGTCAGAGGAGTATGATAGACTTCAAACATGAGGAGAACTGTAGGCGGTTCTGCACTGTCTAGTAAAGCTGGGGAGCGAGAGAGAGAGTTTTATGACTCATTCTGACCTAGTTTAAGTGCTAAGATGGGTAAGTAAATATAATGCAGAAACATGGTAATTTTTTTTTGTGGTCTACAATTCTAATATATTTTTTATTACAGTACAAGCCATACATTTTGGAGAAGAGTGAACTAGTTTGTAGCTTGGTGCTTGGTGCTTTAGCTTACATCCTTTAGCTTTGGTATCCCGTTAAATTAGAGAGTAGAGAGATTTTAGCATTCAATCTTTTTGTAATTTTTCAAATCAGTGCGTATCTAACCTCTGACTATACTGGCAACCTGCAAGCCAAGAGAGCCATAAAAGCCACTGGAATGTAGGAATGGCATTACACACTTTAACCATGTCGCACCCAAAACCTGTAATTAGATTCTTGCTTTAAAGTTTGCTCTCCACATATGCTGGTCTATTTTTGGGAAAAGTATCTTTGGCCAAGTTTCATGTCCCCCTAAAACTTGATAGCTTTAATAATGCCCCATGATTTAAATAAAGCAGGAATCTAATGAAAACACATTGTGTGTGCTAAAGACAGCAATAAATTGTTAGGATACCTTGTGGCTAGTAGTTAGTTGTATCTCATGTCACCTTGCGATTGACTAGTGCGCAACATAACAAAAACGCTGAGTTGATTTGTCGTTAAGCGAAGATGTCATTGCTCCATATACAACATGTACCTTAGCAGTACAGACCGATTTGTATTCAGAGGACTAAATACATTAAGGACCCCAAAATGAGACGGTGGTTTTCTTTGGCTTCATAAATGGGAAACCTTTCCCAGAAATAGTTTGATTAAACGATTTTTTCTTCTCGTCGTTCTCTCTTTCCATTTAAAGTATTAATAGTGTAAGGAACTAAAGAATGCAGTTTGGGGAGAGTTTGTGTTCAACTTAAAATGAATCTGATGTAATATACCTGGAATTTGGTTAAGGCTGTGTTAAAGCTGTGCTAGGCCTTGTATGCAGGAAAAAAACAGTGGTGACAGCAATGCATATCTATGTGTTGGGTGCAGCAAAAGTAAATATTATGCACTACAATAGTTCTCAAAGCAGTAATTTACACAAAATAAATTTGAATATAAAAATGAGATTCTAATTAGTTTACATACAAATCAAGAGTATTTTAAAAAATATCACAATGTTAAAAACGTGCTTTTTGTAGACCATGAATTGTCATTCACCCAAACTAAAAGCATATGCGGAACATCTGCTTTATAAGCTAAACTTAACATCTCCCATTATGAAAATACAGATGTTGCTTTGCTAAACTTTTTCTTGTTTTGTCTACAACTACTGAAAGACAGAGGCTTTCACTACACAATAATAGATCTCTTTAAAAACACATTTTAAAGAGTCTCATTTAGATTATTGTTTGCTCAACTTATCGTCCATTGGAAAGCACTTTTCACCGACTGTAATTTGCTTTTGATTGCACTTTTAAACCTTCTTGTTTGTTCTCTCTTAGGTAGGAGTTTAATTCACACTTGTTTGCTCGCTAGAGAGTTTTGTCTTCAGTATCTCTAATAAAAGATCTGTCGTGGTTGTTGGAACTTGTAAGTCCCTGAGCATTAGTCTCAGAGCTTACTTGTTGCCAAGCATGTTTTCATTGACAGTGTATCACTGTCAGATATAGAAGATATTGAATTCTGAACGCTTCACAACTTTCTAAAAAATAATGAAAAAAATCTGCATCACAATAAGGTGTGTAGACTTTGAGGATGCCAGAATGAATGATGGTTGAAGCAGGTGCTCATTGATGGTTGGCAGGACAGTTAGATGCTGATGCAGGCAGTATTGCTGTTTTGCTGAGGAATGTATGAAATGAAGGGGAACTTTAACAGTCACAGACAGTGAATATCAGCACAGATACAGAGAAAATGAAATTGCAAAAAAGAAAAAGCATTTACATTTATGTAGTAGACGAACTGTTTCTCAGCAAAGCGACTTTCCTGATTCAATTACAAGTTAAGCTCACCAAACCGCACAAAAGTAAACATCAAGAAATTGCTTAAATGTGTTCAAGTTTTAGATCAATTTTATCAAAACTCAACCAGCTACAATATTCTTTATAGCCTTTAGTAAAACAATACAAGGGTAATTGTTTATCTTTCTGTATGAATTAGCCAGTGTGTGTTGGCTGTGGTGGAATATCTTTATTTAATTTGTGCAAACACTGGCCGCCAGTGTAGAGAACTCAATAGCAGTACATGTGAGAGAACTTTCAGGGAGAAACCTTAAAGCTATTTATTTAAATATGACAACTTGCTTTGCATACAAAGGCTATAAGGCTATGACCTTGATTTTGAAATACTACAAGATGGTTTTTATGTCTCCTCTTGTGATAGACATAAGGACTTTATCATATCATCAATATCATTTATTTGTGAATAACTTGTTATTGTTATTCACTATTCGATATTGTTAACCTCTTATTCACTTACCTGAGTGACTTTTATTGTATGGACACAAAACCACTGAGACATTTCTTAAAACACCTTATTTTGTGTTTTGCAGAAAAAAAGTCATATGCAGGTTTTGAACAACATGAGGGTGAATAAATGACAGATTTTTTGATACCTTTAATTATTATTATTTTATTAAATTTGAGTGGAATGCCTATAGCTACCTGTCCACAGCTTTAATTCATTTAAATTCTTTGCACGTTTCTCTCTTTCAGATTTACAAAGCGCAAAGACCGAATGACTCGCTTCGGTCAGTCAGTGTGTGTCGTGTCCCGTCCCCATCTCCCCTCCCTCTGGCCTCCATGTGACAAGAAAAACTGTTCTGCCCAATACGATTCCCATGGATCGAGTTACTGCCCCTCTCACGCCGCACCGCTGCTGCTCGATTCACTCACTCGAGTCTCTGCCGGGCGGGTGGCGCACCGCTCCATAGCTCCGCACGCACTCTGCGCTTCACACATCCATTCACATCGACCTCGCCTCGTTGCCCGAAGATGACCGTCACTGTTACGGGGCCATCCATGAACCTAACCTCCTCCAACCGCGGAGAGTAGATCCGGAGCCGAGGAGAGAGAGAGAGAGAGTAACCCACCTCTCTCTTCTTCTCTCCCCATCATCTGTCTCAGTCCTCTGGGCAACAACCCCGATAACTGAAGACGCACGAATCTGCCTCAATCTACCGCTCACAGAAAACGCACTATTGCTTTTCGGGTTTCAAGACAGGTCTGGTCGGGATATTGTGGAAGTAATCTTTATTCAAGGATTGCTTGTCTCTGTATTCGTTGAAGATGGATAATATAAATGTGGAGTCGGTGGAGAAGGAGTGCGGAGCGCTCGGTGGATTATTTCAGGCGATTGTCAATGACATGAAGGTGAGGCGTTTGTGTTTTTTATACACGCATGTAACCGTATTTTCTTAACGTGCGTGACCTGCATACAGATGGTGAAGATGTCAAACCCCGTGCCTTTAAGCTAGTGCCCGTCTTGCAATATTAAGGGGTTAATGACAGCACATCAATGACATTCTTGCTCGCTAGTGTACATTAGATCAGCATGGCATGTTGTTGTTGGGTTTATATGATACGTTTCGCCCTAATGCCGGTGTGGTTGCTATATCAGAATACACACATGCATAAAGTGTGATGCACTGTATCCACACGGGAATGTTGTGCGTAAAGAGGAAATGGAGGGGGGTTCACACACAATAGGAAACAGACCAAACCGCTGCTGAATAAGCAGATGCGGCCGTGCGCCATTCCGTGTCACACTGAGAGATTTGTTGCGTCTGACTAACGGATTGCAGCGTCCTTTTATATCACCGTGTCTATGGGAATAAACGTGCCGTATTGATCTTCTGTCGAGCTTCATGTTTTTAACCGCATAGTAAAGCAGGTCAGATCTTCACCATGACTGCCCGTGTTGTCCGGGTTTCGCGTATTGTCGGTGCAGGCAATAAAATCCAGGCAGTCGTTTCCCACGAATAATCTAAACAGCGACCACATGACTTTCTCTCCAGAGAAGCTTTCAAGCTGCTTGTGTAGCGATAAAAATGTGATTTTCCTCACAGTGATAAAGCAGCATATCCACCCCATCTGTATCTCACCTCTGCTTTTTGACATGGCAACACACATCTTCTCATTCATAATTGAACCATTTTTCCAGCATGCTTGTGGACACCATTTGCTTCAGTGCCGTTAAAAGGGCTATTGCAAAATATGGGTCAGTCATCATGCCAACATGCATCCTCTGTTGAGGGATATTGAGTACACGGTGTTGTTGGCACATGGGGTCGATGCTTTTTGCCTTAGAGCTTTCAATGTTGGTGTCTGGTGCTCTGTTTGGTGCAGTTCTGTCATACATTAATGCCGACTGATAAATGGGGATTCTGGCTTCACCTTTACGATTAGGTTGATTCAGATGCTGCACTGTTCCTGGTCTCACTCATTCTCGTTCTGTGATTGGACCTCTGTGATGCGTGGATGCAATGCAGACATGCGATTTACCCTCAACATTTTCTTATGTTGTCTGTGTTAATATAATGTAGGAGACGTACCAGATCACAGTAATTTGAGCTATTAAATCGTTTTATAGTGGTGTATGATATCTAGTATATTGATTAATATTTCTGTTTGTGTAGTACAGGCCTTTTAATAATGAGTCTGTAAATGAAGTTATTAGTGAAACATCTTTTACTGTCTGCTGTCTACGTCTGCCTGTGCATGTCTTTGTTTGTGGGTTGTAGGCAGCCTGTGGGCATGCCAGCTCGCTTGTCATACGTGTCTCATCACCAGAATGTCAGCTGGATCTTCTTTGTTCCATCTCAAAAATCTCAACAGTGAAATCAAGAATTCAAGAAGGGTCCTAATTCTCTACCTGAATCAATGAAGTCTGCATTTGACTCACTGTTACACTAACCTATACTGTGTGTCTGCACTAGCCTGTGAGAAAATAAATTAACTGTACATGAACGATTACTTCATTCCTGCCAAATAGGACAATAATAAATACACCAGAATCATTTGAAGCATACAGGCGAATGTGAACATCATATTTACATGTTGAAACCAATGTCAATTTATTTTGGCTTGAGAGCTGTTTGAGTGTGTTTTTGTGTTGGGGTTGGGTCTTGGAAGGGCATTGTTATAAAAAGATTGTTATGAGTATGGCCCTGGAATATGGGGGGTGGGTGGGTGGAGTGGTGATTTGTATTTGAAAGGGTCAGGGAGGGATGGGATGGAGGAATGGGGTGGATGTCATTTTTAGGCCCACATTCTAACCCCCCTGCTTTAAGAGCCCTACGAGAGAAAGAGAGAGAGAGTCACATCAGCATTAGACATGAGAATGACATAAGCACACAGATGTCTGTTTGCCAGCAGGACCTGTTGTATATAAATGCTGTTTACATTCACATGCCTCACCATGAGCTGAGCATACCAGCCTATAAATGAAAGACGCTCACATACATTTGCACAGTTTGTCTAGATTTCAGTTTGCTTTTGACAGCTGAATCTGAACTTTGTCTTTTGAATGTTTGTCTGGATATTGAACTCAGATCATGGTATATACGTGATTGTGATATAGCTGATGGAATCTCTTACATTTCCTGTGAAGATTGTGGGTGGAAATGTACAGAAAAAACAAGACATTATATGATGAGATCATCTTAAAGGCATAGTTCACCCTAAAATTAATTGTCATCATTTACTCACCCTCATGTTGTTGAAAATGTGTACATAACTTGTTTTGGTTTTGTCCATACAATAAAAGTCAATAGGGACCAATGTTGTTTGGTTACGTGTTATTCAAAATATCCTCTTTTGTTTTCTGCAGAAGAATGAAAGTCGTTTTGGTTTGGCATAAGTAACGAGTAAATAATTTTTTGGGTGAACTATCCCTTTAACAAATTTTAGTCACTGTATGGACACTATTGATGGAAGTCTGTTACAGGCTTGCCTGAAAGATATGAGAATGAGAGCATGTGTCACTGTTTTCCTGTCTTTCTGTTTTGACCACACACCTCATTCCCACTCATTATGTATCTATTTATTTATTAATTTGATACACCACTGAAACGATGGTGTAAGGCTTACGGCATCTAAATTGAGCATGTGTTTTCACTGGCCTCTTGTTAAAGATGAATCAACTGGTTTTGAATGAAGGAGCTTTTCTTGGCAATGTGCCCACACCACTCAGTGCGTCTTTGTTGGGCATGTCAAACGTATCTCATCTCTTGTGTCTGCTGACATGAGCAAAATCTCTCAGAGTGATGAGTAGAGATATAGTAGAAATATATGTCAAATTAATGTTTTAGCAATCAGGTTTAAAGTTGAGAGCTTTGCTTTTGGGAATACCATCATGTACGCCCAGTAGCCCTTTGCGAAGGATAAGTCAGAGCTGAGGATTGTGGGTTTGAGTCCCATCTGGCTTGCTTTAAGCTTAGTTGAGCCCACAGCAGAATATGTATCAACCTAAGCTGCATTTCATTTTAAAACCGTCTTTCCCACATGGCGGCAACCTAATGGCTAAGGATCGGGGTTTTCAACAGAGAGAATCCAAATTCAGTGCCAATTACAGGGGTCCCAGGAGAAGCTTTGAGAGCATAATCCTACTATCACCGTCGTGCCATTAGGCAAGGTTAATCTTGAGGTCCCCTTTCTTGACATTTGTATACTTTAAATGGCTTTGAAAAGTAAGTGACTTTTTAAATGGCATTGAATTTCATTTATTCTGCAGGTGGGGTCTAGACATAAATGATTGTGTTTTTCACTTAAGAAAGCCACAGCAAGACATTAATGTTGTCCATAAGGGCACCTGTACTTTCATCCTGATGACAGTCCTTCCTATTAAAATTCCACAATTTCTCAAAATGGTAGTCCATCATGGTAACCTCCTTTCCTTTTTCGTTACGTACTGCTTTGGGATATACGACATCTAGTATCTCTGAGTGGTTTCTGTCATATACATTTCAATCAGACTAAGTACCCTTCCTGTGAGGAAGACAACATAGGCGGGAGGAGGGTGTTAGAAAGTGAAAGCTCTGTGATGTTTTATCTGTACCAGTAAAATTATTGCGTCTCTGTAACAGCTCCCATTCATATGTTTGTGTGTTTTGTTGTAATCAGGAATGAGAGAGGAAAGGAAACTACTGATGGATGCATATTAGATGAGGAAAAGGAAGCCTGTAGATGGAATAAGGAAGTAAAAAGCATTCACACAAAAAAGACATTTTTGTTTTAGAAAGAGATGAGCGAGAGATATGAAGAGATGTAAGGCGTAACATTGTGTGTTAAGTGATCTCTGTTATTTATTAGCTTCAGACTCTGTGGAAGATGTCAGAAATAGAGATGATCTGTCTCTTTTGATTCATTCATCAGGACCAAGAACTTCTGTGTACTGTATTGAGAGCCTGACAGCTTTGAACACACTGGCAGTTCTCTGTCCTCTGCCCACAAAGGCACAAAGCCAATCAGTGCCGCTTCAAAGGACCCAAGCGGAAGCAAAACAGCCAGTCACGTTAGCCTCTCAGTGTCAGTTCTCGAAACCATGCATGCCTTCATTCCCCCATTCATCCCCCTGTCTGCTCATTGTAAAGGTGGAGGAGGGTTAGAGATTGACTTATCAAGAGCAGCATATCAAGGTCCCCCAGAGACCCTTCATTAGCTAAGAGACCAAACCAAGCACAATATGAATATGATAAACATTTGTATTTATGGAAAATACATCCAAAAGTTATCATTTGTTTTTATTGGATATGTTAAAATAGCTTAGCTTTGCTTATAAATTATGAATGATGAAGTATGCAATCTCACTGGTTTATCATGCAGTGGTTTACTGCATGTCTGCCAGTGTAATTCAGGGTTGGTGATCTGCCAAACAGAAATCTGGTATGCAGCAGACAAGCAATATTATTTTATTTCAGTCCCTAAAGAAGTCAAACTTTACAAACGTTTGCCACTGATTTTGTGTTACATTTAATCTAGTGTTTGTTGTTGCTCAAGGATGAGCTTGATTTTGTTAGTATTGACGTTTTACAAACTCCCACTTTCACTTCATTTAACGTTTGACTGGAACAGCGTAGTAGTACAGATTTATTGTGCGTAATCTGTAACTTTATTTACATCTCAGTCATCTTATTTTTCTTATTGTAAAGAAACAAGTATTTCTTTTTGATAAACCCAGCAGAGTCCCATATACTATTTATTTTCCAAGCAGCTGATGTTTAGGGTTTTTTTTAAACTAGGTTTTAACCTCTAAAAGCTTTGTGTGTCATAATGTATTGAACCAAGAGCTGTAAACCATTAACAGATACAAGTGTATGATATAGTTAAGCACAAACGTCTAAGTAATTAAATAATTTTGAATTTACAGTAGACAACTTATACCAGTGATATATATAAAAAGTGATATCATAGACCAGAGCTTTGGCTTGAGGCACATGCAGTGATGTTTTGCTATGAATTATAATATAAAAATCCATTATAGTTTTATAGTTGGAGGCTTTGTTTGTGTGTTTGAATTGATTTAGTTGTGGAAATGGTATTAAGCTAATGCAGTTCTACTTTTGTCTTCCGCAGTCACCAGTGAGAGCAGCGGGGGAGAAACAAGATATTAAGCCAGCAATGAGCTTTTCATTTTAGGGGCATAGTATAAAAATGAGTCATTTGAACTTTGACAGAATGTGTCTTTAGGCTCTGAAGCAGTGCCTCTTCAATGAGATTTCATTAGCAAGAAAGATGGTCAGTAGTGATAAAATCAGTCTTCCATAGACAGCTGTGGACATCTGGAGTCAGACTGTGTCTTTTAGTTATGCGTTGGTGTAGGTACATAGCGGATGGAGTTTCTGTAACCTGGAAAATAATGATGCTAGCAATGTCAAGGTCATAGCTTACATTCCTATTACATTTTGTAAAAATTCACCTTTAGTGCAACCAAATGCATAAATATATGGAATTATTTAACAAAATTTGTATTTTCATGAATGGTTGCATTTGTTTAGGGATCATTGACAATGATGCAGCTTAAATTGACCAGGAAGCATTTCCACTGAATGCATTGAGCTGACCTTTACAAGTGCCATCATCATAATCAATTGAATTTAATCCTCACCACATTATCAAAGCACAGAGTTTGTTTGCCCTGGAGACCTCTAAAAACCAAATTGGGTAACAACTGACAGAAACAACGTAGAGCCGATGAGAGCAAACAGTGAAGTGGCAGATCAATATTTCATCGTGCACTTGATTCACCTGCCATGAGCAATGATCTTCTCACAGATCCTTAGTAAGAATGTTTAGCATTGCACTGATTGAATTGAAGTGTCTCTGGAGCTGTTCTGTGCACAGTCATTGTGTTTATGCCAGATGTGGTAATATTTACAAACCTTGTAGTATCTCTGCATTTTGTTGTTGGAATGGAAGACATGGCTTTGGCTTTTATCATCTGCCTGGATGTTTTTTTTTGTCTTAATAAATTCCACCTTTAATGCAGTTTTTCCACTTGGGTTGGCAAAACAGAAAATGGACCGCTTGCTTATCTCAGCATGATTTGGACATACTTATCCAATTGTTTGTGGGTCACTGCGCAAGGCCAAAAAGAGGAGTAAAGAAGAGATCAGAAGATGGGAAATAACGTTGGGTGAAAATGAAAGCCGCTAGATTAAATATTTGTATAATTGGTATCATAGCTGTTCTGGTATTGGATTATCCCAGTGAATATGCTAATGTCCAGGGAGGGATAAAAGAGGCGTGTCTTGCACCTTATCATCCGTACACAAGCCTCCCTAAGATGATGAACCTCAGTCCCGTGCAGCAGATTAGAGCACTTCAGACAGTGCAGGGATCCCTCCGGGAACAACGCCATGAGATTTCACAGCAAATTAGCAGACATCAAACAAGCAGGATGACGGCAGATCAAAGTTGAGTCGCTCTCCATCTTTGTCTGTGTACCAGCGGCTTTTGTAGTGTCACCAGTGACTCTGCCCTTCTGTATCATCTCTCCCGTTTCCGTCTCTCTTCTTGCTTTTTTTATTTATTTCCCTTTCTATCCCTCCAGTCTTAACGTGACTGTCTCTTTTCTCTTTATCTCAAGATCATGTTTTTTGTGTGAGGGAAGAGATGACACAGGGGGGTTTGGGGGTAATAAGTGGGTGTATTAGGAAGGGGAGGGGTTTCTTTCAGTTGTTGAGCACGAGCCTGACCTCCAGCTATGCTCTCAAGTACAGATAATTTCACCTCTTGACACACAGCGGCCTGAATCTGCTCTGCTCAAAGCCCGATGGAGTGCAGCATTCTTCAGACCGCTAAGAAAGACAGCTGTGACTGATCTGAGTGTGTTGCCAATAAGAGTGAAATTTAACAACGTCTGATGACAGGCACAAGCATTTCCCCACTTACGCAAGTGAACAGAAGCTGGATGTAATCGTTTGAGGACAGAAGCTGTTTTATATGAATGCGGTGTGTCTTTAAGTAGTTCAACAACAAAAACAGATTTGCGCTTGGAAACATATGATGGATCTTTAATGTATATTATTGTACAATAGGGCTACCATGGTACATGTCCAAAAACATGTATATGTTTTTATATACTGTCATTGCATGAGGATATGTTGGTAATTTCAAATAATCTGTGCCAAATTAAACCACATACAACTGAAATTGAATACCAAAAAATTATGAGTTTTTAATATATTCTTGTGTACAGTGTTTGTGTATATATATTTATATATATTTAAGTGTTTGTACATCTTAGACGTGAGATTGAGGAAAACGGCATTACAGCTCAAGATGACGGTCATAAGATTGTGTGTACTAGTGGTCATGCTTGTTAGTTGCTGCTCAGCTACTGTGATATTCTGTTTAGCCCGCGGCCTGTTTTATACAGACTTCACACATGAGCTTTGCTGTCTGCGTTTCCATGGCAACAAGGCGGCGAGACGTACACGGCTTCTCCCCTTATCGCTGGATGACATTCCTCGTCTTGCCCCAGGGCAAGCCATGCCTCCAAATTCACATTCATATATAAAAATACATCCGATATGTTAAGGGTCAGTTGTTTTTCTATGGCGAACAAACGGCACATTTACATTGTCTTTTATTTCACAATTATTTGTGATTCTTTTTACAAAAAAATATGCATGCATTGGCTGATATTTTCCTCTGTAGTGGTGACTATGCACTACATGCACTACAATGTAAAAATTGAATAGATGCTCAAACAAGCACATGAACTGTCCACACTTTCAGCTCACCTTGTGTTTTTGTTCTTTTTGCAGTGCTCATATCCTGTGTGGGAAGACTTCAGTGCCAAGGCCACCAAGCTGCACTCTCAACTCCGGTAATTCTGTGTGCTGTGCACATCCGCACCTGTCGTTATGAAAGGAAGTTTTTATTTAATACTGAGAAAAGACTGTCAGTATCATCCATTTATCATGTCGGTTTTGTGCTTTTCAGAACCACTGTGCTGGCGGCTGTGGCCTTTTTGGATGCTTTTCAGAAGGTGGCAGACATGGCAACCAACACGAGAGGTGGGCACATGAGGATTATTTGTGATTGTGTGGGTGTGGTTGAGACTGTGTGTGCTGTCCATCCTTGTATCTCTCAGTTTGAGGGTTATGCACAGCAGGAAACTGTACTGGTGAGGGACAGATATACCCTGTGGTGTCCAAAACTGAGGATTATAGGTACAGAACATCTAGATTTAATGCCCTCATTTGGCTAAGCATGTGTGATGCCTCTGTGTTAATGTGCATATTTCTGTGTGTGTGTGTATCTCTTGTCAGTTATTATCGGCTCCAGACATATAATCTGCTGAATATTTAGATTTTCTGCTCATATTTTGGAAAATATGTAGGATTTTGCACAATAGCTTTACAAATGGTAATATATGTTAAACATAGCTGAAATATGTAAAATGGTGGTATATGTGTGTGTGTGTAGAGCTATACATCTGTGTAGGCCAGGTTATCATTTCATGTTACGGTATACAGTATATGTTATATTGTTTTATGATTGTCTTGATACAATTTTATGTCTTGAATTTTAGCACAAAAATATTATATTTGAATTAGGCGCCCTCACAAAACTAGAAAATAGACTGATGATATGAAGAATTGACAGTAATACAGTAATAGTTTGTTGTTTTATCTTACAAAGCCAAGGTCCAACAGAGAATCTGTTCTGAATCTGTAAAAGAAAACCAACAGCTTTGTTATTTACTTGCATTACATTAGCATGTATGTTTTTAAAGCGACTTACAGTTCTTTTAAGATACATTTTAATAGTTTGTGTGTTCCCTGGGATTCCAGCCTGTGACCTTTACATTACTAGCACCATGCTTTACAAGTTTGCATTATAATTATATTATTGCATTAGGGTCGTTTTCTTTTGTCTGGGGTTTTGCTTTTTTTTTTTAATCTCGTCTAGTGGACGACCTGAGGTTAAGAGTGCGTTTGATGGAGGATGATGATCTGTGTTTGTGTGTGGGCATGTTGTGTTTTTAATGAGCTGACGGAGCTGGTAGCTTTCCTGTTTGTCTTGTAAAAGCAGTGAGGATTGCATCCGACCCAACCCCCCGCCCTCTGTGACCCATAGGGGGCTGTTTTACATGGGGTACAAAGAGAAAAAAGCTTGAGGAGAGATTGGAAATGCTTAATGAATGAACATTAAACAGTATAGAGGAGAAGGGCCTAAGCGTGGCAAACATTATTTTAATACAACTATTATTCACTTATTTATATTATTGTGTTTAATGTTATGTAGAGGTGGTTTAAATTATTAATAAATATTATTATTATTATCACTTCTTTGTTTTGCTTTAAAGACAATTACATAGTGTGTAGTTGTCTTGGACAGATTAATGTCTCTTTATCTAATCACATTAGATGTGTAGACATTCAGCTAATCTTTCACACAGTTTTAGTGATTTGATATGCAGATATGCAAGCTTTTGAGTCAAACTGAGTCGTCCCTGCAACACGGGCATAGACGGGCATATGTCATAGTACACGTATGAGCTTTAAGTCAACATACAGTAGAAGCATACAGTAGATAGCAAGGTGGACCACTGGAGGAAAAAGCTGTGTTGATATTATAGAGAGCAGATGTCACAGATGCAGAAGCATGAAATAGTATATATATGGCAGTATACATTTTGCTTAAAATATTCATTCCTTTCAAGTATCAAAATTTAATCCAGGACACTTGGTTGTGGGCTGGTACAGTTTATGTTTAGGAGACCCCCTCCCCATCACAGCAATACAAACTGCCACGGAGCAAAGGAGGAGATGGCAGTGAACTGTAACGAAACGGAAGCAAACACAACCATACACGCAAACGCACCCCAGGCCTTCATTCCCTCGGTGGGGGTCTGCCACTATATACTGAGGAAGGAAACTGATGCTTCCTGTCTATAACTGCCTATAATCTGCTTCTCATTTACTGTCCTTTAACTGCTCTTCACCCTTAAACTCTTCCTCCTCTCTTTCTGACAAGTAGCTATAGCGTGCTATGTTCTCACATTGGCTGTAGTATAACTTGAGATTATGGTCTCAGATGGCTTCCTTTAAGAAAAATCAGGGCTTCAGCCAAGTTTTTGCCTCTTTCAGATGTGTATAATAAGTGGCAGGGGGAAAGAACACAGCGTCAGGAGGCCTTAATAATAATCTTGTTCTGTATGGATGGTTTCAGAGGAGGGAGACTGGCTGTGTGTGTGAAAACCCTAATTCATGAGCCAGAATCAAAACAAAAAGTGCTTATCCTCTCCAGCTCCTCTTAGTCTCTCACTCTCTCTTTCTCGCGCTCGGTCTGTCACACAGAGACTCTCTTTCCCACTCTGTTTTCTCTTGGCGAGAGAGAATGCTGATAGATCGCAGTCTGTTTTGGAAGCCTGGCACAAGGGTGCTCGTAAAAAAATGCAGTCTGCAGATGCGCGCGCGGAGGGCTCGTCCGGTGCTTCATTGCATGAGCCGAATAGTAGCAACCATAATGAACATCATAAATCTGATTCATGCACCGGGGGGCAAAATGGCTTCCCCTCATAGTCACGAGGAACGTGGAAAAAATGTCTGCCAGCTCAGCAACCGACAAGCTATTTGGAGAATCAGTCTGAGGGGGGTTAGTGTTTCCCCAGATGTTGGAAGTACACTTGGTGTAGGCAGCAGGGTGTTACTATTCACACAACCATGTAAGCAAACACTGAAAGGAACATTCTCAGTGGCCTTTGCACTGCTATTTCTGATTCAAGCAAATAGATATATCGTTCAGCCCGCTTTCGATTACAACTATAGAAAGTATGCTAGTTGGAAATGTTTGCATACGTTGTATGTGGCGGACAAATTCATATTTGATAATTTGCTTGTCATGTTTTGTGTGGTTTAGAAGATTCACTTGCATTTTGAGTAATTTATTTATTGTATCCAAGTCCATCTGTGTCCAAAATCCCACTGTTTGCCACTCATAGCCAAGTAGCTGACAGCCAGTGACCTTGAATGATCTGGTCTCATTACATCCATTTACAACTATTGCTTTTTCCTATAAAAATATGTATTAACTTGTTAACTGTCACTGCACATATTGAGCATGAAAATGCACTATCCAAACTACAGTTTTTTACATTTTTAATAAATTTTTTCAAATCTTTCATTTTTTTTAAATATCATTAACCCTCACATTTTTATTATTTTTCATTTGTTTATTGTTAGTAAAATATTTATGAATGAGTTATCTTTTTGTCAATATGTAGTTTGTCATTATTAACTTAGAATATTAAAATGAATAGTGGAATAATCTAAGTGTTCCTCCTGAGGAACGGTGACAGTTAACAGGTTAACTAAAGAAGATGTTTTGAATATTCTAAAAAAAGCAGTCTCTGTTTATTTATATAAAGTGCTTTATTAATGTCATTGCACTGTACGTTTGATAGCAGTGTTAGACAAAAAACTATTAAAAAAAACATAAGATGCAAAAATCGCTTATTACAAACCGTCTGTGGCTTTACACTCCCCATCAACACTCTCTTATTACAAGAAAATGAGTGCTCTTTAATTCTACAGGGTGGTTTGATGGTACAAGACTCCCTGTTGGCAGGACGAGCCTGACTCAGCTTTTCCTGTATACATTCCCAAACACGCACACACTTCTGACCTCCTCTAAGGAACACCTGTTCTTACTGAGAGACTTGTACAGCTCAGCACTCCCAGACCTTCCCAAACTACACATAACTTCAACACCTTATTATCATGAAACACTATTAACATAGGACAGGATGTTTGAAGGTTGTTCCTGTCTCTGAGGTGAAATTATATCCTCATAATAAAGACCACCAGCACATAATGACTTTGTTACTCTCTGTTAGTCGTTCTTACAGGAATTATGTAAAGTTTGCTTGCTTAACATTAGGAGAGATTCTTTTGATCTTTTTTACTTGTTAAGCCGTTGCATGTGACCTTCGTTTTTGTCGTCTTGCACTACCTTTCAGCTGCTGTGCAGTTCTTATCTAAAGTAAATATTTTTACTGGATCCGACCCTTAGGATGACTTTTGTTGGTGTGATGTAAATGTAATGTAGTCAGATTGGTTCAGAAAAATAAACATTTTGACATTTTAGCATTACCTGGCAAAAAGGGAAAGTTAAAATCTTTATTGTTAGGAGATTGTACACTGTACATTTTTTGCATCGGTTCATTTTATAAAACAGCATAATGAGGTTCTATAATTTTTCTTTATTGCCAATAAAAAAGTGGTTAGAACAGATTATAGTCCTGATTAAGATATGTGCCTGTGTGACCCTCCAGCATCTGGTTACCCGAGAGGATTCAAAGCATGCAGCTGTATGACATAGTTGTCAAAAACTGATGGAGAGACCGATTTCTGCTGTGCACAATGTTCTTGTGAAATACCCATTTACATTTTTTTTTTATCTCACAAATAATTTGCCATCTCACCATCAATATCACTATATCGTGTTTTTTTTGCTTCTGCTTAACTCTAGCCTCCTCATTGGTTGTAACATCTCAATATCATCTCATCCCAACAGACCAAACATACATGTGGATGAATGCATGTGTTTTGCAGTGGGCACTTGGCATTTATTTCAGGAGTATTTTTTTCCATGGTTAGTCACAAGCTAATCCGAGACACTGGATGCGGCACAGTGGCATGTAACACAGGTAGAGTCTGTACCCACTGCCAGCCATCTCATCGCAGGAAGAGGGAGATCACGCATTGTTGCCTAGCAACAGAGACAGAGGTGCCCCTGTTGCTTGTAGTGTTGCTAAGAAACTGGGAAAAATGTTGCAATCGTTTGTGGTGTTTGCATGGTAGGCTACAATCAGAGGAGCTTGTCGTCACAAGCTGTTACACTCTTTTTCAAAGCTTATGTGCTCTGAAAATTCAAGCATTCAGCGAAGTATGCTATGGATTGTGCGTGTGCTGTATGTATGCAGTATGTGTGTGACTCGTACCAAGGTCATGGGTTACCAGGGAAGATGTGTAATTGATCAAATAAACCTCGAAAATGCTGTGAATCGCTTTTGTCAAATGTATAAATGTAGACGAAACTAAACCAGGACTTTTGGGTTAACAGAGAGGAGGAGGATGTGTCTCGTGTCCTTAGAAACAGAATCTCTGTCTCACACATAGCTGCATGAACATACACCCGCTGCTCTCATTAAGAAGATGGGAGACTTGCCTTGGCAGAGAGGTTTAGTTTCTGCCGCTTCCCACGTACATGCTGCTGGCTGCAGGCACAAAGAGAGCCTGTGACACAAGGAAGTGTCCTCACAGAGAGCTGGAGAGAGAGAGAGAGGAAGAGAGGCAAATAGATGAGCATTGTGAATGCAGCTTAATTAAAGACAATAATGTTGTTTTTGTAGCACATTCTCAAAAACAAACGGCTGACTCAGGGAGGTGGAGATGGCCTAGTTTCCCACTCAAGAGGATGAGATGGAACAGAGATGAGTTCTCAGCATAAGAGAGAAAGAAAGTAGAGATGAGATGGGCTTTGCACCTCAAAGCATTTTTTTTTTAGTTATATAAAGTACCTTTTTCTGTGCCTCTATGACTTGCGTTGATGTGTTAGATTGCAAAGTATTATTGTTTTCAAGCAGATTGTCCCTTATCTGCCATTGGACAGGCAAGCCAATAGTCTCGCCCCATGCTCGTGATATTGTTATAGTACACTCCTGAACTTATTTAAAGGTAAGAAATTAAATTCTTTGATCTTTATATCTCAATATATGTGGTTTATTTGTGTTTTTGAGTATGAGTGGTTGATGGTGATCAGTGGGTTAGCCCGGGCCGGACTGAGTATAATCCCTACTATTAAGCATCAGCAACCAGGCGTGATTTACTTCTGCAGACACTACTGCTGGCTCAGCTGCTCTTATCATCATAAACACATTTCATAAACCAGACTCTGTTGCCTCCATCTATCCACCAGTCTGTCTGAAAACCTATCTACAAATGCCCTATCACTGCACCCACCAGTGGGACAAATCTTGCATCAGGCCGCTCCGGAGAATTTCATGTATGGGCGTGTGCTTTTCTAACATTGCCTATAAATGTCTGGAAACGCTATAAACTGCTGAAGTCAAGCCCTACTGTGCAGACACGAAACCCACAGAGTCCACACACCATATCAGCAGTGTTGCACCATGGGAGTGCCAGATGACAGGGTCAGAAAATGAGTATAGATTGCACAGATCTGTAATGCATGATGAGATTATTAGAACATGAATGGAGGCAGAATAAATCAACATTGACAGATTTATGGATATTTGAAGTGGCAATACCATCATCCTATTTTCTTCTCCCACAATTTCAATCTCTAACCTTCCTCATCTTTTACTATTATAGTCTTATTTTGCCCTCTTTCTTCACCTGTTCCCAGTGGATGAAACTCTTATTCTTTCTTCTTTAAATGAGTTTAGTATTTTTCCTCCTCTGGTTGTCATGTCACCTGCTCTTACTTTAAATTCACTGATCTTTCCTTCTTTCTCTATCTCTCTCTTGTTTTCACACACAGCTGTGTTGTTGGTCCTTTGGGTTTGTTGGCATGGCAATAGGCTCTGCAAATTATGATCCTAATTTAGGATTTAATGTCTTTATATGCCCTTGTGTGTACGCCCATGTCATTTTCTGTCTGTGCATGTGTGTATGTCTAGAAATGGGCAACTGTGCTGGATTGCTTGAAGTCTTTGCTCAAGTGCAATGTGTGTGTATGGGTAAAGGCAGAGAAAATATTTGATATGTATATATGAAAGCATACATTTTAGGTACAGAGAAAGCGGGTACGGTTGGGGTTTAGCCAGCGGCGTAGAAGAAATCTAAAAATGGGGAGAAGGGGTGCATTAAAAAACCAATCATGGAATATCACAGAATTAAAATTCATGAGCAAAGCTGATGTCGACATTTACTGTAAAATTATACTTATTATAATTGAAATAGTACTTATTATAATAGAATAATAGAAATTTCTGAAATACTCACATGGAGGGCACTAGGGTGCAGATTTTGCCCTGCTTAAGGTTCCTGTGAATGGCCTTCCTGGCCATTAGTGTGTTTGTCTGGTTTGTCACCATTGTCTTGTTATGTTTGAAACCCTGGACACGGAAGAGGTCAGCAAGGGCTGTGGGTTTTCAGCCCTGATGAAATGATTTCAGGGCTCTACAGTTCAGGACAATTTTTCCCACAGCCTGTAGACTAAGGAGAGCTGGAGCTCAGCCAGATGGGATAGCTGTTTGTAGGGCCTTTCTCAGGGAGCCCCTCCACGAAATTTGGACCCATGACAGAGGAGAAGTCTTCAGTGCTATGCTTTAATGCTCCAAAATTTATACAAAATACTCAACGTCTTCATTTTTTCCCACTTATTCTCTATTTTTGTTATTAACTTTTACTGTTTGTCCTTTCTGTCAACCCTTGTTGGTGTGTTAGGAGTAATTTCACCCCTTTGTCCCCTTCACACTACTTCAACAATGGTTTCTACACTCAAAAAGTGTGCAGTTGTTATCCTAAGGATTCATTTCAATCTAATCTGACCCTTAAGAATTGATTTAGTTGGTGTAATCTCGTGTAACTGTGTTGATTTTGTCATACCACAATATTTTATTACTTATTCAAATTGTACTAAACAAACATGGTTTAGGTTAGGTTACCTCACGAAACATTTTTATGTACTTTGACTCCAGGAATGTTTTAAACTCTGGGAAGTTTGACATCTTTGAACACACACAATACTGTTTCTTGCTGACTGTAACTTTGTTTTTATTTAGAGTCAGTGTATATAATCTGTTTAACCACATAATTATTATAATAATGCTAATGAAATTCAGTCCATCTGGACAATTAAATAAGTTTTCAAAAATTACATTTTAGCTGTAAAACCTAACAGGAAGTCATAATAACATGTTGTTTATGAGATCCGAGGACACAAATTCCTCATGCCTAAAGATGTGTGTAAGAGAGAATATTAATGTGTGTGTGTGTGTGTTTTGATTGTTACTGCATCGTGGGAGTTGTTAAGCATTGCTAGTGGAGCATGTATTAGTATATTGACTGTGTATGTTTTAAACATACTATAAATTAAATTACTGTAATGTTAGAGTAGAAATACGAAGAGTTAATAATTATAATTATAGTATGTATGTGTAAAATGCCTCTACTTGCATACATCTGTGTGAATAAGGGCAAAGCTCAGCAGATGGTGGGGTCATTATTGCAACATCAGGCTACAGAGAGAGTTTAGAAGGAGGGAGTACATATGTTACTGTATGTGAAAGAAGCATACGTTTGTAACCGTGTGCATTTACACTTAACAGAATGCTGCAGCATTGTATTGCATTGTGACAAGAATTAGATCTGTTAATTTTTGCATTTACAAGCAGGCGTTAACGGCTAAAGTAACCACCCCCTGGAGATTGTGTGTGTGGGCCTTAGCCGCCTTCTTTCCATCATCGCTTATCCTGTCCCGCAGAAACATATTTCCACTCGCTGATTTACATGCACGCATATACACACCCTCCCCAAATCTCATCTCAATGTTATTATCCTCAGCCATTATCTGTGGTCATCAGGAAATAAGCTGCTGGACATAAAACATCATGAGATCGCAGCCTTTTTGATGGTTGGTTTTCTTCCCTAGAGATTGGGTGAGATGTCCTCACAGTTTCTTATCTTTAGAATGCTTTACATATTTTCAATCATGCACATTTTAATCGGAAAATTTGTGATGTCTGGAATGCTTTATGACCAGAGTCATAGTTTTAATAGGGAGCACGGAGTGCATTCATGGCTAGAGGTTTTGGTGGTGTAACCCTAGAGTACAGTACAATGACTGTGGCCTATGTGATTCCTGAGAGGAATGTACTGTATCAGGTGATGGAGAATCTGGTCTGCAAGCAGCTGAAACAGAAAGAAAAAAAGAAAACCAAAGGTGTTTCCATTGGTAGAGCATTGTGTTAATAATGCAAAGGTTATGGGTTGCCATCCAGGCAAACACACATACTGATCAAATAAAATGTATAAATAAAAGCCTACCAAATATGTAAAAATAATGTTCTTTAAATCTAACTACAATATGAGCTGATATAAAAAAATTCTCCTGATACAGTAGGTGAATAATATCTAGGTGATTTTCTCCATTTTAAGTGTTGGACATTATCCATTGGGCACTATCTTACAAGGAACTGTAAAGTTGTCAAATTTGAAAAGTAAGGAAATGTGAGCTGGTGTAAGTGCTGTGGGTAAAAGGTTGTGCCTTGTAATCAAATTTACTTCATAATTAAATTTATTAAAATTTATTTGTAATACACACCTGCAAAAAATGCAGCCACTATGTGCGTATGGTATGTGTGTGTCTGTGTGTAAGGTGTCAAAGATATCTTTGGAGAAAGGAAACAAATCTCTCATCTTCCTCTCAGGAGTTTTAGCATGTGTCCACACTGATGAAGCATCACAGTCCACACCTCAGAAGACTGTGAGAATAGGTTAAGAAAAGGGAAAGTTCAGCACACACTATGGCAACTGTTCAAATGAGTGAGCGTTTGTATTGTTTAGTGTTGGTGAGCTCATGTCCTGTGAGTGCTGTTTTTACCACCTACTGTACATGGATCCTCCAACACGCCAGCCATGAAGTCATCGTGCTTCCTGAAATGTTGTGGCATACATCCAAACAAGCCAGTGAGAAAAAAGATTGAAGAGAAGTTGTAATACCTTTTATGGGTTAACAAGAAGCCAGCACGTGAGAGACAAAAGACTAGCTGAAACGGGCCGGGGCGATGCCTTGCCATGTAATACTTGTTTTCACTTTTTATACTTTTTAATGAAAAGGACATCTGGCTACAGCAGTGGCATATTTTTAGCCACAAACTTCCTTTTAGAGTAAATATTTCTTGCCCAATGTCTTCTTATACCTCAGGAGGGTTTGGTAATCAGATGCAGTCTCCGTCATGGCCTGAAGCCCAGCTGATTCCCATCATCTTCCATTACGCAGCCATACTTAACAGCTGTGCTGATTGGTCCACTAGCTTTGTCTTGCACCTTGGGGCCAATCATCTGTTTCGGGTTCATTTTAAAGCAGGTGATCGGAAGCTTTGAAGTGCCAGCCGTTAGCTAAACCAGCATTCCCCATGATCTGCATTACAGCATAGCTGATAAAGCTGCTGGCCATCTAATGAAAAGGTTCACCCAGCATTCACCTTACAACTAATCCTGTAATACCACTTGAATCTTTTACTGGCTTTGGGTGGAGATTCCTTGATCTTTGTGTTGAGGTTGTACCATCTGGAAAGCATCAAGTCCAGATCCTTAAGATGGTTTAAAGTTAGAAATTCTTTCTGTCAACATTGACAGATAAACCTCAAATGAAGGGTTAATGTGTTAATGTGGGTTATGCATGAAAAGAAAAATTATATGTTCACGTAAACGTTACTGATTAAATCTTGTATGCTTAACTGAGCAATCTGTGAATCTTGTTTGGGTTTGTTCATCATTCAGGTCACTGAATAACCAGGTTATTCTTTTAGAAATTAATTGCTTTATCGAAATTGGTCATTTTTTTACACTGTTTGTGTTTGCTTCATCATGTCTAAATAAAGACCTGTTCTAAATATGAAGGCAATGAAAGGAGAATACTGACCCGACCAGAGGATGATCTGGATCTACTGTTGTAACTTCTGTAGGAAAGTTTTATATCTTGATAAGAATGACACATGATTGGTGCTTTAGCATCTCGGAGGATTTTTTGGCCTCAATCAGAAGGACACTGAGGCCTGCAGACCTACTTTACTTCATAATTATAATGCTTTTACTGGTAAAGTGTGTTAATACATGCCATACGGCTTGATAGAAAGTTGGAGGCATGTGGCTTCTCTCAGAACCTGCACTGACCTTGCTCTTGACTCAGTTTTCCAAAATAAATATGAATCATTGAGTAATTGTCAATTGTTTTTTACATTTTAACATATTTGGGATTCTCAGTAGAGCAATGCATATCTGCATTGTCGATTTTATAGTTGTGCGTTAAGTGCACATACTGTACTAAGTAGATGCCAAGAAGACGTGTGGATCTTTTTGTTCAGTACTGTATCAGTGTTCTAGATCTTTAGTGCCCCTGTGAATAAGTGTGAGCTATTCCAGATGTGTCAGTGCTCTTCCTCACAGCCAATATGAGAAGTAAAGAAAGCTTTATCCAGTGAGACGTACTATCTACATGTCCATGCATGTTTGCCAAATTTAGAATTCTACCAGTATAAATGCAGGTAAATGATGTGCTTGAGATCAGTTGTAGATCTTTAAAAGCCCACTAGTCCAGATCTTAATGTGTAAAACTTATCATATATTAATGACATCACTGGTGAGGTCTGAGTAAGCTTGGCCTGGCATGGACCATGATGTGAGTTACAGCTCACCAATGTAGTCAGACCAATCACAGTAATGCAAAGTGACACAAGCTCTGACTCAGCGCAACTACTAGACCTAACCTTACGAGTCACTGTCCATGAATTCGGCTTAGCCAATGGCCAAAGCTTCGCTTATCCCACGCTACATATGTTTTGTTGTTTTGTATGTAAAGGTGAAGTATATTACTGACATGGCCATGACTCGGCCTTTATTGTCTTTGATTTGTGTAAGGCTTGTATTTGCTTAGGGGAACACAAAAGAAAAATTAATAGAAAAATAATTATTTACCTATAATGATCATTGAAACTTTGAAGATGGAAAATGAATAGGGATGTCAATAAGTATTATAAATATAATCTATGTGAATCAAATGTAAACAAGAATTCAGTGTTAACTATATAACATTTAAAAAATGCGTATTAGTATTATATTTTTAACACATGCTTTCCTGTATGATTGTTTGATGATATTCAGACTGTGTCAGACATGTCACAAAGTACAGTGTTACTCATTGTCAGTGATTCTTTCTGAGCGCTGAAGTTTAATCAAAAGCAGTTTTTCGGGGGCAGAAGCTCTGAGGTATGAACACATGCTGTGAGGGGGAATCAAGGCTCGCATGAATTATTCTATTTCATGTACTGCTGCAGTCAGTGTTTGTTGTTTCTCTCGTTCTCTTTCTTCCAGTCTGCTTTGCCTTGATATGCATTCGTGAATACCGAAGTATTACTGCTTAATCCAGTGCACTCGGGATTGTCCACAACCAACATACATGTCTTGGTTAAAAGCGAGAATATATAGTGGATGATATATAGTTGATGATGTATAGAGATGATTTTTATGCCTTATTATAAAATAGTGCCGACCCAGAATTCCACTGATCCGAATGTTGCTAAATGAATTTCTTGGCACGCTCAGTTTCCAGAAATTAATCTTTTGTACTCAGTTATTTTGGCAGTGCTGTCTAAGTATAAGAATTTGCCCCAGTTTTGAGATAAAAAAAATAATTAATGAATGGCTTTAATATAAAGTTTGGTGGACATTTAGTCAGTATAGTGTGTGTGTAATCCACTGCTCTGACCTCATACCCTCTGATTTATGGCACGACTTGCACTATGGGTGAGTGGCAATTTGCAGGCGGTCTTACAGTACGTGTCATTATGATTATCTCATAGTAATGGATGATCATTTTTATAAACATCATGTATGTATAAGATAAGGTGCAGTCAGCTGGACATTATCACAGACTAAACCAGACAGGGTGAGCAATCAAAATGTGTCTACACGATGAGTGGAAATACCCTTGTTGAGTATTGTAATGTCTTTCTGTGTTGTATTTGTTGTAGGGAAACAATATTTTGGTGTACTGTTTGTACAGTATATGTGTTTTTGTGGAATTTAAACAGGATGCTCTAGATGGCCTGTAATTTCTGATGGGAGGAGATATAATGTGTCATGGGAACTAGGCCATGTTGTGTGGTTTACTCTTGTATTGGGGCTTACACACACACAGACATAAACAAACAAGCAACCTGTAGGATGACCCTTGGGACCCATTTCTTCATAATCTCTAATTCTTAATTGCCTATAAATGAAAATTACCATGGACTCAAATTCTAAAAAAATGACTGTTATAATCACATTCAAAAATTCTTCACCATTAAACACTTTTTTGTGAATCTCAATGGCGCAGTGAGAGGAAAAGGGGCTGGACCAAATCTTTCAGTGGATTTCATATCTTCTGTTGCTATGGCAAAGCATGAGCAAGAAGGTCGTAGGAGCACAGCAAGAAAACATTCATGTATGAGGAAGATGTGAAAATGTGGAAGTGAAACTTTTAGAGGTTAATTAATTCCTTATGAAAATGTTAATTATTGTAAATAAGATTACATTCTCCATCAATGAATAACTAAATCCAGGTCTCTATCACTGTTTCAACCTGACAGCCTCATTCCAAAATAACCCTGACTCCCCAAACTGTCTTATCTTCAGTTTTACTTTCACTGTACTGTAAACCAGTCAGATTTGGAGATTTGTGTGACCTCCTTTTTGTTATGTCTTATTCATTTCAAATGTTGATCTATTTCAAGAGACCCCCTGGTTATCCCACATGTGTGGTAAAGGTGCTATTATCTGTCTTTGAAGTAATCACTACATTACTGTTAGGACGTGTGTGGGGGTATGGGAGTGTTTGCTTCTTCTGAGTGATTGTTGACCGGTTCTGTCAGTACTGTACGTGTGTATGGATGTCCACATACAGTAAGTGTTCATGAAGAACATCTCTCCCAGAGTTTACTATAAATGTAGGTGAGTGGTGAGTAAAGCTTGATCTACTATGACACTTACATGTCTCGGAGAATGAGATATACCTACTGTATGGATGGATATATGGATATGTCTGTGTATATGTGGAAAGAAGCATCTGTGTCATTATCAGTGGTAATTTGTGAGCGGAACCAAACACAGTTGGAGGGTAAATAGTAGATTATTATGGCCTGGTGAAATAAGGGTTGGTTTGTGTTGGATGAAGTCAGATTTGAGAAGGAATGTTCTGGAGAGATTGAGGCTGGTCTCGGTGGGGGTTTGAGACCCTGCAGGCTGAAGCTTCACTAACACACTTTTATGTTGAGCAGCTCAACAGACAGTCATGAGGGAACATGCGTCACACATCATCAGCTCTGGTGATGCTGATGAAAGGGATGTCTGAGTTACTACTGAACAATCTGTTTTGATGTATTTCTTATTTTGGTAACACTTTACAATAATGTTTTATTTATTAACATTAGTTAATGAAGTGGTAGAAAACAAACAAATATTAATATTTATTAATCTGGATATTCATTTCTTAATATATTATTATTTGTTGTTATCTTACATTAGTCTGTGATACACTAACAAATGTTGGTGTATTTAACTTTAAATGCAGAAAGACCACAGAAAGTATTTGTTGAAATAAACATTAAAAAGATTTTTGTTTGTAACAAGTAGATTTTTACTACAGTACATTGGAAAGATCTATTGTAATGCCACTAATTCAGTTTGGCTGTTTCTCTTAAAAACTTTTCCCCTAATGAACCAATAAGCATTTAAATATGTAAAGAAGTGTTACCACAAAACTTTGGATTGCAGCTTTAATAAACATGCAAAATATGTTATTTATAGTAGTTAGAGACAGACTTGATTGTTACTATATGCATTATTTAAGTTTAGGCAGTATTTATTGACAAATAAATGACATGAGACCAGTGCAGTACACTGTCACGGCGGTTACTGTCCTGTCTGATTGATTTTTGCACCACTCAATGCTCCATCTGTTGCCCTGGAAACAGCAGAGAGGCTGGACAGTCACTGCCTAACCAGTAGAAAACAATCTGTTGGTTTAGTAAATAAAAAATCTGCTAACAATCAATCAAAGACAGTATCACAGATGAGTCAACATTTTAGGTTTTAGTTTAAATTCATGGCTCATTACTACTTTTTGCTATTTATTCTGTCATTATTGTATGTTTTATAGATGATGTTTTCACTGTCAACTTCAGATTTGCTTTTGTGTAGTGAAATAGAAACACAGATTAAGGGTTTGTGTGTTACGGTGCTGGGTAGAAGATAACAGGACAACCAGGAGTAACGGTAACAAAGGTCTTTACTGATTCTTCACTCAGAGAAATTCCAGAATTAACAAACATACAAGGATCTCGGATCACAGAATATATTAACCCATGCACCCACAAAGACTGACGGGAAACAACACCACATACAACAACAACGACCGACAGGGGCTGAACAAAAAGGCAGACTATATATATAATACAAACCATAAACTAATAATGACATAACACAGGTGCAGATGATAACACACAAACTAGTGAAAACGGGATAACAAAATGGTGAACAGGTGAGGAGGTGCAATGCATTATGGGAACTGAAGTTCTAATGAAAAGTACACAAAGACAAAACAGAGTCCAAACAGGCAGTGGAACAGGCAGAACTGTGACAGTACCCCCCTCCCTCCGGCAGGCGCGTCCTCGCGCTGGAAGAGCCACAGAAGAGGGAGAGGGAGGCTGGGTGGAGTGCTCGGGTCAGGAGGCTCAGGATCAGGAGGCTGGGGTCAGGGTCAGGAGGCTCGGGTCAGGGTCAGGAGGCTGGGGGTCAGGGTCAGGAGGCTCGGGTCAGGGTCAGGAGGCTCGGGTCAGGGTCAGGAGGCTCGGGTCAGGGTCAGGAGGCTCGGGGTCAGGGTCAGGAGGCTCGGGGTCAGGGTCAGGAGGCTCGGGGTCAGGGTCAGGAGGCTCGGGGTCAGGATCAGGAGGCTTGAGGTCAGGATCAGGAGGCTTGGGATCAGGGTCTGGAGGCTCGGGGTCAGACTGTGGCGGGGCGGCAGCTCCTGGAAAGACTGACTGTATGGCGGCCGCTCTGGCTAAGACTGGAACTCAGAAGCGCCGGGGACAGGGGACTCAGAAGCGCCGGGAACAGAGGACTCAGAAGCGCCGGGAACAGGGGACTCAGAAGCGCCGGGAACAGGGAACCCAGAAGCGCCGGGAACAGGGGACTCAGAAGCGCCGGGAACAGGGAACCCAGAAGCACCGGGAACAGGGGACCCTAGAGGAGACAGGAACTGGGGACTTAGGGGAGACAGGTACTGGGGACCTAGAGGAGACAGGTACTGGGGACCTAGAGGAGACAGGTACTGGGGACCTAGAGGAGACAGGTACTGGGGACCTAGAGGAGACAGGTACTGGGGACCTAGAGGAGACAGGTACTGGGGACCTAGAGGAGACAGATACTGGGGACCTAGAGGAGACAGGGACTCATCACTAAAAGATCTACCACCTCCCTGTGTGGAAACCAAGCGACATGAATCTCCTGTCACTGAAGGCCCAGAATTGCCCACAGTTGCTGCATGCTGACCCTGGATCGCTAGATCGCAAACCCTCTGGCTGGCGAGTTTACCCGCCGAAGGCAAAAGCTCTGCATGTCCACGGGACCGGCTGGCAGGCTGACTGAAAACTAGGTGTGTGGAACTAAGCTTGTAATACGTAGGGGAACCAAAAGCTAGCTGCCTAAATGTTCCCTGAGATTGAAGGAGCCACCGAAACCGCCACTCGTGACCTGAGAGGAAAAGCGACTAGAGCCGGCTAAAGTAGTGCCAGAACTGCCCTGAGAGCTTGCAACACTAGTCTGCTGAGACTGCGGAAGATAACCACTGCCTGCATTACTATCTCCCCGAGAGGACACAAACTGAGCAGATGTGCCCGTTTGAGGCCCAAGCAGTGAAGTTGGCGAGTACTGGCTATAAAAACCTGGATCACTTGTGGACTGACTGGAACCTAGCTGTGAAGAACTAAACTTGGAAGGAGATCCAAGAGCAAACTGGCTAACGGTACCTCGAGACGGAACAGGGCCACTGAAACTACTAGCGCCTTCTACAGTAGTGCTAGAAACCCCCTGAGGACTAGCAACATTGATGGCTCGACTGGAAGTTTGAAATGTGATGGATTTAGAGTCTCCAAAAGAGCTAACCCGAGAATTGGGCAAGGGTACCAGTATAAGCACCACTTCCTCCTGGGGAGATACAAACTGACTGGAAAGTCCCGTTTGGGGTGAAGTAATAACTTGTGCAACTGGTCTATATAAACCCTGATTGCTCTCAGATTGGGTAGAAACATCTTGGGGTGAAGTTGCTGCAATATTTACATACTTCGTAGCAGGAGCAAACTGAGCAAAGGCACCCTGAGGCTTGGGAAAAGAGAGATCCCCATAGCTACTGCCGGTCTGCACTGGGCCATAACTAGAAGTTGCAAACATTGTACTTGACTGACTTGGAGCACTGGACAAATACACACTTGTGTCACTTGTGGGCTGGCTAGAAACCCCCACAGATAATGAACTAAGCTTGCTAGTGGTCAAAGTACTTGGGGAATACCGAGTAGGGATATCTTGAGATGAACCACTGTAACTACCACTCACTTCCTGCTCAGACACGGGTTGCCCAGAGCTTACTGGCTGTTCTGGTGTAAGGCTGCCCTGAGATAAAACAAAACCTTGAGCCTGGATGGGAGGACTGAAAGACAAGCTCTCAGCAGAGGGTATGGGTAACACAGCTTCTGTTGATTGAGGGAAAGAACCTAAAGAGTATAGGCTGGAAAAGCCCTTGTCCCTAGCAGGTTGGCTAGAAACCTCATATGTTGAAGACACGAGCTGTGTAGCAGCTTCTGGAGCAAACTGACTGGAAGGTCTTAGACCAACATTACTGCCTACACCCAGGAGAGGAAAGTTTTGGCTGGGACCACCTGCAGATTGTTGCACAGGGCTGGTTTGAGAGGAGGCAGCAGAATACTGGCTTGGAAAACTCTGTCCACTGCTTAATTGGTTTGCAATACCTGGAACAGAAGAACTGGTGTCCCTGGAGGGCTGGCCAAACCCTTCTACAGGTGAAGCTTTAAGCGTACTAAGGGGCACTGAACTACATGAATGCAGGGTAGGGATTGCTTGAGATGACAGAGGGAAGCAACTGGAGGGGGCGACCATATGAGCGGAGTTTGGGTAATCTGAGACAGAGTCTGGGAATTCGGGGGAATCTATGACAGGGTCTGGGAATTCTGAGGAGTCTAAGAAACAGTCTGGGAACTTTGGGACTCCTAAAACAGAAACTGGGAACTCGGGAAACTCTAGGGCGGAGTCTGGGAACTCGGGAAACTCTAGGGCGGAGTCTGGGAACTCGGGAAACTCTAGGGCGGAGCCCGGGAACTCGGGAAACTCTAGGGCGGAGTCTGGGAACTCGGGAAACTCTAGGACGGAGTCTGGGAACTCCGGGGCGGAGTCTGGGAACTCCGGGGCGGCCCTCTGGGCCGGAACATAGGACTCTGGATCGGCCATCTTGGCCGTGGCGAAACACTCAGCGGCGGCCATCTTGGCCGGAACATGACTCTTGGAAACGGCCCTCATGGCCGGGACAGGACTCTCGGAAGCGGCCCTCTTGGCCGGAACATGACTCTTGGAAACGGCCCTCATGGCCGGGACAGGACTCTCGGAAACGGCCCTCTTGGCCGGGACAGGACTCTCGGAAACGGCCCTCTTGGCCGGGACAGGACTCTCGGAAACGGCCCTCTTGGCCGGGACAGGACTCTCGGAAACGGCCCTCTTGGCCGGGACAGGACTCTCGAAGCGCCCTCTTGGCGGGACAGGACTTCTCGAAACGGCCCTCTTGGCGGGACAGGACTTCGAAACGGCCCTCTTGGCGGGACAGGATCGAAAGCGGCCCTCTTGGCCGGGACAGGACTCTCGGAAACGGCCCTCTTGGCCGGGACAGGACTCTCGGAAACGGCCCTCTTGGCCGGGACAGGACTCGGGGGAGCGACCATCTTAGCAGCGTCAGAACCCTGGGGAGCGGCCATCGTGGCCACGTCAGAACCCTGGGGAGCGGCCATCTTGGCCGTGACAGAACACGGGGAAACGGCCATCTTAGCAGCGTCAGAACCCTGGGGAGCGGCCATCGTGGCCACGTCAGAACCCTGGGGAGCGGCCATCTTGGCCGTGACAGAACACGGGGGAGCGGCCATCTTGGCAGCGTCAGAACCCTGGGGAGCGGCCATCGTGGCCACGTCGGGACCCTGGGGAGCGGCCATCTTGGCCGAGACAGAACACTCGGCGGCGGCCATCTTAGCCGCGGCAGAACTCTCGGCGGCGGCCATCTTAGCCGCGGCAGAACTCTCGGCGGCAGCCATCTTGACCGCGGCAGAACTTTCGGCGGCGACCATCTTGACTGCGGCAGAACTCTCGGCGGCGGCCATCTTAGCCGCGGCAGCACTCTCGGCGGCAGCCATCTTAGCCGCGGCAGAACTCTCGGCGGCGGCCATCTTAGCCGCGGCAGAACTCTCGGCGGCGGCCATCTTAGCCGCGGCAGAACTCTCGGCGGCGGCCATCTTGACCGCGGCAGAACTCTCGGCGGCGGCCATCTTAGCCGCGGCAGAACTCTCGGCGGCGACCATCTTGGCTGCGGCAGAACTCTCGGCGGCAGCCATCTTGACCGCGGCAGAACTCTCGGCGGCGACCATCTTGGCTGCGGCAGAACTCTCGGCGGCGGCCATCTTAGCCGCGGCAGAACTCTCGGCGGCGACCACCTCGATCAGACGACGGAGAGGCTGACACCCACAACTGGCCAACACCCAATCCATGCAAGCCTCCAAGCCTCCAGACGGTCCCCATCCGGACAGCTTGGCCCATGACGCGTCGTTCAGACCCCACAGGAACAGACTCCTCTGGTGGCCTTCGGGGAGCCCCGAGGCCATCCCGCAAACGGCAAAGCACAGCGTGTAGGCCTCCACGGATTCCTCCTCCTGACCCCGATAGAGGAAGGTCTTTGCATGTGCGGCCTCCATCCTGGTGAGAGTGAGAGTGAGAGAGAGAGAGAGAGTGGGGAAACAAAAACAGAAACACAAAAAGACAAAAAGACAAAACACAGACAATACTTCACCCTGTGTATTTTGGGTCGGTCGTACTGTTAAGGTGCTGGGTAGAAGATAACAGGACAACCAGGAGTAACGGTAACAAAGGTCTTTACTGATTCTTCACTCAGAGAAATTCCAGAATTAACAAACATACAAGGATCTCAGATCACAGAATATATTAACCCATGCACCCACAAAGACTGACGGGAAACAACACCACATACAACAACAACGACCGACAGGGGCTGAACAAAAAGGCAGACTATATATAATACAAACCATAAACTAATAATGACATAACACAGGTGCAGATGATAACACACAAACTAGTGAAAACGGGATAACAAAATGGTGAACAGGTGAGGAGGTGCAATGCATTATGGGAACTGAAGTTCTAATGAAAAGTACACAAAGACAAAACAGAGTCCAAACAGGCAGTGGAACAGGCAGAACTGTGACATTGTGACACATGTGTGCTAACTATTACCTAAACCACAGTCAACATTATAGATCTTTCATGTACCTCTCTATCTCTGTCCTGCTTTTAGTGCTCTTTATATTTTTCTGCTGGTTGCTGGCCAAGTAAATGGCCATGTTTATCCAGTTACTTTATTCAATTAAGTTTGGAAGCCACAGAATGAATTCCCAAATGACAGATCATCCATTTTGGTCTCTGAGATCACACAAACACGCCTGTCATAAGAGCATAGGTGTCTTTCTGAGATTTGTTTGATGTATTCATGTATTAATGATGTCTTTGTGAATAGAAAATTTTTGGTGGCAATAATTCATGGAGGCAATGATTATTTTATACATTCCCAGATGTAACACTCCTACATTTATTTTTAATATAAAAGAAAAGTTTCAGTTTTGTTTCATCTTGAGCTTTTTGTTATCAGTTTTGGGTGTATTTTTCACAGTGGTCACACTTCTGGGGACTAAATGTCATGAGAAAACTCAATATGTGGTGGCTATGAGTGAGTGGCAGTGAGGGTCTTAGCAATGGGGGCAACAGTAAACACAGGCTGTTGTAACAGATGGAGGCGACAGCGCTATGTGAATACTGCCACAACTTACAGATTACTGCAGTAACAACTCAACGAGCTAGAAATATTTCACATTTGTATTTTCATTGACGTTATGTAATACAGACACACACCTGGAGGTCTGAGCATGTCCATAAGAAAAATAATTACAAATAAGACTTTAATTTTATTTGGTTCTCAAGCATTGAGATTAAATGGAAAGCAAATTGAGACTCCTGCTTCTGATATATTCTAATATTTCTCTTTAGAAAAAGACTCCAGCAGTCTCCTCAAGAGTTCTCAATCAACAACTCTCAATCTTAAAATATACTTTGCTCAAATTTGCAGAGACAGCACAGTTTACAGTGAAATGTCAACGATTCGTTACAGTCAAGAGATTTTCAATCTCATGTACTGTATGCATACTGATAGTCTCTATGTGTCTATTTTCAATTTTATAAATCATTCTCCTGAGCATTAAAAGAGCAAATTCTAAAGAAGAAATGTTTCCATGTATAGATGCACATGTGCAGAAATGCATGCATATAAAAGTATGTAATTGTACCCAGATGTTTAGAAGTCTCTATTTTCATTGAAGATTTTGTTTGTTTGATTTTCATAGAAAAGTAATAACCACAAACAGGAAACATATTATGCCACTATACACAAACACATGCACAGGCTGAGAGACGTTTCAATCGAGAAGCAATTAAAATGTGCAAAGAACACCTATTGGCTTACTCTCGATCTCTATTCACACATTTTGTAGTTGCCTTTTTTGTCTCATAATTTTCACTGACAATCTTAAGGTGTGACACTTTGACATGAAAAATGTATCGAGCATGTATCGACTCACTCCGCTGTAAAGGTGTTTTGTGTGTGTGTGTTTGATTAATGAATGGTTGCTGGGCAGAAAAGGATGCATGAGGCAGGAATGTGTTAATCATGAATGGAGCTTCTCTTATGTTTACTTCAGCCTCTCTCTGTTCGTATGCGTGCGTTCTCTTCTAAGTGTATGTGTGTGCGTGAGTGTGTTTGTCAGCATGCACACGTGTTTAACTCAATGCGCAGAGATCAGCCATGCAGAAAATGTCAAATGAACACTGCTATTGAAATATGGCCATGGGGAATATCCTCAGGAGTCAGAGGATTGTCAGTGTTGTTCATTCCTATGGCGCAAAATGGATGTAGTGGGGCAGTAGTGTGATGTCATTCTCTTTTATGTGAATGTTATTTATAAAAGTATATATAAAAATAATAGTAAATATTTACTATATTAACTATCTAATATTTAAAATAAGAAAATGTAGTTTGGTAGGACAGATTCTTGTGTATACTCAATATGTGCAGTGACCGTTATCAGGCTTAATGTTCATGAGACAGATTGCCTTTTGGGGGCAGAGAGCAGAATTTTGGGTCACGGTAGGTGGGCACCTTCTTGACATTGGCCTTGTCTAGATTAACCCTGCAAAACCTGGATTACTGAACTGCTGTAATCTGTCTGAATGTCATTCTGTAGTCTGCTGCTGAGAGATGTGAGGTCAGCTCAAACCTAGATTTAATACTGGAATGTATTTTTTACCCAGAGAAAAATCTGAAAGTGGTAATGTGTAGAATAGATGGAAAAAAGGTCATTAGGAAACGCACTGTAGATATTTACCTTGGTATGTTTTGAGGTAGTTTATCTTTTTCTAATGTTGAAAAACGTATCTGTCTGTTTTTATATTGTGTTTTGACAGTAATATAAGCTTTTTTAGGAACATTGTGTACATGGTACAGTTTAACTTTAAAGGTCTGGTGGGGGTCCAGGTAAAACTTTGTACAGTATATCACCCTCTCTGTTCAACAGTTTAGTTTGACATGTAAACACTTCGGGAAAATAATAGGTTTCCAGGACACCTTTTTTGGAAGAAAGCAGACTGCCTCTTATAAATACTGAGGTCAGGATTTTCCAAATGTTCACCCGCTACTAAAAATAGCTTAATTTATACTGTGTCTACAGGTTACACACACACATTAGGTAGTGCTTTAAACAGCCTCAACAGTTAGAAGCTGAAACTGTGCACATTCAGATTAAAGTTCTGGTCTGTGTCGATGATAAATATTTGAAAGACTGCAGTCATTGTTTTAATCATTGTACAATAATAATTTCTGCTGTCAGTTTTGTATTGTTCTGACTGTTTGTCTGTGTGTTTTGTGTTCTTTAGGTGCCACCAGGGATATTGGATCAGCGCTGACCCGGATGTGTATGAGGCATCGCAGCATTGAGGCTAAACTACGCCATTTTACTAAGTATGAGCCCATATCATCTGTCATCCACCTTCTGTCGCATAGTTTAGAGTGGGGCTGTCACAATTTCTGATTTTTACTGCACGATTATTGTGACCAAAAGAATTCACAATTGCAATATTATTGTGATATCTATAAAAAAAACTAAATGCTATCAGTCAAATACTGTCATGTAAATTATGTTTGTGTGTGTTTTCTCCTTTTGGCCACATATCATAAAGAGGCAGAGAGAGAGTTTGTAACCATTGTGGCTTTTTTACAATAGCATTATATATGTAATATTAACACAGTGTGTTAATCAATAATCATGTTTATTTATTGTCAATACCAGTATATTGCGTCAGCCCTAGTTTAGAGGATATATATTATACACGTGTGTGTGTGTGTGTGTGTGTGTGTGTGTGTGTGTGTGTGTGTGTGTGTGTGTGTGTGTGTGTGTGTGTGTGTATATATGTACATTTTTGGGATCAAAGGTGTAAGGGATCGAATGTATCAACGTATTGTTCTGCATAAAAACAATAGAAGTCAATAAAAAGTCCCCATATTAAGACCAAATGTCCCCACAAAGATAGTAATACCAGTAATTTTTGACCTTGTGGTGACAATGTTTTGGTTCCCATGAGCAAGAAAGCTATTTAATCATACTAAATGTTGTTTATTAAAAATGTAAAAATTGTGTAAGGGTTAGGTTTAGGGTCAAGATTAGGAGATACAATATATAGTTTGTACAGTATAAAAGTCATTAAGTCTATGGACGGTCCCCATAAAACATGGAAACCCAACATGTGTGTGTTTATGGTCTTGCTGAATAGCTGAACACAAGCTCTGCCATGTGCACAGATGTCATTCTCATAGTGTGACATGAAAGAGAGCATTAACACACACACACTTTTTCACTCTTCATTAGTGGACATCTGCACACAATTCCCTCTGACAGTCTCATGAATCGAGGCAGCAGACTCTGAACCGCACTGTAAACCAAAACCTTCATTTCTCGTAGTCCACACGCACATGAAAGCTAGAATTAATGATAATGTTAAGATTTCCTTCTTAAGGTTAATATTCCTGTGTAATGTAATGCAATCTTGAACCCCATCTGAGCTGTGAATCAAACATGATTCTCTCTCTCTCCCAGTGCTTTGATGGAGAGCCTAATAACTCCTCTACAGGACCGTATTGAAGACTGGAAAAAAACAGCCAATCAACTGGACAAGGATCATGCCAAAGGTGACTAAGCACTTTGTCTTTTTACATTTAATATACGAGTCTTTACGTAGTAAATGAACACAAGATGTCTGTGTTCGCAGAATACAAACGTTCCCGTCATGAAATAAAGAAGAAATCTTCAGACACCATGAAATTGCAGAAGAAAGCCAGAAAAGGTAATCACTTTTCACTATGACATATACTCGGGTATACCAGTCTTTTAATGAGAGTAGACAGCAAGCTTTAAATATGTACCACTGACATGACAGCAAGTCTGATGAATTAGTATTACTTTACTTGCACTGTTACAAAGCAGAGTCAAGGACATTTCTTCAAGGTCAATACGGGCAATGTTATTTGGCCTTGAACAACCTGTTGTTTGGTTGACGTCAGTGTTGAATGTATTGTATTCAGTGGCGGCTGTGGTCAGAGATGGACGGTCCATGAAGTATTTGATGTGTTTTATAAGCTGCATAGACTGCAGAGTGAGTGACTTCACAATGTACTAGTTGTTCAGATTACTGATCTGTTTATTCTGTTTGAGGATAAAACACTGCTATGTAAGTACTCCCTCTGCTGGCCAAAAAGTAGAAATGCTTCCCTCATCTCATTTGCTAAGCAGTTTCTGTTTTCATCTCAGCAGCCAATAATTTCTGCTCTTGAAGATAGGATGACAACTGTGTGTTACTAGGAAGACTCCAGTGTTAAAGGAAAAGCTCAGTTTTTATTGATTTAAAGGGATAGTTCATCCAAAAATGAAAACCCTGTAAGAATTTGTTTAGCCTCATATGTTTCGAAGCTTTCTTCCATCAGTGGCAATTCAGAGATCCAGAAATGTTTTATGGCAACTAGAAGCATAAACTTCTATACAATAAGTGGATAATAGAAATAAACTTCTATACAATGTAAGTGGATAGGGACTAGAAGCATAAACTTCTATACAATGTAACTTCTATACAAGTGGATAGGGACTAGAAGCATAAACTTCTATACAATGTAAGTGGATAGGGACTAGAAGCATAAACTTCTATACAATGTAAGTGGATAGGGACTAGAAGCATAAACTTCTGGAGTGGATGGGACTAGAAGCATAAACTTCTATACAATGTAAGTGGATGGACTAGAAGCATAAACTTCTATACAATGTAAGTGGATAGGGACTAGAAGCATAAACTTCTATACAATGTAAGTGGATAGGGACTAGAAGCATAAACTTCTATACAATACAATGTAAGTGGATAGGGACTAGAAGCATAAACTTCTATACAATGTAGTGGATTGGGACTAGAAGCATAAACTTCTATACAATGTAAGTGGATAGGACTAGAAGCATAAACTTCTATACAATGTAAGTGGATAGGGACTAGAAGCATAAACTTCTATACAATGTAAGTGGATAGGGACTAGAAGCATAAACTTCTATACAATGTAAGTGGATAGGGGGACTATAGAAGCATAAACTTCTATACAATGTAAGTGGATAGGGACTAGAAGCATAAACTTCTATACAATGTAAGTGGATTGGGACTAGAAGCATAAACTTCTATACAATGTAAGTGGATAGGGACTAGAAGCATAAACTTCTATACAATGTAAGTGGATAGGGACTAGAAGCATAAACTTCTATACAATGTAGTGGATAGGGACTAGAAGCATAAACTTCTATACAATGTAAGTGGATAGGGACTAGAAGCATAAACTTCTATACAATGGAGTGGATAGGGACTAGAAGCATAAACTTCTATACAATGTAAGTGGATAGGGGGACTAGGAGACTAGAAGCATAAACTTCTATACAATGTAAGTGGAAACATAAACTTCTATACAATGTAAGTGGATAGGGACTAGAAGCATAAACTTCTATACAATGTAAGTGGATAGGGACTAGAAGCATAAACTTCTATACAATGTAAGTGGATAGGGACTAGAAGCATAAACTTCTATACAATGTAAGTGGATAGGGACTAGGAGTATAAACTTCTATACAATGCTATATTTAAATTATGTAAGATAGGGACTAGGAGTATAAACTTCTATACAATGCTAGTGGATAGGGACTAGAAGCATAAACTTCTATACAATGTAAGTGGATAGGGACTAGAAGCATAAACTTCTATACAATGCTAAGAACATTCAGGGTTTTAGAAGCATAAACTTCTATACAATGTAAGTGGATAGGGACTAGGAGTATAAACTTCTATACAATGCTAGTGGATAGGGACTAGGAGTATAAACTTCCATACAATGTAAGTGGATTGGGACTAGAAGCATAAACTTCTATACAATGCTAGTGGATAGGGACTAGGAGTATAAACTTCCATACAATGTAAGTGGATAGGGACTAGAAGCATAAACTTCTATGCAATGCTAGTGGATAGGGACTAGAAGCATAAACTTCCACACAATGTAAGTGGATAGGGACTAGAAGCATAAACTTCTATGCAATGCGAGTGGATAGGGACTAGGAGTATAAACTCCCATATTTATTATGTAAGTGGTGAACTGTTGGTCAGATATCTCATTCTTTCTAAGAACATTCAGGGTTTTAGGTCTATATTTTAGACCAAGCCTATTTTCTTGGTTGGTTTTGGATGTTTTTATTTTTTGGGTTTGATTTGGTTGCTCTAAATTGGCTTTGACCTCCCTGAAACAATTTGGCCATGAAATGAGCTGAATTGCTTTCTAATACTAACCCTAACACAGTGCTCTCCCTCCTCTTTCTCTCTTTCTTTCATCTCTTCTCCCTCTTTAGAGCTACAGGGTAAGTATGTTCTTCCTTAAAAAGCTGTGACTCACGTACTATAGATTCTTCTTGTCGTTTCTCTGCATGACAATTTAACCTGTTCCAAATCGCTCAAACACATCTCCAGTTTTGTAGCCAAGATTTAACCTCCATTTGACATTTTCGGTTGACAGCTCACAACAAGTGATTTAAGATTACAGCCTGTGTCGACTTTTCATTTAGATCGTTTTGCATGATTTTGCTGATTTTGTCCCAGCATGCATGCTGCTTGTGTTCCTGGAAGCACATCCAGTGAACTTTGCTTCTTCAACAAGGGTTACAACCATCTCTAACAATTTAGCCTGCATGAGTTAACGTTTTAAACCTTCTTCTGGGACATTTCATGCATTTTATTAGGAGTAGAAAACATTGTACAAAAGAGTTCAAAGGCATCTGTCATCATCTGTTGTGTAGGTGATAGTCAGACTAGTTCATTGTGTTGTGTGTTATTGTTGCTAGAAGGACAGAGAACACCACAGTATTCATATTCGAATGTTCATGTTTTTCTCCCTCTCTCTAAACTTTCACACCTTTTTCTTCTGATTCATCCATACAATCTATTTTGCTTTCTTTTGACCTTCCACATCTTCTTCTCGCATCATTCATGCTCATATTTCATTTGTCTCATTTTTTTCATTCTGTTCATTCTTTACCTGGTCGTGTCTTACTCTCCTTCTCTTCTACCTGGCTCTCTGACGCCCTCTTCAGGCCGGGGAGACCTTCAGCCTCAGCTGGACAGTGCGATGCAGGATGTGAATGACATGTACCTGCTGATGGAGGAGACAGAGAAGCAGGCGGTCCGTCGAGCCCTGGTGGAGGAGAGAGGACGCTTCTGTACATTCATCAGCTTCCTGCAGCCTGTCGTGGTAAAGCCCACATCACATCATATTTGAGAGCATAAAATTTTTTGTCTGATTTCAACTTTTAAGCTCACTTTAATGAGAAGAGAATTATACAAGAAAATACATGAAATACACCTTAATACACTAAAGTATTTTGGATTATAATGTATATTCAAAAGATAATCTTAGAAAATTACTCAAGTCTTGGTTGCTTAAGTTACTAGACTTTCCATTAACGCAGGATGTTTTTCATTCACTCTGTGGCCTTATTGTCCACATTCCTTACACTGATTTTATTTTGTATTTATTAGTTTTTCATTAGTTTTTTATTGTGCTTTTAGAAGAAGTTCATACATACTCTTGGATGCATATACATTGTATATATTTGTATACATTTAAGCATTGATTTGATTTATCATAATAATCATCACCAACATTACTGTTTGACTGATATTATGCCACTTGAAACTAAACAATAAATGTTTTTCTTCAATGTAATGTTGACAGAGAACCTGGTTTCACAAGTAATTAAATATTTAAACACAAGTTATGCTCTTATAACATGTGTCACCTGTATTACTGCTCCCACTTGTTACTAGCTACCACTTTTGATTGACAACAGCAATTAATGCCGTTGATAATGGGATGTAAAATAAGGTTCTGAACTTTAAACTTGTGAGTCTTTGGTCTTGTGTTTTGTTAGAATGGAGAGATTGCCATGTTGGGAGAGATCACTCATCTGCAGGCTATTATTGATGACCTCACTGTTCTGACCTCTGAACCCCACAAACTGCCCCCAGCCAGCGAACAGGTACACACACATACAGTATATATATATATATATGTGTCTTCAATGTACATACTAAACACACAAACTGAGACTAACTCTAACACTGTCTCTCTGTTAGGTAATAAAAGATCTTAAGGGGTCTGATTATTCTTGGTCCTACCAGACTCCCCCCTCCTCCCCCAGCAGCTCCGGCTCCAGGAAAAGCAGCATGTGCAGGTGAGAGAAAGAGACTTTGTGCTACTGGTGCTGTATGTTGACACACCTATGAAAATGTAATTTGTGGTTAATTTTGTGTTATGTAATGTGTGTTTGGCTTTTAATTTGATAAATTGATACAATATTGTACTATAATGACAAACGTTGCTGTTGCAGAAGAGCAGTGTTGTAAAGTAACAATATTTACTGCAAAACCGATATTTTCTGGGGGAACATTTTGAATATCAGAGTGTGTGTGCATGTGTGTGTGTGTGTGTGTGTGTGAGAGAGAGAGAGAGAGAGAGAGAGAGAGAGAGAGGGCTACTGCCGCTGCTGCTGCGCCACACAATCTCACTGTGTGTTAACATCACATCTGTAACCCCCCGATGACATCAGAAACCACAGTAGAGTCACGAAGCACACAGCGTGATCATTAAAATGTTGTTTTGTATTGCTTTGAACGGGTTTAATGCTCATTGATTCATGTCATTCAGCCATTGATATCCTGTGATTAAATCAATAGTAAAACACAAGTACTAGAATTAGACAAAAGCGTGTTTGTTTAATATGTTGTTTTTATTTTATTAACAATTAGTTTGCAATCAAGTGGCTGAATAAAGATTCTGATTGGCACCTTTTAACTTCACTGCTGTGCAATCCTAAATGAATATTCCAGGTTAACAACAACTTAAACTCCATCAGCAGCATCTGTCTAATATTCATGTGTTGTTTTTAACCTGGAATAGTCTTTTAAATTTTATAACACTTATATTTTAATAGAAAAGGAAAGTGGAATGACCAGTCCCAATTGGGTTTTGATTACACCATTAGCTCCAGAGCCAATTAAAGCTTTGTGTATTTTTAGTGTCATGCAGTACCTGTTTGTGTTTGTTTGCGTGTTCTGCCTTGCATGGAATCCGAGGGGTTGATTTGTGTGTGTTGGCTCCACAGGGCCGACACATATAAACACAACCTTTACTGACCATACAAGGCCCCAAATTTTGTCTTACATGTGTTCTCCCTCTTCCCTCCCCACCCTGACCTCCATCCCACCCATCAACCCCATCACTGCTTGAGACCTTGTCCATCCCTTTTTCCATTATATCGCTCTTTCTTAAATATTTGTTTACTTTTGTTACGTACCCTTTACCATTTTGTCACAAAAACGGATCCCTTATAATTCCCCCATAATTCCCCATATTCCATGTTCATTTCACATCAATCACACAATCCTTTTATTTCTTTAACATCAAATGTTGAATTACCACTTCTTATTTTGCTGGTGTGATTCATGCCTGTTCATGCTCATTTCCCTTCCAACCTGACTTATACACCACTACACCTTGTACCCATGTTGTCTACCCTGTCACACCCCCTCACCCCTGCAGCAGTGTAAACAGCGCTCACAGTAGCGCCTCTCGGTCCTCTGGTGGCTCTCAGACTCACTCACCCGGTTCGTCCTGTCGCTACCGCAGTCTGCCCCAGCCGTTGACCACAGCCGCACACCGCCTCAGCAGCGTCTCCTCCCACGACTCCGGCTTCATCTCGCAGGATGCCAATGTTTACTCCAAACCTCCGTCACCCATGCCCTCTGATATTACCAGCCAGGTACTTCCTTTTAAGGTTTTGTGTGTTTTAATAACAATAGTGTTTTCAATTGTTTAGTTGGTTTGGATAACATTCTTAAGGGCTGATTTTTGTCTTTACCAGCAGTCCCGATGAAATCAAAATGAATGTTCTTTGACTTATTTTGAATATGCTAGTCTTAAAGATATACAGTATAAAATAGTGTGCTCCAAATATTGACAAAATTTACATTTAGAAAATAGTATAAGTATTAGCATAAGCATTTTAAAGTCAATTTTTTCCATTTTAATGTCATCAGTATGAACTTCAGTTGCTCGTTTTATTACAGTCCTGGAGGTAAACTATACATGACTATTTTGCATTCAATATGATCATCCTTAACTTAACTTCCTGTTTCAGTGGAAACCAGTGCGTCAGGCACACTCCCTGTACTTCTTTATAATGAGCAAATATCATCTCTATAGGCTCTGCTTATGTGTTCTGTATCTCCAGTCAGACAGCAAGATTCCTTGTGACCATTTGAGTTACACTGCTCTCTTGTGGACAAAATTAAGAATTGTGCATCACTGTATGTGGTTTTATGACATTTTCTGGAAAATTGCACTAGAAAATGGATCAGGGGAATGCACAAAATGTGCTTGTGATGCATTGTATGTGAAACACACATGCTTATAGTACAGAAGAGCTTTTACAGAAGCAGGATAAGCTTTTTGAGAGCATCAATGCTAAAACACCCTTATCAGTCTTATCTACTCATTTATCTACATTAGAAAATGAAAAACCAAATCTCTTCTACAGCTCTGAGAAGAAAGCATACTAGAACCTAATGTCTATATTTTACTGTTTGCTTTCTTTAAGCAAGCATTAAAAAATCAAAAATACTGAAATGACTTGAATGAACATTTATTGTTTTACCTTTGCAGGCCAAGAGGTCTATTGCTTGGAAAAGTGTGTTAAAGAATTTAGGCATTGAGACCGTGTTTAATTTTCTCATCTGAAATTCGTATCTCTTACAGAAATCATCAAGTTCAGCATCCTCTGAGGCATCTGAAACCTGTCAGTCAGTTAGTGAGTGTAGCTCTCCAACAACAGTAAGTATAGACTACTCTGTCTATATGGCATAAATATTGTGTAACTGCATGTGATATTGTGTGTATATGAGACCCGTGTGGGTTTTTTCACTCCCCTGCTGGGTTCAGCGTTTTGCTATCATCAGATCTGATCTTCTCCTGCCACTCTCAGCATGTATCTGCAAAGCGGTGGCCGCACACAATGCCTCTCATAAACATGTCGCTACTCTGACGGTCTCGATCTTATCTCTATCGTTCCGCAGTTTGGCTCGTCCTTCGTTACCTTCCGCCCTGCTCTCTCTCACACTGGCTCCATCAGGCCTTTCTCTGTCATACTTCCTGCGTCCCCACCCTATAACCGCTCCCCTGGATCCAACACACCCTCTCCCACATCAAAGGTTTCTTGCTGGAAGGTTTGTCTCCATTGGCACTTTCTCATTGCAGTTTTGTGTTGTTTTTCTTTCTTGTGTGCATGCTTGTATGTTAAATATATGCTTCCCTGTTGAAAAGGCAATGCTGGTCCATGACAATCTGAGCTTAACTAGTTTTACAAGCATGAGTTCCTTGATCAGCCAGAGGAAAGATTTTACTGGTTGCAAATTCATACTGGTTATATATACTTGCACTTTCAACCAGCTTGGACCAGAATACAAGCTCATCTTTTCAACAGGGCATCTGATTAACACTTATTGACAAAGTTCTGTTTTGGTTTCATTCTGCTTAACCTCATTCATTACTTCATTTTGCTTTTTAACACACAGCTTTAATGTTGGCTGTTTTATACTGGTTTCAAATCTCTGGATGTGAGATTTGCTAAACCCGAGCAGGCCACGGAAGGTACCTGTGAATTTAGTGACACAAACTTTAAAAGAATTGGGATGGACACTCAAACTGCTGGATAGTGGGCCGGTCATCTGTCCTGCCCCTGAGACCCTGTTACATTGTTTATTTTCACTGTCATAAACTAACCAAACATACATCTTCAGGATTGGTCCAAGGTAGGTTCCAGTGAACAACCATTGGCCAGCACGCTTCAGAGGAGGAAAGAGCCCATGGATAGGCTGAGGGAGGCAGAAACCTCTCCTCAGTCTCAGGGCTATTCTGGGATGCATTCAGATGATCCACAGAGACCAAGAATGACCCCGGCTACCATAGCTGCCAAGGTAAGTTTTAATAAAATTGAAAAATGTAACAAATGTCGTTTAAAGTAATGTTGCATATGTAAACAAAGAACCTTATATAGATATAAGGGTAGTTGACAAATATACATTTAGATGTGTTCTATGACAGCAAAATAGCAAAAATGTGTTTCACTTAAATCTCTCTCATGCTATTTGTGTGTTATTATATGTATTGTTAGAGTAACAAATAGGATGAGAGATATTTAATTTCAATGTAGACATGTAGACATAGGATTCATTTAGGGTAAATTTGTCAACTACCTATATATTAGGGTTATCACAATATACAGCTAACAACAATAACTTATCATGAAGCCTAAAATGACTGTGGTCATTTTATATATATGTGACCCTGCCTGTGAAAATGCAGCAAAGTCATTTTTTATGATTTACTGTTTTCTACATAAAATCATCCATCAATATTATAAAGAACATTCCTTGAAAATATAACCTTGATATCTTTAATATTTACTGAGGAAGGTCATGTCAAAGATTAAAATTATAGTGAAAACTTTAATGCTTGTTATCTGAAAATTTTATTTTTAGACTTCACAGACAGGGTCACATATGTATAATCATAATGATTTCAGCACCCTTAAAATCCTTCATGTTTACAAACTCTCTCTCCACCTTCCTGTACTCACATTTTAACTGTAATTCATTGACAAAAAATATTATTTAAAGATGAATTTGATTGATAGCATTTCTTTTTAAAAGCATTTTAGTAGATATTAGTCTGAATGCTTTATGTATATTAGGGCTTTCATGATTTTCAAAAGTTTCATTTAAAAGTTTAGAGTAATCTTTGATGTGATTAACCTTTGCCTTGAATTTGCAAAAATGTTCTCTTGACATTTTATCAAGCAGCTTTTTGAGGTCTCACCCTGAAATGCTTTTAAAACAATACTAAAGGAGTTTCCATCTATGCTGCGCTTTTATTAGCTGCCTTTTCATCATTATTAAGTCCTCCATTTTAAGAGCATTCAGTTTAAATAAAAATTGAGTTGATAAGAAATTGGTTATATTTTTATCTACAGTATATATGACCCTGCCTGTTTACTACATAAAATCATCCTACAGTACATAATGTAAAAAAGACATTGTATGAAAATATAACCATGATGTCTATAATATTGACTGAGTAATGACATGTATCATAGTATTATTTATAGGTTAAAATTAAACTTTGATGCTTGTTTAGCCTGGTTTTACAGACATAGTCACATATTATAAACAAAAGGCACAAGGTGCATTATTTTCTATTTAGAGTTATCTGTATGTTATGTTACGGTTCAGCATGGGGAGGAAGTGTCTCCAGCTGCTAGTGATCTGGCCATGGTGCTCACACGAGGACTCAGCATGGAGCAGCAGAAGAGCAGCCGAGATTCCCTGCAGTATTCCAGTGGATACAGCACTCAGACCACCACACCATCCTGTTCAGAAGATACTATTCCCTCACAGGGTAACACACTTAAAAACACCCACATTTACTCTCATGTGTACTCCTACATTTACCCAGCAACTCACAGTCATTAATATTTGCATATAATGTTAAGAGTCAAGGGTCTGGAGAGTTGAATGGAGACCTGACTTTAATGATTTATTTATGGCTGTGTTTCTCATCAGGCTCTGATTATGATGGCTACTCAGTGAATGGAGACACAGAGGCTGATGGCCAAGCTGAATTCGATAAATCCTCCACAATTCCCCGTCACAGTAACATTGCCCAGAACTACCGCCGCATGATACAGACTAAGCGCCCAGCCAGCACAGCAGGACTGCCCAGCGGAGTCGGTGCTTTGGGCGGACCACCCGGCGGAGGGGGTGGAGGCGGCATGGCTGGCACTGCCACCATTCGTCGAACGCCATCAACCAAGCCCGGGGTGAGACGCACACTCTCCAACGCTGGCCCTATTCCTATACGCCCACCCATTGTGCCAGTCAAGACCCCCACTGTGCCTGACTCGCCCGGCGGGTACGCAGGCCCACCCGCCCGCGTGGGCAGTGAAGAATGTGTCTTTTATGTGCCGGACGACTCCTCCCCGGGTGCGCTAGAATACGTGAAGGCCTCTCCGAAGCGCTTGAGCCTGCCCAACACAGCCTGGGGCGCGGGGGGTGTGGGCGGTTTAGAGATGAGCGTGTACGGCCAAGCAGGCGAAGAAGATCATTTACTGGCTGCCAACCGCCACAGTCTGGTGGAGAAGATCGGGGAGCTGGTGGCCAGCGCTCATGCCTTAGGGGAGGGTCAGTTCCCTTTCCCCTCACTTCCCAACCAGCCCCCGCCAGGTCCCGAGTCCCAACCTGACCCAGAAGCGCCCCAGGAGGGTGAGGACATGCTGGTGTCTATCCGCCGAGGGATCCGACTGCGCAAAACCGTCTCCAATGACCGTTCCGCGCCCCGGATTTTGTGATGGCTCCTAGAGGAAATTAGACCGAAGTAACCCAGAAGAAAACTTCGCATTGACTCTTTAGAAAAATGAGCTATGATAAAGAGGATTAAAAAAATTAAATAAATGTTTAAAGTCATTAGAGAAAATACGTGATGAAATAATGAATAACAATAATGAAAAAAGTAAACGATATGTAACAGCCGGCTGAGGCCAATATAACTCTTAGCGTGTCTGAACGCATGTTTGTCTTATTAACACGCACATCATCGCGGGATAGTTGAACTGAGACAATTAACTACTGAAAGAACCAGGGACCAGGATGTTGGGGGTCCTTCATCTCCACTCCATGGTCCCCCAAAATAACAGCCTCCCCAAACTATGGACCGCAGGATTCAGTGCTGGAGAAGCTCACTTTAATTTCAGGGGTATGCAGGGGCTTTTCACAAATCCCTGCCCTCCACAACACTCTGTCTAACCCCGTCCTCACCTCCAGTAAATGTTATTGTTATGTTATGAAAGTGTTTGGATAGGTCTGTTAGTCGGGCTGGAGGTGAGCAGGGCTCTGCTGCAGGTCAGCTTGTGGTCAGCGTACAGGGACGGGATTAGATTTTGTTCGTACGCTTCTGTTGTCTTGTTTTCCGGTTTGCTTTATTTACTGTACGGGCAGTTAATCCACCTCTTAGGGGTTGAACATGTTCGTGCGGATTTTGTCGCCATGATAATATGGAGCAATAATGCTTTTTTCCCTTTTCTTTCTTTAATAGGGGAAGGTTTGAAGATCAGCTTTTAATAAAGATGTTCAGGTGTCTTCAGAAGCATATGCTTCTCAAGACTGTTACTCGTCTAATAAGTCTAGTTATGGCTTATTTAAAAAATAAGGAAGAGAGAAGATTCAGAGCACTTTTAAGATGAAGTTTTGACCACTAGTTGTCACTGTGGCCACACTGTGTGTGGTGAATGCTGTGAGAGGACGCGGTTGCATGCCCTGCGACACAGAGAGATGAGTGCATATAGACATGTGATGATGTGGGAAAATAAGAGAGAGACGGAACGTGAAGCAGAACAGTATCAGAAGAATGATTTGGAAAGTAAGTTGATTGATTTATTTAATTTCCAGTTTTCAGGAAGGTTTTTCTTGTTACTAGGAAGCCTCAAACCCAAAATACATGGGGAGGAGGACAAGAGCTTAAATGAAGGCACACACCTGGCTGCCATTTTTGGGGATATTTGGATATATGGAGGGAAGAAGGGATGATAAAGGAGAGAATGAACTCAAGGAGGAAAACTCATCCAGTTGTTTATGATAAAAGCATTCCACTGCCTGTCATAGATGATATAGGAATAAAAACGGCCGGTTCCTGACATCTTTATTACCACAGTACTGTAACCGGAATGGTGATTCCCTGTTATCGCCTGACGGGACATACACAATGCTCTGATGATACTGGATGTGGAGTTATGTAGGAGGTGAAAACATAGTTTTAGTCATGTAGTGTCTGTTTGTGAGTGACTTTCTGTTCTCCCAAGATTCCCTATCATCCCTGCAGTCATAAATAGTGTCATTGCTAAAAAAAAAAAAACACAACAGACGCCGGGCGCTTACTCCTTTCCTTCCGACTTTTGGTTGGTTTTTATTTATTTTGTGGAGCACTAGAAATGCTTTTACAAACAAAAGAAATAAGTATGTCTGCTTTGAGAGACAGTAAGTTCAGATGTGCCTAAATGTTCTGCTGAAAATAGTACTTTTCTGGAACGCTGGGACCATAACAGAGCAAGATGACATGAAAGGACAGGGCTAACACAATTTAAGTATTTCACACAAATAATGGCTTGTGATTGTCTAGGAGTAGGTGAATTGGATTGAAATAAAACATCATATCTAATAGTAACATATCCAGAGTTTGCATGCAGAATTTCATTTTACTGGTTCTTAATGCAAAGTAAAGGGCAAATGAAGGAGTCGTGGATGGAAAAGGAACGGGAGAGTAGAACGAGATGAGGGAAGGTGAGAAAGACAAGGCCATTGGACAGTAATTGGTGAGAGAAACAGGAAAGCAGTGAGGCGGAGAGCAACTGAATAGGAAATAAGAGAGAAGAGTCTGATTGCTGGTGGTTGGCTCACTGTTGTCTCTTTATTGTAACGTCAGTCTCAGCGGGATTCTGCCCCCGAGGTCATGAAGCGAGATGACAGTTAAAAGCCCCCCGGAGGAAACTGGAGTTTGGAAAAAATATCAACTGTCGCTTCTGAACTCAGCCGTCAACGTCTCGCAGCACCCACGCGCAGCGGCATCGACTCTTTTGGTTCTCAGGTGATTAGACGCGCGTCTGTGCAGTCGTGTTTAACATTACTCATGTCACGCTCATTTGTTTCCTGCTGTATGTCATGACATGCTATAAATCGGCGTTCGTATGTTAGACCTCACAGTTCAGCTGTGAAAATGAAATCTTTGGCTTGTTTCCTAAAGCTCAGGATTGAGTCTCTAGAGCAGCCCTGGTTATTTTAGGGAAAGAAATATATGTGCTTTGGTGGTGTGTACATTTCATTTTGAGGGCAATATTTTGATAATTGTTATTATAACATGCTCGCTTTGTTGTAATGTTGGGTTATTTTGACCCTAACCCCAATCTTCCCCTACACACACAAACACAAGTGACAAATGAAACAAGTGGCTTTAGATTTGCCTTTAGTTTGTTGTTAAGCCAAACAATTGCCAAAAAGAAGTGAATTGGCCAATCTTGGTTGTTTACATTACGTAACAACTAATTAAATCATGTATAGAGTTAATGCACAATCAATAAATATAATGTCAGCCTTATGCAACTTCATGCCTTTGACATTCACATGCTAGATACCCCAACTCATTCCAGCTTTTCATTATTTGCCATTTCATTTTAATCGTGTGTAACACCTCTTAGATAACCATGTACAAATACATGGGTGTGTGAGGGACGACATGCTAATTTCAGGCTCCATTCCTCAAAGATGCCCTGTAAGACACCCGTCTCCCACGCTCAGTTCAGCCACGACACTGCCGTCTCCCCTCGCTGCCATCTCTGTAGTGTGCTCGCAGAGAGAGGACTTGGCAACCGGGTGTCATGGAAACTGAGCTGTGTGTCTTCAGCTATCAGACAGAGTGTCTTCTTTGCTGCTCGCACGCCCCCATTTCAACTTCATAACAGACCCAAAACACTCAGCCAGTGTGTTTGATTCTGTTTGTTAATTTCATTCTTGTGTAGAAGATGTATGTGCGTTTGTTTTTGTACAAACCCAGCCCTTCACCTGACTGATTTGAGTAATGCTACAGGTGCTGTCGTCTCTGTTTCTGCTTCCTCTCTTACGCTCCTGCTTTAATTTATTGTGCTGTTTTCCTAAGGCTGTTTTGCCATTGTTGCTGATAACATCATTTCCTTTTTGGTAATATTTATCCTTCTAATTTTGTTAAGTTTAGTCACAGCTAATGTAACACAACACACTGTGATGATTCCAGTATTAATAAAAGTTGTACTTAAACTGTGTGGGGTCACGTATATTCATTGACATTGTACTCGGTTTCTTTTAAAATGTGGCATGTGGTTAAGTTCATCCAGTTCATCCAAACAAAAAAAAATCATTATTTGTTCACCCTTATGTTCTTCAAAATCTGTGTATGACTGTTTTAGTGGAACAAAAAACATATTTTGAGAAATGACAGTGGGGTCACTGGTGCTTTGCTACCAACATTATTCAAAATAAAATCTTTTGATTAAAGAATTACAGGTTTGAAAAATAGAACTGGTTTGAAATGATGAGGCTGAGTATTCATTTTTGGGTAAACAAACCAGAATCTCTTTAATACATGTTTACATGGAGATTGGGATGGTGGTAGACTAGTGGTAACAGATGTGGGCTAGTAATGTAAAAGCAGCTTGTGTCCAAGGTACAATACGGGTTAATTCTGATCCAATAATCAAGATTATACTATTGCCCCATAAGACTAAATAAACCACACAATACAAAACCAGCCAGCAGACGAGGATTTACAAGTTGTATTTTATTTTTGAGTTAATAATGTGTATATTAAATTAGCACGTTTGATATTAGAAACTGATGGCACTGGCTGAACTATTTTCCATTTATTGTGACATTTAAAGTGTGTAAAGTTGCGCTTCATCGCTAGGGGGCGCCAAAGACGTTCTAAAATTTGTAGCGTTTGTATCTAAATAAGTATTTATCCTGAAAGCTTATTTTAGGACCCTTGTCTTTCACACCCAAAATAAATAACATAAAAAATCCAATGAGTGAGTCTCCAAGCACCAATCTTGCACTGAGATCTGCCACAACTTTAAGCAGTGAAGAGAGAGACAATCTAACATTCATTGCTGCCATCAGCTTTGTGTTATTAGCCGTGGAAGCCCCTGAAGGTGTATAAAGCATTCCCAGATGCACACTGGACCGCTCAAAGCTCAACTGTGTCTTCAATTGTAGTCAAGTCTCTTCATCTATATAAAACACACGACTTAATTAGGACTCTTCTGAGCGCGTCATGTCTCTAGTGTGTTCTTAAACCACACAAATGCAACTTTAATTAAAAATAAGTAGGCCACGATTAATTTAAGAAATCTTAACAGTGATATTCAACGGGACGATAAAGGACATTAGAGAGTTTTAGAACCAGAAACGAGTATTTATACTGTGAGCTCACTCAGTTAAGCAAACGACAACAGGACTATATCCATGTGGGGAAATACCTGTCTGTGACTGACTGTTCCCTGATCCTGTTCAAAACAACATCTTATGTTGCGTTCCAGACAACTCGGATTTTTGACATTTTGACTCCGACTTCCAATGTGTTCCAGTCAATCACGCGTCACCTCACATTAAAGAGCGCCAAAACGATATACATTATTAGAAGAGACTTTGTTCATGTCCTTCGTGCAGTAAAACACTTTAAAGTGTTACGTTTTTACGTGATGTAGCTCACTTTAGACTCACTGGGCGTGACGTCACATGACGCGTCCCCCTGAGATCGGGTTTGATTGATTTGCCCTGAGTTAATCTGTGACTCATCTATTCTTTCAATGTTCAATAATTCAAGATTATTTTGGGTAGATGTCTCTAACTTCATTTCTAGGATGTTTGATACATTAATACAAATAGAAATGTATGATGTTATATTTTTTTGTGCAAGATACCATTGATTCAAAAAGTACAAAGTTGCTTTTTTTAAGCAACTAATTGTTTTACTTGGAAAATATCACATTCATGTAAAGAAATGGGCTAAAGCTAAGCCAAACTGTGAATATTTTATTAAAGAAATTAAACAATATGGTACTACTTTGTAAAATATTAGACTTATGAAGCACTGTGTCACTTTAATTTGGTTAATTAAATGTTCTTGTAGTTTTTTTGTTGTTTTGTTTTGTTTTTTTGCATAAATCTTTTTTTACCCATACATGCTTTTTTCACCCATGTACATGCTTTTTTTCCTCTCTCTCTTCTCTGTACCCTTTCTCTATTTCTTCTATTACTATTGTGAGATGTATATATTTGTATTAATATGTACATAATTGCATAAAAAAATTTGCTCCGAGTTTAGACGTCACATGTCCGACTTTGGGTGCTCTTCCAGACGTTTACTTCCACGTTTGAGATGAGGAGTATTCGAAATCTGAGTTGTCTGTAACGCAGCGTTAGTCATATAGACTTGTCTTAGATGACACTGTGGATGTCCAAATGCATAAACGTAAATATAGATATTGCTGGTCCGGTCAACCAGCATTATTCTGAAACATGTCAGTCGCTTTTGCAGGGCGATTAATTCTTATTGTATTATTTCCGAAACATTTGTGCCGGAGCTTTGCACGCTTGACCCCCTCAGATAACTTCAGATAACTGAAATCTTTTAAAAGGTAGGCTCTAAGTTCACTCACTATGACAAGAGGAGCCACTATCTGCCCCTCACACCCCCTAACTGCCCTTATTGCCCGTAATAAATTTATATCCGTCGCCTCGAATCCTTCTCCCACACGTGTTCAATAAAATGTGAAATGAAATCCGTGTCCACTCTGCGCCTTATTATCCTCCCACTTATCAAGGAAACGCAGTAAGCTGCTGCAGGACTCAAGAGGGAATCTCTTACGCCTCTTCCACCTACACAAGCGGTTAAAAGGAAGGAACGTGATTTTGTTTCCTTTTACCTTGTTGATCGTTTAAGTCAGCAGGCTGCGTTTACTTTGTTTATTTCTCAATATTTTGGACTATCACATCTCACTCGAAGTTTCAGAGTATGTTTTAATGTAGTGGTATTTCTTCAATTAAAATTCTTAGTGCTGTAGGTTTTGAGTAGAGTGCACATCAGTCATGTTTTCGTTTACTTTCATTCACTTTGAATTAAGTTCATTTTTTATAGTAATTTTTGTTCCTGTATTGATCATTGATGGTTAATTGCCTGTAGAAAATTGGACATTATGAGAAACATTTTGCATTAAATTGTGCCTATTGATGAATTATGACCTGAAATTGTGACCAGTATGACCTTTCTTTATATTATTCCCACTGGCCATTTTAATGTGTATATTGCAAGACATGATTTTTAACTTTCTACAATAAACAGTTCCATAAGTGAAATCACATTAAGTAACAGTAAATGGTGTTGCTCCAGGTGGTAAATCCAGCTTTAACTTAATCCATTGGTTGTAATATATTATCCCGAGTCTTTGCATTACAGAATTATACTTATAGTTTATTTATATTAGTATGAACGTCACAAAGCCCATTATATTCTGTTGCTGTGTGTGAACAGTGCTACGTTATTCCATTACGATATGTCCTTGCTAACATTATTTATTCCATTAAAAGTGATTCATTTAGTTGGTGGCAATACAAAGTTATTAAACTAGATAAGATGTGTTTGTGATAAAACTCACACATTGAATGTCCCTCTGAGAGTGCAGATAAAGTAAATTAATGCTGTGCAGGAAGGAAATTAATAAAAGCAGCGAGCAAGAGTTGCACTTCTCAATGTGTGCTTCAACTGTGTATCAATGCTTTTTACAAAAGCTCTTTATTTGGCTTTTTTCACAGTTTTTACTGCTACTCTCACACATATTTAAACACTTTGATGAGCACATTTTGGTCCGATAACACTGAATTTCAATTACAGAGATGCAGAGGGACAGGGTCTGATTATCGCCGTGATAGGCTGGGATTTGACACGTTCAAGTAACACACAAGAAATCTGTGTGCAGATATGTGCAGACAGGGAAAATGGACATGAAAGGAAACCTCAATATGGCAAAAGACGCCAAGTGATAATCAACCTTTTGCGCCTGAGAAAGCTGCACCTTAGATAGAAAGAAATGTGATGGCACATTTTAGAGAAGAGTAAAAATCAAAGAGAAAATAATTGAAAGAATAGGAGAGTACCGTGGAGAAGAAGGAGAATGAGAGAGGAAGAGTTCACATAGGTTCAGTCTACAGACAGTCGGCGGAGGAAGCCCTTGAGGTGTGGCTGCCCGTTTGCAGTCATGGGATTTGTTGTTTTGACAGTCTCTGTCATCATCACCTGCATGTCTTTGCTCTGAGATCAGCTCCATGACTCAGCGTTCCCCATCTTTCTCTCATCTGCTCTCTGTACACAACAGCTCTGGGCTTTTTAGTGTATGGAGACAGAAAAACTGGGCATAGAATGACATGCAGGCTGATGTTGAATATAGAGTGAACAAGGGACGATTAGCCCAACATTGCCAGAATGATAAGACACTTTTATTTTAGCATGCACCAGTCTCTGGTCACTTTATGATGATTCTATTCTTCGCAATGCAAGTAGGTCAGTGTCAGTCCAGTCTGAAATGTGAAACACTATTACCTCGGGCAACCTGCTCTCCTTTCTCAGTTGAATTTATTTGTACTAAAAAAAAGATGTGCATCTAAAAAAGAAGAGATACTCTGGAGTAAAAGCTTATATACTCGAATGTAAATGCACCTAAATATCTGCTGTAATATAAAACAACCACACACATTTCTTGCTCTCTAAATGCAAAATAGCTCCCGTTAGGTGGTGGGCTAATTCTATTACGTTGCTGTATAATTATATTGTTTTGTCAACTTCTATTTGCTTAGTAACTGAGGTTGTGTTGTGCTTCCCAGGGATCTGATTTAGACAAAAGCAGGTTGTTACCTTGAGAGAAAGAATGTCGTATCATTTTCCGTCTCTTCAAACGAAACCTTTCGCCTCTTTTGTTTCCTAATGGTGTCATGATGTGACTCCTCATCAGGGTCTGGTGCCCTGGTATTTCTGTCTCCTCACTCTCAGTCGCTCGCTCTTTTATGCATCACGGTGCAGTGCATCTTATTTCCAGATAAACAGCATGGCACAGTAACACACCAGTGCTCAGTCGGCCAGTTCTAATTAATTGCAGCTAATGAGGAGCAACATTAGCATATCACTACTCCCTTCGTGTCTGCTCTTTCTGAGTATGGACAACACAGAGTCATCTCTAGCAGAAGAAAAAGCATATGGTTGATTCCGCCCAAAAAACACCACTAATTAAATAAGCTTCCCTTGTGAAACAACCTCTGTGTCTTATTTTAATAACACTTATGGTCTGCTATTCTTTGAGGCTTGTCTCACAGTGAGCAGAATAAATGTGCATAGCTGCATTTTTCTACTCTATTCACTCGCTTTGAGTGGGAAATGGAAATCGATGTGGTTTTTGTATTGTTGAATCTCACCGTCAATATTACGCAATTGAAAATGACACACTTTTTTTCTCAGTGATTTATTCCAGTGCCAGTTTTGGTTTGAGGAGCATTGCCAAATTTGAGTTTTTTGAATGCTTCTGTTTACTCAGGGGGTGGTTACACTTACTTGGTCACTTCATGTTTTTTACTGATCATAGTACTGATCATGATGGATTTGAGATGGATACTGTATCAATTCAAACACTTAAAGCTTAAGAGGTGGTTTTTAAAATACACTGTGACAAATGTTAATGCACCTAGTTGTTCAAGCCTGTTTTCTAAAATTAAATAAGGCAGGTTACAAACAGCCATTGGAGGTTATATTGTATAAGTAATACCTGAAAAAAAGGTCTACTTTTCAAATCTTTCAATATTACTGGTGGTAAAACTAAAAAGCTCCCATTTACTGTCTTAGCCTCCGACGTGACCAAAGATTTTTTCAAAAAGTTGTAAAATTAGTAAAATAATAACCATAAAACGTTTATCTCCTTACCATTTCCATGTGTCATATGGTGTAAAGATAACAGTTGTGCTCAATGTCATGCAGTTCTGCAAATACCGATCCATGAATGATCTGAGATCTTTGCTTTTGCATCTCTCTCCCGATACTGTTATGTCACAGGCTGATCAGTCTATGCAGAGCTGCAAAAAGTCAAATTTCTTAAATGGCAGTTTAGAAGAGTGAAAAATTAATCACACGTTCTCACAAGAACACAACTGTATATTTTACAATAGTTGCCAAATGTATGTGTGATATATTGACACTTACAGTAAGCGCTGTTTAAATATGCACTTGTCGCAGTATAAACTACAGTAAGTGACTATTTTGATGCGTAACACTCTCTGTCTATGACTTATTCTCACTTTTAAGCTTAGGATGGTATGCTTACATGGGACTTAATGAGAAGACATCGTAAAAGACTGAATCCCTGTCATGTTTTAATAAATGGCTTATTGGATGGATCTGACAGAATGTATTTCCAACTCATTTTCAGTTTTTCCACCTCACTTTTAAAGAATGAGTGGAAAATAAAAAGAAGAATTAATTAGCTTATTTAATTACAAGTTATCCAAGTCATGCTTTCCATGGGTATAATTAGGAGCAGTTTATTTGGACACAGTTTCTTTTTAAAGGCGGTAATGTTACTAATTGTAATTATATTTCAGTGTGTATCCAGCAGTTATGTGCACTTTTCTAGCTTCAAGATAAGCCAGGAGAAATTTGCTATTTTAAATTACAGATTTAATAGATGAAGTATTTACTTTTTTTTGCAAGTGCAATAATAGACCTTTGAAAAGCAAAATAAAGAAACAAGCCCACAGGGCAAACTCACTCAGTGCCTTTAGTTGAAGGATTTGTCATGTCGATCCATATTAACAAATCACGCAGGCAATAAAAAACCACAAACTAATTTGCAGGAACTTTTGGATGATGATTTTATCTTTGGTATACATCTTGCCACATTTTACTTGGCTGTTAGTTGATTATCCTTACTCTTTGAGTTTGATTAGAAACTGTGACGACTAAAGAAAAGTCAAATCCAACAAGCAGTTTAATATGTTAGCAAGGACATTTTACAGCTTCTGAAAAACACAACCTGGCATGTCAGGCTGGCATGTTTACTTCACATTGCTTTTGGAACCAACCCCCATTTTAACTATTATACTCTATAGATATGTCAAAAGTAATGACATCTATCAAATAGATTATATTTCTTAATTAACCTCTGTCAACTTTATCAACTTCAGTCTTGTTTTGTCGGTCTTGAAGGGATGTTAGCTGTTTTTTGTGTTGGATGCTCCGTGGTCCTGTTTCTGTGTTCTTGGATTATAAATATTAAAAGTACTGCATTTGGATCCACTGCATCTCTGTCTGCATTTTCTCAACTGTACGAAGTATTGTTTTCTAAAAACATATTAAGTTCAGTGAGTTTATTTTTTCATCCTTTTGCTTCAAATGTTTGTACTGGAAAACTTTTAATTAAGAATAATTTTTGCAGTGTAGTATCTTAAAACCGTTTTATTTGAAATTTAAGAATTTAATATGCCTAAAGCTTTTGTGTGTACAATACTGTAATTTTGGTACGTCATATCCTCATCTACAGCAATGGCATAGAAACATGCTAAAGTTATAAGTGAACAGTAATCATTTTATGTGAATCAGTTATGGGGAGTTGTTCATTCGTAACTAAAAACTAGTTTCCTTGGTGTTCACAGAATACAGGCCATGACCTGTAGCGTGCAGCTTTACTCTTTAGTCAATAATGTATTTACCACAGAGACTTATATAACTGTAATATCAAATACACTCTGACTAGAGCGTTAACTTGTGTCCATTATGTTATACTGTCAGAGTAATATTATAGGTTTTACAGGTATTTTACAATGTGGTAGATGTAGAATTGTCATTCTATACACAATCTGACCAGTCTGTTTGATTCTCACAGGCCACTGCTTTGCTCAAGGCTATGCTAAAAAACATGTTCCCATGGGGTAAAATGCTCTATATCCACACAAACCTCACAAACACCTACTTTCTTTCGGTGAAGAACTGATTTCACAAAAAAATGCGGTATAATGTAATGAGATGAAGTTATTGATGTAGATCATCTTGTCTGAATATACTTTTTAAATAAAGTCTGTAAAAATTAAAGTTTGTACATTAAATACATACATGGTATGTGATTTAGAGTTAATATTGCTTATTTTTTTGCAATACAGTAAGAAGATTGTGGTAAAGGTGTACATCTTAAAGGGATAGTTCACCTAAAAATACAAATTCTTTTATTATTTACTCACCCTCATGTCATGTGAAACCTGTATGACTTTCTTGCTTCAGCAGAACACAGAAGAAGATATTTTGCAAAAGCTGGTTACCGGCACCCATTCACTTTCACAGTACGGACACAAGGTTCAATGGAAGTCAGTGGGTGCCGGTAACCAGCGTTTTGCAAAATATCTTCTTTTGTGTTTATGTTCTTTGTTGTCTTTTGTGACTTCATTCACACATTTGTTTTCTCTAAACACCCATCCTTTAGAAGAGAAAATAATTCAGAAATGGAAAGCATTTCTAAATGGCCTTGTTTTGATTGTGTGTGAGGTGCTTCTGTGACTCATTTTTGCTTCTTTCAATGTCTAGGGCAGTTAAAGATATCTCAGAACATCTAATTTAGTAATATCTGTCAGGTGGTGGGAACATTTTATGGATGGTGTTAAAACTTCCACAGCATTTAACAGCACATTTAATAGAGCAACAATTATGATATCTTAGTACTTAACAGTGAATGTGGAAGGCATGCATTTAATAAAATCTTGATCTTTTTATAGTATCCCAGCCTGTCTGACATTTCTGCACAGATGTAAAACAGTTGAAATCCAATCCTCTTTTATAATTAGTCACCAAGACTTATTCAAATTGTGTGATTATGCAGCTGGAGATGTTAAACTTACTTCTTTAATAAATCAAAAATTTTTTTTTTTGCAGCCTTTGTATTCCAGATTATCCTCTGTTCTTCTCTTTTCCTCACAGTTCTTTTGAACTGTTATCATCTTATTCAATCTGTTACACAGAAAAGTCGTAAGCACTGCAGTAATGAAACTTTATGCTTAAATGAAATGCTTTGCTCTGACAAAATAGCTGCTTCAGTAAAGCATTGCGATACAAACTCTATTTATTTATTTACAAAACTAGAGCTATAAGAGAAGCAGATGATTTATAAAGTGATACCATAAGAAATGATGAAGTGGAAGCAGTAAAGCACAAAAAAATTGCATTAGATCTTTACTGTGAAAGCCACATATTGACGGCGGACAATTAATTGCAGTTAATTGGAAAGAGTTGAAGAGAATTCATTAATGTTTTATTATGAGAGCAAGAACAGAGATTTACAATTTAAAGAAGTTTCTTTTTCAGTCTTTTTTCTCTTTTCCTCAAAGCATCTTCTGAAACCTTAAAAGTCTTCACTTTCATTCCCATAACCCCTTTTCTCCAATTTTTGATTTCTTTGTTTGGTGTTTTTTATGTTTTTGGTTTATTTATTCCTCTTTTTGTCTTTTAAGTATCTTGCCCCATCACTTCTCATTTACTTCTCAAGCCTGCATGTCTTTTCTCTGATTTCTTTACTTCGTTTCTCCTTCACCTTTCCTCAGGTTTTTCTGATCTTCTTTCCTCTCCCGTCATAAGCCCTCTGCTCCGCATACACCAGCTCCTGCTCATCTTCTTAATCTTCTTACACAATTTGCATATTTTCTGTGTAATTTTATTCACTGTCTTTTTTCTTGTCCCAGGTTGCATTTAAATAATACAAATCTGTTCTATATTTGTCAACTGTGTGATGAACTTACATTTATGAATATAATTGAATATGTTCCAGCCGTTGGAAGCTGGAGCCAGAGGCTCTGAAAATAACAGAGAGGCATCTGGAGCCCCACTTTATAGATCTAGATTCCAATGATAATGAAAGCTGTTTGCCATGTTCTTTGCCCTAGGGCCCTAGTCCTCAAGCGGTCTGACCAGTAGACATTGTACTGCAAAAGTGTGTCAGGTTTCAAAGGGATAAACTGCTAGTAGCAGTTCAAAGTAGTAAATTAAATCATAAATATTCAGCAAATGGAAAAAACATTCATGCAGTACATCAGTGTTCATAGTACACTAATATAACCAGCCTTCTAAAACAGGGGTTCCCAAACCTTTTCATTGCACGACCCACCTAATCTGGTATAATCTCAAGGTCCACCAAAATGTTTTTAAATGGAAATATGGGGAAAAATATTTGTTATCTTCAGTACAGTTTCTTCCTTGTCAATGCATAAATCCAATAACAGATAGTATGCAAGTAATTAATTTGGACTGTTTCTTTGTATTATTCACCACAAAAGTGTGCCTTTGTGCAACCCACCTTATCTTACTGTGCAACGTACAGTATATGCTACTGTGTTCCTTATTTTATTTAAAAGTGTCTTTTATTTGTTCTAAATTCATGCTTCTAAACGGTGGTGTCACCAGTTGTTGCAACTCAGCATTCCTTTGACTGTTTTCCTTTAAGAGGTTGACCAAATCAACACTGACCTAAGCACTATTTAGATGAAATTAGTTTTCTAAATGACATTAGTGAATCAGTTTATATCAGAGGCTGTATGTGATTCCATGTACTGATTCGGATTAAATGTGGGCGTGTGCTTCAAAAAAGACTTGAATTATTTGTGATAATATTATGTTTAAAGTAAGGGGGTGGAATTAAAATCAGTAGCTCTTCTGAGCAGTCTGTGATCAGATTCTCATTAAAAAGTGAAATCTGTTTTTTACAAGATTGATGTTAGCAGTACTTGAACTACAAACCCAGGAAGTTGGCAAGCAATTCAAAGCAGTTCAATTCTTCAATAAGGAAATTTTGCTTTACTTATTGTAACAGCTTGAAGGCACTGTGTGTTGTTTTGGATAAGTGTGTATGCCATAAATATAGTCTCACTGTGAATAAGGCAATTTCAGACATTTACATTGAAAAAGGATTTCTCAGTAGATTCCAAAGTCCGCTAGAAAACATAAGGTGATTTGCTTTCTAAAAAGATTGTGTTAAGAAAACACACACACTAAAATACAATCACAAAGTATACCTTTGAAACATAAATGTACTTGTTCTCCTCAGGGATATCTAGTCCTGTCTGAATAAGGCTCTTGTTGGACCAGTAATGAAAATGTTGCCGTTTACCACAATTCAATATGTGCATGGCTTTTATTAAAACTGTTATTGCCATTCTCCCATTCTCTGTGGAGTCAGTCACTAAAGGATTCCTTGAAAATAGTGAAACGGATGTCTTTCGACAACTTGCGTGTGTGTTTACCATGATGGTTTTATGTTTTCCCCATACTTTCATCTTTCCCTCAGATTTTGATGTTTTGCTCTGTTTCACAGTCTGTTGGTCCACATTACTCTTGATGGCTTGTTTTCTTCCTTTGATGTTGCAGAGCTCTTAAAAGTCTATGTAGAGCCATAAGCAGAATGAAGCACTTCATATCGATATACTGTCGTAGTTCTCATACACTCTACTCCTAATCCATATTCCATTGATTCGCTACAACTCTTCACACTTGTTAGAAGCTTGTGAATTACAAACCCTCTGCAGTAAAAGACTCGCAAACATGTGTTTGTGTTTGCTCACAGGTTAATACACTCAGAGAGAGAGCCTGCATGAAAGAATACACAACTGCTGCTTTTCACAATGAAGTTGGTCAGTGTTGTGCAGAGATTATTTGTTCATCAGTTGCACTGAAGGGTTCAGAAATGTTTGTCTTAATGCTTTACTCCCAGTGAGGTTTTGGCTTCCGGGCGTCAAGCTGAATAAACGCTCACAATGAAGAAATCAGATTAATCTGATCTTAATAGAAACAGATCCTGGGAGTTTATCTACTTTCCTGCTGGAAATAAACAGCTTAATCTGGCAGCTCTGTTGGTTATCTGATTTAAGATGGTCTAAACCCGTAGACCGTCTTGGACCAGCTTTGACCATATTTACAAAGTGCATAATTTAGGTATATTTTCACAGATCGTCTAATGCTGTTCAGACAATGCATAAACAGCATCAAACTTAGCAATTACCAATTACATAAAGAATGTTATAAGATTCATGTTTTAATGTCAATGTTTTTTATGTTCTTAGTGTTAATTTGTTTGCTGCACCAAAAATGCCTTTAGGGTTTTAATAAAGTCTGATTGTGACCTTACATTTAAAACTGATTATATAAGTGTAAAATAAATAAAAATGATACTTTTGAATATATACAATGTATTTTTAATTTTCTATCATGACAGAGAACAAAGTTGTTTTTGATGTTACATTTCATTTACACACAGAACCAAGTCAGCATCAGAACCACCTTTGACACAAGGTGATAAGGTGGGTCAGGGCCGTATAATTTAGTCTGGTTTTTGGGCAGCATCTCATCCTATCACAGAATTTTGAGCAGGCACAGAGCCGTGTAAAGACACCTTTAGACTGGTTAATGACCATTTTAGTCCAGCAAGAACCCAGCTACCATCCTAAGATTTTCCAACAGGCTTCGCTGTGAGTCAAGCAGTAAAGCATGAGAATTGGATTCTTAGCTGTAGCCGCTATTGTGTCCGTTGAGGATTATGGTGTGATGTTTCTGATCCAGCCGACATTAAGAAGTAGGGCTGATTTTGTAGAGTATTCCAGCCCAAACACTTAGATATTAAAGTGGTTTATGTTACTATGGGGAGATCTCAGTTTTTCATATTATCTATGACAAACTCAAAGCTTTGTGTTTCTCAAGATGACTTTAAAACAGCAATGCGGCATGAGACGGAGAGAAAGAAAGGCAGTCAATTTTTTTCCTAGGAAATGCAGAGGCCGGTTTGAGTCGTTTGGCCAAGAACATGACTGATTTGGCCTGATGAAATGTGAGAGCAGTAAGAGGATTGAACCGGTTTCGTGCAGGCCAGCTTTAATCAGTACGGAACTGCAAATGTCTATAGCTGAAGATTATGCAGGGATAACATGACAAGGACCCAGTCCTGCCAGCCAGAGAAGCGGACACAGAGGGCACTGTACTTACTAATGAGACAGTGAAGTGGAGTCAGGCAGAAAGATTGTGTGTGTGTGTGTGTGTGTATGTCTCCTTTCTCCACGTCTGTAAGAGGTAAACCGCTGCACATTGTTTGTGCCCATGAGGATTGCGCCTGTCTCCTTAAGCCCTGTAAAACGCCGAATGTGAAGTCGAGCCATATCTTTGTTTTCTCTCTGTTTGCCTTTGTACACAAATCAACATTTGTTTACTTCTCTTTGTACATGTGTGTGCACGCGTGTGTCTGTGTGAATGTGCGTACATTGCCTGGGGCCAGATAATACAAGAGAGTCGACACGCCAGTGAACCTTGTAAGAGCTACTGTTGTAATCTGGCCAGTACAGATGCAACCAAGCTGAAACAATACCCATCTATTGGACTGTGCATACTGACCTGAGATCAGGAAATAGGCTGCACTGACAAGCAATCTTAGAGTCAGTCTTTATGAAATAATGCACATGAGTCATCGCCTGAACGGTTTTATTCTTTCAGCATGACAGTAAGCTCTGTAGTACCATTTCTGATAAAGACTACCCAGAAATACCGATGTGAACTGACCATGGGTTAGCCAACACAATAGATGTCAAATAGTTTCTGTTGTTTGACAGCAATAACAATGATTTCGATATGCACAGTTGAAACTTTTAATATCATTGCTGTCGAGTGGATATCTTGTATGTCCAAACGAAGAAATCGCCTTTTTTTAAATAATTAAACACTGTGTTGATATTCTGGCTTTATATATGGCCAGACACATGCATCTGCCTTTATATTATTAACATTTTACCAAAATCAAGCTCAGATGTAAGTGCGAGATTTTTGATCAGTCTGTCATTATGGCCACTTCTAGGGCAGTAAGTGCACTGCATTACGTTTTCATTAACTTACAGGTTAAAGTTTAATGTAGCTATGTGGATGCAGGTTTTTATCATTTGGACAAAATCTTGTGTGACTTAAAAATGCTAAGAACAGGCTATTTAAAACAGAAATGTGTGTGCCATTTCATTCACAATAGAGACAGTGTGGAGTTATGAGATTTTACAGACAATTTGAGGATTCAATGAAGTTACAACTACTGTATTAATGACAATTTTTTATACTGTTCAGTTGTTCAATAATTGCAAAACAGATGTGAAAAACTAAAAATAATGAAATATAGGGATACAAGGTTTCCTCCCGAAAGCAATGATATGGTAAAAATAGAGGCTTATATAAATACATCAAATAGCTCTTGTGCAGCATTCCATCTTAACACAGAATTTTGAGCAGGCACAGAGCCGTGTAAAGATGTCTTTAGACTAGCAAATGACCATTCAGCAAAAAAGCTACCAAAAGACAGCCAACATTTTGAGATGCACATTAAAGCTTTTAATATGTTAAAAAGTAAGTTGTACAGTAGAGGCGTATAGAGTTCAAAACACGTTTGTGAAAACAATTACTAAGCATCAATAGGATGCAATTGCAAAGCAACATGGAAATGGAAAACGAAGCGGAAATGCAGAGACCGAAAATGAAATGCCTCAGCCTGACCCTGTTTGAACACACTGACTAAGCAAACTACATTAGACTGCCTCTTATTGATTTATTATTTAAGTGTCTGTTGTGAAAAATTACAGCGCTGCTACCTACAGACCCATTCATTGCTGCCAAAAAAAGTACAATTTGTGCAATTTACCCCCTATTAGAATAAATAAACCAATAAATAGGGCACATATAACATTGCTTTAGGGGAAAACAAATCTAATGGTGGTGCTGTTATCCTCCTATTCAATCAGAGTAATTTGCTGACACAAAACTCTTGTTAAACATGGTAATGCAGACAGATTAATGTGCAGAAAGCTTGATTCAACTCAACAAGGTCTTAATTAAAGCTGCAATGTAGGTATAGATGTGGAATGTTTGCTGGAAGTGTTTTGGAAGAAGACTAATTGGTGTAATAATTGCTGAGATGCAAATAGTTCAATTAGAAACTGATTGTCTCATTACACCGCTGTACAAGGAGCTGCATTTTCATTCATTAACACGCTTAACAGAACCAGACTGTGACTTTGGGACGTGCTGGTCTACAGGCTCTTTATGGATTTGTACACTGAGGTTTTGTAAACTAAGTTTGGTTATTTAAGATTTGGGAAAATATGCATTTGATGACTGTCATAGCTTTTGCAGTAATTATGGGTTTTATGTAAAGTGGAAAGTTTGCATACTGCTTGTAGGATTGTGTTCATTGTCTGTGTGGGGCTGCGTCCAAAATCCTTTTAAAGGGGCCACGGGGACCTGCTTTGATCACACTGGATAGGGGCTGCTGACATAAGCACACACACAGACACACACACAGTCAAACACACACAAACTTCACTGCAGAGATTGTTTCAAGCCTGCGTGTGTAAGAGACTGTCTCAAAGCATATCACTCAGAGACCTTGGAGCGCCATCATAGATCGTACCCCCTACCTACAGATGAGCTGTGCTGTTAATGGTAGATGAGCACCAAAATAATTTTTCTGTTTCATGCAAATTACAACTCTTTTATTCCACCCCAAATTATGCTTATTTGAAGCAGCAAAGAAAGACAAGCTGTGCATTAAAAACACTTCTGTCACAATGTTGCGTCCTTTTCCCTGTTTGATCCAGACAGATTTGTCTGTGGAGAAATATATACATGAAAGGAATAATTCCACAATAGTTCAATCATTTGCTTTGACGCTATTTGCATATCAGAAGTGGGCTTTAATGCGTCATCTGCAGATCAGATGGCCACTTGTGTGCATATCTGAAGCTAAAGTTTGTTTGAGAAATCTACAAAGAATATGACAAAGAGGAAAAGAGATCCTCCTGTAAAGATGTCCTTGGTTAACCTGATAACTGTCACTGCAGATATTAAGCAAACACATGAAAATGCACTATTCAGACTACAATTGTTTACATTTTAGATTTTTTTGTTTAATTTTAGGTACTTTTATCAATACAATTAACATGAGAATTTTTATTACGTTTTTTTAGTTTGTTTATTGTTATGAAAATCAGATTTTTTTTGTCTCACTTGAGATCTTTCCATCAATATATAGCTTGTCATGATTAGATTAGAATTCAACTATGAAATATTAAAGTGAATAGTGACATAACCTTCTGTGGATTGGTGACAGGTTAACCAGATTGTTTTGCACAGAATAAGCACTAACAAGCATAGAGCCAGCAAGAAAAGAAATGCTGGTTTAAGTTGGCATTTCATCAATGAGTCAGTTAGACGTATAGTGGATTGAGTTTTTCATGGGAACAATGAAGAAAGATCACAATCATGACTGATGATGACAATGTCGCTGAAGAATTGGTGACTGACAGCAAGTTCTCATGGAGAGACTTGAAAGAGAGGAATCCATTCAGAAAACAGCGGCACAATGATGACAACGGGGAACTGCAGGGCAAAGGAAAACGTGAAACCTCAAACAGGCTTGTCAGTGGCTGCTTTGGGGTGGCATGGGTAATGATGGCCTCAGGCTCTGTGTTGCAGCAGGGTGGCAGCGAGGAGAGGGTGAGAAAGCCCGGGGATCTGACAGGAGTGAGAGCTCCAGAATGCTAATATCCTTAGTGCTTGGCTAATTGGCTAATAACTCACAATACATATTCACCAGAGAAAGTCACCCTCAGATTTTTTGTGTCCAAAACTGTCTAAAACCAAGCATTTTATGTCCTGTTCTAATGCCCCTGTCGTACAAAACCTTCATTTCACCTCCAACAAGTTAGATGTAGTGCATGGGACATTTGTTGTACCCCCATCATGGTTCAAAGTAATTTATGAAATTGGGGAGACATCTGCTTCACAGTTTATTGTTTATAAATCTGTGAAAGAGAGCTGACTGCCAAAATGAACATTTTGTCATCATTTACTCACCTTAATGTCATCCCAAACCTGACTGGAACACAAAAGATCTGAAGAATGTTTTGAATAATGTTCATATTGTAATTGGATAAAAAGCACCATAAATGCATCATAAAAGTAGATTTCACAACCTCACATGTATTATATTCAAAGTCTATGTTTAGCTTTGTTTAAAGAATCTTCCCTTGTGCTAAATATTTTAACAAGGACCTACTTAAAGTAAATAAAAGCTTAATTACCAACTATCTACTTTTCATTCAGGTTAAATAGATGTGCAGTGAACTGATGGACTATTGAGTAAATATTATGATACATAATTACCTTTCGACTCTCTTTCCTCTTCAGAGGGATCTAGATTTTACATGGATAGTACAATAAGACCAAGAATATTATACCTCTTAAATAAAGTCTAAGAATGATCCTTCTGCTTATAAACGTATTTTCGTTTTCCACTCTTGAAGGGAATATCAATATTATAAAACAAGAAATGCTTGCTTTTTGAATCAAATCTCTTCAAATTTGCATGATAAAGAAAAAGCGTTTGCCTTATTTAAAAGCTGGAGATGTTCAAACCAACACTGACATGTAAGATCTATATAACTCCTCCAACAGAATTATGGGTACATAGTGATTAATGTTACCCTTTCTCTTGAATTACAATCAAAAAAGAAATATGCCTTTGTCTTATTGGCCCGTCACGTCAGCTTTATCATATCCTTATCCACTCCGAACACACTAGCCAAGTCACTCTTTCCTTGGATAAAAATCCAGACAATACAGGTAGCTAAAAAACAGTGTTTCCCTTGACTTTGGTCATTAGTGGAAGTTAAAGAGCTGTTGTTTGAGAGTATGACAGCATTTGCTGCAGGCTATACCCTGAAGGTGCTTGTGGAGAGAGTGAAGAGGAGCAGGGATAATAGCCTCTGTGTGCTGCCTGACATGTGTTTAACTCTCCAGTCTTCGTCAGTCTTCTCTGTGTGATTGAATGACCCTGGCAGCCATTTTTAGAGTAACACAAACAATGTGTTTAATTAACAGAACAGAAAAACTATACAGACACCTTTCTTCACAGGTGAAATAAGAAATGGTATGAAAATGTACACTGAAAATATTTGTTTTTGCCTTCTGGAGTTAGATTTGCTAAACTCTAAATGCAAAAGATTAACATAATGTTTCAGTGCAGGTGGCGTCATCTCCAAACTGTTGTGAAGTACAATTAGGTTTGTTAATCAGACTTGAGACTCACCTGCGTTAAGGGTGTTGAACACAAGTGTTTGTTTTAGCAGTTTGACAATATGAGGGTTCATAATACCGACAACAAAATCATCTTGATAATGCAAAACATGATATTTAAAGATGGTATCATTTGACACTTTTGTTTTCATATGTTTTATCTTTTTTGTTTTAATTGCAGTGTGGGCTACAGTGTAAGTGTCAGCTGGGATTTCTGCTGCTACATAAAACAGAATAAAACAGCAATAAAGCTGCGGGATTGTGGTTCAAAGATGTCAATACAGTAAGTATAATTGAGAATAACTTAAATACATGTTTTTTCTTTAATAACATCTGCACAGTCCAACTTAAATAGGTCTTGAAATAATTCATCTTCTAAGTTTAAAGTCAATCTGTCCACATAGACTTCAGGTCAGAAAAAAAACTTCAAAGATGTTTCTGTGAGATGATATTAACATTTTTAAGATGTTTATTTGATGCACACTGTCTGTGGGGATTACTCTCTTCAACTGCTTATTTATTTATCAGTCTTTAATTTTAATCAGTGGCTCTGTCTTTGGCATGAGCTTAGATTTCAAACTACAGTATGAGCTGATGTGCAAATTCACACATACTCAGCATAAACTAAGCTGCAAAGGAAATAATCAGCAGTACAACAGATGTGATACTACCTGGTGAGGCGAGGTTAAGCACGCAATGACACAAAGTGAGCGCTGCCCCCAAGTAAAATAGATCATTTTGGTGCTTGATACTGACTGGTCAAAAGCCATGATTTATTCAAGATAAGATTCATTTTATTATTTAAGGCTGTGCCATACAGCCTGCTTTTAAGATATACAACACCTGCAATGTCAGGAAGCAGACAGCTATGCCATTATTACAGCACCTTTGGTTATTTATTCAGTCACTTATTGCCTATAATTAAATCACTAATTATTTTTTCAGTGAACACTGTATTGTCTAAATTGCATCTGTATTTCTCATCAGTTCATTGTCACCATTTATTGAGGCAGGAATATATTCTAATGTGATCATATTCACTGAGCTGGTCATCTATTATGCGCTACCTGATACACTATCTATCTTGGGCTGTAAATAGCTTTCTCGGTTTTTAACAGCCGAGGCCACATTGCACACTGCGCTTTGAATAAGCTATTACTGTGCCTAGTGCTACAGGCTACAGATACCGTTATTATCCAGTGTGGCAGGAGACGATCTCCAGCTCCTTCCAAACATATCATAAATCAATTTCCACCAAGCTCACTGGAGGCTGATGATGCCCTGATTGAAGAGCTAGTTACTTATAGACGATATGAATCTTGATGTAATCATTCAGAGAAATGAAAGCTTGTGTCTTTGCCTTGAAATCACACAATTTGGACATTGCATAGTGTTTAATGGGAATATAGCTACTTTAGAGATTTTCAGCAGAACCACTCAACATATAAATCAAACAAAGATTATCGAAAGCACGGTTTATTGATGCTTATGTGCACATCATGTGCTGCAGTCTCAATTGCAACCTAGCAAATACAACTTTGCATGATTTCCTGTGTGATTTTGCCAACCTGTTATAAAGTTAAAATTTATTGGTTTTCCTAAAATCTTGACAGTCAATCAGATGGCATTGAATGGATTGCAGGGCCCTTTGCTATCAAGGTGGCTGTGAGGTTTTATGAAGCTGTGCATAGGGAGTGACTGCAGGTTTCAGAAAAGTTCCCTTTAAGGTATGTGAAAAGGTGCAGCCTATCAGCTTTTGATTTTTCTTTCGTTTAACTTAAATGGGCAGAATCTATATTTGTTTTGCTGGGCTGAGTTGTAGAGTGGATGTCATGTTAATGGATGCTTTGCCCAATTAACTCCATTAGCAAAATTAGATAATAGACTCACTGTCCATTATTTATTTGCAGTATTGATAACGATGGCATTATTATGATGATGTTTTGAGATAAGATGCATTATCTTGACATTTCATAATGGTGCTTGCAAGATATTCAGGATAAACCTTTTCATTATTTTATTCAGATGATGTAATGAAATTCATGCATTTTAATGTTTACCTTATTTCTGTTGTAGAATGAACATTGGGAGCGGGTTTCATTTCATCATATGCTGCTCTTTTGCTATAGATGACAAGCCACCCAGTTTGATCTAGAAGTATGCAGATTGGATTTCAGAAAATCAGACAGAATTAAACCTTAAAATGACACTCTGTCGCAGGATTGTATTACTTACACAGAACAAAAACTATTTCGACTTAACTGACACAACACAATTACACACATTTATTATCAAATGTATATTTAATATACTATGTATGCTGTGTCTTCTTTATATAACTTTGTACTGCTTTGACTGATTTTATCTTGACAGACACCAAACAAACCAAAATCGTCTATGCAAAAACCTTTGTGAGACTGATGAGTTGCATTTCTGTGCAATGATGCTAAAAGGCCAACGCAACATCTGATTTCTTTCACTTCTGTCAAAAGAGTTTCACCCTTTTTGTTTATACCCACATTTCTTAGTCTTTCATCTCAAAGCATTTACTTCATATGTGTAGGCCTATTATTATGTTGTCCTGCTGACTTGCAGAACAGCTTTTTAGCTTTTGCCAACATAGGCAGAAGGTAAACCAACTGCAGGGTAAAGCTTTTAAGTCTAGGTGGTGTACATGCACAACCCAAACCTCAGAGATTTCTATGTTTTAAAAACGTATTAAAAATAAATCTTCTGGTTCTATACAGTACATTCTATAGAAAAGATATCAGGAAATCACATGCCACAATCACACAGTATGTGGCATGTTGTTGACAATGTTACTTGAAAAGCAGAGCTGAAAACTTTGAGGTAGAAGTGGAGAATGCCTTTATCACAGGTTAAAGAGGGATCTGTATGCTGAATTTATTTTTATCACAGTGATCTCAGTTCAAGCCACTTTCTCATTGATCAAGTGGGTGGTGGAAAATTCAGCTAGTAGCAGTGTCGCTGGAGCACAAGCAGGTGAACCATCTTAACTTGCAACAAATCAGTAGAAACCAGCAATGATACAAAGTACAGATTTTCTTACAGTAAATTTAAATGTGGAAAAATATATACATTATACTTGTGAACTAATGACACTATATTTTAAAATTAAAACAAACAGGGAAAAGCTTGTAAAAATATCCACAAACGCAAAAATACAACAGCTGTGTTCAACTTCACGACATGCAGACTAATCGTTTCATGACATCACGATACCGCGAGATCGGACTGCTGCGTATGCCCTCGACTTGTTCTCGCGATACTGTGGTGCCATTCGCCGGTTGGTCTGCGTAATGCGGCATGACGTCGAACATGAAGTTCAGGTGGCGTGTATAAAGTGACATTCATGCATATTCCCCTAATCTTACATTAGAATATAATTTCTACAATGTACCCGGGGCATAAAGAATCAAGAGTTTTAAAGTAAGCATATTCCTCTGAAAACTCACGGAAGCTGCTCCATGTATTAGGTAGCCTTTTAAACCTATGAACTTGTCACTTTGTTTGGTGCGTCAACAAGCCTGTCTCTGGTCACCTGGCAGCCAAGGAACAATTTTGATTAAATTCAAATGAAGGATATTAAAAGAGATTTGATAGACAACGCCTCTATACGTTTGGAGGAGAAGAATGTGATGCGGATGGAGTTCCTGTTTACACAGTCTATGTGAGTATAATGGAGCTCTTCATTTGTTTTACGTCGTTTTAGTAATGTTTGTATTTTTACAAGATGGGCGTATATGAGCATATAAACCCCACTGCAAAATCGTATTTACCGAAGGTAAATTCCCAAGTTGACGAGTTTGACGCGTGTGTAAACAATCATAGCGGAACTTTTTTATTCATTATATACTGAAGTTGTGAAGGTCGTCAGTAGAGTTGGTATACTGTTGTGGTTTGGTTAAACATTAGTGCATTTTGTGTACTGTTTTTGACTTTAGAATAAAGATAATGTCAGTTTATAAGCGGCGAGACTCGAGTTATCAAACTACATTTCCCATCATTCTCTGCGGCAACATAAACGGTGCTTTACACGAGTCTGTGAAAAACATCGTTATTGCTACCGATTGTTTATTGCGCAGTACTGCGTTATACAGCACTGGCTAAATAAATGCAAATGGTTGAGTTAAATGTATCTATTGTTTAGCATTTATTGAATAACATTTATCAGCAACAGTTTGTTTTATATACTGTAGTGATGTGTCTATGAAGATAGACGTCTTTAGTATAGTGCGGCTTATAAGAAAGCTGTTTGGGTTTGACACAAAATGACTCTATTTTAGTAGAGAATGTAGTGTTTTGGCTGAAATTGTGCACTTTACAGTTTCACACTCGCAAATTGAGAATTGACAAAATTACAGCCTCTCATGCCTCTTTCAGATTTTCATGACATTTCCTGTATTTTTACTTAATTACTATCCAATTTATGGAGTAAATGTGTGATTGTGTATTTGTTCCCTTAAGGTTTGCTGTAGAAATGTATGTTCATGCACAGCTTCAGTATGAGAAAGATTTACATTTACTAAACACAGACTGTTAGATAACAATGGGTGTTTGTGATGTCTGCCTAGGTGTGCTGAGAAGTTAAGAATCAGATTGAAGGATGACTATGATTTGTCAGTTTTATAGTGTAAAGCTCATTGGTCATCCATGCCTTAGGACTGAGAGTCAGGGGACAAGGATAAGGACAAACAAGGATTTGGGTCAGTCCGTGAGCAAATGAAAACATCTTTGATATAGGGCCTGATGTTGTTGTCGTCTTTTTTATGTATCAATAGGAGGTGCCAAGTCTGATAGCAGCAGTTTTTTGTTAGCCCACTTCCCCCAATTCAGCATTTAATGCAACTTGCATGTTTGTAATTGTAAGTGTGTGATTTCTCTGCCTCCGCGGTGCCATTAAATGTATTGATCAGAATAATTGGTTGAGATGTTAGATGGAGTGCTCAAAGACGAGGTCAATGCTGAAGTGAGACCGTGAAAACGAACCTGTCAATATATTTATTGCAGTGTAGTTGTTCATGTCTAGTTAGGATAGGAGAAAGTATACATTGAAAAACATTATACACTTCATCTTCAAGAAAGCGGTTTTCTTGTACAATTATCCGTCCAGGCTTTAGCTGGCTGTACAGAGTTGTTTTGTAGTTTTCTAGCTAAAGTAGTTATGCTACAGTCTCTTATTGACACTTGTTGGTCCTGACATGCAGTTCAGAATCTTTGGATTAAACTTTTATTTTGAGTGCGTTAGTCAGCCTAAATCAAAAGTGCACGATTGGATTCCCTTTCAACTTCAAAAATAATGATTTTTGAAGGTTTCTCATACTCAAGTGCTTCTCCTCAATTAATCAAACACTTTTTTTATTGCAAGAAAGTACATATCAAAGAGAAGCATTGCACCTCTCTGTGTATAACAGTTCAATGTTTCAGTCAATATACATGGTCAGTCAATGAAACAACAGACTTTGAAGGATAGAAATCTGTGAAATGAAAAGCTTTACATCATTCCCCTTATATGTCAGACATGTGCTCTGCAATAGGTGTGAAAACCTTGGTGACACCTTGTTGATCTTCATCTCTCATTTACCTTCTCTGTCAGCCCATGCTGTCCTCTCATCTTTTCCTCTTCTGTTTTTCCTCTGTAAGCTCTTTAGAAACGTTTTGGAACAGATATTTTTTAACTATATATATCTATATTTATTTATAGATATTTTTAATGTTTTTTGTTTTTTGTTATTTTATTTTTGGGTTTGCTATCACTTCTTTAGGTTCCTCACACATGGGACATAATTGAGCTTTGTACTGTTAAGTAGTTATCCTAAAGTTAGCAAATTTCACCTACTGTTTTACCATTTATTCAGTTAGACTGTTATGATCTGAGGTGCTTTTAAAAGTTTTTTAAAACATGTTTTGCTCCTTTCTGTCTTGGAGTTTTGAACATAAGATCCTTAATAAACATCCTCTTAGTTGAAAATCTACTTTGTTAAAGCACTTTGCACATTAGGCCTCACTTCAAGGCAAACTGTCACCACAAGAGTTTCAATTTGTGTAATTGTTGGTAAACTATGTTGTGACCCAGATTGACTTTGAGTATCTCATGGCTTTCCAAAGCATCGTTGATGTTTTGTCCCAGTTCGTGCTTGACACAATTTTCCTTCTACCCTGATAAGTGGCATAAAACTATACAAACTCCCTCATGGAGCCACGTGATTGACAAATTAAAACACACTATCAAAATACTGGTTTCTGTGCTCTGTGTCCCTTGACAGTGTTCTGGTTTTCATTTGATGGTTTCCCCTCTGCACTAATCCCCACAGATGTTTAGGAAGTCACATTGAACAGGCAGGTAATCTTTTGTCACCAACAGCGACACCCTGAAGCACTTTGTGACGCCTGCTGCTAATTACAAACAAAACATGGTTAAGCTGTGCTGATTCACTGCTGGCGGCAAGACAGAAATAAATGGAAAGGAGCAATTACAGGTCTGGTGGTGACGACTCTGGTTCTCTTGAGATTGTAGATGGTAGAATCAAGCAAAATACCATTTTGCTGAGTATAGGACAGAGGAATTGTATAGTAGCTTGTACTGCCCTAAAAATCCATGTATGTTGGGGCTGATAAACCATAATGTTCAGTCTGAGAGCTCTGAGACACTGGACATAAGGAGTACATTAAAACAAAATGACTTCCATTTTAATAAATGCAAATGATTGTTTTGATGTGTCACATCGCACCATCAGTTGACTGGTGCCTTACTTTTTTTTATGCTGGGCATTACTGCACTTTATGTAAAAAAAAATTCTGCATTGTATGTGTGAATAGACAGTTGTGATTGACAGCAGCTAAAATGTGTAGCTTTAAGTCACCTTAGATAAAAGTGTCTGCCAAATGCATATATCTGAATGTAACTAACTTTACATAATCAAAGCTAGCTCTACAGAGACAGCCGTTTTTGCCCTCTGGTCTCTCTATGGTCTACTAATTTTAATAATATTTTGTTTTTAACTACAGTATAAGCACAAGCAAGCCTAGCCTTATTATAATGATTATGTTAAGAATATTCTTAAACCAATGAATTTGGTGAATATACTAGGATACATTGTTATTTAGCCATTTATCTTTGCCATCCTTTCTATTTTTACTTGTAGGTTAGAACAGACACGCTGGAGGTATCTTCTTAATGATTATTGATCTCCATAAATGTTATTGATGGTCACTCAGGAGGAGGTGCTGGTTGGTCTAGATGAGTTGGTAGAGGCTGTGTATGCATTTATCATTGGTGCTAACACTGTCATTTAGTAATCTTTCAAAATTGATCAGGTAGAGTGAACATTTGCCCTTTTCTCCACAGCCTCTCTGTAAAGCGATCACAGGCTAACACCTAATCAAGCCAGCAAAATCTACCTTGGGTCTGTCTGAGTTTTGAAATGATGGTTGGGATATCAAATGTGATCTCTCAGAATAGTTTGTGTCCATATGTCGATGGGAATGTGGGCATGTGTTCTGATTATAACTCTGCGAGATTAGTATGTAATCTCTGCTTGGATATGAGTGAATGATGGGCACCAGAGAGATGTCCCACTGATTGTAGGTCATGACTTCTGAAATCCCCTTTTAGGGGGTCGTATTTAGTAAGCCTTTCTTAGACTTTATTAATCTGCACAACTTTTAATGTTTTTTGTGGTTTTTAGATAAATCTAAAAACCTTTTGACCTTATTTTAAACTACAGGGAAATGATTTGTGGTATGCACAGATTAACAGATTATTTTACTTTAAGCAACCAGAATGGATTTTAGTTAAAATGGGGAAAAAAGGTGAATCAACAATATAATTATCTAAACAATAGAAATAGATAACCAAAAAATTGGATTTGTTTTAACCCTCTTAAGATGGCAGCAGCTTCTTTTGGTAGAACAGAATTTTCTATATCTGCAAGTGGGTTTGTGTTAATTTAATCCTGTTTATCAAAACAAATTATTTTATTCAAGTTTAACTTTGTGTAATTTGTACTACAGCACAACTGTGTCATGCTAAAAATAAAACGGAAAGCAAATTTAAATAACTTTGTGCTCCACAAACCACTTTCAAATTAGTTTTCTCTTTGGTACCTGAGAACTTCCTCAAGATAGTCTGCAGAGATCAAAAAAATTAGAACAACTTCCGATTAATATAATTGGATGTTAAAAGTTGTGGCACATAGGTCACCTTTTGCCACACTATTTTGTGCTTGAACAGCATGTGGGTGTTTTGTCTGTTGCTGGAATATTGAGAATGGTATTGGTTACATTCCAAAGATTTTTGTTGTAATTTTAAACTTGTATTCAATAAAGAGAAATTGCTTATACTGCTGTCCAGAGATGAATACAGGCGAGGGATTGTAATTTTACTCATTAAAATTACAGTGCTGCTTGACGTTGGATCTTAAGGCAATTTGATCTCAGTTGACTAACGGTCTCTCAGTGGCATTCAAGCGCTGTCTCTCCTGTCTTTGGCTTGAGTTGTGATTTCAATCACTTTGGCTCATAGCCACTTCAACATGTAGAAACTGACTGATAAATCAGATGTCCTAGAAATAACAATAAACAATATAAATAATAAATAAGCTTTTCTTTTAAGAAGCATAGTATCGTATTGCCGGATGAGAAGAATAGCACATGGACAGAGATCAAGGTGAAGGGTCCACTGAGTGAAAGAGGGAAGGAAAAATGTGCAAAAAGTGAAAGGTATGTTAGGAGAAAAGAGAGGATAAGGTATACTAGAGAGACATGTCTGAAACAAGAAGGAAAAATTCACCTTAGAAACGAAACGTCTTGAATCTTTGCAATATTTTCGGTATTATAACCAGTCGTTTGCCTATGTATAGAACTGTACACACCTTTCTGCCCTTGACTGCAAACACACACGGGTGTAATTTTTTTCCTAGTTAAGAAATGGATGTTAATAAGGAATGTACATTGGGTTACATTAAGTACTTGACTTGTAGCATTGCATCCTCTTAGAGCTCAGAAGCTACACTTAAGGTCTAAATGGATTTTATAATGCTTAATAGGTACTTCACTGTAAGTGGTATATACACACATAAATGTATTCATATTTTTTGGTTGTGTTTCCTGTTTTCAGGCAGGCACACATAATTTTACAGCTTCTGGAGCTTTTGTTGTAGTTTTTGGTATACAGAGAAAAATAATGAGGAAGAGAGCAAAAAACAATAATTAAAAGTATTAATAGGTTTTGTCGGACATTGTTTGCATATTTATAATTCAAACTTGTTTAGTGTTCCCGCAATCCCTCATATATATTGTTGCTACAAGAGAGTGTACAAGACCTGGAGTTAAAGAGGGATTTAACCTCACTGATTTATTGCTCTCATACTCTTCAGACCTTTTGCCTTTTCTTTCCTTGTGCTCACGAAAATTTCATTGCTCTGTTATTGGACTTCTAAATTAGAAGCTCTGACATTTGCAACAGCTGTCCAATAATGGTGTATAGATTAGGCTGTGGTTCTTTCCATGCTCCAATCATGGAAGTCATTTGATTTGTTAAGATTAAAATGGGTTCCATCTCTGACAAAGTGGTAGCTTATAGAGTTTTGCTGGCAGACATGTTTAAAATGAAGTCAATTGCAATTCATTTTTTCAGCTAATAAATATTAACGTTCACCACAGCCAGAGAAGATCTCGTCAAGATAAGGGGGCCTTTGTGTAAAAATTTTATAATAGGTTTTTAGTACCAATTTTTTATATTTTATCTGTTGTCCACAAAATGTGGTAGGTTCTTAAATATTTTTCTCACCGTACCAGTGATAAATAAATTAATGCAATATTGCTTACCGATAGAAGTAATTTTGACTAAGCACATTGACAATAGCATCTGGTGGCCTTATAGGTTCTAATGGCAGCACCTTCCATACCGTTTAGCCCTCTTAGCATGAATAGCTTTCATAAAATGTCAAAATGTGATCTATTTAATTTTTTTGATTTTGCTTCCAATACTAGCTAGGCTGCTAGCTATCGAAGTACTACACACTGAGCTTTAAAAATGAGAAGAAAACTAGTTTAAAAAGCTTTAAATGCTTTACAAGTTTTACAAATGCCAAAGGATATAGTAAATAAATGCTAAACTAAATTTGAATGACAGATTGAAATGAACTGTGGCCACACTATGGTCTGTACCCACAAGCACACTTTTGACAGAATGACAGTGATGTTTTGGGATGGGAGCCAAAATTGCATTTTTAAAACCTAAAAAAATTGAATTTTTTAAAACTTAAAAATATTGATCTGTTGTTCATTGAAATTTGAAAGGTGCACAGGTACATGCCATAGGATGAAGCCATCAGTTTGGTGCTCTAGGGATTGTATATCCACTGATTTTACAGGCTGAATAATTACTGCATTTCTAATGAAATGGGGGAAGCTCTGCTTCAAACAGTCTTAAAGGAGTCACTGCTGGATTAACAAGTGACCTAAGCAGGGAATCTTTACCTTGTTAGCTGTAGTTCTCATATAAACCCCTGTTGTGGAACATGTGTGATAATCTTCTGCAAGCAAACATCCTCTAATAGAAAGTTATCTGTGATTTGTGCTGACCTTGATAGCAGTGTCTAATAAGCGTGATACCACTTTCAACAGCCCCAAATTTCAGGTTTACTATATTTTCGTACAGCTCATTCAGTTAGTCTGTCCCACTTAATTTTGTTTTGAAAATTAGCTGGCAGCCACTGTGTACATTAACCCCAAGTTACCAAAGGAACTCATTTTTCTGAAAAGGGGAAGGCTGGGCCCCCACACAAAGACATGGATTTCTGTGTAGTTAGTACTTCATAACTTGCATGCCATATGAAGCTGCTTCTGTTTTACAGATACAAATACACTTCTCTAGTGATCAGGATATAGTGATCAAGTAGTGTTGTGTGACATGGTTCCACCAGAACTGCTTTACTAAGAGAAATTAGTTTGTTGTTGATGTGTGTAACTTTTCCCAGGCTACAGTATATACAGTATGTGTATAGTTTTAATAAAAGTTTTTTTTCTGTGCAGTGCTCAGAAAACACAAACTATGGCTCAGTGGCTCTGGCTCCTAAATACAAAGTGTCATCAGATTCAGGTACATACACTTCTCTTCTTAAACTGACCCAAACTGGGTCTGAACAGGAGCAAACTGGAGCTGAAAAGAGATGTTGCCACTTTACATCTGCTGCACTCTACATCGGCTTTCTCTTTGCTCTAGTTTTAGCTTTACTGACAGCAGAATGTTTCTTTGCCATGATCTTTTTTTTGACAACAACAATCTGTTTTAACTGTCAGATAACTCTGAGTTAGTGTCATGTAGTGACAGATTTTTAGGCTTTGTTGTCATATCACAGAAACTGTATCTCTGATCTTTACATTTATTTGCTGACTCTAACTAAATAAAAAATACCATTGAAGAGCAATGAGGCTGCCTAATTTTATATTTTCTAAAATGTATAAATATAATTAAATTAATTTTACTTTCATAAATGTAATTATGAATTGATGCAAAATTGATGCCCATATACATAAACTGATAAAAAAACCTTGCCTAACTAATGAAATAAAAACAAGAGAATGTCCATGAAGCTTTACATAATATGTAAATATTTAATCATACATGTTACAATGGAGCTTTCAGTTAAATAATATGTAGATATTTAATCATACATGTTACAATGGAGCTTTCAGTTACATAATATGTAGATATTTAATCATACATGTTACAATGGAGCTTTCAGTTACATAATATGTAAATATTTAATCATACATGTTACAATGGAGCTTTCAGTTACATAATATGTAGATATTTAATCATACATGTTACAATGGAGCTTTCAGTTACATAATATGTAGATATTTAATCATACATGTTACAATGGAGCTTTCAGTTACATAATATGTAAATATTTAATCATACATGTTACAATAGTTACATAATATAAATTTAATCATACATGTTACAATGGCACTTTCAGTCACATAATATGTAGATATTTAATCATACATGTTACAATGGAGCTTTCAGTTACATAATATGTAAATATTTAATCATACATGTTACAATGGAGCTTTCAGTTACATAATATGTAGATATTTAATCATACATGTTACAATGGCGCTTTCAGATCTTGTGTAAAGATAGCAGTGTACTGCAGTTGTATTTAATCCACCCAACTGGATATACATTCTTTTATCTTTGGAACATAAAAGGAGGTGAAGTCATAATCATTTAGAATGACATGAGAGTGAGTAAATGATAAAAGATTTTTCCTTTTGGTGATCTGTCTGGCCAGTTTTGGCCATCACCCCAATGTGAACCACTTATATTTCTTGTGTGGTTTATTTTGAAACCACATTAAACTGCTCTATTCTCTTGAATACTTTTTTTTGACTCTATCACAGTTATTTCATTCATAGGAATTCATAGAGATTAAGAGATTTTTTTTTTACTAAGAATATTCCTCCACATGTTGTCCAAACTAGTCTAAAAAATATATATTTTATTTTGGAGAATGCTGGTGATTTGTTTGGGCTCCCAGCATGCACTGCAGCATGAATAAATTATGATTATAATAGGATTGTTGTTTGCTGTTTCCAGCCTTTATTCACAGTATGTTGATGATGTTGTTGATTTTAGCATCACTGTTGGTTGTTTTTATTGTGAGGTTTGAGCTTGTCTTTTGGCTTTATGAGGTTTGTTGATAGTCAGCATTATAGAGGTCTGTGAGTTGAATGATGAGACTCTACATGCATTTATTGAATAGTGTTTTGTTTCATCACAATAGCTTTGGTCTGCAAGATACTTTTTGGCAGGAATGAAGACTCCCAAATTCACTATAAAGGTTTATGTCATACTGATAAAATGATTACTGTATTTATTTATTTATTGCTAATTTGTCCTTTGTTACTGGATTTATGCTTTTTCCGGTGGGTTATTTCAGGTATTTAACCAAAAACTTTGACTCTGGGATGAAACTGGAAGTGCTTAAATGCTAACTTGTATGTGGGTTTTGCCTTCAAAAATGCATCTCTGCAGCTATCTATTAGTCCAGTGTTTTTATTAAGTGGTGGGTTGTAGTATAGAAATGAGTCACGGGTCTTGTCTGATTAGGTCGTGGAATGCAGGAATAAACAATGCAAAATGCAATTAATACAATACAACTGACAATATAACAGGGCTGTAACGAGTAGACACAATGTAAAATATAATTAATTTCCTTGTCAAATAGTTGTTTAATATCATGGGACATAACACTGGTTTGACCAGAGAAATGATGAAGCCAGAAAAGAGACACTACTAGCACACCGGATGCATTCCAATGATGTAGATAAAGTCAAGTAGGAAATATTAAATACATGTTGCCTTCTGTAATACATGTAAAGTGGGGCTGGTATTTTGTAAAAGCAAAACTTGCATGTTAATGCTTCTTAAAAGTAAGCACTTTTCCTTTAATCTGTCAAGAATAATTTAATAAACTAAAAACTAGAGCAAATTCATGTAAACAAAACTGTCTAAAGGGAGAGCATTACATATTTAGCTATACTTCTGTAAAGGTCATTGAAAGGCATTTCAGTAATATAAAATTTGGCTACAGCCTTTTTATCTCAAAGCAAAAGGGTTGGTGTGTTCGTTTTTCCATACATCCTGAGTGTGTATTAGTATTGTTTGTGTTTTCTGTTGGCATCTGAATGTTTGGACATGCATGCGCGTAGCACATGACATCAGACCTAACAAGTAGATAGTAGGCACTTTATCATTCTGATTATAATGACAGTGCAGTCATTAGACAGTTACAGCTGTCTGCATGTGTTTCACTTTTTTTTTTTTTGCCTTTATCATTTTTCGATAGGAAAGTGTAGAGAGACAGGAAGTTATTTTTTGGAGGAGAGAGAGGGTATCGGGTTTGGAAAGGACGTCAGAGCTGGGATTCGAACTCGCGTCGCACCGATGGCGCAGTTGCGCTGTATATGTGTCTGGAGCGCTGTGCACTCACCCACAGGCTCCAGACGTTTCACATAGTTTTTAAAGCAAAGTTTGGACTGTTTTGCCGGAACAGCCAAAGTTTAGAGTAAAGCATAAGCTTTTCCTCCCATAGTGTTAAATATCACCACTCCCTCTGGAATAAATGTCACTCAACTCAGCAGGACGTGATGTAATGGGTCATATCATGATAACATTGGGTTTTACCACATTTACCACTGTGGTGTTTGTAGATGCTCTAGATGACATAAGAAAGCAGAAAACCAACGCAGTGTTTTATTTATTTTCTTGTAGTCAGGAGTGAAGAAAATCACACAGTGATAACTTAAATATGGTCTGATATAGGGTTACATAGTTTAGATCCTAATGTAATCTAAATCAGCTAATGTCTTGTGGTTTACTTTTTCAGACAAACAATGACATTGTACTAGTATAGAAACGTGCACATCCCTGTAAATCTGGGTCACCAGTGTGCTATTCTAAGAATTTACCTCTCACTTGCAGATGGTCTGTAATGCAGCCTGTTGTGTTCTCTACCTTGTGTAGCTTTTCAGTTTACTGTCGTCATTTTAAAGTGATGTGAGGGAGGATAAACACATGGCAGAGCATATAGTACAAGTGGAACAAACCCTGCACTTTCTAAAGACATGGTAACCTCTAATTTGACCTTTGCTGAGCCCCTACTTTGAAGCATTGCTAACTTTGTTTTGGTGCCTGCTATATTGTTTGACAAGCTTTTGCTCTTGTCTAGTTCAAGTATATTGAAGTGCTTGGGAAAATTTTAAGCAGAATTTCATTTGTATCACTTTAAGAGTTCTAAAAGTCAGTTCACACCAAGGACAATACCTATAACTGATGTTTCTTTATTTGATTAGCCAATCAAAATTCATTGGAATTTAAAGGGCTTGTGTATTTAAAATGTAAAACGTTAGCACACAAGCTTAATAAACATCATTTTACACTTGTACAGCATATCGTTATTGTTGATGGGGACACTAATATGTTGTTAGCATTCTTGGTGTGAACAGGCCTAAATGTACCAAAAATGAAGCATTCTGTAAAGCTTCTCAGAGCATAGCAATGGGTCAATCGGTGACACAAAATGTAAGATACGAGAAAGTAATTCTTTTTGGGAATTGATTGAGATTGTATCTTTCTAATAGTCTTTCCTTGAACAATAAACTTTATTATTTAAATTGAAAGGGAACAGAAAAGCATACAACAACAGATGTTCATACTATACCAGTGTGCTGGATTCCAGAGAAAGGTCATATTCATCATCCAATGTTCTTGTATGATGGAGAGTGATGAGGTCTCAAGCTCTTCATCTAGGAAGGAAAGAGCTTCAAGCATTCTAAGTGTGAGTGTCAGAGTAGGGATGATGAGCCCTTCCACTTAGACCTAATGATAGCAGATTAAGCCTTGATTAATCATTGATCTCTATATCCCTCTCTCCTTAAGAGAGAAAGATATAAAGATCCTTAAAGGCCCATGTCCCCCTTGGGCTGTGCTCATTATGGTGTACTTTCGGCAGTGTGCTGGCCTTCTATTATGAGTTTTGCCTCGTGCATCTTCTCTCTATTCTTCACCCTTTTGGCTAAATCAGATTAAATTGCATTCACAATGGAGCTTTATATAGAAAACAGAGCAGATGAGTCATTTGGACATATTCCTGTTCATTGACCAAAAGGCTCATGCGAAATACAGATTTGTTACATTTGTTACGGTTTTCACCTTTTGGGGCTTAACATCACATCCAAAAAGTAGTTAATTAGCAGTACGGTAAGACGTTACTTGATGTAGTGTTGGGTTTTTTAAGGCAGAAAGTTTATTTAACAAATGCACATTTGTGTTTAGTATTTCTTTCCATTATATTTTTTGTAAAACATTGGAAGATTGGTTTATATTGAATCTGTACATTTACAATAAATGGTAAATGGAATGGAACGGATGCGAAAATAACAAACTATATGAGGTGAATCCAATATTAAATCAACGACTTAATTGTTATTATTTTGAGAACAGATACGACCAGGTTGTTTATACAAGATGTCGAATTGGCCACTCAAGACTCACTCACTCATATTTATTAAAAGGGGAAGAGAAGCCAGTTTGTGATTTGTGTAAAGATTTCTTGAGTGTAAAACATATTTTAATAGAATGTCCTTGTTTATGATATTAGACAACGTTTTTATTCAGAAAATATATTAATGGACATTTTTAAAAAGGTTTCTCCTGGAATAATTTTAGAATTTCTATCAAATATTAAATTGAAAAATTGTATGTAATTATGGTTGTTATTGGTATATATGTTTGTTTTAGTATATTGATGGGTTTTTTTTTGTGTGTGTTTTTTAAATATTGTTGATTGCCATGAATATAGCCATTGGTGCTGATATGGCAGTAAAATATAAATAAATAAATAAATTGGAAGATTGGTTCATATATTGGTTGTTTGTAAAATACTTGCCAATTAGTTTTTGCCAAGGATCTTATAATTAAATACAGCATTCATCTCATTCAGGTCTGATAAACAGTGAGTGACATAAATGCCAGGAAACTCTGTCTACATGTTACAAATTACAGTTCCTTGTGTCAATTAGTATGCAGCACTCAGTTGTCAAAACCTATTTGTTTGAGAGAAACCCTGACTCGAGAGTTAATGAATGAAAGCTTCATTGATTAACTCTATTGTTTCACAGATCTTTATTTGGTCTTTGTGTTGGATACAAACACAAGCACAAGGCTATTAATCCCAATTACAGCGATAACACTGCCAGTTTTCAAGACCCTTAGATCGTAAAGCTGTCAACACAATTTCAAAGCATTGCCTTTCAGGTGAACAAGTGTCACATCCCATGCTTGAAGGGCAAACATTATGAAAAGCCAAGTTCAGGTGATGGCAGAATTCCACATTCAACGTTTCCGCCTACGTTTTATGGATATAATTGGGTAAATTTGGGAGTCTCCTCTGTTTGTTTACAGCTGTTGGAGAAGGGGAAGGAAGGATGGGTGTTATCGAAGCCTCCCAGCTGTTCTGTTCAATGTGTGGTGAGCCCATCGTACAAAGGGAAGGGGCGCAGTGGCGAACACCTTTCAGAGACGCCAGTTTTGCGTGAGGGGAATCAAAGCTTCGCCATCACTTTTTATCTGCTCGTGCCACCTGGTTGGCGAGAGAGGCCGTGTAAGGTGTGCCTCCAGCTGTTCATTTTTTAAGCGTTTTTGGGGAGAGATATTAGCAATGGATCATCTTCCAGTGAGCTGGATAGGTATCCACCAAAACGTGGTGGCAAATGAGTAGTTAAGATAGAAGAAGAAAAAGATACAAGGATAGATAGATAGTGGAGGTTGGACGTGCTGTAAATAACATAAAATGTGATGAGCGGTTGATCTTATAATTGAGGAGGAAAAATTTGAGTCCATCCGCTCAGCAGGGGAATAAGATCCTGAGAGAAACTATAACATCAGAGGCACAGAGTAATAGATAAGGAGCTTTAGGGTGGGGAAATTGAGTTTCTTTTAAGGCCAGGTAATGGGTATTTAAATATCACTCATGTATACTTTAATTTAAAAAATCACCAAAACTCTTGTGATTGCCCTTTAATAATATTAATATTTTTATTTAATAGTAATAAAAATTAATATAATTAGCTGCTTTTGCACAAATCATATTAAAAACTGCATTTTTATGGCATGCACCATGATGTTCATTAAAGAGTAATGCCTGTAGCTCAGCTGGTATATCAATGACAAAGTCATGGGTTCAATTCCCAGGTATTGCACTGATAAAATATAAAACCTTTATATATTTTTAGTCACCAACTCTTATTGGACTTCTATTGCTGCTGTTGCCAAACTGAGCTTTACAATTTCCAACACAAGGGTTCAAGACAAGGAGAGAGAGAATGAAGCTAATTTTCCAATTTGAAACAGGTTAACTGGACAAAAGAAGTGGAAGAAACAAGAAGGACAAGAGTGGGAGGGAAATAAGAGGGTAATGAAAAGAGAGTTAGAAAGACAGGATGCACACTTTCTCTGGTGTCAGAAGAGGGGGGGAGTCAGGGAAAGTTAATGGGATGATAGTTGTGTGTATGTGTGCATTGCTGGCCATGCAGAGTGATTTTGCAAAACAGCTCCTCAGAGGGATGGAGGAAGAGCGAGAGAGAGGTGCGTGTGGGGGGAACATAAGGGCCATCTAAAGAGGGCATGGTGTAATGAGGGAGAGAGGGCTCAGAGGATGCACAAGGATATTTTACTCTAATGTCTTGTGCTTTGTAATGGTTGCCAGAGGATAATGGAGTATTTGTGTATGCGTGTGTGTCTAATATGAATGTGTTACCTCCAACACCTCATAGTTGTAAATGATCCTAGAAACAAATTGTATAACATGGCAACAACATGTTAAGGTAAATTCTTTCAGTTTCTGCCTACACTCCCACAAAAGCATAAAATACACATCTTTACACTGTACTTGGATGTTTACATTAACATTTTCGCAGGCATACACCCACACTATTTTCTTGTGGGCTTTGTTATTACAGTGATTGTGTGTAAAAACATCATGTTGGTAAATGAGAGCGCAGAAAAATCACATCCTTTAGATTATCATGGCTAAACGGTCCTTTACATAAAAATCATAGTTTTCATATACAACATAGAAAGTCGGAAAGGAAAGTGTCATTGCAAGCTGTTCACACATTTGAAATAAAAATAGTGAAGAATATTTTACAATTCTTACATTTAAACTCTTTAAAAAGCCATGCAATGTTGGGTTTCCAACAATATGAGATGCACATTCTCTAACCTTCATCTCTGGGGGTCTTGGGAAAGTTATGCACCCTGTTGGTGAATAAAAGCCATTGTTGAGAATGTGGCCTGTGTCTGGCATCTGTGTTTGAAAGGGGTTTCTGAGTCATGCAGAAGAACGGAAGGATTTTAATGACGGTGTGGCCCAATCACATCAGGCCATTGTCTGATGAGCATGACTGCACTCAGCCCAAGTCTTGATTATCAGGAGGGCAAGACAGAGCAGAGCGTTATTACAGAGCTAATCAACAACGCTATAGCGCATATGAGCATGTGTGTGTGTTTAATAGTAATGAGAAGGGAACTAGGTGCTTTGACATGGAGATTATTGGGTATTAGCATGAACAAAGAATGGCGCATGGAATTGTAATGACTTAACCAACAATAGCATAACACACAAATGTTGTATTGCCGTTGTGCTAATGAATTACATGTCCCAGAAAGCTTCCGTGAGCTTTAGTTTAATAGAAGGAAGCACAATCATTTGGCAATCATATTTGGTATTGCGCTGAGATATGATGAGCTAAACACTAGGTTAATAATTTCTCCATTGAGCTCAAGGTCAATGCTAGCTAATAATTTTCTTCCTAATGCTCAGGCTTTAGAAGAGTGCTTTTCATTTCGCTTCATTTCGGAAGAAGCAGTCTCAACCTCATACTGTTTTTACATATGCTGTACTTCTGTACCAGCAGGAAAGTACGTGTGACTCGTTGATCATCAGCTTTAGAAATAGCTGGACAGTAATCAAAATTTCTGATCCTCTAAAATGGGATGTGCTCTATTCCTGCACAGTAGACGATTAACCATCCATTCTTTTCTAAATTGTTTACATAGGGTCGCCGGTAGTACTGTATAAAATACATTAAAAGTACTATGGTTTTTTTTAAAGATAATGAGCATGAGTTTATAGTTTAGTAGTAGGATGATTGTCTCAAATGAAGCAAATCCAGAAGCCATTAAGCAGAAGCAAGTCTTTAGAGCTGAAATCCTTTCTGAATCAGATTGTTTGTTTGCTGATGCTCCTGAAGCTTCTAACAGAGCCAGCAGGGTTAAAACATCGCCTGGATTTGCTGTAGTGGTCGTCGATGTGAATTTGATCAATAGATGGTGGTTTAGGACGTTTTTAAAGCCATCTTAATACACAAAGCTCTGTGTTGCCTTTATACAAAGCTATACGGCTAAAATTCTTCTGGAGCACTTAAATGCTTCTGAGCCCCTCTGAGGTTTCCTTTTTAGTCTACAGAGAAATAAGCAAAATAAATAAATTGTGCAAATATTTTGAGAAGCACAGTAATAAGTTGCCTGATTTGAGATGTCATTCCCATCCACAGTACAAACGGTGCAGGAATTGTAGAATTTTAGTCTGGGAAATGTTGTTTGAAAAATAGATATTGTAATGCTTTGTTTCTCAAACACTATCAGTTATTATATTTACATACCAAATACTAGTAAATTTAAAAGTGTCCTAAAATAGTGTAGATGTCCTATTTTTTATAAACTTTGCAGAAATCCTTTTATTTGTACAGTAGGTCGCTATTTTGTGTGTGATGTGTAATGGCTTGGAAAACATTTTCTTAAAGTGAGATAAATGTCTTTCATTCCTTTTCAATTTGAACCCTAGTGTAACATGAATTTTGAAGATATACACAAAATGTATGTGAAAATTAAAGCTTCTGTTAGCAGCTGTTCAACTATGCATATGTAAGCGTATAGGAGAACAATTATCACAGGGTTTACTTGTTATCAGATTGAGAACTAATGTAGGTCTTTAAACTAGTAATGGTGACCTCTCTAGGTTAAAATGCGTATTACATGTTGAAATTTGAAATACTAATACTTTTTAGTAGAGGAAGGCAATTTTAAAATATTAAGGCATGAAGTCTTCATAGTCGGGGTACCCTTAAAAAATTGCGATTGCTGTGGCTATTCTAAAAGTCTGTAGTAGCTACTGTCTTGCGTATTAATAGCCCAGCAGTCTTTTCCCTTGCAAATGCATTCTAGTACAGTAAGCATATGGCCATGATTCAGTTTGATAAACTGACACTCGTACTATTAAAGTTTATACATAGTTTAATAATTTGCAAATACACACAGGCTTCATTACAAGCGGTTTAGTTTTGGAGGCCCACAGGCAAAGCAGTTTACTTGGTAGCCAGGTCACATAGTTTGCTTCATGCTGAACTTTTTAGTCATTTCCTTCGCTTTGGTCATACCTGGCAAAATACTGCATACTTCATACAGGGGGATGGGGGTAATTTGTCTCCATTATGTATGAAATCAGGGTGCTTCCTCTGCCACACAGGACATGAATGTGAAACAGAATAATCCTTTTAGATTAACCAGAGCTGCAGAAACATGAATGATTTAAATGATTGAAAGAAAAAATCTGGCAAAATATGATCATAACATGCAGCTGATTTTTGTTTTGGCTGGGTTTTAAGTAGCAAAACATTTGCATAGAATTGTTGTTTTGGCAGTACATTCAAAGAATTAGATTGCAGCACAGAAAAATGAATGTGAACATTGAACAAGCTAACAATTATTTAGCAACGTTCTAACTAATAATACATGTTACATTAGTTCTATAAATGCATGAAAGGTTAAATGTTTACATTTACTTGTACATTAGATGGAACAGGCTACACGGTTTAAAATAGCCTTTGTCATTATCTGTGCTGATGCAGGTGCACACTGTACTTCTTAGGTCAGGTCAGCCTAATTGATGTCTATGTCTGCCTATATCTTTGGTCACAGAGTCTTTAGAAAATAAAATAAATAAAATATAAAACGTTATGTACTATATAATATGGAGTGATGAACAACCTTCTGTCCACAAAGGGTGATACTAGGGCCTGCCCTTGGGTAGAGATACATAAAGACTGGATGTATAGTTATAACGATTTACTCTACAGTACACACAGATGTTAAAACTTTGATGTACCACACAAAATATGATGCAAATGTTTAATGTAACAGCGTGTAGATATTTGAAGCTGTATTAGCAAGGATTTCTCAGTCACAAAGATAATAATTATGTGCCCTACCTGAGATAATAGATATTAACATTACTATGTATTTAAAAAAAAAATCTTTAAAGATTGACAATTTCTAGGGAAGGGTATCTTTGCACAGATGTAGAAAAAGTTGCTTTTTGACATAATTTAGATTGATGTCAGCATTAATTGTTGATGGGATACGATATTTTATTGTGATATTAGCCAGTGATTTTAAAGATATCGGTCTTCTCCCATTCAAGTCGATATATAGGCTTGGTCTTGGTATTACTGAATTAGATGCCCGGAGGTGTTGCAAACATGGCTGCCGAGTTCCTTAAGGAACATTGACACTAACCATTACATATACCTGATGACATTATTATATGAAAGATTATTTATAAGCATTTCTGTTTGTTTTTGACAACTATGTTTATAGCATTTCTGCATTTTTAGATATTTCAGACAATTTTTAAAAGTTACTCACAAGTATATGTACACATACACATTCTTCATAACTTCAAATACAAAAAGTACTATCTTGGAATACAAAATTACCAATTGAAAAACCAACAAGAACAAATCCTCCATCCAGTCTTGTATTAGTCGTTTTAAGACATTAGCCTTGTCTCTATATTTGCTGTGAATGAGTAGAGCTCTGACTATGTGAATGATTGACATCTGTGACTAACACAAGCCTGCAGGATAATGCAGTACCACACATTACTACAGGAATTACACTTGCTTCAGAGTCTTTTACCTTCCAGTAATTCATCTAATAAACATTCTTTTCTTCGCAGCTGCTGTTTGTGCCCCCTTCTCTGGCAAACAACAGAACATAGCTTGAGCAACAGAAATAAATTGACTTTTTTTTCTCCACCCTGTTTGCTTCAACAAAAAGATTATAGAAGATTATCCTGTTTATAATAGCAGCTTGACTGGACTGAGGGAGGGAGAGGAGGATGAGAAGAGAGTGGAACGGCAAGAAATCAAATCCTGTAGATTTGGTGGAGGTTGGGGGTGTGGCGCAGGGCCTTTTCCAGCCATCCCCAGGGTGGAATAATTAAGAGGAAAGGATTAGATTAAAAACATTGTTTAAAGAAAACTAGGAAGAGGAAGAAAGACATGATGGAGTTATATTCTCCATTGACTCAAGCACATATTGGGATGGAAAGTGTGTGTGGGTACAGATGTGGCTATACTTTTCTCAAAAGTACAGTCAAACTCCATTTAAAGAGATGAAGTGGTCCTCCGTATTGGGAAGGTTCATAAATCTGTCAAATCATATTTGCTTTACCATAAATGTAATAATTCCCAGTCTTTTGCATAAGCGTTAGGATTTGGGGTGGAGTATTGCAAGTATCATTATCTTAGTATGGAAACCACTGAGTCTATGAGAGATCCTTACTAATATAATGTTAAAGTTGTGTGTGTGTGTGAGGGGGTCAGGTTTTGCCTTCCCATCACATTCTAGGATAATTATCAGCAAAGATCGTAAAACCTGAAATCACCTACGAAGCAGCCAACAGTGCCCATGAGGATAATGGCTTAATAAATATACTAAATAATGAAAATGTTAAAGATGCAAAAAATGGTTTTGTGTGGGGGGTAGGTGTAAGGCTAGGGAATAGAAAATATAATTAGGTCAGTGTATAAGCCTCTCGAAGTCAATGAAAGGTCATGTGAGAAACAAACGTGTGTGTGTGTGTGTGTGTTTATGTGTAGTCACACTTCAGTCAATCACCTGAAATACCTGGCAACAACATTGTGCACCCAGAGTCAACACTGTGTGCTCACCCTAGTAATTAGCCTGCCCTGTTAAAGCTCATTTAATGCTCACAGTAACCTTGACATGCAACACCAGACTGTTAGGAATTGAAATCAGGCACAATGTGTTGATGTTACCCACAGTAGTCTCTAAACATGATTGGTCCAGTAGTTGCAGTCAGCTTCTCGGTTTGTCAATGATGGATGACCTGTAACAAAACTTATTTGATATTCTGTAGTGTAAAGCCCCTTTATTTTGTTTGTCCTTTGCTTTTCCGAGATTTTAGAATGGATACCTGTGTATATAAATTGATCTAGGCAGAATGCTTGACTCTGGCATGCTGAAATGCTCAGTTAATATGTGTGGTGACATTTTAAAATGTGTATGCCAGTACTTGGGTTCTTTAATGACTTAGAAAGAAAGAAAAGTTTAAAGAGGTGTGTAAATGTGAAAGTGTGTGTGTTATGGAGGATGTGGAAGAACAAAGCCCACTCATTTTTTGTTAGATTTATTCTCATTGGTGCACCCTGTATGTTTCACATTTTGCATACAAGTCTCTGGCTAAAGTTAGCATTTTTAATACTTTTCTTGCCTTTTGTTGAAAAAGATTGCATAACATACCTGCCCAGAACTAGATTTTTAATTTTATAGGTATTACAGACCCTTGAATTGAGCTGGAATGATCTTTCTGTTCATTTTCTCTAAATGGTAGTTGCTTGGTTTGCGCATAACACTGGATGTACCTGATTGGAATTCTGCAATCTTTTCATTTTTTAAGTGCAATACAGATTAAGTGCACAACATCTACTATAATATAATTAAATATTTGTGATTTATATACTGCTTGCAAACAAAAACATCAGAATACACATCTACATTTAAATGGCTGTCAATAGAGAGAGATGCTATTTGCTGCCAGAATTGTAAAGTATAAGAATCTGTCATGCAAACCAGCCAAACACCTGTCACAGTGTTTGTGTTGGCTGTCAGGGTGTTGCTCTGTGGTTACTAGGGTATGTGAAGTTGTTTTTAGTATGTTTTTATATAGTTTTTTTATATAGTTTATATACAAAAGCGACTGGTCCAAATCAAGTCTCTGATATTCTAGTTGCTGGACATGTTTTGTGTTTTTTCTCTTGTCTGAGTCCATGCAATTTTAAGTACAAATTTAAGTACAAAAATGTATTAACGATACATTTAGCAAAACTATTACTAATATGGATGCTTACTTTAATTAGCATTATTTACATTCTACCATACTGTGTTAGATGTATAGTTTTGTGTCATCAGTAGGAGCATACTGAATATGTATCTAAACCACCCATCCTGTGGGGTTTATGATGGGTAGCAAGCAAATAAGCATAACCCTTTATGATAATTTGGAAAACCTTTATAGCTCTCAACGACTCAGGCTTATATCTCTGTTATTGAACTTAATGTTTAAGCAGACTTAAGCCTTGCTGTTTTATCTCCAGCCAGCAAGGAGCTCAATAAGTAATCATTAACCTTCTCTCTTCTGTTCCACTTCAGCAACAGATCTCTTTATTTTAAGAAAAAGGCAAAAGATGGAAGAGGAAGAGGTACAGAGGGAGTTAGGAATGTTGGCCAAGACATAAAACAACCAAAACCATGGCACTGCCTACACATTAAAACACTGTTTTGATGTCCTTTACTTTCCAAGCTTAGATTACTCTTGTTAACAATTTGACTGCTCTTCTTTAATCATGCCTCTGTTATTTAGTCTGGTTTTGCTCTGGGTTCAGTCTCTAACATCTATGTAAGTTGTTCAGCCACCCTTTGAAAAGCATCTGTGGGTCTGTTAACTGAATGAAGACTTAGGGAGCTGAGGACAGGGTGAGGCATTTCTGCTTCATTGAGAAATCTCTCTGAGGTAAAAATGTGTGTAAGGCCAGCTGACCAGAAGGTCATGCCAACCGAATTATGGTCTGGCTTGGTATTATTCCCTGGAGGGCACACACCCACAAGATTTACTCATCAGTCAGTGAATCCGGTGCATCTCCGCTGCAGTGTGATGGGATTTAAAGCCTGGTGCATGTGATTTTTATCGCTGGAGTAGGTGTTCCTGCTGTATTGTTACCCGTAGACCATGCAGCTGGCCATGGCTTTTAAAAAACTAGATGTAACAAATAAGACTGATTTTGTCAGAATTTAATATTCTGTATGGGAAAATGTTTCTATATGAATTGCAGCAGTGCATAATAGAGACGAAATAAATGATTATGAATGCTTGAAAAAAAGCTCATGCAGATTTTCTGGCACAGTTTTTTATTGCATTTCTGCATATAATGGAGACAAATCCTATAGAACATTAAAATTGCTCTTAGTATCATTAAGTTCTCATTCATCTTGCCTACGCTCAACTATAGCATCGTACTGTGCATGAATCATGTGAGCTCTGCTGTTCTCACTTCTGTTGGTAGCTGCTGCATTACATAGCTGCTCATAAAGTTCAACTTTTTTCAACTTTGTCAGTTGGCCGGGCGCACCGTTAATTGCTTAGCTGTCATTCGCTGTCACCCAAGTCATTTCCCAATTGTTAATAAAAGGACATTGAAATGCCATATGTAGATATCAATGTGAACTTCCTACAGTATATAGATTAGATGGACAATCATGGATTAAAAGCAGGTCTACCACTGGTTTTGTTTCTTGGCTTGACCATACAAATACCACAGCATTGTTTCATGGCTGTATCTACTGTTCCCCCTCCCCAACCAGAGAAGAATGTTAGTGATGAGGACATTTAGAGGAGGTTTATTTTGGTAAGGGATGTAATGAGCATGATTGTGTGCTGATTACACCCAGCCAACGTACTGGAGTGTCTTGGGTGAGCTGTGAAGAGGAGATGAGGGTAAAAGCGAGCAGTGACAAGCCTCATTAATGGAAAATACTCTGCTCTGCTGCTGAGGCCCTGCTGTTGATGAGGAACCTAACTGCTAGGCTCTCTAATTATGCTCTGTAACCATCGTCCCACTGAAAGCAATAACCCCACCTCTCTGCATATGCAAATATGACAGTCCCGATCATTAGATTTTATGCCTCAAAGCCAAATTGTTATTGTAAAACCATTGAAGCCAAGGGCAAAGACGTAAAACTCTATCACACATTTTTGACACATTTTTTACGAGCCTCAATAATAGAACAAATGTTATTGGATGTCATGGCTAGTCAAGGGTAATGTGCCATGAAAGTATTGTTTAAAATCTGTATAATTATTTGATGGCTTATTCAAAGTAAAAAACATTTTTAGATTTTCAGAGCCAAGAATGTATAATTTGGCTCATTCTCCCCTTACGTTTCTCAATATTTTGGTTAGCATGCCATATTGTAATTTTATAATGGTCCCTGCAAATTACGTTCCATATGCTCATGGGTCTTGTGCTCCACTTACTCCCTTGCATATTAAACATGATTTCAAAACATGTTCCAGTGCTGATTTTAAATGCATGCTTAAGTGTTTTAGGGGACAAACTTTTTTGACTTTGATGCACTCAGAGGTAGTTGTGATATTGAGTTCTTGTTCGAAACCAAGACCGTGTAAATATCTACTGATCCACTCATAATGGAGTTCAGTGAACCAGCTTGAAGTAAGACTCCAAAGTGTGTGGACTTCCCAAGCTTGACTATAACTATTAAAATACTATAGAGTTTCTCATAGCTGTTCATTGTGAAAGACGAGCCAACCTCCAAACCCCCATATACTGAGCTGGGTTGGCGAGGGTACCAGAATGTACCAGAATTTTTTGCAAGCTAAATTATTCCTGTTAAAAGTGTGAAACCTGTCTGTGTGCGTTTAGCTAGATATGCTTTAAAGATCAAAATGTCACAAAAGGCTTCCTAAATTTGGACGATCTCAATTAAAAATAATTTCTAAATAAAACTACAATACTACAATTTCTACAATTCTAACATGATGTGCGTGTGTTAGAGAAGAGGGAAATAGGGAGAGACTGTAAGTCTCACAGTAAATAACCGTGTCACTTACTGTAAGTGAGACAGGTGGAGAGGTAGATTAGAACTTGTTGCATTGCAGATCATATCGCTTTTCTGTCATCACAATTTATCACTGCATGTCACACTGTGATTTATCAACATTATGGTAAAAACAAATTCAAAGCATGTTTAAATTGGCATTAGTGGCAGCTCAAATAAACTGTGACACATTAGAGGAACTTTAACATAAATTAAGTTCTACCCACATTAGATTAGGTCTTTTTCTTTGTTTCTCAGAATGTCAGTCATTTTTATGCATGTATGCAACCCAGAACTACATCGCTGACAGACCATATTTGCACTAATCCAATTTACAGCTCGGTATATTGTTAAACCTTGGTCACTCTGTAGTCAAAACGGCATGTTTCCAACCTTTGAACTGAATGTTTTGTATTGATCCCACTGGTCGTTTACCTTCCTTATCTAATCCTGCCACAACGGTCATGTGCCTGACATTGATGACAATGAGGTGCATTTTGTGGCCTTGTGTCACTTATAACAGCCACCTTTTTTGGGCATCAGACCAGGTTAATATTATTACAGTTCAATTGAGAAGTCCAATAAATCTCTAATTGAAATTTGAATGCAGACCACCACAGACAGATCGCCTCTAGCCTTACGTGGCTGAGAGAGAGAAAAATCAATAGGTATTAAAAAGGATGCTGCACAAGGCAATTAACGGCTCCTCCTTAACTTGTTTGTTATAGTTTCTAGTGGGGCAGGAGAGGCATGGCATTTGAGATTAATGTCATTCACACACTTCTTCCCATAGGGTTGAGTTTACCTGAATAAATTGTTTCATCAGAATCAATTATTGTTATCAAAATAATAAAGTGACATTATTGTCAACTGGCATTTAGTCAGTTTTACAGATTATTTTAGATTCTTCAAAATAGTCACCCTTAGATTACAGCTGTGCGATCATCCACCTAGAATCATTTTTAATCAGTATTGATGTTTGTTGGTCTTACTTGTTTAAATTGACTTATTGTCATCAATTAAAACAAATCTTTATATTTTAGTAAAAGTTATAAAATAAGTGTTATTTTATATTTGTCTAAAAAGGTAGTTTCAAAAAATAAGTTAAGTTTGTCAGACCTTTTGATTAATTGTTTGTGATCTTGAAAAGCCATCAGAATTGATTAACATCGTGTTAACATCGTCTAGGTATAATTCCCAAGGTATAGAGAAAACTCTAAGGCGTTTAAGGTTTATAATGCAGATAAATAAATACCAGCCTAAATCCTATTGGAAAGGGTTCCCTTGAGGTATCCCTGTCTAGCCCAGAGCCACGCCCCCTCGCGCATGGCGCTGTCCATCACTGTAGTGCTGCTTTCTGAAACTCCGCGAGCTCAGGCGCGCGCCAGAACAGACCGCTGCTGAAGCGCGAGGCGACGGAGGGAAACTTCTGCTGCTTCCTCAACGGATAACTCTGAAGAGTGATTTCATTCAACATGTTTTGTCTTTTGAACACTGTGCTTTAAGCTCGCAACCATGATTTGGACTATTCTGTTACCATATTGTGTGACTTTAGTGTTGGGAAATAAGACCGACGAACGGATACCTTTCTTTCACGGGCATGTGTTTGAAAACTCTCCAGCCGGCTCAAAAGTCAACGGGCTCAGTATCCCGGTGAAGCGCGTCGACCCGCAGAGATGGTGCTCGAAGTCTGGCATGCACCTGAAACTCCAGGGCGACAGGAGCGACGATTTTCACGTCTTCGCCCATCACAGACGAGGACACATATTACTAAAGACCTCGAACGTGCTGGATAGAGAAGAGCGCTCCGAGTATTTCCTCAGTCTGGCGCTGTGCTGTCAGAGCTGCGCCTCAGCCGAGCGCGTCGTGGCCGAAGTTGCTTCTATTAAAGTGGACGTTCTCGACACGAACGACCACGAACCCACTTTCTAAACACTCAGACGTGAAAATAACTTTAGACGACGCCACGGCCCTGAGGTCGGTGGTGTACACGGTAAAAGCAGAGGACGTGGACAGCGGCAAAAACGCCGACCTTATATATTACGCGCAGCCGAAAAACGGCAGTTTTTATGTGGTCCCCAAAACCGGCGACATTCTCCTCGTGGACTCCATACTCGGTCTCGCGCAGCCCATAAAGTTTAGCGTGTTTGCGCGAGACCACGGCTGGCCCGCTCGAACTAGTCACAATATGGATATAGAGATAAGTCCTCGCCAATGGCCTTCCGTTTCTCAGATCAGTGACGGACTCGCACGAAAGTCCCGTTCTGTGATGGAACCGGACAACCCCATTATTGTCACGGTGTCCGAAGACGCGAGTATCGGCTCGGTTATAATGAATCTGCACCCAGTGAGGTTTCAATCAGCCAGCTTTGAGCTGGTACACCCGGACGCGGATAACTCTCCAGTCACCGTGAGTCGGGACAACGGAGATTTGGTTATTTCGAGGCGGCTCGACCGAGAGACGCAGCCGTTAGTGGACATATCTGTAAAAGTGCAAGATAAGCGAGGTGAGTGAGCCGCAACTAATCGAGATATCCATGAAATTGGTCATTGATGGTTACTTCATCACCCTATCCCCTTTCCCAATTAAAAGTGTCTTAATTGCTTCCAGACTCCTATGCCTCATCTTGAGCAGGTTGTATTTAGTTTCCCCTATTTACATATGCTCAAGGTTCACAAAAATCAAAGTTTAATTATCACTTGGTTAAGTCTGATGTGTCACTGTCACAAGTCGAGGCGCAGATGAACCCACTGGTGCACTGCCATACTAATGAAAGCATTCACAAGAACGATGCCACTTGCATTGTGATGAAGAAATCTTGATTGAGTGAATAAATCAAGCTTCAACATTTTTTCTTATTTTAGCAATGCTTGATTTCTTTAGATTGATTTTAGGATTTAGTAAAATGTGAGCGTTTATATCAGCAGGAGATAATTGACATTTAATTGCATGAAGTATGCAATGAAACTGGACTCATGTTGTTTCTTACATCAAATAATGTTTTTCTTTTCCTGTACTTCTGGCTTTGAATCATTCATCATGATTTAAACAGGTAATTTAATCAGTGCTTAACAATATGGGTGTTTTACTGTATGTGCCTGGGAGAGTAGAAGAGATTTTTGTAGGGTACACTGTTAGATGCTTTTCCGGAATCACATGATATATCAGTATTCATCTGAAATTTGTTCTTTACCTGGAACATGTAGGCACAAATCTGGGGTAATTTAATCCTCTTTGAGTTTGAGATTGTGCTCTACTTTCTTTCATCTGCTTGCATTAGCCATGTAATCCCATCTCATTCACTTTCTTATTTGGGGGATTTAAGACTGGCAGTGCACTTAGAAGCAGGGACGATGAGGCGTTTAGTGCATATTTGAGCAGTTGACCGGGTGTGATCTAGCAGTCTGTGATTTAATTAGTGTTGGTTTGTTAATCAGGGGCTTTCTGCATGCTGGACCTGCGGCTGTGAAGCTACTGCTATTTTTTCTTGTGACCATGTTCCAAGCATATGTTCAAGGGTGCTTGTTTCTGCGTGTGGGAATGTATGCAGGTCTGTGAATGTTGTGCAGTGTGCGGCCCTCTGTGAAGCTTAGCACAAACAATAATGAGGCCGAACATCTGGCATTAATCAAGAATGAGAAGAACGTCTGCTGACCTCATGTGTGGTCATAGTTCTGTGGAGGTAATGAGCTTTCTAAATACCAGCCAGCACACGTATTTATTTAAAATGAGAATATATACATATATTGGAGATACTTCCTCTTTGACTTTGGGGATGTTACGTGTGTGTTTAAGTCATTAATCTTATCATCAGGCAATGTATATTTTCTTTAAAAAAAAATAAAAAAATAAAATAAATTTATATATATATATATTTTTTTTTTGGGTGGGCACACTGCAAAAACTTGTCCTTAAAAGGTGGCATCCTTGAAAGGCACTTGATGATGAGCTCCATGGAAATTTTATTACAACCTTAAAGGTATACTTTGATCTCTGTCAGGTATTCAATGATTAATGTGTAAATGAAGGCCAAAACAAAATGTAAATGCATTGGGTGGGCTGGTGATTCTCTCTAGTGCAACTTGCTCCTCTGAGACAATCTAGAAAGTGACAATGTCTGGAGGTGAATGTATTTATTATCTTGCACTGCTGTCGAGATTGCTGAATGTTAACAACTTAAACTTCTCTTTTATGCACCTTTCTCTTCTTCATTGCTTTTGTATTATTTGCTCTACTTTGTAAGTGGATAGTTGATGTATAATTTGTCCATGCTTTATTTTTAATCCACATTTTTAATCCAAGTTTTATGTGGACATTAATATGAATATTTATGGTAAAGTGTATATCTTTGGTCACATTTAAAGCATGGTAAACACAAGAAATGTGCCTTCAGCGGTTCATTTTGAATTAATTTTTATAAAACAAAACAATTATATTGTTTTCTAAAAATCAAATATTTGGTGTAGTCTTACTTTCAGTGTAGAATGTTCATTGTCGAGGTCCTGAAAGCAGCATATATTATAATTATACAAAAATGCTCTTTAATATTGTATAGCATGTCATGGTCCCCTGACAATACACTATGACTAATTCATGACCATGTCAAAATAAGATACAAGTAGCTTCTTTGTAAATGTATAAATCAGATAACATTCATTCGATACTTGAAAAATGCATCTTAAGTAAATTATTCCAAACATCACCTCTCCTCTTAAATTCCCATGTCTATCTCCCCTTCTCTGCATGTTCAGTTGATCTTTATGTATCCTTAAAATGATTAAGTGACTAACAAACAGGCCAAATTTTAGTTTTTCTATCCAGTTTGCCCCTTTCGCTCCTCATTTTCCCCTCCTTCTTCTCACTTTTCTCCTCATTCTCTGTCTTTATCTTTCCCGACCCTTATGTTTTCTTGTCAGAGCACGTCTGATGCTGCCAGTCTTTGTGGTATCAGTGCTGTGGGATCAATTAACCCCTGCACAGAGGATGCTGATAGAGAGTTTGTGTGTGTGTATATATACAGAGAGGGCTTTTGTGTGTATACCAATGACAAACCTAATCTCAGTGCAATATAATCTTACCTTGCAGATGCCATTGGCTCACTTGCGCATGCCTCTCTTTTTCTATCAATTAGACATGATAGAGTTGAGCTCCTTGTAATTCTGTGCAAGTTTTCAGATTGAAAAGAGATTGACACTAGCCAATTCTTCTCTCCCTCTCTCTTTCTCTCTCATTCATTTGCTCTGCCTATGTTCCATCAAGGTTACAAATGTGTATTTGTGCCATGTGCACATGCCTCTATTATCCCTGCATTTGGAAGAAGTGTCAGAAGGCACAGTTTTGCATTAGATCTGACCAGATATCATGTGTTTTGCAAAGAAGATTCTGTGCCTCACTCTGGTAATATTCCCAAAACACCCACAGCAACAGGGCTTTATTTGAATGACAGGCTCAATGTTTTTCTGGGTCTTGACCAGCCTTCAATACTGAAAATCTGTTAATCTGGTCAGCGTGAGCCAATGAGTTACCACAGCATATGGGAAGCTACTTCCACCAGGGACACAGTAGAGCTAGCGAATGCCCTCACAGGGTCATACGTTTTTACATGTAAAACACGTCATGTTTTTTTCGCCCTTTCTGTCATGCATGTAGAAATATAACATACTGTACAATACAACATACTGTACATCCTAAAACATTTTTACTGTCCCAAACAACATATGCTTGCAACCAGTCACACACTCTGTATGTTTCTCACACACATGAAGTGATTCTTAAGGATCCATATCTGTAAAGATGTTTTTATGCCCTTGAACGTGTAGTGCTGTAACACCAACAGTCTTTTTGTAAATGGAGAAAATCATATGCTTTTTAAATATTTTTTTTGAATAGAATTCTCCATTTTGATTGAGAAAATGTTTTCTGTAGACTCCTGCCTCAATGTCACCACCACTTCATGAGACATTTCTTTGGTTTAAAGATCAGCGATTTTCTTTCAAGATGCTGCTGACCTACATTTAAACCAAACAATTTTTCTTTCTGGGAACATTGCCTTTTATTTTTATTTAAGTATATTTTTAGAGTAACTCTACTTAAAAAAACAAAAAAACTTTTAAATAAATAAGAATTTGACTACAGTCAAATAGCAGGTAGGTGGGGCAGGAACACCAGAGAAAGTAAAATTGAGCAGCTAGCGTTTATGGGTGCTAATGTTTATATTTCTACTATCTAAAGAGTAAAGTGGAAGCAGAGGAAAAGATTGAAAAACAAGAAATAATTTAAATAATACAATTATAAAGTAAATTAATATTTTATGTAACAGGGTAACAAACATGGGAACACCTCAAATCAAAACTATTTAAGCCTCAAATTAAATGGATGTTACACAGAATGTTGACATTTCTTAAAAATTAATCTAGCAATGCAGTATTTTCCAAATGCTCACTCTTGGGTCTGATTTTTTTTTTTTTTTTTTTTTTCAGAAAACATGCCAACTCAGTCAGTTCAGAACTGTTCTGGGGCCGCTGCTGGCTGTCTATTTACTGACATGCAGTTATGCCTTTTTATTAACTCAATACACCATTTTTAGTTCTTTCCAAGACCATTAAAGCAGACAGTGGTTAGTTTGCGATGCTTTTCAAATCCATTATTAGTGATGCATTTCTTTAGTGAATTCCAAGAAAATATAAAAATGACCTCCTGTGGGTGTGTGTGTCATCAAAAATCCTTTTGCAATTAGATAATCAACACATTTGACTTGACTTAACATGGGCATCTTACTGTTGTGTTACTAAACACTATCCCCCACACACAGCCAGAAACACTCCCGCAAACACACATGCATCATGCGATGGATTTTTTATTTGCATCAACTGTCTGGTTTCCCTAACAACCACACCACTGACAGGGCTAAGTTGCCATGGCAAAAAACTGTGTGTCTGACATTGAGGAGCACGTCGAGATGATCTGTGCCTCTGAGGAGTACACATCAAAAACATTCTGTCATGTTACCTTCCATAACTCATACAAAACACACACGTACACAAACACAATATATGAAATGTGCTGAGGAGTCATACTAGTTGTGGTTCAAGGAAAAGGTTAGCCAAAATTGATTCCTTTTTTCACTCCAAACCTGTAGCTTTTCAGTATTCATGTCCAATAATTCCCTAACATCGCAAGCTATATAATAAGTGGGATAATATATGTTCAGCTGATTATTATAGCAGAAAGTCCTACAGGAGGATTAGGACCCCATACTTATTTTTGTCATGGTCACTATAAACTTGTATGGCTGTGTAATAATTCTGTTAAATTGTTGTTTCACTGAGAAAATAACAGCATGGGCCTGGAACGACATGATGGTAATGACAGATTTTTTAATTTTTAACGTTTTAATAATTAGTCACTGTTTGTCAAACTATGAAGTCACATACACAAATGGACACACACAAGCACAGAATTGTTAACAGGTGCCGTGTTCCCATCATCTCATCCTTTCTGTCCCTCTCTCATTTCTTAGGGAGATACAGTCAGTATTGGTAATTGGGAGTTTATGCTGTACACATCTCCTAAAGCACCTCTCAAATTAGCCCTGTGTCACTGCATTTATGTACCAGACTCGCGCGTGTGCGCTCGTGGTTATGTAAGAATCTGTTTATATGCTTATCATGCTTGTGTAAGCAATGTCTCAGATTTAAGTGTGTGTATATGTGCGTGTGAGGCAAGGCAAGACATAAACTAATACCCGCATTGCTTGACTATCAGAAGGCAACAAGGTAGCTGATAAACACACAGATCCAACTCAATCGTTTTTTGCGTCTTTCTCTCTGCCATCCATCCTTATTTCTCAAGTATTATTCCATCACTGATTATTTCATCAGCCTGCCTCCAATCTTGGCCCATCTTGCTGTGATTTTCTTTTCTGTTTCTCTTTTTTTCTTTTCCCACAATCTCATCTCTTCTGCATAGGACTGTCTTTGATTAGTTTTTATCCAATCTGGCTCTCTCTGATATAGGAGACTGTGAGTGTGGCGGCCAAGTCTTCTAATTGCCAGACTTAATCAAACAGACAAATGGGAAGGATTGCAGGCAGCCTGTGACCTTTCCAAGATGGCATCCTCGCAAGCGAGATAGTTGCCAGCCAGCTCCTTAGTTAATAATGCTGACAAACGCAACTGCGACTTCGGTACCATTTCCTGTCCGCATCTAATAGGCCACATGGCCCTGAATAGCTGGAGCCTTTGATGAGTGGTAACTCTTCTGTAGCTTTGAGTTTGCCGCAATGGCTGATGTTTGTCCTGTGACATTAATCATAAATATCTGTGATGTTTGTGTGTGTTTCAACATTAGAAGGGAAACAGCTTTTTGTGGTGTATTAGCAGCAGTAATCCATTATGAAGTGTACGCAGAGTTCTCTATCTGTGTGTGAGTTTGTAGTTTTTTTTTTTGTGTGTGTGTGTGTGTGCTTTTGTTAAACTCTGTGCAATTCTACTTTGTCCCTATGCAGTAGTGCTGTTTAAATCAATTCAATAGGCCATGAACACCTGTGGCCTATGTTCTTGAACTGCCTCCTAACACACTCTCTCTGCTGCTCTCTCTTTCTCTCTGTTTTCTTGATGCCATTGCAATTTTTATACTTTTCATCAACCTCCTTGTGGTATTTTTATGTGCGCGTTGTGATGAATCTGTGCATGGATATATAGTGAAGAAGATACAGAAACAAGACAATAACCCTGTAGACTCTGTACGAAATGTACTGAAATGTAAGAAAACGGATAAGTTCCCTTTTATGTTTTTTCTAGACCGCTCTTAAAGGTCTAAAATTAGAGGAGTACACAGGCTCTTTTATTCAGTAAAGACGTCACTTTCTGAAAGCTTTTGAGAAACTTTTCCCACACATCCTCTTTGAAAAAAGTATCCCCAGTGTCTATAAAATCTATGTTCGCTGTCATGTACTTATGTGCCAAAATATGCATTTACTTAGCGTATGTCTGAAATACTGATTATGTTGTCTCAAATCCCCATCACTTATGTGGCAGAACGCTAACAATATATCTGCTCACATGCTAAGTAGTCAATATTTATAGCTGGCTGTCTTGCACCAGCAGGCTCACAGAGTGCTCTAATCGTAGATTAATGACCATGTGGCATAGGAACGAAGTTCATTAGCATGTGTCTCTCTCTCGTTCTGTCTCGCTCTCTCTTTCTCCCTCTCTCAGAACAGGATTTCAGGATGCGGGGTTTTATAGATCAGCTCACCTCGGCCTCGGTAATCAGAGCATAGGAAATGGAGTAATCTAGGGAGCCACTGCTGAGCTCTCGATCTTACAGCCTTACCTCAGGCAGTGTGATGCACCACACAAACACACACACGCAGACACAAATTGAATCCCAGTTCATTGGAAAGCATGAACTAATATTTATGAACTAATAGTATTAATAATAGCAGGAAAAGTAATAATTCCTTTTTTACTTTGCAAAAGTCACCATAATGCTAGAGTGGTGTAGACCTCAGCTGTCTGCTTTACCTGATTAAGTGGAGGCACTCTGTTTTGTGTATGATGATAGGGATATTAAACAGTTAAAGGATTAATTCACCCAAGAATAAAAAAATCTGTCAAAATTTACACACTCTTGAGTTTTAATCATATATGACTTTCTTTTTTAGAACAGTGGCAGTATATTATGACTTACTTTAACGCTTAATTAAAGTTATGCGTTAAAGTAAGTCATAATACTTAATTCAAGTTAATTTTAATGCTTAATTAAAGTTATGTTTGGCTTGCTTTTTTTTATAAACTTAAGTTTTGATAAAAGTCTGATAACAACTTAGTTGTGAATGTTGCCATACTTTTAAGTGTCAACTTAGAATGACTTACAATGGTCAGAATTTTCTGAATAAGAAAGAGGCTTAGTGAGTGAATAAATGATGACAGATTTTATTTTGGTGAT